>JARQAC010000010.1:3449732-5849732 GCA_036172945.1 Meloidogyne incognita
CTATTGAATAACAACCCGTGCATTTGGATATAACTCGGAGGTATGAAAGCCTGAACCTATGGACGAATTGGGGAGTGACATATTTTGTCTGGGGGGGGGGGGGGGGGGGTCAGGGGGGGGGTCATTTGGGGGGTCTACTGGGGGGTATACTGGAGAATTGGGGGGTTCTACTGGGAGATTTGGTGTAATTGGGGGGTGGGTAATTGGGGGGGTCTACTGGGTGGGGGGTCTTTAATTGGGGGGATACTGGGGGATACCCCACTTCTTGGGAACAAACTGGGGGGGGGGGGTTGGGGGGTCATTTGGGGGTCTAGTTTCCACTACTGTCTACACCTATTGAATAACAAACCGTGCCTTTGGATATAACTCGGAGGTATGAAAGCCTGAACCTATGGCCGACTTGGGGAGCGACCGATTTTGCCTGGGGGGGGGGGGGGGGGTCATTTGGGGGGTCTACTGGGGGGTTTTATACTGGAGAATTGGGGGGTCTACTGGGAGATTTGGTGTAATTTGGGGGGTAATTGGGGGGGTCTACTGGGTGGGGGGTCTTTAATTGGGGGGATACTGGGGATACCCCACTTCTTGGGAACAACTGGGGGGGGGGGGTGGGGGGGTGGGGGGCTCATTTGGGGGGTCTAGTTTCCCCTACTGTCTACACCTATTGAATAAACAACCCGTGCCTTTGGATATAACTCGGAGGTATGAAAGCCTGAACCTATGGACGAATTGGGGAGTGACATATTTTGTCTGGGGGGGGGGGGGGGGGGGTCATTTGGGGGGTCTACTGGGGGGTATACTGGAGAATTGGGGGGTCTACTGGGAGATTTGGTGTAATTTGGGGGGTAATTGGGGGGTCTACTGGGTGGGGGGTCTTTAATTGGGGGGATACTGGGGGATACCCCACTTCTTGGGAACAACTGGGGGGGGGGTTGGGGGGTCATTTGGGGGGTCTAGTTTCCCCTACTGTCTACACCTAGTGAATAACAACCCGTGCCTTTGGATATAACTCGGAGGGATGAAAGCCTGAACCTATGGACGAATTGGGGACCGCACGTGACATATTTTGTCTGGGGGGGGGGGGGGGGTGGGGGTCATTTGGGGGGTCTACTGGGGGGTGTACTGGAGAATTGGGGGGTCTACTGGGAGATTTGGGGGGGTTGGGGGGTAATTGGGGGGTCTACTGGGTGGGGGGTCTTTAATTGGGGGGATACTGGGGGATACCCCACTTCTTGGGAACAACTGGGGGGGGGGGGGGGGGGGGGTCTTTTGGGGGGTCTAGTTTCCCCTACTGTCTACACCTATTGAATAACAACCCGTGCCTTTGGATATAACTCGGAGGTATGAAAGCCTGAACCTATGGACGAATTGGGGAGTGACATATTTTGTCTGGGGGGGGGGGGGGGGGGGGCATTTGGGGGGTCTACTGGGGGGGTATACTGGAGAATTGGGGGGTCTACTGGGAGATTTGGTGTAATTTGGGGGGTAATTGGGGGGTCTACTGGGTGGGGGGTCTTTAATTGGGGGGATACTGGGGGATACCCCACTTCTTGGGAACAACTGGGGGGGGGGGTTGGGGGGTCATTTGGGGGTCTAGTTTCCCCTACTGTCTACACCTATTGAATAACAACCGTGCCATTGGATATAACTCGGAGGTATGAAAGCCTGAACCTATGGACGAATTGGGGAGTGACATATTTTGTCGGGGGGGGGGGGGGGGGGGGCGTTTGGGGGGTCTACTGGGGGGTTTATACTGGAGAATTGGGGGGTCTACTGGGAGATTTGGTGTAATTTGGGGGGTAATTGGGGGGGGTCTACTGGGTGGGGGGTCTTTAATTGGGGGGATACTGGGGGATACCCCACTTCTTGGGAACAACTGGGGGGGGGGTTGGGGGGTCATTTGGGGGGTCTAGTTTCCCCTACTGTCTACACCTATTGAATAACAACCCGTGCCTTTGGATATAACTCGGAGGTATGAAAGCCTGAACCTATGGACGAATTGGGGAGTGACATATTTGTCTGGGGGGGGGGGGGGGGGGGGGGTCATTTGGGGGGTCTACTGGGGGGGATACTGGAGAATTGGGGGGTCTACTGGGAGATTTGGTGTAATTTGGGGGGTAATTGGGGTGGCTACTGGGTGGGGGGTCTTTGTTTGGGGGGATACTGGGGGATACCCGACTTCTTGGGAACAACTGGGGGGGGGGGGGTTGGGGGGTCATTTGGGGGGTCTAGTTTCCCCTACTGTCTACACCTATTGAATAACAAACCGTGCCTTTGGATATAACTCGGAGGTATGAAAGCCTGAACCTATGGACGAATTGGGGAGTGACATATTTTGTCTGGGGGGGGGGGGGGGGGGGTCATTTGGGGGGTCTACTGGGGGGTATACTGGAGAATTGGGGGGTCTACTGGGAGATTTGGTGTAATTTGGGGGGGTAATTGGGGGGTCTACTGGGTGGGGGGTCTTTAATTGGGGGGATACTGGGGGATACCCCACTTCTTGGGAACAACTGGGGGGGGGGGGTCTACTGGGGGTCATTTGGGGGGTCTAGTTTCCCCTACTGTCTACACCTATTGAATAACAACCCGTGCCTTTGGATATAACTCGGAGGTATGAAAGCCTGAACCTATGGACGAATTGGGGAGTGACATATTTTGTCTGGGGGGGGGGGGGGGGGGGGGGTCATTTGGGGGTCTACTGGGGGGTATACTGGAGAATTGGGGGGTCTACTGGGAGATTTGGTGTATTTGGGGGGTAATTGGGGGGTCTACTGGGTGGGGGGTCTTTAATTGGGGGGATACTGGGGGATACCCCACTTCTTGGGAACAACTGGGGGGGGGGGGTTGGGGGGTCATTTGGGGGGTCTAGTTTCCCCTACTGTCTACACCTATTGAATAACAACCCGTGCCTTTGGATATAACTCGGAGGTATGAAAGCCTGAACCTATGGACGAATTGGGGAGTGACATATTTTGTCTGGGGGGGGGGGGGGGGGGGGGTCATTTGGGGGGTCTACTGGGGGGTATACTGGAGAATTGGGGGGTCTCCTGGGAGATGGGGTGTAATTTGGGGGGGGATTGGGGGGTCTACTGGGTGGGGGGTCTTTAATTGGGGGATACTGGGGATACCCCACTTCTTGGGAACAACTGGGGGGGGGCGGGGGGGGGGGGGGTCATTTGGGGGGTCTAGTTTCCCCTACTGTCTACACCTATTGAATAACAACCCGTGCCTTTGGATATAACTCGGAGGTATGAAAGCCTGAACCTATGGACGAATTGGGGAGTGACATATTTTGTCTTGGGGGGGGGCGGGGGGGGGGGGTCCTTTGGGGGGGCTACTGGGGGGTATACTGGAGAATTGGGGGGTCTACTGGGAGATTTGGTGTAATTTGGGGGGTAATTGGGGGGTCTACTGGGTGGGGGGTCTTTAATTGGGGGGATACTGGGGGATACCCCACTTCTTGGGAACAACTGGGGGGGGGGGTGGGGGGGCATTTGGGGGGTCTAGTTTCCCCTACTGTCTACACCTATTGAATAACAACCCGTGCCTTTGGATATAACTCGGAGGTATGAAAGCCTGAACCTATGGACGAATTGGGGAGTGACATTTTTTGCTGGGGGGGGGGGGGGGGGTCATTTGGGGGGTCTACTGGGGGGTATACTGGAGAATTGGGGGGTCTACTGGGAGATTTGGTGTAATTTGGGGGGTAATTGGGGGGTCTACTGGGTGGGGGGTCTTTAATTGGGGGGATACTGGGGGATACCCCACTTCTTGGGAACAACTGGGGGGGGGGGGGTGGGGGGTCATTTGGGGGGTCTAGTTTCCCCTACTGTCTACACCTATTGAATAACAACCCGTGCCTTTGGATATAACTCGGAGGTATGAAAGCCTGAACCTATGGACGAATTGGGGAGTGACATATTTTGTCTGGGGGGGGGGGGGGGGGCTGGGGGGGGTCATTTGGGGGGTCTACTGGGGGGTATACTGGAGAATTGGGGGGTCTACTGGGAGATTTGGTGTAATTTGGGGGGTAATTGGGGGGTCTACTGGGTGGGGGGTCTTTAATTGGGGGGATACTGGGGGATACCCCACTTCTTGGGAACAACTGGGGGGGGTGGGGTTGGGGGGTCATTTGGGGGGTCTAGTTTCCCCTACTGTCTACACCTATTGAATAACAACCCGTGCCTTTGGATATAACTCGGAGGTATGAAAGCCTGAACCTATGGACGAATTGGGGAGTGACAATTTTGTCCGGGGGGGGGGGGGGGGGGGGGGTCATTTGGGGGGTCTACTGGGGGGTATACTGGAGAATTGGGGGGTCTACTGGGAGATTGGGTGTTGTAATTTGGGGGGGGTAATTGGGGGGTCTAACTGGGGGGGGGTCTTTAATTGGGGGATACTGGGGGATACCCCACTTCTTGGAACAACTGGGGGGGGGGGGGTTGGGGGGTCATTGGGGGGTCTAGTTTCCCTACTGTCTACACCTATGAATAACAACCCGTGCCTTTGGATATAACTCGGAGGTATGAAAGCCTGAACCTATGGACGAATTGGGGAGTGACATATTTTGTCTGGGGGGGGGGGGGGGGGGGGGGCCATTTGGGGGGTCTACTGGGGGGTAGACGGGAGAATTGGGGGGTCTACCGGGGGGGTTGGGTGTAATTTGGGGGGGATTGGGGGGGGGTACGGGGGGGGGGGTCTTAATTGGGGGATACTGGGGGATACCCCACTTCTTGGGAACAACTGGGGGGGGGGGGGTTGGGGGGTCATTTGGGGGGTCTAGTTTCCCCTACTGTCTACACCTATTGAATAACAACCCGTGCCTTTGGATATAACTCGGAGGTATGAAAGCCTGAACCTATGGAGAGGATTTCTTGAAAAAGGGGGGTCGGTCAGTTCAGTGCGGGATTTTCAGTGCGGGTTATTTTCGGGACGAATTGGGGAGTGACGTTTTGTCCGGGGCATTTTGGAGAGTGACGTTTTGTCCGGGGCATTTTGGAGAGTGACGTTTTGTCCGGGGCATTTTGGAGAGTGACGTTTTGTCCGGGGCGTTTTGGGGAGTGACGTTTTGTCCGGGGCGTTTTGGGAAGTGACGTTTTGTCCGGGGCGAATTGGGGACTTACATTTGGGTCAGACTGGGGAAGGTGGAAGACAGGGGTCTTATAAAATGGGTATAGACAGTATAGCATCATGTTGGACCCGGGGGGTCATTAGAGTACCGTGTCGGGGCCGAGGGACCATTAGAGTCGTGCAGGAGAAGTTGTAGACGTCTGGCAGGAGCTGGGGGGGGGGGGGGGGTTCTAATCAAATCTAAGGTCTAAGTGCCCTACTGTCTACACCTATTGAATAAGAACCCGTGCCTTTGGATATAACTCGGAGGTATGAAAGCCTGAACCTATGGAGAGGATTCTTTGAAAAAGGGGGGTCGGTCAGTTCAGTGCGGGAATTTTCATTGCGGGTCATTTTTGGTGCCGGATATTTAAAGTGGGACGAATTGGGGAGTGATATTTTGACTGTGGGGCAAATTGGGGAGTGATGTTTTGTCTGTGGGGCAAATTGGGGAGTGATGTTTTGTCTGTGGGACCAATTGGGGAGTTATATTTTGTCCGGGACGAATTGGGGAGTGATATTTTGTCTGTGGGACCAATTGGGGAGTTATATTTTGTCCGGGACGAATTGGGGAGTTAGTTTGGGTCAGACTTGGATATGTGGGATAAAGGAGGGTCTTATAAAATAGATCTAGACAGTAGAGTACCATATTGGACCCGGGAGGACATTAGAGTACCGTGGAGGGGCCGGGGGACCATTAGAGTTGGTGCAGGAGAAGTTGTTGACGTCTGACAGGAGCTGTTGAAGTTGTAGAAGGACCGTTGAAGTTGTAGACGGCCAGTAGGAGCAGTTGAAGTTGTAGACGTTGTAGACGGCCAGTAGGAGCAGTTGAAGTTGTAGAAGGACCGTTGAAGTGCGGGAAGGGGGGGGGGGTTCTAATCAAATCTAAGGTCTAAGTGCCCTACTGTCTACACCTATTGAATAACAACCCGTGCCTTTGGATATAACTCGGAGGTATGAAAGCCTGAACCTATGGAGAGGATTTCTTGAAAAAGGGGGGTCGGTCAGTTCAGTGCGGGATTTTCAGTGCGGGTTATTTTCGGGACGAATTGGGGAGTGACGTTTTGTCCGGGGCATTTTGGAGAGTGACGTTTTGTCCGGGGCATTTTGGAGAGTGACGTTTTGTCCGGGGCATTTTGGGGAGTGACGTTTTGTCCGGGGCATTTTGGGGAGTGACGTTTTGTCCGGGGCATTTTTGGGAAGTGACGTTTTGTCCGGGGCGAATTGGGGACTTACATTTGGGTCAGACTTGGGAAGGTGGAAGACAGGGGTCTTATAAAATGGGTATAGACAGTATAGCATCATGTTGGACCCGGGGGGTCATTAGAGTACCGTGTCGGGGCCGAGGGACCATTAGAGTCGTGCAGGAGAAGTTGTAGACGTCTGGCAGGAGCTGGGGGGGGGGGGGGGGGGGGTCTAATCAAATCTAAGGTCTAAGTGCCCTACTGTCTACACCTATTGAATAAGAACCCGTGCCTTTGGATATAACTCGGAGGTATGAAAGCCTGAACCTATGGAGAGGATTCTTTGAAAAAGGGGGGTCGGTCAGTTCAGTGCGGGAATTTTCATTGCGGGTCATTTTTGGTGCCGGATATTTAAAGTGGGACGAATTGGGGAGTGATATTTTGACTGTGGGGCAAATTGGGGAGTGATGTTTTGTCTGTGGGGCAAATTGGGGAGTGATGTTTTGTCTGTGGGACCAATTGGGGAGTTATATTTTGTCCGGGACGAATTGGGGAGTGATATTTTGTCTGTGGGACCAATTGGGGAGTTATATTTTGTCCGGGACGAATTGGGGAGTTAGTTTGGGTCAGACTTGGATATGTGGGATAAAGGAGGGTCTTATAAAATAGATCTAGACAGTAGAGTACCATATTGGACCCGGGAGGACATTAGAGTACCGTGGAGGGGCCGGGGGACCATTAGAGTTGGTGCAGGAGAAGTTGTTGACGTCTGACAGGAGCTGTTGAAGTTGTAGAAGGACCGTTGAAGTTGTAGACGGCCAGTAGGAGCAGTTGAAGTTGTAGACGTTGTAGACGGCCAGTAGGAGCAGTTGAAGTTGTAGAAGGACCGTTGAAGTGCGGGAAGGGGGGGGGGGGTTCTAATCAAATCTAAGGTCTAAGTGCCCTACTGTCTACACCTATTGAATAACAACCCGTGCCTTTGGATATAACTCGGAGGTATGAAAGCCTGAACCTATGGAGAGGATTTCTTGAAAAAGGGGGGTCGGTCAGTTCAGTGCGGGATTTTCAGTGCGGGTTATTTTCGGGACGAATTGGGGAGTGACGTTTTGTCCGGGGCATTTTGGAGAGTGACGTTTTGTCCGGGGCATTTTGGAGAGTGACGTTTTGTCCGGGGCATTTTGGAGAGTGACGTTTTGTCCGGGGCGTTTTGGGGAGTGACGTTTTGTCCGGGGCGTTTTGGGAAGTGACGTTTTGTCCGGGGCGAATTGGGGACTTACATTTGGGTCAGACTTGGGAAGGTGGAAGACAGGGGTCTTATAAAATGGGTATAGACAGTATAGCATCATGTTGGACCCGGGGGGTCATTAGAGTACCGTGTCGGGGCCGAGGGACCATTAGAGTCGTGCAGGAGAAGTTGTAGACGTCTGGCAGGAGCTGGGGGGGGGGGGGGGGGGGTGCGTTCTAATCAAATCTAAGGTCTAAGTGCCCTACTGTCTACACCTATTGAATAAGAACCCGTGCCTTTGGATATAACTCGGAGGTATGAAAGCCTGAACCTATGGAGAGGATTCTTTGAAAAAGGGGGGTCGGTCAGTTCAGTGCGGGAATTTTCATTGCGGGTCATTTTTGGTGCCGGATATTTAAAGTGGGACGAATTGGGGAGTGATATTTTGACTGTGGGGCAAATTGGGGAGTGATGTTTTGTCTGTGGGGCAAATTGGGGAGTGATGTTTTGTCTGTGGGACCAATTGGGGAGTTATATTTTGTCCGGGACGAATTGGGGAGTGATATTTTGTCTGTGGGACCAATTGGGGAGTTATATTTTGTCCGGGACGAATTGGGGAGTTAGTTTGGGTCAGACTTGGATATGTGGGATAAAGGAGGGTCTTATAAAATAGATCTAGACAGTAGAGTACCATATTGGACCCGGGAGGACATTAGAGTACCGTGGAGGGGCCGGGGGACCATTAGAGTTGGTGCAGGAGAAGTTGTTGACGTCTGACAGGAGCTGTTGAAGTTGTAGAAGGACCGTTGAAGTTGTAGACGGCCAGTAGGAGCAGTTGAAGTTGTAGACGTTGTAGACGGCCAGTAGGAGCAGTTGAAGTTGTAGAAGGACCGTTGAAGTGCGGGAAGGGGGGGGGGGTTCTAATCAAATCTAAGGTCTAAGTGCCCTACTGTCTACACCTATTGAATAACAACCCGTGCCTTTGGATATAACTCGGAGGTATGAAAGCCTGAACCTATGGAGAGGATTTCTTGAAAAAGGGGGGTCGGTCAGTTCAGTGCGGGATTTTCAGTGCGGGTTATTTTCGGGACGAATTGGGGAGTGACGTTTTGTCCGGGGCATTTTGGAGAGTGACGTTTTGTCCGGGGCATTTTGGAGAGTGACGTTTTGTCCGGGGCATTTTGGAGAGTGACGTTTTGTCCGGGGCGTTTTGGGGAGTGACGTTTTGTCCGGGGCGTTTTGGGAAGTGACGTTTTGTCCGGGGCGAATTGGGGACTTACATTTGGGTCAGACTTGGGAAGGTGGAAGACAGGGGTCTTATAAAATGGGTATAGACAGTATAGCATCATGTTGGACCCGGGGGGTCATTAGAGTACCGTGTCGGGGCCGAGGGACCATTAGAGTCGTGCAGGAGAAGTTGTAGACGTCTGGCAGGAGCTGGGGGGGGGGGGGGGGGGGGGGCTAATCAAATCTAAGGTCTAAGTGCCCTACTGTCTACACCTATTGAATAAGAACCCGTGCCTTTGGATATAACTCGGAGGTATGAAAGCCTGAACCTATGGAGAGGATTCTTTGAAAAAGGGGGGTCGGTCAGTTCAGTGCGGGAATTTTCATTGCGGGTCATTTTTGGTGCCGGATATTTAAAGTGGGACGAATTGGGGAGTGATATTTTGACTGTGGGGCAAATTGGGGAGTGATGTTTTGTCTGTGGGGCAAATTGGGGAGTGATGTTTTGTCTGTGGGACCAATTGGGGAGTTATATTTTGTCCGGGACGAATTGGGGAGTGATATTTTGTCTGTGGGACCAATTGGGGAGTTATATTTTGTCCGGGACGAATTGGGGAGTTAGTTTGGGTCAGACTTGGATATGTGGGATAAAGGAGGGTCTTATAAAATAGATCTAGACAGTAGAGT
Source organism: Meloidogyne incognita (assembly GCA_036172945.1). Classification (NCBI taxonomy): domain Eukaryota; kingdom Metazoa; phylum Nematoda; class Chromadorea; order Rhabditida; family Meloidogynidae; genus Meloidogyne; species Meloidogyne incognita. The sequence continues at coordinate 3,459,162 of JARQAC010000010.1, forward strand.
ACCATATTGGACCCGGGAGGACATTAGAGTACCGTGGAGGGGCCGGGGGACCATTAGAGTTGGTGCAGGAGAAGTTGTTGACGTCTGACAGGAGCTGTTGAAGTTGTAGAAGGACCGTTGAAGTTGTAGACGGCCAGTAGGAGCAGTTGAAGTTGTAGACGTTGTAGACGGCCAGTAGGAGCAGTTGAAGTTGTAGAAGGACCGTTGAAGTGCGGGAAGGGGGGGGGGGGTTCTAATCAAATCTAAGGTCTAAGTGCCCTACTGTCTACACCTATTGAATAACAACCCGTGCCTTTGGATATAACTCGGAGGTATGAAAGCCTGAACCTATGGAGAGGATTTCTTGAAAAAGGGGGGTCGGTCAGTTCAGTGCGGGATTTTCAGTGCGGGTTATTTTCGGGACGAATTGGGGAGTGACGTTTTGTCCGGGGCATTTTGGAGAGTGACGTTTTGTCCGGGGCATTTTGGAGAGTGACGTTTTGTCCGGGGCATTTTGGAGAGTGACGTTTTGTCCGGGGCGTTTTGGGGAGTGACGTTTTGTCCGGGGCGTTTTGGGAAGTGACGTTTTGTCCGGGGCGAATTGGGGACTTACATTTGGGTCAGACTTGGGAAGGTGGAAGACAGGGGTCTTATAAAATGGGTATAGACAGTATAGCATCATGTTGGACCCGGGGGGTCATTAGAGTACCGTGTCGGGGCCGAGGGACCATTAGAGTCGTGCAGGAGAAGTTGTAGACGTCTGGCAGGAGCTGGGGGGGGGGGGGGGGGGTCTAATCAAATCTAAGGTCTAAGTGCCCTACTGTCTACACCTATTGAATAAGAACCCGTGCCTTTGGATATAACTCGGAGGTATGAAAGCCTGAACCTATGGAGAGGATTCTTTGAAAAAGGGGGGTCGGTCAGTTCAGTGCGGGAATTTTCATTGCGGGTCATTTTTGGTGCCGGATATTTAAAGTGGGACGAATTGGGGAGTGATATTTTGACTGTGGGGCAAATTGGGGAGTGATGTTTTGTCTGTGGGGCAAATTGGGGAGTGATGTTTTGTCTGTGGGACCAATTGGGGAGTTATATTTTGTCCGGGACGAATTGGGGAGTGATATTTTGTCTGTGGGACCAATTGGGGAGTTATATTTTGTCCGGGACGAATTGGGGAGTTAGTTTGGGTCAGACTTGGATATGTGGGATAAAGGAGGGTCTTATAAAATAGATCTAGACAGTAGAGTACCATATTGGACCCGGGAGGACATTAGAGTACCGTGGAGGGGCCGGGGGACCATTAGAGTTGGTGCAGGAGAAGTTGTTGACGTCTGACAGGAGCTGTTGAAGTTGTAGAAGGACCGTTGAAGTTGTAGACGGCCAGTAGGAGCAGTTGAAGTTGTAGACGTTGTAGACGGCCAGTAGGAGCAGTTGAAGTTGTAGAAGGACCGTTGAAGTGCGGGAAGGGGGGGGGGGGGGTTCTAATCAAATCTAAGGTCTAAGTGCCCTACTGTCTACACCTATTGAATAACAACCCGTGCCTTTGGATATAACTCGGAGGTATGAAAGCCTGAACCTATGGAGAGGATTCTTTGAAAAAGGGGGGTCGGTCAGTTCAGTGCGGGATTTTCAGTGCCGGTTATTTTCGGGGCAAATTGGGGAGTGATATTTTGTCTGTGGGGCAAATTGGGGAGTGATATTTTGTCTGTGGGGCAAATTCGGGAGTGATATTTTGTCAGTGGGACGAATTGGGGAGTGACGTTTTGTCCGGGGGCGTTTTGGGAAGTGACGTTTTGTCCGGGGCATTTTGGGAAGTAAATTTGGGTCAGACTTGGATGTGGGGAGGAAAGGTGGGTCTTATAAAATAGGGATAGACAGTAGAGCACCATGTAGGACCCGGGGGGGCATTAGAGTACCATGGAGGGGCCGAGGGGCCATTGAGTCCGTGAAGGAGAAGTTGTAGACGGTCGGCAGGAGTTGTTGAAGTTGTAGACGGCTGGCAGGAGCAGTTGAAGTTGTAGACGGCCGGCAGGAGCCATTGAAGTTGTAGAAGGACCGTTGAAGTGCAGAAGGGGGGGGGGGTTCTAAGTCTAATCTAAGGTCTAAGTGCCCTACTGTCTACACCTATTGAATAACAACCCGTGCCTTTGGATATAACTCGGAGGTATGAAAGCCTGAACCTATGGAGAGGATTCTTTGAAAAAGGGGGGTCGGTCAGTTCAGTGCGGGAATTTTCATTGCGGGTCATTTTTGGTGCCGGATATTTAAAGTGGGACGAATTGGGGAGTGATATTTTGACTGTGGGGCAAATTGGGGAGTGATGTTTTGTCTGTGGGGCAAATTGGGGAGTGATGTTTTGTCTGTGGGACCAATTGGGGAGTTATATTTTGTCCGGGACGAATTGGGGAGTGATATTTTGTCTGTGGGACCAATTGGGGAGTTATATTTTGTCCGGGACGAATTGGGGAGTTAGTTTGGGTCAGACTTGGATATGTGGGATAAAGGAGGGTCTTATAAAATAGATCTAGACAGTAGAGTACCATATTGGACCCGGGAGGACATTAGAGTACCGTGGAGGGGCCGGGGGACCATTAGAGTTGGTGCAGGAGAAGTTGTTGACGTCTGACAGGAGCTGTTGAAGTTGTAGAAGGACCGTTGAAGTTGTAGACGGCCAGTAGGAGCAGTTGAAGTTGTAGACGTTGTAGACGGCCAGTAGGAGCAGTTGAAGTTGTAGAAGGACCGTTGAAGTGCGGGAAGGGGGGGGGGGGGGGGGTCTAATCAAATCTAAGGTCTAAGTGCCCTACTGTCTACACCTATTGAATAACAACCCGTGCCTTTGGATATAACTCGGAGGTATGAAAGCCTGAACCTATGGAGAGGATTCTTTGAAAAAGGGGGGTCGGTCAGTTCAGTGCGGGATTTTCAGTGCCGGTTATTTTCGGGGCAAATTGGGGAGTGATATTTTGTCTGTGGGGCAAATTGGGGAGTGATATTTTGTCTGTGGGGCAAATTGGGGAGTGATATTTTGTCAGTGGGACGAATTGGGGAGTGACGTTTTGTCCGGGGGCGTTTTGGGAAGTGACGTTTTGTCCGGGGCATTTTGGGAAGTAAATTTGGGTCAGACTTGGATGTGGGGAGGAAAGGTGGGTCTTATAAAATAGGGATAGACAGTAGAGCACCATGTAGGACCCGGGGGGGGCATTAGAGTACCATGGAGGGGCCGAGGGGCCATTGAGTCCGTGAAGGAGAAGTTGTAGACGGTCGGCAGGAGTTGTTGAAGTTGTAGACGGCTGGCAGGAGCAGTTGAAGTTGTAGACGGCCGGCAGGAGCCATTGAAGTTGTAGAAGGACCGTTGAAGTGCAGAAGGGGGGGGGGGGGTTCTAAGTCTAATCTAAGGTCTAAGTGCCCTACTGTCTACACCTATTGAATAACAACCCGTGCCTTTGGATATAACTCGGAGGTATGAAAGCCTGAACTGGAATTCATCTGGGAATTTCGTTCTAGAAAAAGTTCGAATTTTAGAAAAAAGAGGTCGTCAAGTTGTATCGTTTTGGAGTTTAAGAGTGTCTGAAGCTCTCGGAGCTTGGAAGAGTTGGGTAAACCCGGGGTAATGGGAGGGCCACCCCAAACCCAGTTTTAACCATCAAAAAAATAATGTGATAAAAAATACCACTTGTAAAGAAAAGGCCTTTTTGCTTTCTTCTAAACGAATCCGCAAAAATCCTTTTTTTACAAGTGGCTTAATTGTGCTTTTCCGTTTTTGCATCTAAGAATTCTGCTGTTTTGATAACATTTTGTGCTTGAAAAAAAAATAAAACAAAAAATTCGACGCAAACGGAAAAGCACTAAAAAATAATAATAACATATTTCATTAAATATCTTTTAGACCTTAAAATGTGGCGGAAGCATCATTGCCACATTTTTAGCTTCTCTCATCTTTGTAGTTCATCATCAATTCGTTGCAATCCAATGCTCATTTTGAACACTTCGTGCAATAAAAAGTCTCAGTGTAGCTGTTGATGTTGCAGAGCTGTCAGCCTCACATGTACGAAGAGTATTTGTGTTGCACCACGCATCTGAATAATACCTTTAGAATTAAAAATGCAAAAATTGTCGTCTTCGAAAAATACGGAAGCGTGTCCCGCCCACAGCATACTCAAAGAGAGTTAATCAATCCCCCATACAAAACAGCCGCTCCACTACCCAGCCTACCCAAACACAGTCTCTCATCCCAAAGAATAAAGAAGAAAAAATAACAAACCTTAGAGTTGTAGAGTGCATTCTAGTCGACGTCTAATCACCAGAGCATTTCCTGACATTTGTCCAAAACCCTCTTAACGTCCTCGCGCATCTTATCCTTGAGCTGAAAAATTTTTGAATTTTTTTGATTACTCTTAGACGTAAGGGTCAAAAAAGAAGGAAGACAGCTAATCCCTGCCCACAGCAATCCTAACAGTCAATCCACCCCCAACAAAACAGCGTTTCCACAAACCCGCCTACCCAAATACAATCAATCCCCCCCCCCCCAAGAGACAACCCAGTAGTGCTCCCAAGTCACTCCAAAACAGTAAATCCAGCCCAGCTCATCCCTGCTACAATCCCCCAACAAAACAACCCATCCTATCCCCAAACAAAACATCCAATCGCTTAAACAAGAAAGCCCACCACCAAGACACCCAAGCCCAGCTTTACCCCTCAAAATCAAACCTTGTCAGACAAAAGCTTCTGTACTTTTGGAATACGAGTTGAGCCTCCACCCAAAATAATGTCATGAATCTGAGACTTGTCCATCTTAGCATCAAGAATTGACTTCTTAATTGGATCCATAGTACCGCGGAACAAATCGGCACAGTTCTTCGAAACGAGCACGCGTGATGTTGGTGTAGAAGTCGATTCCATCAAAGAGCGTCAATGCTAAAATCGATTCAAGTTAAGGTCAAGTAAGTTAAAAACAACCTCGCTTGAGTGGAGCTAGACAAAGTCCTCTTAGCGCGTTCACAAGCAGTACGAAGACGACGGAGAGCACGAGGATTGGTGGCAAGATCCTTCTTGTGCTTACGCTTGATTTCAGCCACAAAATGGTTGACCTTAAAAAGACATTTTCAGTTAAGAATCCCTTAAAAATTCCAAACCATTCGATTGTCGAAATCTTCGCCTCCAAGGTGAGTGTCTCCAACAGTCGACTTGACCTCAAAAATACCATCTTCAATAGTCAAAATAGACACGTCAAAAGTTCCACCACCCAAGTCAAAAATCAGAACGTTGCGCTCGCCTTGGCGCTTCTTATCCAAACCATAAGCAATAGCCGCAGCAGTTGGCTCGTTGATGATACGCAAAACATTAAGTCCAGAAATCGTTCCAGCATCCTTTGTGGCTTGGCGTTGACTATCGTTGAACTAGGCAGGCACAGTGATGACAGCATCCTTAACGGTTTGGACCAAAAATGCCTCAGCCGTTTCCTTTATCTTAGTCAAGACCATTGCCGAAACTTCCTTAAAACCAATAAAATTAAACTCAAGTAAAGCTAAAATTCAAAAAAACCTCAGGAAAGAACGCCTTCATTTCTCCTTGAATAACCTTGAACGGCCAATGTTTCATGTCCGATTGAACAGCTGGATCGTCAAACTTGCGTCCAATCAAGCGTTTGCGTCTGAAAATGATTTTTGAAACGTTTATCAAAAAACAAAAGAAAATACCAAAAACAGTATTCGCCGGATTCATTGCCACTTGATTTTTAGCAGCGTCGCCAATCAGACGTTCAGTGTCCGTGAAAGCCACAAAAGATGGAGTCGTGCGATTTACTGAAAAAAAAATAAAGTTAGAACACGAAAACTCGTTCCAGAAACAAACCTTGATCATTAGCAATGATTTCGACTTTTCCATTTTTCCATGCTTCTGGACTTTTGGAATACGAGTTGAGCCTCCAACCACAACAATGTCATGAATTTGAGACTTGTCCATCTTAGCATCACGAATTGATTTCTCAACTGGATCCATAGTACTGCGGAACAAATCGGCACAGAGTTCTTCGAAACGAGCACGATTGATGTTGGTGTAGAAGCCGATTCCATCAAATAGCGAATCGATTTCAATGCTAAAATGGATTCAAGTTAAGGTCGAAAATATCAAAAATAACCTCGCTTGAGTGGAGCTAGACAAAGTCCTCTTAGCGCGTTCACAAGCAATACGAAGACGACGGAGAGCACGCGGATTGGTGGCAAGATCCTTCTTGTGCTTACGCTTGAATTCAGCAACAAAATGGTTGACCTTAAAAAGACATATTTTCAGTTAAGAAAACCTCAAAAAACTCCAAACCATTCGATTGTCAAAATCTTCGCCTCCAAAGTGAGTCTCCAGCAGTCGACTTGACATCAAAAATTCCATCTTCAATAGTCAGAATAGATACGTCAAAAGTTCCACAGCACAAGTCAAAAATCAAAACGTTGTGCTCGCCCTGGCCCTTCTTATCCAAACCATAATCAATGGCCGCAGCAGTTGGCTCGTTGATGATACGCAAAACGATAAGTCCAGAAATCGTTCCAGCATCCTTTGTGGCTTGGCGTTGACTGTCATTGAAGTACGCAGGCACAGTGATGACAGCATCCTTAAAGGTTTGGCCCAAAAATGCCTCAGCCGTTCCTTCATATTAGTCAAGACCATTGCCGAAACTTCCTTAAAACCCGAAAAATTAAGCCCAAGCAAGGAAAACTTCAAAGAAACCTCAGGGAAGAACGCCTTCATTTCTCCTTTAACCTCCACTTGGATTTTTGAACGAGCACCTTCTCCGGCTGGTTCGTCAAACTTTCGTCCAATCAAGCGCTTTGCGTCTGAAAATGATTTTTTGACTTGTTTATCAAAAAATAAAAGAAAATACCAAAAACAGTGTTAGACGTCACCAATCAGACGTTCAGTGTCCGTGAAGGCCACATAAGATGGAGTCGTGCGATTTCCTGAAGAAAATAAAGTTAGAACGCGAAAACTTGTTCAGAAAACAAACCTTGATCATTGGCAATGATTTCAACTTTTCCATGCTGGAATACACCAACACAGGAATACGTTGTTCCAAGATCAATTCCGGCAGCGTTAGCTTTAGACATTTTTAAGTTTGTTTTTAAAATGATAGCTGAAAAATTAAAAAAAGTTTAGAAGATTAGGAGGCGTGAAATAAGGGTGAAAACGAAACAATGAAAAATAATAAAACAAAAAACAACTTTAAAAAACCTAAGGAGAATAAGTTTTTCGGCAAAATAATAAATTTGGAAAAATATGAAAAAGATTTTTGAAAAGTGACATTAAGTCATTGAAGGAAATGAACGTAGGAAAGCAGAACAATAAATAGATTGAGAAAACACAAAATCAATAACACTCTAACCGTCTAATAGTTGACAATATGAATTATTTCTCGTCTCTTATTTTTCATCACCTCCTCTCGAGAAAAATCTCTAATCGGTGATAAATATTTACAAACTTGGGGATGGAAAAATTGTTATGTTCCACATAGATGAAATTTTTGTGGAACTTAATTGACCCAAAGGCAATCCCCTGAGTTTAAGAAAAGTTGAAAGCAACCCATAATCTGAAAAAGTGACGCCAAACAAATTTCAAGTGAAAATTTACGCTAAAAGTTCAAAATTAATTCTGTTAATTTTCATTTTGGAAAATGTTAAAGTGTCAAAATGTTAAAGTGTCTAATTCACCAACGGCAGTTCCCATTTGGGGTAATTCACCATATGCCAATTTACCATATGGACAATTCACCAGCAACACAGACAATTCACCGTAAGTGTTCCAGCAAAGGGAGATGTTGTTCTGTCAACGAGGAAGTGTTCCGTCAATCGGGACGGAAGTTGTTACGTCCATCCTTCGTTATATAAGATTGGGATTTTCGGCAGATTATCGACAAAGGATTGTAATTAATCCTTCATGTTTCTTTATTACATCTTTTGTTAGGAAAAATTCTGCTTTAATGGTTAATCATAGCGCTAGTAACAAACATTCAGAGTTGATGCTTCATTTAGTATGACAGTGCCTTTTCAAGACGTGGAAAAATGATCATAACTTGAAAAAAGTTTATTTTCAGACGAATTTAATCTTAACATTTCTACAATATCTGTAATAAATTTAAAAATCGATTTACTTTTACCCCAGAGCAGTTATAAAAAGAAAATATGACCGCATCAACCCTTTGTTATTTCCGTTTCTGCGCTTTCATAAATTTGTGGAATTGAGTACAACTTTTTAATAAAATATCAGTAATTAAATTTATCTTCTAGCAAAATTAAATTTTTTTGACCGGTTTAGAACAAGCAAGGATAATGTTAACGCATATTTTTATTCATTCTATATCCGTTTCGCTTACATCTCCATCATTTATGTGTTGTTCCCCATTCTCAGCTGACAACAATGCAGACATTCTCTTCTCAGTTTTCAATCTTGATGATACTGTAGCAGGAGAAATGTTCGACTCATCGTGAAGCGAATTAGCAAAAAACATTAGCACACTTATTAGACTGATGAGACCAACAAGCTTAATAAAATGGACAAAATAAGTATGTATAAACGTATACATACCAATCCAGCAACTGTAAAAGTAAGAAACAAATCGGCTAAAGTTTTATTGTGATGGAGCATGCAAGATCCGTGCTCGCCCGAACATGGGTCCAAATGTTGACGAATGCAGGAATGCTAAGAAGTAAATAAAGTTTACTTATGCCATGCCAAGGTGTTTAATATCTAGTAAGGCAGGAGCGGCCGAAATAGGCCAGGAAAACTTTTCGATTTTCACTTTTATAGAGAAAAGTGACTAATACTGAAGCAAAAACATACATCAAAAAGCCAGCCAAAAACCACTGGAGCAGGGATCGTTCCAATGATACGAACTAGAATCCACTGAATGCCCAATGCAAAAGATCGCTCATCATAATCCACTGTCCTAAAAACTATTGATTTTCTACTTATATCTAATCGAAAATAATATCAAAAATAATAATGTGTACCTTAATACCACTGTAATTAATGCAATGAAGACGGCAAATGTAAAAAAGCAAAAAGGTGCAAAAAACACCAAGAAGGCAAATAGTCCGCGGCATTTTGATTCACAAAAGCCGCGCTTAACTCGACGAACGCCACCTTTAGTTTCATCAGGTACGCAGCTACAATTAAAGTATTCCCTCTCTGAAGATGAATAAGGCTTTGTACATCCAGCAAAACATGGAGAATAAAAAGCCAATTGTGAACCATCAATGTTCTCTGCACATACGGGATGATACTCAAGCATTGAGCATTGACAATTTGAGTTACATCTAGTGTTCAATTTATAAACATAAGTGTCTGTTAAAGGATCATAATGATTGGATGATGAGCTAAAACGTATTAAAAGTTTTATCACTTTAATAAAGCTCACTCATCTACAGGATAGTGCCTCTCAATCCCGACGAGTTGATCATGATCACAATATATAAAATACCTTTAAAATCAAATCCTTTAATAATACATAAAGATTTTACATAGGCGATAGGAGCAATGCACAAAGCACCAATGCAATACAATATTGTAGAGTGCGCAGTGAACTTAACCGAAACCTGTGAATGATCATCCCAGAAATCATAGTTCCGAAACCGGCCATGGGTACCATAACTGCACTAAATATGTTTGTGTTAAATCTCGAAAAATTTTAAATTTTATACCCCATAAATAATGTCGCCTTGCTAGGAGCAACGCCAAATTGTCTCTCGAGGTACGTTGACATGAACGTTGAACATCCCGCGACTATGAGACCTAGTTAAATCAATTCTAATGGATATTAATAAATAAAATGGACCACAGATCGACATTCCAAATGTTATTAGCATGAATGGACCATTGAGCAAAATCTTGTATATGGCGATAGGAATATGTCGAACATCTAACCAAAGCTGATACCAAATAGGTCCTTGACGATTCTTCAAAGCTGGCATCGACGATTGAAGTTCAACAACCACAGGGCCTCCACAAAAGTCATCTAATAAAATATTTAAGTCTAATGGGTCATGTATTTCAAACCGTCATGTATTTCACCATCGGCTGTTAAAATTGCAGCAGTCCTGCTCGATGAGGGTGGTATACCACAACACTCAGGAGTTCGTTTTTTAGTCCCCATTGTTTCTTCTTGTAGTCGAGTTCTATATGGGAAGAGCAATCAATCAAATTACCACAAAGAAACCTGTGCCATTTCAGCGACTCTGGCAAAAGTTTGGGAAAGGTTAATATTGGAAAAACTGCTAATAATCCGAAGATTGTAGCCAAAATGAATCCAATATACCAGGCCCCGACCCATTTCGGATCCGTTTCATCCAGATCAATGATTCTAAAATTAACAATGATTTTATAAATCATCATATAAAGATACAATTTTTGTAGTCTTTGCCCAGTAACCATGAAATCAGTGTGCCAAAGAAGGAATTTACTGGACATGAAAAACCCAATAGCAGGTCCGAATACAACAAACGCATAGAATATTCCAATATAAAGAGATGAAAGTGCAGGTCCTACCTAAAAATTTTGGCTAAAAATATTTGGAGATGAAAGTTACGTTTTCGTCTATATAAGAAATTCCTATAGTAAAAAGTGGAGTTGCTCCTACTCCATGCATAAAATGAGCCAGACAAAAGAGAAAAACGAAGCGAAATGATCCAGGCTAAAAAACAATTCTACAAATTGTTAACCATTTCCTACTTGATTTTCTGGTGAAGGGCAAGCTTTCAAAGCCTCAAAATCTGCGTCTTGAAAACTTTCATGCTTGGTAGGAAACAAAGAATTGTTAGAATATATTGAGTCTGTTAAATTGTTTTATTTAGAATGTGATAATAAAAAGTAACTATTAAAACGAGGTACCATTTAGATAGCATCTAGAGCGGTCCACAGCATCGTTTTGGTAGGAGCTGGTGTATGGATCGGCAATAAAATGTGGCAATGTAAAAATGAGAGAACCAAACTTAATTTAAAGACGTGGCAGTTAAACAATCCACTTGGGTATTTTAGTTTGACTGACCGACATAATGAGCAATCCTATGCCTAGAACAGTTGATTTTGAATGCCTTCCACCAAAATAAGAAACTGGAATACAGAATAAAACATAGCCAAATTCGTAAAACTAAAAAATAAAAGAACTGTTTTTTCTAAATCAAAAAATTTTAAAAAATTTGTAAATTGCGAGGAAAGGAGGTCGCAGGATCGATGCCTGCCCGGGGCTGAACTTTTACCTCTCCCATATTTTAAGAAAGTAGTAAAAAATTACTTGTAGAATGCGTCCAATAACTGAAGTGGAGAATTGGAAACGGCGTTCTATGGCTGAAATACCAATTTTTTGTAATAAAAATTAAAAAAAAACTTGAAATCGAAGAGGGAACTAAGCCACTCACGATCATTCCTTTAAATAAAATATAAAACTTGATAACGAAAAATAATACCCTGGATTAAGCAAAACCAACACATCAAAATCAACATCCACTCCCTACGAGCGAAACGTTGTAACCACCTTAAATTTTAAAAAATGAGACGAAATTTTTCGTGAAAAATAAAACTGTGGTCTCCAATGTCCTAATCCACAAAGTGTTTCATTGGCCATTTCATTGATTTCCTAAGTATTTTTTTCAATTAAATTGCAAAAATATTTTATTTTGAATTAATTTACATGTTCAATAAGTGCCATTTGTTGCTTTTTCTGCTGTTCGTTTAAAGGCGCACCCCATGGATAATCATCACAAAAATAGTAGTCATCTGTTTCGCTATTGCGTGATAATCTCCTTTTCTGGACATCAGCAAATTTTGGAAAAGGTGGCCCAGAAGCAAATCCATTGCTTCGAGTTCCACGTAAATGACCTTTTTTTCTCTTTTGCTTTCTTGAATCACCACAACTTAGTTCACGATTGCGATCATTTACAAATGTCCTCCGATTCTTCGAGATTTTTGGCTCGTTCAGATTGCTTGGTCCCGGCTGCTGGAGAATATCATTTTGTTGGAGCAAATCCATGTGACAATGCCATACTCTGGGTAATTCAGTCAAATCGCCGGGTGCAGAACGGGTTTCTGAATTCGCTGAATATTCCTCGAGTTCCTTTCCTGGAAATAATTTCACAATAATTGAGATACCCAAAGTTTTGCTTTGTTCCCAGTTAGAGTTAATGATAATTGATAAGGATTAAAATTAAAATTCTCAAAAACTATCTTTTTTCGAATCAGTTTTAGTCGAAATTAATAGAATAAATTATCAGATAAATTATACCGAAAAACTGACGGTCCACACAAGAAATCTTCCCATGTCCATTGATTCTTGAAATATTACTCTGCATTTTAGAGGATTTTTCCATCGTCTTTAGAATTAAATACTCATAAATTATTAAATATAAAGCAAAGAAACAAGATCAGAATAATCGTTAATGATATTAATATGGCATATAAAGGTTAAGAAGGTTCCAATTGTTGATAGACCAACAGTATTAGTCAGCTAACGTTTAGCACCAAACCTTTTGGCAAATTTTCCTTTCGTCAGCAAAACATTCGTCAGTGCATCATTGAGTATAGTTTATTTTTATTAACTTATTTACACTAATGTGAAAATCACGTTCGATATAGAAATATTTTCATATTTGTGTTGCATTGAGTGTAATAACAATGTTATTCTTCGCGCAAGGTCGCAATTTTAATATTTTTTAAAATTAATAATCACTTAATATGAAGTAAAAATTTTTGCAAAACACTATTGATAATTTTATAGTATTTTCTTATTTTTCTTTATTTTTGTTCTAATATAAGGTATTTAATACAACTAATATTAATATTAGGAAGGTATTTATTATTGTTAATTTGTTTGAAAACGTTCCATAATAATTATCGAAATAACTATGTATTTCTATTCTGATAACTAAATGCTTAAAGCCTATTTTAAGCCCCCTGCTCCTGCGACAACAATAAATGCAAGTATTTTGCAGAAGTTTTCGAAACACGTTTTTATGGCTTAACTTTATATTTTCTTTTGTTTTATTAACATCCCAAATTGAATTATCTGACAGAAAAGATATTATAAGCAGCTCAACGAATACGGCTTCAGCAAGTCTAATTAGACAATGTTCCTGCACTGAGGAAAGTATCTGCATTAATTCTTTTAAAAACCAGGTTCATGACTGCTTCAATACTTGTTGGACTCAGGATGTACAGATAAAAGCAGTAAAGGATTTAATAAATGTTTCCAAGATTTATCTAACTCGCCTTAAGTACAATACCTAATTATACAAGAGACCGAGGTTTTAAAAACCCTTGACCTCGATTTTAAACGAGGACTTCTCTAATTATAACCTATCTTCAGCTTTCTGCAAATCCCGAACACTTGAAAAAATGCTTCACAAACAAGACATTACTTGATAAGTTTATCAATTGCTTAAAGAAAACTCACCAAACGTTCGTTCATTTGTATTTTCACATTACTATGTATTTCATATTAAGATGTGTTAGCGTTAAAAATGGTCCTCAAATACCTCGTTCTAACTTGGAGAAACTTTTAGGTGCGGGTGAAAAACGCTTAAAATCTCAAGTTCAAGCTTTCATGCAAGAAATGAGCTTGGAGAATCAAAAATTGGTTCAGGTACGTGCAATAAAGACAAAAAATCCTTCTATTTTTCCATTTATGAAGTCAGCTGTAAATATTGGCATGTGTGTAAAAGGCTGTTTAATTCAGCGTGATAAACAGGATTCATGTTTTGATCATTCTGGGTTAGTATTATAGAGTTTAGTCTAATACTAATCTTACTAATGGTGCATTTACTTTAAGATGTCATCCTAAGTTAGAGGAACAACTAATTGGTCCAATAATCAAACGTTGTGGTAGAAAAGTCGGTTGGAAAAAGGATCTTGGAGAAGTTTGCGATTGTGTGACTAATGCCGGATTTATGTAAGTTAACTCATCTCCAAGTCTTAATACATTTGTCTTTACAGTTCGGTCAAACCTTATTGTATGCTCCTTCACGGCCATTCCAACAAATAATAATTTTCTATATTTGCTAGTGAAATGGGATCTCTGATCAGATATTTTTTATCAAGTACGACAAAAATAATTATTCTAGACTCGATGATTTTTATTAAAGCTGCATTATATATTTAATTTACAAGCATAATTCTTAGTTTAAAATATTTATAAAAATGTGTAAAACTCGTCATTTATTCCAATAATCAGTACACAAATCTATATTAAAATAGGAAAAAATTTTAAAAAATTGGAAATGCAAAATGGCGTGGGTAACGGCTGGCTGGTTGTTCTTCACCTCCTCTCTTCTTTTAAAGAAATAATATGTTAGAAAGTTGTTATTTTTTAATTGGCGATAACTTCTACTCCCGAGTCCAACGAATCAGTTGGCCAGTAATGACTGCGTTTTCCAAATTGCAAGGGCCTGTAATCTCTCTTTCCGAACTGCAAAGGTCGGTAGTCGCGTTTACCAAATTGTAATGGCCGGTAATCTCGTTTTCCAAACTGAATATGAATATGCCTATTGTTAGTTAGACCAGATCTGCTCATGGACAAATCAAGATGCCTGCGGATATTCGCCTGTATCTATCCGGATACCAAAATCCGTGTCCGTGAGCAGGTCTGATTCAGACTTTATTAGCTTATTTCATACAGCTAGTACAAACTTGTAATGGCCGATAGTCTCTATCATCACGCTCAAATAGTCCGCTTTCGCCTATCATTTGTGCGACAGGTATTGAGAGGGATGCTGCTTGGGCTTGATGTTGAAAACTCATAATAAACATTACTGAAAGTAGTGTGAACAGAATTGTTGTTGCCCGAACCGGAAAAGCCATAGGAAAAACGGAAGGATTATTTAAGGAGTTGTTTGGCTTATTGAGGCAATTTAATGAAGGAGTAGAAGAATCGTTTATGTTGTTTGAAGACCGATCACTGCGATTAATAATTATTCCTTCCATATTCTTCCGCTTCTATTTGGCAGAGGCGGAACTAAAAAATATTTAAATGAATTTCTCATATTATCAGAAATTCGAATTGTAAAGAAACTTTGAATCTTTTCATTAAAATTTTACACGAATGAAGAGTAATTTTGTATTAAACTGGGAATTTGACATAAAAATAGGAATGTGTGGAAGCCCTCCATCTGATATCGTTTATAAAATATGAGAGAATTTATTTATTAGATGAAAAATAATTCAGCCATCTGCTCTTAACTATTGTGAAGACTGGCACTTAATTTCGGCAATTGCCCACACTTATTCGCTTACAAACCAAAAAAAATTTTATAGACGTAAATTTGACACTCAATGACGGATTTTGAAGAATGCGCACACGACGAGAATTCTATTAATTCATAGCCCCTCCCATTTCTTTCACCGTGAACAACTAGATTAGGCACGGTTTCCGCATCCTTAATAGCAGACGGATCCAAATTCTCATATTTATTCTCCTGGGAAAAGCCATTTTCTCTCCGCTTCCCCCACTTTACGTAAATAGGGTTTTAACTAAAATAAATGAAAAACTCTCCAAATTTAGTAAATAGATAGGGGTGAATAATGAAAAATAAATTGACCGCCAACAAAGTTGCTTCATCCAACGTTGAAAAAAGTGAAGTAAAAAAGTTACTTAAGCAATCTTGAAGAGTAAAAAGAAATAATAGAATAATGATTTAATGTTTTTACTTATTTTGACAAATTATCTATTGTGTCGAAATTACTAAAAGTGTAATACTAATTTTTACCAGGGGTGACATTTTTCTACTTTAGTGAACATTTTTAGGGAACATTTTTCTACTTTTTGGAGAAATAACGGAACTATTATTATGAAATTTAATAAAATTTTATATTATCTGACTCTTGAGATGCTTATTTATTCGCTGAATTATAATAAATAGTTGTTTATTTATTGTCAAATTTGTCCTTCAATTATGGCCATACTTATCCTTTGTTGACCTCGTTGAAGAAGTGACTTCTGCCATTAATATACACAACTATCAATTACTACTTGTTCCATCAGATTTACTCTTAAAACCACTTCTGGCCGCCTTTCTTCATCGATGAAACCAGCAAGTATAAATATAAGGTTAATCTCTGCGAAAATATAATAACTCGTGAAGGACAAGGACTTATTTTTGGTGATTCCTTTTCATTCACGTTCTCTCATACTCGCGCATTATGACACACACAAGTTCAACAACTTGTATAAAAGAGCTCTTCAAACATGTATACCGGATGATATGAACATGTTCTTCCCTTGTATTTCAGAGATTTTGTTAGCTTACAGTACATATTTTTAGTTGCAGCAAAAAATTTTCAAGAAAAAATTTAAAAATATTTTAAATATTTTCGATGGAGAATCTTTAAAATACACCTGTAAAAAGCTTAATGATATCATATTTTTATGAATAAAATAGCTTTACATTCACTTAAAATAAAATACGTTTTTTCAATTTTTTTCATCCAACTCTTTAAAAATTTTAACCATTGCTTAAGGATTTATCTACTCTTACAAAAGCACATCACCAATAACTTTTCGCGCTTTCCCGCTGGCCGTTTATTTTTATTCACCTCTATTTGCAGCTAGGCATTGCGGTAAAAATTGATGAGGTGAGTCTTAATTCCTCTTCTACATCCACCTTCATTCAATAAGGATGATGGGATTTGTTTACGTCTTTGAATACTTTGGCAGCATTTGCCTCGCTGTTGCTCCTTTCAACCTCTCTTGGCATAGGATTAGTTTTCTCCTTCATTACTGTTTAACTCTTCCTTCCTTTAAAGCTTTTTAAAAGATTTAGATTAGAAGCCCTTGACAGTTACACACATGGTTATAGTTTTAATAATGTTAACGACAAAAGAGTTGATGATTGCGCATTTCGGCATTTAATTTTCAAAGAATATAATCAAAATAATCACAGATGGGCTTTTTCTGAGTATTTAGACTGTATACTTTTAGAAACAAAAGTCACATAGATGAAAATGAAGGATGTTAAAACTCCAACAAAATAAACAAACCATAAAAGGGATGGTAAGTAAAGAAGGATTTAGTAATAACTCCTATTGTTGAAGAAAACCATACAAAAAGGCGGAGCATATCGCTCGAATGATTTTGACTGCCGCCTGTTTTTTTCTGAGAGGACGTTATTGCACCATTGGGTGGCGCCTTTTCACAGGATTCCTAATCCCTTCCTCGATTGTCGGTTCCAGTCGAACAACCACCACCCGTGTAAGAATACTCCCATTTAACATTAATAATATTTAGCAGTGCACAAAGATGACAGTAACCCATCAAATTTTAAATCCAAATATATTTTTCTTCATTTAATTTTTAACTTTATAATGAATCATAAAATCATTGAAGATCATAAACAGGATATCATGTTATTCAGTTTGCCGTGTTTTCTCGATTTATTTCCCAGAATATTTCAGGGATGGGGAATTATTCGAGTTTGAAAGTTCAATGTGCAATAGAGGACGTGAGGAATTATTGTAGATGGGGAATTAATCGAGAGTGGAGATTATTAGAGGATGGGGAATTAATCGAGAAAATACGATATAACTCAACTACCATATAAACCTTATTAAGGAGTAACTTTATGAATTTTATCTAGTAATGATTTTGCTACAATTTTAAAATATACATCCAAATTGCTTCAAAATTCTAATTGTTAATGATGGCTGCTTCTTCATTGAAAAACTTTTCAGTGGAGGGCATTCTTGGACGAAAAAATGAAAATAACATTGACGAATGTTTTACAAAAGATTACAATTTACGAGCTACCCTGGATCAGTTGTTTCCTACTAATTCAAAATCTTTCTTCAACCCTGCTGTATTAAACATTAAATTAACTCCTACTTTTGAGCTTTTACTTGATAATTCTTTCAAAACATTACAAATAAATATATCCTCTTCTGATTATGATCAGGTTGATTATTTTACTGAAGCTGATTTTTTAAGTTTAAATTTAGAAAAAGGTGGAACCCAAATTTGAAGAATCCTTGCCTGAGGAGTTAGCTCATAACAGACCAAACCAAACCCCATCAGTTAGCGGACAATTTCGATGCGAAATATGCTCTAAGACATTCAGTGCCCATTACAATTTGACAAGACATATGCCAGTTCATACGGGTGCTCGCCCATTCCAATGCAAGGCAAGTGAGGTTTAGTCTCAAACTTGTTTAAAAGACACGTATAATTCAGAGATCTTTGCTAACAATAAGGAAAATCTGAAACTCAAAAAGGAGGAGATTTTAGGATTTTGGCCTTAAAATTCCCCAAATTTCCCTTTCAATATACATCATATTCGTAGAATTTTCTAAATATATCGTAATTTGCAGATTTGTGGCAAAGCTTTTCGTCAGGCAAGCACACTTTGCAGGCACAAAATTATCCACACCGAAGAAAAGCCTCATCGTGTTTGGATTTAATTTTTTAAAATAAATTGATTTTAATTAAATTATTAAAGTGTAAAGTATGTGGCAAGTGCTTTAACCGATCATCTACACTAAATACACATTCACGAATTCATACAGGTGATAAACTTATATGAGAGTATTTCTATATCTCAGGTTTTAAACCATATACATGCGAGTACTGCGGTAAAGGCTTTCATCAGGTTCTGATTTTATTATTGAAACACAAGTGCCAAAATATTTAAATATATTTAGAATGGGAATTACAAAAACCACAAGTTAACCCATCAACAAGAGAAACGGTACAAATGCGAAGTTTGTAATAAGGTAGATAATAATCTTCGAAATTTTCTTTGAAATATTTAATATTAAACAGGCTTTCCATCATTCCTACAACTTGCACTTCCACATGTACACACACCAATCAGAGAAACCATTCTCTTGCAAGGTTAGATGACTTTGTATTTATCAATTATGATAATGAAAAATTAAGTTATGTGATAAGGGATTCTGCAGAAATTTTGACTTAAAAAAGCATTTGCGCAAGATACACCACATGTCAACAACGACTGCCTGAGAAACTTTTAATTTCTTTATTTTATGCACCAGAAAATTAGAATAAAGAGAAAATTTTAAAAAACGATTTTGAAAATTCATCAATGGATATGTGATTTATACATATGTACATACTTATTAAATGAATCTAAGGATCTGTGGAAATTTTATTGTTGATCAGTTTTGGTCATGATAGAATTATTTTACCAGCAAATTTATTTACTAAATAGTGTCATTTGGTTCAAATTTGTTCTCAATGATTGTCCAAATTAGCAAATAACTTCACCAAAAAATCGTTCTACTACCATAAGATAATCGTCTTACACTTTTATTATCCTCCTTTTCACACAAATAAACAATTTGCTCACCCACTAAATTATGCATTTTCGTTCAAGATCAAGAAGAATTCAATGAAGTGTGCCGCGACAGAGTGGCGCCTCAGGACTTCCGCCAAGCTTTATGAAAAGGAACGAAAATTAAGCCTTCAAATTACAATGAAAATGAATAAAAAATAGAATATTATACAAAAAACGATGAAAACTTTTTAAAATAATTAAACATTTCCGTTTAGAATTCCCTACCTATGGTACTGTACTCGTCGAAACCGGGTCTCTCTTTCCGCTTGTCGTTTTAAAATAAAAAATTTTAAGTTAAAGGAGTCATCTACGGAAAAATCCAGACAGTTTGAGTCCAGCTTAACTTGACATCGCTCACAATGAACATTGTATTAGTCATTCTTTCCATTAATATTGGGCTTATTAATGTTTGTTAAGCCTAATTTAAAAAATATTTTTGGTTTTCTTATTGGTAGCTTTTTCCTTTATTTGTTTATCCTGATCTGGTTTGCCAAGGATCCATTCCCGCCTATCGATGTAGAACTGAGAGACCTTATAAGGTATGGAATTATAATTTCTTATAAACTGAAGAGTTTAGCTATATAGTGCTTGCAACAGAAATGGGTGGGAGTGCCATTTCACGGATCTATTCGGAGAATAATAAAGTCAAAATGCAGATCTACGAGAAGCAGGAACGAATGGATGTTGGACGTGCTGAACTGCTGACTCGGGCTGATCTTATTTCAAATGCATTTATGCTTGAACTTTTACGGCGCTTTCCTCTACTTAAGGTTTATTTCGAAAAAATAATGTACGGAGATTGGAGCTCTACATAATAAAAATATTTCACATTGTGCATATCCTTCATAAGTATGATTTTAGAAATGTTTATTTTGAGGTTATAACTGAAGAAAAATTTGCAAAAATAAATAATCGAGAATTGGACCGGTATCGTGCGGACAATTATGAGCTTTGGATGGGTTTACGTGAATTAATTTCCAGTATGCCGTCATGGAGGATTCCCTTAGGTCATAAAATTTTTTTCTGTATTAATACTAAAAACCTGTAGGTCGTATTGTAATATGGATCGATCCGCTCGATGGCACTCAAGAATTCACTGGTTGTAATATAAAATTTTTAAAGTTTAATGCTTTATCAATTCTTAGAAGGGTTAACCAAATACGTGACTGTAATGGCATGTATTACAATTGACGGAAAACCTTTTGTTGGGGCAATACACAGTCCTTTTAAC
Organism: Meloidogyne incognita; assembly: GCA_036172945.1. Taxonomy (NCBI): domain Eukaryota; kingdom Metazoa; phylum Nematoda; class Chromadorea; order Rhabditida; family Meloidogynidae; genus Meloidogyne; species Meloidogyne incognita. Next base: position 3,479,685 of record JARQAC010000010.1, read on the forward strand.
AATGAAACAAGTATTTTATACTACGGATTGTAAATAATTGATTAAATTATTAAAAGTTCTTGGAATGGTGGATCATGGAGTGTTTAGCTCAAAAGATGGAAAATTGTTAAAAGGCAATTATCATATGAAAAAGCAGAATCATAAAGTGCTTATTTCAAGGTATATGTTCATTCTAAATCTCTTTAAAGATTTTTAAAGGTCACACGCTGGCAATATTTCCCTCAAAATAGAAGAAGCGTTTAGAGTTGAGAACCTTCCCTATACAGTCGAACCTGCAGGTTTTTCCGTATAAATTATTAAATCTCATTTTCTACCCAGGCGGTACTGGTTACAAAACTTTGAGATTAATACGACAAACGGCTGGTGAGCTTATTCCAAATGTCTCAGCTGAAAATTAATCCCTAGATTTATATGTTCACTCAACTGCAATCAAGAAATGGGATATTTGTGCCTGTGATGCCATTGCTAAAGCGGCTGGAGGTGCACTTCTATCTTTGGTCGATGGTCTTCCAATTGATTACTCAGTAAAACTTAAAAATAATGTGAATATTGGTGAACGAATACAAGTTGATCCAGTACACAAAGGCGGCATTTTGATGGCTCTAGATGCGCCATATTCTTTTTATGAACGTTTTAAAAGATTGCTTTAATATAATTGGATATGTTTTAATTTATTAGTTTCTCAACGGTTCTCATTCGAGAAACGTAGGAACAAATTAGCAATAATCATTTAAAGTTGATCTCGATAAAGAAGCTTTATAATTTTATAATTCTTTATTCATTTGTTTTTCGAGGCTTTTCTAATATTCTTAATTCTATTAATTTTACGATACATATTATATAGAAAATGAAAAATATGATCAAAAGAAAAAATGAAATATCCATCAAGCGATTACAACTTTGTGAACAGTATTTCCTGTTACTGCGCAATGTTGAAACCTTGCTCTCTGAATGTCATTTGAACATAGCCAAAACTAGGTATATGCAAAGCTAGTTTTTTACAACCTGTAAAATAATTTATTAAATTCGGTAAGTTTTTACAATTTGTAATAATATTATTAAACACCAGTAAAAGACGGAAAAGTTTGGAAAACTTTCCGTAAAAACTTCTGGAATCTAATAAAATATTTTACAAACTGTAAAAATTATTCCTATCATCTGCTTGTAAAAACTTTTTGAAGGAAGACATTGGGCATTCCTATATCATTTGGCGGTGCATTATCTATATTAGATGATAAAATTGAGGCATTTGAATTTCCTTCAGTCTGGTTAGCTATTTATTCCTTTATGTACCTATTGAAGATTATTTAGGATTGAGATTTACTCGCATGATGAAGCACAAAATGATTATGATGTGTTTTCACTTAATGGTTATTTTTTACTTAATTGTTTAAGATATGTATATTGAAGATAGTGCATTGTAATACTTAGGTCCGATCTTAACAAATAAGCTTTAGGAGTAAACGATGGGGTGGTATTGTGTTACCGCGGTTATTAAAAATTTTCCAGCTGAAGGCGACGAAGTAGAAATCAGTAATCGCAACCAAAACTCTCCATCTAATGACATGCCAAGAAGAAGACTGCCAAATATAACTGAAACGACTGAGGATGAAGCAGGGTTAAATAAAACTAAAAATCAAAATTTAGGAAGCAATGTAATTAAATTCCGTCCATTTGGCATTCTGGAGCCACAGAGTGCTAGAATTGCACGCAAGAACATCAAATCGGTAATTCTCTTGAAATTTAAAACCATTAAAAATCATTTAAGATTATCCCATTATTGTGTGATGCTGCAAATATTCGATATAAAGTTCTCGCACTTGACAAGGAAATGAATAAATTGTCTGATTAGATAAATTGTTTATGCAGATAAACTCCTATGTATGTATACATATAAGATTGGCTTCAAATATTATAATGCTTTCTGTTTAAATTTTCGTAGAAAATTTTATGCCAGATGTTAATTCTTGCCGAGATGTTATTCTTATTTCAACGTCTCGTCCCGTCCTCAAAAAATACACCGCCATCCAGTGCACAATACTTAGGGCCTGATATTAAGTGATTATTTTTTAAAATCATTCTATCAGCATACATATTCCACGCTCTCCTTGTTGTCCGGCTACGCCGGGTGCTCCAGGCGGACCTGGTTGTCCAGGTGGCCCTTGTGGACCTGATATGATTAGAAATTTAATATTATAGACAATCATTTTTCATACCAGTTCCACCGGGAAGTCCAGGTGGTCCAGGTTGACCTGGCGAACCTTAAAAAGGTATTATCAATATTAAAATACTAGTGAAAATTTTACCTTCTCTGCCAGGCGAACCATCCGCTCCAGGTAATCCTTGAGGCCCTTGTTCACCTTGAGGTCCTGGCTCGCCTGGACTAGAAGGTGAGCTTGCTGCTGGTCTGCCTGGCTCTCCTTTCTGAACATTACAGCATAATTTTGATAATATTCTAATTTTCTTTTACCTCGCCATCAGCTCCAGCATTGCCAGGTGTACCTGGTGGGCCGGCTAATCCAGGTGCCCCAGGCTGTCCTTAAATCAAAAGAAATGATATCTTGCCTTAGATAAATTCCAAGATAAATACCGTTATTTCCTGGTCTTCCTGGCGGCCCAGGCCTTCCTGGTGCTCCAGGCTGGCCATTAGGGCCTACACGGCCTGGCGGACCTGGTGGACATGGATTGCAAGGCGGAATCTCTACTTCCTCACAAATAATAGGCGGTCTGCCTGGGTTTCCTGCATGGGAAAATTATTTAAAAAATAGAATTGATCATTAGGTTGTAAAACTTCCTTCATTTATAATAATGATTTTTTACGTTCACTAAACCCGATACATTTAAAACTGCTACAAACCTGGTCTTCCGGGTGCTCCAGGTGTTCCAGGTGTCCCTGTTGGCCCTGAATTATTAATAAAGTTTTAATTAATATTGTTGAATTCATTAACCAGGCGGTCCTGGACGCCCGGCATGGCCAGGAATGCAACAGGAATCACAGCTGCCACCGTAGGATTCTCGTTTTGCACGATTTCGACTATGAGAGAGTAAGGAAGCAAAATCTGTCTGATTCCTCCGTGCTGCTACCGCTAATCGGCGTTGTTTATTTTCTACTTCAATCATTATATCCCTAGCCGATCCCTGGAAAGAAGTATATTTTCTATTTTAATGACACTGTTATCTTATTAGGTCATTATCAGACTCTAACTCAAAAGTGATTAATTATTCATGATAATTCTTGTAAATATAAAAATTACAGAACTTTACAAAAGTCGAGTTCACGTCTCGTTTGGCGTTGAACATGTTCAACAAAGTTATATATGATTGGCATGCAAATAACAACAGATAGGACAGCAAACAAAGAAAAGCCTACAGCCGTAAATGCAACAACAGTATAAGCTGCATCCCTCCCAGCCTCTCCCTCCTCGTCCTCCACCCAGTCTTCATCGGCATTATTCTCTCCATTTTTTATTTCATGCTTTAAATTCCGTCTTGGGATTGTGCGTTGCTGCTTTCCGATTATAGCGCTTGTGGTTGCAGAAGGAATAACTTTCATGAACGTGATACTTGTCAAAGATTTTAATAATTTTTATAATAAATACATAAATATAAATCAGTGTATTTGTTGTCCTTGAGAAGAAAAAATTTTTTTAATTCAAAGTAATGGCAAAATGAAAGGAAGTATGTATATAAAATATTTTTATGATCATAGTAGATATTACATTGGTTACGCATTAAAAATTGCATTGTTTTTAATTGCGATCATAGGACATAAGAAAATTGGAAATGTAATAGCCGGATTCTAGCCGAAAATATAAAAAGTTTAATAAATATCTGGGTGGTCTATCAGCGCGCAATCAACTTTTAAATGATGGTAAAAATTTTGAGATCTAAGGCCTAAATAAGGATAGAAAATTCTTTTGGGATACGATTTAAAATTCAATAGAATTATTAAAAATATTACGAATGTATTAACTTTAAGGTGTTAAAATTAAGAAAGAGATCAATATAAGCTTAATGTTATTGTAATAATAATTATATTTTTGATGTACATATGTATAAACGGAGCAATTTAGAGAAAATGATCACTATTAAGAAAGAATCGACGGAAGAGAAGATTTTGGAAGCTCTAATACGCAGCTTACACGATGACAAGATGGTAAAAAATTGAAGAAGCGCGGATTAGTTAAAAGGAGGAAATGGCGACATTGATGATTTTGGTCCTCTCTAGCTTTATACAATCTCTTGTCGTCAATAAAATGGAAGAATAGAGCATTGTAACAAGGTATGGAAACCCCAAGGCGATTTGACTGTCGGCGGATTATTATGTCGTTGAGGGAGAAAGCAAAGAATGAAAGGAGAATAAGCAGCTTTTTAGCTGCTGCTGATCGACCGACTGGCTCTAAAAAACTGTTGTAGCGATCACAGACGTGGAACGACGATGCAACTTATTGAGGCTCTCTTATTGAGAAGAAAACAACCACTCTTTTTATCATGTTTATCCATAATGGAAGAAAAAATATCAGTAGTTTTTTGGAATAGGCGTTAAAGTGTCAGATATTTTTTGGTTAATAGAGATTGGACTATAGAGATTTTTTGGAGATTTTTGTGTTGATAATAAAATACTATAAGAAATAGTATTATACAGAAATTTAATGAAAGTACACAATTTTTAAAGAAATCTCGAGGCAGATTGTTGCAAAATAAATAGAAATTAATATATTTTATTTGGAAATTGAATTAATGACTTTACATATCTGTCATATACTTAATCTTTTATACGTGTTAAAGGATTAAAGAATATTATCCCAAATGATCAATGCAAATATCCAAAATTCAATCCAAAATTCAATTTTACCATTTCAGCTGCTTAGGCAATTTGTACCTTTTTAGCAGTGTAGGCAAATTGTACTTCTTTAACTAAATAGACAAGTTGTAACTTTTTAGCTGTATGGGCCATTTGTGCCTTTTTAGCTGCGTAGGCAAGTTAGGGACGTTAACGAATCGGCATTTTGTCGGACACATAAAGGACGGTTGAGTCCTAATTTTGTTATTAAGTTGTAATTTTGCAAATTTGCTTAAATTTTTTTTGTTTTTTTTTGTTAAATTTAGGCAAATGTTCATTCCATAGTTTTTACATTCCTACTGAATATTCCTCCACTATAATTTAATGTCATCATCTGGTTCGACAAGCTCAGATAATGCTACAAGTCATGAAGCTATTCAATCCCAACATCCATTAAACCGTTTGCGACAACTTGAACAACTTTATCTTTGTGGTGCACCTTATTCTGAGGCGTTTTCACTTGAAACTTTGTTAGATACTGTTGTGTGTCTCTACGATGAATGTTGCAATAGTACTTTGCGCAAAGACAAAGTTGTCTCCGAATTTGTTGAATTTGGTATCCATTTATTTATTCATTAATAAAAATAGGGAATTTTGAGCCTTTATGACCCCTTTTATTTTCCCAAAATCTATGATTTTAAGAGCCGTATTCTGCTTATTAGGACCTATGGTTAGTTAGTAAAGGGCAAATATTCCGTTTTAAAATTTCACATTTCCTTTACAAAAGTTTTTATCTTTTATTTATAATATTTTAGCCAGGCCTGTTGTTTCTCGCATAAAAGCCCTTCGATTGTGCAGAGATGATTTTGAAGTTCTTAAAGTTATTGGTCGTGGATCGTTTGGTGAAGTTGCTGTTGTTAAATTGTTAAATACTGATAAGGTTTTGTTATTTATTTATAGTTCTTTCTTTAATTAGCTATTAAGATCTACGCTATGAAAATCCTGAATAAATGGGAAATGCTCAAGAGGGCGGAAACCGCTTGTTTCAAAGAAGAACGAGATGTGATGGTATTTGGCAATCGACATTGGATTACAAATTTGCATTTTGCCTTTCAAGATGATAAAAATTTGGTAATCTTTTATAGTTTAAATTTTATTAAATTAGTGGAAACTGGATTATTAAAAAAATTTAAACACAGAACCTTGAATTTATTTTCAGTATCTAATAATGGACTACTATGTTGGCGGTGATTTGCTTACACTTCTTTCAAAATTTGAAGATGAACATGGACACGTACCTGAACACATGGCCAAGTTTTATGTTGCTGAAATGGTTTTGGCCATTGACTCAATTCATAAACTTGGATACGTTCACAGGTTTTTTTTATTAATTTTAAAGCATATCTTAAAAACTGCTGCTAATCGAAACATAATTTGGTCTATCAGGGCCGTAACCAGGATTTTCTGGGGAGAGGCCAAATGTAAACGCATAGTATCTATAATTTTTAGAGATATCAAGCCCGACAATGTACTTTTGGATATTAATGGACATATAAAGCTCGGTGATTTTGGAAGTTGCTTACGACGACAGATTGATGGTACTGTTTGCGCCACTACAGCAGTTGGTACTCCTGATTACATTTCTCCAGAAACGCTTAGGGTTTGAGACTTAATGTATAATTTTATATTTTTAATTTTATTTTAAGGCAGTTGAGGATGGAAGAGGTCGCTATGGAGCTGAATGTGACTGGTGGTCTTTGGGTATTTGTATGTTTGAGGTTTTAATTCTTTCATGTCTCTAGAAAATATTTTTTTAAAAAGATGATTTATGGCGAAACACCCTTCTATGCTGAAAGTCTGGTTGATACATATGGAAAAATAATGAATCACGAAGAGATGTTTGAATTCCCAGAAGATGTTGAAATTAGTGACGACGCCAAGGATTTAATTTCTCGTCTGATTTGTTCTCGGGATAAACGTCTGGGTGCTAATGGGCTTGAAGATTTTCGTTCTCATCCTTTCTTTTTTGATATTGACTGGGAAAATATTCGCTCAAGTTTGTTTTATATTTTTAATAATTATCTGATTATTTTTTAGTGAACGCTCCTTACAAACCTGAAGTTTCTAGTCCAACAGACACATCAAATTTTGATCCTAGTGTAATTTCTAGTGATTTTACTCCATGTGAAACTCAACCACCCAAAGTAACGGCTCCTTTTAGTGGACTTCATTTACCCTTTATAGGTTTTACTTATACGAGTGAAAGGTATGCATACGAATTAAAGGTCTAACTTTTATATTTTAAATTTACATTTCAGTGTATTCTCTGATCGTCTACATTTGCTCGATTCAATTCAATCATTGTTGCACTCATTTTCTGACGTCACAAGTACACAATTTTTATCTACAATAAAAACGAATAAACAAACTGAAGATGAGAAACAAGACGAAGATGATAGAGAACCGCCCCCGAGAGAACCGCAACCTCCCGAATTCTCTTTGCCTACTCAACAAGATCATATTGTTGCACAATTAAAAGACGAGAATCAGGTATTACATAATTTCTATACTAGTTATGTTTCTATTTTCGCAGATTCTAAGACGAATGTTAGAAGATGAAAAGAATCAAAGGCCCGTAAAACATGTAGGAATTGAAGAACTTGAGAAGAAGTGTCGAGATTCCAAAGAGAAGAATCGCCAGCTTATTTTGGACAAACAGGATTTACAAAAAGAGTTGGAAGAAATTAGTGAAAAGTTTAACACACAATCAAGAGAATGGAAGAATGCGATAAAACAGCGCGATGTTGCTTTACATGATTTTGAAGAAACCAATTCAGAACTTGTTGAAACTAAGGCTATTTTAGCATCTTGTGAGCAAAATCTCAAAGAAAAAGATGCATTATCTCGACAATTGCAAGAAAAGTGTGACATCTACAAAAGTGAACTCCGTGCAGCGCTAGCTTGTATTTTTTTTTCTAGTTTATTTTTTTATTTTTTAAATTTAAGCTCGTGCAGAAGCGGATGCAAAATTAGCACTTTTAACAAAAGAATTGGCAAATGAACGTTCAGCAAAAAACGCTAATGAATCAAATTTGACTGAAGAAAATAAAGAAGTTAGTCAAAACGAAGAAGACAATCGTATGCAATCAGATAAACGTTGTGGGGATGAATTGCTGGAAACCTGCAAGGAAAAACAATTACTTGAAGTAAAAATTTTTTTTTAGGATTTTAATATATTTTTCATTTATAGTTGGAAGAAAATCAAACAAATAACGGACATTTCAAAGAACAGATTGAAGATTTACAACGATTATTGAATGAGCAAAAACTGGCAGAACAAAAATTGCGTGCTGAACATGAAGAAGACAAGGTATCCTGGAATAGACAACATCAGGAACATTTATTTAGTGTAGAGGTTTTTTTGAATTATTATAACTTAAATATAAAATATTTATTTTAAAGAAATTGTTCTCGACGCGTGTAAAAGCTTTGGAAGCTGAATTAAAAGACTTGAGGATTGAGAATGAACAAATGCGTGGAGTCAATAACAGGCTTGAACAAGAACTACTTTGTCAACAACGGATGGGTGTTCAAATTCAGGAAATTATCCAGTTTGTTGCTGATGGAAAGGAACGACAAGAATTGTTACAAGATGTAACTTCACGCCTAGCTGGAGAATTGGAAAGTTTCAAAAGAGGACTTTCAATTCAAGCACCTCCAAATAACGTAGTGCGAGAACAACAACAATCAAATGGGAGCTATGCAAATACACCTACCTCCATTATAGAAAGGTTCTTTTTTTGTTTCTATTTTCCAATTTTTTTATTAGTCCTCTCAGAACATGGGGCTCTCGTCGAATGAATAAACAGGCCAAATATGGACGTTTTGAAGCGCAACAACATTTGGAAGCAGAAATTCGCGCAAAACAAAGGGCACAAGAAGAATTAAGGCAAGCAAGAACTCGGTGTGACGAATTGGAAAGACAATTAGATGTAATGAGAAGAAAACTAGAAAAGCAAAGGGATGAATATGAACGAGTTATGGATGAGAATACAACATTGAAGCAACAACACTGGGCAATGCGTCATTGGCCACAAAGGGTAGAAGCATTATCGCAAGGTCCTACAATTGGAGAAATGGTTGAACAAGGAGCATTTCAACAACATCATTTTAATGCTGGGGTCTTTAACAACAGTTTATCAGGTGTTTCATCAGCTGTTTCCATTCCATCAACAATCCCATCAAACACACGTAAATTAAATCATAATGTATATACTTTTTACGTCTGCATTGTTTCAGGTTCTTGTCTGGTTGATGATTCTGATGGTCAATTAGTTCAATCTAAAATTCCAACGATGTGAGTCAATGTCTTTTAATTCGATATTCTAGCTTCATTTTTATATTTTTATTCTGAATTCCAAAAATTATAAAAATTTTAAACAAGTTTCTTAATTCTAATTGATAGATCATGTCATAATTATTTATATTTTTCTGTTTTGCAGTGGTGGTGGCCATCATCAGCAATATCCTTTCCACCCACAATTTTACGAAAATGCTCGTTTTTACACTTCATATCGGCAAGACGATTCTCTTTCATCCTTTGGTTCACCAACATCATCAATTCTTCGTACGGCGGCTAGTCCTAAAGTTATTCAATCATTAAACAACGCCTTTAATGACAAAGGGCATCATTTTGTTCATGCCAGTCTTCGTACCCCAACAAAATGCATTTCTTGTACATCTGTATTGATTGGAGCCGATCGACAAGGTTCTCTATTTACTCAAGTTGTCATTGAGTTAAACATTTTCTAGGGATGTTCTGTCAGGATTGTCATATTGCCTGTCACATCAGTTGCCTCGCGAAGGTGCCCAATGACTGCCCAATCCCGTTAGAGATGCGACGAAGTGATGGAATCGATATGGTGCGCGGTACTGGCACAGCTTATCAGGGAGCAGTAAAGACCCCAAAATGTGGGGGAGTAAAACGAGGCTGGCAAAAAACGGTTTGAAATAATTTGTATAAATTTTATTTTTTTATTTTTTAGTATGTTTTTGTCTGTGACTTTAAATTATACTTGTATGATTGTCAAACTGATAAGAATGGGAAAGTCATAGCTATTGAACCTCAGATTAGACAGGTTTTTATAACGACTTATTTCTTAATAAAGACATGTTTTAAGATATTAGACATGAAAGATCCAGACTTTAAAGTATCTTCTGCCACCGAAAATGATGCGATACATGCTTCAAAATCAGACCTTCCAAAAATCTTCAAAATTATTTTCTCTCAAATTCACGATTTTCACTCTTGCACGGCTGTTTTTGAGCCTGAAAGTTTAAACAACAAATCAGCCACAATACGATCCCATGGCTCCACGGGGTCTGGTGGTTCAGCTGCAGCATCTGCTACTTTTGAGCAAAGTCAACATCTAATTGCACAACAATCTTCATTATTAATGGCTGAAAGCAAGGAGGTACTACTTTTATTTAAAATTATTTAATTTGACAATTTAGGAAGCAGAAAAATGGGTCGTAGCGTTGAATGAGTTGCGCGATCTATTTTGCCGTTCAGGTTTTCTTCGTAAAGATACTTTTGTTGTGCGTGAACTCTTCGATCTATCCGCGTTTCCTCCTCAACTACGAAATGTTAAATGTGCTGCAGTTATTGATCAAGGACGTTTTGTGGTGGGATTGGCTGACCAGGGACTTTTAAGTGTTGAACTAGACCGAGAAGTATTTTTTTAATTTTTGTTCATAAGTATATTAAATGTTAAGGTTCTAATACCGGTAGGAGGTGAATCTGAGAACAAGAAAAAGAATGTAGAGCAAGTCGAATATAATGCAGAGGAACACGTATTTTTGAGTACTAATTCAATTAATTTTTTTTGAAATTTTTAGTTGTTGATTGTACTGGTTGGTGCAGGAAAGGAACGACACGTTCGCCTTGTAAGTTTATTCGTCTTTATATTATTTATTCTATTTTTTCAACAGATTCCTACAGCCGCGCTAGATGGTCGTGATCTTAAATGGATAAAAGTTCAAGAAACACGGGGTTGTCATCTTCTTTGTTGGGGGACAGGCCATCCATCACGTTTGTCATCGCATGGTACAAATACTACTGGAACACTTCAACATTATTTTGCTACTGCTTTAAATAAAAGTGTTCTTGTTTTTCAAATTAATCGTTCGGAGAAGAGACATTCAGCAATGAGAGAAAGAGCTATACCTGGACAACCACAATGTTTGAGTATCTCTCAAGGACGATTATTTGTTGGATATCCTGGCAGCTTTCGAGTTTGGGATCTTTTGGACAATAGTCAAATATGTATGGTTTTTTCTGTCTTTAAAATTTTTAAATTATTTTCTCATTTAAGCGCTAGTCAATTTGGAGGATGGTTCTTTACAATTTTTGAATCAAACATTATATGATGCTGAAATGATAATTTCTGTTTGGCCTCAACGTGATTCTGATAATAATGATAAATCTACTGATATTAATAAACATGGCGAAGTGCAACTTTCAAGTCAAGGGCGCCCTAAGGAGTATTTGCTCGTCTTTCAGAAGCTTGGCCTTTATGTGGATACAAATGGTTTCTAATCCTAAGTGTTTATGAATTAATAATAATAATTATTGAGGTCGCCGATCTCGCTCTCAGGAATTAATGTTTCCATGTCGTGGTACTGGACAATCTAGCTTTGCTTATCGATCTTCTCATTTGCTCCATTTTTCTGAACATCAAATTTGTGTTTTTAAAGTACAAACTGCTGAATGGATTCAAACTATAAATTTGCGTTTGTCTCGTCCTCTTCACTCAAATGGTTTATTTGTTTTATGCCAAATATTAGATTTGCCACATTTGGTCATGTTGGGTGCAAATCAGCCTGGTAATTTTTATTTTTAAGTTTAAATATTTTGAAGGATATTATTTTTAGGGTCAACAGAAAAATTATTTTTGTCATTTTCCGAGAATAGGAAAGCCACAGTGTCTACACGAAAGCGTAAATTTATTGTTCGATCAGCAAAAGATGATGCAAGAAGGTAACACGATTTTAAGTTGGCATTATTTTCTTTAACTTTTTTAAGTCGTGGTGATCGCCGAAGTCAACTACCTATTAGTGGTCCTTCTGATTTTGTGCATGTTGTTCATATGGGTAATTTTTAAAGACTGTTAGTTCCCTTCAATTTATTATCTTTTAAACAACAGGTCCTGGACATGTGTCAGATTTGAAGGATGTGATCGACCTTAATGCCTCTAATTCGCCTGAGGGTTCGCCAGGAGGAAGTAATGGCAATACAGCTGAGAAGGTTAGATTAATTTATTTAAATTTAAACCTTTCGATGTCAGAATCTTCGCCAACAATATGGGCAACAACACCCATTAATGCGTTCTACATCTACGTCATCTGGAAGTACTCAAGGACAATCTACATCTACTTTATCTTGGATGCCAAATATTGCTGGAGTGATTCCTTCGAATAGACCTTTGAGTGCACATAGTCGAAACTCTGAAGGTTTTGATTTTGATCTTTTTTGTTTTAATTTTAATTTTCAGCTTCTTCGCTTGGTAAGGCAACTGGGAAATTTAGTCAGCAACAATTACTCAAATATCAACAACAACAGCAATCTCAAGAGCTCGAGAATGATGATTATTATTTGGTAAGGGAATGAAGTTGTAAATATTAGAAAATAATTTTTAAAGGAACCAATCTCAAAAAAAGGACAGCAACAGCCATCAATTGTCATTGCCTCACCTTCTGCTCCTCCTCCAGCTCCACCTTCATTTCCACAGCCAAAAATACCCGATGAAAAATGATTTTAAATTGCAGCTTCCTTTTTGTGATGCAAGAGAAACCTTTTTCTGCAAGTTTCATTATTTTATTAGAATTCGGAAATTAAAGATTAAAATTAAAGCATTGTAGGATTTTGATTTTTTAAATTCGTCCATATTAATTTTAGGATTTTTTCTTATTTTTAGAATTTATTTTTAAAATGTATCCTTGTCATTCTACAACTCCATTTTTAAATTCTTCCCTAAACTCCACTTCCGCACCGATTTTCTACTTGGTATTGTACAATATCCTTAAATTTTTTTACTTCAAAATTAGATAATCCGAATAATATATATTGTATTTATTAAATCTATTTATACCAGGGGTGGGCTGTCTTCCGCCTTCCGCAGAATTCCACTTTTTAACCCTTTCGCCTTCCGCTTTTAAAATGCATGAGGGCCCATCCCTAATTCATACATATTTAAATTGTTCTTTTTTTCATTATCATACGCAATTCTTTGTCTCAATACTTTGGGATTTGACGTCTCAGATAACTTAAGTTAATAATTATATTTATTCTTATGTATAATAATTCTTAAACGTCAAATTATCCAAAATATACTTACATATGTGCTTTTGCTGTATAGAATCTTCTATTTAAAAATTTATTTATATAAAATCATTTATTAATTAATTCTAATATATCTGATAATTGCAAAAAACTTTCCCCGCATAATTTTACAATACTTATGTCTTATTTTCACTTTTATATTATCCCAAGCCTTTGCATAAATCAAAATAAATGTTCTGTTTAAGTTTTGGTTTATATAGGAATCAGAATCGAAGACTTTAAGGAGAAAATTTTTTATTGAACCCTGATTTAAAAACCCAATACTTTTCATGTTGTTTTTATATTCTATAATAAATTAGGTCAGCTTTATATTTCGCTGAGCAGGAATATAAAAAAAAGAATATCCGGATAATTGTTGCAGCACAATTGCGTGAAAAAACCTAAAGTAGTGAGTAAGGTTATTTTAGCTGCGCGCCCCCCGTCACTACTATTTTTTCTTCGTTAGTTACTTTTACTTTTCTGATTTTTATAGATATTAGTGTGATAAAGATTAGTGATAAAATTAAATTTTAAAAAACATTTAGAGATCAAATAGAACGTTTTTTAGTATTTTTGTCAGTTATCCTGATTTATACCTTATTTCCTCGAGTAATCCATCTCCCCCCTTAAATAAAATTCCCTATGCCAGGGATGAGTTTAATAAACAATAATCCCCCATCTCCAAATTCCCTAATGCACATTCTAATTTTGAAACTTGAATAATTTCCCTTTCTCGAATAATTCCACAACCCTCTCCTCTCCTTCTAATAATATACTAAATGATTCTAAGTTCTTCAGTTATGTTAGCAAATTCTACAAACCATTTAATTCTGAAACTTTCTCCCCTTCCCTTATTTTTAACCATTATTCTTGTTCTATTTACATTTGGAAATGCTCAGGAGCCAGTAGAGCTAATAGACTCAAACAAAAGTGAAGCATCTAATAACGACCAAAAACAAAATTTAGAACAACAATCAAAATGTGGAACTAAAGAAACCGATTATACTCCTTGCATGCCAAGGGAAAGGGCTGATTCTATTTTCAGTCACTGTTGCAGTCAGTACGTGCCTCAAGGCTGTCATTCACTTTGTCAATACGAGTCGGATGAGTTGACAGCAAGAAATTTGGTTTAATTTTTCAAGTAACTCATTAATCTACTTAATATTGTATACAGCTTCTTCAAGCAGTCAAGACAAAGAAATGTGATTTGAAGCATTTCGGCACAATTCTTTACTGCGCATCGCAGAATCAGGCAAACAATATATTAATTTATTCAAAATTATTTTATCTACTACAGGACAATCGTAAATGCTGCCAACATTTAAACCTGGGAGATTCAAAATTGGGCGTGGGAGATAGGTGCCTTCGCTTTTGCGATCCCGGAAGCGAAGAGGGAATCGACTCAATTGCAAGGGCTGATGTTACATGCCTTTTCAATTGGAATGTGTTGATGTATTGCCATCACGCTGGTATTAAATTAAACTAGAAGAAGCCCAGACAAGAATAATTATTTAATTTGTTTCCTTTTAATGCTCTTTTTAAATTATCAAATAAATTATTGGTATATTATCTGGTTTCAAATTTGACATAGCAATGAGATTAATTTTATTCAGCATTCTCTTAAATATTTTTTAAAAGTATTAAAATGAGAAAAGAATACATGTTTTGTATTAAAAATCGCCGCCGCCTCAAAAATTTTTTTAATAAAAATGCCATTCTAGTAAGATTCTTATGCTTTCCTTTTTAAAAATATCAACGTATTAATGGCTGTGCATCTGACGAGTCTACCAATTGATCTAGTAGCATTTGCTCTTCTGCTGCACAGGTTAAAGTAGGTGATCCAACTTTGGATGCGCCCTTAGAGCCTGGCTGTATCTTAGAAATTTCTTCCATAACGGGCACCGGACCATTGCTTTAAAATAATATTTTGTATGTTAATACATTTATTCTATTACTTTGTTGGTGATATTTTGTGAGAGCCAGCAAACTTGGCTGGCACAACCTTGAAACGGCCAGAAGGTTGAATACCACAGCCTCCTCCAGGATAAATGCGTACAGGGGGCTCATTTGGTGTATTATCAACGGAGGAAAAGGCAGCAAGTCGAGTACCACCGCAACACTGGGCAAGCATTGGAACCAACAGAGAGAGTGCCATTAATGAAGCTCCAGCCGCGAAAACACAAAAACCTTTGAAATAATGGTATTTCAGCTTTCTCTAAAAACTATACCAGTCATTTTCCACTTGTGCATTGGATCTTGTAGCGATGACATGACTTCAGCAAGTCGTTCAGGAAGTACATAGAAATTACCGTCTTCATCCTGATCTATCGCTATTCGCATCAATTCACCCTAAATTATTTTGAAGTTTTTATTTAATTCTGGTATGAGTATTGATAAAATACAAACTTCAATGTTTTGTTCTCGAGGCCAACAATAGCCAACGATGATGGCCGTGGCTCCACCTAATAATAGGAGCAATCCAAGCACAGTAAGCAGTCGGCAAACATAGAGCCCCATTCGTTGGGTGGGTGGAGGAGGCAATAAATACCTTTAGCATAAAAATGAGGTAAATGGTTGATTAATGCATGATTAAACAAACCAGGCATTTTCTGCTGTTCCTTTACCAACACCTTCGATATGCTCAAGACCACCCGGAGTAAGGTAAAAATTGTGCAAGTATGATTTGATACCAAAGAATTTGCTCCCACCATCATCGCCAACCTCACCAGCAGGGTCAGAATTTTCTACTTTAGCCGCATTCGACCAGAATCGGAAGCGCTTCATGCTAACACTCAATTAATAAACATATGTACTACTATAAACAATTATAACTACAAGGAAAACAAGAAAAAAAATAAAATAACGAGTGTGCCACTTTTAATTATTGGGGAAAACTCTTCAGTGTATAGACTATAATAATACTAAATGAATTTAATTCAGAGAGGCTTACATAAAGCTATAAAAACATATAAACAAGCTAAAAGCAACAGCCTGAAGCGCACTGCAGTATTTTTAAGAATAGGGAGCACGTAAATGTAGTTTCCTTGCCATTGGAAAATCGAAAAAAGTGAGAGGTATGGATATTATTCCTACTTAAATCGTTTTCTAAAACTATAGAAACGAAACGCTTTGTTTAATTTTCTGGTGTAATTAAATCAAGCACAAGAGCTTTTAGCCCTGATAACCGACTGCCCCGAGGCATCGAAACTGAGTCCCCTGTTAAGTTCAGTGTCGACTGGTAAATAAAGTTTGTAAAATGATCTAGAGACAGCCGGGATTTTATAGTGTTGAATTTTCAGAACTGGCACAATTCCATGTATTATCAAAAGAACTATCGATATACATACATATTACTTTTTTGGTAAAATGGAAATTGCTTTTAAAATGCGTAAAAGGAGCGCTATATAGAAAATTATTCTAGAGAAAAGTAAAATGAATAAAGCTTAAAAACGTGAAAAAAGTAGAATAAATGGCAATAAGAAGAGAGTAGAGACAAAATAGTATAGAGCGTCTGTCCCGAAGTAAGCGGCATTATTGCCAGCATTCCGGCCTTTAGCTTGTCTTGTTTGAAAATGAAACGAAAAAAAATAGTCAATGTTCGGTACACGAGAAAATGACATCAGTTTTGGAGAAAAACCAACCAATCCATTTCACTTAAAATTTTAGCAGATAAAGGAGAATAAAAATGTAAAATAAAAAAATGTGAGGGAGATTTTGTATTTAAAATTTAGGCAGGGTTATTATTAGAGAACAAAATTTTTTTAAACTTAGAACTTGATTATATAAAATAAATCTTTTAATTACCGTGTAAGCTAGAATAATTACCCTTACTTAAATAATTACCCCTCCTGCGAGGAATTGTAGCAATGGTCCCTTTTGGCCTCGTACTCGTACAGCGTACTTTCTTGTACTCGCTATCATAAATGACTTCCTCCTCTCGATTAATTACCGCATCCAGCGTGAGGTCGAAACCATAAGTATCCAGGGTAATTATCTGATCATATGCAGTACTTTCGAAATTTTAAGATTAATTGGATAGTTGAAAGAAAAAAGAAGAAAATCCCTTATGCTAAAAGACCACTGCTTCTACAATGAGGCCTACATCTTGTGAGAAATTTCATCAAATATTTTTTAGAAAAAAATTAGAATCCAATTATTATTTACAATACGAGAAGATGCTAAATCCATATATTTTTTAATGCTAAATTTATTTCTACTTTTTAAAATTGGCATAATTAACATTGGCTGGAAAGAGCAGTAAGAATCCTCTAACATTTCAATTTTACATGTACTTATTCTAATTGTTTTTAAATAATGTTGTTTTTATTGTCCATTGAATAATTATCATAAAAAACATGATTTCAGAATATTATTTTTTACCTTTTAAGGAATACATTATTGGTTATTTATTGGTTTAGTTATGAGGAAGTATTTAATTTTTATTTAAATTTTTGTTTTGACATTTAAAGTACTTTTAATAAATTTATTTACTTAAAATCTGGTCTTTAATGAGTAAACATGTTTTTACCGCAAAAAAACGTTAAAAATTTGCGTGTTTTTTCTACGTGAATAAAATTGAATAAAAAATTTTTAAAGAAAATTTTAATACGAAAAATCAAAAGCGGAACATTAAATTATTTTCTAAAAACGTAAAGCATTGGAGCGAATAACTAAAAATATTTTGTGTGAATTTATATTTCTTTCCTCATTCATTCGCTTAAGTTTATTTATAAAAGATAAATTTATATAAGTATTAATACTGATAGCTTATCTTTAAGTTTGATAAGTCCTAAAAAAAGTCTTGTAAAATGACAAAAAACGAGCAAAAAAATGTTTTTTTTTGCGCAAAAAACGGGCATAAAAATGTCTTTTGCCCGTACTCCTTCCTCGTACTGCCCCTATTTTGGCCTCGTATTCGTACTATTATCTCATATGTACTTACTCGACTTCAGAAAAAAGCAAAAAAATATTCAGACTTTTCTGATGCTTCATACTCCAGGATTTTAGTTTTTTTGGAGCCGCAATGCTGCTAGCTTATCTGTACCTGATAAGTTTTGGAATCCAAAATAGGACCCCTCAGAATTTTTATATCCCCTCAATAAATGCTAGCATGTATTACTGAGAACTTGCGTGTCATTTTAATTCAAAAATGCCATAATTGTATGCAAATATTTAAAACATTAAACAAATTTTATTTCCAATTTAAACATTTAACCGTTTACATCCGCTAAATTTCTTTATTTATTCCAGCCTAGAGCAAACGGCTGGCATAAAATATACGCACTAAAATAATAAATTTCAGGCACAGATTCTTTTTTTTTCTCACAATCATTTGCTTTTTCTCATTTATTTCCTTTTTGAAATTTTCTAGGTGTTTTATGAAATTTGAGATAAAATCCATTTTTTATACAAAGGAAAAGCGATTTCCTTTTCCGGCAATTTCTATCAATTTTGTGTTAGTTGGCAAAAAAGGGAAATATTTTCTATTGCCAGATTCATTATTACTTTAGTTTTTTATTTTATTATATTTATTTAATTATATATGTAAATCCAGTAATGTTTAATTCTAAACTAAAGGTGTCTGTTCCTTGAAACCTTCGAATATCCGAAACAGAACTGAAAAACCTCGGTTTTTCGGCTCTGTTCTAAACCGAAGAACCATATTCTCAATTTTATGGTCACATAATTAGATCGAAATTTACCAGTGAATTTTTGACGACATTTTCCCTATCTTAAAGTTATCCTATAATTTTGAACATATGGAGCTTATTTAATCGTAAACTAACCCCAATTTTTTAAAGCTTATTCACTCAATTTTCATTTCCATCCAAAATATCCATCCTATTTTTCACCAGCATGTTCATTTGTGCATTTGACATGAGGTACATATTTAATAGATGGATGAAGTGGCAATGTTTACACTAAAGCCCTATGTTTAGCCACCTTGCCACAATTTTCACGCAACAAGAGCTTTGTTGTTTTCCCGACAATGAATTTGTGTCATAAATAATGGAATGTACTATATTCAATACAAGATCCCTTAACTGATTTTTCGGTCTATTTTATATGAGGCTGGATGTCATGGGTTACCTGAAACCGAAACCTGGACTTTTTTCCACCAGATACCCGAACCTTACTCCGAAAAATTTTCCAAATCCCGTCACGAAACCCGGCCAGACTTTTTCCAACCCGTGACATCTCTGATGTGATGTCTATAACAATGAAGTTGGACTTTTCATTATGCATTAATATTTTTTTCATGTGAGGTTGTTTCTGGCCATGAATCTAATGAATAGATATGCGTACTTTTTATAATTTTATAAATTAATTCACATTTAATTATTCTTTCTATTGAAAATACATTAAAAATTCTTTTATTCCCATCACAATTGAAAAAAAGGTCGAGGATTATCGCTTCCAGAAAAGGAATTGTTGAAGCATCGAGGGAATTTTATTTATTTTATTCCTCCTCTTCCTACATCTCTATCTGTCCTTACATTTTCCCACCAAACGCAAAAAAAGCTTCTTCCCTTTTGGCTATTCCGGCGTCAAAAAAAGCAGCAACCATTAATATAATGGTTGCTGCTTTCGTGCAGGTGTTTAATGTCATCGGCAAGTACGCATAGTTAACACTGATTTATTCATGAATTAGCTTAAATGCCCGTCTATTTGAGGGTAAGGATTTTCTCGGTATTGGCAGATATACTAGTAAGAGCTAAACGGAAGTTTAAGTTGCTGAGAGGAATCGAACCTGCGAGGTCTTGTCAATTATGTCTAAAAGCGAATAAATCCTTCTAAAATTTGGTTTATTCTTCAGATTCAGATCAAAAGATTTTAATACTTAATATTTAATATGGAGCAACAATTTATCAACACTGAAGAAGACCAATGCATAGATATTAAGGTAAAGAAATATTGCGGGATAATGGAGAAAAATAGCCTTGAAAGCTAATTTAGCTATTAATAATCTATTTAATTCTCAAGGAATTTCTGTGGACAAACAGCTCGGATTTAACTTCACTTCCAATAGTAATGGGATTTTTTGCCTTTCTTTACTCAGCTATAGTGCTAACCTCAATACTAGGCAACATCCTAGTTATTCTAAGCGTCTGCCAATACAGATCACTACAATCTGTTCGAAATTTGTTCATCGTGTCCTTATCTGTCTCTGATATTGTTATTTCAGTTGTTTCAGGGACCATAACGGTGAATTAAATTTATCGACTATCAAATTATCGAAAAATATTATTTTAGCCAATTGTTGCTTTCACAAAAATTTGGCCTTTCGGACAGTTACTATGCAAATGGGTTCCTGTAATTCAAGGTGTTTCATTGTGCTTTTCAACTTTAACACTCACTTCAATTTCTGTCGACCGTTTTCTCCTAATAGTAACGCCATTAAAGCCTTCAATACAAAAATGTTGTGCATGCCGAATTGTAGCCTTAAACTGTGCAATTGCATTAGCAATTTCTATACCTATTCTATTCAATCAAGCAATGGTTGATTGGCCTCCCTTTTGTGGACAGTTTTGCACTGAAGATTGGAGCAATAGTAGCATTCAAAGGAGTTTATATGGTTAATTTGGAATTAATTTGGACTTTAAACAATATTTCTTTAAGGAACCTTTGTATTATTCACCCAATTTGTCTTTCCATTTTTGATTATTACAAGCTGTTATGTAATGATCTCTATCAAAATAAATTCTGGAATGCGTACTAAACGTTGTTCATCTGCGGAAGTTGCAAAATTCAGTGATTATTGTAGCAGCAATGTTCGATGTGACAAATTTTTGAGTAGTTCATTTGGTACTGATGAAGGAAATTCACTTTATATAAATGAACAAAAACTACAAAATGGAATGTTGATGGCTGGGGATGGAGCCATGAAGGTGGCAATGGATCAACGAAAAATGGTTTTGAGTCGAAGAATTCGAACCAACCGAATGTTAATTGGTAGGTGCTTGGGGACTAGGATGCGAAAGGGCATTTTGAGACTGTCGAAAACGTCCCTGATGGGTAAGCTCTTAATTTTGAGAGTTCTCGGTTGTCACTAACAGATTTTAAAATTAAATAGAAATTCCTCATAATTCTAGCAATGGTTGCCGTTTTCTTTTGCTGTTGGGCCCCTTCTGTTATATTTAATTTTCTACGTGATTATCAATGGTTGCCTAATTTCGTGATAGCACAGGAATACCTTTTTGGCACAACTACCCATTGTTTATCTATCAGGCAAGTTTATAACTTGAGTTAAAAAATAGCAATAATTTATATTAGTTCAACAGTATGGAATCCGATCCTTTATGCTTTGTTGAATGAACAATTTAGACTTGCCTTTTCTGAGATTTTTAAACAAATCAGTAATTATTTGGGAATTAAAAAAGAAAGAAAAATGCTTCACATGCAAGGACAATTAAAAAGAATTAAAGTAAGATCAGATGTCCAGCGTGGATCAGAAGCCATTTAATTGATACAATGTACATTTATTATTGTGTAGTGGTGTAAGCCAGTGTCAGTCTAGTTGGATCATACTAGCCCGGTCAGTCCCTGATCCTCTTCTTCTGTTCCAGTCCGTTCCTCTTCCCGTTCCTCCCCGTTTCTCTTTGGATAATCCTTATTCTTGTGTTCGTCGACTTTGGTAAACATCGGGCAACCTTTGAAGATTACCGGTTAATGCTATTTACATAAAGAAATTTTATTTTTCATTAAATAGTTAAAATTATTTTTAAGTTAAAATTTTAAAATAAATGGCTGTCATTTAATTTATTTCTCTCTAATAGTAATTTAAAGTACCACATTGTAAAATTGAGCAAAGTTCTTGTGTTTATTAAAAACAAGTTTTTTAGTTCTAAATTTTGCTCAGTTTATTTATTTGTTTTTCTGATAAAAAATATATTTTTTTGTTATTGTTATCAATTATAAATATTTTTTAAGAGTAAAAAATAAATAAAAAGAAATACCTATTTAATAAATTATTTTTAATGTAAAATTAATACATATAAAGACCATCTTCCATATAAAGGCTATTATTTGCCAGACGGGGAAACCCATTACTTATCTACTTAAATAGATACATTGGATGGCCTTTTTAGCCTCATTCTTAGCCTCTTACGCAGCTATTAGCGAACTATTGACGTGAGAATAATATCCATAATATCCTATATTTATTAAAGAAAAGATCATTACCATATTACTTTAAAATTTACAGATATCTGCAAAAGAGCTTATTCAAATTTTCCTTAATAATTTTAATCGTCATTATCGGAATTCATAATGTCCGATAGTAAACGTCTTGAAATTCAGTCTCTCTGCCTCGAATCACTTTCCAAAATTAAAATTGGAACTGGACCAGAAGAAAAGCAGAACGGAAAGGATTTTTACAAATAGTGAGAATTTTTGATACAAAACAAAATATTTTAAGTTCAGTTTCTTTACAAATTATCCTGATCTTCGTGTCTACTTTAAGGGTGCTGAAAAATACACAGCTGATGATGTACAGAAATCAGAACGATTTGAAAGTAAGAAAATAAAATTTTAAATTTATGGATCTTAAAAATTTTAAATCAGAACAAGGACAACGTATCCTTTTGGCTATGCATCTGACTGCGCGAGTTTATGCTGATGAGGTTAATATTTATTTTCAAATATTTCTACTCAGCGGCCTGCGCTCTATTTTCAATCCCCTCAGGGCCGCACTATTAGAGACACCCGTTCAATTAGTCAATCAGTATTAATACTAAAATACATTCCAGATGGTATTCGACTCGTACATTCAAGAAACCATTAACCGGCATCGCCAATTTAAAATGGAACCGGCACTTTGGATGGTAATTTAACTAATCTACAATTTTTTAATAGAATTAATTAAAGGCCTTTTGGACAGTCTGGACAGGTTTTTTGGCAACAAAAATAACCCTAGATGAACGTCACAAAAATGCTTGGATGACCTTGGGTCAAGACTTTGCAAAGGCTGCCAACAAACATTTGAAGCTTTTAGGGCTTCCAACAGCTGAATAAAAACTAAAATTTATAGTGAAATAAAATTTATAAATATAAGCTTTTAATTTTAATAAATATCACAATTTGTATGCTTAAATTTCAGTAATTGCAATTTCCAAAAATTATGTTATTCATAAAGTTCGGCATCGGATTATATTTCGCAACACGCATGAGGAACTTTCGATGAGCATTGCTCATTTGAAATGCTGCGCTTAAGGCCAACATCTATAAATGTTAAATCAGAGAATAAATAAAGAATTAAACATCTCATATTCAAATCTGGCTATAGGATAAAACATATTTGAATAAATAAATATTCGAGATCGGAAATTGAGAGATTAAAATCGGAAGAATTAACCTTGATTGATTCTGGTTGAGGACCTTGACCAGATTCTTGACTTTGAGTTAAGGAATAATCAAGGTCAAGGAAAAATTAAAGAAACTGAAAAATGCCTTGATCCTGACACTGAAATGAGGAAAAATCAAGGTCTGGCTCCAATTCCAGGCTGATGTCTAATAAAGATATCTGGAAAGTTCAGTTAAGATAGGGATCTGATAAATTAATTTTCAAGAATCCAACACAATAAAGTAGCTTACTAAATTAGTAAATCTCATTGCCCCGCCAGCATCACCCCATCTGCTACGTTCGTAGAACATTAAAGCTTTGGAAAGCTTTTCAATTTCAGTTTGTACTATTCCATATCCGATCTTTGATAATTCTGATTTAGCTAAAAATGTACATAATTTTGAAAACATTTTCAAGCTCAAACCCGTGTGAAGAAAAATTAAATTTCTAAGAATCAAAAATTCTTCTCGGCTCAAATTAATTTCTTTCATTTTGATCATGTGCTTATAGAATAGAATATTAAAAAGTTTATCATCCGAAGCTGCAAGTAAAGGACTAAATCCATTGGGAAATATAAGGATCTCGCTTCCCTGAAGGTTTTTACTATAAAATAAAGCACTAAAAACAACTGTTGCCATTCCATTTCGAGAATAAAGTCGAATCTGAAACATTTTGTTTTATTTTTAGTAATATTCCTTGTATAAACTTTGTCTTCAAATGAGAGTTGTTGGAATACTGGCATCGTTTTTGTCATTTCGATAATTAAAAATGAGTCAATGTAAAGCCAATTTGGAGATAGGATACTATAATCACCTTCTCTAAATCGTTGTTGGTAGAAGTTAAAACTTTTAGGCACCCTCTTATGCTTCTAATAAATTTTTCATTGAAAATTTAAGAATGATAAGGTACTTATCTTACCGAAAACTGATCAGATCTTGCCATAATAGAATAAGTCAACCCTCCTCCATCACTATTTATTAGATCAGACATACTTTTATCAAAATAGATTGATGTAGAAATATCTGTCTCGGAGTGACGAACATACAAAAGATTATTGTCAAAGTATATCAAGAGTTGTAATAATTCAACTTCAGATCGTTCTATTCTAGATAAAACTCCTACTGAAGCTTTTTCAGAAAGTTTACGCTTTTTCTCAGTTAATAATGCAGAAATTTTATCTACACTAAATCCATCTGGAAATTTTTGTATAGTTCGAAAGTCCATCCCGCCAAGAAGACAACGGTCAAAACGGCATGAACGGCAAAGCTCTCCTTCAATTTTTCAAAATTATTTTGAAAAATTTTTGTGTACCTTTTCCAATTTGGCAATTTCCATTGTTTTTGCAACTATACGTGCGTTGGTTTAGAATGGATCGGCGAAAGAATGAACGGCAACCTGTATAACTCAGATATACTATTATTAAAATTCTGTTACGTTGAAGGCAAACGCTCTGACGTACCTAAACAACTTGGAACATCAAAATGGCAGCACTTGGCAGGTCTGGCACAAACAACACAATCAGTTGGCCTTTCCTTCTTGCTCTGAAAATAAATTTACAGCCCTTATAAAAATCCCTAGGTATTTATGTTTGAACCTCTCGCTAAAGGGGTAATTACTTTTTGAGTTAATTAATCTTGATTTGAACTTTGAACGTGCAGTGGGGCATTTGTGGGATAATAATTATTTTATTAACCTCACTTTTTAGATATGATTATTATTATTCGAGGCAGAGCGATTAATAGAGGTTCTGCGGTAGCATAGAATCTATCAGTTGTGAATTAAAAAATTTACTATTATCCTAGCTTATATGGCACCGTCTATAAAAATTTATATAAATAACAAAATTAATACAAATTCAGAATTCTTTTCATTATTGTTTTCCAAACTTTTGTTGCTATCAATCACTGATTCATTATTAATGTTGCTTGAAGTATTAGAAAAACATAAAAGGGTTTTCTTATCAATCTGATTTTCTAAATCCTCCAAGCTAACATAATCATCCTCAAAAAAGTGATGACTAAACCCGGGTGAATGAGATGTTGAAATATTACAGATACTGTAGTTAGATTCAGAATTTTGAAATGAATGGGAGGAATACATTTGCCAAGATTAACCCTTAAAAATCATTTTAAGAGGATTATTAAGTGTGTTATTAATAGAAAGGAAGTTATTGTCTTAGTTTAAAGCTTATTTCTTCAGACAATGAATATTTTAATTCTAATTATTAGCCTATTAGTTTAAAATTTTTCAGTTAAATTTTTCTATGACAACGCAAATTTAATTAAATCAATGAAGGGTGAAAAAAAACTGAGAATTTTATTTTATATTGAAATTTAATATTGAAATTTTTATATAAACTTTTTTATTTGTATTAATGAGGTGTATAATAAATAAATATAATTAAATAAAACGTTATAAATATTAAATAAATTGAATTTTTTTAAACAACTTTGTACGTCTATCAATAAATTGAAATGTGGATAATTAAATTGATTAATATCCACCCCAGAAGATCAAAAAATAAAAGATATTTCATGGTAAAATTAGATAAAATTTTAAATTATTGGAGAAAGGTGAGAGTAATAAAAATAGCGATTAATTCAGAAATACTTATAATCAGAATTTAGATAGAATCTTATTTCCATCAAAAATAAGAGATTTATTATAAAATCAATGAATAATTATTTCGTTAAAACTTTAAAGCTATAATCAATTTTTTCAACAAACGTTAAGTACAACTCAAACATTAAAAAAAAGAGTGGAAAGCAAAGCAATAGTAATTTCCAGCCGTTTATTTATTTTAAGAGATTGTTGTTTATTTGAACAAATATTTATAGTTTAATATTAAATGCTTAATTGTAAATTTAATAAATTTTTAAATTGAGCAAGTATTCGAAGGATAATAGAATGCCCCCTCCTTCCTCATATCGTTATCCTGCTGGTTGTTGTTATCGCTCGGCTTCAGTAAATCGTATTGGTCAGAGTACGCAGCCGATATCTAACGTTCGTTCCTCATAATAATACTCATTTTTATCATTTAAAATATTTTCAAATATTTAGCAAATTTTCCGTTCGCAGTCTGTCTCTCGAGTTGTTGACCCTTCATCCTACGGCGTTGCAGGTGCCACCTACATCCCCTTCCACAGCTTCTCTTCGGTGAAACCAACATATTACCGAGTGAAACCAGATTTTACCTTGGTAAATTTTTGGGTTTTATTTAATTCAAATCCCCTTTTGTACAGCGTAATCATGTTTACGACAAATACTACTATTTCTCGCCTCGATACAGACGCACACAATTTCACCGTCATTACTATCATGGGTGACTTTTTATCCAAAAATTTTTAAAATTTAAATTTTTAGACAAGTAGACCAGTACCCCTACCGATGGAATTTCCAGTCGAAAGGGACAATAACTGGCCAATACTACTGGGTCAGGTCTGTCAAACTTTCTTCTTAGTCCGTTAATAAAAGATCTTAAAAATTCACCATACAGGCGATTACAATTTGACCCAATCGAGTATGGAGCCTATCGCTACTACGACCCTTATAGACGATATTATGATCCATACCACGATTCATATATCAAATTATATGACTACAGATCAAAGCTATTGGACAGTCTCTATTAATGAGAGAGACATTAAAAAATGATTTTTGATTAAATGATGCTCAAACTTGGCTAATTATTACATTAATGGATAACAATGTAAAGAAAAAATGAGAGATTATATTATAATATACATAAATGTATTAGTTTCAATAATGATCCTTTGGATTTAGTAAAAGCAGCGGATTTTTTATGAAATTTCTTTTAACGATACAGGTAAAAGTTAAGCTCCTACGGCATCCTGGCAGTTATTGCTAGGCGCTTTCGCTCATTACGTACCAATTAGTCCTTACAATTTGTTTAGTTAAATCAACTTTGGAAAAGCCTTATCCATTTCTTGTTTATTGTCTGTTATAATTTGTTTACTCAGTCAACATCCTAAATTAGACAATAATAAAGGCAGCTAAAAATTTTAAATCAACCCCTTTAAAAATCGAAATCATAATTCGACTGTGCGCAAGCTGTTAAAAGCCTCTACATAAATCTGCCAATAAAGCATGCTTTTAAAAACTGCGCACAATAATGTAAAAGTCACGTGATTTTGACTGCCTGATTTGTTTATTTAAATCATTTCCCAACTCCATTTATTTAAAAATATTTTTAAAAATGCCGATTTCACACCGTCAAGTACTTTTTGTATTTCTTCTTGGATTACTGCTTGGATCCCTACTTTCTTTTTTCTTTCTACTTCCACACGAAAATTCAAGTGAGATTAGGGGAAAATGCCAATGCCCACAAAGCATTGATAACAGAATTGATAATCAGAATCAAACGAAGCATATTGAGAATATAACAACAGTCACTAACAGGAATGACTTGATGGAACCTGCAAGGAATAAAACTGACGGTATTAAACTGAATCCTGCTGAAGCAGTTAAAACAATGTTCAATCCAGGATTTCAATCTAATAATGGTACTTAATGGAGGCTTTAATAATCTATATTTTAAATAAAGGCACAAAAACTTTGGCAGCAGAAATCGCCCGCCGTGTTCGGGTATTTTGTTGGATAATGACAGCCGGCGATAGCCACGAGAAAAAAGCTAAGCATATTAAAGCAACCTGGGCTCATCGCTGTAATAAATTTATATTTATATCTTCCGTTGAAAATCCAGATTTGCCCGCAATTAGTTTAAATATATCCGATGGAAGAAATCATCTCTGGGGTAAAACTAAAGCGGCTTTTAAATATGCCTACAAGAATTATTTGGTATACTTTCTGAACTGATATAGGTATCTGATATCAATCATCTTACAGAATGATTTTGATTGGTTCCTAAAGGCAGATGATGATACTTTTGTGATTGTAGAGAATTTACGATTTTTACTTATGGCTTATTCTCCAGAAGAAAAAATTTATTTAGGTGCTAAATATGGCCCAATTGTTAAGCAGGTATTTAAAATTATTTGTAGACAAGACAGTGATAATAGTGATATTATTCATTTTAATTGAAGGGATATATGAGTGGAGGTTGTGGTTACGTTTTGAGCCGAGCATCCCTCCGCCTGTTTGTTGAAAAAGGAATACCAAATGAAAAAATTTGCCGACAAGATGAGAATGGAGCTGAGGATGCCGAACTGGGCAAATGTATGGAACTACTAGGAATTCGAGCTGGAGATACACGCGATGGTAAAGGAAGGCATCGCTTCTTCCCCTTTCAACCTACACATCATTTGCCCCCAGGCAACAAAGATCCTAACTATTGGTTTTGGAGAAATATATACTACGATATGGATCAAGTATGAAAATTAAATTTCAATTTGGTTTCCCAAAATCTAAGAGAATTTCGAATTAAGGGTCCAGGTTGTTGCAGTGAGTTTGCAGTAGCTTTTCATTATATGGATCCGGCATGGTTATATTCAATGGAATATTTAGTTTATCGTCTACGCCCCTATGGTCTTGATGTCCCTTTCAATGCTGAAACTGGAGGGGCTGGAGATAAATTTTCAAAATTAATTGATCAAACAATCTGGGAAAATGCGCAAAAGAAAGCAGTTAATATGACAGGTATTCTTATAACTGAGGAACTTTTAAAAAATATTCTAAAGGTCCGGACGACATTAACTGGAGAAGTGGAAAACCAACAATCGGCCCACAAAACATAGACGAACAATTAAAAAAGTTAAAAACAAACTCAACAAATATTAAAACATAATCATTAAATGATTAATTTATTCATGTTTTTTGTTTTTTAGTGATGATTCACTTAAGTTAAAAAAGTCGGGAAGAAAATTCCATGAATAAATTATATGCAAATTTACTTTTAAGTGAGTCATAACTGTCTAAAGTTTGTAAATTATTTTTGTTTAAGTCTAATTTTTGAATTAAAATCTGATCCTTATTTAAATTGTACTTTTCTAAATTAATTATTTTATTTTTTAAAATAAAAAAACCCCTTAAACAAAAACCCTTTTCGCATAGTCCCATTATAATTTATTTTTCATAAAACTGATAAAAAACAAATAAAAATGGACCAACCCCTTACATATGGAGAGAATTGATTTAAGCCTTATCGGTTTTCATCAAATTAAATATTTATAAACCATTGAATGTTTACATTCTCTATTATAAAGATAATAATCAGTTTAATCATTTGAAAATATATGAGAGCAAAAATTTGCTTCATTAGCGTTTTTATCTTCGAAATAAATTTGTGTGGGTAAAATGTGAACCATCCAAGCAAATTTATGAGGAAATGTTCGAAGACTTTATATAATTAATCTCAGCGTTGATCCAGATTATTGGATCATATTCCCTATAATTAGATCAGATTCCGTTGATCAAACTTCTTATAATTTATAAGCTAATTTTTTCAGAATGTCTAAGTTATCTTTAATTGCTATTTTCTCTCTTTTTGCCTTGGTTAGTTCTATTCGTCATCATCATTCTCGCCATCATCACCATGTCGATCGGTACAGATCAAATATAATTGAAATATTTCAAAAATTATTTATATATGTATTAGAATATCGCTTTCCCGAATGGATACAATGCGTTCAATGCTAGCACAAGTTGGTTCACTCGAACTTTTTGCCAAACATCGCCATGATGCATTGAGGCGTAGATTTGCCCTCTTTGCTGAAAAGGAGGGAGGACAAGTTGAATTTGATGAAGAAAATGCTGTGCAAATTGGCGGAGAAATTGATGAGATGCTTAGAAATTACATGGATGTGGGTATTAAATAGTGTTATGAACTTGTCATTATTTCAGGCCCAATACTATGGACCAATTTCAATTGGATCTCCTCCACAAAACTTCAGCGTTATATTTGATACAGGCTCTTCGAACCTCTGGGTTCCGTCTAAAAAGTGTCCATTCTACGATATTGCATGCCGTAAATATATGAGTAATATTATGTAAATATTTTGTTTTATTAAAGTACTCCATCACAAATATGACAGCACA
The DNA here is from genome assembly GCA_036172945.1 of Meloidogyne incognita. Taxonomy (NCBI): domain Eukaryota; kingdom Metazoa; phylum Nematoda; class Chromadorea; order Rhabditida; family Meloidogynidae; genus Meloidogyne; species Meloidogyne incognita. The sequence continues at coordinate 3,510,204 of JARQAC010000010.1, forward strand.
AAATCTAGTAGTTATAAAGATGATGGGCGCAAAATGCAAATCCAATATGGAACTGGTTCAATGAAGGGTTTTGTCTCTAAAGTTGGAAATAAATATTTAAATTTTTATTTAAATATTTGCGTAGGACACAGTTTGTATTGCCAATATTTGTGTGGCTGGGCAAGAGTTTGCTGAGGCTGTCAGGTGAATAAAAATCAGCAATAAATTTTGAATATTCCCCTCTGCAGCGAGCCAGGACTAACTTTTGTAGCTGCTAAATTTGATGGTATTCTGGGTATGGCATTCCCGGAAATTTCTGTTCTTGGAGTTCAGCCAGTTTTCCAACAAATGATTTCCCAACAAAAAGTTCCAGAACCGGTCTTCTCCTTCTGGCTTAATAGGTAATTTTCTAAGCAATACTGTAGATTTAATTTTATCAGAGATCCATATTCCAAAGTTGGAGGGGAAATCACCATTGGTGGAACCGATAAACGTCGGTACGTAGAACCTCTCAATTACACTCCCGTTACAAGAAAGGCTTATTGGCAATTTAAGGTGAAATAATTCTAAGTATATTCTAATTCCAAAATTAAAAATAGATGGAAGGTGTTCACAATTCTAAAGGCGAAAAAATTGCCTGTCAAAATGGATGTGAAGCAATTGCTGACACTGGCACATCTTTAATTGCTGGCCCGAAGGCACAAATAGAGGAGATTCAGCATTATATTGGTGCAATTCCTCTAATGCATGGCGAAGTCTTTTTTTTTAAAAATTTTCATGCCGCGGCATTTTAACCCTCTTGAAATTATTATGCCTTTTTCAGTATATGGTCTCCTGCGAACGAGTACCACATCTTCCTGATATCGCTCTACTTATTGGAGGTCATTCATACGTTTTGAAGGGATCGGATTACATTTTAAATGTGACAGCAATGGGAAAAAGTATTTGCTTATCTGGCTTTATGGGAATTGATCTTCCACCAAAAGTTGGGGAATTATGGATTCTTGGTGATGTCTTTATAGGTGATCTAGAAATAATTGAACAATAATTATAAAATCCTTTAACAACATGTTCAGGCCGTTACTACACTGTTTTCGATGTTGGCCAACAACGTATTGGGCTAGCTCAGGCTAGGGACGAAAATCGGTTTATTAAATCAAATATATTTGAAAATTATCCAAAATAGCACTCCAATTGGCCCACCAGTTAAAAGCTGCATCAGTGGTGGGCGTCTTTGTTTTGAGCCGGATGCAACTACGGATATTAGTGAACAATCATCAACTGATGATTTTATTGAAATTGCTTGAGAGTAAATTTAAAAAGGAATAAACATTTATTAAATAAATGCAATTTACATATATTTATCTACCCATTTAAATTTCTTATTATGCTTTTATTAAATAAAACAATATCAAAATCAGTCCATTATTATTCGGCCCAAATTAGAATCTAATCTCAAAGGGATCCACTCACTGGGAAAGTTTTCTTTATCATAATATGAATGGTTAAAATCAGAATTGTAGAAAACATTAGCATCTGTCTGTTCCAATAAATAAGCAATCCACCAAGCATAGGTTGATGAAGAAGCTGTCAATAATATAGAATCGCATGCCCAAACTCCAAAGCACATATCCTCTCCACGATTCATCGCTTTTGGGATATAGACCTTGTTAACTTGCTTAAAATATTTAAATGATTCATGAGAGAAAAATAGAGTAAAAAAATAGAGCCTCTCTGGATATGCTGATTTCATGAAGAAAATCCTTGTCTTCTCCAAGTAAAATAATGGATACATTTAAATTTAGGTATTTTTCCTTGTAAAATATTAAGGATAATTATCGAAATATAAGATATTTTCAAAATTTAAAATTACTTTTAAATATCCAAGTATAAATTTAATAGCAGCTTCGGTAAAATTTCGTTCTGTCCTTGCATGCATGGGCCATTTAGGTGGCCCAAAATCACCTCTACGTGTATGGACACAAAATTTATGGGAAGATTGATCATTCCTTAATTTTTAAAATATTTTAATATTAATTCAAAATATTACCATCAAAATCTTACTCAAACAATTTATCAATATAAGCAGCTACTCGAATATTAATTTGTTTGGAGAAGCGGAATAATTGTCTAATTTCAGCATCAATGTTTTCCAAAAATTTTGGAGATTGAGGTGTTGGAGGGACAATTAAATACTTTTGTTTGTAATTACCAAAAATGCTAAAAATAAAGTATAGATGAAGGTTAGGCATTCCAAAGGCACCTTGTAACATCAATGTATCTACAACAATTTGTTTCAAAGACATTGTCATATGCAGAGTCTGAAGGATCCGCTTGCTTTTAAAATACATAATTAAAGATAGAGCTAAACTCCTCATCTATTAAAAACATGCCTAAATTACCATGTATCGAAGAGAGGAATATAAAATCGGGAAGGTATTCTCAATCTCATTAGGACTATTCAACTTGTCACAAGTCCAAGTACTTGTATTATAAATGCCTGGGAAACGTCCAACAGACTTGGCCATGTTATAAAGCACTGCAAATCTCCAAATCTTTAAGTCGAATATTTGGTTTTCAATTAACAGTGCCAACCTGATTAGCCAATCCTCCACATTGCCCATTCCAATGATGAGGAATTTGCATTAGCAAAAACTTTGTATTTTCATTTATTTTGGGGAAAAATTTAGGCAACGTTTTATTATTTTTGATGATAGCTGGGTGTGGGGTTAAGGTTGATGTTGAAATTCTATTCGACATTTCCACAGAACTTCTCTCCATAGTCTGCATTTTGTTCAAATCATCCGTAATTTCATGTCTATAGTCAGTGCCATAATTAGGATTTGAAGGTTGATCAAGTCCTAAATGATTGGTTACTTCTATCGGGAGAATCCAGGTGATAATCAAGCGATACCTATAAGTATTAGATGCCATACTAATGCAACGAATGAAGAGAGAAGCAAAAACATTTTGATAATTTTACGTATAAAGATCATCAGACATTAGTTAGGGATTAATTAAGCAAGAAATGTTGGGGCTGGTAATTTTCAGACGATAAAAATAGGAAGTGTTTGAGGAGTATTTTACTGAACACATGGATATTATTTCGGAAAATGGAAGATAATAAATTAATTTTGAATTGAAAAGACCACCAAGATGAAAATAAAAAAGACCACCCATCATTATATTGAGGTAATAAAACGTGTTTGAGAGATTAGATGACAAAAACGATAGATTTAGTGTTCCTAAATTGTAAAGAATAAAAAAATTTAATTTGCTTTTAAGCAAATGGAAATTTCTAAATCAGTATAATTAATCAACTAATGTCGAATTTCATTGTCGAATAACCGTACTCGATTTTGTCGCTCTGAACAATAACACTGAATTGTCTGTAGTATGGACGGTTGAGTGCAGCATTTCAGCGTATCAATTAGAGTATGAATTTTGAGTACCAAACTTTTTTTTATTTTTTAATTCGTTCCCCCACGAGGAATGGAAAAATATTGAAGCTTTGCCGATATACCGCCTTTATACCTTTATATTTTTGTTTTATTTTATCTTTCGATCAAATTTAATAACTTTTTAGAATATTTTGCATTAATGACTTCGATCTAGGGAGATGGAAAATCATAAAAAAATCAGGAGACACTAAACAAACTTTACCCAGTTCGCCATCAGCTAATTAAAAAAAACATCTTTTAAACTACAGTTTATTTAAAACACAAATAAATAAGACAAGAATAAGAAAAGTTTATCTTTAAAAAAATGAAACAAAAAAGAAATAATTAACCCGTTTTCTCCCTTTTAAAGAACCTTTTTCCCCGTTTAAGACTCCTATCCGAAATTGCAAATCCACCAACAATGAGACCCACCATTGAGTAAACGATGAGAAAATCTAACCGTTGAAACGATGATGAGTCCCCGTTGAATCGTTGAGGAAACAACCGAAGTTGTTTCGACACCAAAACAACTCTGAGACCCGACACCGAACAACGATGAGACTACTCACCGTTTAAACAACGACGCGCCCACCGCCCTCAACAATGAGACCCACCATTGAGTAACGATGAGAAAATCTAACCGTTGAAACGACGATGAGTCCCCGTTGAATTGTTGAGGAAACAACTGACGTCGTTTCGACACCAAAACAACTCTGAGACCCGCCACCGAACAACGATGAGACTACTCACCGTTTAAACAACGACGCGACTCACCGTTGAGTTACCCAAGACTTGCAATCTCGGAGATAACCTTACCTAAACCCTCTCCCCGAGTAGGAAGGAAGAGCGGGCCCTTAAGGTTGAAATCCACCCAAAATTTTCAAAAAACCTTAATTAAATCAGCTCCAGACCCTCTCCAAGGTTTATCTTCCATTGTAGCCAAATCCAAATCATAAATCGGCGTTCCATCTTTCAATGCCGGATTTGTGTCCAAATCAATTGTTCCATTAGTAGTCCACTTCTATTTTGCTTTTGAAAAGAACATTGCTTTAATATCTCCAATTGTTACAACAAGTTCATCATCTTCGCTGTCATCTTCATTTAAATAATCAAAATGTCGTGGAGGTTCAGCATCATTAGTATCTACTGAAAAAATAAAAGGTAATATTGAACCTGACAGACCCCGCTTTGTCAGGTTCAATATTACAAAATAAACACTAATCACCCCTAAAAGTAGAAAACCCAACTAAAATTTGCAGAAACAAAAAATAAAAAGCAAAGGAATGTTCCGGAAAATAAAACAATTTTTCTCTTTTTCTCTATACACACTATTTTCTTATGTTGTACGATATAACTAATTCGTTTCGAAAAACAGGACACTAGAGTCTCAAACAATGTTAACAAAAAATGCCTTCTAATATAAATTGCCCTTTACTGATTTATTAAACGGGATTAAATTTTTTAAAATCGAAGTGTCATTAACCGCCCAGTGTCCATGACTTGCAAATCTCGGAGATAACCTTACCTAAACCCCCCTCCCCAAGTAGGAAAGAAAAGTGGGTAATCCCCCAAAAAACTAAAACGAAGAAACAAAAATGACTGCTGGAAAATCGTTGTTATTTACTCTTTTTCTTTTCCTTCGCTATTTCGTCTTTATTATTTCAAATTGTAAAAAAGCCGGTTGAGTGCCAGAATTGAGAGTCCTCAAGAAAACCGTCATTTGGAACCGTCCCAACTCCTCTCAAAATGCGCGCGGCAATAACGGCACAGAGCCATAACTTACTGGAAAATTTCTGGCCCACATCAATTTTGGAATCAATCTCTTTAGCTCGATGAGTGGAGTCATTTAATACCAAATTTGCTTTATTTTATCTTTCGATCAAATTTAATAACTTTTTAGAATATTTTGCATTAATGACAGCTGCAGTAGCTTCTAATAATCCCAATTTGGGAAATGGATTTAAAGAGAAAGACAAACCCGAAAGTGTACGAACTAGCAATATTGTCGCAGCTAAAGCCGTTTCTGATTCCGTTCGAACAAGTTTAGGCCCACGAGGAATGGACAAAATGATTCAAGCAGCAAATGGAGAGGTTACCGTTACCAATGATGGGGCAACAATTCTGAATCAAATGTCTGTTGTGCATCCAACTGCTAAAATGGTTAAATTTTTGATTCTTTATTTAAATTGGTTTAATTTCACTTTTAGTTAGTCGAACTTTCAAAAGCTCAAGATATTGAGGCGGGAGATGGTACTACTACTGTTGTAATTTTGGCAGGTTCTCTTCTCGATGCGGCAGAAAAATTGCTTGCTAAAGGTTTTCTTGCGATGTTTTCAATTTTATTATGTTTTCTAGGCATTCACCCAACAACAATATCAGACTCATTTCGACGTGCTGCTACTTTTTCTGAAAAGATTTTGGATGAAATGTCGACTCCTGTTGATATCAATAACGATGAAGAACTCATTAAATTGGCTGCTACAAGTCTTAATTCAAAGGTTTTTGTTATTTTATCGGCATTTGTGGGGTATCCCAAACCGGTTTTTGTGAACACATTTATGCGAACTTGGGTACTCAGGTTCGGTACTTTTGGGTTATACCGATACTTTTGGTTATTTTTTATCAACCAAGATTAACATTCACTTTCTAAGGTCGTCTCTCAACACTCACAAATTCTCGCTCCTATGGCCGTTCAAGCCGTTAAGAAAATAATGACCAACATTGATGATCAAAATGTCAATTTAAGAATGATCAAGATTGTTAAGAAACTTGGTGAGACTGTTGATGTATCTCAACTAATTGATGGTGCTTTAATCGAACAAAATTCAATGGGACATGGAGGGCCTAGCCGTGTTGAGAAGGCCAAGATTGGACTTATTCAATTCCAAATATCGCCTCCCAAAACAAATGTTTGTTTTCTAAGAGTAGGGGTGTCGGTTAAGGTTGTTTTAATGGGTAGGATTATTTTACCGAATCGAATAACCAAGGGGTTTTGGTTTCTGGTGTCCGAAAGTTTTCCAAGAATGGACAACCCTATTTAATAGCTTTATTTATAAAAATAATTTTATAGATGGAAAATCAAGTTGTTATTTCTGACTACACACAAATGGATAGAGCGCTTAAAGAAGAACGCAATTATATTTTGGAATTGTGCAAGCAAATTAAAAAGACGGGCTGCAATGTTCTTTTAATTCAAAAGTCTATCTTACGGTTGGTTTATTTTTAAAATTTTCGGCAATCTTTTATTTATCTGGTTTCCGGAAAAAATGACCAAGAATTACTCTTGTATATTTTTAAGGTTAATCGGGCAAAAGGGAAAACATCGAGAAAGTACTCCTTTCTGGTTTTCCCCAGGGACTAGTAACTAGAGGGTTGCCAATCTTTATGAAATATTTTTAAAAATTTTAAGCGATGCTGTCAACGAATTGGCTTTACATTTTTTTGCAAAATTAAAAATCATGGTCATTAAGGATATTGAACGTGAAGATATTGAATTTTACTCAAAAATTATTGGATGCCGTCCTGTTGCTTCTGTTGATCATTTTACGCCGGAAACTCTTGGAACTGCTGATTTAGTCGAGGAAATAGAGACGGCCGATGGGAAAGTAGTTAAGGTTGATTAATAAATAGGTTATTTGTTCAAGTATTTTAATTTCTTTTAAAGGTCACTGGTCTTAAATCAAGTGGAAATGCTGTTTCAATTTTAATAAGAGGATCGAGTAAACTTGTTTTGGAAGAAGCTGAACGATCTTTACACGATGCCTTGTGTGTTATACGTTGTTTAGTGAAGAAGAGAGCTCTTTTGCCAGGTTTATCAATTTTAGTATAATTTTACATAAAGAACTTATGTTTTAGGCGGAGGAGCACCAGAAATGCAAGTGTCGGTCAAACTTCGTGCTGCGTCACAAACAAAACAGGGAGCGGAACAATACTGCTGGAAGGTTGTTTTTAAATTTGTTTAGCCTAATTTTTGTTGCTGTATATACTTTATTATAAGTCGAGCCTCTATTATGAGCCTATCTCTAGTATTTACTCATTGAATGAAAAAATTTTCTAGTTTTTGACACCTTTTTATTTTTAGGCATTTGCTGAGGCGCTTGAATTAATTCCTTATACATTGGCAGAAAATGCTGGACTTTCTCCAATTGGGACGGTTACAGAATTGCGTAATCAACATTCTGCTGGAAACAAAGATTTTGGGGTCAACGTTCGAATGGTTATTCTTTATTGTTTAATGAATTGTTTTTAATAAAATTTAATTTTAGGGGGCTGTAACTAATATTTTGGAAGAAAATGTTCTCCAACCACTTTTGGTTACTTCTTTTGCAATTAAACAAGCTGCTGAATGTGTTCGCGCAATTCTTAAAATAGATGATGTTGTTCTTGCAGTTCGTTAGAAAGAGATGAGTCTTGTTAATTTTGGTTTGATGTTTTAAACGTAAAAATATACCCACAAAAATCAAAAAATTAAATTGTTTAATGTTGACAAATTATTTTTGACTTAAATTTTCATCTTTTGAATAAAATCCAAGAATGGAATATTTAATTTAGTACCCATCTCCTTTTTTCCTTTCCTTCCAAATAACTAAAAATGGGCAGATTTCCCTTCTCTCAACTTCATTCTAACAATATTTCCTTATAGGACCCAATCAGTCGAAAATTAATTAAATTATACTAAAAAGATTACCAGCTATATGGAAATAGAGTGAAGTTGATGGAGGAAATCTAACTATTAGTTATTTGGCGAAGGGAAAAGGGAATTGAGTACCTTCAGACATTCTAGTATTTTAGGAGGGATTTTAGTTTTATTGTCTTAAGATGGGGCTGTGAAAGGTCACAAAATTTCCCAGAAAAATATGAAAAATCTCCAAATAATTTATTAAAGACATCTATATTCTTTCAAAACATTTTCACCTCTCATAGATATATTCCGCTCTAAATCAGGCATTCTCGCAAATTCTGAAACTTCTGGGTTAGAAAATCCACTCGTAATGTCCTTCAAACGTTTAATTATCTAAAATAAAATTTTTTTTTCGATTTTCTAAAATTCCTCTCAACCATTTTATAAATATTTCTATGTTTTGTCACATTGAGGCTATAAGTGTTATTTACAAATAAAAAAAATTCCATAATTTCATGGCGGAATGCACGTCCAATAAATTGATATTTTTCTGAAAGAAGTTGACAAGGCGGCTTATCATTGATTTTCTCCTTTTAAGGTTTTTTTAAATTTAGACTAGGGTAGCAACCCGACTTCGGGTTCGGGAATCGTAGTTTGCCGGGAAGCGTATCTCAAGTGTCAGGGTTTACTTTTGGGTTGGTGTAGTTCTAGGGGTTCGGGAGGTGTTTTGCTAAAAAATCGTCGAGGACTAGGTGCTACCCTAATTTAGACTAATAGAATTAAAGTTGGTTACCAATGCTCCAGTACCCATCTGAAATTTTTTTAAATCTTTACGAAAGCTAGTTTCAGTTTTTACTTGAAACCCTGAAGAATAAGGCCAAATAGCAGTGTTCATTGTGTATAATGCCAAAATTACAACAATAACTAATAAAATTAATATTAATTTTAGACTTTCCATTTTATTTATAAATTATTTAAGGATTGGAAACTAGCGAGAGGGGAGTTTACACAAAAAAAATTATTTATAAAATAATTCTTTGATATAATCTCGTAGATTTTTTTTCATATTAACACGTTGTGTGGTATTTTTTATTTTATTGACCTTAATTGGAGATGGCAAAATCGCATCCCCGGGATTCCGTAACGGGATTTTTTTCAGCATGTCGTACGGGAGGGATCTCTAGGGATTAATCCTGTTATCCCGTTCGTTGTTTAAAAGCCGATATTTCGGGAAGGGATCCCGTAAAATTACATAAAGGGCCCTTTAAACCTAATTAAAGTTATCTACTGTAGTGAAATTTAAAATAGTAAAAAATAAATCAATTTTTTGGCATTGTGTTTATTAACGAAAATTCAAGGCAAATTAAGTCTCAATATTTATAGTGCCATTAAGTCTTGGAATATTAAAGAATGATAAAAATTAATCCTTAACAAACCCCGTATAAGTTAAAAAATTTTAATTATGGGCAACAAGAACTGCTGCGCACGTCATGCACCAAATTTATCAAAGAGAAAAACCTCTCCTAGAGAGAGTAAATATGTATTTTATTTTTAAAAATAATAATTAAAAAATAAAATCTTTAGGATAATCACCTACTTAATGAAAGAGATACTTCTGTTAATTTTTTGCCTCATATCAGCGAAAGAGAAGTTCCAGACGGTTTTTATTAATTTAATTTTGATTAGAATATTTTATAAGCTTGAGAAAATATCCCATAAAATACCCCATAAAATATTTAGAGGACGGAATTTTTAAATAACCTTGACCTTGATTCTCATTTCTGGTTGAGGACCTTGACCAGATTATTGACCCTGAGTTAAGGAAAAATCAAGGAACAATGAAAAATGCCTTTATCCTGACCATGGATCCAGGAAAAATTCGAGGTCTGGATCCAAATCCAGGCCGATATCCTAAGAATATTTATAAAATAATATTCTCAGAAGATGAACAAGATCCATCTACACAACCCAAAGTTCGACCAACATTTGTTGAACGCAGTCGCAGCGAAATGAAACGTATTTTAATTTTATTTTTAAATAAATTAAAAAAATATTAGTGCGAGACAATCGACGGTCTTTCTACGTGTTAGACCTGAACAACCTTCATGCCCCTATGACCTTAAAAAAATCAAATAGTTGTTCAACAATATATATGGATGATTCTACAATTTCACAACCACATTTAAAAAATACAATAATTTGTGTTTCATTAGCAGTTTTTTATCATATCTCAAATAGAAAAAATCGTGGAAAGGAGCGTTTAATGGAAATTTTTGAAGAAAGACTTCACCCTATTACTGTTAGTTTATTTAATATTTTAAGATTATCTCCAGTAGAATTTACGGTGCATTTCAACGAAGACCCGGCCCAATTAAGCCACGGTCCTATAACACAAGAACTGGTTGATAATTTGTAATGTTCTTGGTACCAATGGATAGAGCATTAAATCGTGGAAATAGAGCATTAAATCGTGGAAAATCAAATATCTCGATTGACTAAAAAAAGTTATAAACACAACTCTTTCAAAAAATCTGATTTTTCGCCACTTTATCGATCATAACTTTTTTATCAGTCAGCCGAGAAATTTGATTTTTTTCGTATGTTGTAGCATATTTAATGCCCTATCTATTGGTACCAAGAACATAAGAAAGTGACATCTCTTAATAAGATATAGTGCCCGGAACTCAGTTGAGTCGGAAATTTAATCAAATTTCGGAATTTAACCTAGAATTTAATCAAATAATCTTTAGAGTGAACCTGTTCCACCAGAGAATTTTACACGTGATCGTAAGCTTATAAGCTTAAAAAATTTTTAAACAAATCTTTCATAGCCGAACACCGCCAAATTTATCGTTTCATTCGGACACTCTTTCATGCTGCTCAACTTACCGCTGAATGTGCAATAATAACTTTAGTTTATGTTGAACGATTATTAAATTATGCTGAATTAGATCTGTGTCCATCAAATTGGAGGCGTATTGTGCTGGGGTCAATAATGTTGGCTTCAAAAGTTTGGGATGATCAAGCTGTTTGGAACGTTGATTATTGCCAAATATTAAGAGACACTAACGTTGATGATATGTAAAAAATATTTTTTCATTTTTTGATTTACTAATTAGTGATCGGAATTTTGTAACGTAGCGTTTATTAAAAATGAAGGGATATCAGTGATTAAAAATTATTAGAAGGGATATCAGAGGATTTAGAGGGATTATGGGGTAATTGAAGGGATCTCTGGGATATCAGAGAACTTGAGGTAATATTGTGTATCTGAAGGGATTACGGAGGTTTCGATGGGATATAATAGGATCTAAAAGGATTAAGGTTGACTTGAAGGGATATCAAGGGATCTGAAGTGAAATCCAAATTTATTATTTTTCTTCCAAAGGAATGAACTGGAAAGACAATTTCTGGAATGTCTTGAATTTAACATCAACGTGCCCAGCTCAATTTATGCAAAATATTATTACGATTTGCGTACTCTTGCCATAGCTAACGATATTCAATTGCCATTGCAGCCGCTTTATAAGGAAAGGGCTGGCAGATTGGAAGCCCTTAGCAGAAATTATGAAGATAAACTTGCATTGCATGGACAAACAATTGTAAGAAGTATGTCTGCTGAAAGGTTTGAAAATTTTTAAATTATAGGAGGCGAATAATTTATTTTCAGGCTTAGGGAGCACCGGTCTCCAGCAATCATTCCTTGAGGCTTAAAAGCAAATATATTCTCACTGAAAATTTCGTTATTGTTGGATTCGAACTTTTATAATTTTTTTATCTGCCATAATCTTCCCAACTTGCATTTTCTTATCTTTTATATTTTTTGTATTTAAGATTCACCTCGAAATTTTTATTTTTATCTATTCTACTTAATATTTGATTTTCTATGTATTGCCCAAATAATTTTTTTAAAAATCTTTTTTAAGATTAGGGACTGGATTTAATTTTAATTTTTTTTCAGCTTCTAGTTCGATCTTAAAATTATCTTTAATTGGGAGTGTTGGTAATACTTTGATTGCTTCCTTTTTTCGGTTCCTTGACTATTTTTATGATTCTGAATAGAGTTATGAAGCTGAATTCTCGCTGGAAAATTTTTTTAAACAAATCCGGTTGTCTAGTCTTACAATTATTATATTTATTTACCTGCTTATGTCAACGAACTTTATGTATGTAGATCACTCCAAATTTCTTGAAGATATGAGTAAAATATTAAATCTTTTTATTAAATATTGTTTTTTAGGAGGTCCAAATTTATAGGAACAATTTTCTAGTCTAAACTTTAAATGTTAAAAAGTTTTATTTTAGCAAATTAGGTTTACTTCCAACTTAGTTTATCCAATATACTTTGAATTTCCCTTGAGAAGGAACTTATTGAACCTTCCCTATTTTATCCCTTATTATTATTTAGTGTTTGTTTATTTTTCAACTGAATGCTTTCGAAAAATTCCTCAAAATAAAAAATATGTGGTATCTTGAAGCTTATACCTTAATTATTTTAACTTTGCACTTCCACATATTCACCTCTACTAATCACACTTTTAATCAACATACGCGGCACGAGGGTGGTCAAAAGCAGGTGGTGCACATAGCACTTGTTTACCAGGCAAAATAAAATTTTTAATTTTGAAAGTTAAAGGTGTCTTATAATTTTTTAGAATTATGCACGTTCCAAGGGTTAGTTGGATATAATAGATAAAGTCGGTAAATCTATCACCATTTAGTTTACGATAAAGCATTCAAAGAATCCATCAGAAATATAAACAGCGGCCAGTCAATCACGTAACCTAACCAGTTTTATATGAAACCTCTGATAATTTAGAACCCTTCGAAAATTACCAACAAAATTCACATTGGCTCCCTTGGATTGTATTCTCCCTCGTGGACGTTTCTTTCCTGCACATGTTCTTGATTGTCTTTGCGGAGTGGTTACGGCTCAAAAAGTTGCTCTAATTGTTTTCGTATCCGCATCAGAAGAGTTTGGGGAATCCACAGCTGCAGCCCAGTATTTTCTACAAATGGCAGTTCAAACGGGGATACCTATAATTGCTTGGAATGCTGATAATGCTGGATTTACATTTCCAAAAGTATTCGAGATAAAATTGAATCTTTCACCTATAGCCACCATATTATTAGCCAATGTCACATTATTCTATCCTACAACTTGCACCGCCAATCCAACATCAGGTTCGAGCTATCCTTGCACTACTACGACGCTACCAATGGGCAAGATTCGGAGTAGTAATGTCTAAAATGGCGGGTAGCCAGAATTTCTTAAAAATGCTTCAGAACGAGATACAGGCCCAAGAAGACCGTTCATTCAAGTTTATATTGTAAAGTTTTAAAATTAAATTGGGTAGATTCGAGGTTGTACATCACGAAGAAATTGATTCAGAATTAGGTGATCAACATATTAAACAGAGACTAACAGCTTTAAAAAATTCTGAAGCTCGAATTATTGTTCTATATAGTACTACTGATAGAACTAGACGTATATTTCAGGTGTGTCAGTTTAACATTTCTAAAGATAATTATGAGATTTTTATATTGCCGATACTTTGGGTCTCTTATCAGCAAATTATCTTTGGATTGGCACGCAATCAGTAAAAGGATGGACACAAACAGCACAACCTCCACTTAAAGCAGGAATGCTTAGTGTGAATTTTCATACGGTAAATGGAGATTTTAAGCTTAATTGTTGATTATTTTAGACTTCCAATGCAATGTTTCCGCCAGCGGATGATGTACTTCCAATGATTATTGGATTAGCACCAAAAGTTTAAGCCTTATTTACTTGTTCTAAAATCTAATTTTTTCAAGTTTTTTGGTCTTGGATTAGCAAAACTTTTATATAATAAAAGTTTTGATCAGAATATCTCTTCAACTGCAAGCTGTAACTCGAGCAGAATAACTAGTTGGCCTCTGGGCAAACAAATTTACGAGTGGGTGTCTTAAATCTCTAGAAATATCTATAATGAAATCATCTCAATTTTAAAGAAATATGCGTTCATCTTTCCTCAAAGGCAATCCTCATCACTCTAAAGATGGTTTAGATTCCTTCTTCTACGCATTTACAGATCAAGGAACTTTGCGTGATTCACATTTACTAATCTCCAATTTACGTACTAAACGTTCAAAAGATTCTTTATTAGTAGATGGGGAACAGGGGGCGTTACATTGGGAAAGAGTTGGTAAAAATTCCAAGCAAAATTTCGAATAGAAATTGTTGACAATTACAGGGGAATTTACTGGTGGTCAACTCAGAATGGCAGACATGGAATGGCCAGAGGGAAAGGCAAATCCTCCACAAGGAACACCTGACAAATTTCATATTAGAGTTGTTACACTGCATGAGCCTCCTTTTGTTGTGGTTACTGAATTGGATCCGGAAACTGGGCAATGCCCTGGGAGCCAAGGAACTCCTTGTGATTGGGGATTTGAGTTAATCTGTTTAAGATTAGAAAATATATAGAATTAATTAAAGAAATACAACATTATTGAAATGCTGCACTGGTTATTGCGTGGATTTATTAAATAAGTTAGCTGCAGATATTGGTTTCAGCTATACACTTTATAAAGTGAGGGATGAGAAATGGGGAATAAAAACAGTAGGGAGATTGATATTGTTAAGATATTAAATTCCAAAAATTCAGGAGAAAGGCTGGAACGGTTTAATTCAGGATCTGGTAACAAACAAAGCTGATATGTAAATTTTTTTGGAATTAAAAGAATAAATACAGTAAATTTTAACTTAAGGTGTGTAACCTCACTTAAGCTGAATAGTGAACGAGCCCGTGATGTTGACTTTTCTATTCCATTTTTGGAAACTGGCATATCTATTTTGGTTAAGATTCGTAGTGGTGTGCTTTCACCAACCGCATTTCTTGGTATTACAGTATATCTTTTAAAATTTTTTTAAGAATTTCAGAACCCTTCGAGTATAGTACATGGGCTATAATTCTAGTTGTTAGCATTCAAGGAGCCGCACTATCCATTTTTCTATTTGAATGGTTCAGTCCTGATAGTTTTGATATGAAAAATTATCCTCCACCTGGTTTGGATTTATTGTTAATTAACAAATAATCTCTCAAATGCAGGGCATAAATTCTCAATTTGCCGTTCTTACTGGCTTGTATGGGCCACATTATTTAGTGCTTCAGTTAGCACTGGTTTTTATCTTTTATCCCTTTAAAAACTTCGACAATTTTTAGACGTTCCTCGTTCAACTGTCAGCCGATTTATGTCATTGGTAGTTCCTATTCTTTAACACTTTTATAATAATTTCAGATTTGGGCAGCCTTCGGTATCTCATTAGGCGGAATTTATGTAAGTAATCTACCTTCTATTATGCCTAGAATCTATTATTAGACTGCAAACCTGGCAGCTTTTATGATAACTCGAGTACAATATTACGAACTTGTTGGTGTTGATGATGAGAAATTAAACTTCCCTGAACTTCAAAATCCCCCTTTCCGCTTTGGAACTGTTGAAGGAGGAAATACACACGAAACAATGCGTAGAAACTGGCACAGAATGCATTCATATGTCGAACAAAACCAATTTTATAGAGATAATATTTCTGCAGGCGTTGAGTCAGTTCGAAGGGGGTATTTTAAAATCTAGAATTCTATTCTCAAATTTAATTCAAAGAGAGCTGGATGCATTTATTTATGATGCTGTGGTTCTTGATCATCAAGCAGGAAAAGATCCCAATTGCGGATTAATGACAGTTGGGAAGTGGGCCAGTATGACCGGATATGGCATTGGATTTCCAAAAAATTCGCCTTTAGTTTCTCGCGTAAATCATTTTATGCTTCAATACCAACAAAGGGGTTGTAAAGAATTTTTAAAAGTCATTGAAAATTTAAAAAAATCTTCCAGGCGATTTAGAACGACTTCAAAATTTTTGGTTAACCGGTGCTTGTTCTCCGGAGACTAATACGCAAGGAAGTGGCAGTTCTCCCCTTGGAGTTGAAAATTTTTTGAGCGCTTTTTTCCTTCTAGCTGTTGGAATTGTAATCGTATTTTTGATGAATATTTAAAAATCTAAAAAAATTTAGTTGTTGAGTTTGATATGTTTGGCCTTCGAGTTCCTTTATTGCCGGCATTTTCGCGCACCTTTAAAAAGATTGGACCAGAATGGTTGGTGTGGAATAATTAGCATGGTATCTGAATTAATTCTGAAATATTCTTAAATATTTTAAAATTCTGAAAATTCAGAATTCATAAAAATCAACTCATTTTAGGCTATGGCCAAATCCCTTAGTTTTACCGAAGCTGTTGATCGAGTACAGGAATGGCGACGACGTTGGGGCCGTCAGGAGCAATTGGAAGAACAAGATGGAATAGATGAGGATAAAGGTATTGTTCTTCATCAAAAATAGAAGGTAAAAATCGGCTGAATGCTTTGATATCATATGAAGAATTTTGAAAATTAATTTAAAAAATATTTGAAATTATTTTTTAAATGTCCAAAATTTTATTTTAAATTTTTTTAATAATTTTAAAAAATCCTCTTCTTTTTAAAATCAATACTAGTGTATATTTACCACTATAAATGCGACAATTTATTATATTTTTGCCTCTTGTTCTATTTCCAGCCGAGAGCAGCGCATTTGGTGAGGCTAGAAACAGCCCCTTCCTTCTCAACATAAATAGCAAAAGTTGGAAATCTCCTGTCATGGCGAGGTGGCCGAGTGGTCTAAGGCGCTGGTTTTAGGCACCAGTCCGAAAGGGCGTGGGTTCGAATCCCACCCTCGTCAAATACTTTTTCTAAATTTTTATTAAGCTTCAAATTTGAATTTAAAATTTAATCATATTTTTGACTTAAGAGCTCTAATAAAATTGCTTTTTAACCTACAAATGCTTAAAGATAAATTTTTTTTTCTATTTTCTCATGCATGCTTAATGAAAAAACATTTTGAAATTCAAAGTAAAACTAGTCAGGTAATTACCCCAATTTTTTATTTAATTAAAGCTTTCATCCAAAGGATTACTCATTAATTAAGAAAAATGATCATAAAATCCACTAGAATTCATTCTCAATTTTTTTATCAAAGTAAAGCCGTTCTTCCCTTCGTAAATCCCATAAAAGAGGATTAAAAAACGACATTTTTAAAACAAAATTTAATGTAATTCACAAAATTTTTTATCAAAATTTTTTACTAATTCACACAAATTTTCTGCCCTAGTACGCGCGAAAACATCTTTGGAGCCCCATTTTTGGAAAGGTATAAATAATACTCCGTCAACTTTGAGAGAGAATTATAAGGTAGTTGCGCCACTGCCACACTAAAAACTCTTGTTTTTCTTTATCCTTAACGCGGTTTGCTTTTCACTACCGAATCAACTGACCCATTAAAAATCTAAAAACTATAAAGTCACTAAATTCTTTTGTCATTTAAAAAGCTCTCGGTCATTAATGAATATAAATCTGTTGTTTCTTTGCTGCTTTTTACGTTACTTGATCATTTTTTCTTCACATTTAAAATGAAGAAAATGGTTCTGCCGTCAGTTTTTATCGCTAAACACACTTGCCGGCTTTTTATTTTTGCCGATAACATTAAAGAAAATTCGTCAATTTAGCCTTTCAGTCGCTCCTTTTACCATTTTTAATATACTCGGTCACCTCTAATAGGTTATAGATTCTCTCCTTTAAAAGCCTTCAAGTCATTATTACTGCGCAAATCCGAAATAAAACCATTTCACTAAAACAAAAAAACTTCTGTTCACTTAAAATTAACCCAAATATAAGTTCAGTTTTGTCTTTGTAATTTCACTTTACTCAAGATATTTGATTTTTAAAAATAAAAATTTTTAAGAAATTTTTTAAAATAATGTTGGGGACATCAATTAGGTGCGTAGTCGCATCATTACTTGGTAAATTTGAATTTTAAATTAAAAAAATAAAATGTGATTAATTAATAAAGTGCTCCAAGCATATGCTAATAAAATGGATCCAGCTTATCAGACTGATGATGACAGAAATCAGGCAAATATTTTATATCCTAGCTTAGACTTATTTCTTACAGCCTGTGGAATCTGTTCCGAGTGAACAAGCTCCATGGATTTCCGGCCCGCAAAACCAAAAATACCAATTCCACATTGGAAAACAATCGTGGCTAAGTGCGCGGGAAAAATGTCTTGCACAAAATGCCGATCTTGTTAGTATTGAGTCGATTGAGGAAATGGTGATTGAATTAAAAAAGTTCTAATTAAATGGAAAATTTTAAGCAATGGCTTTTGTCTCACTATAAACCCCAATTTAACCATTTACGTGAAAGACAAGTGCAAATTGGATTGTTGCTTGATACAATAGAAGGGGAGGCTGGCAGCAATAGTGATAGTGGCTTGACATCTCGCGAATGGCGTTGGGTAAATGGGAAGCCGTTAAACTTGGAAATTACGTAAATTTTGATTTAAAAATAGTTAGAAGAATTAAATCTAGAAGATGGACAATGGGAGAACCATTTGATCATGCAAAGGGGAAAGAGCGTTGTGCATTACTTAACATAAACGAACGTCGCCTAGACGATGTTGATTGTGATTTGGGGTCAGGTGCTGGTTTCAACTATCGTTTTGTGTGCCAGCGTAGTCATGAAAAACATATTGAGGTGAAATACTAATCCTATTGCCATCCTAACCAACAATTCATTTATTTAAGCATGAATCTTTAAACAATCCATTATGGAAAAAGCTGGAAGACATTTTAACATTTTTCGGGATTTCTGATAGAGAGGAGGATAAAAAGAATTGTTCATTACCAATTGGTGCCAAGGAAGAAGGCTATTGGGAAAGGGCATTTAATAAAGGAGAGGGAAACAGCGAAACTCAACATAAAGGTAAGATTAATCTGAGAACAATGAAGTATAATACCGATTTTAGAAAAGACTACTATTGAGAAGACGGATAGTATCACTGAGAAGAGTGAATTAGAAACCCCTAAAGGAATCGAGAAAATATCAAAAACCAACAAGGAGGATCAAAACTCTGTTTTAGAGGATAAAACAATCATAGAAAAGAAGGTGATAACAAATAAAAATGAAGAAACAACAAATAAATTATCATCCCCTCCTGAACAAAAATTAGTAAAAGATGTTGAAAAAGTTGTGGAAGAAAAGAAAGTATCAAAAGTTGGAGGAGTAACACAACACGCAACATCAAAAATTATTGGGGGTGAAGATGAACAACCTCCTAATGAATTAGAAAACACTAGGCCGACAGGAGGTGCTGTAGTTTTACGACGAGTTGAATCACATGCTTCTGCTTCTTCTAGTGTTGATAAAAAGAAGAATAATCAAGAGAAATTGAAGGAGGGAAATGAAGAAGCTAAAAGTACTAAGCTTGAAGAGGAACAAAGTAAAATTTTGAAGGTTGCTGGAACAGAAGAGGCCAATTTACGTGAAAAAGAGGCTTCTGATTCTTCTGATTCTAATCGTGGGCAAAGCGGGCTTTCTGTACGTGAAAAAAGCCAGGTACGAGAACTGAGTAAATACAGTAACCCTTTAGTTAAATAATCCTCTAACACTTGAATACACTCTCTTAGCCTAGAAACTTTTTAAATAAATTCTGCAAAATTAACTTCAAATATTTTCAGATAATAAATTTAAACTCGAGAGAAAACATTCAATCATCGTTAAATCCAAAGAAGCCTTTAATTATTTCTAATGATCCTTCAGATTTAAAAGAAGATCGAAACACGATTTCAAACAAAAATACGAGTGATAATGAGAAGGAGAATAAAAATACACATTTATGTAAGAATAATATAAAGACTTTAATTTAATTAAAATTTTTTTAGCAAAATCTGTCCAAATTACCGAGAAAAAATTGGGAGAGGACGAAATATCGGAGATTAAGCAATACACACTTGAAAATAAATATATTGTGAATACACCAAAAGTGGATAAGAAAAATGATGAGAAAATCAAAGAAGATAAGCTAAATGCTGAGAAGATCAGCGAAGAAAAAATAAGTGAAAAGGAAGAAAAGAAGGAAGATAAGATTAGAAATGGTAATAAAGATGATAAGAAGGGAGAAAATGAAGAAATTACGATTGTTGATGAAAGGAAAAGTAAGAAGGAAGATAAGGAGATTGAAAAAATTGAAGAGAATAATAAAGAAGATAGGGAAGTCAAGAGGGATGAGGGAAGGAAGGAAGAAAATGAGAAGAAATCGGATGAATTGAAGAAGAATGAGGTTAATCGAGATGAGGAAATCAAAGAAGAAAAGAAGGTAATAAAAGAGAAGGACATTAAAGAAGAAAAGTTAAAAAGTGAGGAGACAAAAACAAGGAAGGAAAAACATGATGAAAAGGAAGAGAAGGAAGACAGGAAGAACTTATTGCCGAAATCAAATAATATTCGGGATGAAAGCAATAAATTGGATTTGGAAAACATTAAAGAAGAAAAACTTGAAGCAAATTTAATTAAGAATAAAATAAACAATGAGATAAGGGATGTGAAGAAGAATGAGGAAGTATTAGCTTTAGCTCAAAATAAAGTTGAAGAAAAGATCAGGGAGGAACAAAGTCTGGAACTTAAGGATAAAGATAAGAAGGATGATAATAAATCTGGGAAGAAATCTGAAAATGCGGAGGCTATACAAGAGAAAACAGTAGAAATTAAAGAAGCAAAGCAAGATTCAATCCAAGAATCAATGAAGGCGAATAATGAAGCAAAGGATGGCTTGAACAATGAAACAACTCATGATGTTAAAAATGAAGCAACGAACTCTAAAAATAATGAAGTAGATCGAGAAAATAAAAAGGAAGCAAAATTGAAAGAAAATAAAGAAGCAAAAGACGAAGCAAAGCATGAAGCAAAACTTGAAGTTAAGCATAAAACGAAGATTGAAGCAATAGAGGCAAACGAAAATGAATCAGTAAACGATGCGAAATCTGAAGCACAAAGTGAAACAAAAAGTGAATCAAGGCATGAAGCTAACAAGGAAATAAGTTCAAATAAAGGAACAAACAATGAAGCAAAAAGTAAGGAAAACAATGAAGCTGAAACTAAAATAAGCGAGGATAAAATAGTGAAAACAAACAAGCCAACAAAACACCCAGATCCACTCTCAGTCGTAGCAGAAACATTAGAGCGTTCCTTGTCAAGCAAAGAAGAAACTATTGAAAAGAAAAAGGATGAAGCTGAAAATTTAATCAAAGAAAAACGTCAAAAACCGGATGGAGTTCGTGACAGAATTCAACATTTGGAAAAAATAATAACCGAAGTTCAACATATGATGGGTATTGGGGAAAAAGGAGGGGAAGGGGAACTAATAGAGAAGACTAACAAAGTTTTGGAAGAGGATGAGGAAGAGAAAAAGTATGAAATTAAAAAGGAAGAAGGTAGGAAGAATTTGAAGGAAGTGAAAAAGGAGAAGGAAGAAAAAATAAGGGTGGAAGAAAAGGAAGAAAGCAAAGAGGGTTCTGGCAGCTCTGAAAAGGTTGGGGTTTTTAATTTTAATAAAAAATTTGAAAAAATATAGCACTAAACTAAAATTTGAAACTTAGAAAACGGAAGATGGTCAGAAGGTTGAATAAAAGTTAACACAAAACACATTACATGTTTTCCCGATTTGCTAACATTTTTGCACTTTTAATCAAAGATTTTATGTAAAATTTTCTGAATAGCACAATCAAGCTTGCAATCACATGGTTATAAAATGTATAACAGGGTCTAACATGGCTGTAGCTAATTTAACAAGATTGTAGATAACAAGAAATGAAATGATTATGACCATTCGATTGCAAGTTTTCTGCTCCACCTTCTGAACACACTCAAATTCGGTTTAATCTTTAAACTTGAAAGAAAAAACTAAAAATAAATTTCTAAATTTTTATCATTTTTTAAACTAAACCGAATTCGAGCTGTTGTTTCAGGCTTCTCTGTCATCTTCTACTAACTCCTCCACTCCTGTCATCTCATCTCCCTCATCTACAAATCCAATAACTACACAACCTCACAATCCTGTTCCGCAACAAATTCATGGAGAAAGAAATTGGCGTCGTCGGCATTTTAGTTCTCCACTTGTTCATAACAGCCATTCAGCTGTATCAAGAGGAGGTGGGGATATGGTACAGACATTAATGGAGAATGCTCCTGAACTCCGAATATTCGATAGAGCAGCTAATTTGTATGGGGATTTGTTTCGAATGATGCTGGATCCGGAAATGTTACGTGAACAGTCGTCTATTCCTGAGGGGAAACATGAAGAATATGATTAATTTTTATAAAAACAGTGTATCAAAAACATGATTTTATTTATTCTCTCTAACCAGAATTTTCAATTTTAATTTTTAATATTAAAAATCGAATTGAGCTCCTTTAAACTCATGCCTAAGGATTTTAAATGCGCCCAGCTTGATCCTCCCTTCCTTATATTATATTCGATTTTTAATTAATTTGCACATTCCTCTTATTTATTTTATGAATAAATTTATTTATAAAGCAACCTTCTGCCATAAAATTTAACAAAATTTAACTATGAGTTCAATAAAAAATCAATTAATCTTAAAAATTTCTCTTCCAAAGCTAACAGAAGCCACTCCAATTGCTGAAGTAGAAGAGCTTTCTTCCCCAGAAGTTGAACCAAAGAGTCATTCACCTTCAGTTTCCTCGTCTGATGAATCTGAAGAATCTGAATATTCACCAAAACATATCAAAACAAAAAATATAAAGGATAATAAAGCTCAAAGAGAGCAGCCGGTTAAAGTAAATAATGAGGCTACCAGAAAGTCTGGAACTGTGAATAAGTCTCACTCAATAATCAGCGATTCTTTGGATGAACAGAGAAAAAGTATGGCAGCTATGGAATTTGATTTTGAAGAAGCTGCTTTACAAGCAAAAGCACATCCAGGAATTAATAGTGGGGATTTGGTTAAGAATATTATACTAATTGGGAAGGATGAGGAATTTGATGGATGTAGAGAAGGGAAAGAATGCAAAGACAAGAAGGCAAAATCTAAGCAGAATCGAAGATATGCTCCGAGAAATGAAGAAAAATGGGTGAGTAATAAATATCATATCCTGAAGGTTTACGGCATTTTTGTATTAGAAAATATAAGAGATTATAGGAGAAGATACCAAAAATACTTATCAAAATATTTATTCAAATAGGAAATCATCAACAAAATGACAGACGACATTAATGCTAAAAAAGGAAGCAGGATTGAGAAATATGGAAGAAAAAGTATTGGCAATAAGAAAAGAACTGAAGGAGATTTGGGTGAAGAGAAAGAAGTGGAAGATCTAAACCTTATTAAAAACAACCATGATCAGGGTTTTTTACGCTTAAAACCACAAAGTACTCTAAAATCCAGGGTTACTGAATTCAATCCATTCCGAGACTATAGAGGCTACTCCTACTGGCCATATTCTTGATCAACTAATAATCTTTCACCCAAATGACGGAAAACGTTCTCGAGAGAGTCAGATTATATCTCAAATGTTGTTGCCAGATGGAGGTTTTCATGGAAAAGTAACTGGTGATGGAAAAATAGAGCATAGACCAGCAGATGATGATTGGGTTCTTCCTGAGGTTGAAACGGTTTCTGATAATTTTAAAAACATAGGGGGTTTCTAATTTCGTAATTTAACAGCAAACAATGTCAACGGATAGAATAAATTCTTCATCAAATTCGTCCCATTCTTCAACTCCTTTATCCATATTTCCTGCACCAGACTTTTCGATAATCAAGTCTGGTGATCAAGTACCTCCACAAAAGATTATACAACGATTGGAAGAAGAAAGGAAACGGATAGATGCAGGTTAAAGTTTGCGGATAATGTTAAATTATTATGTTCATGCCGAACACAATATTGAGGGGGGGGGGGGTGGGGGATAAAAAAAAGGAAAATAAATTCCAAATACATTAACAGAAATTACCACACTCCTTTAAGTTTATTTAATATTCGGCACCGAACCGGCATTACAAAGTCTTTTCAAAGCATATTACAGTAAGCCCATAATCTCTCATCTTATCTGGGAATTTTTATCAAAAGATAAAACAAATAAAATCAAAACTTTTTAGTATATGAGAAGCTAAATAAAGGTGATAATATATATGATTTAATCAAGCGGATCAAAGCTTCAGATGCCAGGCGTCAACCATTAACAGTTCTACAATCCAAGATGACACCTAATTAATTCCCAGAAATTTATTTTTAATTTAATTTTATTTTTATTTTTAAAGATTTATGCACCTATTTGTTATATTTTTTGCAAATAATTCAAAAAATATTTCTCATTATTGAGTGCATTTGTACTTACTAAAAGATGACTTTTGCTAGACAATTAATCCATCACCAGAAGCAAATTTTCTCTTAAAGAAAAAGCCGAAAATGGCTACCAAATTCTCCTCTCCCTTTCCCCAAAATTTTTTATAATAATTTGGATAGACATTAGAGACATGGTAAATCTTGCAGTTTTTTGGCTATATTCATAGGTGAATCTCCCTTTTATGGATAAAAATATGGGCAGAAGGGTTCTGTTGAAGCTATAATGACTTAGATTCTTTAATCTATTCATAGCCACACATCTTGGAAAAATAAACCTACCACAAACTGAGGACTCTAAAATATATAAGGTCATTAATTCAAACACAACAGCTGTTCCCTTAAACAAATTTTTTCTTGTCTGGGTTGCCTAGGGTCCATTTAGCATAAGAAAAACACATGTACTATATGAGGGAGGAATCTCAAATATAGTTAACCTCTGCACCTGTTTTTAGTCAGTAAAAAATGTAGATGACCTCCTTGTTGGAAGGACCGTTCATTCCATCACCAACTGTGTGAGACAACAAATATAGAGTCAAAAAAATGTTTTATTTTTATTTTAAATTAAAAATGATGCAATAATGTTTTTTCCCCTTATTTGCTCCTTATTTGCTGCAATAGAGGAAGGAAGTATTCCGCTAAAGCATTTTTGATGCCAAAAATTTTTTTAGAGATTTTTGATGTTTAATTGCAACTTAGAGAAGCTTCATACCCCCATAATAATGAGAGAAGCTCTCCATTAGCAAATAAATCCACAAAAATTTATTATTATCCTCAATTTATGATTTTTAATGGTTTGTCTTGTTGATGTTTTCCCAATTTTTGGCCTTTGCCATTTTTGCTAATTTAGTTTGGTAAAATTCTATTAAGTATTTTCAATAAGCATTCTCTCAAATGTTAGATAGAGAATTTTAAAATTTACAAAATTCTTATTTAAAAATTTCCCCAAAATTCCAAATCATCCAAGACTTCTTCGCTTGCATTTTATCAATATTAATGTTTACACAGTTGTAAAATCCAAAATCCAACCTCGAGATTTATAAAAAAATCAAATGACATTCCAAAAATAAAATTTTCTTTTATTCTAAAATTTCCATCTTCTAATTTATCTTTAAAATTTGTTTTAAAATTTTTTTATTCGTCCTTCATTTTCCAAATAGAAATCCAAATTCTTATGCCTAACAAATCTTAGATTTTCGAAATTCTATTAAGAAACACAATTTAAAATTAAATTAAAACTTAAAATTGACATCAAAAAAGAATGAAATTTTTTGTAATCTGTCCTAAAGTCTATTGGAAATTTGTCAAATTTTGTCGATGGGTTCGCTCATTTTTCTGTAAACGGCGAATGGAATTGGCCGTTGTGGGCCTACAGGACTGCGGTAAAACAACATTTACTCAGCTTATTTCTGTAAGTATAAACCTTTAAAAATATTATTCAATAAATTATTGAACTGAAAGTTAAACTAGAGTTGCGAAATTTGATAAATATCCCTAATTTTGTGGGTGAGGGGCAGAAGTCTTCCAACAAAACTAGGGCTTATTAGAACATGGCCCAAATGATGTGGGATCTTTTTCCCGCGAGTAATGTTGTTTGTTAGTTACAACGGGGAATGATGTTCCAACTAAGGGGAAAGTGTTACAACTAAAGAAACAACTTTACTCTTTGAAGGATTTTTGCCCTGCCAAGGATTTTTATAAGTTTTTTACTATATTAATTTTACAGACAGGCCAATTTCTCAATAGACAGCTTCCAACGATTGGCTTTAACATGTAATTTTAATTATTTTATTTCAAAATATTTTTAAAAACCTTCAGGCAAGTTTGGAATAAAGGTAGATTCTCAATAAAGGTGTGGGATTTGGGCGGCCAACCGCGCTTTCGAAGTGCCTGGACTCGTTATTGTCGTGGAGTTGATGCTATTCTTTTTATGGTGGATGCCAGTGAACGTTTCAAACTACAAGAAACAAGACAAGAATTAAACCAGTTATTGGCCTCCCCACTTTTGGATGGGATGCCTTTGTTGGTACTTGCAAACAAGGCAGACATGCGCGGATCGTTTGATCACGATGAATTGTTTAATGAATTGTAAGTTTGTGTAAATAAATTGATAATACTTTGGTATACGCCCCCCCCAAGGCGGTTATATTTGATGATTCGGAACAAAATTATGCAGCTAAATTCTTGATGGAATAACCGCTGTATGGGTCAATCATAACTTTGTTAGTTTAAGTCAGATTTTGTTGATTTTAGTCCCATTCGACTCCGCTCGAGGAGCAATTTCAAATGCTATATAATTTGCCAAAAAAAAAGATAAAAAGGAAAAAAAGGGGGGGGGGTTAAACCTAAGTATTAACAAAAAATTCTTTCAGGAATCTTGAAGAAGCAGGAATGCGTAGACCTCTAGGGTTCTATCTTATTTCATGCAAATCTGGACTAAATATTGGTTTGTTTAAAATATAATATTTAAATATATTTATTTATTTATTAGAAAATTCACTGCAATGGTTAATGAAGAATGCATGGAAATAATTTTTTGCATTTTTATGGGGGAACTTTAAAAAAACTTGTAAATAAATGTAAATATATTTTATATTTTATTTTTTATTTTATTTTTTTATCTCATTATTATGCTCAACTATGCATTTTTTAACTCTCCTACCACAAATACAATGTTAACCAATATTATTTTTTAAAAAATAAGGGTTAACAGAATATGGCGATTAAGTATTTAACTTAAATTAATCAAAAAATAAGGCTCAGGATTGGGAGAATGTGTCTCAAGATATACCTCAGATCCTTTAATAGACTACGAGAGGATTAAAAAAAATCCAAATGAAATAACAATCGCTAAAATAGAAGAGATCAACCCGTATTCGATCTTATCATGATTTAAACGAAAGAGAATCTTCCGACAGTCTGACCGGTCCTTAATCTCCTCATACTAGCTATACTTAAAATATTCCTGAGGCACAAACCTGAGCCTAAATTAATCATTTTATTAATCACTAAATTAATCATTATGTAAATAAATCCCTAATTTAATTTAATATTATCTCAATTTTTGTACATATCACACACAATCATTCCTATATTATTTTTAAACAATTTTTTCTATTGTGTACATAATTATTTTTAGTAACGATAAAATTATTTTTTGCTTTAATTAAATTTTATTATTAATATTTTAACGTAATTTGACCAAGAAAGTATCAATAATTAGTGTTTAAAGTAATAAAATAATTAAGAAAAAAAACAGGTAGTTGAGTAAATTATAAAAATAGAATTGATGATTTTTCGATTTATTTTTCCTTTTTTCTCCTCAAATTTAATTTTATTTTTAATAAAATTTTATTTTTTTATTCTCCCTTTCAAGATTTTTAATTAACTAATAAAAATTGCTCCCATAAATTTTGGAACTTTCCTCGTGTTTTTTATGCGAAGAGGAATATACGCGTGATTAAAGATTGAAATTTTTTCTCTAATTTAATTTTGCATGAAAAATAAAAATTGTTAAAATTTAAAAAAGTACGCTTTTAATTGTTTAAAATTAACAAAAATAAATTTTAATTTTAACAGAAAATTAATAATAATAATAAGGCTCTAGATAGGGAGGACTTTTGTCTCAAGATCTCAAGATAGGTATACCACAAATCCTTTAATAGAACCATACAACTTTTAAAATATTTCTATTAAATATTTCCTTATTGTAAATTTTACCAGGGTTTCGATATCTGCGGATTTTTCCTCATTTTGTGGTTTTTTGATAGGGCGATGAGGATTATTTTTAAAAATGCGGATTTGCGGATTTTTGTGGTCTTTTGAAGATTATGAGGATTTTTTATATTTTCTTGTGGTTTTTAGCATAAAATGTCATTATTTTTCCGCTAAGACCTCAAAAATCCTCAAAATTTTCGCCTGCGGCGCTGAAAATGGAAGAAATCTGGCTTCTTGGCCTTCCCAAATTCTCAAAATTTTCGGCTGCGCGCAAAAAAGGAAGGAATCTGTGTCCTTGATCTTCCAAAATCCTCAAAATTTTTTCCTGGCCTAAAAATGAACGATTTTTGGCTCAAGGATCTTCCAAAATTAAAAAAATTTTCGCCTGCGGCGCTGAAAATGGAAAAAATAAAAATTTGCGACATCTTCCGCGACAAAAATGCAAGTGTGATTTTTCAGATAGTTGTTGGATTTTCATAAGATGATCGTTAGTAATAAAAAAATTGCTTAATTCAATTGTAGAAGACGAAAAATACCATGCATAAAGTGATTTTAATTCAATTTTTGGGTTTGATAATTTTTTGCGGATTTTTGATATAAAATGCGGATTTTTTCGATCAATTTTGCGGATTTTTAAAAATTCGAGATCGAAACCCTGTTGTAAATTATAATAAAAAATATTTTTATTTAAAGTGGCACTTAAGAAACCATTGTTAAAGTATTTTTAAAATACAATTGTGCAATTGTGATCTTAAGTGTTCAAAGTTGATAGATTTAAAATTTAAATTTTTCATTTAAAACTTAAAAAAAAATTTCTATAAACTAATAACTTAGAAGGTTCTTAAAAATATTTTAACAAATTTTACTGAAGGTAGAAATATTTTTTATTTTTTTATATGTCCTTTTCAGGAAAATTTATTTAAAAATATAGACTAAAAAATACCAAAATTTTTAACAACATTTTTAACGATATTTTACACGTAAGCGTTTGAGAGGATTTTAGAAAAAAAAATAACAAAAGAAACATAGAATTCTGCTTAAAATCACAAAATAATAGAAAAAATAAAAATAATATTTTTAAAATAAATTTTTTGCCTTCCTCTATATTCCCATTACTATTTTGGACCTTTATAAAAATTTCCTAAATTCCAAAAAATTAATTTAAAATAATGACAGCAATTCAACGTATTTCGGCAAACATAGCAAAACAAAGAAAAGATTCTCTATTTTCCCGAATCGGCAATTTACAACTGCCTTTGCCCTCTAACGAATTGGAGTTGAACGAAGTTGCTGATACCAATGAGTGTGGTGCACTCTTATCTGAGGCAAAAGAATTTATTGATAAAATTGATAAGAAGGAAGATAACGTAGCAAATAAGGATGACATTTTGAATGAGGTTTTTGATAACACTAGGATCTAAAAAATTTTGACAACCTCTAGGATGTAAAAATGCTTCGATTTCTGTGTGAAATGCTCGAGAAATCAGTGCATGCTGAAAATGCCGAAAAAGAAAAAATTTTACAAACTAAAGAAGATAAGGAACAAAAGACTTGGGCAGCTGGTTTTGGCCAAAAACAAAAACGTCGTAACATTATGCTTGAAAGTATGACTCAACAAACTATTGTGGGCATTGACAATATGGGGATAATCCCTGAAGAACAGGAACAACAAATGGGAAATATTGATAAATGTGAAAAAGAGGGAAAGGAAAAACGTGATTTTTATAAATAAAAAAATTAATTTCAATATAAAAATAATTTAAAAATAAAAAATAATTAATTTATGGCCAAAATATACGAAATAAAAATATAATGCTCCGGGAGAGGCTCGAACTCTCGACCTTCAGATTATGAGACTGACGCGCTGCCGACTGCGCCACCGAAGCACATGAAAGGAAAATTTTATTTTTGCTAGTTATATCAAAGAAAATAGCAAAATATAATTGAAAGTTTACTGTAATTTTTATTTAACAAAATTATCTTTAATAAATAAATAATTATTATGTAAAAAACTGCTAAAGAATTATTATTTCAGAATTCTCTCAATATTACTCAGATGTAAAAGAAATTGAAGGAGGTGTGCTATATGAAGAACCAGAGCCTGTAATTTTAATTTAAAAATATTTTTCAACTAAATTATAGCTCTATATCCATTTTATCCCTCATTTGGCAATGATTGCCTCGTTGATTGCATATATGATTATAGGATCTTTAATCTATCGAGTCATTGATCATGAAATTGGAAAGAAGTCTTGGGCCCGTTCGTTTATTTGGGTATTTCAATTGTTGGCAACTATTGGATGGGGAGATTCCCAAGCTGGAAATACTCAAAGTCAAGCATTTACAGTTATCTATATTATTATAGGTAGGAATGTTATTAGAAAATTATTTTAAAAATTATTGGAAGGAAATTAAAAAAATTATGGAATGTGTATAAAAAATTACCCTCCATATAAGGTTGGACACCCGGACTGAAGAAAGACCCGGATATTCGGAGCTTTTCGGATCCAGTTCCAAATCAATATTGGCCTCAGGATCCGTCAACATTACTTTGATAAACCTTTCAAAGGTATACCAATGCTATTCTCTGTTTATGCCAATCTTGGAAGGCTTGTAACACACTTTTGTTGTCAATATTGGCCTATTATTATATCAAAAATATTTGGAAAGGTATCCTAAACAATTTTAAAAAATAAATAAAAATTCAGGAGCATAATAAGGATGAGGATTTTGATGTTTTAAAAACCCAGCGTCTTCCTTTATCATCAATTTTAACATTGCTAATATTCCATCAATGTGTAGGGTTGGGTATTTACAGTTTTGGCATCAAGAATTGGCCTATAGTTTCGACTGTATATTTTAGGTGAATTGAAATTCTTAATGAAATTTCTTCGAAAAATTTTAAAATTTTCCAGCATTACAACAATGGCAACTTCTGGTTTCGGCGATTACCACCCCGATACTGACAGTTGGCCTGAGGTTAATGAGTTAATTCTCGGATAATACTGTTCCTTTTAAGACAATAATTGCCATCCTATACATTTCCATTGGCATTGTTCTTCTCTCAGCATTATTTCTAACATTGGCACTTTATTATCAAACCTTCCTATATATTGAATTTAAAGGCATATTTGTTCAGCTATATGATAAACTTTTGCTTTGGAAACGTTGTAACAAAGTTGGAGATAATGGGATTGTTGAGAAAGGAGTGGCTAAAAATCTCCATTAAGATTGGGAACGCAAGATTTTTTTATTAGTTTTTTAAACAAAATGAACTTTAAAATTAACCTTTAGTCTTGCCTTTTATTGTAGAGTGTTGCGCGTGCATTGTGACACACTCAATGTTTTTTTCCATGAGTTTCAACTTGCGCAATAACTAACAAATTTTGTCACAAATTTTATACTTTTATTTATTCTTCTATGGTCTATTAATCCTATTTATTTTCTTCGTTTTAAATACTATATTTACTAACAAAAATATTATTAATCGTAGATCCTTCTCTATAAACGATTAATCATTTTTGGAACACAAAGCATTGAATTTAGTGCAAAATTTAATAAATATTATCAAAATATTATTTAATATAATTTAAATATTCTAGCATTTTTAATTGAAATATCTAATTTAAATATATATTCTTGATTATTTATAAATCATATGGCTGAAAATTCGCTTAATGAGCAGCAGTCTCAATCTACTGTTAATCTCAGAACTTGGCCTAGAGCTTCTTTATCCCAGAGGTAGCTTCAACATAATATTCCAAGCTTAATTTATCACAATAATTCCCCCATTTTAAAGTTCAGATCACTCAATGATCTGCAACAAAGAATTCAACTTGAGAAGGCTATTAAATTGGCAAGGCAACGTTTACATGAAAGGAAACCTGATGTGAAATCAGAGGGAAATCAGGATGAAAATCAAGCTGGAAATCAAGCAGGAAATAGTGAAACTGATATATTAAACCAACAAAACACTTGCCAAAGAATTACGTCAAAATTATTAAAAGCATTGGAACGAATCCGAGACACTAAAAATGAACAGCTTTTGCAAAGATCAGGGATTAGAAGGAGAAAAAGAAAAGAATCTTTGGCATCGGATGAACCACACTTTGGATCAATGATATTAGTTGGAACATTACAAAAAGAACAAGCTAAAGCTTTACAGAGGGGAATGGCAGCTTTTAAGGATGAACAAAGCTTGATAGATAGGAGGAAATCCATTCCAATATTGACAGATGATTTGCCTAGTAAATCGTTGGAAGAAGGGTTGGAGAGGACTTTGGAACCTACTACAATTGAAGAAGAAAAGAAAGAAATGGTTGAAAATTAAAAAAATTTTCGAATAAAATTTTAAAAATTAAGGACACCATCCTTTGTTTAATCAACTATTTGCCTTTATTTACAAGCTTATTTGGTGCTTTACTTCTCCTTTTATTTGGAGCCTTCCTCTTCAGATTAATTGATGAAAAAATTGCAGAACAACCATTCCATCGCGCAGTTCTCTTTACTTTTCAAGCTGTAGCAACTATCGGATGGGGCGATATTCGGCCAGGGAATAAGTTGAGTCAGGCATTTTGCACTCTATATACAATCTTTGGTGTTCCTATATTCTTCTCGGCATTGGCCAATGTGGGAAGATTAATTTCTGATTTTTATACGCTCGATTGGCTTTTTCTTACTTGTGTTGTACGCCCAATGGTTAGATTATTTTGATAGCTTTTTAATTCAAAGTTGAATTAATCTACAGAGTAAGGATAAGATTGGACCTTCAGCCCAAAAACAAATAGCATTGAGAAAGTCATTATATCTACTCTGTGTTCATCAACTGATTGGAATGTTTATATATGGGGCTCTTCTGAAACAATACACGCCTATTGTTGTACTTTATTTTTGGTTAGTTTCAAGGGTTCAGTTTCAAGTTCCTCAATAATTCCCCTTTCACAGCCTTACTTCTATGGCCACTATAGGCATTGGTGATTACCATCCTGATGCAGGCAGCTTGTGGCAAGCCCTTGTAGCAATCATTTTCATGAGCATTGGAATGGTTCTATTAGCCTCACTATTAATTGCATTGGCTTATCATTTCCAAACTATATTCTTTGTACACCTCCAGGGGTGGTTGCAACGGAAATTCGATGAAAGGAAATAGATGATTGATACTCTAAATTATGACATATCCTAGACAATTATTTTTAAATTTATTGAGAGACTAGACAATTCTTTAAAAAATTTTAGAAACAATATGAAACGAAATAGAGGACATAACATTGTAAAATATTTAGATTTAATATTAAAAATGATATGTAATTATTAATCTCTGGCCTATTTAATTAATTAAAGATTGAAAGAAGGAATGAATTAGTTAGATATTACCAAAATTTCACTCAACATTTTTTAAAATTTTAAAATTTAAATATTCTCCATCTTGTTTCATCTTCCACATCGTTCCTTAGTTGCCCTTCTTTTTCATTCTTGCCATTTTTTAATTCGTTTTTGTTCCCATTAATAGGCTTTTCTAGATGCTCAATGCGTGTTTCACCCATAGAAGATGATCTTCTGATTAAACTATTCCATGGATTCTTTAGACTCGAGGCAAATGAATGCTTCGGTTTTTGTTGTTCCAGACCTATTGTTGTCGTTATATTGCCCAAATCAACATTTTCTTCATCACTAGACTCTTCCCCCGGTAATTTTGCATTGGCAGAGAGAAGCATAGCTGCAAGCCATTCAGCATGGTCGAATTCGTTCTCACTAAAATTGGGGGAGTATTTTTTGTAAACTGATAATGTTAACCAAATGAATAAATATTGTCTGTTCATGTGCCTCAAAGAAATTCCAAACTTTTCAGCTTGTAGCATTGACGAGTGCACATTAACATCACAGCCTGATAGAGGAAGCATGGCTAAAGCGGAGTTATCCTTAAAATTTTGGCAAAATTCTAGGCACTTATAAAATGTGCTAACTTGATCAGAACGATACGAATAAATACAAAAATTGTTTCGTAGAACAAAGAAGCGTTTAAGTTGCTTGTCTGAATGCCCTCGGAATTTTAGATAGCCAGACTAAGAAATATAATTTTAAAAATTTTATTTTTATCTTTGATTACTTTAACAACATCAGACACGTTCCCTGAAGCCGGAACTTGCAAAAGATTTTTTCTCGTAATTGGAGTTCCTTCCCTAACATTCAAGGGACCCTCAGATCTCGAGTTGCGCAATCCTTCCTGAAACAATAAACATTTTCAAATGAAAATTAAAAATTCAAACAATCGTTCCGAGACAATTAAGGCACATTTTTTGGGGTTTTTGAGCTATACATTTCTTACAGTAGCGTTGTCCACAACGTTGGCATTCAATTTGTTTGGCATACCTTTGAATAATTTTAAAATTTATTTAAAAAACTTTCGAACCATCCAAAATCATTATTACATCTAGCACATTTTTTCTGTTGTTGATTATCCGTAGGTTGGGGAGATTGTACAAAATGATTATTATTTAATTCTTTTGAATGTGCTTCTTGGATAACAGACTGATTTTTAGAATTTAATAATTATTTTCAAAAATAGTTTAGCTACCCAAACAGTATCAAACAACGCCTTTTTCTCTGCTTCGGTTTCACAAAAAAGTTCCACGCAACGCTGAGGTCCCTAAATCAAAATGTGATCAAAATCTGATCTGAATCTTGCCTTTGCCGAATTAGACCCCCTCAGATAAAACGAATTTTCCAATTCTAAATTATCCCCCTCACAAATCTGTGTTTGTTTTGCGAAGAAAACGGCACGTAGTTTATATTTACTAGCCCCTCTAGTTCCAATCATAAATGTTGAGCGTTCACTGGCCAATAAAAATAGATCATTGAAGACAAAGAGTAATCTTAAATTTTGAGAATGAGAGGTACTTAGTGTTTCAAGAATTTTACTTCTAAACCCTAGCTAATTGAAATATGCTTCAATAGCAGGTTTTTAGGTTACTTCTGAAGCAGAAACTTGCTTCAGAAATTTTTTTGCTTCCGAAGCAATGATTTATCGTGATTATGAGGGGGTATTTCTTGCTTCTGAAACATTGAAGGACCTAACTTTAAGATGCTTTCCAGAATAAAATAAATAACCAGACTAACCGTTCCTCAACTTTTCCGGTGCTAGAAGAACACTTAAATAAACGTGATCGAGTTAGCAATTCACGTCCAGGCGAAACTAAAGCAATTGAATTGCCCAATTGTTCTTGTATTTCCAAAACATTTCGATAACGATCCAACTTTCTCATCTTAAATAATTTTAAAAATTTTTAAAAATATTTTTAATTCCAAAGACCATTTCATTAGCATGAGAGGCTGCTTCAAGAACCAAAGTTAGAGCAGTCTCTGTATCTTCCCAATCAGGGTCATTTGGTAACAAATTCTTTTGATATTCTTTTAATAAAAGTTGATAACGCATGACCCGTTGTACAGGACAGATTAGATGGGAAACAAGCGAGAGATGTTCACATTCGGGTAATTGCTAGAGGGACAAGGAATTATGATTGTAATACTCATTAAGAAATACTTCAAGTTGCCGAACAATTTCTCCAAAAGCCCTCTTCTTGCGCATACATTCTTCGAATATATGAACAGCAGTTTTGTAGTTGTTAGTATATTCACTGTACATTTTGAGGAATGGAGCCTGTTTTCGGAGAACATCACTTATCCTTTTAGTCCCTTGCCACTCCCTCCGTCTATCCATTAATTGAGGTAACAAGTGTTGCTCATGGAATTGGTTTAGGGAAGCAATATTAGAAAAAAGGTGGCATTGAAGTCTTCTATCAAGAAGTTGAGCACGTTCAATAGTTGAGCGGAACTTAAAATTTTTTCTTTATAAAACACACTAAATTCCCCCTCAATACTTTCTCAAGTAATGCCAATTTTTGTACATATCTTTCCTCAGATTGCACCATTTCATTAACAGCGTGCCAAGCTTTCTCCCATCTTTTATTATTTTCTTTATCCTTTAACACGCAAAGTTGTCCCTGTTTTCCAGGTATTACTAAGGCTGATTGTCCTTCCCCAATTTCTGATAAGGCTAAAGAACGTCCACTACTACTTATCCAACTTTTGCCATCAGAAGTGGACTCTTCGTGGTCGTTACTTTCTTCTTCGCTTAAATCCTCGTCTGCGTGATCATTTAGTCTGTTTATATAAAAAAATTCTTCAAGGTATCAATAAAACTAAAAATCACCGTATGCAGAATCCCCCTTCAGGACCAGCATATTCCATAAAAGCACGAAATCGAGAACGGCACTCCTTCCGAACCCCATTGATAAACATCTCTTGACGTGTATAATGAGAGCTGTAAATGGGTACTACAAAAATATTTTTTATTTTTAGGACCTAAAAGCCTTGGAAAATTTTGTACGTGTTGTAGTACTTCCATCCTCGTTTACAACTAAAAAATATTTTTTAAACTTTTCTAAAATATTTTTAACTTGTTTCCATTACGGTAGAAGGCATTGACTCAAAAATTGCTGGGGTTGTGCGCAAATTGGTGAACTAGAAAAAATTTTTGTTTAGGGGAAAGGAGCATTGTCCTTACCAGTTCAGGAAAGAGTTTAACAAGGGCATCTTTTTTCTCCCTAACAAGACGAAGAAAGCTGTCCTGAGTTTGAAAAAGCATGCTGCCAATCTGGGCAGAATCCTCGTCCTTTAATTAAAATATTTTTTAAGTATCAAATTTCTTTTAGTTTCCAACATCTTCCATGGCTCTCTCATTTGTTGCTGAAGAATTTCGGAAAGGTGTATGATTAGGTTGTTGAGTGAATGAGTCCAGATTGTTGATAACCTTGAAGAACATTTTGGTTTAAATTAGGGTACCCCCTCCTCCTAAGGGAATGGAGGTAAGGTTTTGGAATAGGAACCCTCCCGAAACCCCGACACGAAACCCACGATTCACAATACTCCCGACCCCAAAGGATCAAGGTGCTACCCTAGTTTAAATACCACAACAAAACTAAAAATTTCCAGACCTCACGTTCCTCATATTTAGTCTCTCGACCATTAGAAAATTCTATTCTTTTGAGTGATTCAGTACAATTAACCTGCAAAATTAATTCAAAGACAAGCTTGTATTAGGCATTAAACCTTCATTTTACGCCTTCTTATTATTGTACTCTCTTCCATCCCATCGGCTGATAATATATGATAAGTCCATACTTGAACTTTACAGCCATCTTCTGGGTCAATTTCCTCTCTCTAATTTTCAAATTTTTAAATTTTTTGACTTAAAAATTCTTAAAAACCTCCTCAACACTCAAAAGTTCCCCTCCATCCAATTCCTCTTCAGTAAGCATAGCTGAGGGTATATTCAAAGGGAGACGATTAATTAAGGTTGTTGTACTGTCCTCACTTTTATGAAGCCTGTGGACAGGATTAAAATTATTATTTTTGCTATTTTTGGTTGAAGCAAAGGAAGAACTGGCAGATGATGACGAAGGAGAATTTGTTGTAGAGTGGGGTTGATTAATTAAATGATTGAATGGATCAGAGCCGTTCATGACCAAATTTTGTTTTAATTGAGGGAAGTTATTCATTTTTGTATCTGACATATGTATTATTATGCCTTGTCTGTCTTAGGGAAGAAAATTTTTGAAAATTTTTGAAATTAGTTGAAAAGTTTCAAAATTTTTGAAAATCTTTGAAATTTTTTGAAGATTCTTGAAAATCTTGAAAATTCAAGAAAATTTTGAAAATTTTTAAAATTTCTGAAAATTTTTGAAAATTCTTGAAAATCCTTGAAAATTCATAAAAACTCCTGAAAATTCTTGAAAAATCTCTAAAAAATCTCCAAAATTTTTCCAGAATTTTTGAAAATTGTTGAAATTTTTTTGAAATAATTGAAAATAAATTTGAGCAAAAAATAAAGTTTTTATAAATAAAAAAATAATTTAAAAAAAATAATAAAAAATAGAGAAAATGGGCAAAAACACCACTCACTACACCCAAGTATGTACATTTAAATTTATATGTTGTGTTAAATATTAAAGTGTATATAAAAATTTTTTTATATGATGAATTTCCTCACGGGTGGATGACTAATAATTTAATGGTGCTTTTACTTTGCTTTTCTTTTTTAAAATATTTTTTTATATTTTTGTTTGTGTTCCTCAATTTGCCTCGTATTTATAAACATTTTAGTGGCCCTTAAATATAGCGCAAATATTTACAAATTGAAGAGAGAAAACATGCTAGTATTGTAATTTATAAAAAAAACAAACATTGAAGTGAATAAAAAATTTTATAAAAATATTATTTTAATTATTATTAGCCATGCCCTCCGGGTTTTTTTCCTTTCAGACTGTCCCAGTCCTAGTTTTTGTCGCTAGATACTGAAAATCCAGAAACCCCTAAAAACGGGATTTTATCATCAAAATACCCGGTCTCCAGGCTATGGGCGCTCAAACCCCCCCCCCTTCTCCTCCCCGGGTTCTAAGTCTAATTATTATTTTTAATTTTGGAATATTTATCTATTTTTGTTTTTGATAAATTAAGAATAAGTAAGCCTCAAAAAGAAGTTAAAATTGTTTGCTAGTCAAAATTTTAGATAAAAATGGAAGGAAGGTAAAAGAGAGGGAGAGCATTTAAAGATATAAAAATTGGAATAAAAAATAAATTTGTCGGCTGGAAATAATTTTAAAGTGATTGTGTCTAGGACAACCTCTTTACTAAGCAATAAGATATTTTTTATATTTTGTAGGAAGGTATTTTTAGGAAGGTTTTTGCATTAATTTTGAGTTAATATTGGAATTTAAATTAAGCAGAATTGGAGTAATATGAGTTGAAATTTAGCAATGATAATCGGTGATGATGAGCCAGAGATCATCTTTTAAAAGTTTAATCCTTTATAGTAAGGCTGTTGGCAGACAGTTACCCGAACCGAAACAGCAATCGAACCAGCTGACAAAAACCGGCCATAACCGAAAACCGGGGGCGAATTGGTTGAATACATCGGTCAGTTTTGTTAAAAAACTAAAATCAACACAAAAGATAAACAAAAAAAACAACAAAACAAGTAACAAAAACCGAGAAAAGAATCAAAAAATTAAAATTAAAGAAGCTTGAAATAATCCCTTCGACAATTTAAAAATATTTCCTTATTGACCATTTTGAAAAACAATTTGTTTTAGATATATTGTGTATTCTATGCGAGTAATCATTTTTGTATTAAATAAAAAGAAATGAAGAGAAAGAAAAGAGAAATGAAAAAAGAAAAAAAGGAAAAAAAGTGAAAGAGACAGAGAAGTGAAAATAATTAATAAATGCATAAATAAGTAGTGTTCTCTACCCTCCTCTATGAACCGTCTAAAAATGTTATTTTTCAAAAATTAATTAATTTAAAATTAATTCTGAACCTTGGGCGCCCCATAAAGTCCGCGTGCTTATGCAAGTGGCAATCAAGTCCCCCTGCCTTCGTGCAGGGGGCAACTCAAGTCCCCCTGCCTTCGTGCAGGGGGCAACTCAAGTCCCCCTGCCTTCGTGCAGGGGGCAACTCAAGTCCCCCTGCCTTCGTGCAGGGGGCAACTAAAGTCCCCCTGCCTTCGTGCAGGGGGCAACTCAAGTCCCCCTGCCTCCGTGCAGGGGGCAACTCAAGTCCCCCTGCCTCCGTGCCTTCGTGCAGGGGGCAACTCAAGTCCCCCTGCCTTCGTGCAGGGGGCAACTCAAGTCCCCCTGCCTTCGTGCAGGGGGCAACTCAAGTCCCCCTGCCTCCGTGCAGGGGGCAACTCAAGTCCCCCTGCCTCCGTGCAGGGGGCAACTCAAGTCCCCCTGCCTTCGTGCAGGGGGCACAAATTTTGGACCGTCCCCTGCCTTCGTGCAGGGGGCATAAATTTTGAACCGTCCCCTGCCTTCGTGCAGGGGGCACAAATTTTGGAGTGCCGTGTGCCGTTTTGTACATTGGACCGTCCCCTGCTTCGGAGGGGGCTTTTTAAAAAAGGGGGTGGTGTGTTTAAAGCCTATAAAATATAAATTTTATTTATGATTTTTATTCATCATTGACAAAGGACGACAAAAGTTACGTTTTGTACATAGGACCGTCCCCTCTTCGGAGGGGGCTTTTTAAGAAACGTAATAGTCCACTGATATAGCGGAGATCATCTTTCAAGAGGTTTAACTCTCATGTTGATTTGGTAATAAGACTAATATTTTGGTAATAAACTTTTATGGCCCTTGCTAGCGTTGAATATATGATTGAATATGAATAGGTATTTGAACGGTCGACGGGTCTCGATCAATATTTATTTAAAATTATGCAAATAAATAAATATTAAAAACATATTAGTGAGGGAAAATGTGACAGAATAAAAATATAGGGCCAACATTGATGTTAGAATTATTTTTATAAAATTGAGGGGAAGGTGTTTAGTAAGAAAATTAATCGAAATGAGCAAATATAGCAAACAAAAAAGGATAAAAAATTCTCGAATAATAAATTAATTAATTTTAAATTTAAGAAAAATATTTCGATAGCATGTTCGTGTAATTTGTTTTTTTTTTACTCAAAAAATTTATTATTTATTTATTTCTCATAAGCATTAAGCTCGTAAATAATGCTTAAACAAAATGTTTATTTTTTAAAAAATATAAACTTCCTATAACAAAAATAAACAAATGTTTTTGACAAAATATTTTAAAAGTAAAATGATGTTTTGAAAATTAGGGAAGGATTTTTATAAAAAAATTTATTTGAAAATTAAAAAAAATGATAAATAAGATAGAATTAAGCAGCCAGACACACATCCAGAAAATAGCGTAAAATTATGTGGGAATTGATCCTGAGAATCTCCCAAAGTAAGGGAATTCTCCAAAGCAAGGGGAATCTACAACCCAAGGTCTGTTATCCACAAGTCTGACTCTGGCCCAGACCGAAGCACAACTGAATATGTATGATAATGTTATGTCTGCACTTGCAGGAACAATAGTATGTATGAGTAAATAAAATAGGTAACCATCACGGGTTGGATGGTATCACTCAGTTAAGCTTCGGTCTGAGCCATAGTAATCAACGCAAATGACGCATGACGCACTGCGCCTACCCCTGGAACATCTCCCATACAATGAATTTTTCTAAAAAATAACAATAAATTTTTTCGGAGTCTAGGGCTTTCGAGGATGATAGTTGGTGACAGAATCAAGCCCCCAATGAAATTTAATTTTTCAAAGAAATGTGTGTTTTGTTCTTTTTCCTTTGTTGTCTGTCAATAAAACAAAAAATCTTTTGGGAATAAAAATTGATGTGTTGAGTATTTTTATTTTTTGTGAAAAAAAAGAATATGGCAACCCGTAAATGGTTTTGTTCGCGATAAACAAAAATTTGATATGTGAGAAAAGGACGCATATGTTCGAAAAAAAATAAAAATTTTAGGAAAATTAACTAAAAAATAATAAAAGAGGAATGGCCCCATTCAAAAAAATTTTTTTAATGGCTTGGCCCATTAGAAGAAAGATAAGAAGGGATAGGAACAAAATAATTTAAAAAAACGTTGTTTTCGTGTTATTGGCAATGAAAAATATAATATTTTTGGAAATAATTTTTGGTACACTAAAATAAATGTTTTTTGGCAATAATGTTGATATTTATCATAAAATATTTTAAAAAATAAATTTAATTATGGTAAATTTAGCCTAAAGGGGCTAAAAATATTTTTTGTTATTTATTTTTCCATAAAAATTCCAAAATAAAAATAAAGGACAAGTAAAAATAGAAAGTTAAATTGAGGAAGTTATGGGCCAGAAAATAGGTAATAGAAATAAAAATATTTTAGAGCTTACAAAAATTCGTCTGGAAATAAATAAATAATTATTTAATGCCTAGTTTGAACAATCATAATTTTAAATAAAGTCCCATTGTTTTTTTGTAAAAGTTTTTATTTTTTACTATTTTATAGAGAAGAAAAACTATTTTTCTCTTGAATTTGATTGAATTTTAAGAAAATAAAATGTGTTTTGTATTTTTAAATTGCTCAATAAAGCGTAAAATTGCGTAAAATTGCACAAAAAATTAATTCTAAATAAATAATGTAAAAATAACAATAAATAAACCAGAAAGAAAAAATAATATTATATTTGATTTTTACCACACAATGAGGATTAAAGCCTTACTAGCTGTCAATAATGAATGAGAATGAAAGGAAGTGAAGGCTTAATGGATGACCAGCCAGTAGTGACCTTAACATTAGTGTCCGGTCCAATATTATAGATAGTGAAAGACGAAGGGGAAACACGAAAAATGCGAAGGGCGAAACAATAAAAATTCGAACCCCTAAAAGTCGAAATTTCGGCAAAAGACGAGAGGGGAAACAAAAAAGAAAAAATAGGCGAAATACGAAAGCCGAGAGAAGCACACCATTGTTACATGTTAATTTGGAATTATGAGGGAATTTAAACAAAAATAAGAGATGAGATTAAACATAGTGATTCTCAGCTAAAACTGATGATAAATAAATACAAAATAGTTTTTTCAAAAGATAGAAATTCAACAATTTTATTTTCAAAAAATATGGACAGCATTCGAATTTTGGATAAAAAAATAATACAATAATTACTATACAATTTTAAAAATTATTTTGTGGCTGGAAATAAGAAAAAGGGAGTAGAAGGGAGTAGAAAGGGGAAGAATAAATAGAAAAATGAGTGAAGCTTTTGCAATCAAAAGACAAATAAGTCTTTGGCCTCGTCAGCTGCTTAGAACTAAACTAGTCTTTTTCTTCAACCTTCAACGGGAGATTGACGGATGGACAAAATGTATAAGCAACATATATTAATATGTATTGGACGTTTGATTTTTTAGATTTAGACGAAAATATATATTAGTAAAGCTTTTTAATATTTTTAATAATCGAAATAATCAATTTGTGTTAATAATAGGAGGGAGTAATCACGTGATTTGGGGAAGATGGATCTGTCTAGCTACTAAATTAAATAAGCTTCTCAGTACAAAAAAAGCTTGAAGATAGTTTTGTCATTTAATCATTTAATTGTGTATGTTCCCTTCGCACTACCTGTAGTGTGAAGGGATCATTTGAAGAAATAATCCCCACGGGTAGGATCAAACCCAAGGCGTGTCATCACATCTTCAATGCCATGGTGTTCTCGTACTAGTCTTCATATCCCTATTGGTTAAGTCCGATGGACAGTGCCATCGGATGCGAATTAAACATGGCAGAGTTACCCTGCCACGTTTAGAATTTTTTATCGTTAAAATATTTTTTAATAAACCCCAACTTGTTAAAATAATATTTAGAAGAACACACGGAAATATTGACAAAATAAAAATCGCTAAATAAAAATCGGTTTAAAATTATGAGGATATAAGTGTACTTTATTTATTTAATAAGCCTATCATATTTCAATGTATTTTTAGTTCCGTCAATTTAAAGCTTTATAAATAAAGGATTTATTAAAAAATGTTTTTTAAAATTTAAAAACTGGCTTTTTAAATTAATAAAAGCTTTAAAAAGCTAATCAAATAACAATAATTAATTAAAAGATTTGGAAGATTGAGGGCTTATTTTATTACTTAAATGAGTAGCTTTCGAGTTGTCCGATTCTTTGGAACATTCAGAAACCTTTCGTGTTTGTTCCTCATAATCTTCAACCAAGTGGCTATAACTAAAAAAATTTTTTTAATTTTTCAATTAAATTAAAAAAAATATTTTTTACGAATTTCTTTTTTTCATTTCATTGTTAACATCAATTGCAAAATCCTAAAAATTCCAAAAAAAAATTAGAAAAAAATTTCAAATAATTTTTCACTAGCCTCCCACATT
Source organism: Meloidogyne incognita (assembly GCA_036172945.1). Lineage (NCBI taxonomy): Eukaryota > Metazoa > Nematoda > Chromadorea > Rhabditida > Meloidogynidae > Meloidogyne > Meloidogyne incognita. The sequence goes on from JARQAC010000010.1 coordinate 3,554,023, forward strand.
AATGGACGATACCCTCCAATTTTTTCACAAAATATCTTCAAAAAATTAATATTTTAACTATTAATTTTTAAATTAAATTTAAACTTGATGTCCATTCAATATTTTAGTTAAATGTTCAATATAAGCATTGGCCAGCCGAAGAATTCTGATTCTTGGTAGTTCAGTAGACCCAACAAATGGCACTTTAATTTTATTAAAATATTAAATTGGGCTGTCAGGGACTTTAGTTGAGCTCCCAGACGAGGCGTGGGGGAACCCCAGGGGAACACGAGGGACAAGGGCTGTGGGGCATTTTAGGAATATGACTGAGGTGTCGATGAGGGAGAGATGGTCATGGAATTTTTAAAAATATTTGAAGATCTCTCTAACTTTCGGGTACTGAGGAGAACCCTATAATTAGGGGGATAGAGGCCCATAATTAATAAAAATATTTTTAATTTATTTTTTTATCAAACTTAAAGAATTTAATTCTCTCAATTTAGTTTTAATTTCCAAATTTCTCATTTTCTCTTTAGTTGCAGATTTTTTTCTTTTAGCTTTTGGAGGTCTTGTTGGACTTGTTGAAGGGTTGGAAACTATAGAACATGTTGTTGTTTTTGATTGTTTTTCGTTTTTAGTTCGTTTTCTAGAGAGTCTCTCATTGATGGGGACTGCTGGCTGAACACTATTTTTAACTAGATTATTATAATTATTGGTATTTGGGGGTGGTGTATTGCTAGAAAATGTTTCAACCTTTAAATGTGTACTAGTTGTTGGCTTAAAGTAAAAATTCAAAAAATAAATTGAGGAAAAGATTAATTTAAAATATATCCACCTGAATATTAAAATAAATTGGGGGAGTCCATAAATCTTCATTTTTAAAAGCAAAATTAAAATTGTTGTTGCTGTTCTCGTGGTATTTAATCATATTAATTTTCTATAAAAATAAACTTAAAATTTTTTAATTATTGAAAAAGGTGAATCTATAGATATTAGGATATAAGGGAAGGATGATCTAGTTAGACTTAATAGCCAGTCCCTGATTAGTGTTCTGTCAGAAGCTTCAGTACTTGTCCTGGCCAAACAAGTAGTCTTGCCAATAATGAGGAGTAGTGATTTGGAATAATTTACTAACTTGTGACAGTTACACCCAATCCCTTGGGGTTTTCAAATAGGGTTAGTTACTCATAATAAATTTATAAAATTAGTATCATTTCCTAAAAGAATAAAACTACTGTTGAATAAAAAATGGGTGGAGTAAAACAAAAAAGTTTTTGTATTATATTAAGGATGGGTTGAAAGGATAGGGTTTGAAAGGAACGGCTAAGTAAGGATAGCTAGTGGGCAAAAAAGGATTTGCAACTGTATAGTATAAGGAAATAATATTACAACAGAAGGACAAGTTAACAGTAGTTTTTATTGCTTCTGAAATCTTGTGGACTTCAAATTTTAGTTCTGAATATTATGATTTTGAATTTTATTTAAATAAATTCTGATTTTATTTCTGATTTTTGTATTTTTAATTCTGATCTTTTTCTGGGATTTTTCGAGAATTCTGATTTTGTTCTGAATTTTAATTCTGATTTTTCTGGTTTTAATTCTGATAGATTCTGATTTTAATTCTGATTTTAATTATATTGGTAGTTAAGCCTGTCTATTCTAAGCTTATTTTTGCTTAATATTCTCCTGTGTGAATGCTTCATGTTTATCTTAATATTACCCATAAATTAAGAGTCTATTTTCCAAAAAAATTTTCCAAATTTTTATAAAAATACCTCACACTTGACCCTAGCGGCGTTTTATTTTATTCCTCCATTCTCGGGATGAAAAAGTACTTGAAATAATTTTTGAGGGAAAAAGGCGTCTGGTCAGTTATTTAGCGGTGTATTATAAGGGAAATAAAAGAAAAAAAGTTTTGAGGACTACAGAATTTAATATATTATATAAAAGTCCGTCAATCCGGACATTGAGAAGAAAATAAAAGTGAAAAGAGAGGCGCCAAAGTTGCGTAAAATGACGCGCAACCTAAAAAACAAATAGGGGTGTTTATGTGCTCCAAGGAATGGAAGGCCGCCAGAAGAAGATGAAAGGAAAAGGTAAAATACAGTGACAAAAACTTGATCAAATATTTGAAGGTTCGTAAAATTTTATTGGAGAAAAAATGTTCTTCTATATATAGTCTGATTTTGACAAGCTCGTCATTTTGCCTAGAGCAATGTTTAGTTTAATAAAGTTATGCCGACGTTTACTTTTTTAATTTTATTTTTGCTAGACAGTGAACCTAATTTTTAATAAAATAAATTTCAATTAGTATATTTTTTACTGTATTTCCAAATTTAACTTACTGTATATATTAAATGTTGAAGATTTTAAATAGAATTCTGATCCCTTAGGTATCAAATACTCCTCCCTCTATATTCCCCCTCCATCCCCCCATTAAACCCATGGATCAATATCCCTGGATTTTTGGTAATCAAGGTTTCTGATCTCTTCGTTCCCACGAATTATTATTCTGATACCTCGTTTACGATCCACGATTTGATCGTAAACGTTACGATCCACGATTTGACTACTTTCCTATGGTAATTATTTGAAAATTATTTGAAACTTAATTTCAAGTTTACTATTTTATAAAATCCTCATTTATTTGATACTGATTTTAAAATTATTATTTAAGAATAATTCCCATGTTCTGGAAGTATTCTGAATTAAATTTTACTTCAATTCTACAAATTCTTTTGTTTTGTTTTAAATATTTTCCCCTTTTTTACAGCCTTATTTTGAAACATAAAAAAGTTGGTAATAAATAAAAAAATACTTTAAAATACCAGAAAATAATGTATTTATTACTACACTAAAAACATAACTAATCCTATTTTAAATTTGCTGAGAAAATTAAACAAAAAAAAAGGTTTATTTATTTATAGTTTTCTTTTCCGGATATGCCCATATATTTACTTGCTGCTTTCCCCATCCTTTGTTTAAATATTGCGCAGAGGAAATGAAATCCACTCTCGAATGCCTCATTTGTCTTTTCTTTTATTAAACATATTGGAATAAATATTTAATTGAAAAAAATGTTTAAAATAGTTCTGCTGCAAGGGTGTGCTGAAACAAATTTTAAAAATTGAAGGGCGAAAGAAATTCGGTAGAAGATGACAGATGAAGAGTCGAAAGCTATATCCCTTGTCTGTTGGCTGTAAAATTTACAAAAAAAAATTTTTTGTAGATTTAAAAAAATTTTTAATTAAAAATAGCTTAATATATACTTGATAAATCCTATTTAGGGATGGGGTTTTCGAATCGAGCCGATTTTTTCGAGTCATTTTTATCAAGCCTCATATTTATCGGGCCGGTCCGACCGAGTCTTTTTCAAGTCTTTTTTTGCCGGACCCCCAACCCTAATCCTATTCTTAATTTAAGGATATCAATTACCAACTTAAAAAATTTTTTTCAAGTCTTGACTTTTCAATATATGCTACTTACTCCTTTTCCATCCTTTTCAGGAAATCACTTCTCGAGAGCGATAACCATTTATACAATTGTGTATTTATTTCATCCATTTTTGGACAAAGAAAAAATAAATTTTTGATCCAATTGTGGATAACTTGGAATAAACAAAAGAACCACAAAAAATTAGGAGAACATCAATGCAATTAATGGTGGAAAATAAAGAAACAAAAAAATATAAATTGGGTGGATTAAGAGGGATATCGGGGGAATAAGAGGATATCGGGTTATGAGGGATACCGGGGGATTATGAGGGATATCAAGAGTATGAGGGAACTCTTTTTGGGTCGAGTAGATCCCTGATGTGTACTGTGATTTAAAAATATTAAAATATTTTTTCTATCTAGACTTAAATAGCCATAGCTATTTATAATTTTACTTATTAAATTTTTAATTTATCAAAGTACAATGTCGTAAACAACAGCTAAAAGTAAACAAAAATAATTTTTAATGTCAAAAAATATTTTATTATTTATTTACTATTTTTTCTCTTACTCGATAGTTGTCGAGAGTTTATAAAAAAATAAATTTTGTTAAATTCCTACTTAAATATTGATTTTTAAATTTCATTCAATTCCTCATAATCAAATGAAAAAAATTTTTAAAAAAGTGTTCAAGAGACACAAGTCATAACACATTAAAAAAGCATGTGAGGTGAAAGGAATGTTTAATGGATTTTAAATTTAATTTTTGAGAAGAGGAGCGCCAGAAGGGCTTTAAAGCTTTCATTCATTTCCTCCCTCTCTTTAAGCTATTTTGGCGCTCAGAAAAATCCCCAGTTGGCTTAAAAAAAGACGTATTGCTGCCAGATAATAAAAGAGAGAGAGACCATCTCCTTTGGGATTAGAAGGCTTTTTCTCTCATTTATTTTTTCATTCCATTTGTACTTTGGGCGAAAATGAATGGCTGACTTTCCAGCTTTCTCTCCGGAATTATTTTTAAATTTTTGTCAAATTTAATTATTTTAATTATTAAATGCACATGTAAATAGTCATATTTTTAATCACAATTTTTTATCAAATTATCAGAATTATTGTCTTTCATTTTTTAGTAAATTTAATTCTCAATCGAATTTACCAATAGGATTATTAACTAAAAATAGTATTTGTTAATCCTTTCGTTAATGGCCAATTTGGGGCTCCCAAAAATAGTTCCCAACTGGTTCCAGACTTATTTTCCAAATGGTTCCAAATTTTTAAATTTTAATCCTTACGATTACATATTAACTAACAAATAAAAATATTATTTTTTGATCCTTCCGTTCATGCCATAACAAGTTGGGATTTTAATGACCCAACTGGTTCCAAAAATTCCAATTATTCTTAAATAATTTATTTAACCTTTTTAAATTTTATTTTTCTTAAGATTAATTAGAAAATAAAAATTTTTCTGATTAAATTTTATTTGTTCTCAAAAATTTTCTCTAAAATCACACATCCTCCTTCCAGTCCAATACCTCAAAATAAATAGTAAAATAAATAGTAAAAAATTTAATTCTGGCAAAAAACCAGTTTTTTCACCATTTTTATTTTCTTATTAAAAAAAGAAAGGTTAACTTGACATAAAATTGTGGGCAAAACAATTGCCTATGATTCACTCATTCAATCATTTTATCAATTTTTTGAAAGGTTTTAAGATGCCTTTTTGTGGCTGTAAAAATGTTTTCTCTCTTTTTTTTTTAATTTTTCTACATTAATTTCATTATAAAAAGGGAAATGAATGATTTACAATTGTGGTATTTTTAAATTTATTTTTTAAGAGGGAAGGGAGAGAAACGATTGAGAGGGAGGGAGAGACATGAACAATAGGGAACAGTTGAATCATTGTTCAATTTACTCTCTCTTCTAAATATCTCTTAAGGGGGGGAGGGGGAATTTTGAAATTCCTTTTTTAAAATATTCTTGAGAATTGGATTCCCTATAAAATAAAAATTAAAATTTGAAAATCAAAGAAAAAATTTTTTTGCCCAAAAGACTAACACACACCCTTTAAAATGTTACCTTTTCTAAGGCTATTTTGGCCATAACTTTTTTATATTTTCTTCAAAAATTCTGATTTTCTACCAATCTATAGTAAATTTAATTCCCTATTAACTGATAATATCATCTTTGATTAATTGATAACCTTATCATCTTGATTCACTCATTTATCATTCATTCATAATTTTGAGCCTCTAATAGCCCTAAACTTGATCAGTTTAGGATAATCAACTGTGTGAATAAAACACTTTAAAATAAGAAATTCCACACAATACACGCCTTTTTTCAATCGTCTATTGATAAATTTGAAAATAAAATTTTTTAATAAAAATTGTTTAAATTTCTCTCATTCTCGAGAGCCCTGTTATTTGCGCACAATAAATCATTTTATTTATTTAATTTTATCCAATTTTAAACTAAATAATTGGCTCATTTTAATACTATTTTTTATTACTTTTTTAAACAAAAATTAAAAAAAATTAAATTTTAAAAGAATTTTTTGAAAATTAAAAAATGCATTTATACTTATTCAGCACATTTTTGATTGCCTGTTTAGTTTCCTCAGCATATTCTCATTCAGTTACACATCAGGTGGATTTTATAAAAAATCAGAATCTCTAAAAGATTAGAAATCAGAATTCTGAGAAAATCAGAAAGAAATCAAAAAAATCTTTTAAAAAACAATGTCTAACATCAGTTCAAGTCAATAGTAGTTCAAAAATTCGGAAATATTTGACTTAACATTAAAATTAAAAATCAGATCAAAAACTAAACATTAACAGACATCGGGATATTAATACTATCTAAATTTAAAATTCTTGTAACTTAAAAAAAAGTTTGGTTTAATTTAGAAAAAAGTTCTGGTTTATTCCCTATCGTAAGATCACCAATAAAATACATAAGCTCATACATTATGTTTCAATCACCTCTAAAAGGATTGGAAGGTGATTGAATTATTCGAGAGGGACAATATTAGAGAGGAGGAATTTAAATAGAGGGGTGGGGCATTCTATTAGAGAGTTTACTTTATCTTAATTTACAGGATGGCGAAGCTGTACACCTTGAGAATGTTGACGGTGAAGGGAAAGGCTTAGAGCGACTACTTACTCGAACTAAAAGGAGTAATGGTCGTTGGACTGCGCAACAAGTTGGAAAACATTTCTAACGTTTACCATTAAAATTCCACCTATTTTTAGGTTATTGAATGCATTTTTGCTATTTTCCTTCCACCCGTTGCAATTATTATTCACGGAGGACGTGAATGGGTTTTACATTTTATCATAAATATTGTTTTGACTATTATTGGATGGATTCCTGGAGTTATACACGCACTTTGGTATTGCTTCTTTAGTTGAAAAGGAAGAGAGTGAATTTGTACATAATGCCCAATAAAACGCTCAGAAACTAAACTTTTGACCGGTTATACTAGAGTAGCTCGAGGACGAGGCGTTTACTAGTCGAGGCTTTAAACGGCTCGAGGAGGCGTTTAAAAATCTTGAATCTAGGTCTCGGGATCCAAACTTGAGCTTCGATCTCGATCTTGGTTTGCTAGTCTCGATAAGTCTTGGTCTCAGGGTTTTCAAAGAACAACCTCGCGCTACTCATGGTTTTACTATTAAATTTATATTCTCCTATATATCTAATTATAATTTTTGTATTTTTCATTAGAAAATTTACCTATATCATTTAATATTATCATTAGAATAAATTTTTAAAAAATTTGTAATTTTAATTTAAAATTATTAAAATTGTAATTTTATTTATTTCCATTTTGCAAAAAAAAATTTTTAATTAAAATTATAGCAGTTAAAAAGCTCCAGTTGATGGAATGCTGGTGGGATAGAAAACAGGTCAAAAAATTAAACTTTAAACCCCTCAACTTTTTCCAAATTTAGCTCACTGAATTATTCATTGCCCTCTGCATCCCTCCAGCCGCTATTTGGTATCATGGAGGGAATGGATGGATTTTGCATTTTATTGTAAACATTGTATTAACATTTATAGGGATTATTCCAAGAATAATTCATGCCTTGTGGTACTGCTTTTGGAGGACTAATTAACAAAATTTTTTATTTAATTTTATCACTTTTCTAGAATAAAAATTTTAGGCGCCGGTCTAAGCTAGTCAATGAACTTTCATGACTCATAAACTTTTCATTGGACTCATAAACGCTCACAGGACTCATGCATACCTTCATGAGTCCAATAAAAATGTATGAGTCATTAAGGGTTCATTGTCGCATGATCTAGACCATTGCCAATTTTTTACTATGTACAATTGTAATTCTTTCATTAATTAATTATAAGTTATAACCTTATTTTACTATTTACTTTTTTTCTCACAAAATTTCAAAATTAATTCATTTTCCAGATTAATTTTATTTCTATTCTACTTTATTCCAAAAGAAAAATTTCCTTATGGGTGGCGGACAAATTACCTTACAACAGGTAGAATAATTTTAAAAATTAATTTTGACTTCAAACACTCAAATACACTTTCAAAAATTAGATCATTGAAGTGATTTTATCCATCTTCTTACCACCACTTGCCGTCTGTCTACATGGGGGCGACGAATGCTGTTTACATTTCTTTTTAAGCATTGTATTAACAATGCTTGGATTTCTTCCTGGGGTACTTCACGCTTTGTGGTATTGTTTCTACAAACAATATTGAACGTTTAAAAATGGACTCAAAGAAGAGCTTATTGCTAAATAAATTATTTAAAATGCAATTTTTTCGAATTTTATCGAATTAAAGAAAATTGCCAAATAATGAATCGATTGCATTAATAAATGAATTTTAAATTTTTAGTTAAAAAATGAGGTTTAAATTTAAGCTTAAATAACAAAAAATTTAAAATTTTGTTTTAAACATCGCTAAACATTTTAAAGATTATTTCGAAAATTTTCGAATCAAGTATATTAGGGCCGACAAAAGAAAAACAAATTCCCAATTTTCAGAATTCGGAAACAGAATGTGTCTAAATGAGGGAACGAGCCATCCCCACTTCATCGTGAATTCCCAACGTTTTTTGGGCGGGAATTCTAAATCCCAAAAATCGGTTTCCAAAGTCGGGAATTTATTTGTTGTCGGCTCTTTCCCTAACTATAGATATAAAATGAAAACCTCTATCCATATTAAAAACCTCGATCTAAATTTTTAATTCACTCAATTTTAAACATTATCATTTTTCCTTCTCTCGGCAACAATTCAACATCACGCTTTTCTTGTCTTCTACGAAAAGGAATACGTCCATAAAAAATCCTTTCTTCCTTTGATGGGAATTTTGAAAGCATTGGTTTACCTTTAGTTTCAAATACATTGAACTGTTTTTAAAAGAAAAAAATATTTTTAAAAATTGAGGAGAAAAAAACCTGGAAAAATAAGGCATCTGCAACAGCTAGCACCAATAAAGTTAAATAAGGCAAGAGTTCCCAAATATTTCCCTGAAATAAAAATTTTTTTGAATTTAATAAAATTATAGAAATGCCAAAATATCTTCGAAAAAAATCTGGAAAAATTTTTCAAAAAAATTTTCATTCTTTCACAAAAAAAAATTAAGAAAAAACCAAACAAACCAAAACAAAAAGTTGAGGAGCCAAAACAACACCAATACGGCTTAGCACCTGCCCAAAAGAATATGAAGTATTTCTTATAGCAGTAGGGAATAATTCGTTGGAGGCTAATCCATTAGTTGTATAAAGAATTGAACAAAATCCAATAACAGAAAGAATTGAGGCACGAGAAATAAAGGAATAATCATGTTGAAGATCTGTTAAATGAAAATTAGAAAAGTTTTTTTAACGAAAAATCTTTGTTAAAAATTTTTTATAAACCATAAATGTTCTGATAGAAGCAATAGGTTTCTATTTTACAATGGGTTTGATTGAGTGGATTTCTATTAGAGACGAGCTGCTATTGACGTATGGACTTTTCCATTTTTTAATGGGTCTTATTGGCTTCTAATATTAAAAATGGGCTTCTATTTGGGTATCAGAGGCTTCTATCATTCAATGGGTCTCACTGAGTGATAAAATAGTGATTTCTATAGGACGTATTTTTAAATTAACCTCACCGAAAGGTTTCTATTAGGAATGGGCGTTTATTAGAACACTTACGTTAATTAAAATATTAAAAAAATTAAAAAAATACCCAAAAGATAAATAACAACATAAATTGAAATTGCAAAAGCAGCTAAAGCATCAGCCATAAAATGGGCAAATTTCCTTCCCAATCGTTTAACATTTATATCCAAAAATCCAATAGTTAAATTCATTGAATAACGAAATAATCCCATAAAAATTCCATTCATAAAAAGAGAACCAGATAATTTATCCATATTGTAGAGAAGAGAATAATTCATTAAAGAAACAACCAAAAAGCTAAATGCAACAGCTAAAGTGTAGCGAGTAAAACGCAAAGTGTAGAAAAGATGAAGCTGAAAAAATAAAATTTTCCTTTTATTATTTTTTTCAGAATTTTTAAATACTTAAAATTCTGAACTAGGAACTAATTGAATTCAGAAAATTATAATAAATTTTCAAGTTAAAAATTCTAAAAAAAATTTTTTCAGATTAAGGGTTGTCTGTTCTTGAAAAAATACCTTCGGATATCCGAAACCGAACCAAAAATTTTTGGAAAAGAGCAGTGCCTAGAAATTTGTCTCGCCGAAATAGGAAAATTACTTTTCAGAATTCTGTCCCTGAATATAGAAGAAAAACCGCCAACCCTTTTTCCGACAACCCATTTTTGAGAATTTGTTTCGGAATTTTCAATTAAATTTTTCTAAAAATTTAATAAACCTCACATAATTATATTTTTTATTTTTATTCGACGACTCCATAGACTGCTTCTCCAATCCTTCCAGAACAGAATCAATAACAGCCTCATCATAAGGACGTCCTTTTTAATAGAATAATTTTTATAAATTTTTAAACATTAAAATCCCAACCATCAATTTTGTGCATTCGAATAATCGCCTTTTTTGCTTCCCCAATTTGTCGAGATTGAATAAGAAAACGCGGAGATTCAGATAAAAATAGAAGCAAAGCAATACAGGGTAAAGCAAAAATGGCTGAAACACGTTGAAGAATACGCCAATCACCAGCAGCCCAAGCCATTATTGCAAAGAAAACAAAATTTGGAGACCTTTAAAAAAATTTTTTTGAATGAAAATTATGAACTCTGATTTTTTCAAAAATTCTGAAATCAAAAATGAAAAAAATTCTGAAAAAATCAGAACATATTCTGAAAACTTAAAATAAGTCCAAAACTCTTTTAGGCCAAAAAATCCCCTCAAAAAAATTTTTTAAAAAATACCATGTAATTAAATTAGAAAGGCAAAAACGATGGCTATTTGGATAATGTTCCGATGTAAAAACAACAAGAATAACCATTGTGCCCGCATTGAAAAAATTGACAAAAAAGCGAACAATTGTAAACGAAATTAAATCTATCAGAAAAAAATTTTTTTTGAAATTTTTAAGAATTAAAAAAAAACCATTAGTAAAAGAAGTAGCCACCATACATAAAATACAACAAATTAAAGCAATTAACATAATTTTCTTTCGTCCATAAGAATCGCTCAAATATCCAAAAACCATTGATCCAATAATAACACCAACCATTTGATAAGAAATTGTTGACTTTACAAGTTGGGATTCACTGGGAAAAATAATTTTTATTTTAGTGTTTTTAAGACAGAAAAAATTTTTGCTTGCTGTGCCAAAAAAACGCAAATTCTAACTATTTAGTAATTAGAAAATTAAATAAAAGTCGGTCGATTTATAATAATTTCTGGCAAAATAAATTGTATTATTAAGCCTCACCCATCTGAAAATTTTTTAGGATATACCCCTGAATAATGGATAAACGGTTAAAATATTCCATTTTTAAATTACTAAAGAGCTTAAATTTGCCTTTTGGCATTGCCCCTAAGAAATTATTTTCTCTAAATTAATAAAAAATTACCAATGATGTCCAAATTCAACGTTGACAGAATTAAATTGACTTTTCCAAGTCAAAGTAGAATTGTCACAACCAAGACTTTTAGACCTAAGGAAAAATTTTTCAAAAAATTCCTAAAAAAATAAAACCTTTTAAAATCTCCAAGTAATCCATTCAAAGCATTACAGCGCTCCTTTGCAGTTTTTTCTTCAAATTGGTGGTTTCCACAAGACACAAGAGAAGGAGCAGCACCAGCATAAGTCATATAAAGCATATTTCCGACCTTTAAAAATGGGTAGATTTTTGCTTAAAAGTTAAAAACACGTTTTCTACCCCAACAAGAGAAAGGATCAGCAAAACATCACTAGTTAAAGTAGGTAAGTGGGGGTAAATTTTAAGCACGAACCCTTTGGAGAAATAGCCAGCAAGACACCATCTGGTAAAGTAGAGGTCCCTGAGGTAAATTTAATCTCTCCAATTAGTCGGTTGTACATATGACTAATTGGAGGAAAAATCTTTTTCGTGACAAAAAACCCACAGAAAAATTTTCAGCAGTTTTTAACTTTTCTAAATGCTCCTTAGTCTAATAACCAAAAACTCAAGTTTCTAACCAAATTAAAACAGCCGAAAATGAATCATCTAACCAAGTGGTGTTTTGTTGGCTATTTTACATTTAATAAAAAAATAATCCCAATCTTTGCCTAAGGGCAATTTTTTGTGAATTTGACGTTAAAGCCGGAAAAATCCCAAACTCCTTTACAAAAATTTAAAAAAAAACCTGAGATAAAATAAGCAATTCAGCAAAAATACAAACAATATAAGTGTAGCGACCCAATTGATAAAAATCGTCCAATTTGGGGGGTTGTTTGGTCGTCTTTTCTGTTGCATTTTTAATTTCTTCTGGTGCAGTAGATTCTGGGACAATTTTTTCTTTTGGCGGAGAACCCTCTGGAGCTGCATTAATTTTTTCAGAATTTTTTTCAAGAAGAGGCACAGATTGGTCTTTATTTGAAATTGTAGCTGATTGGGTTGGTTCTGTTTTTGATTCAGTAGAATCTTCGGTTGATTTTGACGTTGTAGCCATTTTTAAGAGTAATTAGAAATAGGTTCGTATTCTAAAACAAAAATTAATGAAATTAAAAAAATTGAAAATGCGTTGATTAAGGCAATCTAAAATAAAATTTTGAAAAAATTATGAAAAAATCTGATCAAATGGAGATCGGAACGGGTCCGGGACTCGGACCCGTTTCGCGGTTTTCGGGTCCCTTTTCCTTGTTTTTTTGAAGCGACCGGGATGAAACCGGGAACGGGAATTCCCGGTCCGGGTCCCTCCCGGACAACTTTCAGAACCCGTTTCCCGGACCCGGTCCGGCCATCTTTATACAGGGAAACCGGGAAAAATATTTACAAATTAGTGTATTCGCGTATTTTCATATTAAATTTTTGAAGGGAAAGGAATATGTATTTACATATAATTTCTCCTATTTTCATTTGTTGGTCGATGGTCGAGTGGTTAGGTTGACTGACTCACTCATAGTTATTTTGATGGGGATTGGGTTCGAATCCATTACTCGTTTTTATTTAAAATTTTGTTCCCTCAAAAACCCAAAACCAAGACTTCACTAAAAAAAGTCCAAGGAAAAGCTAGAGTCAAGACTTGGCTGCCTTCTAAAATGTTCTTTAGTCGAAACAAGTAAAAAACAAAAAAATTTCAAGAAAAAAATTTTCCAGCCCCAAAAATTTATGTACTCTGAAACGTCCCCTTTTACCCGTACTCTGAACCGGCTTACACTGAATAAATAGTCTTTACTCTGAAACGGCTACTCTGAAAGGTCCCCTACCCCGAAAAATCAATATACCTATTTTATTTACCATTTTGTCGCAAACTATTTTTTCGTTTTTTCCTTCGTTTTTTCCTTCATTTTATTGATTTTCGATTTTCTTAATTTCTTTTTTCATTTAAGTTCTTTAAAATTTAAAAATGTAAATACAACAACGTTGGTTTGTCAACAGCTTGTAGTTCCGGTACAAATGCTTATGTTCAGTCAAATGTTGCTAATCTTTTAGCTTTCCACGGGTATTTTTTAGTTATCTTTTTCATCAAAATTTTCTTCGTCTTCTTTTAGAATAAAATCGTTTACAATGCTGAAGAAGAGGATATTGCTCGTGCCGAATCAGAAGTAAATAAAGCACCAAACTTGGAGTTGTTGGATCAAGAATATAAACGGCTAATTGAAATTAAATGTGTGGAATTTGAAGACTTGATGGAAGGAAGGTTTGAAGTTTTGTTAATGGTTTGGAATTCGCCCCCTTTTTTCCCCGTTTCCCTGACCATTTTGGGCTTTTTTCGGGATATTTCAATGTCCGAATAACTATTCTAAAAGTTTCGGGACCTACGGCCACTAGGTCTTGGATAGTCTTATTGAAGGGTCATAGCAATCCCTACATGTCCGGCTTGATATTTCTCCTTATCGTTTGGTCAAGATTGCTAGTTTTTTAAATTTTTTTGCCGAATAAAAATTTATAAAAAACTTTTTTAGACTTAAGAAAGCAAGTACAACAATACTCAAAGAAGCAAATATTACTCAAGATAAAGCTGCACTTGAAAAAGAAATGGAAAAATCTATGATGGAAAAGCTTTGGAAAAAATCAAGGAAAAGCGTGAACAGAAGAAGGAAATTAAAAAGATGAAGCGGGCAACGCGTAAAAGAAAAAAAGATGAAGGCGACGTTTCTTCTTCATCTGATTCAGATTCCTCAGGTTTTTTTTGAATATCTTTTCGTGTATTTATTGTCTTTTTTTAGACTCGTCTTCCACAGATTCTTCCTCGTCGGATGACTTGGACAAGAACTTCACTATCAGTCCCTTCATCAACTTCAACAACTCGTCGACATCTTCAACATCAACTAAAGTCCCCCTGCCTCCGTGCAGGGGGCAACTCAAGTCCCCCTGCCTCCGTGCAGGGGGCAACTCAAGTCCCCCTGCCTCCGTGCAGGGGGCAACTCAAGTCCCCCTGCCTCCGTGCAGGGGGCAACTCAAGTCCCCCTGCCTCCGTGCAGGGGGCAACTCAAGTCCCCCTGCCTCCGTGCAGGGGGCAACTCAAGTCCCCCTGCCTCCGTGCAGGGGGCAACTCAAGTCCCCCTGCCTCCGTGCAGGGGGCAACTCAAGTCCCCCTGCCTCCGTGCAGGGGGCAACTCAAGTCCCCCTGCCTCCGTGCAGGGGGCAACTCAAGTCCCCCTGCCTCCGTGCAGGGGGCAACTCAAGTCCCCCTGCCTCCGTGCAGGGGGCAACTCAAGTCCCCCTGCCTCCGTGCAGGGGGCAACTCAAGTCCCCCTGCCTCCGTGCAGGGGGCAACTCAAGTCCCCCTGCCTCCGTGCAGGGGGCAACTCAAGTCCCCCTGCCTCCGTGCAGGGGGCAACTCAAGTCCCCCTGCCTCCGTGCAGGGGGCAACTCAAGTCCCCCTGCCTCCGTGCAGGGGGCAACTCAAGTCCCCCTGCCTCCGTGCAGGGGGCAACTCAAGTCCCCCTGCCTCCGTGCAGGGGGCAACTCAAGTCCCCCTGCCTCCGTGCAGGGGGCAACTCAAGTCCCCCTGCCTCCGTGCAGGGGGCAACTCAAGTCCCCCTGCCTCCGTGCAGGGGGCAACTCAAGTCCCCCTGCCTCCGTGCAGGGGGCAACTCAAGTCCCCCTGCCTCCGTGCAGGGGGCAACTCAAGTCCCCCTGCCTCCGTGCAGGGGGCAACTCAAGTCCCCCTGCCTCCGTGCAGGGGGCAACTCAAGTCCCCCTGCCTCCGTGCAGGGGGCAACTCAAGTCCCCCTGCCTCCGTGCAGGGGGCAACTCAAGTCCCCCTGCCTCCGTGCAGGGGGCAACTCAAGTCCCCCTGCCTCCGTGCAGGGGGCAACTCAAGTCCCCCTGCCTCCGTGCAGGGGGCAACTCAAGTCCCCCTGCCTCCGTGCAGGGGGCAACTCAAGTCCCCCTGCCTCCGTGCAGGGGGCAACTCAAGTCCCCCTGCCTCCGTGCAGGGGGCAACTCAAGTCCCCCTGCCTCCGTGCAGGGGGCAACTCAAGTCCCCCTGCCTCCGTGCAGGGGGCAACTCAAGTCCCCCTGCCTCCGTGCAGGGGGCAACTCAAGTCCCCCTGCCTCCGTGCAGGGGGCAACTCAAGTCCCCCTGCCTCCGTGCAGGGGGCAACTCAAGTCCCCCTGCCTCCGTGCAGGGGGCAACTCAAGTCCCCCTGCCTCCGTGCAGGGGGCAACTCAAGTCCCCCTGCCTCGTGCAGGGGGCAACTCAAGTCCCCCTGCCTCCGTGCAGGGGGCAACTCAAGTCCCCCTGCCTCCGTGCAGGGGGCAACTCAAGTCCCCCTGCCTCCGTGCAGGGGGCAACTCAAGTCCCCCTGCCTCCGTGCAGGGGGCAACTCAAGTCCCCCTGCCTCCGTGCAGGGGGCAACTCAAGTCCCCCTGCCTCCGTGCAGGGGGCAACTCAAGTCCCCCTGCCTCCGTGCAGGGGGCAACTCAAGTCCCCCTGCCTCCGTGCAGGGGGCAACTCAAGTCCCCCTGCCTCCGTGCAGGGGGCAACTCAAGTCCCCCTGCCTCCGTGCAGGGGGCAACTCAAGTCCCCCTGCCTCCGTGCAGGGGGCAACTCAAGTCCCCCTGCCTCCGTGCAGGGGGCAACTCAAGTCCCCCTGCCTCCGTGCAGGGGGCAACTCAAGTCCCCCTGCCTCCGTGCAGGGGGCAACTCAAGTCCCCCTGCCTCCGTGCAGGGGGCAACTCAAGTCCCCCTGCCTCCGTGCAGGGGGCAACTCAAGTCCCCCTGCCTCCGTGCAGGGGGCAACTCAAGTCCCCCTGCCTCCGTGCAGGGGGCAACTCAAGTCCCCCTGCCTCCGTGCAGGGGGCAACTCAAGTCCCCCTGCCTCCGTGCAGGGGGCAACTCAAGTCCCCCTGCCTCCGTGCAGGGGGCAACTCAAGTCCCCCTGCCTCCGTGCAGGGGGCAACTCAAGTCCCCCTGCCTCCGTGCAGGGGGCAACTCAAGTCCCCCTGCCTCCGTGCAGGGGGCAACTCAAGTCCCCCTGCCTCCGTGCAGGGGGCAACTCAAGTCCCCCTGCCTCCGTGCAGGGGGCAACTCAAGTCCCCCTGCCTCCGTGCAGGGGGCAACTCAAGTCCCCCTGCCTCCGTGCAGGGGGCAACTCAAGTCCCCCTGCCTCCGTGCAGGGGGCAACTCAAGTCCCCCTGCCTCCGTGCAGGGGGCAACTCAAGTCCCCCTGCCTCCGTGCAGGGGGCAACTCAAGTCCCCCTGCCTCCGTGCAGGGGGCAACTCAAGTCCCCCTGCCTCCGTGCAGGGGGCAACTCAAGTCCCCCTGCCTCCGTGCAGGGGGCAACTCAAGTCCCCCTGCCTCCGTGCAGGGGGCAACTCAAGTCCCCCTGCCTCCGTGCAGGGGGCAACTCAAGTCCCCCTGCCTCCGTGCAGGGGGCAACTCAAGTCCCCCTGCCTCCGTGCAGGGGGCAACTCAAGTCCCCCTGCCTTCGTGCAGGGGGCAACTCAAGTCCCCCTGCCTCCGTGCAGGGGGCAACTCAAGTCCCCCTGCCTCCGTGCAGGGGGCAACTCAAGTCCCCCTGCCTCCGTGCAGGGGGCAACTCAAGTCCCCCTGCCTCCGTGCAGGGGGCAACTCAAGTCCCCCTGCCTCCGTGCAGGGGGCAACTCAAGTCCCCCTGCCTCCGTGCAGGGGGCAACTCAAGTCCCCCTGCCTCCGTGCAGGGGGCAACTCAAGTCCCCCTGCCTCCGTGCAGGGGGCAACTCAAGTCCCCCTGCCTCCGTGCAGGGGGCAACTCAAGTCCCCCTGCCTCCGTGCAGGGGGCAACTCAAGTCCCCCTGCCTCCGTGCAGGGGGCAACTCAAGTCCCCCTGCCTCCGTGCAGGGGGCAACTCAAGTCCCCCTGCCTCCGTGCAGGGGGCAACTCAAGTCCCCCTGCCTCCGTGCAGGGGGCAACTCAAGTCCCCCTGCCTCCGTGCAGGGGGCAACTCAAGTCCCCCTGCCTCCGTGCAGGGGGCAACTCAAGTCCCCCTGCCTCCGTGCAGGGGGCAACTCAAGTCCCCCTGCCTCCGTGCAGGGGGCAACTCAAGTCCCCCTGCCTCCGTGCAGGGGGCAACTCAAGTCCCCCTGCCTCCGTGCAGGGGGCAACTCAAGTCCCCCTGCCTCCGTGCAGGGGGCAACTCAAGTCCCCCTGCCTCCGTGCAGGGGGCAACTCAAGTCCCCCTGCCTTCGTGCAGGGGGCAACTCAAGTCCCCCTGCCTCCGTGCAGGGGGCAACTCAAGTCCCCCTGCCTCCGTGCAGGGGGCAACTCAAGTCCCCCTGCCTCTGTGCAGGGGGCAACTCAAGTCCCCCTGCCTCCGTGCAGGGGGCAACTCAAGTCCCCCTGCCTCCGTGCAGGGGGCAACTCAAGTCCCCCTGCCTTCGTGCAGGGGGCAACTCAAGTCCCCCTGCCTCCGTGCAGGGGGCAACTCAAGTCCCCCTGCCTCCGTGCAGGGGGCAACTCAAGTCCCCCTGCCTCCGTGCAGGGGGCAACTCAAGTCCCCCTGCCTCCGTGCAGGGGGCAACTCAAGTCCCCCTGCCTCCGTGCAGGGGGCAACTCAAGTCCCCCTGCCTCCGTGCAGGGGGCAACTCAAGTCCCCCTGCCTCCGTGCAGGGGGCAACTCAAGTCCCCCTGCCTCCGTGCAGGGGGCAACTCAAGTCCCCCTGCCTCCGTGCAGGGGGCAACTCAAGTCCCCCTGCCTCCGTGCAGGGGGCAACTCAAGTCCCCCTGCCTCCGTGCAGGGGGCAACTCAAGTCCCCCTGCCTCCGTGCAGGGGGCAACTCAAGTCCCCCTGCCTCCGTGCAGGGGGCAACTCAAGTCCCCCTGCCTCCGTGCAGGGGGCAACTCAAGTCCCCCTGCCTCCGTGCAGGGGGCAACTCAAGTCCCCCTGCCTCCGTGCAGGGGGCAACTCAAGTCCCCCTGCCTCCGTGCAGGGGGCAACTCAAGTCCCCCTGCCTCCGTGCAGGGGGCAACTCAAGTCCCCCTGCCTCTGTGCAGGGGGCAACTCAAGTCCCCCTGCCTCCGTGCAGGGGGCAACTCAAGTCCCCCTGCCTCCGTGCAGGGGGCAACTCAAGTCCCCCTGCCTTCGTGCAGGGGGCAACTCAAGTCCCCCTGCCTCCGTGCAGGGGGCAACTCAAGTCCCCCTGCCTCCGTGCAGGGGGCAACTCAAGTCCCCCTGCCTCCGTGCAGGGGGCAACTCAAGTCCCCCTGCCTCCGTGCAGGGGGCAACTCAAGTCCCCCTGCCTCCGTGCAGGGGGCAACTCAAGTCCCCCTGCCTCCGTGCAGGGGGCAACTCAAGTCCCCCTGCCTCCGTGCAGGGGGCAACTCAAGTCCCCCTGCCTCCGTGCAGGGGGCAACTCAAGTCCCCCTGCCTCCGTGCAGGGGGCAACTCAAGTCCCCCTGCCTCCGTGCAGGGGGCAACTCAAGTCCCCCTGCCTCCGTGCAGGGGGCAACTCAAGTCCCCCTGCCTCCGTGCAGGGGGCAACTCAAGTCCCCCTGCCTCCGTGCAGGGGGCAACTCAAGTCCCCCTGCCTTCGTGCAGGGGGCAACTCAAGTCCCCCTGCCTCCGTGCAGGGGGCAACTCAAGTCCCCCTGCCTCTGTGCAGGGGGCAACTCAAGTCCCCCTGCCTCCGTGCAGGGGGCAACTCAAGTCCCCCTGCCTCCGTGCAGGGGGCAACTCAAGTCCCCCTGCCTTCGTGCAGGGGGCAACTCAAGTCCCCCTGCCTCCGTGCAGGGGGCAACTCAAGTCCCCCTGCCTCCGTGCAGGGGGCAACTCAAGTCCCCCTGCCTCCGTGCAGGGGGCAACTCAAGTCCCCCTGCCTCCGTGCAGGGGGCAACTCAAGTCCCCCTGCCTCCGTGCAGGGGGCAACTCAAGTCCCCCTGCCTCCGTGCAGGGGGCAACTCAAGTCCCCCTGCCTCCGTGCAGGGGGCAACTCAAGTCCCCCTGCCTCCGTGCAGGGGGCAACTCAAGTCCCCCTGCCTCCGTGCAGGGGGCAACTCAAGTCCCCCTGCCTTCGTGCAGGGGGCAACTCAAGTCCCCCTGCCTCCGTGCAGGGGGCAACTCAAGTCCCCCTGCCTCCGTGCAGGGGGCAACTCAAGTCCCCCTGCCTCCGTGCAGGGGGCAACTCAAGTCCCCCTGCCTCCGTGCAGGGGGCAACTCAAGTCCCCCTGCCTCCGTGCAGGGGGCAACTCAAGTCCCCCTGCCTCCGTGCAGGGGGCAACTCAAGTCCCCCTGCCTCCGTGCAGGGGGCAACTCAAGTCCCCCTGCCTCCGTGCAGGGGGCAACTCAAGTCCCCCTGCCTCCGTGCAGGGGGCAACTCAAGTCCCCCTGCCTCCGTGCAGGGGGCAACTCAAGTCCCCCTGCCTCCGTGCAGGGGGCAACTCAAGTCCCCCTGCCTCCGTGCAGGGGGCAACTCAAGTCCCCCTGCCTCCGTGCAGGGGGCAACTCAAGTCCCCCTGCCTTCGTGCAGGGGGCAACTCAAGTCCCCCTGCCTCCGTGCAGGGGGCAACTCAAGTCCCCCTGCCTCTGTGCAGGGGGCAACTCAAGTCCCCCTGCCTCCGTGCAGGGGGCAACTCAAGTCCCCCTGCCTCCGTGCAGGGGGCAACTCAAGTCCCCCTGCCTTCGTGCAGGGGGCAACTCAAGTCCCCCTGCCTCCGTGCAGGGGGCAACTCAAGTCCCCCTGCCTCCGTGCAGGGGGCAACTCAAGTCCCCCTGCCTCCGTGCAGGGGGCAACTCAAGTCCCCCTGCCTCCGTGCAGGGGGCAACTCAAGTCCCCCTGCCTCCGTGCAGGGGGCAACTCAAGTCCCCCTGCCTCCGTGCAGGGGGCAACTCAAGTCCCCCTGCCTCCGTGCAGGGGGCAACTCAAGTCCCCCTGCCTTCGTGCAGGGGGCAACTCAAGTCCCCCTGCCTCCGTGCAGGGGGCAACTCAAGTCCCCCTGCCTCTGTGCAGGGGGCAACTCAAGTCCCCCTGCCTCCGTGCAGGGGGCAACTCAAGTCCCCCTGCCTCCGTGCAGGGGGCAACTCAAGTCCCCCTGCCTCCGTGCAGGGGGCAACTCAAGTCCCCCTGCCTCCGTGCAGGGGGCAACTCAAGTCCCCCTGCCTCCGTGCAGGGGGCAACTCAAGTCCCCCTGCCTCCGTGCAGGGGGCAACTCAAGTCCCCCTGCCTCCGTGCAGGGGGCAACTCAAGTCCCCCTGCCTCCGTGCAGGGGGCAACTCAAGTCCCCCTGCCTCCGTGCAGGGGGCAACTCAAGTCCCCCTGCCTCCGTGCAGGGGGCAACTCAAGTCCCCCTGCCTCCGTGCAGGGGGCAACTCAAGTCCCCCTGCCTCCGTGCAGGGGGCAACTCAAGTCCCCCTGCCTCCGTGCAGGGGGCAACTCAAGTCCCCCTGCCTCCGTGCAGGGGGCAACTCAAGTCCCCCTGCCTTCGTGCAGGGGGCAACTCAAGTCCCCCTGCCTCCGTGCAGGGGGCAACTCAAGTCCCCCTGCCTCTGTGCAGGGGGCAACTCAAGTCCCCCTGCCTCCGTGCAGGGGGCAACTCAAGTCCCCCTGCCTCCGTGCAGGGGGCAACTCAAGTCCCCCTGCCTTCGTGCAGGGGGCAACTCAAGTCCCCCTGCCTCCGTGCAGGGGGCAACTCAAGTCCCCCTGCCTCCGTGCAGGGGGCAACTCAAGTCCCCCTGCCTCCGTGCAGGGGGCAACTCAAGTCCCCCTGCCTCCGTGCAGGGGGCAACTCAAGTCCCCCTGCCTCCGTGCAGGGGGCAACTCAAGTCCCCCTGCCTCCGTGCAGGGGGCAACTCAAGTCCCCCTGCCTCCGTGCAGGGGGCAACTCAAGTCCCCCTGCCTTCGTGCAGGGGGCAACTCAAGTCCCCCTGCCTCCGTGCAGGGGGCAACTCAAGTCCCCCTGCCTCTGTGCAGGGGGCAACTCAAGTCCCCCTGCCTCCGTGCAGGGGGCAACTCAAGTCCCCCTGCCTCCGTGCAGGGGGCAACTCAAGTCCCCCTGCCTTCGTGCAGGGGGCAACTCAAGTCCCCCTGCCTCCGTGCAGGGGGCAACTCAAGTCCCCCTGCCTCCGTGCAGGGGGCAACTCAAGTCCCCCTGCCTCCGTGCAGGGGGCAACTCAAGTCCCCCTGCCTCCGTGCAGGGGGCAACTCAAGTCCCCCTGCCTTCGTGCAGGGGGCAACTCAAGTCCCCCTGCCTCCGTGCAGGGGGCAACTCAAGTCCCCCTGCCTCTGTGCAGGGGGCAACTCAAGTCCCCCTGCCTCCGTGCAGGGGGCAACTCAAGTCCCCCTGCCTCCGTGCAGGGGGCAACTCAAGTCCCCCTGCCTTCGTGCAGGGGGCAACTCAAGTCCCCCTGCCTCCGTGCAGGGGGCAACTCAAGTCCCCCTGCCTCCGTGCAGGGGGCACAAATTTTGGAGTGTCCATGTGCCGTTTTGTACATGGGACCTGTCCCCTGCTTAGGGGGCCTTTAATGTTATAAAATATTTACCCAGTGTTAATTTCTAATCCCTTCTGTCTACTACAAGAATATATAATAAAATATACATCCGGACAGTGAACAGTTTCTCAGAGAATGGGCATCACAAACTGGTAAGAATTTATGTTTATTTTTTCGGTTTTTATTTTATTTTTAAGATTGGCCTAAACTTGCCGGACTTCATCCCACAACTACATCCATGTGGAATTTGAAGAAGCGGACTATGAAGAGAATCGTTAAAAATAAATTAAATAAAAATTTGTGTATATATTTATTGCAAGTAAATTAAAATAATTAATAAAATTGTTCAATAAAATGTGAAAAAGTGCAATTTGTAGTAAGATTAGATTTTGTACAATTATACCAGTTATCGAATTGTAATCATTTTCAAATCGAAGGTATTTTTATAAAAGTGATCTTTTAAAAATGTGATTTTTCGGGACTTTATCTATCTCAACTTTTTTATTGATTAGTCGAGAATTCTTTTGTTATCGTGTAAAGTTTTTGGGGTCGCTTTAGTATAGGCCCACCGAGATCGGAACTTGTGGTATATACCATTCGATTCATCTCGCCGAGCTGAGTTCAGATATGCAAGAATTTTCTGCGGGAGGCGAAAACTCGCAGAGATACAGGCCCCCGAAAATTGAAAAACCATAGGGGGGACCAAGCACTTTTTTGGGGTGAAAAATTCGAAAATGCAAATGATACTTCATTCGAAAGAGCTCCTCAAGCTGAGTCGAATGACACCAAGATCAACAAAATCCGACTTGATTGGACCGAGATATAGGCACCTAAAAACCGAAGATCCAAAGGGCCGATTTTTGGAATAAAAAATTTTTTATACAAATAATACCTCATTCGAAAGAGCTCGACGAGCTGAGTCGAAAGACACCAAAATCACCGTGATTGGACAAGATTAGACAAAGTTATGACACAAAAAACAAAAAACCTAAACCTATGGAGCGTCGGCGAGGCGCTTGTGCAAAACCCCGCGCTTCGCGCGGGGTTTTGCGGCACGCGCCTCGCGGGGAGTCTACGGGCGATGGGTCTGGGCTCGTAACATAAACCTATTCCTATCTCCCTTGCTCTGGACGTATTTGGGGCCTCCGTAGCAGCAAAAATCACCACAGATGCCATAGGTAAGGAGCTAAAAGAAAAGATCATAACTTTGTCCAATCAAGTCGGATTTCGTTGATTTTGGTGTCATTCGACTCAGCTCGAGGAGCTCTTTCGAATGAGGTATCATTTGCATTTTCGAATTTTTCACCCCAAAAAAGTGCTTGGTCCCCCCTATGGTTTTTCAATTTTCGGGGGCCTGTATCTCTGCGAGTTTTCGTCTCCCGCAGAAAATTCTTGCATATTTGAACTCAGCTCGACGAGACGAATCGAATGGTATATACCACAAGTTCCGATCTCGGTGGGCCTATACTAAAGTACAGCCAAGTTTTTTTTATTTTCTACCCAGTGGTAGCCAAGAAAATTAAAAATTATTCATTCTTTGCATATACGTTATAGGGGTCAGCACTCAAACGAGTCAGGCTCAATTGGAGTTTACCCCAGAATTTGTACTAAAGATTTGTCCTTTTTTGGATCAGTATTTGTATTAAAATAAATTGTATATTTGTACAGTAAAATCACAATAAACAATTGCAATAAGCAATTAAAATATCTCAGGGTTTTGAAAGAGAAAGCTTCAATTTTCTTTTAATAACGATAGAAGCAGTACCAAAATGCATGAATAGCACCTGGAATCCAACCACATATCCAAAGAACAATGTTAATGATTAAATGAAGTAACATATCCGGACCTGAATTTTTCTGTTTTTCATAAAAAAACAAAATAAGAGACTCACCGCCATGCAGTAAAACTGCAACAGGGGGCAGAAAAACACAAAGAATTGCTTCAACAACTTGTCTGGGAGTCCAATAGCGGTCATCATACCTCCGTTTAACTCTTGTTAGAGGCTCATTATTATTGTTGTTTTCAACAAATTCAGAGACTGATACCTTTAAGGTAAAACAGCTTACAATTGTAAAAGGATAACGTTAGAGATCGGCCTGGATCTGGATACAATTTTGATTTTTGTTGGATTAAGAGTCAAGATCAAGGCATTTTCTTAGCGTTCCTTCATTTTTCCTTGACTCAGGCTCAAAAATCTGATCAAGGGTCTGATCTCTAGATAACATACCTTTTCATTATTTATGCTTCCTTCAGGTAAAGCCAAAGCCGAAAAACAAAGCGAGATATTCAGCAAAGTACAAACAAAAAAATATTTGTTCATTTTAACGATTTTTAACGTGAAAATAAAAATGGGAGAGAAAGTAACGTAAACAAAATAATCACGGGCTCTTACATATAAATATATTTATACAAACAAAAATTGGCCGTGTAAAGGAAATGATGAGTAATCTGGTAAATTTTTGTTAAAACAGGGGGAGGCTGTCAATAAATTTCAATGTATTTTGGGGTGTTCTCTACATTATTGCGTTGAAATTAACGTTAATTGGGAATTGTACTGCAAAACCAGAATTAAAACAAGCTCTGATTTTATTTTAGCATAACGGTGTCACAATTACTATTGTAATGAAGAAGCTCCCTTCTTTTTAAGTTCTATAGAAGAGATCAAGCTGGTAAGCATTTAACGGTGGTTAAGTTCTATTAAAACAGAGAGAGCGCCTCAACAGCTCATTCGTTAGTTCACCTATACGTCGTGTGCGAACGCGCTGAGCAATAATTGCTAGGAGTCGCAGGAGCGCCTGATCTTGCTAAACTTTTAACACTCACTCGATGAAAAAACTAGGCATGTTTATCAGAATAAATAAATAACAACAAGATAAACTAAAATTCTTTGGTACAGATAATTTTGAAATTATAATAGTGAATAGGTATACATATAAATTAACCGGTTGAGCAAAACATTATCGGATAAATATTGAAAGAAAAATGGTAAGAAAAATAGAAAAAATCTACTACAGTACTAGAAATAAATTTAAAAAATCTTTGGTATATTTGAAATTAAGGAGGTTATACTCTGCTGACTCTTGAAGACCCTCCGAACCTTTGTTGTTCTTCATTTGTATTTGGAGGATTCCTTGCAGTAATAAAGTCATTGCCATTAACGTTATTTAATTGTCTGAGATTTTGGTTATCCCAAATTTGTTTTTGTATTCCCTCAGTTGATGAACCCTCATCAACTAAATATGCATTGTTTTGGAAAGCTACTGCTTGTTGTTGTTGCGCTGCGGAATTATTCCCCTTTCGCAATTGTGAAGCAAAGAAGGGGCTGCCTTGATTATTTTGATGATTATTATGATTGGAAGAGGATTGAAAACTGCTAGTACTTGGACGTATTGGCAACTCATACTCCGCTGAAAATTTGATAGTTTACCCTCTGGCCCTACCAAGATTTCAAAAACAAACCCGAATCATTCAAAGCAACATTTGTAGTGGTGGTAGATATTGTGCCATTAGTGCCCTGTTGTCCTAATTGGCGTCGAGGTACCGGCTTGGGCCCAAAACGGGAATGTTTTCTTGAGGAGGAATTTTCTGGGAATTTTTGTTTTGAAAAAATATTTTTAATATTTTATTAACCACTCTTTTCAAAGCGCAAAGCAGCAGATGAATCCCCTCCATTAGTTGTTGTACTAGATTCATGAGTGGATGTGCTGGAATCTAATGAATTTTCGAAACCATTCAAAATTCCAGACGGGAAAGGGTCTCTGGACTTTAAAATTGGAAAAGAAAATTAGATAAATATTTTCTACTTTGATTACTTGAAAATGAGTAAGCCCTCGAATTGACTCCATCCTAGGCTGAATATCCAAAAATTTTGGCCTTTGTTCAGCTGGAATTGTCCAACACGACCTCATCACTTGATAAAGCTCTTCTGGGCATTCTAAAGGTCGCTCTAAACAAATCCCATTGCTTAGCAAATTTAAGACCTTAAAACTTTTAAATCTATAGTGTCAAGCATATTTAAGACAGACTTCTGTATTTTGTCTGTTAGAATAAGGCTGTTCCCCCAAAGTAATAATCTCCCAAAGTAGAACACCAAAAGCCCAAACATCGCTCTTTGAAGTAAATAATCCTTGAGTAATCACTTCTGGAGATAGCCATCGTAAAGGTAACATATCCTTAAAATACTGGGATTAGCTTAAGTTTATCTTATGTCCTGCCTGTCCATGCACTCTATAATAATCATCAACAAAAAGAGATCTAGCCAATCCAAAATCAGCAATTTTAGTAACCCTTTGAGGGGATGTTTTGGAGGAAATTAAGCAATTCCTGGCAGCAAGGTCACGATGTACGTGCTTATAAGTCTCTAAATGTACACAGCCACGACCGACATCTACAGCTATTGCTATCAAATCGCGTAAACAGAGACGTGAAGAACGGCCTTTCTTGGGGCGGCTGAAAATTTATGACTCTCTTAATGAATGAGTTAAGAAAACCATTCTCTCAGGAAGCCAAGTAAATCACCCCCATCCATCAATTCAAGAACTAAGAAGTGTTCCCCCTGCTCCATATTCACTCCAAGCAATTTTACAATATTAGGGTGATCAAAATTGCTTAGAAAACATTAATAGAATTTATTTGAGATTTTTATAAAATTACTTCATAAGTATAGCTTCTTTGAGAAATTTAATTTTATTTTCGGCACTATTATCTTTCAGGTATTTGACAGCCACTCGAACACTGACATCTCTATCTATTCGCATAAATCCCTTTGTGAATTAAAATTATTTAACTTTTTTTTGAGGCTCAGCTACCTCACAAACTCGACCAAAACTCCCAATTCCAAGCTGTTTAGTTATTTTGACCCTTTCTGGAGTTATTTTTGGCAGAACTTTAAAGGAAAATTTCTATTTTTTAAATAGTCTTTAAAATACTTTTAAGCTCATTTTGAACTTCTGGAGAAAATTGCATTTGTGTTTGATGAAATTGTTGTATTTGCTCTCCAATGCTTTCCATACAAATTGGTTTGTGAAGCTTTTCTCGAACCTTGCGCCTTTTTGACATTTTTAGTCTTACTAAAAAATAAATTTCCTGATCAATTATGAATCTATCCATACAGGTATAATAAGCTCCAGCGCACAATATCAGCAAAATAAGTAGCAAAATCAACAAAACATTCCATACCGTACTTTTTCCATTCCTCTCCAAACTGCCAGCATTGTCCGCCCCATTCACCTTTGTATATCCAAAATCTCCAAACCCTTCAGAATTTGCAGCCCGGACACGAAACTGTCCATCTGTAAGATCTGAGTCTTCACTTCCATGGCGTGCATGAGATTCTGACCAGGTAACACGCCAAAATAGTTTATCGGAAGGAAGACCTCGATCAGCGATTTCCCACTCAGACTGGCTGTTTGGCCTTTTATTAAAGAAATAATTCAGAATTTAATCTTTTCATTAATAACCGAAACTCTACAGCATAATTTTGAATAGTCTCGCCTCCGTCAGAATCTGGAGCTGACCATCGCAAAGTCCAGGTTCCTTTAGGATCATTAATCAGTTGAACGTTTGTGGGAGCGGAAGGGGTACCGGCTGGATAATTAAGAGTTTATTTGATCAGTGATGTAATTCACCTTTTGTCCTAGCTTGCTGAACTTGTTGGAAAAAAGATTCTGTTATCAATACCCTTTCTTTCTTGTTTGAAGCTTCTTCATTTGGGACAATATTATTGTGATATTCAGCTAAATAACGATAATCATATGTTGTAGCGGGTCTAAGGTCCTCTATGCAAAATGAATGTTGTGACCCGGTAGATGTTCGGGTTGTATTCTGTTCAAGTGTAAAGGTGGAATTGTGAAGAAGAGTCCAAGATGCGTCTACTGCACTCTACAAATATTTTTCTTGCTTCCACAGGCAAAATCTATTCAATACCTGTCTATATTGAATAGAAACTTGAATACGTTGAACATAAGGAAATCCATTTTCTGCACCAGGCAGAGTATTCCATCGAAGATTTAACGAAGTACTCGTTGCATTTTCCAATCGTAAAGTTCCTGGAATCTCTCGAGTATGTGCCTGTGTTTCAACAGAGGTAGCCTCTGGATCTTCCACAGCATTTAACGAAATACGACTGACATGAAGTGCTAATATCTGAGGGAGGGATGAGTTAAGGAGGCTTAAAGCTAACTACCCAAAAATGATAGTCTGTAGAAGGACGCAAGTTTGGCACTTTTGCTTGACATATATCATTTTCATCGCATGAGACAACATCTGCCGTTGGAGTAGAAAAGTGACCACGTCCACCTTCTTGAGGGCGGACGGCTACGGGAACTGGAGAAACAAGTGAAGAACTTTGTTGGCTTATCTTAAATTGCTCAGAATTTGTTAGAATTTATTTAAGTTACTCTATAACGAATTTCAGAAGCGGGCGCATTCAATAATTCAGGAGGTAGCCAACTCAAAAGTACAGTATCCGGACTGAGAGAAAAGGCCGTTGGTTCTCTCGGAGCCGAAGGAAAGCCAAAGCCAGTGTGTAATAACAATTTCGGTTCAGACTGGCCTTGAACTGGCCAAAAACGGTTTGACCAACCCAAAGAAACATCATAACTAAAAAACTAGAATTTTTAAAAATTTTTGAAAATTAATTTTACTCCGTATTTTTGTCCAGAACGCCTTGTTCAATAAAAGTTTTGTTGTTAGTTGTTCGAATAATCTTCTCTTTTTCTGTACCTCTCTTCCGGAAATGTAGCTCATATTGAGTTTGGGGTTGTGAAATATTTTGACATTCATTCGGTAGCTTAAAATTCTCGTCCTTTTCTTCTCTCTTGGGCTCTGGCAGTTCTACAACTGCTCCAGTCCTTCCATCATTTTTTACAACAAAATCAACAGAAGAAACGGAAGGTAGTTGAAAACAATTTCTGTCGGGAAAGGGTTGCGATGATTGGGAGACTGTCAATAATTGTTTAAGTGGAGGATTTGGAATAGGAAATTGTGAAACTGAAGCAGATAGGCGGTCATAAACAAGCAAATCTGTAGGTGTTGCAAATACAAAAACTTTGTCCGCTACAGCAAATAAAGATATAGCCTTTAAACCTCTTTCTGTAAGATGAGAATTTGGTCAAGAAATTTTCCTCAAAGTTTACCCCCAAACATTTCCCAATTAACATTAACTTCTGGACAGTTATCTGATCCAAGTTTTAGCTCCATTAATCCGTTCCAAGTTAGAGCATATAGTTGGGGAGAAGCAGCTCTATTCCAAATAAACTCTCCAACAA
Source organism: Meloidogyne incognita (assembly GCA_036172945.1). NCBI lineage: Eukaryota > Metazoa > Nematoda > Chromadorea > Rhabditida > Meloidogynidae > Meloidogyne > Meloidogyne incognita. The sequence goes on from JARQAC010000010.1 coordinate 3,583,195, forward strand.
TGGAAGTTATTGTCTTTTGTTTCAGACACCCGGTTGTCAGCTCTAAATTAGTTTCAGTTCCATTATTCAAGTTCAATGCGAGTAGGGAGCCATTTTTTGTCAGTAAAATAGCTGTGCTACAAAATATAAGGAATATTGAGACTTAGCTTTATCAGGGACTATTTTTAGTTTTACTTTGTAAAGGGATCAAAAATTAATTGTTTCGCATCCTGCGCCCCCATAGAAAGCTGAAAAAGCCGTTTAGGACTAATTGTGGTAGCTGAATCTTGTTGTAATTGGTCTAACTGTATTTGCATTAAAGCACGATTGCCGACCAAAAGTAATCTGTTGGCAACCCAATCAGAAGTCATAGCATCAATTTGTTGTTGTACAAAATCACCGATGAGAGAAGCCTGAAAATAATTATTTATTGAGCTTTCTGGAACCTAAATTCCAACCTTATAAACGATCTGATCAACTTGATTAATATCCAATTTGACCAAAAATAATTGGGAGGAAGGAGAAGATGATGATAACATTTCAGTTTCTTTTCGAATTGCATAAAGCTCATTTCCAACAAATGTAAGTGATTGATATTGAGATGAATGAAGCATTTGTTGCTGTTGTTGGGATGGTTGTTGTTGTTGTTGTTGTGTTGTTTGTCTTCTTCGATCTTTAGTGGGAATTGGTATCTGACGCAATTTCCTTATACTCGCACCACTTTTTGATACTTCTATTGTCCAATTCTGTATAGCTACGAGTGATTCTGTTGAATCGATAGCAAAAAGGCGGATCAGGGGTTTAAACTCTAAGAATTATACAAATTAAGTTTCAAGCAAAATTCTCTTATAAATTACCACTCCCGTCGATATCAGCTAAAGCAGAAGGCGGGCCAATTAATTGCTGATCATTAATTGCATAGACTAAACAACCAACTTTTCCAGAGCGTACAGTGAAAGAAAAGGAGCGATGATTACTTTTTAGTGTAACATTCATATATTGGGTAGGGGAACTGTTCGGATCAGATGTTGTTTGAGTTGCTCCTTGAGAGGAAGATAGGGAAGTACTGCTGCTACTAGTTGCTCCTTGTGTAATTGTGCAGTTTAATTGATAACCTAATTTTTCTCCATTCCATTCACTCGGCTCATGCCAAAAAATGTCTATAATTGCTCGACTTCCGTCGACCGTCCTCTGTTGTGTAGCATAGATGCGCACACCCTCGGGTGCTGTTGGGGGCTTAGTAGCTGCATTTAACCCAGTCTGATTTGCCAAAACACGGATCCACGGACTAATAGCTTCAACTTGGGCATCAAAGCGTTGTCGAGAGTTCCAGGCTTGTAAAAGTTTTGGAGGCAAGGAAAAACTGTTTTCTTGACAAACAATTAAATTAGGTTCTTTGCCAGAAAATCCATCACGAAAGAGAGATAATTTGTAAAGCAAAGGTATTAGTTGATGTGATTTTGAATCATCTGTTAGTTAAATTTAAAGTAAAAATTTTTCAAATTTTTCTACCCTCTGTGGAAGTTCCTGATGGACCTTCCCCTCCATCTCCTCTAACAACCGACCAACGCAATTGTGCCGTTTTTTCATCAAAATGTATAGGTCCATCAAAGTGAAGAAATCTTCGTTCAAAAGGAGAAACGCTGTCAGCAACCATTAAATGGTTTATTTCACGAACAGCAAAATTCAAATTTATATTGGTCAGGTCATAATCAAGTGTTCCAAAGTAGCCATCTTCTGTTAAAATTAAAAAACGGCCATCGATGAAACCGCCAACTTGGCGGATTCTAAGTAAAAATTGGTTATGTAAAGTCTCTTCAAATACCTGTAAGGCAACCCAGTATGCACAGAATTTACCAGCTGAAAAGGCTGGTTCAAATCAACAGGTGCCTGAAGCAATTGAACTGCTCCAGATGAAAGTTGAACGAGTAATAAGATCCGTTGTCCTTCGTGACTATCTGAATTGTCATCTACAGCAACTCCAACAACCTCGCCACATTCCTCACCTCCTACAGCACAATTATAAATTCTGGGGAAAAAATCTTTTCTAAGAGTTAAAGAAATTACTCCCAGTATGGGATTCAGATCTGGATCCAAGAGATTCTTCAGGATCCAGGGGATTATTCATTTAAATAATCAAAATAAATTACAATTTGTCAAAGCTGGAAGTCATCCGATACACCATTAATGAATAAGATGAAGCTAAAAGTACAGAAGCTTTAGATGAAATTAAAGTTATTTGATGAATAAATACAGATTCCAAAAATTTAAAATTATTATTATCAAATCTCTGAGTAACTGAAGCATCTTTTCTAGAAGAACTAAACAAAACATTTGAGGTATTGTCGAAGGCAATTGCTATTCCAGCCTCTGTCGGTATTTGAGGATCTAAGGTGTGGGTTTGGATCATAAAGAAAATTTTTAAAATTAAATTACAAAATAATTTTTGTTCATCAGTAAATTCTCTTCCCTGCCAGTCAAAAACATTTATATTTGAGGAATGTAAAGTTATCATATCCGTTGTTGGTGAGGAGGATACTCGTTTATTTAGAAGTGAGATTTGCTTGTGTGATTGAGCTAATTTTATAGGCTGACTTTTAGCGGTAATTTGAACTGAATAGAACAATGGTTAGTCTATTAAAGGTTAAGGAGGCATTCAGTGGTCTAGCGGTCCCGATAGGCGAAAATTTGTAATTCCCGAGAATTTCCCTCAAAAATTGGAATGTTGGCTAACCCCTTGTTAATCATCTATAAAACGTTATCGGATAGATAAAGGGGTCCTTAGTTTGCCGGCTAGACCCATAATATTTTTGTTAAGGGCAAAAGTTGAATTTTTATAATTCTGGAAGGTTTATTTCCTTACCTGAGCATATTTTATTATTATTTGCAGTGCATACTCTAACTTTTGCAGTATAATAGCCGCTGGAAGGAGAATTACTTTCAAGCTGTATTGCAGGTGAATGAGTGTCCTGAGTAAATCCTTTTGCATATATTTTAGAGACGGACTCTGATAAATTGATACTACTATCAGTTTTATTAGCACTAATCTCTGTAGAATTGTCCAAATCACTTGGACTATCCAAATTAATTTTTGTAAAATAATCCTCTTCATTTTGTAGAATATATTCATAAGTGAGTGAACGCCATGATGTTCCTATCGCTACAATATGTATATAATCTAAGGTCTTAATAAATTACTTAAATTACCTTGAAAAGGCAGAAAACTAGGAGACTTCCAGCTGATAAGGGCTTCCGTATCAAACAGAATTAACCCAACTTTATGTGGGGGAAACATGAAAGGAAGCTTGGGGAAAGGTTTGAGTAAAGTAAATTCGCGCACAAGGCCAGTAAATAAACTAAAATAAATTTTAATTTTTTGATTAAAATTCAGTTTAAATTTACTATTTATTTAAGTGAATTGATTTGTGTTGGTGTTCAAACTCCTCACTAAATAAACAGCTTTCCCAAGGATGTGAATCCCCACAGCTTGTGCTGATCCAGAAAAGGCGATTTCGATAGAACAATGAACGTATAACATTTCGATAACGATCATTTACTGTCCATCCCTCACGTTCGTCATGAATAGAGGAATCTATTAGATCCCTACCTTAATAATTTAATTATAATTTATAATGGAAGAGTTTAAGTAATGTAAGGTTAAGAGAGATCCAGAGCTGGTATAATTTAAAACGCTTTAAGATCTATTTGGAGAGAGGATTAAAGCAGAGCCTCGATAGCTCAGTCTGTAGAGCACCTGTACGTGGTGAGCGAAAACGCCTGGCAATAACTCCCAGGAGTTGGCAGGATCGATGACTGCTCGTGGCTAAACGTTAACCTTCCCTTATTTTAATTTAAGTTCCAAATTTACCAACTCATCAAATGCCCAGATTTTGTAACTACAAACAATTTCTGGTCACTAACATCGACTTGAACAGTATTAGCAGCTGGAATATCAGATATACGTCGAGTAATGGTCTGAGAAAAATTTTGAGGGGCATCTATTGGGAATAAATGCATTGAAAAAACGTCCCCAACATTTGTGGAATAATAAATGAAACTAAAAATTTAAGACGAATTAAATTTTGAATTTTAAAAGACCCATTCCAAGGATCACAGGCTATTCTTTGAACATAATTAGGCGTACTAGTTAGCAACATATTTGTAGTTGTATTATCACAAGTGCTTATTTTGCAACGAACAATTCCAACTTTATCTCGGATGGCGTAAAAACGCTCCTTTAAAAATTTATTTTTATTATTAGTTTTTCCGGAGAGATTATTAAGCTTATTACAGTAACTGAATTAATCTTTTTTTCCGGAATTTATTTTTATTTTTCCGGAATATATTTATTTCTTTTCGGAATTTTTTCCTTTTCTGGAATTATTTAAAGTTTCCGGAATTTATTTATTCCTTTCCGGAATTTATTTATTCAGTTCCGGAATATGTATTAATATTTTTATTCGAATTCTATTGCTCATGTTTTTCCGGAAATCCTTATTTTCCCCCTATACCTGTATAAAATCGACAACAATCTGTGTGATTGATACTCCATCCGCCTCCCTAACTTTCCTCGCTTGAGTTTTAATTTGTTCCATTGTTCTATTAATCATTTCCAATTCAACTCTAGATTCAAACGAAATTTCCAAATTAAATATAGCTCCATCGGAAAGCCCAATAAGCATTTCTGTCTGAGAAAGGGCACATAAAGCAGTGATAGTTTGTGAGTCATTCAAGGAAAATGCAACTTTTATGGGTTCAGTTAGCAATACAAAATCGTCTAAATCATCAATAAGATAGAGAGAAGAACCATCAGTGAATATTAATAATGGAGGTGTTGCTTTGGGTTCTGAGATTTTCAAAAAAATTTTTTTGTTAAATTTATAGTTAATAGAACCCTCAATCTCTTCCAAGCTTATATTTAAATGTAGTCCTTTCTCAGCAATTAAATCCTTATCCTCTCCTTTTCCTCCTTCCAACGGATGTCTCTTTTCTAGAGAGGAAGAGTGCTTCATATCTTCATCCCCATTTTCTGATAAACTTCCGGTGTCAACAATTATAAGGCGAAATTCCCTTCCTTCTACTATACTAGTTAAATTTCTAAAGACATGGCATTTTGCGGAAGTCATTTCTGAAGCAATTAGACTGTCCAATTCTCCCTCTTTTGAAGTATTAAATAGTTTAAGTTTAAATTTATTTGGAGATTCTGAATCCCAACAAGCAACAAAACTTGAAGAGGAGAGTTGTAAAAAGGAGCCTGAAGAAGGTTGAGGCAATTGTGTTTGTAAAATATTTTTTTCTGGGAATGTAGATTGTCGGAAATGTTTAGAAGAAACTATTATATTATCGCGCCAATTTGCCGCTAGTCGAAGCTTAAGTGTTTAAAAATAATTTTAATCTATTGAAGGATTATAAAATACCTCAATATCAACATAATAAGTTTCTAGGGAGACAAAAACAGTAGAAATTAAGGAATTTTCTTTGAATGCCTGTAAAATAATGGCTATTAAATGTAACTAAATTATTTACTTTCTCATCCATTCTCGTCCATAACCATCCTTGTTTACTCCCTGGTCGACTCTGTGCAATCCACTGAATGTTGGTAGTTGATACTTCTTTGAGAAGGTTCGACTGAGCCTCAGGAAATGACCAATTCATTCCCAGTCCTAGAGTAGCGTCATAAAATGATTCCACAGAAGAAAGATCAAGAAGGCCTGAACAGCTATTTTATTAATAATTTTGTAATAAATTCGACCCTGTATCTTGTGAAGAAAAATATCAGTAACTGCACGACATCCTTGATTGCAGGCATCCGCCCCAGCACCGATAGGATCACAACGAGAGTTACAGCTGGAATCGTGAGAGTCTAAATCTTGGCAACCTAGTTTGCACTAAAATAAGGGTTCTGTTCAGAATTTTCATAAAAGAATATACTGCATCTGTAAGGCAATCAGTATCACAGTTGCTTTGGGAAAAATTTGACCAGCCTAGACTTCCATGGGGTAATGGAAATGCCTAAAGAAATATTAGGAATGCTTGAAAATTGAAAAATTCTACCAAATTTCTTTCCTGGCAAAGTAGTTGACATTGATGGAGTGAATTCGAAAATACCGTTGCAATGGTAAATTGAGTATAATCGTTTATAAAAATGAGGAACAATGAGGATAAAATGGCACAATTTCTTCTAAAAAAGAAAATGAGGGGAATCTGCTTTTGTGCTATGAGAGTATGATATTCCAGTAGGGGAAATGGGACTGGGACATTATCCAGGGACAAGATCAAGATTTTGATTTCAAGTGAGACATCGATCTCGATCAAGATTTTTCGATATCGAGATTTTAGGGGACACCGATCTCGATTCTCCTAAGACACCCCCAGATCGGTCTCTAATTCACAGGGTTGTCAAACCCCGAAGTTACTAACTTGTTGACAGCCTGATATCTACCCTCTCACGTTTAATTTAAAATTACCTATAAAATTTAAATCTGAGCAAATTAAATGGATCACAAATAAAACTGGCATTTATGGCAAATAAATATTTTATAAATAAATGAAGCATTTGATCGAAATTAAATTAAATATTTTCAGATTGCTATGATCATTTTTTACATTTTTAACACAGTGTGGTCTTTGCTATGAATAATCATTAAATTGAAAGTAAAAATGAAAAAATGACGTAAAAGTAGCCATAGAAAAATGGTTGACGATTAAAATGTCTGATTAAAATTGCTTTGATTCTCTTTGATATTGATAATAAATTAATAAATTTTTATAAAATCTTAGGGAAATTAATGTCTAAAGGACTTGGATTTGATTGAATTTTTGTACTAATTATTTTTATTAAATAAAAAATAAATTCCTTTTTGAATAAGCATAGAAAAGTGAGAGATGTTGGGCGGCTGGTTAAAATTCGGACATTATTAAAATATTGATTCAATGGGCAAATATTATAGGTAAATTTCGGACGATGAAAATAAGCGGAAGGGTAAGGGGGGGGGGGGGGTAAAGGCTAATGTATACAAATAAATTAAACTATAATATTTATTTTTTAAATTTTATATTAAAAATTTATTGTGTACATAAACAAAGGTCAGTTTAATATGAAACAATTTTTATTGAATTGCACCAATTTCAAGAATATGTAGGTAAAAAATAAAAGACGAATAATAAGAAACAAAATAAAGAAAAAGGCCTTGACGAGAAATATTAAAGTAAATCTAATGGGGGAAATGGCATGCGCGGGTGCGCGACACATAATAATATCAAACAATCTGTCATATAGCCCCCTTTCTGGTGAATAGAAGAAAGGGCAAAGTGTTTGTAGATCAGTTATGATCAATATGAATAAAATGAATTAAATAAATTTATTAATGAGCTCATGAGAGAATGTCTAATATTACAAATTTACAATTGTAATAAGAATACTACGAGCTTTTTGAAACAATAAGTGAATCCTGTAGTTTATAAAGTTTCTCATAGGAAGTGCAGGATATTATTAAGAAAATAATTCCGGAAAACAAGAATAGGACATATGTTTAATGTTTCCGGAAAATATAACTTTTCGGAAACATTCCGGATTATTATATTTCCGGATTATTATATGAATTATCTCAGGACCAGAAAACAGGAAAACAAAGAAAACCGGATAACAAGAAAAAATCCGGAAGAGAAAGAATATGTATAATGATACATTCATATATTCTCCAAAATGGTCTCCGGAATTTCACCGGATCTCCATAAATATCAGAATAAAATGTTTAATAGCTGCGCATTTGTAATTTTAACACAAATATACATATTAATTATTTCACGTTATTATTTAATTTATCGGCGTCTCGCATCATTAACCACACTCTTGTTGATCATAAAATGAATGGCGTACATGTTCGTTAATTGATCCAAAAGTTTAAGGTAATAAAACACAAATTGTGAAGAAATTAATGTCTCCTTTAATTAATTTTTGGAGAATTTTGAAGAATTTGTGTCTAAAAATTTAATAGAATTGCAATCAAGTTTTTAAAAAAATTCATTTATCAGTGAAAAAAAATCTGATAAGGATAAATAGCATATCATTCGAATCAGCATTAAAATCTGTTTTTAAAAATTGCTGGCCGAGATTTTTTCATCGACTTACTGTAGAGTAACAATACCATATTTAGTCACTAAAGTGTATTTGTTGGAATTTGAAATTTCAAAAATTCGTTTATCAGTGAAAAAAAATCTGATAAGGATAAATAGCATATCATTCGAAACAGCATTAAAATCTGTATTTAAAAATTACCGGTTAAGATTTTTTCATCGACTTACTGTAGAGTAACAATACCATATTTAGTCACTAAAGTGTATTTTTTGGGAATTTGAAATTTCAAAAATTCGTTTATCAGTGAAAAAAAATCTGATAAGGATAAATGTTATATCATTCGAAACAGCATTAAAAACTGTATTTAAAAATTACCGGTTAAGATTTTTTCATCGACTTACTGTAGAGTAACAATACCATATTTAGTCACTAAAGTGTATTTTTTGGGAATTTGAAATTTCAAAAATTCGTTTATCAGTGAAAAAAAATCTGATAAGGATAAATGTTATAACATTCGAAACAGCATTAAAATCTGTATTTAAAAATTGCTGGCCGAGATTTTTTCATCGACTTACTGTAGAGTAACAATACCATATTTAGTCACTAAAGTGTATTTTTTGGGAATTTGAAATTTCAAAAATTCGTTTATCAGTGAAAAAAAATCTGATAAGGATAAATGTTATAACATTCGAAACAGCATTAAAAACTGTATTTAAAAATTACCGGTTAAGATTTTTTCATCGACTTACTGTAGAGTAACAATACCATATTTAGTCACTAAAGTGTATTTTTTGGGAATTTGAAATTTCAAAAATTCGTTTATCAGTGAAAAAAAATCTGATAAGGATAAATGTTATAACATTCGAAACAGCATTAAAAACTGTATTTAAAAATTACCGGTTAAGATTTTTTCATCGACTTACTGTAGAGTAACAATACCATATTTAGTCACTAAAGTGTATTTTTTGGGAATTTGAAATTTCAAAAATTCGTTTATCAGTGAAAAAAAATCTGATAAGGATAAATAGCATATCATTCGAATCAGCATTAAAATCTGTATTTAAAAATTGCTGGCCGAGATTTTTTCATCGACTTACTGTAGAGTAACAATACCATATTTAGTCACTAAAGTGTATTTTTTGGGAATTTGAAATTTCAAAAATTCGTTTATCAGTGAAAAAAAATCTGATAAGGATAAATAGCATATCATTCGAATCAGCATTAAAATCTGTATTTAAAAATTGCTGGCCGAGATTTTTTCATCGACTTACTGTAGAGTAACAATACCATATTTAGTCACTAAAGTGTATTTTTTGGGAATTTGAAATTCAAAAATTCGTTTATCAGTGAAAAAAAATCTGATAAGGATAAATAGCATATCATTCGAATCAGCATTAAAATCTGTATTTAAAAATTGCTGGCCGAGATTTTTTCATCGACTTACTGTAGAGTAACAATACCATATTTAGTCACTAAAGTGTATTTTTTGGGAATTTGAAATTTCAAAAATTCGTTTATCAGTGAAAAAAAATCTGATAAGGATAAATAGCATATCATTCGAATCAGCATTAAAATCTGTATTTAAAAATTGCTGGCCGAGATTTTTTCATCGACTTACTGTAGAGTAACAATACCATATTTAGTCACTAAAGTGCATTTTTTGGGAATTTGAAAACTCAAAAATTCGTTTATCAGTGAAAAAAAATCTGATAAGGATAAATAGCATATCATTCGAATCAGCATTAAAATCTGTATTTAAAAATTGCTGGCCGAGATTTTTTCATCGACATACTGTAGAGTAACAATACCATATTTAGTCACTAAAGTGTATTTTTTGGGAATTTGAAATTTCAAAAATTCGTTTATCAGTGAAAAAAAATCTGATAAGGATAAATAGCATATCATTCGAATCAGCATTAAAATCTGTATTTAAAAATTGCTGGCCGAGATTTTTTCATCGACTTACTGTAGAGTAACAATACCATATTTAGTCACTAAAGTGTATTTTTTGGGAATTTGAAATTTTAAAAATTCGTTTATCAGTGAAAAAAAATCTGATAAGGATAAATAGCATATCATTCGAAACAGCATTAAAATCTGTATTTAAAAATTACCGGTTAAGATTTTTTCATCGACTTACTGTAGAGTAACAATACCATATTTAGTCACTAAAGTGTATTTTTTGGGAATTTGAAATTTCAAAAATTCGTTTATCAGTGAAAAAAAATCTGATAAGGATAAATAGCATATCATTCGAATCAGCATTAAAATCTGTATTTAAAAATTGCTGGCCGAGATTTTTTCATCGACTTACTGTAGAGTAACAATACCATATTTAGTCACTAAAGTGTATTTTTTGGGAATTTGAAATTTCAAAAATTCGTTTATCAGTGAAAAAAAATCTGATAAGGATAAATAGCATATCATTCGAATCAGCATTAAAATCTGTATTTAAAAATTGCTGGCCGAGATTTTTTCATCGACTTACTGTAGAGTAACAATACCATATTTAGTCACTAAAGTGTATTTTTTGGGAATTTGAAATTCAAAAATTCGTTTATCAGTGAAAAAAAATCTGATAAGGATAAATAGCATATCATTCGAATCAGCATTAAAATCTGTATTTAAAAATTGCTGGCCGAGATTTTTTCATCGACTTACTGTAGAGTAACAATACCATATTTAGTCACTAAAGTGTATTTTTTGGGAATTTGAAATTTCAAAAATTCGTTTATCAGTGAAAAAAAATCTGATAAGGATAAATAGCATATCATTCGAATCAGCATTAAAATCTGTATTTAAAAATTGCTGGCCGAGATTTTTTCATCGACTTACTGTAGAGTAACAATACCATATTTAGTCACTAAAGTGTATTTTTTGGGAATTTGAAATTCAAAAATTCGTTTATCAGTGAAAAAAAATCTGATAAGGATAAATAGCATATCATTCGAATCAGCATTAAAATCTGTATTTAAAAATTGCTGGCCGAGATTTTTTCATCGACTTACTGTAGAGTAACAATACCATATTTAGTCACTAAAGTGTATTTTTTGGGAATTTGAAATTCAAAAATTCGTTTATCAGTGAAAAAAAATCTGATAAGGATAAATAGCATATCATTCGAATCAGCATTAAAATCTGTATTTAAAAATTGCTGGCCGAGATTTTTTCATCGACTTACTGTAGAGTAACAATACCATATTTAGTCACTAAAGTGTATTTTTTGGGAATTTGAAATTTCAAAAATTCGTTTATCAGTGAAAAAAAATCTGATAAGGATAAATAGCATATCATTCGAATCAGCATTAAAATCTGTATTTAAAAATTGCTGGCCGAGATTTTTTCATCGACTTACTGTAGAGTAACAATACCATATTTAGTCACTAAAGTGTATTTTTTGGGAATTTGAAATTCAAAAATTCGTTTATCAGTGAAAAAAAATCTGATAAGGATAAATAGCATATCATTCGAATCAGCATTAAAATCTGTATTTAAAAATTGCTGGCCGAGATTTTTTCATCGACTTACTGTAGAGTAACAATACCATATTTAGTCACTAAAGTGTATTTTTTGGGAATTTGAAATTCAAAAATTCGTTTATCAGTGAAAAAAAATCTGATAAGGATAAATAGCATATCATTCGAATCAGCATTAAAATCTGTATTTAAAAATTGCTGGCCGAGATTTTTTCATCGACTTACTGTAGAGTAACAATACCATATTTAGTCACTAAAGTGTATTTTTTGGGAATTTGAAATTCAAAAATTCGTTTATCAGTGAAAAAAAATCTGATAAGGATAAATAGCATATCATTCGAATCAGCATTAAAATCTGTATTTAAAAATTGCTGGCCGAGATTTTTTCATCGACTTACTGTAGAGTAACAATACCATATTTAGTCACTAAAGTGTATTTTTTGGGAATTTGAAATTCAAAAATTCGTTTATCAGTGAAAAAAAATCTGATAAGGATAAATAGCATATCATTCGAATCAGCATTAAAATCTGTATTTAAAAATTGCTGGCCGAGATTTTTTCATCGACTTACTGTAGAGTAACAATACCATATTTAGTCACTAAAGTGTATTTTTTGGGAATTTGAAATTCAAAAATTCGTTTATCAGTGAAAAAAAATCTGATAAGGATAAATAGCATATCATTCGAATCAGCATTAAAATCTGTATTTAAAAATTGCTGGCCGAGATTTTTTCATCGACTTACTGTAGAGTAACAATACCATATTTAGTCACTAAAGTGTATTTTTTGGGAATTTGAAATTCAAAAATTCGTTTATCAGTGAAAAAAAATCTGATAAGGATAAATAGCATATCATTCGAATCAGCATTAAAATCTGTATTTAAAAATTGCTGGCCGAGATTTTTTCATCGACTTACTGTAGAGTAACAATACCATATTTAGTCACTAAAGTGTATTTTTTGGGAATTTGAAATTTCAAAAATTCGTTTATCAGTGAAAAAAAATCTGATAAGGATAAATAGCATATCATTCGAATCAGCATTAAAATCTGTATTTAAAAATTGCTGGCCGAGATTTTTTCATCGACTTACTGTAGAGTAACAATACCATATTTAGTCACTAAAGTGTATTTTTTGGGAATTTGAAATTCAAAAATTCGTTTATCAGTGAAAAAAAATCTGATAAGGATAAATAGCATATCATTCGAATCAGCATTAAAATCTGTATTTAAAAATTGCTGGCCGAGATTTTTTCATCGACTTACTGTAGAGTAACAATACCATATTTAGTCACTAAAGTGTATTTTTTGGGAATTTGAAATTCAAAAATTCGTTTATCAGTGAAAAAAAATCTGATAAGGATAAATAGCATATCATTCGAATCAGCATTAAAATCTGTATTTAAAAATTGCTGGCCGAGATTTTTTCATCGACTTACTGTAGAGTAACAATACCATATTTAGTCACTAAAGTGTATTTTTTGGGAATTTGAAATTTCAAAAATTCGTTTATCAGTGAAAAAAAATCTGATAAGGATAAATAGCATATCATTCGAATCAGCATTAAAATCTGTATTTAAAAATTGCTGGCCGAGATTTTTTCATCGACTTACTGTAGAGTAACAATACCATATTTAGTCACTAAAGTGCATTTTTTGGGAATTTGAAAACTCAAAAATTCGTTTATCAGTGAAAAAAAATCTGATAAGGATAAATAGCATATCATTCGAATCAGCATTAAAATCTGTATTTAAAAATTGCTGGCCGAGATTTTTTCATCGACATACTGTAGAGTAACAATACCATATTTAGTCACTAAAGTGTATTTTTTGGGAATTTGAAATTTCAAAAATTCGTTTATCAGTGAAAAAAAATCTGATAAGGATAAATAGCATATCATTCGAATCAGCATTAAAATCTGTATTTAAAAATTGCTGGCCGAGATTTTTTCATCGACATACTGTAGAGTAACAATACCATATTTAGTCACTAAAGTGTATTTTTTGGGAATTTGAAATTTCAAAAATTCGTTTATCAGTGAAAAAAAATCTGATAAGGATAAATAGCATATCATTCGAATCAGCATTAAAATCTGTATTTAAAAATTGCTGGCCGAGATTTTTTCATCGACTTACTGTAGAGTAACAATACCATATTTAGTCACTAAAGTGTATTTTTTGGGAATTTGAAATTTCAAAAATTCGTTTATCAGTGAAAAAAAATCTGATAAGGATAAATAGCATATCATTCGAATCAGCATTAAAATCTGTATTTAAAAATTGCTGGCCGAGATTTTTTCATCGACTTACTGTAGAGTAACAATACCATATTTAGTCACTAAAGTGTATTTTTTGGGAATTTGAAATTCAAAAATTCGTTTATCAGTGAAAAAAAATCTGATAAGGATAAATAGCATATCATTCGAATCAGCATTAAAATCTGTATTTAAAAATTGCTGGCCGAGATTTTTTCATCGACTTACTGTAGAGTAACAATACCATATTTAGTCACTAAAGTGTATTTTTTGGGAATTTGAAATTCAAAAATTCGTTTATCAGTGAAAAAAAATCTGATAAGGATAAATAGCATATCATTCGAATCAGCATTAAAATCTGTATTTAAAAATTGCTGGCCGAGATTTTTTCATCGACTTACTGTAGAGTAACAATACCATATTTAGTCACTAAAGTGTATTTTTTGGGAATTTGAAATTTCAAAAATTCGTTTATCAGTGAAAAAAAATCTGATAAGGATAAATAGCATATCATTCGAATCAGCATTAAAATCTGTATTTAAAAATTGCTGGCCGAGATTTTTTCATCGACTTACTGTAGAGTAACAATACCATATTTAGTCACTAAAGTGTATTTTTTGGGAATTTGAAATTCAAAAATTCGTTTATCAGTGAAAAAAAATCTGATAAGGATAAATAGCATATCATTCGAATCAGCATTAAAATCTGTATTTAAAAATTGCTGGCCGAGATTTTTTCATCGACTTACTGTAGAGTAACAATACCATATTTAGTCACTAAAGTGTATTTTTTGGGAATTTGAAATTTCAAAAATTCGTTTATCAGTGAAAAAAAATCTGATAAGGATAAATAGCATATCATTCGAATCAGCATTAAAATCTGTATTTAAAAATTGCTGGCCGAGATTTTTTCATCGACTTACTGTAGAGTAACAATACCATATTTAGTCACTAAAGTGTATTTTTTGGGAATTTGAAATTCAAAAATTCGTTTATCAGTGAAAAAAAATCTGATAAGGATAAATAGCATATCATTCGAATCAGCATTAAAATCTGTATTTAAAAATTGCTGGCCGAGATTTTTTCATCGACTTACTGTAGAGTAACAATACCATATTTAGTCACTAAAGTGTATTTTTTGGGAATTTGAAATTCAAAAATTCGTTTATCAGTGAAAAAAAATCTGATAAGGATAAATAGCATATCATTCGAATCAGCATTAAAATCTGTATTTAAAAATTGCTGGCCGAGATTTTTTCATCGACTTACTGTAGAGTAACAATACCATATTTAGTCACTAAAGTGTATTTTTTGGGAATTTGAAATTCAAAAATTCGTTTATCAGTGAAAAAAAATCTGATAAGGATAAATAGCATATCATTCGAATCAGCATTAAAATCTGTATTTAAAAATTGCTGGCCGAGATTTTTTCATCGACTTACTGTAGAGTAACAATACCATATTTAGTCACTAAAGTGTATTTTTTGGGAATTTGAAATTCAAAAATTCGTTTATCAGTGAAAAAAAATCTGATAAGGATAAATAGCATATCATTCGAATCAGCATTAAAATCTGTATTTAAAAATTGCTGGCCGAGATTTTTTCATCGACTTACTGTAGAGTAACAATACCATATTTAGTCACTAAAGTGTATTTTTTGGGAATTTGAAATTCAAAAATTCGTTTATCAGTGAAAAAAAATCTGATAAGGATAAATAGCATATCATTCGAATCAGCATTAAAATCTGTATTTAAAAATTGCTGGCCGAGATTTTTTCATCGACTTACTGTAGAGTAACAATACCATATTTAGTCACTAAAGTGTATTTTTTGGGAATTTGAAATTTCAAAAATTCGTTTATCAGTGAAAAAAAATCTGATAAGGATAAATAGCATATCATTCGAATCAGCATTAAAATCTGTATTTAAAAATTGCTGGCCGAGATTTTTTCATCGACTTACTGTAGAGTAACAATACCATATTTAGTCACTAAAGTGTATTTTTTGGGAATTTGAAATTCAAAAATTCGTTTATCAGTGAAAAAAAATCTGATAAGGATAAATAGCATATCATTCGAATCAGCATTAAAATCTGTATTTAAAAATTGCTGGCCGAGATTTTTTCATCGACTTACTGTAGAGTAACAATACCATATTTAGTCACTAAAGTGTATTTTTTGGGAATTTGAAATTCAAAAATTCGTTTATCAGTGAAAAAAAATCTGATAAGGATAAATAGCATATCATTCGAATCAGCATTAAAATCTGTATTTAAAAATTGCTGGCCGAGATTTTTTCATCGACTTACTGTAGAGTAACAATACCATATTTAGTCACTAAAGTGTATTTTTTGGGAATTTGAAATTCAAAAATTCGTTTATCAGTGAAAAAAAATCTGATAAGGATAAATAGCATATCATTCGAATCAGCATTAAAATCTGTATTTAAAAATTGCTGGCCGAGATTTTTTCATCGACTTACTGTAGAGTAACAATACCATATTTAGTCACTAAAGTGTATTTTTTGGGAATTTGAAATTCAAAAATTCGTTTATCAGTGAAAAAAAATCTGATAAGGATAAATAGCATATCATTCGAATCAGCATTAAAATCTGTATTTAAAAATTGCTGGCCGAGATTTTTTCATCGACTTACTGTAGAGTAACAATACCATATTTAGTCACTAAAGTGTATTTTTTGGGAATTTGAAATTTCAAAAATTCGTTTATCAGTGAAAAAAAATCTGATAAGGATAAATAGCATATCATTCGAATCAGCATTAAAATCTGTATTTAAAAATTGCTGGCCGAGATTTTTTCATCGACTTACTGTAGAGTAACAATACCATATTTAGTCACTAAAGTGTATTTTTTGGGAATTTGAAATTCAAAAATTCGTTTATCAGTGAAAAAAAATCTGATAAGGATAAATAGCATATCATTCGAATCAGCATTAAAATCTGTATTTAAAAATTGCTGGCCGAGATTTTTTCATCGACTTACTGTAGAGTAACAATACCATATTTAGTCACTAAAGTGTATTTTTTGGGAATTTGAAATTCAAAAATTCGTTTATCAGTGAAAAAAAATCTGATAAGGATAAATAGCATATCATTCGAATCAGCATTAAAATCTGTATTTAAAAATTGCTGGCCGAGATTTTTTCATCGACTTACTGTAGAGTAACAATACCATATTTAGTCACTAAAGTGTATTTTTTGGGAATTTGAAATTCAAAAATTCGTTTATCAGTGAAAAAAAATCTGATAAGGATAAATAGCATATCATTCGAATCAGCATTAAAATCTGTATTTAAAAATTGCTGGCCGAGATTTTTTCATCGACTTACTGTAGAGTAACAATACCATATTTAGTCACTAAAGTGTATTTTTTGGGAATTTGAAATTTCAAAAATTCGTTTATCAGTGAAAAAAAATCTGATAAGGATAAATAGCATATCATTCGAATCAGCATTAAAATCTGTATTTAAAAATTGCTGGCCGAGATTTTTTCATCGACTTACTGTAGAGTAACAATACCATATTTAGTCACTAAAGTGCATTTTTTGGGAATTTGAAAACTCAAAAATTCGTTTATCAGTGAAAAAAAATCTGATAAGGATAAATAGCATATCATTCGAATCAGCATTAAAATCTGTATTTAAAAATTGCTGGCCGAGATTTTTTCATCGACATACTGTAGAGTAACAATACCATATTTAGTCACTAAAGTGTATTTTTTGGGAATTTGAAATTTCAAAAATTCGTTTATCAGTGAAAAAAAATCTGATAAGGATAAATAGCATATCATTCGAATCAGCATTAAAATCTGTATTTAAAAATTGCTGGCCGAGATTTTTTCATCGACTTACTGTAGAGTAACAATACCATATTTAGTCACTAAAGTGTATTTTTTGGGAATTTGAAATTTTAAAAATTCGTTTATCAGTGAAAAAAAATCTGATAAGGATAAATAGCATATCATTCGAAACAGCATTAAAATCTGTATTTAAAAATTACCGGTTAAGATTTTTTCATCGACTTACTGTAGAGTAACAATACCATATTTAGTCACTAAAGTGTATTTTTTGGGAATTTGAAATTTCAAAAATTCGTTTATCAGTGAAAAAAAATCTGATAAGGATAAATAGCATATCATTCGAATCAGCATTAAAATCTGTATTTAAAAATTGCTGGCCGAGATTTTTTCATCGACTTACTGTAGAGTAACAATACCATATTTAGTCACTAAAGTGTATTTTTTGGGAATTTGAAATTTCAAAAATTCGTTTATCAGTGAAAAAAAATCTGATAAGGATAAATAGCATATCATTCGAATCAGCATTAAAATCTGTATTTAAAAATTGCTGGCCGAGATTTTTTCATCGACTTACTGTAGAGTAACAATACCATATTTAGTCACTAAAGTGTATTTTTTGGGAATTTGAAATTCAAAAATTCGTTTATCAGTGAAAAAAAATCTGATAAGGATAAATAGCATATCATTCGAATCAGCATTAAAATCTGTATTTAAAAATTGCTGGCCGAGATTTTTTCATCGACTTACTGTAGAGTAACAATACCATATTTAGTCACTAAAGTGTATTTTTTGGGAATTTGAAATTTCAAAAATTCGTTTATCAGTGAAAAAAAATCTGATAAGGATAAATAGCATATCATTCGAATCAGCATTAAAATCTGTATTTAAAAATTGCTGGCCGAGATTTTTTCATCGACTTACTGTAGAGTAACAATACCATATTTAGTCACTAAAGTGTATTTTTTGGGAATTTGAAATTTCAAAAATTCGTTTATCAGTGAAAAAAAATCTGATAAGGATAAATGTTATATCATTCGAAACAGCATTAAAAACTGTATTTAAAAATTACCGGTTAAGATTTTTTCATCGACTTACTGTAGAGTAACAATACCATATTTAGTCACTAAAGTGTATTTTTTGGGAATTTGAAATTTCAAAAATTCGTTTATCAGTGAAAAAAAATCTGATAAGGATAAATGTTATATCATTCGAAACAGCATTAAAAACTGTATTTAAAAATTATTGGCCGAGATTTTTTCATCAACTTACTGTAGAGTAACAATACCATATTTAGTCACTAAAGTGTATTTTTTGGGAATTTGAAATTTCAAAAATTCGTTTATCAGTGAAAAAAAATCTGATAAGGATAAATAGTATATCATTCGAAACAGCATTAAAAACTGTATTTAAAAATTACAGGCCGAGATTTTTTCATCGACATACTGTAGAGTAACAATACCATATTTAGACACTAAAGTGTATTTTTTGGGAATTTGAAATTTCAAAAATTCGTTTATCAGTGAAAAAAAATCTGATAAGGATAAATAGTATATCATTCGAAACAGCATTAAAAACTGTATTTAAAAATTACAGGCCGAGATTTTTTCATCGACATACTGTAGAGTAACAATACCATATTTAGACACTAAAGTGTATTTTTTGGGAATTTGAAATTTCAAAAATTCGTTTATCAGTGAAAAAAAATCTGATAAGGATAAATAGTATATCATTCGAAACAGCATTAAAAACTGTATTTAAAAATTACAGGCCGAGATTTTTTCATCGACTTACTGTAGAGTAACAATACCATATTTAGACACTAAAGTGTATTTTTTGGGAATTTGAAATTTCAAAAATTCGTTTATCAGTGAAAAAAAATCTGATAAGGATAAATTTATATCATTCGAAACAGCATTAAAAACTGTATTTAAAAATTACCGGTTAAGATTTTTTCATCGACTTACTGTAGAGTAACAATACCATATTTAGTCACTAAAGTGTATTTTTTGGGAATTTGAAATTTCAAAAATTCGTTTATCAGTGAAAAAAAATCTGATAAGGATAAATAGCATATCATTCGAATCAGCATTAAAATCTGTATTTAAAAATTGCTGGCCGAGATTTTTTCATCGACTTACTGTAGAGTAACAATACCATATTTAGTCACTAAAGTGTATTTTTTGGGAATTTGAAATTTCAAAAATTCGTTTATCAGTGAAAAAAAATCTGATAAGGATAAATGTTATATCATTCGAAACAGCATTAAAAACTGTATTTAAAAATTATTGGCCGAGATTTTTTCATCAACTTACTGTAGAGTAACAATACCATATTTAGTCACTAAAGTGTATTTTTTGGGAATTTGAAATTTCAAAAATTCGTTTATCAGTGAAAAAAAATCTGATAAGGATAAATAGTATATCATTCGAAACAGCATTAAAAACTGTATTTAAAAATTACAGGCCGAGATTTTTTCATCGACATACTGTAGAGTAACAATACCATATTTAGACACTAAAGTGTATTTTTTGGGAATTTGAAATTTCAAAAATTCGTTTATCAGTGAAAAAAAATCTGATAAGGATAAATAGTATATCATTCGAAACAGCATTAAAAACTGTATTTAAAAATTACAGGCCGAGATTTTTTCATCGACATACTGTAGAGTAACAATACCATATTTAGACACTAAAGTGTATTTTTTGGGAATTTGAAATTTCAAAAATTCGTTTA
The DNA here is from genome assembly GCA_036172945.1 of Meloidogyne incognita. NCBI lineage: Eukaryota > Metazoa > Nematoda > Chromadorea > Rhabditida > Meloidogynidae > Meloidogyne > Meloidogyne incognita. The sequence continues at coordinate 3,603,528 of JARQAC010000010.1, forward strand.
TCAGTGAAAAAAAATCTGATAAGGATAAATAGTATATCATTCGAAACAGCATTAAAAACTGTATTTAAAAATTACAGGCCGAGATTTTTTCATCGACTTACTGTAGAGTAACAATACCATATTTAGACACTAAAGTGTATTTTTTGGGAATTTGAAATTTCAAAAATTCGTTTATCAGTGAAAAAAAATCTGATAAGGATAAATTTATATCATTCGAAACAGCATTAAAAACTGTATTTAAAAATTACCGGTTAAGATTTTTTCATCGACTTACTGTAGAGTAACAATACCATATTTAGTCACTAAAGTGTATTTTTTGGGAATTTGAAATTTCAAAAATTCGTTTATCAGTGAAAAAAAATCTGATAAGGATAAATGTTATATCATTCGAAACAGCATTAAAAACTGTATTTAAAAATTACCGGTTAAGATTTTTTCATCGACTTACTGTAGAGTAACAATACCATATTTAGTCACTAAAGTGTATTTTTTGGGCTTTTTTGAACCAAATAATGCCTCGTAAGCTTACTAAGCTTCCCTTAGCATGTTTTAGATTATCTTCCAAAATTAAAAATTACTTTTATAAATAAAATTGTAACAAATTTTTAAATAATGTCCATGAAAATTTTAATAAACGTATGATAAAATTTTTTCCCTATTATACATATCATTTTTAAATATGACTCATTCTTACCCATTTACAAGGTCATTATTTTCATACTAATTAGAATTGCTTTTTATTATTCCAAATGATTATAAGCAATTTCCACCTTCCTTCCAAGAAGCAAAATTTTATGACGTCAAAAAACGGCAATTTATTTCTTTTGTTATTGCGCACTTTTTATAAAAGTAGTGTTGAAAAAGAGGCTTCTTTAAATGGAAAAAGGGGAGGAATGGATTAAAAGAATACAGGATTGTAGTATAAATAATGGGAAGAATTTGTTATATTTTCATTTTAAATGTTTTTTAGAAAAAATTTTATGAAGGTCTTAAGAGGTTAGGCAACACCAGCGGGCAGGTCTCTTTACCTGCAACTTGTAGACATTTATTGCTAGGAGGGTGCTTAATTCGTACGTACAGGATCCAAGTTTCTAAGCGTATCCTAATCCCTTTTTTGTTACAATAAAGCAAGTTGGAAGGTAATTGAAAGGGGAATTGCAACTCAAGTCAATTTCAACATGGACATTTTTCCTATAAATTTTCTAAATTTATTTTTAAGGCTAATATTTTTTAAAATTTTTGTTATTCTTTATCTTCCTCAGAAATTTTTATTAAGCAATTTCCATCATCAATCTTTATATATTTTCACCTAGCATTTTCATTTTTTTAAATAGCCATTAGAAGATCCGCATTAATCGAACCGCGCAGTGTTCATCATAGGGCGACAACAACCAACAACGAACAACAAAGGAAAAGTAAAGCAATTTGAAGGGGAATTGAAGAAGTTTTTTAAAGAAAGAGGAGAGAAAATATTCATGTCCGCGACATTAACTTGACAATTTTTGACCAAAAAATTTTCATGTTTATTTATTTTTGGCTATTAAATAACCTAAAGAATGGCTACTTAACCTTGCTGTTTTTAACAACTCACCAAAATAATTTAAAGTAAAAATAAAAATCGTGATCTCAACAACCATTGACAGACAATAGACTTTTGCTTTTTGTTAGCTGTAATTTATTAATAAATTATGGAATTTTTGAGCAAGGAGAGGACAATTTACACAATTATTTTGTTAATAACTCAATATGGATTAGCTGCATTTAGTTCTCCAGTTGCAGGCATTCCACGTTTGGATAATTGGGTTTGTGATGGTTGCTGAAATATGGCTTCTACCGTAATTCCATCTAGTCAATTCCATCTAGGGCTGGAGATTTTTTTAATAGGAGGGAGCTTGAGGAGCTTTAAGCACGAAAGCTTCAATTTAATTTTTCCGATAAAGATGTTCATATTTTATATAGCCAAAATAATATTATGGACTTCCTAGTAAGCTTAGTAAACCAAAGAAACCTATTATTGTTCAAAAAGCTTGTAGATTACTGTAACTCATTTGTATTCCTTCGTTATGATGATTTTCTGATAACCTTGTTTAATTTCTCAAAAATATTCTGAATGATATATTTTAATTCAGAATAATGTAAACGGACAGCCTCTACAACAAAATCCAAGTGATTATTCCAACTATGTCCATCCTTACCAACTTTATTCTCAATGGGGTTTTAATGGACATGCACAACCTGTACAGCCTTCGCAATATTTTCAGGCAACTACTAGCCCCATATAAATTTTTAAAATTATATATTTAGCCTTATTATTCACCTTCCCCTCCTCCATCTTCATATCAAGTTCCATATGCCTCTTACAGAAATTCCGCGTTTTCATACCCAACAAAACAGATTGATACTGTTCAAAAACAACAATTAGCTAATATTGCTGATGAAACGGAAAGTTTTAATTCTGAAAAAAGAAAATCACCACAATTTGTTGATGAAAATAATAGAGGTTCTGAAGATGGGATTCAACGAATTCTAAAAACTGTAGCTGAAAAATTGCCCAAAATTGCTGAGACAATGTCTAGATTTGGGAATAAAGATAACAAGTTTGTTGAATAGACTATAGTAGGTCCTCAACTCGTGGGGGAGACTAGAGATCCTAGACTAGAGAAACTAAACTGAAGATCGAGCGGGACATGTATCTTGTCAAGGCATCGAGCGGACATGAATCTGGTCTGGTCAAGGCATTACTTGATTTATTTCTAGGTATTGAAGTCCTGCTTAGGAAAGAGTGATGTTAGCCCCCTAGTTATTCTTGTGTCAAGCAAATAGTTTTGATATTTTTAATTTAGTCCAACAACCTCGAATTTTGGAGAAGATATCACCAACATAGACAAACAGCAAAGCATATATCCGCCTAAAGATTCTTCAATAATCCCATATTCATTAAATAAGAGAGAATATGAATTAAAAGAACAAAATCAAAATTCTTTATCTTCCTCACCTATATTGTCGACTTTTGGTAAATTATTGTCAGCCTTTAATGCTGGAAGTAATAATCAGAATATTATGCCTACAACTGCTAGTAGTAGTGTGGTTGTTGACTCAAATAATGGCGAAAATCCTCTAATGAAGGTAGATTTTATGAATGGACCCTGAATAATGAAATCCTTTTAAGTCTGTGGATCTATCACCAGAATTAATCTATCAACAAAAGAGACAAGTATACAAGGGAGAACAACAATTGCCGGACGATAAGAATTATATCCCTCATTTAACCCCGCCACCAGAATTACCATCACCCTCACAACAAAATCCACTAAATTCATTTCTTCAACAATTTGGCATCTCTAATTTAATGCCAATTGAAAAAGCTGAAAAAATTGTAGAAAATAAAGCTAGGACAGAAAAACAAAAGGAAGAAAATGGCGATATTATTGGAAGTTTAATGCGCGGGCAAATGCCTCAAATGCCCGATTGGTTAAGCCAATTCGGGCTTGATTCAATGCTTGGACAAAATTTAAGTAATAATGAACAACAACAATCTGGTAATGCATTGGCACAGATATTTGGAAAGAAAGATGCTAAAAATGGGGGAGGAGGAGGTGCTCTTTCCTCCTTCTTTGGATCTGGTTTAGATGATGCTCCTAAGAAATAAAATGTGATTGTAACTTTGGAGGATAATCATTCCGTTTTTTAAATTATGTACACATTTTTGGCTTGTTTTTTTAATACAAGAAATTATTTAATATTGCCAAGATAGGTAAGCGCTGTATTATTCTAGCATTTGAGTTACAGTAACATACGAGCTTTTTGAATCAAAACGGCAACGCTGTGGTTTACCAAGCTGCTTTAGGAAGTGTAATTAATATACCTAGATTAGTAAGCCCCTATTTAATGTGAATATAACGGATCTAATTATATTAAATCTATGATAATTTTAATAAAATAACAACCAATTTAGAAAGATTTAAACTTAATCGTGGATTAAAAAATTTTAAAAACTGCAAAAATTAAAATAATACAAAAATCAGAATAAATGCAGAATCAAAATAATAATATAATCCCAAAAAAATGTTTATCTTGTTCATTTCATCATTGTGATCCTCTCATATTTTTTGGTACTTGTTGTGGTCCCATCATTAAAAGACCGCGTTGCTCGTATGGCAAGGATTGAATGTATGCCTTAAATAGGAGTTTTATTTGGGTTTTTTCAGTATTTAGTATACCTGTAATTCCTGTTGTTTCTGAGCCCACGATTTTTCCTTGTTGCGATGTATAGCTTTAAGTTTGTTTCGAACATCCTCTGGAAGACGGTCAAATCCAGGAGGTGGAGGGATTTTGTCAAGAATCTGAAAATTTTGATTTTTGTTCATTAGAGTTTTGTTCAATAAATCTTGCCTCATCTGGAAGTGAAGTCATTATTTTGTCTATCTTTTCCTGTTTCTGTAGGAAAGACAAGGAAGGATCGGCATGGATTACCTTGAAAAATATTTTTTAAATTTATTAAAATTTTGAATTACCTTTAATTTTTGTATAGCATCTGAAGGAAGGACCTTTTCCAAATAGGGCGGCAATTCAGGCTGTAAAAATACAAACGATAAAAGGGAAGTTTAACATGATTATTTAAGTATTATCTCCAAACAGCTTAGTAAACAAGGAAATTCTCCCCCTATTTAGCCAAGCTACTATATTTTAAATAAAATTTTTTTCTAAAAAACTAAACGAATTGGGGAGGAGTTTGCATTTTCATCAAATTATCAGCTTCATCCTTTCCCTTTTTAACCTCTCCATTATTTTCAGATTGTTGTTTATCTTCAAAAGCTAATACCAAAAATGTATTCAAAGCAATAATTAAAATTAGGGAGAGAATTGAATTTTTAGAGAAATTCATTTTTAGAAAAGAAATTTTAGAAAAAAATTTTTGTGAATGAAATTGTCCGAATGAAAGTCTCGACGTTTTATTTGAACAAAAAGAAGGGATAAAATACCCCTTTTATAATACTTGACCCGCTGCAAAATATTTTTTTGGTGCTTTGAACGAATTTGTTTTTTTGTGCACGTTTGAGAGATTTTAAAAATAACAAGTCAAATAGCACAGAATGGTGGCCGAAAAAATACATTATTATTTTTATTTTAGATTTATTTGTAGTCGAGAGTAAATTTTTTTAAAATGTTTGTTTAAAGTATCAATTGGGTTACAGCTTTTTAAATAAAGAAATTTTCTCCCTGTTTAGCTGAGCTACTTCAATTGAGTCTCTTATAATTTGGAAAGAATAGAGCCTTTGAAATATTTTTTGGTAAATTTAAATAGAAAATTAAATAGAGAATTAAATTTGCTACAAAATAATAAAAGAAACAAAATTTTAACTTGAAAAAGTAATAAAAGTAAAGTTGAAAAACCTTTAAAAATAGGCTTAGAAGAGATAAAATGCCCCACAAAAAGTTCGACAAATTTTCAAAAACGGTATCTGAAAAAGCTTAAAAGCAATTTTTATTTTATGCCAGAAAAATTTCAAAAATAATTTCCAAAAATTAAAAAAAATCCACGACTCAAAAGTCTATGAAAATGAGAGACTACAGTATACTTTAAATCTAATTAATCTCTCGTTTGTTTGCACACTTTATATTAGTCCGATTCTAAAATAAACTTACTAATTTTTATTTTTAATTTCACAACCTTTTTAGCTGTATTTTGTAAAAAACTCAAAAAACTAAAAAAACATTTATTCACCTTTCCGTGCTGTTCCCTGCCTTTAGGTGTAATTCATAGCCGATTATAGTTCACGCGCAAATAAATCCAAATAAAATTGTTATTGTTTTTTTGTTAAAAATTTTTATAAAAATTTAAAATTATAAGGAAATTGAGAAATAAACTTTATCAAAAAATGTATACAGAATACAGTTTTTGGACGTCCTTGAAAAGGAAAAGTACAAAAAACCGGTGACGAAATAAAAAAGAAAATTCGCGTAAATTCTTATATTAAAATGAACAAAGGTATTTAATGACAGATTAAATTAAATCAAGCGTTAAAAAAGTTTTTAAGAAAGCCTAAAATAACGCTGCACTTTATGTGGTTAAAGATTGATTTGTGGGAGAGAGGAAAAAGTTTTTGAAGAAAAAAGTTTTCAAGAAAAGTGGGAGGTTTTTTTGATGATACACTTGAGTTTTTGCAATATAATTAAATAGTGGACTGATCATTTTTGATCAGTTTGGCATCATTCGATAGAGAATTGAATACACTATAAGATGAAAAATAAATCAAGATTGAACTATTATTATTGAAAAAATTATAGGCGAAAAACTGGCACATTCCTGATCAAAAGGGACTTTTTTTGCTTCTCGATTATTTTTCATCGCTAGAATTTAAATTAAATTTTTATTTTATTTGCGATTGGTAACTGATTCAATTCTCTATCGAATGATACCAAAAGAAATTTTAAAGATGCCCTCGTTCTAGAGGTATAATGCATGGACTCAACTAAACATGCCTTGTACATCCCTTCAAATAAACTTTAAAATAAACGTTATTTCTATTTTTTATTTTTATTCTCAAGGTCATTAAATTCAAATAGAGTGTTATTTTGCTCTTTTAAGCATCTCAAATTCAAAGAGGAACCTTATTTTTATCGAAAAAATAATGTGCCGGAATGGGCGTATTATTAAAAGAAAATTTTGTATTGGGTGGTCTATGATCAGAAAACAATGAGGAGGAGGTTCTGCTACATAAGGAAGAAAATTTCAATTTAAAAGATGTCAGTTAAAAAAATTATTTGAATTTTTCAAAAAAAGTAGGCTGGAGAATAAATTTATTGAAAAACCAGAATTCTTAAAGTTTCAACCATTTAAAAAATGTCAAACAATTTTAAAACTTGCCCAGCTTTATTATATTTATTGCTTCTGTTGGGAAAAGCAAGTTGCAATTATTTTGAATCAGAATTAAGCTTAGCTAATGACAAAACTTGTAAAAATATTTTTAAAATATTTTTAAAAATTTATAAATGTAGCTATAGTTCGCAAATGTTGTCCTAAGGAGAAGATTAGACACCATCGGAGACCGTTGCATTGCTGCCAGGATGGGTTATTCCGTGATGAAGTTGATGGTTATTTATTAAAAGAATGTGCAGATCAAGGTGTTTCAAGTGTAATTATTTTAAAATTATTAAAAAAAATAATTTTGCCTTAAAGGATTCCATAGTCAAAACAATTAGATGTGCTCAACAAGAAATACATGGTGAAAATGCAGTGGAGATTTGCAGTAAGCTTAATCAATTAAAAAAAATTTTTAATAGCAATAAAGTGACCCTTATCCACTCGAACATACTCTCTAGATGAGATTATCAAGCAAATAAAAATTATTACATCTTAGAGGATTAAATGGACAAGGGACCAGGGCTGGGCTAATGACGCATTTCGCTTTTTATTTTTAGATTTCGCCCAGCCCTGCAAGGGATGCGAAATGCAAGGGATGACCCTACAACCTCTCTTAATCTATCCCAATACCACCCTCAATTCCTCTTCAATTTATGCTTAATCCCTCGATCTCCCCCTTAATCCATCTAAATCATTTTTTTGTTAAATTTGTATTAGAATTGGTAGTTCAAAATTTCTTCTGAAAATAAAATTTACTTTATTTTTAGAAGCCTATTGCTGCGAATTATTCAGAGATAATAATTGTTCCAAAATATGCCTAACAAACATTACCAAAGTAAACATGTCTATTGAAATATTATTTGAGCTGTTAAAAAAATGCAGGAATCATGAGAATTATGGGGTGAAAATTTTTTTAGATTAAAAAATTAAAAAATTAATTTTTAAAGGAAGTCCATGACTGTATCCATTCAAAAAGACCAAAAAACATGGATGCCGCAGAGTTGGAAATTTATTGTAAAAGGGCTATTAATATGGTTTAAATCTGGAATTTATTTTTTAATTTATTCTACTCGATCTCCTTTTATCTATTTAATTATTAATTTATTTTTGGCAATAAAATTTAATAAAAAATTTATTAATAATTTTGAAAAAAAATTTTTAATTAATGGAAAAAATAATTTTCAAGGGAAAAAATTAATTTTCTCAATAAATAATTTATTAGGCAATAAAATTAACTGTCCTTCTTGATTTTGTTGTAATTCTGCAATAGGTATATGCCAAAGTCCAGATTCTTGGCAATGCTCGTTTTCGATATATTTTTGTCTTTGTGGTTGATTTTCTTGGGAAATTTTTGATTTGAAAAAAATTTTTTTTAATTTTCTACCTTTCTGTCTTTGTCTTTTTTGATATGTTGATAATGAACCTATATTTGAAGTATTGTATTTCAAACTTTCGAAATTTTCTATGAACGGGTCGACACGATCATAAGGATTTTTTCCGAACATTAGGCGGACCTTTAAATTTTTTTAGAATTTTTTAAAATTTTTAGTACCCCCAATTGTCTTATTTCATCAGTTATTTCCCTGCTATCTCCATTCAGAGGCAAAGGAAAATTATCTGGGTTTGATTGATAAGCTTGCTTTAAAAGTATTCCAACAAGTCGAGCACGGGACTTTAAATAATAATTTTTTTAAGTTAAAAAATTTTTTTACGTTTTCTGAAATTCCGTGTTTGCTCAAAATTAATTTTAAAAGTCTATAATCTTTTCTAGACAAATATTGTTGTAATGAATTTGCTTCCTTAATTAAAAATAAATTAATTACAGCTCGGTAAAACATGCGAATTTTCCTTTAGTTAGAAAAGCTCCTTTCTGAAGAAATAAAGGTTACGGTAATTCTCTCCCTCATTTTTGACATTAAGGATAATTTAATGATAATAAGGAGCCGTTAATGATAAGAATCGTTAATGATAATAATTATTAAAATCGTTTGTTCAATCAAAAAATTTTTTTACTTGGTCACTAAAGGACTGAGCCTATAACAACAGCTTTGTGTTCTGAACAGTTCAAATTTGGATTATTGCCTCGCTAATCCTAGTTCCGTGAAAACTAAGTGTTAAAAAAATAACAATTTATATTCCATACCAAATGTCCATTAAATTGTAAAAGTACAGGCACTTCAAATTCCACTAGTTTAGGCATAGTAAATCCATTACTTTTGCGCCCTTCAAAACTTCCAAGAATATTCTTTTCCGGAATTGACCGGATCGGAACAAGTTCTCTTTCTACCTCAGCTAATTCACCCATAAAATTTTCCAATCGTCGCATTTTCTCGTTAAAATTTAAATTTTTATTATAAAAAATCCTCAAGACTTTTCTCTGCTCTGATAGAGGTAATCGACGAAATGGGGAAGGAATTGGCAGTTTTTTAATTAAAGAATCGGGTAATTCCATAAATAAATTATTTATTAATTTTAATTTTTCCTGAAACATAAGGTAATTATTAAAATTATATTTGGCATTTTACGATAGTTCCAAGTGTAGGATCCATATAAATTGAGCTAAACTGAACAAAGATGTGATGAGGAAGTAGTTCTTTATATTCCTTGGAAGGGTAATAATTTTAATTTTTTATGAGAATTTATTTGTTCAGAAAAACTTAGTTCCGGGACACTCTGATTTTATGTAAAAAATATGTAGGTCTTCAAAGATATCACAAATGACTTTCTCCCTGTCACTGATTTTCTCCTCATCATTTGGACAATTTTATACCTCAGTTATCAACGACTTTAACTTCTTGTTTTTGTCTGGTTTTGTCATAAAGGAGTAAAGGAGCCTGTCATAAAGGAGCGATTATTTTAGGGATTTTTTGGGCCACTACAGACTTAGTGATAATACAAGTCTAATTACTTATCAAGCTTAATAAAAATATATGAAAACCTGCAGAATATATGGTCGTTGTTTTCTGTCATTTTTAGCATTTAAATTATTTAAAATAATGAACAATAGAAATAAAACAAAAAATAATTTGTAGGTTAACATAAAATAATTGAGGATTAAATAAATCAAAGAAAAATATTTGCTTAGCCGAGACAAGGATTTTTGAGGGTTAAAATAAAATTATTGCGCGGATCAAAAATCAATTGTGAGAGACAAAAAGTGACTATAAAATATTGATAAAAAATTAAATTTTAAATAGACAAATATGTATTGTTGTAATGAACTTGCTTCCTTAATTAAAAAAATTAAATACAGCTCGGTAAAACATGCGAATTTTTCTTTGGTTAGAAGAGCTCCTTTTTGAAGGCAAAAAGATTACGATAATTCTCTCCCTCATTTTTGAAATTAAGAATAATTTAATGATAATAAGGAGCCGTTAATGATAATTTTTGTATCTCTTCGGGATTCAAATTGGGGTTTCGAAATTTTTTCATCGGCTTACTGGGTAATTATTATATTTGAGCAATGGTAATTAATCGAACATATATTTTTATTTTTTTATTAAGATGTATTTTGCATACACAGGTGTTTTTTAGATTGCTTTATTTTTTGTATAGGTGACTATTCAAATAGAAAATATTTTTAATAGAAAATATTAATATTTTTTTAATTTTTGCAAAAAAAAAACAAACATACAAATATCTAAGTAAACCAAGTCACTTTTCACATGTTACTTTTCTCTGGGGAATAAAGCTAAAAAGGAGCGAGCTTAAAGAAGGGGTTTTGCGTGAAACCTAGACATTGGATTTATTTGAACATTAAGGAATAAACAAAAATTTTTTAATATGTTTGTGGTTCTTTTATTTATTTTCCTTGAAATTATGCGAAGTTGAAGGTGTTCTGATAAATTTTATTCTTCAATTTTTAGGTATTTTTGTTTAAATTTAAAGTCTATAAAGGAAAGCTTTGTGTTAACCTAAACTCTCTTTTAAAACATTTTAAACAAATTCCCCCTTTGGGAAAAATTCAAAAATAGCTTTATTTTAAACCTAGCGCTTTTTGAAGATTTTAAAAAGTACTTAATACTTCCGCTATTATTATTACACTCAAAAAAGGGCTAAAAAATTGTTGCTAAATTTACTAATATTTTTATTTGATTAAAATTGTTCCGCTAAAATGATATCACCTTTTATTAACCAATCTTTCAAAAATGCTTCATTACAAAACCGGTAGGAAATTTTGGGGAAAAATATTTTGACAATTATTAAAATAGCTTTTTCCACGGCAATTGTATGTCGCTCTCACTCTTTTTCCTATAATTTTGATTCATTCTCGGTCATTTTAACACCCACGTGTAAGTCACCCCCAGTTTAATATCAGAATTTTTTCTGCCTTAAGCTGATAATCCATGACATGAGGTCCGTGAATTTTATAGAAAGGTAGTTAGAATAACATAGTTAGTATAACAAACATATTAATCCCTTGACTCTAATCCATCAGATTTTGGCGTTAATTTTTCTGTAAGGTCCTTTTATTCTTTTATGTATTACGTACATATATTTGTCACCCTACTTACTAAATCAAAAATTTTTCTGATTTTATAAAAGTCTATAGGGATTAGATTAATATACCTACCTAGTTAATAACTCAAAAATTTCTGTTCTTTCCTAAATTCTCTTTTTATTTTTATCCCAAAAAATTTTTTTGCAAGAAATTGGAAGCTTCCGTTTTTAGTTAAATTTAACAACAAAAAAGATGGGGCTTGCCAAATGCCAAAAAGCACCAAAAAGCAAAAGAGAGAAGATTTTTGTTTGGATATAGGATTGAAAAAAATAAAAAAAATAAAAAAGCAACTATCGAAAAAGCAGTTCTTTCCCTTTTCAAAAAAATTTTTTTGCCCAATTTGTTGTCTTTCAATATCAAAAATATTCTCTTTAAAAATATGTACAATTAATTAAAGTGGATTTAAAAAATAGAAAAATTTATTCCAAAAAATAATTGGACAAGTATTTACATTTTTAAATTTAATAAAAAATAAATTGGTAGGTGTCTAAGTGCCCTTATTTAATTTTTTAGACAATGGGGGAAGGAGGGAAAATATTATTTAATTGTCCCTCAATAGCCCTACTTTTTCAAATTATTGTTAAAATTATTTTTAAAATCTTCAAAAATCTCCCAACGTTTTTCATAAACCATAAGACTTCAAAAATTATAAAAAATCCTGAAGGAATCCAAAAATCTCCCCAAAAATCCAAAAAAATCCCCCAAAAATCCAAAAAAACCTACTGAAATCCCCCAAAAAATGCCAAAACCCCCCAACATCCCAAAACCTTCTAAAATTCCCAATATCTTCAACAGGCCATCCTTCCGCCGCTCTGGAATGTTTTTTCATTCTCCATTGCAAAAACCTGTTCAACCTCGAAGGCGTTCAACACTTGGACAGGTGTTAAAAATAAAAGTAATTTAATATGTTTTTTGATTTTTAGCCGGATGTTGCTGTTGAGGCAGCGCTTAGACAGCAACTGGCTGAAGTATTTTCACCTCAATCTTTGCTTAAAGTGGAGGTTAAATTTTGAATTTTTTTTGGGAACTTAAAAAAAATTTTTTTGGCGTTCTGTCAATTAAAAAAAAATTTTTGGCTTTCTTTTCAATTTCCAAAATTTTCCATTTTAAAGGTTCTGGAACCTGAAGATGGTCAATCCAACGAATCTACCCCTCTCCTTTTACAAATGGAAGAACAAGATACCCAAAATAATAACCTCCCTCAACAACAAATCCCCCCTTCAATCCTCGTTTCCTCCTCCTCAATGGAAAAAAGTATTTCCTCACAAGAATTGGCAGGAATGGCAAATTTAGCTAATAATAATAATTTAAATATAAATAAAAAACATCGAACAAGCAACAGTAAAGTATTCCCTAATACAACATCTACACAAACTGTTAGAACTATAGTGCTTAGAAGGCCTACAATTACAATACAGGAAGATGGGCGTATTCTGATTGGTTTGTATTTTAATTTAATATATAATAATTATCAGAATTCTGAATATTTTGTGTTTTCCGGTATTTTCCGGAATTATTTAATGATTCTGGTTCAAATTTATTTTTGTGGAGAATTATAAATTAAATAAAAATTCTGAAAATAATTCTGATACTTAAATTCTTATAATAATTCTGATAATTAAATTCTGATAATAATTCTGATAGATTAAATTCTGAAAAATATTCTGAAAATTAATTCTGATATATTTTAAAATTCTGGTTTTAGTTAACTAATTTTCTGAATACATTCTTAATAATGCTACTTGCTTACACTTAAAAAATCATAACTTTTTTTAAAAATGCTTTAAAATTTTAATTTTTATATCTATAGATAGCTCAGATTCTTGGCTACAAGATTTTAAAATAAATTAATTTTTATCTAAAATATTTTAATTCTGTATATTTTTAAATGACAAAGGTCAGCCTATTTTTATCTCTTATGTATCCTTTCTTAAGGTATAAAAAATATTTTTAAAATCCAAAAATTTTTTTCTTTGTGTTACTTAAAAAGGAAAGCATATAAACACAAAAATCACTTTTTATTTTTACTCTATGCATTTTTGAACAAAAAAAAATAAAAAATAAAAGCATTCCTCTTTAAGAATGCCCCTTCAAGGTTCAAATTTCTTCAATCTCTCAAAAATTAAAAAAAAATATTTTTTTTCTAAAAATAAATTTCTAGTCTTTCCAAGGTATTTTACAAATTTGAGAGAATTTCCTCCTCATTTTTCCAATTTTTCGTTTATTTTTTTAAAAGGCTTAAAGCTAATCCCCCTCAAAAATATTGCCTTAATTCTGTCTAATAAACATGTCATCGACAATGAAAGGTTTTTTATTTGTTTTTTATTTTAAATTTATTTTTGGAGTGCCAGATGTGCTATTGATTAGAAAAAATTTTTTTGGAACATATTATAATTTTTTAATTTAATTTTTATTCTAATTATAGCCCTTTAATGCTTCCTCTATTTAATTGTTTCTTTATTTGTTCCCTAATCTTTATTTATTATATTAATTCAATTTTATCCCAAAAATATATTTTAATATTATCCTCCTTTTTTTCTTCTATTTCCTCAATTTAATTAAATTATTCCAAAAGAATTTAAAAAAATTGCTAAATTTAAACAATCACAATTCGTCAGTTAAAATTATTTTGACCAATTTTACCCAAAAATAGTTTGGTTTCAAGAAATTTTAAGCATTATTTTATAAAAATTTTTTATACAATAGATTGTTAAGAAAGGCTGCATAACTCAAGAAATTTCAAAAAAAGTTTGAAATCATTCATTAACTGACCATTATTTAGGCATTAATTAGACTTTATTGCCTACGTATCCGTTCATAAATCTTATTTTGGAACCTTAATAAATTTGGCTGTACTTTAGTACGTGGGTGCAGGCTTTAAATTACAAATGTTATATCATTTGAAAGAGCTAGTCGAGCTGAGTCGAATGCCACCAAAATTAGCTCTAGGAAAAATTTTTGAACCGAGATACAGTCGATTGAAAATCGAAAAACCATAGGGGGGACCAAGCACTTTTTTGGGGTGAAAAATTCGAATATGCAAATCATACCTCATTCGAAAGAGCTCGTCGAGCTGAGTCGACTGACACCAAAATCGACGAAATCCGACTTGATTAGACAAAGTTATGATCTTTTATTTTAGCTCCTTACCTTTGGTATACGTGCAGGTTTTTCTTGCTGGGGAGGAAGCCAGACACGCCGACCGAAGCTAAAATAGGCATAAGTTTATGTTACGAGCCCAGACCCAGCGCCCGTAGACTCCCCGCGAGGCGCGTGCCGCAAAACCCCGCGCGAAGCGCGGGGTTTTGCACAAGCGCCTCGCCGACGTCCCATAGGTTTAGAGTTTTTTGTGTCATAACTTTGTCTAATCTTGTCCAATCACGGTGATTTTGGTGTCATTCAACTCAGCTCGTCGAGCCCTTTTGAATGAGCTATTATTTGCATAATCGAATTTTTTGACCCCGAAAATTTTCAAACTTCAGGGGTCTGTAACTCGGCCAAATGAAGTCGGATTTCGTCTATTTTGGTGTTATTCGACGCAGCTCGACGAGCTCTTTCGAATGAGGTATAATTTGCATATTCGAATTTTTCACCCCAAAAAAGTGCTTGGTCCCCCCTATGGTTTTTCGATTTTCAATCGCCTGTATCTCGGTTCAAAAATTTTTCCTAGAGCTAATTTTGGTGGCATTCGACTCAGCTCGACTAGCTCTTTCAAATGATATAACATTTGTAATTTAAAGCCTGCACCCACGTACTAAAGTGACCCCATAAATTTTGTAATTTTTCTATTTAAATTTTTATTCAATACATTTTATTTTGAATCCATTGGATAATCAAATGCATAAAAGGCCAAAAGAAAGGGCTACCCGAAGCTTTAACACCCCAAAAGAAGGTCTTTCTACTAGTGTTCGTCCGAAATTGAAATTTTGCCTGGATCCGGAACCGGAACTTCCGGCTGTCTACCTATATCCCAAAATACCCTTATAAGGAAATCAACAACAATAATAAAAAATATTTTATCGCCCACCCCCACTTAACTAAGCAAAAGTATTTTTAGTAGAATTCAAGAGTTTATATATAAAAAGCAATTTTTTAAAATTAAAAAATTGGCAAAAACTCCAACAGCGCATTTTTTAAATGAGTATTTTATAGGCACAGAGGGAAAAAACTTTTTAAAAAGAGTGAAGCATTTTACTGAATTGAAAAATAAATTTTTCGACACAATTGTTTGCAAATTGGTGTAAATAAAAAATTGAGTTTATTTGCACTGAAACAAGGCTTTTTAAACTTGGAAAAGTCAAAAATCAATTGTTTTAAATTAATTGATTTTTGGAAATTTTTCTAAAAATTTTTGAAAATTTTTGAAAATTTTTTGAAAATTTTTTGAAATTTTTTAGAAAATTTTTTTGATTTTTTTTCGAAGCTTTTTGAAATTTTTTTGAAAATTTTTAAATCTTTCACCATTCAAAATAATTTAAAAAAATTTATTTTTCCAGTTTTAATGCTTCATTCCATAATTACTTACCTAAATACCCTACAATAATTCCAAATAATGGAAAAATCAGATAAAGCGGATAAACCTTTAATTGACATTAATAATAATAAAAATCAAAATCCACGCAAAATATCACGAACTCAACAAAAGCCTATTTTCCATACTCAGTTAAGTGATCAACAAAATGGTACTCAAATTTTTTTCAATTTTATTACCCCTTCTGGCCCGTTCTAATTTTTTATTCTCCTTTTCACGCATAGGCAACATTGCTTAATCGTTCCTCCAAAGAGTTATTATTCTATACCCTAGAGTTGGGGGAGATGGAAGGGGGCAATTGGCACCTTCTCCAAGAATTATCCTACACCCCAACTCTGAGGAGTTAGAGGAGATGGAAGGGGACATTTGGGGGCTTTTTTCTCATTATTCTCCGAGTATACCTCCATCCACTCTAAAATGGAATTGAAAGGGGCATTTGATGGGGGATTTCCATTAAGTAGTCCCCTAGTTAAAAGCCAACCACAAATTCCTCAACAAATTTTTTTTTTCAAAAAATAATTCAGCAACAACAAATTCACCTAATCGATATCCATACAATCATCTATATAATCACAATAGAAGAAAATCATCTTATGCCGGCTGGCAACAACAACAACAGCCAACCTCCTCAACTCAAATACTTAAACAAACCCCTATAAATATTAGTTTACACCCTTTCTGGCCTTTTATGCATTTTAGAGGTTTTTTGGAATTTTTAAAGAGTATTTGGAATTCGTAGAAAAAATTATGAACGGATATCCGCGGATTTAAAGCATCATATCCGTATCTATTTGTATCTGTACGATTTTTAAAAAATAAATCCATATTTATCCGTATCAGCTGATATCTGATAGCAGGTCTGGTATTTCATAAACAGACCCGTTATTTGCCATAGAAAGTGGATTTTCGTAGTAAAATGATTTTTTATGTTTTTAAAATTATTTTTTCTTTAATTTTCTAGTTAGGAATTGAAAAAATTTTTAAGTTCCTAAAATAATTTTAAGACTATTCATACGGAAATCTTTACATATACTTTTTAAAATGTACTATAAGTCTAGAGTTATGCAGCTTTTACCTAAAAATACCTTTAATTAACCTTTACCAAAAATAATTTTTAAAAAAATATAAAAGATTAATTCAAGTATAGAGAATTTAAAATAAATACTAAAATGTGTATTTAACGGGTTAAGACTGAGTTAAAAATGCCAAAATTATTTTTTTAATAAAAATGAATATTAAAACCAGCCAAAAACTTTCAAAAATAAACAATAAACAAATAAACACAATTTCTATAAAAATTGAAAATAATTTGGTAAAAAATGATAAAAAATATTCAATTATTCCAGACAATATAACGGCACGTTGGGAAGGGTTTCCAATGCCTAAACAACAAAATTTGCTGGATGGAGATGATGTAGGGACGCTGTTAACCTCTCAACTTGAAGGGGATGAGGAGGGGAAAGCACCGTTAACTTGCACTCAAAAGATTATTAAGGTGAGGTAGAAATAGAAATTGAAAAATTTTTTTATTCAGTTAAATAATACTATAATGTAATTGAGAAAATTTCAGAAATTTTCAAAAAAAAACAAAAAAATTTTTACAAAATTTTTACAAAATTTTTACAAAATTTTTAAAATTTCAGGAAATTTCAGAGAAAATTAAAAAAAATTTTTTTTGAAATTTCTGAAAATTTTGGAAATTTTTTTTTCAATTTTAATCGAACTTTTATCCTTCGAACTATTCCAAAAATAATCTAAAAATAATTTAAATTAAAGTACATCAAAATCCTCGTGCCACACATTGTACTAGTTGCTGTCCTTATTGGATACCTCTGCCTAGGGGCAAGTATACTTCAGGCCTTAGAAACTCGAACAGAATTGGTGGCTCGTTCTAGAAAACTTGTTCGGCTTAATAATATGATAGAGAATTTTACTATAGAAAGCTGGAAAATTGTTAGAAAATTTTTGAAAAATTTAAAAATATTTTTCTTCTAAAAATTAGTTCGGAAGCAACAAAACAATAAATAATCCAGAAAATTGGGCTATAGTATTTCGCGATTATATGGTTAAAGTGGCACAAGAAGTGGATGAGAGGCAAGAAACTTGTTTCAATAACCTTCTAGAATCCTCTAAAAATTTTAAAAATCAAAAAAAATTTTTAGGAGGCCAATTCAACAAGAACTTTTAGCTCCCGAACGCCTTGATAATATCCACAACAAGTGGACCTTTCCTACAGCTTGTTTGTTCTTTAAGCTTTTAATTTCTTGAATTTTTATTTATAGTGCTTTATGTATTAACTGTGTTAACAACCTGTGGTAGGTTTTACTGATTATTACTTTTGTGGAACAATAATAATCGAAAAAACCTCTCAAATCGCCATATATCTCCCCAAATCCCTCGATATCCTCAAATCCCTCGAACATTCTTTAATTTAAAATTTTTTAAACCCTGGTCACGAACCGAAACATGCCCCTATACAATTCGAAAACCATGTACCCGACACACCCGGCCCCAAGCTACCTACATACAATTAGCTGATCTTATTTTAAATATTTTTAAAGGATATTCTGAAGTTTCGGTGAATACAGATGTCGGAAAAATATTTTCTGTTATATTTGCACTAGTTGGCATTCCTCTTATGTTCATAACTGCAGCGGATATTGGAAAATTTCTTTCTGATACACTTTTAAGGATTATAGCCGAATGGAAGTTGATGACTAGAAGAGTGAAAGTAACCCGAAAAAATTTCTCTAAAAATTTTCAAAAAATTTTTATTCAAATTTAAGCGGATAGCTTACGATTTGTTTTACGCCCAGAAAAGTGGGAAGCTTAGACGGAAGTCTCTACAGTCCATTAGTGTGTCGCTTGGAGCTCTTGAATTGGCAGATATTGGCTGTTAACTAATTCTTAATTTATTTGAAAAAATTTTTTTTTATTTTTAGCAAAGGACGATACAAATTTGTGGTTTCCTATAGGTCCCTAAACATGCCTAAAAATTTTTTAAAAAAATTTAAAGGTGCCTATGTTCTATGTATTTGTGTTTATTGCTCATTCGGCTCAATTATGTTTATGAATTGGGAGGAAAAATGGTCTTTCATTCATTCCTTCCATTTTGGATTTAATCTGATTGTTACTGTTGGGTCTGTTTTGGATATTTAAATTAGAGATCGGACCCAGACGAGATCACTAACTAAAATCTTGATACTTGAGATATCTCGTACATTATATAAGGATATATTAGATAAGGAACGTGCATTTCTTGTACGATTATTTTTCGCGATTTTCGCATTTTGTTGGATTAAAAGGGTATCGTTAGATTAAGAGGATTTGGGAATTAAGAGGAAAAAAGTATCGTTAGATTAAGAGAATTTGGGGATTAAGACGGTATCGGCTGACTGAGAGGGTTAAGAGGATATCGTGAAATATTTCTTGATTCTCGATATCTTCCTCATGATATAAATAAATATTTTAAATGTTCGAGATCCTATTAAAACCCTCCAAGTCCGATTTCTAATTAAAATAATTATGAAAAATCCGAAAATTATTTTTACAGACTTGGAGATATTGTAGTTACCGACTACTTATTTCTTTCATTAATTGTAGCCTTTGTTATTGTTGGTCTGTTCCTTTAAAAAATTTTTTTGAAAATTAAACCTCCAAAAATTAATAATTTATAGGTCTAGCCGTTGTAACTATGTGTGTTGATTTGGTAAAAATATTAGAAAAAAATTAAAATTATTTTTAAAAAATAAAAAAGGCCTCAACCCATTTAAAAAATTATTTTGCAAAAATTCATTATTTTGGACGAGCAAAAAGATTTTTGGGGATGAGTGAGGAATTGAGGGAAATTGTTACTTTATTGGGGGTGTTAAAAAGGAAAAAGCATGGAAAGGTTTTCTAATTTTAATTTCTAAAAGAAAATCTAATTTTTTGAAGATAACTTTGGACGATGTCTGCAATTTTTTGGAGAATGAACTTTATAATAGAGCTTATGAACCACACGAATTATTAAGAAAGGTAGAGATGATACCTTTAATCTCTCACTTTCGGACCGGCATTTAAAAATGTCAAGCTGAAGTACCGATCTTTGAGAGCATCATATATTTTAGGACCCGACATTTATCCGGCATTTAAAAATCCGACATTCATGAATCCGATTATTGTGGAAAATATTTGAGGACATCTAGTAGACCTATCTTTAGGATGACCATGATATTGACCTGTGAACAGTAAGGATGGCGGTTCCTGGGAAATCTCCGGATATCCGGAACCGGAACCGATATCCGAACCGAATACCGAGCCGAAAATTTCCGGATATCCGAGGTTTTCACGGTTCTGGATACCCGGAGCCGCCAACCTTAGTGAACAGTAGCTCTACTTTAGCCCTAGAGTAGCCTTAAAAATAAATTCTCGTACGAAATACGATATTTAAATA
Source organism: Meloidogyne incognita (assembly GCA_036172945.1). Classification (NCBI taxonomy): domain Eukaryota; kingdom Metazoa; phylum Nematoda; class Chromadorea; order Rhabditida; family Meloidogynidae; genus Meloidogyne; species Meloidogyne incognita. The sequence continues at coordinate 3,623,860 of JARQAC010000010.1, forward strand.
ATAATACATTTTTAATTTAGTTGAGGTTCATCGACGAAAACACCCTAAGTTCAACACTTTCTACAATGAGACATAACAGTTTTCAGTCTGATTTTTTAAGAGATGCTGAATATTTAAGAAGGCTTAGAGCCTTAAGGCCAGATCAACCTGTTTATCTTTAAAATATAAAATTATTTTTGTATTTTTTTCAATAAAATTATCGCAAATGTAGTTGTAAAACATAAAGGAAAAGTCAAGGTTACCCGTAGACAATCGATTCACTAAAACCCCCCCCCCCCATTCATTATTGACCGATAAAAATGTGGACTGACTATTTTTATTTCTGTATTTTTACAAAATTTATAGTAAATTTATTATTTTAATATTTGTATTTAAAGTAATCTCCTTTAAATCCTCCTTAAACCCTCCTTTAAACATCCTTCTTTAAATTATGATTATTAAAAAAGAATCCAAAGATAATTTAAATGAAAATCCAGACTTGGCAGAAGAACGAAACAAAGCAACCTTTGACCCTTTCAAACTTGGAAATTTCTTTTGGCAAGGCCAACTACAAAGACGAAAAGAAATTTTATCTTATGTGGAGGCACAGGGGGCAGAATTACGTCCAAGGGTGCCTGAGGTTTTTATGTCTAGAATGGAACAAATGGAGGATGTGGCTAGGCTTGTAAGGAATACTTGGAAAATTAGAAAAAATTAAAAAATTTAAAGTCAGTAGCAATGGCCAATCACGCCGAGAATGTGATTGATGTCTTCAAACCGGAAGAACAATTTTATTTTAACAGGTAACTTATAGATTGGGAGAATCCAACATTTAAGAACCCCTATGGTAAAAAACTATGGACTCGATATTTTACTAATACGACATGGTGAATTATTTAATTCCCCTCCGTGGCATGGTGAATTATTCAAGGGAGGGGAATTATTCGAGTTTTGAAATTTGAACGTGTAGTAGGGTATTTGAGGGACGGGGATTCTTGTTTCAACTCATCTGTAGCAGGGGGAATTATTCGAGGGAGGGGAATTATTCGAGTAAATACGGCAAACTCTTGACATTTGTGTAATCGACCTCTGAGGATGATCCATTTATGTACCCGACATTTGAAAAAATAATCAAGCTAAACAATCTGATTTTCTGTTTGTAATTTATCCTTTTTCAGCCTAATCTGCGGCTTTAACGGCTCACCCTTTCATCTGCACCTAATAATGGCAGTACCTGCAATGATTAATAGCTGTGACGATGATCAAGCAACTGAATGGCTTCCAAAATTGTTAAATAGAGAATTAATTGCAACTTATGCCCAAACAGAAATGGGGCATGGTAAAAGAGATTTTTGAGAATTTTTGAAAAAATTTCTTCAAAAAATTAGGAACAAATCTGCGTGCATTAGAAACAACAGCAACTTATGACCCTTCAACTGAACAATTTATTCTAAACACACCCACAATTACCGCAACCAAGTGGTGGCCGGGAGCCTTGGGGAAGTCTGTCAATTATGCAGTTGTAATAGCCCAATTGTGGACTAATGGAAAATGTTATGGGCCACATCCATTTTGGGTACAGCTGCGTGATCTGGAGACACACAAATCCTTGCCTGGTATTTAAAAAGGCACTTTTTTGATTTTAATTCTTAAAATCAAGGCATTACTCTCGGAGATATTGGCCCTAAATTGGGAACACCTTCAAACGACAACGGCTTCTTGCGCTTTGAAAATTACCGTATCCCTAGAAGACATATGCTAATGAAGCATGCAAAAGTACTTCCTTCTGGCGAATATGTCCCTCCTTTACATGCAAAAGTTGGGTATACTTCAATGATGTATGAACCTATTCTTTGAATAAAAGTCTAGATTTTGTAGGTATGTTCGTTCAATGATGATTTATGGACATGCTATTTATCTTGCTCAAGCGGCTACAATTGCTATTAGATATTCTTGTATTAGACGGCAAGGAGAGATTAAACCTGGGTAAATATTTTTAGACATTTTTAGACGCCTCATCCCGAATCAGAGGGCGACATGGATCATCCAAAATTCATGCTCCCTGCCACCTAACAAATAAGTGGCAATAAGACCACCAATGAAGCCCCAAAGCCAAAAACCAATTGTGCCACTAAAAACCACGAATGGGGCCTCAAAGACAAACACCAATAGGGCCCAAATTGAAAAAATTATCTGTTTAATTTGACTTAACAAACTAAAAGTTTTATTTTAGTGCTGGAGAAGTAAAAGTCCTCGATTACAAAACACAACAATACCGGCTTTTACCAGTCCTTGCCCATGTTTATGCCATTGCATTTACCGGACTTTATATTAACCAACTTTATCATACTGTAATTGGAGATATTAATGCTGGAGATGTCTCATTACTAGCCGATCTTCACAGTTTAGGATCGGGATTAAAATCAGTAACAAGCTGGCAAATTACCCGAGGGGTAGAGCAATGTAGACTGGCTTGTGGGGGACACGGCTATTCTGATGCTAGTGGTCTCCCTTCAATTTATACGATGGTTGCTGGAAGTAAATAATTATTTTAGGGTTCAAATAATTTTTTTCAATCTAAAAAGGCTTGACTTATGAAGGAGAAAATATTGTTATGTTGCTACAAACAGCTAGATCTTTAATGAAAGTTGCAGCAGAATGTAGCTGTGTTACCGATTCTATAGAGAAGATGAAAGAAAATGAAGGGAAGATGAAGAATCCAATTACTGGATATATTTTTAGAAAGCCTACTAGTACCAGTCAAATTAATGAAAATTCTACTGTGAGTAGGGTGGAGGAAATAAATTATAGGGTGAAGGGAAATTATAGGAACATTGTTATGGGTGAAGGGAACATGGCTATAGGGTAGAGTGAAGGGAACATTGCTATGGGGTGAAGGGAACATAAATATGAGTTGAAGCGAACAAAGCTATAGTGTGAAGGGAACATTGCTATGGAGTGAAGAGAACATACATACCTATTAGTAGATAAGGGTGAAAGGAACAAAATTCATATTGGGCGAAGGAGAGACTAAAAAATATTTTTAGGTTTTGGACTATTTAGCAGCTTTTGAACACAATTCTCGACGTTTAATCTTATCAGCTTTTGATTATATCCAGCAACATAAAAAATTAGGGAGGTCAGCTGAAGAAGCTTGGAATGAGGCTGGAGTACATCTTTGTCATGTTGGCTAAATCCTATTTTTAAGCAAAAAAAATTTTAAGGCTTCAAAAGCACATACACAAACATTTATGGCACGAATATTTATCGAGACAATTCCAAAAATTGAGGATATTGCTGTCAGGCATGTAATGGAGGATATTTTATGGCTTTATCTTACGTATGAATTGTTGCATTCTTCTGTTGGTCTACTTGAGGTTGCAAGATAAAATATTAGTTGAAGGGTCCTCAAATGTCGGATTCTCCTAAGTCGATGTATCGCATGTCGGGGTATCACTTGCCATGTTCTCAAATGTCAGGTCCTCATTATAGGTTTCTCGAAAGGGCGTACATTTGATAAGTGGGTCCTTTGATAAGTCGGGTCCTTGGATTTCGATTTCCTAAATGTCGTGATCTCATATGTCGGATTATCAGTTTAATTCGGTGTTCTCCAATATCAAGTTCTCAAAGGCATGTTATCACCTGTCGGTGTCCACTAATGTCGGATTCTCAAATGTCGTATCCCTTGAATCTCGCGTTATTTTAAAATTCAAAATTACCTACATAACCCCTATTTTTACTTCAGGAAGGCTTTCTTTCGTCTCATCAAATGAGTATTATTCGCAAAAAAATGTTTACTTGTTTGGCCAAAATCCGCCCCAATTCTGTAGCTTTAGTGGATTCTTTTGACTTTACAGATAGAGAATTACGTTCAGTACTTGGAAGGAAGGATGGCCAAGTTTATGAAAATCTGCTTGAATGGGCAAAGAAATCGCCTTTAAATGAGCATGATGTAAGGGTTCTTTTAATTTTTAGGGGAAATTTTTGAGAGAAGGACGGGGAAGGAAGGGTCACTGACTAGAGAAGCATCCGGAAACCGACCGCTCTTGTCCGGTTTCCGCCATCTAAGGCTCTAGTTATGGAACCTAAAAGCTTTAGTTCTTGGTGCCATATCCAGCACTGGTAGAGAGACTTTTAATTAAGCCATTAGTAAAATTATTTTTTTACAAATTCAGGTCTTACCCTTCCATGAAAAATATTTGGGCAGTGCAATGCGCGAAGCAAGAAAAAAGAGGGAGGAAATGAGTAAATTATAAAAAATTTTATTTTTATTTTTTAATTTATTATTTTTAATAAATTTTAATTTAAATATATTTTTAATAAATATTAATTTAATTATATTTAATTTAATTTTTAAATCAATAAAAGACTTTAATGTTCAGACAAAAATTTTAAATCAAAAAATCAATTTAATAAATAAATGGGGGCGCTGCCCTGCGCGCTTCCATCTGTCAATTACACGCTTGCCTATAGAATAAATCGAATTAAAAAAATTTTTTTTTAATTAAGAAATATTGGGCTATTAAGAAAAAAAACTTCTTAATTATTCAATAAACTTAATGATGAAACAAGCAGAGCCAAACAGGCTTAATGGGTGGTCCAAAATTTAAATATTAGCTAGCAGCTCCCTAAAATCACTACCAACTGGCACACTTTAAATCCAGCGCGCTACCACACCTAACAAACTTACTCAAATAATTACCCTTGATTGTTTCAAACTAGAGACCGGATCGATACGATATATCGATGGAAAATATCGATATATCGATGTCGACATTATCGATGATCGATACCGATATGACCGAACAATCACTCAAGTCCGGTCTCTATTTCAACCTCTCGTTTGAGGGGGTAATTAATAGTAGGAATTGAGTAAATACGCTAAGCTCATCTTAAATAAAATTTTTAAAACTAAAATTAAAGTTCTAGATTTTTTTAAAATTCTCCTAAATGACTAGATTCCCTTCTTAAAATTAATGAGAACCTCTACAATTTTAAAAGTTTTGATATTATATTTAATTATTGAATTATTGTTAGAATGTTCTGGAAAGCCTGTAAAAGACCAAAATAAAAAGAAAAATGAAGTAACCAAAAAAATTCATGAAACAAAAGGGAAAACAATAAACAAAAAAATTGAAAATAATAAAAAGAAAGGAAAAACAAAACCCAAAGAAAAATCAAAAAAATCGGATGAAAAAAATCCTGTTAAAAAATTTGCCATTGATGCAACAAAAAAGGCAGCCACTACAGTGGCTGATGCAGTAGGGGCTTCTATCATGCTGGGGGCTGGTGGATTGCCTTTGCTGGGTAGGCTTTTTATTATCCTCGAATTTCGGGTTCATATTGTCTTGTTCTCAAATGTCGATCCCCAAAAGTTACCTAATTGTCGTTTACGCAAAGGTCGCGATATCAAATGTCGAGTTCTTAAATGTCGGGATATCAAATGTAGTTTACGCAAATGTCGGGTTCTCAAATGTCGGGTTAACAAATGTCGGGATACCAAATGTCGTGTTATCAAATGTCGTTTATTTTTTAATTAAATTTCCAGCAACATACGAAGTGACTAAATTCGCATTGCAACACAAAGATTTAGTAAAAAAGGGTGCGCAACAAATTGGAAACATTGTAAAAAATAAAAGTTGAATGAGAGAATTTTTAACACTATATATTTTACTGTATTTTCACTTATTTTTTAACGAATTCCTCAAAATTATATATTTATTTTTTAAAAATTTCTATGATAAATTTAAGAGCAAATCTGATTTTTTTAAATTAACTTTATAAGCCTAATTTCCTCCCTAAGTACAATCGGAGCTTAGTAAAATATAGAGTAAATCCGAGTATAAAAAGCTCGTATTTTGTTCCCTTCAAAATTCACTCTCTACAACTCTCCAAAGCAACCTCTACTCGATAGAAAGAAGATGCCGTCGTGGAATGAGATTCTCTCTGTTCTGGTACTCGTCGGGATTGGATATGTAAGGAATTTAATTTTTAAAGTCGTCTAGATGAAGTTTAATCTTCCTTAATTTTTAGATGATCGGGTATTTCGAACTGCTCAAGATTGACGTGATCAAAAAGAAGCATCCGAAGGAGAGCAGCCACAGAAGCAAGAAGAAGGCGGGGAAAGGGAAAGGTGTGGATAGTCGACATTGAAGGAGGAAGAAAAAAGGAAGAGATGAACAATAACAAGCATAAAGAAGGAAGAAACAAAAGGATTGAGAGAAAGGATTGTAAAACCTATTGTGATTAGTAAATTGGTTGTAATATTAATTTGTAAATAGATATATGTTTTTTCTATGTGCTAATAGTTTTGTATTTATTGTTGTAAAATATAAAATAAATTGTAAAATGCTGTTAAGATACTCCTGCCTTTTAAAGAGATTTTAAGTCGAGAATTTTAAGAAACCTTAAGTTTAAACTTGAAAAAATATTCCCTATTTTCTAAATGTTTCCGGTAACTAAGTTTTTATGAGATTAGAATTTGTAAACAAATGTTCCGGAATCTTAAGTTTTCAATTCCGGAAATATAAAGTTTTCCGGTTACAAACTCAAGTTTTCCGGAAATATTCCATGCTGACTTGTTTTCCGGAAACATAATATTTTTTTCAAGTTCAAGCTTGATTCGTATTTTCCGGAAAGTTTAGTTCAAGTTTTATATTTTCAAGCTTAACTTTAACCGGAAGGGTTTTCTATTAATTATTTAGGTTTCCATTTAAGCATTCCTCTTCCCTTCCCGAAGTTACTATTGTGCTAAATCTCTTTATATCTGCTGTCATCTCTGTCGCCTCATCTCCATTAATCTTTTTATTCTGATCGTGAAGATAAGACGATCCGCCTTGAAATTGAATTAATTTTAAATTTTTTGAATAAATTAACTTACGTTTATAGACATTAATATGTCCCTTCTGCCCTCTTAGTAGCTGTCTAAAAGCCTTCCGAAACCGACTGGACATTAAATTGTAAAGGACTGGATTAATAGCACAATTGAAGAAAATCATTGTTTTGGACATAAAAATTAACCTAATTTTTAAATAAATTTTTTCAAGTCAAAAAATTTACCAATCATAATCCCAAGGTTCCCAATTAATTGCGGAAGCAAAAGAATTATACATAACCATAGCCCTATAAGGTAACCAACAAACGGCAAAAATAAAAGCTACTAAGGCAAGCATTTTAATTACCTTTAGAAATAAAATTTTTTGAAAAATTTTTTTTAATTTTTTTGAAAATTTTTTTTTGAAAATTTTTTTGAATTTTTAAAATATTTTTTTGAAATTTTTGAAATTTTTTCTAATTTTTAGGAAAAATTTTTTTCTACCTGTAATTTACTATTCACACTAGTAGAAGCACGTCTAGAGTTTGAAGCCCCAATATTGTTTGTTTGAGATTCTGGTTCATTGGATTTAATAGGGGATCTATTTGGACCTTTAACACTTGATTGAGAAGTGATACTACTTTTAGCGGCTGATTTTGAAAAATCTGTGAGAAATATTTTGAGGAGAAAATTGAAAAATTTTTACTACTTTTATTATGATTCCCATCATTTTTAATATTATTAACGTGTCGAGTAGCACTACCCGTTCCAATAACCCACTCACACTTGGTAAGGGTATAGGCTATTTTTCCATATAAATAAATATATAAGAACATTGGCAGAATGTAAAAGGTGGTAAAATCGGCTACAAAAACCACCTAAGAAATTTTTGAAAAAAATTTGGAATAGAAAATAAAATTGCCTTATAAGTCCAATTATCCCTAGATAATCTAAAACTGCATTCTCTCCCTCCTACAACACCTTCAATTTGTTTGAGAGTAGCCAAGTATAGCCAAGGGCTATTATAAAGTATACAGAAACACCAAATAAAAAGGATAATTAATTTGGCTCTTTTGACAGTACAAATATATCTTTAAATTATAAGGCTAGAATTTTTTAAATTAGATTAGAAACCTAGCCCTTAAGGGATAGCATATTCCAATAAATCGTTCAATTGTAAAAGCCATAATTGACATTGAACCTGAAAATAGAAATTCTGATCGTTCCGGAAATAAAAATTATCTTTTAATTCTGCAGTAATTCTTAAGGGTTTCCGGAAAATTCAGTTTGATTTTCAGAGTAATTTTTAAAGTCTTCCGGAAACTTAAGTTTAACCGGAACTAACTTAAATTATTAACTTTGCATCCCATTCTGGTTAAACTTAAGTTTCCTGAAGACTTAAAAATATACTCAAGTTTTAATTTTAAGTCTTTCCGTAAGCTTAAGCTTAACGTGAATTGGATGCAACTACTTAAAGTTAGTAACCCCATTCCGGGTAAACTTAAGTTTCCGGAAAACTTAGAAATATACTCAAGTTTTAATTTTAAGTCTTTCCTTAAACTTAAGTCTAATAATATCATTTTAGAATATTTTCTGATCTTAAACTAGAATGCTTTCTTTGAGATTAAAACTGTAGATTTAAAATCATTTAGTCTTAAAACCTACTAGCATTAATCCCCAAATATGGAAGGAATGTAAGTATCTTGCAGCCGATAGCCCCAAAAGCATAATCATTCTGATCCGCATGTAAATAGCTAAATTCTACTGGCCAAGCCGCACAAAGAAAAAGGCAATCTGATAAAGCTAGGGATACCAAATAACAATTGGTTGGTGTGATCTTGAAGAAATCTTGAAGAAAATTTATTTAATAATTCTACCATGCTTGGCACTTTCTTCACAACAACAATCACTAATATATTTCCAATAATCCCTATTAAGGCTATTAATGAATAAATAACAGTCATCGCCCAAATCAAATGAGGATTGTCTTCGTCATCTTCCCCATAATCATTTTCTTCCTTTGAAATCTTCAAGTCTTGATGATATTCAATTTTATCCAACTTTTTACTTCGCAAAAAATGCTCTCCTGCCTTTTAAAGAGATTTTTAAGTTTAAGATATTTAAGAAATTTAAGCTTAATCTTGAAAAATTGATACCTATTTTCTAAGTGTTTCCGGAACCTTTAAGTTTCTAGAAACGATCTTACAAACTTAAGTTTCCGGAAATATTATAATGTAATTTGTTTTCAGGAAAAGTACATATAGCAAATAATATTTTTTCAAGATTAAACTTGATTTCATATTTTTCCGGAAAGTTTATCTCAAGTTTTATCAATTCTAGTTTTACAAACTTATGTTTTTCGGAAATAAAACTTGCCTTCCGGATAGCAAATATATTTTTTCAAGTTTAATTGATTCTTATTTTTCCGGAAAATATTTTTTTATTTTTATACACTCACATAATCTTTATTCATATTTCCACTAATCGTAGCCTTTTCTATTAATGCACTCATTAATTCATTCTGATTATTAGGCCATTTACAATCCGACCCATTTATAAGTTTTAATAAAGTTTTAGAATTCTGATCAGCATTAATTTGGGGGGAAACTCTTAATAATGAAAATAATGCGGGGCACAGCCATCCAACTTCAATTAAAGTAAGATTATGTCGCATATGAAAGTTTAAAATTAAGAAATAAAATTTTTTTGAAACTCAAGAATGATCGAGTGTCAAAAAAAAATATTTTTTTTGAGTAAACGACTATCATAAAAAATTTAAAAAAATGTTCAAAATTATTTAAAAAAATTTTTTTAACAAAGAATTAAAATTTTTTGAGGGATACTTGAAGGAAATAAAAGAGTTTTATTCAACAATGAGAATTTTGTGGATGTCCCACGAAGGATATATTAAATAAACAAAGTAAGTTTACCTTTGATGGTTTAAAAAAATAACAAAAAGAAATGATGGGAAATTTATTTATATTTAACAATCACAGAAATTTGATAGGGCAAATATAAAAATAAATTTAAAAGAATATTGTTGAAAATGATTGATTAATGAATTAAAAGATTAATCAAAGCGTATGGGAAGGTTTTGAGGAAAATTAAGTTTCCGGAAAATTATCAAGCAATTAAATAAAATTGCAAATTTAAAGAATTCCGGAAAGTTTGTGTTCCGGAAAAAAATATTAAAATTTTAAGTCCAATCTTAAAAAAAATTAAGAGATTAATCAAGTCTTCAGATATGTTTTACGGAAAATTAAGTTTCCGGAAAACTGTCAAGCAATTAAATAAAAATACAAATTTAAAGAATTCCGGAAAGTTTAAGGAAAAGTAAGTTTCCGGAAAAATATTAAAAATATTAAGTTCAAGCTTGAACGTAAAAATTTTTAATTAAACTTTTAAGTTTAAAGATATAAACTTGTATGCTTAAGTTTATAAACTTAATTCTGATTTATGAAAAAAAGTTTTAATAAAGGTATAAGAATATATTCTTTTTTACTTACTTGATAAAATAATTCAAGTTTGCGAATTTTTATGATAAATTTCAAAATGATTATTATTGTGATTTAAAAATCTTTTGTGAATTTTTACCCTCTTCAGACTTGAGAGAAATTGAGGAAACATTTTAAATAATTTAATTGAAAAAAATTATTTTCCTGTTGATCTTCCGAATTTTGATCTTATAGGAAAGATTAAAATAATATTGAAGAAAAAAAGAATAAAAAATAAACTAAAAAAGTGACTGTGTTTCTAGTTGAATATTTTTGGAGGGAAATGTTTTGAGCAAATATTGGGGAATGACTGAAAGAATATTATAGAGAGGGAAAAGCTAAGGATTTTTTAAAGTGGCATCGGGGAGAACAAGACTGTTATTTTAATGAAGAAAAAATAAATAGTTAAATGATGTAAAAAATAAAAATAAATAAAAATAATTGTATAAATAAGCATTTAATCAAATAAATTTTTTAATTTTTTCTTTATTTTTTGAAGGAGAAATTAAATTAAACTTTAGCCAGTTATTGATGTTTTAAATTAGGTTAGAGGTATTTGAACCCCTTACCTTGGAAATTTAAAAAGTTAATAAATTTTCCTTCTATGGCTAGTAGTGGATGTGTTTTTTAATTTAGTAAATGAGACATTTTTAGCTAACATTTTATTGAGTTTTTTTGAAAATGTTGCTTTTTAAAGGGCTAAAAATGAGTTGAAATTAATATCCATATTTATTGGAATTTGAAATTTTTAAAATATTTTTTAAATTTTGTAATAAGCGGGCCATTCTATTCCTCCATCATCCTCCAAATCAGAGGTGGATCGGAATTCCGATTTTTGAAAAAAATTTTTGATTTCCGAGTTCCGAGTTCCGGCTCTTTCGATTTTCAACACCTTTGACTGTCCCGACCCACCTCAGCTCCAAAGGTCAATTCTATTAGAGGGGGTCATTTAAATGGAGGGGGCATTCTATTAGAAATAGTATGGCATTTTTTAAACTTAATTTAATTTTATTTTTATCTATTTCTTATTTTTAGTTTAAAATTAAAAATTAGATAAAACTGATAAGAGAGGAAGCATATGGTGCATAAAATTAATATTTTATCTAATTATTTTTTTATCAATTTTGTGTCGTTGAAAATAAATAGCTTAAACATGAAGAAAAATAAAAATCTGTGAATATTTAGGAAGAATATTAAAAGGGGAAGGAATATTTTTGAGGGCAAAATTTGAGAAAAATGACAGAAAAAATAATCAGTCGTTCATTTTCTTCATTTCCACAGAACTAGACTTAAAATATTATACAATTTTTTTGTTTGTTTTGCATAAAATTAAAATATTTTTTAAGAAAAGTAAACTTAAATTTTATTTTTAAAAAATTGTCTGGCCATAAAATAAGTTTAAAAATGAAGAATAAAATTCGGAATGTTTATATTAGGGTGTAACACAAGTTCTGTCATAGAGGATGTATTTATAAATTATTTTTAGCCACATCAGGATTCGATATTCCGTACATATCCTCTTTATCCGCGTATATCTCAGAAACTTTTATTTTTTTTGAAAAAAGCTGAAACACGTCAAAAGAAATACGAATCGAGTTTTCGAATGGTATATAGACCTGTATATCCATAAAGTTACGTTTATTAAAACCTCCTCTATGACAGTTATACCCTAATATTTCCTTAAAATATTTTTGAATTAAAAATAATAATAAGAAAAATGATTAAATAAATAAACTTTTTATAAAAATAAATTTCCTCGAATTTTTTTAGCCAAAAATAGCGACTACTATGAATTATTTTAGAATTTTTCTTTTAATTTTTTATTTAATTTTTCTTTATTCTTTCAAAAATGTTTTGGCCAAAGAATTTATTAAAACAACTTTAAAATCAAAAATTATTCCAAAAGCAATTATTAATGAATTGCCTCAAGAGAAAAATCGAATTCCTCTGCGGGATCCTTTTAGAAATGTTCATTGGAAGGCTAAAGATGGGGAAAATGTTAATAATAGAGGTCGGGGATATTTATTGAAAAAATTGAAAATTTTTTGGAATTAATAAACAATTATTTTTATATTCGTTTGTTTATAGTTTATAATTAAATTTTAATTTTATAATTTTTAAACTTAAGTTTACAAATTAAAACTTGCTTAATTATAAAGGGTAAACCTAATTTTAAACCCTTATTTACAATCTTAAGTTTATCAAAATTTACAACCTTAAAGGTTTATTAAATTTATAGATAAAGTTTGAAACTTAAACTTAAGTTTGTAAAAACTTAAGTGTAAACGTAACTTAAGCTTTTTTAAACTTAATTTTATAAACTTGAAAGCAACTGAATTCAACTTTTATTATTTTAATTTATTTTGTAAATTTAAAGTTTATGGTGAACTTAAGTCTGAACTTTATATCTTTATACTTTTAAGCAGTCAAATAATATATAATTTCCAGGCCCATTTTATGGACAACCAGAACAAGTCCATTTATCTTATGGAGGTATTAGAATTTTTATAATTTAATCAAAACTAATCTAAAACTAAAAGGAGATCCCTCCCGTATATTTATTACTTGGCTAACATTTGATGACACAATAGAATCTATTGTTGAATATTGGGTTGATTCTATTCAGAATTTGAAGCGAGTTGAAGCAAAGATGGATTATTTTGACGATGGGGGTATTAATAAAGTTAGAAGGTACACACATCGAGCTTTACTTGAAGGAATAAGTCCAGGAATACGTTATTGTAAGTCTAAAACTTGCATTACACAATTCAACCTTGATTTTTATAAAGTCTATCGAGTCGGCTCGCAATACGGCTGGAGTTCTATATTCTCGTTTGTTGGACTTGAAGAAAGGCCGGATGGTGGTTATAGGTTAATTGCTTAAAATTAATCCTCATACGGCTTAGACTTAATTTAAAAGGTTTGCGGTATATGGTGATATGGGTAATGTAAATGCCCGTTCTCTTGGCAAATTACAAAGAGAAGCACAAAATGGGGATTTTGATATGATTTTGCATGTTGGTATGTAAATAATCTAAGGGGAAATAATTTTAAAAAATTTTTAAAAAAATTTAAGGTGATTTGGCATACAATTTGGATACGGTAAACTATAAATAATTAATCCACCTCCCGTCACCTTAAAGGATCAAGGCAATTTTGGAGACGAATTTATGCGTCAAATAGAGCCAGCCGCTGCATATGCTCCTTATATGGTCGTTGTGGGCAATCATGAATATGCTTACAATTTCTCCCATTATGTGAATCGTTTTACGATGCCAAATACAGAACATAACTTGTTTTATAGGTAATTGGATAAAATTATTAACTCAGAAGTCAGAAGGTAAAGGTGGAGAGAAGTAAATGCATGATCCTCCTCTCTCAGTTAACCTCTCTAAGTAAGAAGTTAATTCTGCGACCTCCTAGCGGTTGTTGATAGGCGTTTTCGCTCACCTCATACGTGGTGATAGCTCTTGCTCACCTCATATAGGTGATGGCATGGGATCTAGTAAGCATGGGATCTCCCTCTTCCCTACTAATCTATTTGGGAATTGTAAAATTGTAAAACTCTTCTTATTAATTTTTTAAGTTTTGATATCGGCCCAGCTCATTTTATAGCCTTCTCCACAGAATTTTATTTCTTTCTACAATATGGTGTTCAACAGCTAGCTACTCAATGGCATTGGCTTATACAAGACCTTGAAGTTTAAAATTAATTTTTAAAATAATTTGAATAATTTTTAAAATTTTTAGAAAGCCAATAAAAATAGAGAAAAGGTTCCTTGGATAATTACAATGGGTCATCGACCAATGTATTGTTCTGGTACATATTTTGGAATCATTAAAATCTTAATTAAAAATAGTTAATTTAAGACTATTCTGGCGATGATTGTACAAAATACAATTCTATTGTAATTTTAGTACAATTGTAATTTTATTTGTTTGGTAATTTAGATACGTACAGGACTGCCTGGAATACATGCCTATGCTTTAGAAAAGTAAAAACTTAATTACTAAAAAAAATAATAAAGAAATCCTCTAGGCAGGGTTGGCGTATCCCGGGGAATTTTAGGATATCCGGAACCGACTCTGAAGCGATAAATCCAGATAACCTTTTCGGATCCGGATATCCAGACTAAATTAAACTTTAAGACTTTTCTACAAGTATGGCGTAGATTTGGAGCTATGGGCACACGAACACACATTTGAGAGGATGTTTCCTGTCTATAACAGAACAACGTTTAATACTAGCACTGGTGTCTTTTTATTTATAAATTAAATATCTAAATTCAAGGCAATCCTTATGTTAATCCACCGGCACCTGTACATATCGTTAGCGGCTCAGCAGGTTGTCAGGAGAATACGGACCCTTTTGTGAAGGATCCCGGTCCTTGGTGAGCTCTCAAAAAAATTTTTTTTGATCTTATGAGGTCTCTGGAATTTTATAAAAAAAATTTTTTCTAGGAGCGCTTTCCGTTCTTCAAACTACGGATTTAGTAGGATGCATATTTACAATAAAACACACCTTTATTTCGAACAGACATTGGCTTCTAATGTAAGCTTAATTTAGAATATAACGAATAAATTTGTTACGTACAGGACACCGTAGAAGATCATTTTTGGCTAGGTAGGATTAATGTTTTTGTAAACTCAAAATTCAAGTTTAAACTTAAGTCAAACAACACCATCGCCCTTATTCGCCTATTGACAGGATTCGACTTGAACGGGAAGGAACTTATATCCCACACGATTACTGCCATGACAAGGCTTATTGTACTAAATATCGTCACTCAAATCTATAAACCTTAATTTCATTTTCATTTTTTCTGATACTTAAATCTAAAAATTAAATAAAGATGTACTTTTTACTTGTGACTTTTAATTGAATCGTCTCTCGAGAGAAATTTCAAAAATTTTTACTAAACAATAATAATAATAAATAAGCTTATAGTTTGTTTGTTCAACTTATTTTTAATAGATGAATCATTTTTGAGAGGAAAAAATGAAAGAGAATCAGTTTTTTATTTTTTAGATAAAGAAAGGATAAAGCAATATGTCTGTGTTAGCTTAGCTTCTCTATATTTATTATTGAGAAACTCACATTCTAATCATGTTTATTAGTAAATATAAAGACTTGTCTATTCCAATTTGCTAATTTTATTTTTGTATTTCTAAATTAATTGCCTAATATCAATTTTAAATATAACTTTTACAAGTAGCTTTGTTAATGAGGTGAATCCTGCATGTGTTTAAAAAGCTCCTTTTTTTAAAACCATTTACATAAACTCAAAAAATTTTCAGACAATTATCTATTAAAAAATTATGTTATTCATTATCCAATTTACTCTTTTCTTTATCCTTGTAAAATCATTTTACATTGGAGAATCACAAAATGATTTTAATAATGGAGGGCAGCAACAAGAATCTCCGCCATTTGTTGGTGGAGCTAATGTAGTACCCATACCATTGACTGATTCAGAACGCGCTTGTTTGGAAAAGAAAGATTTGGTCTGTTTAACTTTATAATTAGACTTAAATGTTTTAGACAACGTTCACTGTCAACTGTGTGCCTGATACACTTCCGGCAAAATGTTCGGAACAGGACTACAATAATTTGAAGAATAAGATGCAATCTTGTTCACTATTTTGAACGATTTGATTAAATAACGATGAAAAAAATATTTTACACATATTGTGATTATAATTAATTTTAAATAAAAGATTTTGATAGTAGCTTGGCTAATAGGTCGAATCCCGAACATGTTTAAAAAGCTCCTTTTCTAAATTTAATTTTTATTGAGCAAAAAAATTTTAATTTGAAATAACATTCATTTCCTTCATAGTCAGCTGAGTTGTGTTACTAGTTTTCTTAAAAAGAACGTTTGGGCATACTTGGTTTACTATTAACCATCGATTCATTTAGTAACTGTTTACTGAAAAGGAATATTTCCATTCCTGTCGTCATTATAAATTTTGTTATAATTCAATCTTTAAGTTAAATTTATAGCAAATCTAATTATCTACCAAACAATATCAAAAGCAGTTCAAAAGGTTCAAAATTTCTAGAGTTATAAGGGATTAACTAGACTATACTCTGACTCTAACTCCTTTTTTATAGCGTTAATATTAAAGGCGTTATCTCATGCAGTAAATAATAATTTTTTATTATTTTTTATTTGTTCAACTGTTAAGGTGTATATGATAAATATTTTCTATTAAACGGAGTATGTATTAGTAAATAATTAAGTTCAATATTATTAAAGGACTATTGAAAAAAATTGAAATTTATAAGCACTGTTTATTAGTAGCTCATCTAGTCATTTGAATCCTCCTTCCTTTTAAAGAGCTCCTTTTGTAGTTTTTATGATTTTATTTTCAGACTTAAAAAAATTATTTTCTTTCAAATAATGCTTCGTCCAATTTTTATTTATTGTCTTATTTGCATTTTATTAATTGAAACTGCCTATTGTGCACTTCCACCGAAATATTTGGGTCTTTGTAATTGGCAAGCTTGTGTTGGGGAAAAGGAGGAAGGCATGCATACGGTTTTAATTTCAAACTTTAAAAGTTTAAATAGTAGCTTTGCTAACAAGTCGAATTCACCTCATGTTTAAAAAGCTCATTTTTTATTTTTTTCCATAGTAGCTTAGCTAATATGTCGAATCCATTTCGTGTTTAAAAAGCTCGTTTTTATAGTAGCTTAGTTAATAGTTAGAATCCACCTCGTGTTTAAAAAGCTCCTTTTTATTTTTTAAATAGTAGCTTGGCTAATAGGTCGAATCCACCTCATGTTTAAAAAGCTCCTTTTTATTTTTTAAATAGTAGCTTAGCTAATAGGTCGAATCCACCTCGTGTTTAAAAAGCTTCCCTATTTTATTTTACAGAGTATTTGCTTACCTGAAGTAAAGCCAGATGCTTGTCTTCAAGAAACCTGGGATCAACTTGTTGCGGCTGACGAATTACCTCCATGCTGAATTCTTGAACAGAAGATGGATTATTTGAGATAATTGAAACTTAAATATTTTTCGAAAAATTATATAAATTATTTAATGAATAAAAATAAATAAATTTTATTTTCAATTTTCCATTGTTTAAATTTAGGAAATTGCCCAATTCTTTTTTTTATTTTCTTTTTTCATCAATCAACTTCATTTAATTATAAAATTTACTGCTACTTGTAAGTACATTTTTTGCACTTTTTACTTTCCTAAATTGGCCAAATTGCAAGAAGAATAAGAAGGAAAATAAGATGTGATGGGTGAGAAAAATGTCTAAAAATGGTTTATTATGAGGAGAAGCTTGTTTTATCCTTCATTTAATAAAAACATTTTATTTTCCTTTTTAGCATTCCTTTATAACCTTTGTTAAAAGCTTCATACACCCCTCCTTTTTAATTCTGCTGAAAATTTTAGAGCACGGATTAGGTCACTTTAGAGTCACAAATAGTAGCTTAGCTAATAGGTCGAATGCACCGTGCGTTTAAAAAGCTCGGTCTAATAATTATAATTTTATTAATTTCGTTAGCACGCCACTGAAAAATATCCAAGAAATGTTTGAGACTAGAATGAGCAAAAATACAAATTAGTAGGTGTAATCCTAATGTATGGGAAATTTAGTAAAAAAACTAACAAAATTTTCTCATATCCCTTTTAAAATTGGATTATAAAGTGTGTGAGAGTATAGTAAAAAACTTAAGTTTATGATTTTTGAGTGAAACAAGTTTTATTTTTATTTCACTTAAGTTTACACACTTAGTTTTAAATTTAAGTTTAAATACAGACTTAAGTTTATATATTTCAGGAATAAATTCCTTCGTCCTGCAAACAGAATTAACTTAAGGAAATGGTAATTAATAAATAAAATATACATTTGTAGTTAATAAGTAAATAGATCAGTGTTTAAGATTTTCGGTGCCGCATCAGTCGAATGGGAGCCTTTTAGCAATATGATGCCAATGCATCCTGTAGCTCTTGGTAGTCAATCCAAATCCTCTTCCCATCACTCCTTCCTACATCAACGTCGCCATTCATTTAGAGACATTACAACTTCAAGGATCCATCAACAACAGAGAATCCCTTTACTTCATCATTCTGCAAAATCTCCTCCACCTTTACTTCATAAATCTTCTGTAGCTAGATGGAAAACGCAGCCATCGAGACATCCTGGAGTTCATGAAGCTATCTTCTTTGCTGACCGTAATAATTTTATTTTTTATTATTATAAAGCCTCGGAATATTTTTTTAATCTTAATTTGTATATTCAAGTTAATTTTTAAGTTTATTTTCCTGTTTTTAATTTTTGTCAAGTTTAAATAGTAGCTTTGCTAATAGGTTGAATCAACCTTGTGTTTAAAAAGCTCGGTTTTATTTTTTGAATAGTAGCTTAGCTAATAGGTCAAATCGACCGTGCGTTTAAAAAGCTTCTTTTTTATTTTAGTGTTTAAAAGTCTTTATATTCAAATTTCTTTATACATTTAGAACCGGTTACCGGAAATCTTGGATTCTGTGGTTACATGCTTACAATAATGTCTACAATATTTTTACTATTGACAGCCCCCATTTCAGTATTCTTTTGTATTAAAATTGTAAAGGAATATGAACGTGCTGTTATTTTTCGTTTGGGAAGGTTAATTCCTGGCGGTGCCAGAGGGCCAGGTTGGAATCTTGGACTAATTATTTCTTAACCTTTCCTAGGCCTTTTCTTTATTAACCCTTGCATTGACAATTTTCGAATTGTGGATCTTAGGTATTTTTTTAATTTTTTTATCTTTCAATAATTATTCTAGAGTATTAACATTTGATGTACAACCCCAAGAGGTTAAAAAAAATTTTTAATCCTGAAATTTTTTCTGATAAATTTAAGATTCTTTCAAGAGACGCAGTAACGGTAGCGGTAGATGTAGTTGTTTACTTTAGAATTTCTAATGCTACAATTTCTGTTACTAATGTGGAAGATTCTAGTCGTTCTACTAAATTATTAGCTCAAACGACCCTTAGAAATGTTCTTGGAACTAAAACTTTAGCTGAAATGCTTAGGTAAGATTATTAGGATTTTTAGAGTTAAATTGAAGTGTCGTTCAATTTTTAAAAATATAATAGAACCAAAATTAAGTAAAAAATTAAATTTCAAAAAATATTTTAGCGATAGAGAACAAATTAGCCTTCAAATTCAGGTATAAATTAAGGAAATTAAAAAATTCAAATAATTTTAAAAATTAAAGAGAATATTTTTAGGAAACACTAGATGAAGCAACCTACCCATGGCAATAATTTTAATTAGAAATTAATTTTTAGAAAATTAAGGGGTGTAAAAGTGGAGAGAGTTGAGATTAAAGACGTCAGACTACCATATCAACTTCAGGTTCTTTCAAAAAATTATTTTCTGGTTCAAAGATTTTGGTTTAAAATTCTGATTTAAAATTCTGGTTTTAATTCTGAAAATAATTCTGATTTTTATGTTTTATACACTGAATAATAATTCTGATAAGAATTAGTAATCAGAATTATTATTAGAAATAATTCAGATAAAAATTCTGAAGGTAATTTTGATTTTAATAATAATTCTGCTAATCTTCTGATGGTAATTCTGAATTTTATCATAATTCTGAAATTAATTCTTATAATAATCTTAAAATTAATTTTGATTATATTCTGATTTAATTCCTACAATACTTTTGTTACTAATTCTGATATTAATGTAATTTTGAAATTGACTATGATATTAATTCTGATAATAATTCTGTTAATAATTCAGATTATATATTTATAGAGAGCTATGGCAGCAGAAGCAGAAGCAACACGCGAAGCGCGCGCTAAAGTAATAGCTGCAGAAGGAGAAGAATTATCTTCCAGAGCTTTGTACCAAGCCGCAGAATTAATTTCTCAATCTCCCTCAGCTATACATTTAGCAATGCTACAAACATTAAAAGCAATTAGTGCTGAGAAGAATCAAACAATTGTTTTGCCTATTCCCGTTGAAATTGTTAGATGGCTTGGAAAAATGTAAAGCAATGCTTTTTAGAAGAATTAATTAAAAATTAAATTTAGGAAAAAGAATAAACCAACGGATAAAACAAAATTAATAATTGAATAACGAGAAGAATAATTTGGAAATAAAGTTGAACCGTTAAACTTACTATTTAAAATATTGGATAAACTATTTAAAAAATTATTTTTGAAAATTTATTGTAAAATAAGAGATGCAGTATATCCCTCCTAGTGAAGGGATGGGTCTGATTACCTTATATCCGAAGACGGCTTTTCGATCCGAACCCCAATCTGAAAAAAATTTTGAAAACCTATCCGAAGTCCGACCCGGATTTTCTCTTAAACCTGACCCATCCTTTTAAATATAGTAAATTCTCTGGGTATTAACTTATTCATCCTTGAAGTCTCCCGTCATTTTTATTTACTCAAAAAATAATTCAGCAATTCTCAAAGACTCCAATGGAACTAGTATTTGAGATGGGCAGCTGGCCCAAAGGGGATGAAACGGCCGGGAGAGAGGAACACATTTCTATTTGACAAAAATAAATTAGCTTAAGTTAAGGCCAAGGATGCCCAACTTTCCCAAGAACGGGATTAGGGAGAGTTATAAAATAAATAGGAGATGAGAGAGAGAGTAATTTGTGTTACTAGTCTTTATTTGGGCATACGTCCCACACTTTATGTGAATTTATTTTATTTTTTTATTTGTCTAAGCCGTTACGTAGAATAACAAATCCAGTCCTTTTATTTTTTAAATTAATTTTTTCCAAGTTTTTTTAAAATTCTGTCTTATTTGTTAAATCAAAAATTTGGACTGATTTCAATTTATAAGACCGCCCTGTTGCCTCAGAAAATTAAAATACTGGACCGGGCTTGGTTATTAAATTTATGGGTCTTGAACTTATAAATAGGGGGAGATATTGGGGGAGATATCTAAGGGTCTTGAATTATAATAGGGGAGATATTTTAAGGGTCTTGAGCTTATAAATACAGAACTAATAGCTTCGACTAGCTATTGCGCCAGTCGAAAAATGGACTTTCTTTAAATGCTATTAATTAAGTTGGCTATAGTAAATTATTTAAATAAAATTTTTTGAAAGTCATCCTCTCCAATATATCCTCATTTTCCAAGAAAAAAGTGAAATTTGATATATATTCGCTCACACAACACAAATGTGTGAATATATAAAATATGCTTAAATATTCTATACATCTGCTTTCTGGAGGGATATTTTATTCTTCAATAAAGGATATTTTCTAGGAAGGTTATTTTCCTAAATAAAAAAATTTTTCCATTGACTTTTGATTAAATTAGTGCTTATTTTTATTAAATTAAAGGCTAGTTTTATTTCTATTATTGATAAAAATATGGCATTAGCCGGCCCAGCTATAAGTCTTATAAGTCGGCTGGAGTGGCTGGCACCAGAGGTGGGTCGAAATTCCGCTTTCCGGCGTTTTTTCCTTCCGATTTCTGAAAAAAATTTGATTTCCGATTTCCGAGTTCAGACTTTTGAGCCAGTTCCGATTTCCAACACCTCTGACTGTTTCGACCAGCCTCCGGCTGGCACAATAGTAAGACGTATGCCTGTAAGATTGAGAGTCACAAGTTTGGTAACTAGGCCCGACTTTTTATCTTCTGAAACAACTGTGTACTGTGAGAGAACGGATAAAGCTTAAAGTATCTAAAATCGCAAATTTCATGTCCTCAATTTTTGCGAATTTTTTATTACGGAAATCCCTACTAATTAATGTTGCGATAGTCCCTATAAACAAATTTTATTTTATTATTTTTCCCATCTTATTTCTTTATTTTTCCCATCTTTCTTCGGCATTGCCATAAATTTCCCCTCCCAATCCAATTGACCAATTTTCTTTAAAGCGC
This sequence comes from Meloidogyne incognita, assembly GCA_036172945.1. Taxonomy (NCBI): domain Eukaryota; kingdom Metazoa; phylum Nematoda; class Chromadorea; order Rhabditida; family Meloidogynidae; genus Meloidogyne; species Meloidogyne incognita. Next base: position 3,646,012 of record JARQAC010000010.1, read on the forward strand.
GGCACTTGAATAAAATTGGTTTTGTTTAGTAGCTTTGTGTCTCAGGTTTTATTATCTTTTCGTTAAAAATAAATTTTCCAGAAAACACCAAAAAAATATAAAATCAAAATTTAAACAGACGCTCAATTTTAAAAAAATAATACCCCAAACACCGCTAATTTTAAACCTTCACGACAAATAAAAAATATTAATAGATAAAATTTGGTTGATAAAAATTAAAAATAACTAACTATAATTTAAAAAATTATTAAAAAAATAAATGGAATGATACATAGAGGTAAACTAATAATTTTATAGTTCACGTGACTAAAAAATAACTACAAATATTTATATTCATTTTCCTCTGCTCTTAATAATTATTACAAAATTTATTAAATATATTTTTTATTTTTTTGCAACTATTAAAATATTTTTACAATTATTGTAAATCTTGAAAATATCAACATTTGTAAAATTTAAAATAAAGTTTAAAAACTTAAAATAAAGTTTAAAAACTTAAAACTTAAAACTTTGCAGAACTTGAATTATATATATTATAATTGTAAAAACTTTTTTACAACACTCAAAACTTTTTTTCAACTTTTTACAACTCTCAAGTTTTATTTTCGCAATTATGAAGAGCAGATTCTTTAAAAAGGTTGGTAAACAATTAATTTTAAGTTTGTAAACTTAATTTTATTATAAAAACTTAAATTTTTTATAAAAACTTTAATTTTTTATTTAAACTTTAATTTTTTATTATTTCTTTATAAATAGTCATCCTCTTCCAAAAACGAAAATATAACTCAATCTACTTCTTATAATTCCCAACTGTGTGACCAACTTCAAAAACCTTCTTTAAATATAAAACAACGAAAAAATACCCCTACAAATCCAGCTTCAACAGAAACAATTCAAAGAAAATCGTCCTCATTTACTCAAAAAATTTGTTGTCCTACTCCTTCCTCTTCATCTTCTACTCAAGGAATTATTGGTTGTAGTAATGGATTGTTTGAATGTTGCAGTAATACTTGTACAAGTTTATTCCCAACAGAAATGCGGTTAATAGCGGAAGGGAAGCGTGCTTATTTTGGGAGGATTAGGAAAAACCTTGGAGGTTAATAATAAATTTAAAAAAATTCCGCAATTATTGTCCGCAAATTTTTTGCGGATAAATTTTTTGTCCGCAAATTTTTTGCGGATTTTTCCCTTAAAGCTTGCAGTTTTTAATTAAAAATAATTTCTAAAAAAATTCAGAACCATCAGAATCATTAATTAATTATTCTCCCGTCCTATCACATAAGCAGCAATTAATAGAACAAAGGTTACTACAACAATATGGAGTTAATGTGAGTAACAACACACCAACAAATAATTCAAATAATAATCAAATAGCTCAATTAGTATTTACACTAGCCCAGCAATTAAATATAAAAGATTTGGAAATTTATAAATTAAAAAATAAATTAAAAAGAATTGAGAAAAGAGACGAAAATTTTTTTGAAAAATTAAATAATGAGGTAGAAGTGAAGGAAAATGAAATTAAAGAAAATAAGGAGGAAATAAAAAGATTGAGAAGAAAATTGAAAAATGCTGAAATTGAATTAAATATAGCTACTAATAATAATTTTAAAATGAATAATGAAAGGGATAAGGGTGTAATGGAAGAAGTGGAATTTGGTAGGGAGAAGGTAGAATTTGTAAACTTATTAAAACTTGTTTTAATCTTCCGGAAAAAATAATAAATAAATGATATTGCAGTTAATTATGAAACAAGTTTCCGGAAAGTTAGATTATAAACTTAAGTTTCCGGAAAGCATAATTTAATTAAAAAAATAATCAACAGAAATATATTTTTCCGGAAAAGCAATAAATAAATAATTGCGCAAACTTAAGTTTCCGGAAAAAATAAACTTTTGAAAGAAAACTTAAGTTTGCGAAAATAAAATAAACTTAGGTTTCCGGAAAATATATTAATTTAACTAAAATTCAATAATGAACACTAATATATTTTTTCCGGAAATAACTTCCTTCCGGAATTACCTTGTTCCTTTTAAAAATATTTGAATAATTTAGCTTAAAGGTTTATTTAGCGCTCTGACATATCACAGCTACAAAATAAAATTATCTTTGAAGAAAAACTTCATCAAAATAAGGAAGCGGAATGGGATAGGGAACGACGTGAATTAATTCAGAAAATTAAAAATTTAAATTATTCAATAGAAAAAATGTCTAAAGAATATAAAAATAATGAAGAAAGTCGAAAACAATTGGAACTACAATTAGAATTAATTAAAATTGAAAATGAGTGTCAACAAATAATTCCAATTCCTATTGGAAAAGAGAGAGAAGAACAAGGTGGGAATTAAACTTAAAACTTAAGTTTCCGGAAAAAATTAATAATAATGTCTGACTCATAAACTTGAGTTTCCGGAAATATATAAAACTTAAGATTATAAATTGAAACTCAAATATATTTAGGTTTCCGGAATATTAATAGAGTAAAAATAACTTGAATTAAAAACTTAAGTTTCCGGAATACATTAAGCGTAGACAGAAGGTTTTGGGCTAAAAACTTAAAACTTAAGTTTCCGGAAATATTTATACAAAACTTAAGATTATGGATTGAAACTCAGATATTTAGGTTTCCGGAAATATTACTTGACTTAAAAACTTAAGTTTCCGGAATAGGTTAATTGTAAACAAGTTTTAGACTGAAAATAAATCTAATATAATTCATTTCAGTTCCATCCCCCTTTGAGGATTTTCCTTCTCCAAAAATTTATTCTACTTCAGCCGATAGCAGTTCCGGAATTAGCTCTTCATTAAAAGGAATAATTAATGAAGGAAGTTTAAAAGAAAATAATAAACAAATTAAAGTTCAAGAGAAATTAAAAGAGTGTCGGCAAAAAATAAAGCAATTAATCCAGACAACAGAAAAATTGCAAAGAGGGGAGAGATTAAAAGGAGAGGATTTATTTGGTCTGTTTAATAATTTCATAATTAAAAAAATTTAAAATTTTTTTAAATTTATTTAGTGTGTAGAGGAGCTTAGTAAACACAGAGGGAATAATATTGTTTAGCCAAGCTCAAAAAAATTTTTTTCTAAATCGATAAACTTAAGTTTGCGAAATAAAATAGCGTGTGAAAAACTGTTTAAAATTAAATTATTCAAGTTTGTAAAATATTAAAATTAATTTATTCAAGTTTGTAAAATATAAGTTAATTTAATATAATTACAAAATTAATTAATTTAAAGGAGTTTCCTTTGTAAAAGAAGAAACAAAAGGGAAAAATAAAAATTATGAATTATCCGATAAAATATTAAATGATATTGAAGAACACAATTTAAAAGACATTGAAGGTATTCAAAAAGATTTGGAATTATTACACGATAAAATGACTATTGTATATGCAAAGGGTGTTATTGGAAAGTGAAGATAGAATGATATTATAATCATTTTTAAATAATTTTCTTTCTCTAAATACTTAAAAATATTCTCCACTTTAAACCTTTTTTTCATTTTTTTATAATAAATTTAGTGTTATTTTTTGAGTTATTTTTAGAGTTATTTTTAGAGTTAAACTATTTTTATAAAAAGATATTTTTTAAAATTTACATATAATTTAAGGAAATACTGGAAAAGTATGTTGAAGATATTCTTGCTATATTTAATAAATATTAAGTGGATAAATTAAGATATGAATTGTGAAATTTTTATGACTAATTTTATTGTTAGGTATACATATTCTATTTCAAGTTTATTTTTGTGTTTCAAGTTTATTTTTGTGTTTCAAGTTTATTTTTGTGTTTCAAGTTTATTTTTGTGTTTCAAGTTTATTTTTGTGTTTCAAGTTTGTTTTGTATTTCAAGTTTATTTTTTGTGTTTCAAGTTTATTTTTGTATTTCAAGTTTATTTTTGTATTTCAAGTTTATTTTTTGTGTTTCAAGTTTGTTTTTCTGTTCAAGTTTATTTTTGTATTTCAAGTTTATTTTTGTATTGCAAGTTTATTTTTTGTGTTTCAGGTTTGTTTTTCTGTTTCAAGTTTATTTTTCTGTTTCAAGTTTATTTTTTATTCTAAAATATGTGACAAGTATCCTTGGCCTTTAGTCTGATCTAAGAATGATTTGGATTATTAAAAATTAAAGGCAAAAAATATTCTAACAATAGAAAGAGAAGGTGGGATTATATTATTAGAGAAGATGGGGTGTTTTGCGCTCCCGTCATCAGCACCTCCGGCCATTTAAGTCTTAAGTTTTCAAAACAATTCTAATTAAAAGGACTATTTCCTCGTTATTTAAATTAGCCTATACTCTATTTAAAATATTTATTTCTAAAAAGTTTGGCATTCTGTTTAAAATTTCTTTCTCTCTCCTTCTTGTATTTTTTGTCGACTTACTATAAAAGCCTTATTTTGTATAGTATATAAAGCTCTCACTCCATTAATTACCTAAATCCTTATTGTAATTTTAGAAGCTTTTTCAAAGCTTATTGTCGCTGTTCTTTGCCGCTGATTTGTTTGTTCGTTCTAGCGTTTTGTGCTGCTTATTTGGCTGCTTTATTGCCGCAGTTTTTGGCATTTTCTTGCTTGTTCTGAAAAGGTAATTGAAAGATTTTTTGGATATGCCTTAGCCGGTGGCTGGTTCGGAAGCCGTTCGATATGTATATCATTTAATTCGTCTCGGAGAGCCTAGTCGAGTCGACTGATTTTCGAATCGTTTTCGAACGCCACCGGCTAAAGTACGGACAGATTTTTTGTTAAACTAAAAATACTTTTTTTATTTTCCAGCTTTTCAACACTCTTCTCTGCATTTGGTGGAAATTGTTGGCTGCTTGTATAAAAAAGTAAGAAATATTTTATATTAAATTTGTCTAAAAATTTGCTTTCTAATAAAGATGGAAACGTCAACAATGGAATCGTTGAAGGCTGAAACTACGTGGAATATTCGAGATCCAGAAAGACTCGTTAAAGCCTTGTATTATGCTGAGAGTGTAGAGCTAAAAAGTAAGAAAAAACTTTTTTTCTTGCAAAAAATTATTTTTGTTTAGGTCAACCTTTTTTTAACCCAAAATTCATGGATGTCACTTTTGAATTATGTTTAAAACTTTGTTATGCTTCTTCTACTGCATACGTTTACCTGCGGCAGTTTGGTGCGTTAAATAATAACAAAGTAAACACAAGATATAAAATTTATGTTGTTAAATATGGGAAACAAGAAGTCATTATTTCGAGGTAAATTTATGAGTTCGAAAATGTCTAAATTATAATAAAATTTTAGATCCTCTACACTTTTGGAAAACCAAGAAAGGATGGGATATAAAGAAATTCAATATTACCAGTACATGTACCACGGTAAATTTAAAAAATTTTTTGAATATACGCGAATTTTTAGGCAAGTTAGAACTTAGATGTGAAGTCCAATTTGATCGTTATAATGATTTTACTGCGTTTAAAGAATCGATGGAAAAGATGGTTAATTTAGAAATGTTTACTGATTGTTGTTTGAAAGTGAGTAACATTATATGTCGGCAGTATTGCGTTTGCGGGATCCCGCATGCAGAAGTAGCTCACGCGGAAATAATCATGCCAATTTAAAAAAAGTCGGAAAAGGAATCCTGCTAAATCCTGCGCGGGATCCCGACCTGCGCCGACCTCTAGTAAACGTACAAAAAATTATACAAATTTTATTTTTAAGGTTGGTGAGCATTCCCTAAAGTGTCATCGTTCTATTTTAGCGAAGAGTAGCGAAGTATTTTTTGAAACTTTGGATCAGATGGATAAGAATAAGGCCGAATTGGTAAATTTTGAAAAATTTGAAGGCTTTAATGTTTATCCTGTGTGGATTGGAAAATTTTCCTTTTTCTGGATTTCCATTTTTTGGGTTTAAAGTTCCGAAAATTTCAATTTTCTGGCTTTCAGAATTTAAAAATGACTAAAATAAATTCAAAAACTTTACATAATTCAAATAATTTTAAGGAAACGTTTGAAATTCCAATTGTTGAATTCGATGTTCAAGTTGTCCAGGGGATGCTTCAATTTCTTTATACTGGAAGTGTCAAGCCAGCCTATATGGAAAGTCATGTGGAAAACATTCTTTTAATTGCTCACAAATACAAAATTACAAATTTGAAGTATGAATGCGAGGTTTATATGAGCAATTTAATCGGTAAATTTCTTTTTAATTTTTGTACTTTTTCCTTATAAGCCCGAAGATTTTTGGCTGTATTTTAACCAGTAGCCGATTCCAAGGTTTTTGGGTAATTTTTGAGGAAAATACGAGTAACCCACAAAGGGGTTTCTTGGGGATAAAAACTCCTTTAATTTAAAATTGCGGGAAAATATAATTTTAGATTGTAGTATTGTTAACAATTTTTTAATTTCAGAAAACAGCAAACTTCTCAATTACTGCAATATTGTTAACTTGTATGAGGCTACAACTCTTGAAAAGGTTAATTATCCCAATTTCAGCTTTTTATATGTAATTAATTAAATTTACAGGGCATTGTATTGTTTATTCAATTAAATAAAGAATCTGTGGTTAATAGTCAAGAATGGAGGCAGATCAAATTAAAGCGTTGTGCTTGGGCGAATAATATTTTAGAACGGGCCTTAATTGCGAAATAATAATAAAATAATAAATTTTATAAATATTTTTCTGTCTCATTGTCGATGGGGGTGGTCATTTTCTTCTTTTTAATATTACTTTTCTGAGAAGTTAAAATTTTAAAACGACTCTGGGCCTCAATTTTTCACCCCTTTTTTGTTCCATTTCTTATTTTGGTATTTGAAATGGCCACCCTATTACTATACATATTTGTTGAATAAGCATATTTATTTTAATAAAATTGTATTTCATTTGAAGCATTGCATAATTTTTAAAAATTAGGACAAATTTACCTATTTTCAATTTCGGAAAGTAAAATTGTTAAAAAAACTTTCTCTTAAATTTGCCAAAAAAATATTTTTTTGAACTTGCTTAATGGAGATGGTAGTTTAAGTGGACAACCACAACATTCATGTTTGAAAGAACTAATCCTACGCCTCCTGAATTCGTTGTACAAGCTGCTTTTGAAGAAGTTTGTTTATTTTTTCATTTTATATTTTTAATGCTTCTTAAAATTGGTATGCCTACTTTTGTGGGCATTTTTATGAAAAGAATTTGTCTTCGTGAATTTAGTCTACTTTGACCGATATGCTATCATTTTTTCATAAATTAGCGTGTATTTCAACTTTTCTCGATCCAAACGAGTCGGAGATGACCTTCTTGGTGATATTGAACCGAAGGTTGAAGTGATAAAAACGCCGGCCAACAAGGGCGCAACTGACGAACAGACTGTTCAGCATGAAGAAGAGGAAATTAAACTTGATAGCCTGTCAGTGGTCACTAAACACTGATCATGCAAAGTAAGACATTGGGAGTCAGGTATTTGAATTATTATTATGATGATCCTCGGGGTTCCTGATGATCCTCGGGGTTCCACGCCTGATACCCTTAAGAAATTGATCCACAAATTTTACAGTTCATCAACTTTGCATTTTTTGTGGCAGCGTTGTACATAAACAGTTGAAGAGCCAATTGAAGAAGAAAAGATGAGTATAAGGCTGAGGGAAGAAGAAAAATGACGAGGAAAAACTGAAGAGAAGAAAGGATGAGACTGTTGAGGATGACAAGGATAAATCTAAGGAAGATGAAAAGAAGGAAGATGAAAACCCAAAAACTAAGAGTGTTGGCTTAGTCTGGGATGAATGCAATGAAACTCATTTGGATGCCTCAACTAAACGAAGTTGACGAACAAGAAAGCAAAAATCCTCATCTAATCATAGCACCAATTTTATTCTGAAGAATTATTTCACCAAAATATTTGTAAATAATAATAAATTTTTTAAGAATTCTAGCTAAATCTAGCTGAAAATCTCTTCACTTCTTTTTATTTATTCAAGAATAAAAATGACAATGAAAGGGATGGACACTTACATCATTGTCTTAATAAAATATATATTTGGTCAATAATAATAAATTAACTGAATAGTCAACAAAAATAATCATTAGGAAGGGATATTGATATACACAGATACACGACTAAGTTAATTGTCAAATTGCACTGGTGAGAAATGAACTGCGTTACGTTTAACACCAGGCATGCAAGTCTGAAAAAACAGCAAAATAAATTATAGTAAATTTAATTTTAAGATTATTTTAGTCTAAAAAAATAAAAAATTAAAATTAAAAATCCAGACAACTAAGAAATGCTTGAGTATAAAAAGTACAAACAACAGCATAAGGAATAAATCGATTAGGCCACTTTGACGCCAAGCCCACTTAGGCGAAAAAAATAAAAATAAATTAATTTGAATATTTAGGCGCGAAAAAAAGAAAAAATAAAAATAAATTAATTTGACCATTTAGACGCGAAAATATAAATAAATTAATTGACCATTTAGTCGCAAGGTAATTTAATTTGGCCACTTAGACGCAAAGCCCATTTAGACACAAAATAAAATTTTTTGACTTCGTATTTTTTTAGATAGAATGGATGAGTTAAATTAATTTTTTTAAGAACATTCAGTTTATTTATACAATAAGTATTGACTTAAGTTTATTTTTAAAATCTAATGGTGATTTACTTAAAATGGTATTTTTACCTAGTATATTCCACATTTTAGTTGTTCTATTTATAAATGATCTAGAACTTTTAGAATTTTGTTTTTTTGAAATAATTCTATGAGATGAATGGCTAGATTTTCTAATAGGATGAGAAAATAGTGTTTCAAGTCCTAAGTGAGAATAACCATTAACTATTTTGTACATAAGCATTAAATCAAAAATTTTACGTCTATTCTCAAGTGTTTGAAGGTTAAGATATTCCAACCTATTCTCATAGGGTAGTTCAGGTAAATTACATTTCTTAAAAACAATTTTAGTAAAAAATTTTTGGCATTTTTCAAGAGAATTAATTTACGTTTTGTAAAGAGTGTTCCAAGTTTCCGGTGCATATTCAAGCATAGGTCTTATGTAACTTTTATATATTAGTATCCAAGTTGCTGTTTTTCTTGACTTTATTATTCTAAAGATTGTTTTCATCCTTAGATACGCGTTACGAATAATTATGTTAATATGTTCTTTAAACCTAAGCTTGTTATCAATACATATTCCAAGGTCGCGAATAGATTGAACCTCATTTATAGTATTGTTAAAAATCTTATACTGGTCCTTAGGATTATTTTTACCCAGATGAAGCACAAATGTCTTATTAACTGATATGTCTAATTTCCATTTTTTTGACCATTCTTCAACATTTCTAAGGGCAACTGCTAATTCTAATCTTTCATTTTTAGTCTTATAAACTTTATAAATTTTAACATCATCAGCAAATAGTTTAATTTTAACGCCGTTTGGAATAACATTAGATAAGTCATTTATATAAATTAGAAACATCAATGGGCCAATAATCGATCTTTGTGGAACTCCCGTACTAATTCCATATGGTTTTGATAATACGTCATTAATTTTTAGTTGGTTATTTTTTTTGGTTATTAATTTTTTTGGTTATTAATTTTTTTGGTTATTAATTTTTTTAGTTGGTTATTAATTTTTAGTCTAGCTGAAAATCTCACCTTATCATAACACCAATTTTATTCTGAAGAATTATTTCACCAAAATATTTGTAAATAATAATAAATTTTTTAAGAATTCTAGCTAAATCTAGCTGAAAATCTCACCTTATCATAACACCAATTTTATTCTGAAGAATTATTTCACCAAAATATTTGTAAATAATAATAAATTTTTTAAGAATTCTAGCTAAATCTAGCTGAAAATCTCACCTTATCATAACACCAATTTTATTCTGAAGAATTATTTCACCAAAATATTTGTAAATAATAATAAATTTTTTAAGAATTCTAGCTAAATCTAGCTGAAAATCTCACCTTATCATAACACCAATTTTATTCTGAAGAATTATTTCACCAAAATATTTGTAAATAATAATAAATTTTTTAAGAATTCTAGCTAAATCTAGCTGAAAATCTCACCTTATCATAACACCAATTTTATTCTGAAGAATTATTTCACCAAAATATTTGTAAATAATAATAAATTTTTTAAGAATTCTAGCTAAATCTAGCTGAAAATCTCACCTTATCATAACACCAATTTTATTCTGAAGAATTATTTCACCAAAATATTTGTAAATAATAATAAATTTTTTAAGAATTCTAGCTAAATCTAGCTGAAAATCTCACCTTATCATAACACCAATTTTATTCTGAAGAATTATTTCACCAAAATATTTGTAAATAATAATAAATTTTTTAAGAATTCTAGCTAAATCTAGCTGAAAATCTCACCTTATCATAACACCAATTTTATTCTGAAGAATTATTTCACCAAAATATTTGTAAATAATAATAAATTTTTTAAGAATTCTAGCTAAATCTAGCTGAAAATCTCACCTTATCATAACACCAATTTTATTCTGAAGAATTATTTCACCAAAATATTTGTAAATAATAATAAATTTTTTAAGAATTCTAGCTAAATCTAGCTGAAAATCTCACCTTATCATAACACCAATTTTATTCTGAAGAATTATTTCACCAAAATATTTGTAAATAATAATAAATTTTTTAAGAATTCTAGCTAAATCTAGCTGAAAATCTCACCTTATCATAACACCAATTTTATTCTGAAGAATTATTTCACCAAAATATTTGTAAATAATAATAAATTTTTTAAGAATTCTAGCTAAATCTAGCTGAAAATCTCACCTTATCATAACACCAATTTTATTCTGAAGAATTATTTCACCAAAATATTTGTAAATAATAATAAATTTTTTAAGAATTCTAGCTAAATCTAGCTGAAAATCTCACCTTATCATAACACCAATTTTATTCTGAAGAATTATTTCACCAAAATATTTGTAAATAATAATAAATTTTTTAAGAATTCTAGCTAAATCTAGCTGAAAATCTCACCTTATCATAACACCAATTTTATTCTGAAGAATTATTTCACCAAAATATTTGTAAATAATAATAAATTTTTTAAGAATTCTAGCTAAATCTAGCTGAAAATCTCACCTTATCATAACACCAATTTTATTCTGAAGAATTATTTCACCAAAATATTTGTAAATAATAATAAATTTTTTAAGAATTCTAGCTAAATCTAGCTGAAAATCTCACCTTATCATAACACCAATTTTATTCTGAAGAATTATTTCACCAAAATATTTGTAAATAATAATAAATTTTTTAAGAATTCTAGCTAAATCTAGCTGAAAATCTCACCTTATCATAACACCAATTTTATTCTGAAGAATTATTTCACCAAAATATTTGTAAATAATAATAAATTTTTTAAGAATTCTAGCTAAATCTAGCTGAAAATCTCACCTTATCATAACACCAATTTTATTCTGAAGAATTATTTCACCAAAATATTTGTAAATAATAATAAATTTTTTAAGAATTCTAGCTAAATCTAGCTGAAAATCTCACCTTATCATAACACCAATTTTATTCTGAAGAATTATTTCACCAAAATATTTGTAAATAATAATAAATTTTTTAAGAATTCTAGCTAAATCTAGCTGAAAATCTCACCTTATCATAACACCAATTTTATTCTGAAGAATTATTTCACCAAAATATTTGTAAATAATAATAAATTTTTTAAGAATTCTAGCTAAATCTAGCTGAAAATCTCACCTTATCATAACACCAATTTTATTCTGAAGAATTATTTCACCAAAATATTTGTAAATAATAATAAATTTTTTAAGAATTCTAGCTAAATCTAGCTGAAAATCTCACCTTATCATAACACCAATTTTATTCTGAAGAATTATTTCACCAAAATATTTGTAAATAATAATAAATTTTTTAAGAATTCTAGCTAAATCTAGCTGAAAATCTCACCTTATCATAACACCAATTTTATTCTGAAGAATTATTTCACCAAAATATTTGTAAATAATAATAAATTTTTTAAGAATTCTAGCTAAATCTAGCTGAAAATCTCACCTTATCATAACACCAATTTTATTCTGAAGAATTATTTCACCAAAATATTTGTAAATAATAATAAATTTTTTAAGAATTCTAGCTAAATCTAGCTGAAAATCTCACCTTATCATAACACCAATTTTATTCTGAAGAATTATTTCACCAAAATATTTGTAAATAATAATAAATTTTTTAAGAATTCTAGCTAAATCTAGCTGAAAATCTCACCTTATCATAACACCAATTTTATTCTGAAGAATTATTTCACCAAAATATTTGTAAATAATAATAAATTTGTATTGTAAATAATAATAAAATCGCATATTATAGCAAAAATCCAATAAAAACCTTTTTTCACTTGTTATTAAAAAATTTTATATTTTTGTGCTATTTTTAGAGTTAAAATTTAAAAAATTGTAAAATATAATATTCGTAATTTTCAAGTTTTTAACAGAAGTTTACATTTGAACAAGTTAGAAAACAAATTGAAAAATTTGAGTTAGGTTTTAATTTTAAAATTTACGTTTACAATTTAATTGTTAAGTTTTACAACTTGAGTTTTATCTAAATAAAGTTTATTTCTTTATAACTTAAGTTTACAATTGAACAATTTTTAAGCTTACTCTATAACTTATACTCTACAGCATATTATTCTATTATTGATTTAAATCTGTTATATTATTCATATGAGACTCTACTATACCTTATTATATTTTAATAAAATTCTTTTCTTTCTCTAAGCATTTCTTATATTTATTCCCCATCTCGCTATTTTATAATGCATTTAGTTTTATAAATCTATGAGCGGCTATATAAACATCGATTTTTATTTTATTATTCCCCCAATGCGTTTACTTTCCTTCGTTATATTCGTTACTCCGCTCGTTATTCTACTATTAAATAATAGTAAAGTTAACTTTGTTTACTTCATTATATTTTTTTAAATAATTAAATTTTTTAATTGGTTGGGCTAGTTGAAGCAACTCTAAAATTTTTTTAGTTCTTTTTGCTTCATAAATAGGTATAATCCTTTTTAAAAATTAATAATTTAAAAAAGCGTATAACTCTAAACCTCTATTTATAAATTTAAATACCCGTAAATGCTCTAATATGAACCCAACCGGGGAGATCCATTGGAAAATATAAGCTGAGTCTAATAGAGCCCATATCTATAATATAAGCTCAGTCAAGGAGATATTGGAAGTAGAAACCCAAGGCTAAACCATTTACGGTTAAATTAGCATTTGAGTTGAATAAACATTCACGTTTATTCTTTTAATAAATATAATAAGTTCAATAAATATAATTTCACTACATTAATAAAAATAACCTCAAAATTCTGACCTACTTCCTTTTAAAAATCCATAACTTTTAGTTAAGTTAATCTAAAAATTTAATCTTCTGCTATTTTGTAGCCCAAACTCTCCTCTTTCTTTCAATATAAAATTTATTTTTTAATCTCTATTTAACCAAAAGTTTAACAATTTTAAATCCTTAGAGTCTGTCAATTATATAAAATGAGTGTTTATTCTATTGCGACAGCAAATAAAGTAATGGCTTGTCTTATTTGCGGTCAAGTTCAACCAAAAAATTCGTTCTTGTCTCATATTTCGGAACATTTAAATTATAAACAACACAAATGTTTGGAGTGTAATTTTACTTCGGTTACGCCTGAAGAGATGGCTGACCACGAGGCAGCTAATAATGGACATACAGCACAATTTCATGTAAATATAGTTAAATACAGACTAGGACATGGATACGGATATTGATACAGATATTATAAAAATGCCTGCGGATATTTGTCTGTATCCGCCGTAAATATTCGGATACGGATACCAAAATCAGTATCCGTGTCCTAGTCTGATTAAATACCGTTTTCCTTGAGTACCCGCGGTAATTATTGTTTCGACCTCTCTCTAGTTGGGCAATTATTCTAAAGGGGTAATTATTCGAGTTTAGACATTTGAGCGTGATTAGAGTTTTTGGAAGAGGGTATTATTGTTTCAACTTCTTGCTGGAGAGAGAGGGGGGGGGGTAATTATTCCAAAGTGTCAATTATCTAAGCAAGAGTAATTACGATATACTTAAAAATAATTTTTTTCAAAGATTTTGCGAAATCCTTATATGGACAGAGTTTGCCGTTTTATCTACAACGATTGTGATTATGGTGAACGCAATGGAGGTTTGGACAATGTTCTTAAAAGAAAGTTGGCTAGTTCAAAAGAAGATGAAACTTCATCACAACATAAAAATAATTCCGAAACAACATCACAACAAACAGAACAAACCTTACAAACACAACAAAATAATTCGAACAGAGAAGAATTATTGTCTAAACAAACATCTTTAATTCAACAACAATTAATTAGGGCAACAACAACGGCTATAATGAAATCTGAACAGTTGTAAGTTTGTTGGTTTATTAATAATTTGTTTTTAAAACTTAAGATTACACTTGAATTATATCAAGTTTTAATAAATCAAGTTTTATTAAAACAAAGCTTACACTTAAGTTTTTAGTTTACCGTATTTTCTCGATTAATTCCTATGGAGAATTAATTTTTCAAACCTTCCTTAGCATAGGGGATTAATCGAGAGGGGGAATTATTCAAGTTTTGGCATTTGAACATGCAGTAGGGTATTCGGGGGTGAGAATTATTGTTTCAACCTAACTCTAGCATAGGGGACTAATCGAGAGGGTGAATTATATGAGGGAGGGGAATTAATTGAGAAAATACGGTATTTAATTTGTTTAGTCTAGAATTTAAGATTAAACTTGAATTATATCAAGTTTTAATAAATATAAAACTTGGCGAAGTTTTACAAGTTGAGTTAGGTTTTATTAGGTGCAATCCTTCGGTTTTGTGTCTAAGTTCAGATTCGTGATCAGCACAGAAAATTACTTCAGTAAATGTCTTTACGGCATTTTTAAATTTATTTTTCGTCGGGACCACAAAATCAAAGGATTGCCTTATTAGGCTAAGTTTATGTTTAAAACTTAAGTTTGTAATTTATTTAATTTGTTTTTAATATTTTACAATTATTTTTAATTGAAATTATAATTGTAGAATTAGCGAGTTCTCGGCTAATAATCCAACAAAAAATCCAACTCCACAAAGAACAACAGAATCTCAACCAATTACAAAACCTAAAAATTCTGAACCTCTGAGAGAACAAATGCAAAATGTTGTGGTTCGTATAAAAAATGCAATTTCTGAAGTTTCTCAATCACAAAATGAACAAATAAGAACAGGTGTTTCTACAAATGGAAGTAGTTCTTCCTCTCACACAGAGACATTAAATAGCAATGAGTGTATGGTAGGGTTGTTTTATTTAATCAGAATTTGTATACAAGAAAACATATTTTCCGGAAACATATTTCCGGAGTATTAGAAGTTTATTTAATTTGGCAGACTTAAGTTATAAAGTTTTTAAACTTAAGTTTCCGGAAAAGAAAAATAACAAAGTATAAACTTAATTTTATTAAGTTTATGTAAGAGTTAAGTTTATACTTACTGTTTGTTCCGGAAACTTAAGTTTATAAACTTAACTTTATAAATTTAACCTATAAACTTAAGTTTATATTAAATATTTTATTTTCCGGAAACATGTATAACGGAAACAAACATTTAAAATGTTTTCCGGAAACTTAAGTTTACAAGTTTATTTAATTTAACAAACTTAACTCTCATAAAAGTTAAATAAACATAGGTTTTATATTCCCTATTTTACTTTTCCGGAAACTTAAGTTTCTGTAACCTTTTTTTTATTTTATCTCTATAAAATATTTACAAAATAATTTATAGATGCCTGATGATCCAGAAATAATAGATATAGATGATGAGGATGGGGATGAAGAAATTGTTGGTAATAATGCTGAGGCGCTTTGGGGAAAGGAGGATTTAGTAAATATGAAACTTGGAAGGAAACACGACGATAATTTTGCCCCTGTGCAATGCTTAAAATGTGGGGAGTGGGTTAAAGGAAGAGCTATTTGTCTTCTTTATCATATAAACACTCGGTAAAAAGAGAGAGAATTTAAATAAAAATTTAAGTTTTTTAGCCATTTAATGCTGCCTATATTCAAATGCTTGGCCTGCCCAAAGGACTTTTATTATGTTAATGAGACAGCTCCAAAGAAGCACATGATCAGTTTTCACCAAAGCGACTTCTCCCAATTTGAAAATAATTATATGAAGTATTCTCAAGTATTGCGGGATAGTCGAGCTGAATTTTATGGGGAGGGTAAATAAATAATTATTTTCTCGATTAATTCCCCTCCCTCGATTAATTCCCCTCCCTCGAATAATTCCCCTCCCTCGAATAATTCCCCTTCTCGATTAATTCCCCATGCTAAAGTTGGGTTGAAACAATAATTCCCCACCCCCAAATACCCTAGTGCACGTTCAAATGCCAAAACTCGAATAATTCCCCTCCCTCGAATAAATTCCCCATGCCAAGGAAGGGTTGAAAAAATAATTCTCCAGGGGAATTAATCGAGAAACTATGGTAGATATTTTTTGAATAAATTTTCATTTAAGCTTTAATGAATCAAATGGGAGTTGTTGCAGCTCAAAAGAGATTTGCTGGTGATAAAAGAAAAAAGACTAATAATTCAAAAAAGGAGGGGATTAATAAGAAACCGAACAGTGGGTCAAAATCTCAGGCTAATATGCCAACAACTAGTAGCAGTAATTCTTCAACCACAACCGTTGAAAAAATTTTGGAACAAATTCAATCGTCTTGTGTTCCAAAAATTGAGAATATTAATAATCGAAAGAAAATTATTACCAAACGGACTTGAGGATATTTAAATTATTTTGATTTTTTTAAATTTAAATTAATTTTTTAAGTTTATTTAAATTTTTTGGCATTATAATCTCTTTATGAATGCGTTTATTTTGGTTTAATAAAATTGTTACTTTTTGAGAATATTACTTAAAAACTTAAGTTTCCGGAAAAGAAAGCATTTAAGTAATATAAACTTGAGGGTATAAGTTTATATGAGAGTTAAGTTCGCTCAATTAAATAAACTTATAAACTTAAGTTTTTAAAATAAATTTATAAAATTAAAATTCTTTCCGGAAATAAGTTTCCGGAAAATAAAATATACGAGCTTAAGTTTATAAACTTTTACAAGATTTGAGTTTGCTAAATAAATCAACTAAACTTAAGTCTCCGGAAAAGAAAACATTTAGTTATATAAACTTAAGTTTGTAAGTTTATATGAGAGTTAAGTTCGTTAAATTAAATAAACTTATAAACTTAAGTTTTTTAAATAATAAACTGTAAAATTGTTTCCTGAAAACATGGTTAATGGTTGTTTCCATTATACTTACTGATTAAGAAAACATGCATAAGTTTCCGGAAAAATTATATGCCAGCTTTAGCTTAGAAGGTTTTACAATCGTTAAGTTTGTTATATAAGTAACTAAATTTAAGTTTCCGGAAAATTTGATTTAATTATTAAAAGATATAAGGCGCGCTAATTATAATTTGCGAATTTTTTCTTTTTAAACTTTGCTTTTTCTCTTCCAACTATAATCTCTAAAAAGATGAAGCATCATTCTAAAATCTAATTATAATACAAGGCCATTAGTTGTTTCCTTTTTGGAAAAAATTTATTTACAAATAATAATGCTAAAAAATGCTGCTAGTATTTTTCTTCCTTCTCTTACAACATTTCCTCTTATTCCTCATTAAATTTAGTTTCCGGAAAGGCTTTTAGCCTTTGAATTTTATTTTAAAAAGGGTGAATATTCCAGTCGTATGATATTTTGAATTTTAATTTATTAAAAAATAATTTTTTATTTAAAAAATAATTTTATTAAATTTTATTTAAATTTATTTAAAATTTATTGTCTCGTTTTTACATTTAAATTTAAATATTTACATATACCTATTTAATTTTAAAATTAAAATAAATTTTTTTTTGATTTTTTTAATATTTTTTTTAATTTTCTAATTTTTTTTATCAATTTTTAATTTATCAACATTCCATAATTTTTATTGCTA
The DNA here is from genome assembly GCA_036172945.1 of Meloidogyne incognita. Taxonomy (NCBI): domain Eukaryota; kingdom Metazoa; phylum Nematoda; class Chromadorea; order Rhabditida; family Meloidogynidae; genus Meloidogyne; species Meloidogyne incognita. The sequence continues at coordinate 3,664,024 of JARQAC010000010.1, forward strand.
TTTTAGAAAATTACCTAATTGATAAATTATTTTTCTAAAAATATTTTCTATTAAAAATATTTTTTATAGAAATTAAATTTTAATTAATTAATTTAATTTTTTATTTTTCCCTTATTTTCTCGATTTTCTCTTCTCCTTCCAAAATTAGAAAATTAAAAAAAAATTCTAAAAAAGTCACCATAAAGTCACCAAAAAATCCTCCCATCAATTAACTTAAATTTCCTTGGAATATTTCCAAAAATAATCCTAAGAAAACTTTTTTTGGCAACTGTTCCATCAAATTTTGGCAACAATTTTTGTTCTTTCTTTTAATCCCTATTTTAGCCTTATAAAAATTAATTTCTTTTTTAATTTATTTCAAGTTTACCCTTATATTTTTAAAAAGACATTTTATAAATTTAAAAATTATTTCTTCCTTTTCCCAACTGTCAAAACTTGAAACTCTTCATATTACGTCACGCGGTAGTAGACAAATGAGAATTTAAATAGTTATTAGTTTAGTTAAAAATAAATGTATTTTAAGACTAATTCAGATTAAATTTTAATTAATTTAATTTTTTCGGACTGTCAGGTAGCAGTCATTTACTGCTACCAGTCATTCACTGAAAACAGTCATTTAATCCTGACTGTTTTCTCACGAACTCTTAAAGACTCCTAATGGAAACAATTACATAGTTCGCTAATTTAATTTTAAATAATGTTCCATGGTTTTCAAATTTTCAAGGGGTTTCAGTATGGATGTTGGCGACCGGGTAATTTTTCCCCTTGACATCTACAAGCTCTTATTCTTAATTATTTGAGCTGCCACAGGGAAAAATTAACCTGTCGCCAACAATCCCAGTTTTCAGTAATATCCCTAAGCCGGAACACGACCCAATAAAATTGGACCATAACTCCATTACATATTAACAAGATACTTACTGAAATGAAACTTGAGAATCCGGAAAGATAAAGAGACTAAAAGATCCCCAGGTCTTTTTAGGGTTTAACTGCCTAAAGACTAAAAACTCGGAAAAATGGCCTATAAAGATTCCCCTGAGACTTGGATATCTATCCCCTACTTTCCTCTTAGTTTCTTTAAAAATTAAAAAAGAAAGAAGCAGGCGGCTGTCAACCAATCGTTCTTTTCACTCAATTTAGCGCTTTTACTCAACTCTAAAAATATATATTACTTTTACTTGTTACCAATATCCACTTAAACAGCCCCCACCCTTCACATTTTCTTCCTTTCTCTCATGGGAAGGAAAGGGAAGAAAGAAAAGTTTTGATGGACATTTTGTGTTCAAACGGTGACATTCAACCACACGAGAGTAAAGGGGGATTTGTTCCTCTTCAAAAAATTTTTTTCTTAAAAAGATTAAAATAAAAGACAATTTTAAGTGATGACATGCTTCATTTCCGAATTTATATTTATTATTAAAATAAATTTTTTTATTTTAAATTTGGTATCATTCGATAGAGACTTAAATTGGCTATAAAATAGAATTAAAATAAAAAAATTTTGGGTTATATAAAATAAGTTTTAGTCAAAAAACCCTGAGAGGTAAGTCATTTATGCTTTGGGCTAATAATTTTTAATTTAAAAGACTTTGTTTAAAAAAATTTTTTTTAATTTTTTTTTATAATTTTTATTTAATTCTCTATTTTATTTTAACACAATTTTTCTTTTCTTCTTATTATTCCTATCATCAAAAAAATTTTTTCAATAATTATGATGAAATTAATTTTATAGTTATGCCATTTACCTACATTAATTTCCCTAGTTTATAAATTTTATGAATAAATTAACTTGTTGCATTTGGTTATCAACTGATAGAGAATTAAATTTGCTACAAAATAAATAATAATAACCCGTATTTTATTTCTATTTAATAAAAATTATTATCAAAAAATTGACAAAAATTGACATTTTTGTGGATATAATTTTAGTTACTTTGACTAAAACTTTTTTTAAAAATTTTTTCTGATTTTAATTTTTAATCTTTTTTGTAGCCAATTTAATTCTCTATCGAATGGTATCAAAAGTATAATTTAATATTTTTTAGTTAGCTGGTAATAAGACTTAAACTAAAGTTAGTTTGCCTTGTGAGAAGGAGAGATTTTAATTAGCATCTTCTTTTTCTTAGTAAAGTTCAATAAATTAATTGGGCATTTTTAATAATTTTTTTATTTGATTTTTATCCCCAGACTTTTTTAATTTAATTTTATATATTTTTTATTCAAAATTTTTTTATATATTTTTTGATTTTCCACATCCTAATTCTTTCAAACACGTCAAATTATTATTTTTTTATTCATTATTTATCTTTTATTCATAATATACACACTCCTAGAATTTTTAAAAAGCATACTAAAGTAAAGAAAAACCCATGAGAAAATGAAATATTTATATAGTGGAATATTTAGTACAAATATGTAATATTTAAAGTAAACAGATTTTTAAATCACAAACTTAAAACATCATTTTTAGTTAAACATTTTTAAATAACGCAAAACTGAGTCAAACTTATTTAATTTAAACAAACTTTATAAAAACAAAACTTGAAACATCAAGTTTATCAAACCAAAATTGTCTGTATAAATAAACTTGAAACATCAAGTTTATTTACTTGAAAATTCGCAAACTTAAAAAAGTTTAATATGTAAACATTTTAAAATCACAAACTTAAAACATCAAGTTTTTTTAGACCAAAACAAACTAATTGTAAAATAAACTTGAAACATCAAGTTTGTTTAAGTAAACATTCATAAACTTAAAAATAAGTTTATTTAATTAAAATATATGTTTATTATCGTAAACTTAAATTTATTTATGTAGGTAACTTTATTTAAATAAACGTGACTAAACAATTTTTTAAAAATCCTAAACACACAGACAACAAAAGTTTAGAAAATAAAGTCAATAAATATTAAATTACCAAAAACAAAAAATCTATTTATAATCTGTTTAAAAATTATTGGAACATTAGAAACATGTAAATCTTTTAGGGTTTATTTTACTTTTTTTACCAACAATTCAATTCTTAAGAAAGTTTTTTTTGTTTTTTTAACATTGAGATATTGCTTTAGCTCTATATGCTAATTAAAAATGAAAGAAAATAGAATGAGGCGTCTTTTTTTTTATTTTTATTATTCTTTTATGTATATTTTTTGGCGTGTTTGTTTATTTTATTTTTTCTTATTTTTTAAATTTATTTTTTTAAATATAAACAATCCTTATAAACAAGTTTATTTTTATAAACATCAAGTTCAAACTTAAAAACTTGATGTTTAAAAACAAGTTTATTTTTATAAACTTGATGTTTAAAAACAAGTTTATTTTATAAACATTAAGTTTATTTTTATAAACTTGATGTTTAAAAACAAGTTTATTTTTATAAACATCAAGTTTATAAAATAAACTTGTTTTTAATATAAATATAAACAATACGATGTTTAAAAACAAGTTTATTTTACAAACTTTAATTTATAAACATCAAATTCACAAAAATAACTTGATGTTTTGGTCTATATTTTGTAAACTTCAAGTTTATTTAACTAAAACTATGTAGTTGGTCACAAACTTGGATATTAATTATTTTACAAACTTGAAACATATTTTTTAATTATTATCTGCATTTGTAAACTTAATCCTCGTTCTTTTTACCAATTTTAAACATTATTTCTAAAATAATTTCTGTCTTTCCCTATTTTAATTTTACTTATCCCCTAAGGGATTAATCCTAAAATTGCCTCAAAAATTAAATATGAGGATTTCCATTTTTGAAATATTTTTAGAAAATTTTAAATAAAAAAATTAATTTCTTTTCTATTGAAATTTAATTTATTATGAGAAAATTTTAAAAGCTTAAAAACTTTGCATTAATTAATTTTTATTTTATTTCTTGCATTTATAGAAAAATTTTATTCTAATTTTAGAAATTAAAAACAGCCTTTAACGATTTATTCTTTTGATTATTAAATATCACTAAATATTTATTACAACACTTAAATTCAAATAACATTAAAAAATGGGTGCTGATATGGCCAAACCTCAAAGTAAACTGAAAGGAGATGATGTGAAAAGACTTTCTAAACAAACTTATTGTAATTTTTATTTATTTTATTGATAAAAAATTTGTAAACTTAAAACTTGGAAAACTAGGTTTACTAAAATAAAAAAGTTTGTAAGCTTACACTTGGAAACTTAAGATTAGGTTTGTAAGCTTTATGACTTTAGTTTATTAAAACAAAAGAAGGTAGTCAACTTAAAACTTGGAAACTTAAGTTTATTAAAATAAAACAAGTTTATAAACTTAAAACTTGAAAACATGCTTAATTAAAAATAAGTATGTAAACTTAAAAACATCCATTTTATTTAAATAAACTTTTTATAAAACACAACTTTTATAAACTTATTTTAGTCACAGAAAAAGAAATAAAACAATGGCACAAAGGATTTGTAAGGGATTGCCCAAATGGAATGCTTACAGAAATTGTAAAATTAAATTATATTTTAATATAATTTAAAATTTAATCTTTCAGGGTTTCCAAAAAATATATAAACAATTTTTTCCACAAGGAGATCCTTCTGATTTTGCAGCTTATGTGTTTAAAGTTTTTGATGAAAATAAAGTAATATTTAATAGAAAAAATAATTTTTAAAATAATTTTGAAGGATGGAGCGATTGAATTCCATGAGTTTATTAAAGCCTTATCTATCACAAGTCGTGGAAACTTGGACGAGAAATTGCAATGGGCATTTAAATTGTATGATTTGGATGGGGATGGATTTATTTCTAGACAGGAAATGGGTAAAGAAGGATATTATGAGAGGATTATAAAATTAAATTTATTTAAGAATCAATTGTTAGTTCAATAAATAGAATGGTAGGAGACTCGGTTAGATTATCCGATGAAGATAATAGCCCTGAAAAACGAGTGGAAAGAATATTTGCTATGATGGATAAGGTGCTTAATTTATTAAAAAAATAATTTTTCTGATAATAAAAATAATTTTTGAAATTATTGAGAATAAAAAATATTTTTTAGAATAATGACGAACAATTAACACTTGAAGAATTCAAAGAAGGCGCCAAAGCAGATCCCAGTATTGTACATGCCCTTAGCTTATACGAGGGTTTAGCAACTTGAAAATAATTAAATTACAATTTAAACATTTCGCAAACTTGAAAAATAAAAATTATGTGTATGTAAATATAATTTACAATTATTCTTACTCATTTTATATTCCTTTTTATATTTTTTACAATTGTATTTTTGTTTATTTTAAATAAACTTTAATAGACAAATGTAGTTAAAAAACTTAAGTTTACAAACAAATAAAACTTTAATTAAAACATGAAATAAAACTCAAGTTTATGAAATTAAACTTGTTTAAAAATTAAACTTGTTTTTATTAAATAAACTTTGTTTTTTATAAAACAAACCTACTAAGTTTACAAACAAATAAAACTTGAAATAAAAATTAAGTTTATGAAATTAAACTTGATTAATAATTAAGCCTGTTTTGTTAAATAAACTTGATTTTTATAAAACAAACTTTAGCTTAAAGCAAACTTGAGTTTATAAACTTGAAATAAAACTTGAAACATAAAGTTTATTAGAATAAACTTGAATATCAAAACAAACATTGTATTGGATACAAAAGATTACTATTTAAAAAACTAATGTTTACAAACTTGATATTTAATTTGTATTTTATTTAAATGACTTTTATCGTTATCTGGCAATATTTAATATTTGCTTTCCCATGGTCATAAATAAATATGAATTTTTATTTAAATATGTATTTGTAAATATTGCAATTTTAGTGAATATCATGTGAGGAATTCTAAAATTTTTATTTTTAAAAAAAGATGGGAATATTTTTGTTTTAAGTAAACAATCCAGAAGGTAAAGCACCAAGTAAGTTAACGATTTTTTTCAAGAAAAAAATTTTTATTCAAGCCTAGACAAATTTTTTTTATTTTGGCGGAGGTCGAAAATTAATGCTAGTACATGTCTGATTTTTAATTTAAATTTTTTTGTATACGTTTTTAATTAATTTATTTTATTGTATTTTTGTGCTTGTAGTTGTAGTTTAAAAATTTTAAGCCAATAATTAATTAATTTGGTTTAAAAATTTAATTAATTAAAAAAAATTTTTTTTAATTTTTATAAAATTGTCTGAACATTGTTCTTATTAAATTCAAATTATTTTTTTAATTCAAATTATTTTCTTAAAATTTTTTTAAATTTTCTCTTTATTCAATTTTTATTTTTTATTCGTGCAAATATTAATTTAATTGTTTAAAAAATCTAAAAAATTTTGGTTTTCTAATTTTGGAAATTATTTTCACAAAAAAATTGTACAGTTTATACCCTCAATTGGAAATAAATTTATATTTTGCGTGCTTTTCCTTCCTTTGTTTAATTTTCCAATTATTTTTGGTCTTATAAAAAATATTTTATTAAATAGTCAATCAAACATTTGATTAACTAAAGCAGTAATTTTCTTTTAAAAGCTGTCAGCAAATGAAATAATGCAGAAAAAAGTTAATTAAATTGGCTGTAAGTAAAAGGGTTATTTTTCCTTTTTAGTTCTTTTAAGATAAAAGAACATTAAAAACAATTTCCTTTTCTGTAGGAGGTAAACTGGGGTGGTAGACCACATGAATTTAAAAATATATAGCTATTGACTCGATTAATTTTTTTAAACAAACTTTGGAGTTTTATATATAGAATTAAATTCTCTACAAAATAGGAGGTAAATTAAAAATTTGGGTTTGGAATTAAAAAAGTTATGAACAAAAAACTAGGTATTTTGCTTATTTTCTGCAGTTTTTTGACCATAACTTTTCTTTATCACAACCAAAAATTATGATTTTTACATATTTTTTAGAGAATTTAATTCTCTATCGAATGCTTCAAAGATCACTTTAATCCGTTTATTTATTCAAAAGTTATGAAAAAATAAAGCTCACTAGGTTATGCACTCCGTCTGTCTTTTAATGTACTTTTTTCATCAAAAACTTTTTTTGTCCTTATAAATTAACTAATGCTACAAACAACAAAGAACTAAATTCTGAAAAATAAACTTGTTTTTTTTATTATAACAGTAATTAAATATATAATTTCCAGGGAATGCTGCAAAATTATTTTCATAATGCTTTTGTATAGGAAAATATTTAGCCTAAGACTAAGAGATTATTTATTTATTCTTTTTGTTTGTTTAAATTTAGTGTTATTTTAGCCTTTTGTTTTTTGGTAATGAAAGAGCAAGTTTGTAAACTTAAAAACTAAAGAATATATTAGCATGCTTAAGTTTATTAATAGATATTAACAACTTCTTTACCAACTTTTTCTCCAACCTTTTCTCCAACTTGTTTCCCAACTTTTTCTTCAAACTTATTTAAACATAAAAAACAATTGTAGTATTGCAAGTTTATTATTTATATTTTCTCATAATATTATTGCAACTTTATTTTCATAAATAAACTTGTTTTGTATTATAATAAAGTTTATTTTTCTAAGAATATAAATAAACTTGATCTATTGATATTTTAGAGTTATTTTCCTACTCAAATTATATTAAATAAACTTTCCGGAAAAACAATTTAGAAAAAAAGGTTTATTTTTAAAAAATGTTTAACAAATTGCCCTTTACATTATTTACGCTTTTCCTTTATTATCCAAAATGCAAACAAATAAGCACCTTTATTAAATGACTCATCATTAAATTATACTCTTTATTTTCTTTATTTTTATTTTGTGTTATAATTATTATATTTTTCCCCCTTTTTTTATTTTGCAATTTTTAGACATTATCAGCAAAATAAATGATAGCTTCTTTTTCCATTAAATTTTGGTTTTTGATACTTTTAAATATTTTTTAAATGCATTATTCAACTAATCTTGACTGTTTAAGCTTCTTTTTTACAGCATTTCTATTTTTTCTCAAGTGCCGTTCTCTCTACAAAAATATTCCTCCAAGTAAATCCTCCCCCTTCAACTTGCGCAACTTAAAGATTTTTTTCTTTTCCCTTTATAGACACCCCTTTATCCTAACGTCATTATTTACTTAAAAAATTGTTTGCGTTATTTTATTAACAAAAAATTACTACTAAAGACATTAGTTAAAACGTTAATATAGAAGGTTAATTATAGATATTAAAAACTAAGTTTAGTATATTTTCCGGAAAGTTTAAAAAAAATAACTCTAAACATGTTAATACTTTTCCGGAAAGTTTAATTGCTTAGTATAGCTCCCTTGTTATTATTATATTTTCCGGAAAGTTTTGAAAATATAACCACAGGTTTATTATACTTATTTTCCGGAAAGTTTGTTTTTAATAAAATAACTCTCAACAAGTTAATACTTTTCCGGAAAGTTTAATTTAGTATAACTCTCTCTAATTTTATTATATTCTCCGGAAAGTTTTGTTAATATAATTTCTATTAAATTAAATATAAAATAGCTAGCTTATTATATAGTAGCTAAAAAATCATTAAAATCCTTATCTATCGTTATTTGTTTGTTTTGATTTTTCTTCAATTACAAATAAATTTTTCTTCTCAAATTACACTGGATAATATGTTTAATTACGCGAGCAGATTACAGATATATACCTCAAATTGTTGACAAATTCAGTAACAAATGTAAATATATTTTTACACCCTCAATATTTTTAAATTTAAACACGTATATGTCCCAATTTACACACGATTTTTTATGTTTGCACAAATGCAAAAATTTCTTTAAAAAATAAATTTGGAAAGATGTCACAATTTTATAGCTAATTTTTAATAGAATTAAAAAATAAAAAATTTTTTTCAGGTAAATTATGACAGAAACTTTTTTGTTTGTCTATGCATCAGCTGAATTAATTCTAGCAGCACAAATTGCAATAAGCAACTTTTTAGTTATTTTTGTTTATCTCCGGTCAAAGCATATTAGAACACCTACAAATGCTTATATTTTTAGTTTAGCTCTAACTGATTTTCTTACAGGTGCACTTGGAATTCCTTTTACTGTATGTTTTTATATTATAATAAAGTTTATTTTCCGGAATATATTTATATTTCAAGTTTCTTATAGTATTTTCCGGAAAGTTTAATATACTGAAGTTTAATTATCAATTAGAGTTATTCCCAACTTTGAATATACCCGGTAACTGTATTTTCCGGAAAGTTTAATTCGTCAAGTTTATGTATAATTTATAGTTACTCCCAGGTTTATTATATTTTCCGGAATGTTTCCGGAAGTTTAATAAATTCAAGTTTAATTATAATTTATAGTTATATCTAAGTTTAATATCTTTCCGGAAAAACTATTTTCCGGAAAGTTTGATTTATTATTTATTTGACTCCGATCTAAAATTACAAACTTAAGTTTCCGGAAAACAATTAATTTTAAGGTAGCTTCAGTATTAACTCGTTGGCCTGGTTCTTTTTACCCTTGCCTTGCCATTCATCTAATTTTATGTGTTTTATGTACAGTTTCAACACTTCATTTATTAGCAATGGCAGTAGATAAATACTTAACTATATGTTTAAGAAGGTAAATCCTTCAAAAATATTATTTTAATTTATTTATTAAAAAAAGATTTGTTGAGCAGCGCAATTCTTCCTCAACCTCTGTCCGAAAAACACGCGCACATTTTTTAATTGTCGGGTGTTGGCTTATTGGTACAGCAATTGCTGGCCTTCCCATGGTTGATGGGTTTGGGTTTGCCTCTCATACAATCCAAAAATTTCGTGGCGAGTGTCATTTTACTGTGGTGATTTTAAAAATTAATTTAAATATATTTTCCGGAAAGTTTATTTTATTTTTTTGGAAAGTTTAATTTATTTCCGGAATGTTTTCCAAGTTTAATATAAAACATCTGGAAAGTTTATTATATTTTCTAACGGTTTCCGGAAGGTTTAAAGATATTCCGGAAGGTTTAATAATATTTATATTAATATACCTAAATATAGTTTTCCGGAAAGTTTATTATATTTTCTAGCAGTTTAATATATATTCCGGAATGTTTATAGTATTTATATTAGAATATATACCGAAATATGGTTATCCGGAAAGTTTAATTTTAAATAGTATATTAAGTATATTTCCTCCATCAAGTTTAAGCTTAAAAATACCTAATTATTATATACGCTTTAAGGTTGTAGACTACCGCTTTCTAGTCTTCATCATCTTCTTCGGGACAATTATACTCCCATCCATAGTTATAGCATATTGTTATATTTCAATCTACAAAAGAATACGTAGTGAAGAGCGTCAAATAAAATGTTTATTACGCGCATCAGAACGGCAAAGGCGTATTTCTGTTAGGCGAAAATTAATTCGAATTTTGCTTATTCTGGTCTTAACTTATGCTTTTTGTTGGTATCCTCTTTATTTAATCAACACGGTAGATTTATTTCTGCCACCAACGTATCATCCAGGACAGATGACAACTCTTTTTGCTGTTGTACTTTCACACTTGAATTGTGCATTGAATCCGCTAATTTACGCATATGGGGTAAAAAATCAGAAATTTTTAGCTAAATTTAATAAATTATTTAAATCAGATGCCAGGCTTCAAGCATTCCTTACGCCGTTTCTTGCCAGCCAAAGTCAAAAATACATGTACCCAACAGCCAGTAAGCACCAACAACATTAACCACGTTACCCATAAAAATGTTATTGCCCAATCCTTTGCGGTAATACCCCCAATGAATTCGCCGTTTGGAGGAGGCTATGGACAACATATGGGAACAAAGAGAATAGCAACAACTAACAATAATAATTTTTTGAATAATAATACAATGGAGAATAATAGCTTTATTGGGCCAAAACAGAGTGAAACAAAAGAAGATTTTGAGGGAAGAGGAGAGCTATTTTTGGAGGATGCTGTTAAGAATGGTTAGAAAATTAATTTAAAATTTTTTTAAAAATTCCCCTCTTATTTCTAGAACCTCCCCAAGCATCATTTCCACCTCTTAACAAAACATCTTTATCACTACTTGAAATGAAAAGAGAAAATTTCCGATTAAAAAGCAGAATTGTATTTTCTTCGTTTGACGAACAATCACCACCTTTAAAACATTCTAGCACATTTGAAACTGAAGATAATCCAAGTTTTAATAACAGTTTTGAAGAGAACAACAATAACAAAAAAGTTTCTTTTGTCAAGTTTAAACTTGAAAAACATGATGAATATTCGCCAACTTGTTGTGACGGCGAACAAACTTGTTTGGAAGAAGAGAAACATAATTCCAAGTTTGATCTTGGAAAACAAAGTTTGCCAACTTGTTGTGATGAAGAGAAACATAATTTCAAGTTTGAACTTGAAAAACAAAGTTTGCCAACTTGTTTGGAAGAGGATAAACATAATTTCAAGTTTGATCTTGGAAAACAAAGTTTGCCAACTTGTTTTAATGAAGAGAAACATAATTTCAAGTCTGAACTTGAAAAACAAAGTTTGCCAACTTGTTTTAATGAAGAGAAACATAATTTCAAGTTTGAGCTTGAAAAACAAAGTTTGTCAGGTTGTTGTGAGGAGGAAAAATCAAGTTTAGACTTTGACGAACTCAACAACAACAAAACAGACGAACAACAAAATAGCGATAGAAAAACATCAAAAATGAGTACATTTAGTATAAGAATATTTAATGGACAATGGCTTGTTAGGAAAAGAGGGAAAAAGTTTTCTGTGAGGGAAGAAGCTAATACTAATGAAAATGGAAAGTGATTTCGTTTTAATTGACTCTCGTTAGTAGTGACTCGGAGGGATTTGGGAAATATTCTGTTGTGAGGTATTCTTTGTAGTTATCTGAGGGATAATAATAGAGAGTTTCTACTAATTGAGAGAGTCCATACTTAAAATTTGGTTTGGATTCCTACCCCAGGGTATTTGTAAAAATATTTATTTGAATTTTGCATTTTTATCTACGATTTATGTTTAAATATTTAAATAATTTTATTTAAAATAAACGAAAACACAATAAAGTTTTACAATTTAATAGAAAAATTCGCAATCTCAAGTTTTACAATTAAGCTTTATAAGTATGCCTTAAAGGCGGCAAAGTTCCATTAATTACTCTTCCATCCCCTCCAAAATTTGTTTCCCTCATTTCATAATTTAAATTGTTTAGTGGTGTAAATCTTCTCTCTTCTGCACTGCTACCTCTCGATGAAGAATTAGTATTTTTTGTATTTGAATTGGGAATACCCACAAAACCTTAAAAATATTTTAAACTTGATTATTTTTAAGAAGGTTAATTTATAATTATTTGTAACAAGTGTTGGTCACTTGTTAGATTTATTTATTTAATTATTTAATTTTTAGATTCCAATCCCCAGACAGTCCAGTCTATTCTCCGACATCCCCTTTTCTCGAAGAAGTTTCCCTTGACACCTCAAGAACAGGTATACCAGAATTCGAAATGATACCAGTTAGCGGATGATATTAGCGGATCCGGATACCAGAATCCAAAAAAATCCGGAAATTTGGATCCCTCAGGATTTTCAGTTTGGGTATTGAATTTTGATAGTGTTGGTTTCACAGGATCCGCCAACCTTAGACAGACCCTATTTTTTATTTACCTTTAATTATTCCACTTCTATTAGTTTGCATTAAACTCCCAGCTGTAGAAGGTCTAGTTGTTGAATTACTGCTATTATTACTTGTTCCAGCACCTACAGCAGCTAATGTAGTCATTGTCATTTGGCTGAAATTATTGTTTTCGTCCTCCACTGAATTTTGTTTCTTCACATTTTGGTTGTCCAAAGTCGAAGTTAAATTTTCTTGTTGATATCGTTTGGCGCTCGGGCCGGGTACTTTTCTGATTGAAGTGTGAACAATCTTCCTAACTTGTTCATTAGGCCGGTTCCCGTCGGAGTTTGAAACTGCACTTGGGGGAGCGAAAGGTCTAGTGTTTGAAATTGAAAAGCCCGTCTCTGCTGAACGCTTGACAAAGAGAATACAAGCAATTTCTGATTTCTAAAAATTATTTTAAAAAATTTAAGGAGGATTACAAGGATTTCTGATAGAGTTTTCTAGGCTATAGCCATTTTTTGATTATTTTAGCACTTAAATTTAACGAGTTAACTCATCGTATATGTATCAGGATATGGTCCACTGGGAACCAAGAAACATTTTTCTACACGAAACCTGACCCACATTTTTCAAAACCCGACACATCCTGATAGGTAACTAATCCCTCTCCTGATATACCTGAATACCAGGAGCCAGGAATACAGGATTGAAAATCCCGATCTGCCGAACGCTTTCCAAATCTCTAGTTTTACCCTCTGGTTTCTATGCCACGGATCTGGTTACTGTTTATCCTAAACCTAACCTGATTTTTTACTAACGATAAACCCCTCATAAGAACCCGCTCTCCCTTAAAATCAACTTAAAAATAATTATCTAATTACCACAAAAAGGCAGATAATCAGGCATAAAACAAATAAAAATATACAAAGAATGACATGGCCAATAAGATGATCGTTCTGGGGAAGGGTAAATAACGAGGAAATAATGGAAGCAATAATTAATGAAATAATTAGTATCCAAGAAATTCTAAAAATTTAATTAAATAAAATTAATGACTCCAAAAATTACCTAAAAATAATATGAGGAATAATTAATAGCCAAAGTTGTCTACGTATTCCATAACAAATTAAACCTATTGATAACATGTGTAAAATGATCCAAACAACCCAAAATACTGTTAAATTACAGGTAGTGTATTTTAGCCATTTTGAGAAACTTAAAAAAGTTTAATTGTAAAGTTTTACAATTTGTAAATTATTTAATTTAGTGATTGTAATTATTATTGTTGGTGGAATAGTGTTTTTTTCAAGTTTTGAGTTTCCAAGTTTTAAGTTATTCAAGTTTTAAATTATTCAAGTTTTAAGTTTTTAAGTGTTCAAGTTTTAAGTTTTCAAGTTTTAAATTATTCAAGTTTTAGGTTATTCAAGTTTTAAGTTTTAAGTTTTCAGGTTTTAAGTTATTCAAGTTTTAATATCAAACTTAGTTCAGGTTTATTTTAAGTTTATTTTAACATTACAAACTTGAAAACTTTTTTTAAATTAAATTATTAAAATGTTTCAAGTTTTTCAAGTTTTAAGATTAAAGTTAATCCAAGTTTATTTTCATTTTATGTTTACAAACTTAAAACTTTGTTTAATTAAATTATTCAACTTTTAAAAAGACTAAGATTAAACTTAATTCGAATTTAATTATTATTTTAAAATTACAATCTTACAAACCTTAATCTTAAATTAATTAATTAATTAAAAATACCTATTCGTTCCCTTATCCACACTTAGATCTTCTTGATCATCCATTTTTCCTGTTTCTTCACTTCCATTGATTACAGGCCTATTTTCAGGGGTTTCTTCATTATTTGGGGGTGGTTCAGTTAATGGTGATTTTTGACCAATCAAAGCCATAACATCGGGAGCAGAAGATTGGGGTAGGCCACTAGGACCATTCTCATCAATTAATTGACGTTTCTTCCTTCTTTTAGCCATTGGCCTGTCTGCTTCTGATGGTGTATTAGTGTTGTTATTGGAGTCTGATGGAGGTGGAGGAGGTGGGGGACCCGCAGGCTGGGGAGGCGGAGGGGAATTTTCAGGTGTGGGAGGGGAAGGAGATTGAATAAAATGAGTATCATTCAGGTGATGATTTAAGCAATATTTATTATTAAAATCAGGCCCAATAGCTACCAAAATGAAGCAAATTAAAAATAATTCGACCATTCCAAAACTTAGTGTAAAAGCTTTAGAATGGCAGCAACAAGTACGGTAGCGACGATGATTGGGATTGAAGGGTGTTGAATTTGGTGATTGAATATGTGGACCGACACCGTTGTTTTGGCCAGTACGGGCAAATATATTATTCCGTCGTATCCACATTTTTTTAATTTTTTTAAATGAATTCTGAATTTATTAAATTAAATTTGAGAGAATTTTTAGAGAAAAAATAAGTGAGAAAATTAATAAGGGGTAGAAAATTAAATTAAAAAATATTTTCTGAGAATGTTTTAAAGTCAAAATTAAATTAAATTTAAAAGTAAATTAAATTAGAATTCATAAAATTAAGGAAAATTAAAAATTAAAATTAGAATTTGTGGTGTATAGAGGACAGATGAAATAAGCAATGGAATTTGTATTAATTTAGGGAAAATTACGGAAATAAAAATTATTTTATAAAAATAAAAAAGGAAATAAAAATAGGTTTATTAAGTTAGCCAATTAAAAAAAGGCTTAATTAAAGTTAAAAGGGTTGTAAGCTTAAAAAGGAATGTAAACCTGAAAGGGAGTTTTTAAAACTTGAAAATAACGTTAGTAAGCTTGGATATGGACTAAAACTTGACAAAATGTTTGTAAACTTGAAAGAAAGTTTTAAAATTTGAAGATAAGTTTGTAAGCTTGGAAATGAACCTAAAACTTTATTTTCAAGTTTTGTAAACTTTTTTAAAACTTGAGAATAAAATAATGAAAAACTTTAAAATGAGATTGTAAACTTGAAATTAAATTTGTAAAGTTGAGAAATATTAAAACTTGAATTAACGTACCTTTAATAATCTATCCCTTTCTTTACTAATATGGACATAAAATAATTTTATAAAAATTCCTTTACCTTTTGCTTAATAAAATACACGCAATTTACACAATTGGCATTTTTAATGTTTTATTTAAATTTAGAAATATAAATGTATAATACAAAAAAATAAAATAAAAGAAATTGTCTTAGAAAACCATAGAAACGAAAAAATAAAAAAAAATAAATTTTGAGAAGCCTGATATTTTAATTATATAAAGCTGCTGTTCCCTTAAATAAATCTTAAAATAAAAGAATGAAAAAGTTTATTAATTATAGACTAATTAATATATTAATAAAGAATGAACTTGAAATTAAATTTAATATTTCAATACCGGAAATATTTAATAAATTGTATGTGTTAGATAAGAGGTAGTTCAAGGATTTTTAGTACTTGGCTACTCAGAACGGTCTGGCTCGATGAATTCAAAACCGATCAGGATAATCAATAGATCATTAGAAAGACCATCAAAAACTGTACATAAACACGCCTGGCCTATATAGGTCTAAATCGGTGAAAATATGCCGCGGTTTTTTACACACTTTCCATAAAATTTCAATAACATACATATATTTTATTAGGCTTTTTCAATTTTCTCTAATATTTCTTCTTAAATAATTGTGGAATTTCCAAAATATTCTATGATCGATGGACAAAAAAATTTTTTTCTACTCTTTCAAAAATTAATTTTCTTCATTTTAGATCCAGAAAAAGTGTTCTTTTGGTAATTTTTAGATTTTTGCCCTTTCTTTTCTTGTTTTAAAATCAGTTGTTGTCCAATGATCAGTATTTAAAACTCTCTTGTCGATGTTAATATATTACTAAAACAATGAACGTGGTTTCAAAAAATCTTTTTTGTCAATCTCTCCCGTTTACTTTTCACGTTAAAAATTATTGACTTGGCAGAAAGCTAACTTATCGAATTTTGAGGAAAGAGGGATGAGCTATATCCTCTCGCAAGCGTCATTCGAAAAGGTTGCTTGTTACCAAACGGATCAACATCCAAAGGATCGTCTCCTAAATTGTCAACATTAAATGGAGTTTATAAGACGTTAAATGAATGTTAATTGTTGTCCGGATCGAGATTTATACCTAACAAAAATTTTAGTTATCTACTGTATTTTTGAGCATAGCGAGAAATAGCGATATAGCAAAAGTAGCTTTTTAAACAAACGGAAAAATCTAGCGTTTAAAAAGCTCGTAAAATTAAAATTAAAAAATTAGTCTTCCCATTTCAGTCATTTTTATAATTGCAATCTGAATTTTTCCTGGATCCAGATCAAGAATCTTTTCCAGCTTATTAACCTAAATCCAGATTCAGAATCCAGATCCAGGATTTTTGAAAATACCGGCTTTACTTCTTAACAAATTTTTTTGGGTATTTTTACCCATCTAGTCTTATCTCCTTTGAGGTAATCTTCTGGGTTTTGCCCACAAATCCTAACCTCTATAGTGATCGGATCGAATGTTTTTACTTCTTTCTTTAAAAATTCTCTGCTTTACACGCTTTAAATCTTTTTTTCGGTTATCCTCTACTCCTACCTACCCATCGCATGTGAATGCTAGTGAATTTAATGTTAGCTAAGTGAACTCACAACTTTTTCTTTCACTTCATATTAGTAAAAACACCAGTAAAAAATAACAAAAAAATTTATCAACAAGCAAACAAGGATGAGTTTAGACTCCCAAACCAACCCTTTTACCCCTCCAATAACTACAAATTCGTTAAATACACATGGAACATCTACAGGTGGTGTTTTCCCTAAGAGATCAGCAGGAGTTCCAATGATTTCAGCACAATCGGTTGATGAAACACACTTTTATATTATTGAGGGTTTGTTTCTAAATTATGAATTTTAAATTGAAAACACGTTGAAAAGTGCATAACCTAGAGATCGGACCTGGAAAGGGGTCTCGAACAAAAATCTTAGCTATCGATAATCGAGAGTTCTCTAGATATCAATCTCGATTTCAGTACGATCTTCCCAGTCCGTTCTCCACTTAAAACGCATAATATTACTCATACATATTTAGTCTTCCTCTTCACCTTCAATCCAGAAGTGGAAGGCCACAGGCTGTCAATAGGTGAGTAAAATATTAAACTAGGAAATTAACCAAAAATTTGAAAAAATCCTTTCGTTTTTCATTAAATCAGAATTCCATAAACGCTCAACAGCCGAGGAACTGATTGAGAAAATTCTTGACACCCGCGCGGAAATTGACAATAATTTTGCAAATTGTTCAAAGGATGATTTTGAGCTCTTCGACACAATGGGGACATTGGATGGGCGGACTTATAGAGAGAGGAAGATGGGTAACTTGAATGAGAATATCCTTCAAATACCCCAAAAATTATTTTTAGACCCAACAGAATACCCAGTAATTGTAAAAACACTGTGGCCTAGAGGCCCTCTGAATGCGCAAGACAACGACCCATCAATCCCCAGAAATCGGTTCGTTCTCAAAAGCAAGAAGAGACTCTCCTCGGACCAGTCAAGCTTACTCCTAGCAACAGCTTCAACAATCGACACATTCCTAACCAAATTTTTATCTCAACCCAAGGATCGAGAGTATGCCGACCTTTGTGTTTTGCCTGAATTAACAGAGCAAACATTGTTGGATAATCTCAGAGATCGCTTTAAAAATGGTGCTCAAATTGAATTTTATTTTTAATTTATTTTTTTAATTTTTAGGCAAAATCTACACTTATATCGGCCCTATTTTAGTTGCTGTAAACCCCTTCAATTTTTTACCAATCTATAATCCAAAATATTCTCGCCTTTATTGCCAGAATCGACGCCTTGGAGCTTTACCTCCACACGGTATTTTATTTTAATATTCTGATTTGTAATTTGCTTTTATTCTGGATTGTAATAATGTTTTTAAAATTTATTCTGATTCTGCTTTTATTTTAATAGTCTAAGTTAATATTCTGATTAATGTGTATGTGATTCTGATTTATGTTTTACTTTTTTTCTGTTCTTCTGGTTTTTGTTCTTATTTTCTTCTGATTTTTTCTAGTTATATTCTGAGTTTCTTCTGATAGTTTCCTGATTTTATTCTGATTTTTTTATTTTTTTCTGTTTTTAGTCTGATTTTTTTCTGATTTTTTTCTAATTTTTTCTAGTTATATTCAGATTTTTTTCTGATTTTCTTCTGAAATTTTATTCTGATTTTCTTCTGAAATTTATTCTGATTTTTTCTGATAGTTTTCTGAATTTTATTCTAATTTCTTCTGATTTTCTGGAAATTCTGATTTTATTTACAACCTTAACTAACTCTTATATACTAATTACAATCTTAAGTTTATAAATAATAATATCAGACTTAGTATATTAAGTATCATATTTCTGATTTGTCTAATTATTCGTGTTAATTCACTTTGTTTTCTTGTTTACTATTGTTTGGTTAAACAAAAAAAGTTGCTGAACAAATAAAGAAAGATGAAGCGCGGATTTTATTCGGAGATTATATTTGCCATTCCTTACATTTTATTTAATAAAAAATAAAAAAATATTTTTTTCAGTTTTTGCAATTGCGGATGTTACTTATCACAATTTGATCAGAAATAAGGAAAACCAGGTTTCCAAAAAAATTTTTAATTTGTTCCTATCCCAATCAGAATTGTCTTATTTACTCAAGGGCCTCCCTCAAATATCTGCCCTCTCCCTATTAATTAGCTTCTTCTGTCAGATGTTGAGAAATAGAGCGACCCCTTGAATGGAGCGACCCCTTGAATAGAGCGACCCCTTCCAATAGAGCGACCCCTTCCAATAAAGCGACCCCTTCCAATAGAGCGACCCCTTCCAATAGAGCGGCTCCTCAGGAGGGGGTTGAAAAATAGAGCGACACTCTATTAAAGAAAATACGGTAGCCTCTCTAAAAATTAACCTCAAATAATTATCCCCCCCCCCCCCCCTTCACTCAATTAATTACCCCTCTAGCGAGAGCTTTAATCATTAAATACCCAGGGTATTTATTTGACTAAATTCAGTATTATTTATTTTAGGTAGTCGTAATATCAGGAGAATCAGGCTCAGGCAAAACCGAGTCCACCAACTTTTTGCTTCACCACTTAACAGCGTTAAGCCAAAAAGGAACTCAGGGGCATACAATTGAACAACAAATATTGTCAGCTGGCCCAGTTTTGGAAGCCTTCGGGAATGCCCTAACTGTTCAGAATAACAATAGCAGCCGTTTTGGGAAGTTTATTCGAGTAAATTATCGCGAGAACGGGATGGTGTGTGGGGCAAATGTTGAAATTTATTTGCTTGAAAAGTCGAGAATAATATCCCAGGCAGCGGGGGAACGGTTAAAAATTGGTCCTTAATTTTGGTTAAAATTAAATTTTAGAAATTACCACGTTTTCTATTACCTTTTGGAGGGAATGACTGATTCTGAGAGAAAAGACCATTTACTCCTCAATGCAAAAGATTATTACTATCTCAACCAAAACAGCTTCTTCGCCTGTGAATCCTTAAATGAAAAACACGAATTTGAACGGTTAAAACACTCAATGACAGCTGTGGGGTTTTCAACTCAATCCCAACATAAAATTTTTGGAACGATTTCGGCAGTGTTATTGCTTGGGAATATTGAATATAAAAAATTGGTAGTTAATATATGGATGAGTTTTTAAGTATAAGCTTGAAAAAATTAATTAAGTTGGAATTTACAAACTTAAACCCTCAAGTTTAAACTTGATTTAATTATTAAGCTTATAAACTTATGTTTACAAACTTGAACTAAATTTTACTTGAATAAACATAAATAAACTTGGATTTTAAAGTTTACAAACTTAAGTTAGAAACTTGAACTGAATAATAATATAATAAACTTAGGCTAAATAAACTTGGACTTAATAAACTTGAATTTATGTTTATAAACTTAGGTTTATAAACTTGAACTTTATATTGATTATAACTTATCTTGAAATTAATAAACTTGGATTTTTAAGTTTGCAAACTTAACTACTATTTAATAAACATTATTTTCAGCGCCCAGGGTTTCACAGTGACGAGAGTGCCTTTATCGAGAACGAAGAACTTGTATCTATTGTTTCCGGTATGCTATGCATTTGTGCTCAACAACTAACTCAAGTAGATATTCAAGTTTACAAACTTAAACTTGATTTTTAGGCCTTAACAATGCGCCGTACAGTATTAAAACACGATGTGGTAGTCAATCGTTATAGTTTAGCAGAGGCTACCCAAACTAGGGATGCTTTAGCCAAGTGTCTCTACAATGCTTTATTCCATTGGATTGTCTTGAGGATTAACCATTCCCTCTTTCGGAAGGAATCTGCTACGGCGAACAAAGCAAATGGACTTTACATTGGAATTTTGGATATTTTTGGATTTGAGGATGTTGGGGGGAATTGTAATTCATTCGAGCAATTATGCATTAATTATGCTAATGAAAGGCTTCAAGCCTATTTTAATCAACACATTTTCCAATTTGAACAGGAAATTTATATGAAAGTGGATTTTTGAAATCTTACTTTTAATTTTAAAAATTCCCCAATTTGAAGGAGAACATTCGCTGGACACCTATACAATACACTGACAACACTGAATGTGTTGAAATGTTTTCTAGCAAGCCTTACGGACTTCTTAGACTTGTGGATGAGGTAAAATGATGGGATATACCAATGCTCTATTAGACGCTTATAGAAGCCCATACAAGCCTACCCAAGGGGGCATCGAAGAAAGCTCCTCTCTAATATAAGCCCATCTCTAATACAAATCAGTCAAAGGACATATTGAATAAAGAAGACCAGCTTATATTAGAAGCCTATACAAGCCCATACAAACCTAGCCAAAGGGACTTATGGACTTCTTAGACTTGTGGATGAGGTAGAAATCTTGGGATATACCAACGCTCTATTAGAAGCTCATAGAAGCCTACCCAAGGGGGCATCGAAGAAAGCTCCTCTCTAATATAAGCCCATCTCTAATACAAGCCAGTCAAAGAACCTATTGAAAATAGAAGACTAGGGCATATATATTTAGACTTCCGATAGTTTAAAAATAATTTTAAAAATTTTTAGGAGAGCAATATAAACAACGGTACTGATCAGTCAATGCTTGAAAAATTAAATACATTCTTACGAACAAATGAGTATTACGAAGTTCCCCATAAGAGAGAATCTGCCTTCATTATTGCCCATTATGCCGGGAAAGTTAAATATCAAATTTATGGTTTTCGAGAGAAAAATAAGGATTTGATGCGTCATGATGTAATGAACGTGCTTAAAGGAAGCAAAAGCGCTTTTGTTAGGGAATTGGTTGGGGAAGATCCTGTGGCTGTTTTTAGATGGAGGTGAAAATAAATTTGGATTTTGCTATCTTAAATACATATTCTTAAGTTTGTTGCGTTGTACAGTGCGCGCAATGTTCGCATTTCGACAGGCTGGAAGGACAAAATTAAGAGCAGGTATTATTCAAAAACTTAAGTTTGCTAGTTTCCGAGTCTTATGAAGCTTAAGTTACCTTCCTCAAATACCCGCTCCTAAATAATTACCTCCCCCCTCCAGCGAATGGTTGAAATAAATATGTATAAGTACCCTCCCCAAATGCCAAAATGCCCTACTTCACGTTCAAATGTCAAAAGCAAAAACTTAAGTTTGCTAGTTTCCAAGTTTTAAAAAGCTTAAGTTACCCTCTTAAATACCCTCTCTTAAATAATTACCCCCCTCCCCCAGCGAATGATTGAAATATACATACCCTCCCCAAATGCCCTATTTCACGTTCAAATGTCAAAAATCTAATGATTGCCTTCTCTCAATTAATTACCCCCTCTATCAAAAAGTTGAAACAATTATTACTCAGGGTAATTATGAGACTATTTTCACAAACTTAAATTTTCAGGCAGTGTTGATAGACTAGAATTGACAACAGCCCAAACCTCTTCAATGGCCCGTCGTTCTTCCGACTCTCATTTAAACGCCTTTCTACGTGGTG
Organism: Meloidogyne incognita; assembly: GCA_036172945.1. Taxonomy (NCBI): domain Eukaryota; kingdom Metazoa; phylum Nematoda; class Chromadorea; order Rhabditida; family Meloidogynidae; genus Meloidogyne; species Meloidogyne incognita. The sequence continues at coordinate 3,686,565 of JARQAC010000010.1, forward strand.
AACTACCAGCTAGCATCGTTCCTGATTTTTGTGATATTTCTGTATTCAAAACCATCAAGGAGAGGGCACGAAAAACTCCAACAAAATCTCATAGCTTGCGCTTATCCTACTTAAAAACCCTACAAGCTTTGAAAGGCGCAGTAGGCCAAAAAGCTATTTCAAACAAACCCAGCTCTGTCAGCCGCCAATTTGGCGCATCCCTCTCCAGATTGATGAAAACATTGGGGCAGGCTACCCCCTACTTTATTCGATGCATAAAATCAAATAACGAGAAAGTCCCCAATCATTTTGATGATAATATCATACTTCGTCAATTGCGGTATACTGGAATGTTGGAGACTGTACGCATTCGCCGTGCTGGTTATTCTGTTCGGATTGAATATGAAGTGAGGGGGAGATCCAGACTAGGACATGGACACTGATATGGATACAGATATGGATACGGATATGGATACGGATACAGATATTGTAAAAATGCCTGCGGATATCCGTCTGTATCCGCTGTAAATATCCGGATACGGATACCAAAATCAGTATCCGTGTCCTAGTCTGGGGGGATCATTTTAAAAAAATTTCATTTTTGTATCCAGTCATTTGTCAACCAATACCGCATACTGTTGCCTAAGGGTCTTGCATCAACAAAAAGTGATATCCAAGAGTTTATGCGTTGCATACCCATAATAGACTCGGAGGAGAATATACAATATGGAAATACAAAAATATTTATGAGGGATCCAGAAAAGTTGTTACTGGATGATCATCTACATAGAATTATAATGGAAAAAATATTAACGTTGCAGAGATGGATTAGAGCTCAATTGGAGCATAAACGATACAAAAAGTTTAGAGCAGGCGTAATTAAATTACAGGTAAAATAATGTTGCACTTAAGTGTTTTAGATTAGACTTAAGTTTTTAAGTCTACTCAAGTTAGGAAACTTAATTTTGTGAACTTAAGTCTTTGTCTCAAGTTTTATATTTTCACTCAAGTTTGTAAACTTAAGTTTTGAACTTAAGGCTATAGTCTTAGTTTTGTCACTTATGTTTGTAATCTTAAGTTTGCAATTTCAAGTTTGCAATCTTAAGTTTGTGCTCTTAAATTTCTATTTAAATTCTCATCCTTAACAAAATCTTAGGCTCTAACTCGAGGTGTTCTGGCCCGAATTAAAATGCAACGGAAACATGCTGCAGTTATTTGTATCCAAAGTTGGTGGAGGAAAATTGTAGCACAACGAAAGTATAAAATAATAAGGCATGCTGTACTAGGGATACAATCACTAGCCAGGGGAAATGCTCAAAGAAAATGGTAGGGATCTTCTCGAGGGAACTTTAGTTTGTAAATTCATTCTAAAATTTTTTTCAAGTTTGGAAGAGCGCCGAGCATCAAAGGAAAACAAGTCAAGTTCCCCTCGCCCTATGATTACCCGTCTTGTCAAAACAACATTGCCAAAGTTGGATATCAACGACCCCGAAAGTTTAGCAGCCTTTGCTTCCCCAGATTCTTTTGATTCACGCGAGTTGGACGATGAACTTCTCCTTTCTATAGGGGAGGAAGAAGAATCCGATGAAGATGAGGAAGAGGAAGAGGAAGAAGGGGAGAGGTTGGAAGAAGAAATGTTTGAGCTTGATGATGAGAAATTGGCAAAGCACAAAAGAGAGCATCCCGAACTTGCTCTAGACGCAGACTTCATTTTGGAAGATGCCCGTCTTAAACTGATCCAATCCCATTCTTATGAGGCCAAAAGAAAAATGATGCAAAGGCGTCAGTCTTTAGCAGCTACGTCTGCTAGAAAACACAAAATGCTACGGAGGGCAGCAAGTACAGAAAGCGACCAAATCCAAGATTCTTCTTATAAGGCTAAAGTAGGAATACTTGTTAAAGTTTCCCCTTAAGTTTATCTTAATTTAGATCCCAAGTTCAATCTCTAAAGTTGGCCCAAAAGCAAAAAGCAGCTTTCTAAAGGCTACAAAACAAATAAAAGCTCTTCTCAAAAAAGCTGGAAGGCAGGGGGCTGTTGATGTTGGGGGAGAAGGAGGGCATTTTGAATTTGATGCAATACCTTCTGCTTCTACAAGAAGGCAATAAAAAAATTTTTTGGAAATTTTTCAAAAAAATTTTTTTAAATTTCAAAAAAATTTTCAAAAAAAATTTCAAAAAAATTTTCAAAAAAAATTTCAAAAAAATTTTTAAAAAATTTCATAAATTTTCAAAAAAAAATTTTCTAAAATTTTCAAAAAATTTTCAAATATATTTTCAAAAAAATTTTTTAGTTCTTCCAAAGAATGTGATAAACTTCGTTTCCACCAATTCAAACCTAGCCGGGTTTGTAAAACCGACAAATGTGCCACTTGCAACCGGCAAATGACAGGCATATTGATGGTCCAAGGGCTTCGTTGCACTGGCTGTCGATTAATATTTCACAAAGATTGTGCCAACTTTGCAACTAAAATACCTTGCACAACCCCTCTAACTTCGCCTAACCCAGTTTATAAAATGAGTGAGGCTGGTAGAAGGCCTTGGGAGAGGATGTAAGTTCTCTTGGGATAATTAAAAGCTTGAAGGTTTATTCAAGGGTTACCCTCCTGTTTTAAGAGATCGAAGGTTCCGTAGTTCCTTTAGGTTCAAAAATATTTCACAATTCCACGATCAATTCTTGGAACCTATGTTGGTCCCCGACCCGTTGGGGAGAAGAACGGGGATGTCAGGGAATAGACTGTCTGGGTCTGGCCCTTAACCCAACCTCGGGTCTGGCCCTTAAGAGAGTCTGGGTCTGCTCTTAAGAAAGTCTGGCCCAGAACTTGATAAGCCTGTTTAAACTCTAAAAAAATTCTTCAAAAATTAACCCACTTAAAATTTAAGGAGCTTCAAATCCCCACGACTTAGCCTCGCTTCCACCTACCATGGACCTTTGTTTGGAGCTGGATTTACAGCTATTCCCAGCTTCAATTTGACTAAAACGAAGCAACAAGTAGCCATCTTATATTTTTAAATTTAATTTTAAAAAATTAATAGACTGACTCCACCGCCCTTCTAATAGAAAGTATTGACGATTTGAGAGAGTTTAGTGTGTTTATATTCAAAAAGCAGTCTCATCTTGGCCAACAAAATAAGCGAGAGACTGTAGTTGATGCAATATTTAAAAGAGCATTGAGGGAATTTCATATGGAATTAATTGGGATGGAAGCCACATTACAGGCAAAATTTCGAAAAATTAGAAAAAAATCTTGAAAAAAAAAATTAGAAGAAAAATCTTCAAAAAAAAATTTCAAAAAAATTTCAAAAAAAAATTTCAAGAAAATTTCAAAAAAAATTAATTCAAAGAAAAAAATTATTATTACAGAGAGGAAGCACAACATTAAAATATCATGATTTAATACGTACCTTTGAGGGATTATTAACCAAAATTTGTAATGAAGAAAAGCTTACATTTCCTACGACCTTGGGTAAATTAATTAATTAATTGGTTAATTTAATTTAAAATATTAAAGGAGTTAATGCCTTTCGAGGCTTTCTCAATGAATTTATGGAGCAGAGAAAGCGAAGAAGCTCGTCAAAAAAGAGTTCTATAATAAAGGCAAATGATAATTCAGAAATTTTTAATTTTGTGTTTTTTGTATTTTAGACGGTTAAAAAGAAACGGAGACGTTCTGATATAACGGCAAGTTTATTAATTTAGAACTATAAAGTTTATTAAAATAAATTTTCTTTTAGTTTCCGGAAAGTTAATTTAAATTATTTATTATTCATAGTTATTTTTTTTCCGGAAACATTTCTATTTTCTTGAAACCTTTATAATATTCCGGAAAAGTATTTTAATTTTATTAAATTCAGAAAGTTTATTTAAATTATTTCTCGAATTATTTAGAGTTATACTTTTCCGGAAACATCTCTATTTTGCTTGAAACTTTAGTAATATTCCGGAAAAGTATTTTAATTTTATTAAGTTTCCGGAAAGTTTATTTAAATTATTACCTGAATTTTTTAGAGTTATTCTTTTCCGGAAAGAAATATTCTTTCTTGAATTATTTGTTTTTAATATTCCGGAAAGAAATTATAACATAATTATTTAGAGTTATTCCTTTCCGGAAATAGAAATATATATTCAGAATCATTTTAATTTTTTATATTTTCAAGTTCAATCTTAACTTTATTTTTGTTCAGATACATAATGGTCACCAATTTAGTCTAGATTATGTACATATTCCCACATATTGCGAGATTTGTAATGTTTTTATGTGGCATGCTGAAAGGGTTGATATTCTTCATTAGTTTTTAAATTACCTATTAATTTCTGTAGATTTTTGTTTGTTTTGCCTGTCGCCTTTCTTGCCACAAAAAGTGCCATTCACGAGTAAATTATGTCTGCCCTAAGGCTAATAATGACCAACCGGTCTGTTACTATTTCTAATTTACCCCAATATTTTCTCTTAAATTTTAGACTTGCTCCAAATTTTTCGGCACAGATTTGGCCAATTTATTGGCAGATGATGAAGTCCCTGCTTTACTAAATAAATTACTTAATTGTGTTGAAGTTAAAGCTTTGTTTGTTGAAGGAATTTATAGAAAGAGTGGGCAGATGGCTGTTTTTAAAGGGATAAGGAAAAAGATTGAGACAATTAAAGGTAAATAGAACAGAAAATAGAGGTCAACCTTCCTGATATTCCGGTTATTTCCGGAAGGTTTTAGCATTAGTCAGAGAGCTTATAGTTATACTTACAAGAATATTATTTATTTTTCCGGAAAGATTTTATTTATATTTCCGGAAGATTTGCTTAAATAATTTTCTGAGTTATTTTTCCGGAAAGATTTTTATTTATTTCCGGAAGGTTTAACATTATTATTGAATTCCGGAATATTATTAATATAACGTTCCGGAATATAATTTCCGGAACAATATTAATACAGAAGATAGCCAATACAGAATTATCCTCTCCGGAAAGTTATATTTTCTTTTAATTAAATATTCAGAACCGGAAGCTATCAACTTTGACGACATTCCTATTCACGTACTTACAAGTCTAATAAAAGCATTTTTCCGCGAATTATCAGAACCTCTAATTATACCTGATTTATATGAGAATTTTGTAAATATATCGGGTAACTTGAATATTTTCTTTAAATATTTTTAAAAATTTTTTAGAAATTAAAGAAACAAATGAAAGGGTAAGGTGTTTACGTGCCATGATGGATATGTTACCCAAAGGAAATAAATGTGTATTAGACAGACTTATGTACCATTTAGCAAGAGTAGCACATCAAGAATCTGTAAATAAAATGTCTGCTTCTAATTTAGCTGTAAAAAAATTTTTTTTTATTAAAAAAATTAATTTAAAAAATTATTTTTAATGAAATAAAGGTAATATTTGCGCCATGTATAGTTCGAAGGAATACAACGGTACATGCGCAAGAACAACTTATGGACGTTCAAAAACAAGTGAAATTTAAAATTTTTTAAAATTACACTAAAGGAAAGCAAACATATATTTAAAAAAAATTTTCAAGGCTATATGCGTTCAAACACTAATAGAGGATAAACTCCACCACCTTCAAGAAACACTCTCTCAGATTGTTGAGTTGGAAGGGGCTACAGAAAAGGTATATTTAATTTATAAAAATTTGAAATAATTTTCCGGAAGTATTATCTATAGTTATATAATTTCCGGAAAGAAAATTAAATGTTCCGGTCATTATTATATTTATTGTTCCGGTTATATAGGTTCCGGAAAGTATAGTTATTTCTTTTCCGGAAAGTTTATTTAATTAAACTTTATTATTTTTTCTACTTAAATATATCAGGTCACCGAAAACTTGAGGCGTATTGAAGAACATAGACGGGCATCTACCGGAACAATGATACCCACATTGTCTAGTACAGATTCTACAACTAACGAAAATAAAGATAATTTAATAACCCCAAAAATATCCACAACAACAAAAATAATTTCAACAAATTTAAATAATAATGAGGAAGAAGAAAAGAATAATCTGACAAAAATTGCTCAGGAAAAAGAAAAAAATATTGAAACAGCTAAACAATTATTCGAAGAACAATTGGACTTTTTGGATAAAGAGAAGGCTAAATTAATACAAGAATTGCCCCCATTAGCGCCTGTTGCGTCTTCAGAAGATTTAAGTTCTGATGACGTTGATAATTCTGGGGGAGTTAAAAATGAAGCTAAAAATACTAAAGAATTGGTTAATATTTTAAAGATTTTCAGAAAAAATTTTCAAAAAAAATTTTCAAAAATTTTCAAAATAATTTTCAAAAAAATTATCAAAAATTTTTTAAAAAATTTTTTCAAAAAATTTTCAAAAATTTTCAAACAATTTTCAAAAAATTTTCCTTTCCAGCAAAAACAAAACAAACAAGAATCTCTACGTTCACAAAATAGTATTGAAGAATATGCTCTAGATCTATCAGTACCTCCAGTAGTAGCATTACTACATCATGCTTGTAAATCAAGGCCAAGTAAGGGTAAAGGAATGAGGAGACCGAGTATTAATTTTCTAAGAAAATGGAGAAGTGAAGTTGTAAATAATGCTTAGATAAAATTACAATTTGTAATTATAAATTGTAATTCTTTCCGGTTATTAATATATTAATAATTCCGGAAAATACAAACTTTTGTTTTAATTAAATAAAATTACAAATTGTAATTACACTTTCCGGAAAAATTATTAATATTTCCGGAAAAGAAATTTGTAATTAAACTTTCCGGAAAATCAAATTGTAGTATACTTTTCCGGAAAAAAATTATTTCCGGAAAATAAATTTGTAATTAAACATTCCGGAAAATTGTAGTATACTTTTCCGGAAAAATTATGTAATTCCGGAAAATAGATTTGTAATTAAACATTCCGGAAAATAAATTTTTTTACAATTTCCGGAAGAAATTATCCTTTCCGGAAAAACAATTTATAAATACAATTTCCGGAAACTTATTATTATTTCCGGAACTTTGTTTTACTAGTAAAAGTATCAAAACTATATTTTCCGGAAAAAGTTTAATTCACCCAGGATTGAAATTAAATAATTTCCGGAATTATTTATAATCTCTGCATGCTCATATTATTTCTACAATATTATTCTAACAATTTTTCAAATTTTTTTCTATTTGCCAATAATAAAAATTTTTGCCAAATAATTTTATTTGTTAAAAAACAAACAAATTAACAGCCCCACCATTTTTCCTATTTTATTAATAATCAATAAAATAAACTAGAAATTTTCTATCATATAGAACGATCAATCTCTTCACTGATCAATCAAATTGAGGAAAGGCGAAGAAAAAATAGTTGGTGTTTGGGTAATTTTTTGGAGGTTATTTAACTTGTATTTTTCTCTCTCCTATTTTTATTAAAAAATAAATTTTTATTTTTCCCTTTCACGAAAAAAAAATTTTTTTAGAAAAAAATCCCAAAAAACCACCCAATAAATGTGCCAACCCCAACACCCTTCCGTTTCTTCCCCGCCAACAAATTCAAGCAGTACAAGTTTTGTAAATTCAATACAAACTTGGCATTTAAATTCTGCAGCGTTTACAGTTGTAGCTACCTTCATATTTGTTCAATTCCGAGCTCTTCTGCGCTCCTTTTTGACGAGAAATGCTCAAAGAATGGTTAGGGCATCCATAAGTTCGTTAAGAGGAAAGTTATCTGAAGGTGGAGATATGGGATCCGATAGAAGAAAAAGTAGCAACAAAAAGGAGGAAAATGGGGAAGAGAAGGAATATGTGGATAAAGGGGTTGGTTAACTTTTAGAAATTATTTTTAAGTTAAATTTAACGCCGTGGAGGCATTGGAGAGCTCTCAAGAGCAAGACAAGACCCATCCTATCCCTTGCTATTCCCTGGGATGGGGTCGGCCGTTTCGATTTAATTTGGCTAGCTAAAATATTTAGCAATCTACTAGGACTACGTTTAATATTCCTCTTAAATGTAGTCCCCTCTTAACCCCCTTAATTCCCTTTTAACCTCCTTGACAAATTTCTGGTTACGGTAGAATGAGAGAATGTCTGTCCTCCTTCTACTTAATTATTCGGAATCTTTTCGAAAACAATTTTGGGAGAAAAAGATTTAAAAAAAGGTGGGATCAGACCTGGATATGGCAATAGAAGAACATGACAACATTTTACAGCAATATCCCGTTGAATTGCCTTATCATCCAATAAAATTAACTGAACACGAAATGCTTAAACGCTCCCAACTTTTTTATGAACAAATGAAATCGAGGAGAAGTGTTCGTTGTTTCAGCAGTAAGCCTGTGTCTATTAAACTTGTGCAGAATTTAATAAAAACTGCAGGTTAGTTGAAAAAATTTCTTATGGGCGAGTGTGTGTCTGGAACACTCCACTATAAGACACCCTTTGAACAGTCGACTATCACTATTAGGGTTGCCGGCCCGGTCAGGTCCGAAAGATCGAGTCGGGCATCAAATTTTGCCCCGAAAAAGACTCGGTCGGCCGGGCCGATAAAAATAACTCGAACGTCGGCCCGACTCGAAAACGGCAACCCTAATCACTATAAATTCCAGGAACATCCCCAAGCGGGGCAAACATGCAGCCTTGGACCTTCTGCATAGTCCAAAGCCCCAAAATCAAAAGGGCGATAAGAGAAGTTGTAGAAGAACAAGAACAACTCAACTATACACGTAGAATGGGTGCTCAATGGGTTTTGGATGTTTCCCATTTGAACGTAAATTGGAATAAGCCTTACTTGACAGAAGCGCCTTACTTAATTGTTGTGATGAAACATGTTCGTTTCCTCAATTTCTAAAGGAAATAAAACAAGGTTTTCAGCCCTATTATCTGGATGAACAGGGGGAGAGGAAACCGACTCACTACAGTGAACAAAGCACGTCTATAGCTGTGGGCATTATGGTTGCTGCGATTCAGGTAGGATAATTAGAAATTCAGACTTTCTAGTCTTTAGTAGGGCTGTTCCCCGCCCCCCTCCCTCCCCGTGGCACTGCCTCCCCGAAAATTGTTCCCCGTGGCAACCCTAGTCTTTAAAGATTTTCAGAATATTTTTTAATTTTCAGAAATTCTCTTTTCGGAATTTTTTTTCAAGATTCTTTTGACTTTTCAGAATTTATTTTTTAATAAATTTGAAATTTAAGAATGCCGGCCTAGTTACTGTTGTCTCCACTCCTTTAAATGCGGGGTCCGCTATACGCGAAATTCTGCAAAGGCCGATAAATGAAAAAGTAAGCGTTCTACTCCCTTTGGGATATCCTGCTGAAGGCGTACTCGTTCCGGATATACGGAAAAGAAATATTGAGGATATTATGCGTATTTATTGATAATTTCAAAACATGTAGTTATTTTAGACACAAAGATATATTTAATTTAATTTTTATACCTTTTTTGGCTTATGTTAGATTTGTCTCCTCGCTATAAACAAAAAATCTTTTATGATACAAAAAAATATATATAGAAATTTTAAATAAAATACATCAGAGAATGGTCAGGTTTTCGAAACTTCTCCGTGTTTCGGGTCGGAGAAAATTTCAGGCTTCGGAGAATAGTGTTTCTGGTAACCAAGCAATCCCTATCATGCATATTCAAAAATTTCTCGGGTCGGGTTTCGGATAGAAAAAAGTTCAGGTTTCGGAGTAAATATAAGTTTCAGATAACCCGACTCATCGCATTAATATACTTAAAAATAATCAAGATTTCTTATCATCTTTACTCGATATATTTTTTTCTTTTTTGTTAACAACCCTCGAATCATTAGAAGATGCTGCAGAAGACGAAGCGGATATTGAAGCAGATTTATTTATTTTTATTGATTTTCTTTTTCCTTTAGCCGCAGCTTCCTGTGGGCTATCCTTCTTACGGAACAAATTTGCTGCTTTAACCTTATCGTTAATTGAGAGGGCAGAAATGTTTTCGGTTGATAGGCGCTTCTTGTAGCGATTTTGTCTTCCATTTTCGTTATCACTTGAAGGCTCGCTATTAGTTACTATTCTGCCTTCATCCATTTGTATTATTGTATTTCTGCTGGAATCTACTTCAGTTTCCTCGTATAATGGTGGAGGGTAGTTGAAATCTTGAAATTTTTATTTTTAATGATCAGGTGGTTTAGTAGAGGAGATCTCTAAAAATGGACCTGAACCTCCTTGAAGAATTCATGAGGAATTTGAAGGCATACATATAAAGAGCATGAAGAGCGAGAGGTTTCAGGGAATCCCTTTTGACTTGGAGGCTAATGGCTCCAGATGCCTATGATTCCGAAGTGAGTCTAAGCTGGGATTCTTGGAGTAATTCTAAGTTTCCCTTAACGTTGATCCAGCTATGACCCTCATGAACTTCAACAAGTATTTTTTGAAATAGGTATCCTGAAGTATCTATGAAGCGGAATTGCTTGGAGATTGGAAAAACTATCTACTGAGAATACCTTTCCATATAAGCAACTAATTAAGAAGACTAGGACCCTCTATGACTAGGACTCCTGATTAGAGACTCTCATATGACCCTCATGAACTTCCTCACGTACTCCCTAAAATGGGCATCAAGGTGGATCTATAGATTGCTTAATGAAAAGCCCCCTCTAAGAATAGCTTAGTTTCACCTGTATTAGTTCCAGAAGCAGGAATGTTTGGAACATCATTAGAAGGTAACATTTCTACACCCCTTACTCTACTCCCTACAGAGGGAACCAATTTACGTTGGGTAAGATGAACATGTTGGTGTTGTTGATTTTTAATATTTGAATAGACAGGTAATTGAATTTCGGTAAATGACGAAATTATTCGCTCTTCTGATGTTCCTTTAGCAGAAACTAAAAGCCTCCTAGCTGCGTCTGCTACTCCGGGGAGTATATTTCCATTTGCAAGTTTTCGATGGCCTGCTAGCTGAAGCTTAATATTTTGAAAATTACTGGATTATTTCAACTGGACCTGTTTTTGATTGTTCATCTGCATTAATTTTGCATTGTTTATTGCTGCATGGGTAACGACAGAACGCAATGCTGGGGACATTTGACGATCTTCTAGACGATAGTATTGAAAGTTGACATGCTGCTGTAATAAGGAAGAATATTTAATTTTCCGGAATGATTTATAGTGAACTTAAGTTTTGTTTTCTTTCCGGAAAGTTTCCTAATGTTGCTTAAGTTTTATTTATTCTTTACGGAAACCTTTCTAGTTTATTATTTTTTCCATGTAAGTCTTCTATTGTTGCTTAAGTCTTGTATAATTTTTCCGGAAACTTAATTTAATATTATTTCCGGAAACTTAATTAATATTATTCCGGAAACTATTTCAGTTATATAAAATGATATATGATTTTCCGGAAGGTTATATAGTCTTCCGGAAATTGTATTTTCTCAACTAGCTACTTTATTTATTTCCGGAAACAATAATTAATTTCCCATAAATATTATTTAATGTTCCGGAAATTTTATTTTGTACTATAATTACGTTAGTGTTATCATTTCCAGCGTTTAGTTTGATATTCTCTTCCCGATCACCAGCATCCTCCCCTCCACCATCTCCAACACCTCTTGTATAAATCTTCCTCCCTCCACCAGGTCTGTAACTGTTCGGAGAACTATTACCAGCTATCGAGGTTGGAGGGCGTATTCCAAAAGAGTTTCTAGGATTCTGCCCTCCACCTCCCCCGACAGTCTCATCGGTGACTAGTCTATCGTGACTGTGAAGTAAATAACTTGTTGCTTCTAATCCAAGTTCTTTGGCCATTGTGATAATTTTGCGGCCTATTGACTTTAAAAAATTTTTTTTAATTTTAATCCTTGGAATTTTTTTACTTTCCAATTGGCAATAGCTTGTTTTCGCTGTTTAGCTCTCGTCTTTTTAGTCTGTCTAATAACCATTAAACCACGTGTCTCTCTGCCTGGATCATTCATTCTTATAGAATAATCTAGCTGTACTGTTGCCAATGTTCGTTTATCTACACTTCTTTCCAAAACCATTACAATTTGGGCGTACTTGAAATTTTTGAGTTAAGAGGAATTTTCCGGAAAGTTTGGTTTAGTATAGTAGTTGTTTTTATCTTCCGGAAAAAATACGTAAAATAAACATGTTTTCAGTAGATAGAAATGTCTTCCGGAAAATAAAAATGTTTTCCGGAATTTTAATTTAGCTTTCCGGAAGTTTTATTTAATTTTCCGTACAAATATTTAGTATTCCGGTAAAATTATATTTTCTTTCCGGAAAAAATGTATTCCGGAAACATATAAACCTTCCGGTAACTTGAATTAATTTTCCGGAAGCTATATAAATTCTCTTAAGTTCAGGAAAAATTATATTAAATTATATTAGTGTTCCGGAAATCATTTAAATAATAATTCCAACTTGCTGTCTCCAAGCCATTTCTGCTTGGCTTATAATATTAGTATAGGTTGTCCCCATCATTGCAATGAGGATGTTGGTCATCATCTTTATATTTTTTAATTAAAAATTAATTTAAAATTAATTCTCACTATAGGCATAATAAACATCATAAGAACAAAAAGTGTTTTGGCAAGGGGCTCGTAATTTGTACAGCCAAATTCTTCATACTTTTAATTTGAAAAAATTTTTTAAATTTATTTTATTTAAAATTACATCCATTCCATTCATACAAATTCGAAAAAGCGTCATGAAAGTATCCAGCGCTGAGGCGTAATTAGTAACTTTGTGGTCCGCTTCACAATAATTAATGTCATTTTTATCAAGGCCCTTATAAATATTCATTTTTAGACTTTTTATAAAATAAAGTCGGACCTCACTCTGGGATATATCAATACTTGGATAACCGCAATTCAAGACTAGTTCTTAGAGGGTTGTACATAGAATGCCTGGGGACGGTGTGTAGTGAGTATATTGGTAAGGAAGGCCCAAGTAGGCGCGCGGCCAAGTAGGTGCCAAGCCATAAAGATCCCTGAATCTTATCGAATTTAGTGCTAACAAATTTGGTACAAAGATTGATAAGGGCCATAAATTTTCCAGCTAGTTATGGCTTTCCGCTTACTTGGCCGCGTGCCTACTTGGGCGTGTCCCAGAGTATATAACTCTATATATGGATATAACTCTTTAATTCCCCAAGAAGCTATTTAAATGTGAGGTCAGACCATATTTTTATAATTAAACATTAATTAAATACCCTTTTAGCATCTATATCCTTTCCCAAAAAGAAAAATGCCTGCGAGAAGGATATCAGAAATATAGAAGAAATGATGGAGAATCGAAACTGGGAAATAAAAAATTTCTCAAATTTTTCAATAATTACCATATCTCCAGCAATCATGCTATAAATCATTTGGACAAAGGGTCCAGTCAGTTTAGCACTCCGGGCAAAAAATAAGAGGAAAATCCAGGAGCCTATTTAATTTTTTTTAATTTTTAGAATTAAATTTAGTCGAAAACCGGGCAATGCAAAAGACAATACAGCTTCTTCCAAAAGAGGCATTCTTAAAATTCTTAATACAGCACACGCGAGAAGGCACAAATTTGCGAATAAATAAACAATTTTGGAGGGGGCATTCATCTAATTTTTGTTTGAAATTTAAAAATGTTAAGGTTAAGTTACCAAATTTCTTAAATAATCATAAATGCTTTGAGTGCGTAGTTCGCTCAATTGTTGGCCTAAAACGAACCATAAACAGCTTATGATTGTTAATATTTCAAATACTGTCCGAAGCTGTTTTAAATTTTAAAAATTAATTTTAGTAAAATATTGTCGGAAATCTATCTAGGATACCCTCAGAGTTACTCCTCAAGATGGCAAGGTGAACGAACAGGGGGACCACTGACTTGGTGGAGAGCCTAGATGATTTAAAGTACGATTCATATCTGCATACATGTTTATCAGAGAACGGACTGACTCGATCGAAAATCTCGGCTAGTGAGAATCTGGATTATTCTAGAGGTTGCTCTCGGTAATCCCATGACAATCCATGACCTCCGGTCCAATCCCATGACCCATGCCCGGTCTCTTATAAAATATTTACCAGCCCCAGAGGGTACCTTATACCTATCTCCGACATTATATTTAATTAAAAATACCCAATCTGGCCAAATAGGCTTAATTAAATACAATCTGTCGGTTTCCACAGGACGTAAATACACAACAAAACAAATACAAATAAGATGGAATACCAATAAAGCTAAACGCTGGAATAATTTACGCTGAAAATATTTTTTATTTAATTAATTATTTAATTAAATTACTTCAGCAAAAGCCTTCCATTTGTCAGCTAATAAACGCTGAATTACTTCGCTTCCAATAATCTCCAAGTGGTCTGGAGTGTTTCCGTTAATTACTGTCATTAATGCAGAGTCATAGTCTATAAATGTATTTCTGTATTTTCTGGTTTAAATTTTGTATTTTTTGTGTTTTGTGTGTATTTCTATCTACTATGTATAAGTAGTTCTAACTTAATTCTAATATTATTAAAAATTCTGATTTTGGAATTCTGATACATATAAGAATTCTGTTTAGGAATTCTGATATAAGAATTCTGGTATAGAAATTCTGATTTTAGAAATTCTGATTTAATAATTCAGAATTCTGGTTTGTATTTTCCATTGTATTTATTTGTATTTTTATTTAATTCTGATTTTTATTCTTTATTTCAACTTAAAAACACACTTGTTGATCCATCCGGTCTGATGGTATCTAAAGCATCCAGAGGGTAAGCACTGCATGTCATGTCAGAAAATCGCCAAAACTCAACCTTCATTAATTCCAACATTTCATAAAATATTTGACGTCTTCCAAGCTTTGTAGCGAGCGTTAAGGGGGTATAACTTGCATGGTTTACAATGTTAGTATGGGCAGGCTTATGCCAATGCCTGACTGCGTAGCTGTACATTGCCTGAGATTTTTTAAATTTTCTTTAAAATTGAATATTTTTTGCTTACATTTTTGTTTTTAATGACACACATGTGTAACTTAAAATAATTTTAAAAAATTTTAAAAAATATTTGATAGTAGGGTAAATTACCACAGTGTTTCCAAACATATCCTGAAGGTCAGGATTAGCACCATACTGAATCTAAAAAATTAAATTATTTTTTTCGAGTTGAGAAGCCCTCTAATGGCCCTCTGACCCTCTGAATGACTCTCTAGAAAAATACCTGAAGGTCTTTCAATTAGAGAGTATGCTTGAAAGAACCCTCTTAGTTGAACGCTCCCCTCCATTAGAGCGACCTTCTTATAGGGGATTGAAAAATACCCAAAGATCTTTCAATTAGAGAGACACTACAATAATCATTCTAATATTATCCACCCTCAAAAATACCGGAATTCCCCCTCTAAATCAACTTTTTTACCAAAAGATCATAAATATCCTTGTTCTCAAAACAAGCAGCAAAAGCCAAGGGATATTCCCCATAATAAGCATATCCCTGATAATCCATAGTTTTTATATCTTTTTCTTCCCAATCTTCAGGCATGAAAAAATCCCCTGTAGCCCTAGCATTTACAGAAGCACCGCTTTCCAATAATAATTGTACTGTGTCGTAGTCATCATGGACTATAGAAAGGTGTAGACAGCTTTGGCCTTTAAATTTTGTATTTTGTTTTAATTAAAAAATAATTCTATTTGTGTTTTATTTAATTATTAAATTGTATTTTAAATAATAATTCTGATTTTTGTATTTCTTTTATTATTAAAGATAATTCTGGTTTTTGTATTTTGCTTAATTTCTTGTACTCTTTTAATAAAAATTCTGATATTGTATGTATTTTGTGTATTTTCTAGAGTTAGAAATAATTCTGATGAATAAAAATTCTGATTTTGTGTTTCTTTCTTATTTTGTATTAATATGTAAAACACACAATTCTTATTTGTATTTTTAATTCTGGTTTTGTATTTTCTTATTTTCTCTAATAGATCATTAATTCTGATTTGTGTTTTTTCTTGTATTAATTAAAATTAATTCTGATTTTATACATATTTATTTCATTAATTCTGATTTGTGTTTTTTCTTGTATTAATTAAAATTAATTCTGATTTTATACATATTTATTTACTCCCCATTTGAATTTCAAACCCTAAAAACAGACCAAACATATCCTCTCCCAAATAAATATCTTTAGCTAATCCAGGATATTTATTTACAAGTATTCTAGCAATTTCTTGACATACAGGCTCTTCTCTATTTAATAATAAATGTATTAATGTTTCTCCTTCTACTCCTCTTTTATTTAAACGCCATTGTGCTTCGTGTTCTCGGAAGGCGGATTTTGCTTCGTTAAAGTCTTCTTTCTCATCGGATATCCCAAATTCTATATTTACCGATTTTTTCCATCTTACATAATCGGCAAATTTTATTAATTGGGGGGATTGGCCATCGTTGTACAAACTTAATTTTTAAAAATTATTTTGTCGTAAATTTTGGCGTAAAATTATTTTTTGGCGTAAAATTTTGTCGTAAATGGCGTAAATTTTGGCGTAAAATTATTTTTTGGCGTAAAATTATTTTTTGTCGTAAAATTAATTTTTTGGCGTAAAATTAATTTTTAATATAAGTTCAATAATTTTACATTAGTTTAAAAATTTTTTATCAACCTGGACTCGATTTTTTCTTGAGCAAAGCTAAGCACCCCCTCCTCGCCCTCCTTCTCATAAACACTAATTAATTCTCCGCCTTGATTTAATTTAATTTAAAAAATTTTAAAATTTTTTTTGAAGTTACCCGTTCTAATCCCAACCCATTTGTAAATTGAATTCTTTTCCCTTTCCCTATAAACATTAGACCAACGCTCGTCTGGATCAAAAGTAGCACCTGTACCGACTGAATCTTGGCCGTCATCGTTAAATAAACAAGACAAAAGAGTGCGTATTTTCATTTTTCAGAATTTTAATAAATGAATATTGGAGGATCTTTAATTTTAAAAATCAGAATTTTTCAGAATTTTCAGAATTTTTTTCAGAATTTTTTTCAGAATTTTTTTCAGAATTTTTTTCAGAACTTTCTCATGAATTTTTTTCTGAATTTTACAAGTTTTCAGTTATTTCACAAAATTTCAAAGAATTAAAAATATAAATCCAATCCATTTTTTTACTCTCACACGAAAAAATGTTGTCACTTATTTGTCAGTTTTTATGTTTTATTAACCGCCTACACAGGTAAAACACTAATGTGTTAATTAAGTTTTTTAATTCGCTTCAAGCTGGAAGCAAGGGATAGGCGTTAAGCTAGGTTGAGTTTTTCAAAGATAACTCATAAACTATTAAGTAGTTTTGGATAAATTATATATCATTCGATAGAGAATTGAATTTCCTATTAAATAAAATTGGAAAATAATTTTTTCTATAGATTAGCAAAAAAGTTTAAGTCTAAAAACAAACATTTTCACCAATTTTTGACCATTTTTTGACCGTTTTTCGACCACAACTTTTTCATAAATAAATATAAAATTACAATTCTAAGCCTATTTTGTAGGCAATTTAATTCTCTATCGAATGGTATCAAAAGTTTCTCGAAAGGTTAAGTTTGGATTTTAGCCCAGAGGGTTAACTGATGTCTACTCAGTCTACCTGATTTATGTACAGTAGGTAAAATGAGAAGAAAATTTAAAACATTTTTAAAAAGGAAAATTATTTTGGTAAATAAAAAACAAAAAAAACAAAGAAAATTTTTAACGAAAAAAGTCTCGGCAAAATCTTTTAAAGATTTTATTGACTTTAATATTCAAAAAGAAAATGCGCAGGTTAAACAAAAGTGTCGTTTTTAAAGCTTAATAGGTTTCTGGCTGTCAAACAAACCTGAAATAAATTGCTCGGAAATAATAATGAGAGAGAAATAAATGGCATGGAAAGGCGGTTAAACACCTTGGAAACAAGAAAGGCAATAAAATTTAATTGAGTTTGGTTTTTAATAAATATTTTTGTTTGTTGGGTGGTTAGGCAGGTTTGTATTTTACTGTAAATTAAATTCTGATTTTTATTTGTGTTTTTTCTGTTATAATATTTAAATTCTGATTTGAAATTCTGATTTTTAAATTCTGATTTTTGTATTTTTGTATTTTTCCATAGATCTAATTCTGATTTAAAATTCTGATTTTGTGTTTTTTGTGTTTTATTTTTAAATTCCCTTTTTGTGTTTTTTGTTTTGTGTTTTACCTTAATTCTGATTTTTAAATGTATTTTCTCTTTTAATTATTTGTGTTTTTGTTTGTATTTTATTTAAGACAAACTTTTTCTTACCAAACCACTTAAAATGGCAATATTTTCTGTTTTCTGTATTTCCTTTCTAAAACCCTCTACATTAATTTAACGTCATTTTAGCAAAAAATAAAAGCCTTTCCAAACGTGACGTTCCCCTAACATCCATTTTTAGTCTTTTGATCTTCTTCTTTCCTCTTTAAGGATTTTCAACGCTTGGTTATTACGTAGTAAAGCTTAGTATATGACGGATGAAGGAGGTGGATTTATTACTAAAATAAATATTATTTTTATTTGGAATTATAGAAACTAAGAGGAAATTGAGGAAATAACAAGGAAAAAAAATTTAAAAAAAAGATACAACAAAATAGAAGAAAATTGAGGGGAAACCGTCATTCTATTCAAAGTGCGCAATCTGATTCTTATCCCTTATTTAAATATTAAAATTTTAATAAATATAAATTTATATTTTCTAGACAGTCTATTTCACTTCCTTCTTGATATTTTTTAATAAAAAAATTTTTGTTTTATTTTTAAAATTTATTGACGATTATTTACACGGTTTAACAAATTAGCATTAGCCCTGGTTCAGAAGAAGTAGCCCTCACTTAATAATTCATAACTCAAGAATGGCTAAATCGTTTTACGAACTTTATATCTCATTCGATAGAGAATTTAATTCTCTACAAAATATTAGAAACATACCTTTTTTAGATTGAAATAAAAAATAATTATATTCAAAAAACTTGACTATAATTAATTTTATTTTTATGGACTAAAGTTAGTTTTTCCTTTATAACTTTTTTTTAATTTTAAATTTAACTTTTGTTTTTTATCCTGTTTTGTAGAGAATTTAATTTTCTTTCGAATGGTATGAAAATCATTCCATAAGGTTGGGTAAATCTTGAGATATGAATTTTTAAGTGAAGCATACCCGCAAGAAGCTTAAACCTAAACATCACCCAAGTTCTCTTCAAATTTTTTTTCAGAATTTTTTTCAGAATTTTTCTGCTTAATATTAATTAATAAATTATTTAAAAACAATTTTTAATATTACAAAATAAATTTAAAAATAATTTAATTTAAATTAAATTTTATTTCTTCCTATTTTTCACTTTTTTAGTAGCCATTTCCGACGAATAAAAAAACGATAAAAAAATTCACAACAAAATTCTGCGTCATTCCTACGTAAAAATAAAAATAGACTAACCAGAAAACTTTTAAATAAAGCTAGAAAGCTAATTCTGATTTATTAATTGCTGTAAATAAATGACGTTATCCACGTCCATATAAAAATAAATTATAAGCTGTTCTTTGATGAGCTTTTTTTGAAAATGTTACAAAAATAAAAAGTAACTCGGAAGGTGTTTTCAAAAAAATTTATTTTGTATGATAAAGTCGAGAAAATTAATTTTTTGGTTAATTTGATACAAAAATATAACCAAAAATATTATTTGCCCTGAGAGGAGTCGAACCACCCCCATAACAATATATAGGCCGAAGCGCTACCGACTGAGACACAAACGCTGCTATGCGTATTCTAATAAAATCAGATGATAGTCTTTCCAATAGCTTCTAGAATTAATAGGTTACTGTAGAATGAGAGAAATGAGGGATACTCGTTTAATAAAAATTTTTCTAAAAAATTCTAAAAAATTTTCAGAGATTTTTAGAAATTTTTTCAGAATTTTTTAAGAAATTTTCTTAGCTATTAATTTTTTTAATAATTCCATTCAAGTTTATTTACCCATTTTTCCTATTAATTTTACCTGTAGATCAACATCCCAAGTCTATAGACAATATGTGGTTGTAGGATTTATTTAATCCCCAAAAATTAAAGAAGATAAGTAAATAAATGACCAATTGGTTTACTTAAAAATTTATTTTTTCTTTTATTTTTACAAATCGAAAATTTATTTGTTTTCGTCCAAACTTTCTCCTGCCGTTTTCTGTGTGTGTTCCCCTTCCAATCACCCCCGTTATATTAAACTTGTACACCTTTTCCCTATTTTCTAGTTATTCAACGTCATCTTTCCGTTGTCAATAGCTGTTTGATCGATTTCTTGTTTCTATGCTATTTTTATTTTTAGCAGTGAAATTGAAAGAAAATTGAGTAAATAGGAGAAGGTGGGTGTCAGATTTACTAGAAAGGAGTGTGTGGGTTGTCATCAAGTTTTGCTTTGCTTTTTGGTTTAAAAATTTTGATAGCAAGTTGGAAAACTCATTTTTAATTTTGTTTTGTCTTATTTATTTATTTTTCATGATTTGATTTAATTTTTAAATTATGATCCAAAAGGTGTGAGTATTGTCAACCTAAGGGTGTTGGTCACTATTTTCCTCATAACTCAATATTAAATCAACCTTTTAAAAAGCTTTATATACCATTCGATAGAGGATCAAATTTGCTATAAGATAGAATTTAAATTAAAAATTATCCTAAAAATAATGACTCAAAATATAGACACGAATCTACCTAAGGGAATTTTAGAAATCCAACTAAAGTCACTTTTTTCCTCATAACTCAATAATAAGTTAACTTTTTGGCAAGCTTTATATGCCATTCGATAGAGAATTGAATTATCTATAAGATAAAATTTAAATTTCAAAATTATCTAAAAAAGGAAAAAAAGTTATGATTAAAATTGTAGACTGATCTCCTTTCAATTGATCCCCTGTTAGCCGCCTAATAGTTAATTCCTATTTTTGCTATAAATAACAACCTTAAATTTTGAATAGAAATAAAAATATATTTATTAATCTTTAGGCTATATTAAAAATTATTTTTTAATTTTTTCCCCAATTTTTATTTGTTTTTTTAAATAAATATCGGTCATAAATATAATTTTCCTTCAATTTTTTTGCACAACTTTAATCATTATATCTCCATATCATTTACTCATTTAATCAAAACAGTTATATAAATTATCTTTATATTAATTGGAAGGCCACCTGTCACCTTTCTTTTTATTCAATAAACGTCTAATCAGTACCAGGCGCGCTCTGATCGAATAAAATTGCAAAAGGTGAAGGCCATATAAACAACTACCTTCTTTGGAGATCATTGAAAGGTGGGGGTGTAGATGAACGGTTATTCTCCTATAGGAGATGTAATGAGCACTAGCAACCCTTTACTTTATAAAATACAAAAAGAATAAAATTAAAAACAATTTATTACTCTTTATTTGTTTTTATTATTAAGAGGTCGCGCAGGGTGCAACTTAGGTTGAGTTTTGTGGGCATAACTCAAGAACTAATAAATATTTTGAAGAGCTTGATATGTCATTCGATAGAGAATTAAATTTGCTATAAGGTAAAGAAAAAATTTTAATTTTATGTCAAAAATTAAGAAAGTTATGGTCAAAAAACGATGTAAAATGTGTATCTCTTCATAGTTTTTCAATCATAACTTTTTTTTCTTAAAAACATATTTAATCTTCTTTTAGCTTATTTTTTAGCAAATTTAATTCTCTATCGAATGGCATAAGAAGATTTTCAAAATGTTTATTAGTTCTTGGGTTATGTCGTCAAAACTCACCCAATGTCTGTCTGTTCATAACGTTCCTCTTCTCCTCCCACCCAAATTTATTTATTAGCTTTTGTGTGTTCTTCTTGAGAGTATTTACATTCTCATCTTATTCTCCTTTTTACCTTTCTATTCAATCGCTGCGTCATCACGATTGATCGGCTTTTTGCATTTTGCTTTGTGTTCATCGTTGCGCAGGTCCCCTTCCAACCCCCCTTGTTCCCTTCGCCCTACTCCCCCGGCTGGACCCGCAAAGTGACCTCACTCCTTTCGCTCCCATTATTTATTACATCTTCTTGCGCACAAAACACTTCATCTTTTTTTTACAATTTGAAAGTATTTTCTTTTTAAAATAAATTTTAGACCAAACCATTAATTTTTCGTATAGGAGGGAGTAAACGTCTCTCCACCTCCTTTTGATCATTCTTGCCTACCTTTATTTTTTCTGATTTATTTGTCAATTAAACTAGGCAACTGCTAGTACTTTTTAGAGTATTTATTAAAGCTTTTCTCGAAGCTTTTCCAATAAATTTACTTGAGAACAACAATAATACCCTACTCATCTCCCTTGTCTTTTTGGTAATTTTTTGGTATAATTTGGCCATTAAAATTAAAGTGGAGGGCTGAATAATTTATTTATCTATCTATCACACATTTTTCACCTTTTTTTACCTTTTTTTTCTTTTTCCTAATTTCCAGCCAGTAAATAATAAATTAAAACGTTACTAAATTCAATCGACTTTAATTTTGGTTTAATCGGTCTTTTATTTTCCTAATAATTTATTTGCAGTAAAATTGTATTCAGTTAGTGTCTAAAATATTTTTCTTTTATTTTTAATTAGAAAATTTATTTTTAAATAATATTTTGAATTTTTAAAATATTTTAAATGAGCAGTTAAGTAAAATAAATTGTGAGGAATAGGTCTAGGTATGAATTTATAACTCTGGAACGAGTAAACTTTTTAAGAAGTTTTATATACCATTCGATAGAGAATTAAATTTTCTATAAAATACATTTGGAATTATAATTTTAGATTTGTTGAGGAAAAAGTTATAGGCAAAAAATAGACTAAAAATTTTCCCTGATTTTCACTTTTCCCTGATTTTCACTCCTTTTTTGAAATATTTTTACTTAACCTTAAATCTATAATTTTTAGTATTATTTTATTATTGTAGCTAATTTAATTCTCTATTAAATGATACCAAAATCATTATTTAAGGTTGATCCATTCAGTAGTTATAGCTGCTGGCGCTGCCTACGTCTTGGCGCTTGTCTCTCTCTATATTTGATTGGTTCAGTTTAAAATTTAATAACTCTGAATCAGATAAACTTTTTTGGAATCTTTATATATCATTCGATAGAGAATTCAATTCTCTATTAAATGATACCAAAACATTTTTTAAAGTTCATCCGTTCATTAGTTACAGTTGCTGGCGCTGTCTTTGTCATGGTTTTCTTCTCTCCCTTCTTTCACTCTCAAACTTTTCAGAATTTTTAAAAAAAATACAAAAATAATTAAAAATAGCAAAAAAGCCTTTCCGGAAGTTTATTCTTGTTTTTAAAAAATAATTCTCTGATAATGATTCATACTTTGTTTTAAAAATATTAAATGATTCATAACAATAAAATAGGGCATGTATTTGCATGTTGTTTTATGATTTTCTATTTTTATTTTTAAAAATTTTTATTTGTCATATTTGCATAAGATTATTATAAATAAATGTTTTGTGTTGATTTACTTCTTTTCTCATTATTTTTACATCATTGTTATAAATATACACAGACTACAATTATAAAGTTAAAGCACGATTTAATTTTCCATTTACTGATAAAATATTTTAATGTCATCATTATTAATTTCAGAATTTTTCTGACTGCTCTAATTATTGTTCTGATATTTTTCTAGTTTATTCTGATTGATGTTCTGATTATTGTTCTGATATTTTTTTGGTTTGTTCCGTTCATTATTCTGATACTTTTCTGGCTTATTCTGATTTGTGTTCTGGCTTATTTCGATTTGTGTTCTGGTTTATTCTGATTTTGTTTCTGGTATATTCTGATTTTGTTTCTGATTTTTTCTGACTGTTCGGATTTTTGTTCTGATATTGTTCTGGTTTATTCTGATTGTGAGTTGTGTTCTGTTCTGATTATTCTTCTGGTATTTTTCTGGTTTATTCTGATTGTGAGTTGTGTTCTGTTCTGATATATTTTTCTGATTTTTCTGGCCAATTCTGATTTCTGTTCTGATTATTTTAAATTCTGATTTCTGCTGGTTTTCTGATTCATTCTGATTCTGATTCCGAAATTTTTCTGCTCATTTTTCTGATTTATTCTGATCCTGTAAACCTGTCTACCCGTCTTCTCTCTTTCTGATTTGAACGTTGATCGACTTCCTTTCTCTCTACCTCTCTCTATTCCCCCCCCCCCCTTTCTCTTATTCAGCTCCCTCCAATGACAATGTGTCGTTCTTCACCGGCTGTTTCTAGCTAATATTTTTTTGATACATTTATAGCTTCCGCTCTCTTTTAAAAAAAGTTTTTTTGATCATTTTCTGCCACTCATGGGACACAACAATACATAGAAGGGAGGAAAAGTAACAGCCGCCCCTTCTCTTTTTTTTATCTTTTTTAACATTTAAAAAGCTGTGAGAGGCCGATAGCTTTTTTAATACGTTTCTCTGTCAATTTCCGCTTTTCCTTTTTTTTATTTCAACACACCTTATATAGAGGTCTTTTAACATTTGGCCCTCACTTCGAGTTTATAGCAGTGATCTTAAGGTTCTTGATAACCTCCACCCTATATCCCTTCACTCTATAGGGGGGTATTCTGCACGGGTTTGTTGAGGCTGTCTTTAAAAAACTAAAGACGAAAGGCAAAAACGAAACACCAAAAAAGGCGAAATTCGGCAGAAGTCGACAGACGAAACTGGCACATCCCTATTATGTTCCCTTCACCCTATAGATACTGTGCGTATGTTTCTTTCACCCTACTTCTACCTGGTAGCTTACTTGATGCCTTTGTAACTTGTGAACGCATGAGGCTTTGGAGATGATTTTGGTATCATTCGATAGAGAATTAGATTCTCTATTTAATAAGGTTTAACTTGAAAATATTTTATTTTGAAACAAAAAAGTTATGGTCAAAAAACTGATGCTATGTTCCCTTCGCATTACATACTATGTTCCCTTCACCCTACAATTCGAATATCTCTCAATCCCCTATTTTGTATATCAATCTTATTTTCCTACCAACCTTGTGTTCTCCCTAAAATCTCCATTAATCTCTAGAAACATTGCCAATTGATTCTTCCCTTAAAATTGAAAATTATTGTTTGGGTGGTTAAGCACAACCACCAACTACTATGTCAAACATTAAAAAGCTTTTCCTCTCTCTTTCCCAAACCAATTGACTGACATACTGCTTATCATTTTGCGGGTGGAAAGAAGGGTTTTAAAAAGTATTTAGTATAATAAATTGTTCGTTTTTGTTGCTATTAGATCGATGAACATTTTTATGTTTCTAAGAGGTTAAAGTGTTTAAAAATTGAAAAAAAAAATTTTTTCTCAAGTAAATCTTAAATAATCACATTTATGTAATTTTTCACTGTCTTTGTCACCCTTTTTTTAACTTTTCTCGATTTTTTTCTAATCGTTTTTTCTATTTTTAAATTTTTTAATTGATTTTATTTACAACGGATTTTATGCTGAATAGAAGCTTAGTTGCTTCCAGGCGTTATAACTCGTGAAAGCGGGAAGCTTTAAAGCTGGTTTTGCTGTCATTCGATAGAGAATTAAATTCTCTATTTAATAAAATTTTACTTGAAAAAAAATCTATTTGAAACAAAAAAGTTATGGTCAAAAAACACAGCTGGTTTATTAAGGCTTAGTTGCTTCCAAGCTTTATAACTTTTGATTGCATGAAGCTTTAAAGCTGATTTTGGTGTCATTCGATAGAGAATTAAATTCTCTATATTAACACCTTTACAAGTCTAAAATTTTATTTTGAAGCAAAAATGTTATAGCACAAACTTTTTACTTAACTTTTTTAACTTAACTTTTTTAATCCCCAAATTGTATTTTAAAGTATCTATTTAATTTTTATTTGTTTTTATTTATTTGTATTTCTAAAGTCAACAAAATATAAATATGTTTTTATATTTTTATCTTCCAAAAACAATTTTTAAAATTGCCACTTTCAATAAAAACACCTTTATGGCGCCCTATGCGATTATTACAGTAATCCTCTTTATTTACTCCCATATCCACTTGTTTTTTCCTGATTTCATTTTTTATCTACCTATAGCTCATTTTAACAGCCTCTCCCTTTTTTTATTCTGGCGCCATTAAAAAACATTAAAAACGTGCGAAGGTGCGGAGAGCGTGCCCTTTCTACAATAGGATTTAATTGTGGGAAGGTGATGCATATGGATATATTTTTGCGTGAAATTTTAATTTATTTTTCGTTTTGTATTTTTATTCTGATTTTCTGAGGAGGAAATTCTGAGAAAATTCTGATTTTTAATTTAAAAATTTATAGGGTGAAAGGAACAGTGGGTCGTAGGGTGAAGGGAACACATACCTATAGTGTGAAGAGAACATGAGCCTTTGATTTCCTGTGATTTTAGAGGTGTCAGATTCGAACCCCACTGGGGATATGTTTTTAATAGAATACTGAAGGTATAAGAATATTGGCTTCCCAACCCTTTCCCGGATGACGTCTTTTTGGTTTAGTGGGAAAGCTTAGTTTCCTGTGTCTTTATAGGTGCCAGGTTCGAACCCTCCAGGGGAAATCTATTTTTAAATTGCTTCAAAAAATTTTTTTCTTGAGAAAAATAATTTTAATTGCTTCTATAAATTCTAAAAAAATTTTCAGTTTTAATATTCTCGAGTTTCGAGAAGAGTAAAAAAAAATTTTTTGTGCCAAATTAGACAACCTCAAAATTATTTTATTTAATTTCAACACCTTTGTAAGATTCTTTATTAAAGAAAGAAGCTTAAATAAAATTATTTAATTAAATTATTTTGCCATCTTCTTGCCTTTATTTCCCTATTTAATGGCTTCAGCAAAGAAGCGAGTGGAGCTGGCATTGGCCAAACAACAAATGAGGGGTAGTGGGACAGTTCAAATAAACACTACTGTAGACGACCCTCGTAAAAGCATTGAAGAGTTGATTAATGCTGGTTAGAAGCTATTATGTTGGGAAAAATAAAAGAAAATTTTTTAGGTTTAAAGACGCATAATGAACGAGGCAGTAAACACTTTAACAAGAAAAATAAGGTTTGAACATTTTCTGGTAGCAAGGAACCACAGGGTGGAGGAGACATGGGTAAAGGGAACATGGTTCTAGAGGGTGAAGGGACATGGGGTTATGGGATGGAAGGAACATTGGCATAGTAGTATGAACGGCACATAGGGTCATAATGTGAAGGGAACATCCTGAGGGGTTATAGTGTGAAGAGAACCTGGGGTTATAGTCTGGGGGAAACATAGGGTCATAATGTAAGGGGAACATAGATATACCTAGTTAATGGGAACATCCGTTCTTTAACCATCTTAATTAAAAAAAATTTTTTATTTAGTTGCCAAACTCATTTTGGCGTCCTCCAACAAAAACGCGTTGTTCTTCTGTAAGTCCCTCTCCCTTTATTTTTTATTTTTCCAAATTTTAAAGGGCCATTCGCGCGACTCTTCTGATGATGGGTTTGGCTCGTCTGCAGGGCGCCATACCCTCAGCCCTTCCTCCATTTCCTCTTTTGGTTTTCATCAAGGAGGTGGAGGGAATGTCCCAATGGCTCTAACAGACCCAATGACTGGTCAGAATTATTCCGCTTCTTGTTCTGCTATAATACACCAAAGACAAGCTAGTGCCCCAGCTTTAATTAATTATGAACAATATGAGCCACAGCAACACTTTACCCAACAAAGTGTTAATGATGTGCCCCAACAACAACATTCTTCTACCCCGCAACAAATGCCCACATCCCATCATCATTTACATCATCAACAACAACATATGGCCAATTCCAAGTAAGAGAGACGACTCCTAAATTTTTAAAAAGCCTAGTGACCAAAATGGGCTTTTCCGGAAACGGATCCGGATTCCAAATTTCTAACTAGAGCCGAGATCCGGATTTATAATTAAGGTCGGCTCCGGATTCTGGATTATAACATTGGCATAGTGTGAAGGGAACATATGTTTCATTGTGTGAAGGGAACATAGGGTTCTCCGGACTCCGGATTATCCCCGGACTCCGGATTAACAGGAATAGAGCCGGAGTCTGATCCGGATTCCGGATTAACTCGGTCCGGAAAGTATCCGGAAATCGCAAAAAACTGGACTTGGGTCGATAGTCCAATCGGGTGCGGTCACCATAAAACCCCCCTAAAAATTTTTTTTATTTAAAAACAGGAATAGTCGTTCTGCCCTTCCCCCACTTGCTCAACCCTATCAACATGCTTATAGTCGTTCACTTAATGCAATGGCAGCAACTTCCCCTCCTGGAGCACAACAACAACAAAACTATCAAAGACAGCATGGTTCTACTGCCAATAGCCATATGTTTTTAAATGCTATGGCAGAATTGCCCCCAGTTGCCCATCAAAGAGCAGCCAAATCTTGTGATTTTGATATGCTGGCTGGAAATAATAATAATAACCAAATAATGTCCCCAACACAAATTAATCCTTATCAACAACAGCAACAATCTGAATATTTTGGGCAGCAACAAAACGTTGCTGCTCCAATTAATGAGTATGTTCAGTTGTTTTTTAGTTGTTATTCTTTAGGCTATTCGTCCTATATAAGGTATAAGGAACATATAGCTATAGGATGAAGAAAGGAACGTAGATATGGGTGAAGGGGACATGATATCAGGGAGGAAGGGAGAACAGAGCCCTAGATTTGGAACATAGCTATAAGGTGTGAGTGGGACACGGCTATCCGCACGGCCTGCTATAGGGTAGTGAGTACGGGTTGAGTATGAAGTCGAGTTTCGGGTTGGGTATCTGGTTTCATATAATCAGTGACATCTCTTCTATAGTGTGATGGAAACAGCCATAAGCTGAAGGGACATTAATTTATATATAGTGAACGGAACGTAGAGGCAACTCCATTCTTGAGGGAACATACAGGATCATACTAGAATACCCCAGACTAGGACACGGATACTGATTTTGGTATCCGTATCCGGATATCTACGGCAGATACAGACGGATATCCGCAGGCATTTTTAAAATATCTGTATTATTATTATATATTACCCCTTATTTTCAATTTTCCAGTCCTAACAAATTCCCTACATCAGCAGCAGTGTATTGGTCTACCACTCGCGGAAAGAGCCAAAGCCTAGATCCTTTAGCCTTCGAATCAGCTGCTGCAGTTGCAGCAGGTACAGGAGGTTTTCACCAATCTTCAAACAATTCTACAGCCCATTTCTCTTCAAATCCTTCCACAGCTATAGCCTCTCCCCCTACCAACGATAATAATAACCCTTCCTCCACCTCCCAACAACAAATTATTGAAAATTCTTTTATTGGACGTTCTCATCAATCCCCTCAGAGTGCTACTACTATACTTTTGGTAAATTTAAAAAAAAATTTTTGGACCTCTCTAACCCTCTATTACCTCTTTAAAGGACGATGACGGCCTCGGACCTTTACCAGAAGGTTGGGAGAAGGCATACACACCAAACGGAGACCCTTACTTTATCGACCATATCCACAAAGAAACTACTTGGTACGATCCTCGATTGCCTAAAGAAGTCCAGCAACAAATAGTAATAAGTCGGCATACCCACAAATCAGAGCAACAACACCAAGATAATGCAAACTTTCAACATTCCTATAGCCAGTCGGCTGGGGCGGCAATGGGGACAAACAAAATGTCTTCTAATAATAATAGAGTAAGTCTGGGATTTTTTGAAGAATTTTAATAACCCTTAAATTAGCAAAATTTCCATGGAGGCTCCTCTTCTGTTGGGCCTACGCCTAATACAATTACAAATTCTGTATTGGCTGGAGGACTGGATAGAGTACAACAACTTAAGCAAGAGAAGCAATGCATGCAGGAGAGACGCGAACAGATAATTAGACAAGTAAAATTTAAGTTTGTAAATAGTATACTTAAGTTTGAACTTGAAAACTTAAGCTTGAACTTGAAAAAGTTGGTTATATTTACTTTAAATTTATAATTAGTAAACTTAAGTTTGAACTTTAAAAAGTCGTTAATATTAAATCTAGGTTTGTAATAAGTTATTAACTTGTTCAAGTTTGTAAATTACTTATATTTCTCCGCTAAATCTAAGTTTGAACTTTAAAAAGTCGTTAATATTTAATTCAAGTTTATAATAAACTTAGCAACTTTTTAAGTTTGCAACTTATTTCTCCACAAATTTGAGTTTGAACTTGAAAATGTTGCTAATATTTAATTCAAGTTTGTAATAAAGTTAGCAACTTTTTTAAGTTTGTAAATTAGATATTTCCCTTTTAAAGACTAATTCCATTTAAAAATTCATAACTATTCGAATCTTTGAGATAAAAATTTGATCTTTTTATCATTTTATAGCTCCAAATCTCCTCTTTCATATAATATTAAAATTAAAAAATTAACCTTAGCAGAAATTATTTTAATTAAATTAATATCCCTAGGGTCTGTTGGATCCCTCATTTCTTGGCCGTCCACCCCACGACTCTTCAGCTGCCAATTCCATGGATACTTATGGCAATCAGGCTGGAAGCGACTGTCATTCATCTCAACACAACCAGTCATTATTCCTACAAAGAGCAAACGCCGCTCCTTTACAACAGGTGAGGGAGCGCTTTAAAATTTCCCCTCACCTTTACCTTTTTTATAAAAACAGGAAATTATGATGGAGGTGGATTCCACATCATTTCCCCAGCAACAGCAGCAATCCGTTGTTATTGGCTATATGGATCCGTTATTCCAGGTAGAATAAAATACTGTAATGCCTCTCATGTCCTTAATATTTCCCCACACTTTTACCTTTTCGTTTTATATCACACAAAAAATTAACTTAGAAAGTCTTGAAGACGTACCTCCCTGTTATCTCATATTATACCAACCTTCCCACGTGTTTCAGACTTTGGGATATCTCGGAAGTTGGATGGAAAAAGGTTAGTGAGAATTGGGAAAGGTTAAGGTATAGGTGTGGGACAGTGCTTTTCAGATTTCCGACTTTCTATTTATGACAGTTTTGACTTCCGGCACCGGCTTCATTTCCGATCGACCCTTGGGTCTGATTGATGTGATATGATAAGGATTTTTAACTAAAAGCCTTTTTAAGGGACTCAATGCAGCCGATCTTAACCCTCAAGAGTTCGACAAGTATTTGATCATCAATGAGAGTCGTTCTCCAACAACTACTACTGCCCCGCAAAACATGGCTACACAATAAAGTGACAAAAAATAAAGCAAAGTTGTGATTTGTGAATAATTATAAGCCATTTTTTATTTTTTTGTTTAACTTGCCCGATTCGTCTGCCTTAACTTTATAGAGGAGAATATTTTAAAATTAATTTTTGAATTTTTTTGTCCATAGCTCTGTATAGGCGACATTTCCTAATGTCGCTACAAACGAAAGTTTACTGTCCCTTATACAGGGTGGGGCATAAGTTCGGCGACAAATGTTTTCAATAAGCGACAAATGTTTTCAATAATGCTCTGGAAACTAACATACGGCATATATCGAGCCGTCTAGCGATGTCACATTTTCGAATATTTTTAAAATACAAAGAAATAATAGAAGCACGATTTTTTAACATGCTGTAAAATTTTTCCTTTATGAGATAGGAAAAAATTTTCAAGATAAAATGTGTAGAGCGTGAATCATAGAATATGGGAAATTTAAACAAAAAGCAAAATATAAAATAAATTTTAAAAAAGGACAAAATAAAATTTGTCGCCGAACTTTTGCCCCACCCTGTATAGAGGTTTAATTGGTTGTTCGATTATTTGAGGTTCGATTATTTGTCCCCTATATAGAGGTTCAATCGCCTGTCCATTATATAGAGGTTAAATTGAGTGTCTCCTATATAGAGGTTCAAATGACTGTCCCATATATAGAGGTTTAATTGATTGTCCCCTTATTGAGAGGTTCATTATGTAGAGATCCAAATGACTGTCAATTATATAGAGGTTCAGAAATTAATTTTAAAGCTCCTCTGTTTTAAATGCCTTGCCTAAATATTTTACAAAAATTGTTCTCTCAAAAAATTTTAACTTAAAAATTTTCCATACTCACACACCTCCCCCTATTTTTTAAACGCACGGTTCCTTTCGATTCAATTATTAAATATATTATTTTTTATTTAAATAAATAAATTTATTATTTTTTAATGTTAAATGATCTTAGGATTTGATCAAACTGGCTATCATTTAGTTTATTAGGCGGGAATTTAAAGTGGAGATGAAAGGGCGCTGTGTAGCTTGGTTAGTAGACTGTTCTACCGGGTCGTTAACTGAGCTGCCGGGGACACCGATAAGTTGGCGGCAAAAACGACTAGCTGAAAATGCCGGGAGGTCGCTGTATGAATGCCTGCCCGAAGTTAAACTTTTACCTTCTCGTATTTTAAATTCTGACGTGATTAACGTGTACTTGTTTGAAGTATAAATAAGCAATTAAAAAACAAAGGAATTTCAATAAAATGTATAATGATATGTAAATGATTTGTTTCATTTTTTCAAAATATGATGATCAAAACAATAGACGCGTTGGCTCAGATATGCCTAAGTTGGAAGAACAATTCGTCAATGAGATTTATGACAGGATGAAGAAGGAGGATTTGGAGAACGCGGCAAAAAACAAAAAAATGCTCTTCGAATTGTATCAACCGGCATTGGAGGATAAAGGTTTCGAAGTTGTTGGCACCTTCAATGAGTGGAAAAAGAAGGTGAGAGAGACTATAGAAAATTAAAAATATAAAGGAAAAAAACTTTTTTTCAGAGTGGGCTGATCCAGGAGAAAGGCGAGACATTGAAGGAATTCAACGCTAAAGTAGAAAAGGCGATTGTAAATCAATCCAAAGCTGCTGAGAGGAAGAAGACAAAGGGCGACAAGTTGAAGAAGGATAAGACCCCGAAGGACCCGGCTTCGAAGAAGGACCCGGCACCGGATAAGTCAGACGCTGCAAGGAGCAAACAGGCGGGGACGACATCGGATATTCCAACAGATATGATGTCGGAGGCTAAAGGGACGGATAAGTAAATTGTGGAGATGAAGAAGGTTGCGGCTAAGAATAAACACTAGAAGATGAGAGAAGTTGAGAAGATATATTGGAGATATAAAGAGAATATAAATTGTAGATAATCTGTAAATCATTAATTCTCTATTTAATTATTTTCCTCCCCAATATTCTCCAAATTTCTCAAAATGTATTTCTCTCTATAATGCCTATATTCCCCATATAACCTATATACTCATATTAGGCTATGTGTGTGCCTATCTATATAGTATATTATTTGCAGGTTGAGTTGTTTGTATTCCCTGCTATTTCTCATTATATATTGTATTGTATAATATGTATTTTTCTGCATATATTAGTATTATTGTAATTGTAGTTGTATTGTTTTGTAATAAACATAATTTTTATTAGGATGTTGACAATATTTAAAAATTTTTTGTGATAAAAATTAGTGCTGCTCGAGAGTCTCGGTCTCGGAAAAGAGGAAAAATACCCCTAATGACGGAAATTTTTGGGACGTGTGTGTAAGTGATTATTGGGAAGAGAACTCCATTTCGTTTTTACTTGCAAAACTAATAATTTTAACTTTTAATTTTAAAATTGTAAATTTATATTTAAACTCTACCAAAAGTGAAAAAAAAGTGAAAAAAATTTTTTAAATTAAATTAAAGAAATGATCAGAAAATTGAATTTTCTGTCCACTATCTTCCAAGATTCTCAAAATTTTTCGCCTTCGGAGCTGAAAAGAAAGAAATCTGGCTTCTTGGCTTTACGAATTTTTCAGAATTTTCGCCTGATGCGATGAAAAAGGAAGCGGTTCTTTGAAAAAAAAACGGTTACTAACTTCGTGTCCGGATCGATAGCCCAGATCCCCCCCCCCCCCCCCCATCCAAATCACTTGTCGGTATATCATGTTATCAAGGGATTTATATGAATCGAAGAATTAAGGGGATTTATAAGAATGTGGATCGAAGGATTACGAGGATTCAAGGGATTCTCATTCCCCCTGCAAAAGGTAAAGGGAATGCATGGTTGTTGCGCGGCCAATTTACCGGTTTCAACCCGCCTCAAATAATGTCACCTTATTCATCGGATTTGAATCCGATGGATTAACTTTTTATTTTGAAGGCAATGGTCTGTTCTTAATAATACAAGTGTTTTTAGTCGCTTCGTCAATCACTCGCCCAAGAATGGGAGAAAATCTCCCCCAAGGAGGATTCAACTTTTGCTCAAAATTTTTCCTCGTGCCTTCGGCTCTGTATCCAAGTAAGCAATAATTAAACACTAACAGTGCTAAGTCTGATTAGACTTTCAACTACCCTTCAGCTAAAATTTACTATAAAAGCTTTGTTTATCGTTTCATTCTTCCCTCCCAACCACAACAAATCTTCAATCACTTCAACTCTACGTCAACATCATCTAAACAAACATCAGAACAACGCTTCATGCTCTTCTGCCTCCTTCATCCAATGGACCACAACACCGGACCTTTGGCAAGGAAGTCGACAACGCTTTGTGCTCTGCTGCTGGTATCCATCTCCGCGCTCCTAGTGCTTGCAGTTCCTGAACAGGCCACCGTTGAGGAAGTCGGAGTTGCCAAACACATCTTGGACGGAGACAGTGTGACGCTCAACGCAGTCAGTAAGCTGGCCGGAAAGAACTTAACTTATGCCGAGTACAAGAAGCACTTTCCTACTGTCTGTAATTTCTTCATCAACGAGACATACATGTACGTTGATTTTTTCGCAAGATTTGAGGAAATAACGTTTTTAATTTTCAGTGAGCTTCTATACGACGGCAAAGGGTGCACTGTGGAGCTGATCACTGACAAAATGGACATGATCAAGTTAACGACTGGGGTGTATTTGAAGAAGGCTGGCTGTAAACTGGATGACTTCAGTAAATTTGATTCCAGCTTTCAGCATGGCTTTTCAAATCTGTAAGTTTAAATTAAATAAACGTCGAGAAAAGAAAAATGATCCATTTTTAGCCTTCCATTCGCCTACAGTAGAACCAACAAGGAACTTAAAAATCTCAGTGACGGTCCGATCTACGAAGGTGACAATTGCGAGAAGAAAGAAGAGTGTAAGGGTTGCATGAAACATACATTTCTTGAAGTATCATGGAACAGAGCTGGTGAAGTGATATGCGCTCACACCCATTTAAGTAAGATAGCGGGTATTTTTACTTTAAAATATTCATTTTAGTTGGTGAAGCCACGACAGGATTGGATCAAAACAAGACGGGTGGTGAGACGGAATTCAATTTGATGATACATAGTACAAACAGCTTCAGAATGGAATTTAACATACATCATCAAACTCAATTTGACACAAAAAATATTTCTTGCGCTCCAAGAGGAAATGCCATTCCCAAACCAGCAACATGGAAACTCAAGAATGGAGTTGGAAACCTGGAGGGTAAACATCTGCTTGTCTTCCATCTACTTCCGCAAACGGCTTCAATAAGATACGAAGGTGGCAATCACAAAGGAAAACTTGGGGAAGGCCGACCAAAATGTGATCTCTTCATTCGCTTGGTAATCCTTTTCAATTCTTCCGGAGATTCAACTAAACTTTTATTTTTCAGTACAAGTCAGAAGGCTACGTCGGATTTCTTCAGGTCGACCCTCAAACAACGACTACCAGCACTACTACAACAGCTACAACAACCACAACAAACCCGGATGCCACATCACCACCAGCTGAGAAAACCTCAACTTCACGACCACAGCAAGAGACTACAACAAAAGCAGCAACGACTACAACAACGGCCACCAAAGAAGGAAGTAAAATCTGGATTTGGGCAATTGTGTTTTTTGTGGTGTTTAGTGTTTGCTTGTTGATTGCAGCTGGCGCCTATCGCGGGTACATCATCTATGAAGACCAGCAAAAGAAAAAACAAGAAGCCGAAAAACAAGAAGCAGAAGACCAACTACAGAGGTAACAGAAAGAGGGGGGGAGAGAAAATAAAGAAAATGTTTTTTAATTTTTTCAGAACCTACTGGCTCAATGCTGGAGACGACGACGCAATTGAAGATCAAAACAATAAACGCGTTACCGCAGATATGCCTTTGTTGGAAGACCAATTCGTCAATGAGATTTTTGACAGGATGAAGAAGGAGGATTCGGAGAACGCGGCAATGAACAAAAAAATGCTCTTCGAATTGTATCTACCGGCATTGAGGGATAAAGGTTTCGAAGTTGTTGGCACCTTCAATGAGTGGAAAAAGAAGGTGAGAGAGACTATAGAAAATTAAAAATATAAAGGAAAAAAACTTTTTTTCAGAGTGGGCTGATCCAGGAAAAAGGCGAGACATTGAAGGAATTCAACGCTAAAGTAGAAAAGACAATTGTAAATCAATCCAAAGCTGCTGAGAGAAAGAAGACAAAGGACGACAAGGCGAAGAAGGATAAGACCCCGAAGGACCCGGCTTCGAAGAAGGACCCGGCACCGGATAAGTCAGACGCTGCAAGGAGCAAACAGGCGGGGACGACATCGGATATTCCAACAGATATGATGTCGGAGGCTAAAGGGACGGATAAGTAAATTGTGGAGATGAAGAAGGTTGCGGCTAAGAATAAACACTAGAAGATGAGAGAAGTTGAGAAGATATATTGGAGAGATATATAGAGAATATAAATTGTAAATAATATGTAAATCATTAATTCTTTATTTAATTATTTTCCTCCCCAATATTCTCCAAATTTCTCAAAATGTATTTCTCTCTATAATGCCTATATTCCCCATATAACCTATATACTCATATTAGGCTATGTGTGTGCCTATCTATATAGTATATTATTTGCAGGTTGAGTTGTATTCCCTGCTATTTCTCATTATATATTGTATTGTATAATATGTATTTTTCTGTATATATTTGTATTGTTGTAATTGTTGTATTTGTATTGTTCTGTAATAAACACAATTTTTATTAGGAAATTGACAATATTTAAAAGTTTTTGTGATAAAAATTAGTGCTGCTCGAAAGTCTCGGTCTCGGTTTCCGAGTCGAGAAATTTCTCGGGTTTACACCCCCTAATGACTGAAATTTTTGGGACGTGTGTGTTAAGTGGTTAAGTTCATGGACGAGTCTTTTTCGTTCCTAACTTTATCGAGTCGGGCTGTACGAGTCACCTTCGGGCCAAATATCTTAGGCCCGACTCGATCTTTCGGTCCGAGTCGGGCCATTTTGGCAACCCTATGTTAAAGTTTCGTCCTGTATATTGAGGTCGCCTTGGGCTTGTGTCATGGAGGATTTTAGAATTTGAACACTCTAATATTTCTCCAATTTCTCGGTATCTGTTAACCTAAGAAAATCAAAGTCTGCTGAAAGACATATCTTGGACTCCTAAGGAAGAAGGTTATATTCACAAAATTCTAGGCTGATTATCCAAAGAAGGATTTGTAAGTGCGAAAAATTAAAAATCCTTTATTTTTTTAAAAAGATTACCAGGTCCGCAAGTGTCAGTTCGTATATGTTAATCCGCAAATGTCGGGTCCGCAAAAGTCGGTCCGCAACTGTCGATACGCAAGTGTCGTTCCGCAAGTGTCGGTACACCGTCTCGAATAATGCCACCATATGTATCGGATTTGAATCCGATGGATTAACTTTTTACTTTATTTTGAAGGCAAGGGTCTGTTCTTAATAATACAAATGTTTTTAGTCGCCAGTTTACTTCTTTGTCACCCTGTAGATCTTGCTGCCTTGGGATTTACAAGCAACTTCGGCGTTCCTCTCCTCTAGCAAAGCAATAATTACACGTTAACGTTGCAAAATCTGATTAGACTTTCAATTACCCTTCGGCTAAACTTTACTATAAAAGCTTTGCTCATTGTTTCACTCTTCCCTTCCAAACGCCACAAACTCTTCAATCACTTCAACTCTACGTCAACAACATCTAAACAGACATCAAAACAACGCTTCATGCTCTTCTGCCTCCTCCATCCAATGGACCACAACACCGGACCTTTGGCAAGGAAGTCGACAACGCTTTGTGCTCTGCTGCTGGTATCCATCGCCGCGCTCCAAGTGCTTGCAGTTCCTGGACAGGCCAACGTTGTGGAAGTCGGAGTTGCCAAACACACCTTGGACGGAGACAGTGTGACGCTCAACGCAGTCAGTAAGCTGGCCGATGAGGGCTTAACTTATGCCGAGTACAAGAAGCACTTTCCTAATGTCTGTAATTTCTTCATCAACAAGACACAAATGTAAGTTGATTTTTTCTCAAAATTTAAGAAGATGTTGTTACTTTTCAGTGAGCTTCTATACGAAGGCGAAGGGTGCACTGTGGAACTGATCACCAAAACGCCAATGAAGATGATCAAATTCACGACTGGATACATAAAAGATGGCTGTGATCTGGATAACTGCGCCCGTAAGAAAGCCAGTTTTGAGGATGGCTTTTCAAATCTGTAAGTTTGAGTTAAATGTCGATTAGAAAAATAAAAACTCCATTTTAGCCTGCCATTCGCCTACAGCAGAAACAACAAGGAAATCACAAATCTCACAAACGGTCCGATCTATGATGGAAATGCCATATGTGCTGACGCTAAAAGCTGCGGGGG
Organism: Meloidogyne incognita; assembly: GCA_036172945.1. Classification (NCBI taxonomy): domain Eukaryota; kingdom Metazoa; phylum Nematoda; class Chromadorea; order Rhabditida; family Meloidogynidae; genus Meloidogyne; species Meloidogyne incognita. The sequence continues at coordinate 3,724,972 of JARQAC010000010.1, forward strand.
TACCTGCATGAGCCATACTTTCCTTGAAGTCTCATGGAGCAAATGCAATGATTTTGTATACGCTCACACCCATTTAAGTAAGCTGACGATTATTTTTACTCTAAAATTTTGTTTTAGTTGGTGAATATGAACCGGGCGAAACGATTCCATCTGGCACCAGGACGAAGTTCAATCTGGAGATAAATGATAAGACCTTCAAGATGATATTTGATGAAAGAACGATAAGAACGTATGAAACAGGAAACGTTAACTGCGTTCCAGTGAAACAAGCCATTGTCGAACCAAAAACATGGAAAATCAAAAATGGAGACGGGAACCTGAAGGATAAACATCTGCTCGTCTTTCATCTACTTCCGAAAACGGCTTCAATAAGATACGAAGGTAATAAGCACAAAGGAAAACTTGATGAAGGCCGACCAAAATGCAATCTCTTCATTCACTTTGTAATCTCCTTTTTTACAAAAATTCAACTAAATTTTTGTCTTTCAGGATAGGCAAATCTACGAGTTTCTTCAGGTCGACCCTCAAACAACGACTACCAGCACTACAACAACAACTACAACAACCACAACAAACCCGGATGCCACATCACCACCAGCTATCGGAACAACTTCACCGCCAGGAACGCAGCAAGAGACTACAACAAAAGCAGCAACGACTACAACAACGGCCACCAAAGAAGGAAGTAAAATCTGGATTTGGGCAATTGTGATTGGTGTGGTGTTTAGTGTTTGCGTGTTGATTGCAGCTGGCGCCTATCGCGGGTACATCATCTATGAAGACCAGCAAAAGAAAAAACAGGAAGCCGAAAAACAAGAAGCAGAAGACCAACTACAGAGGTAACAGAAAGAGAGAGAGGGAGAGAAAATAAAGAAAATGTTTTTTAATTTTTTCAGAACCTACTGGCTCAATGCTGGAGACGACGACGCAATTGAAGATCAAAACAATAAACGCGTTACCGCAGATATGCCTTTGTTGGAAGACCAATTCGTCAATGAGATTTATGACAGGATGAAGAAGGAGGATTTGGAGAACGCGGCAATGAACAAAAAAATGCTCTTCGAATTGTATCTACCGGCATTGAGGGATAAAGGTTTCGAAGTTGTTGGCACCTTCAATGAGTGGAAAAAGAAGGTGAGACTAGAAAATTAAAAATATAAAGGAAAAAAACTTTTTTTTCAGAGTGGGCTGATCCAGGAAAAAGGCGAGACATGGAAGGAATTCAACGCTAAAGTACAGAAGACAATTGCGAACAGGAAAGAGAAGGGTGAAGCCATCGAATATAACGTTGAAATCACCAGTCTCTTAGAGGTAGAAAAGGTGAAGAAGGGGAAGAAAGACAAGCCCCCGAAGGACTCGGCTTCGAAGACGGACGCTTCAAAGAGCAAACAGTCAAGCACGAAATCGGATTTGAAGGCGGAGGCTAAAAGGAGGGGCATGGTTGCTATTTGAATTGTATGTGAAGATGAAGGTTGCGGCGAGGAATAAACACCAGAAGTTGAGAAGATATAAATGAGAGATATATAAAAATTTGTAAATCCTTCATTCTCTAAATATTTCCCATATCCAATATTCTCTCCAATTCTCTCAACAAAAATTGTATCTCTCTCTTGGCTATATGCCGATATATAATCAAAAATATATTTCCCTATATTCACCTATATATATTTCCCTATATCCCCTATACCTATATATTCACATATTAGGCTATATGCCGATCTATATATGTATAATCTATATTCCCTATATACATATATCTATATATATTGCAGGTTGAATTGTATTCCCTGCTATTTCTCATTATGTATTGTACCTATTGTATAATAATATGTATTTTTCTGTATATGTTTGTATTGTTGTAATTGTTGTGTTTGTATTGTTCTGTAATAAACAATTTTTATCAGGTTGGGCAGACTCTTTTTGAGATTTCGTTATTTTAGGTAAAAACCGGAAAAGAAAAATTAATTTTTACAAATTGTAAAAGTAATTCCGAAAAAGAAAAATTAATTTTTACAAATTGTAAAAGTAATTCCGGAAAAGAAAATTAATTATTACAAATTGTAAAAGTAATTCCGGAAGATAAAAATTAAATTTTACAAATTGTAAAAGTAATTCCGGGAGAGAGAAATTAATTTTTACAAATTGTAAAAGTAATTCCGGAAAAGAAAATTAATTATTACAAATTGTAAAAATTATTCCGGAAGAGAAAAATTAATTATTACAAATTGTAAAAGTAATTCCGGAAGTGCAAAATTAATTTTTACAAATTGAAAAAGTAATTCCGGAAAAAGAAAATTAATTTTTACAAATTGTAAAAGTATTTCCGGAAAAGGAAAATAAATTTTTACAAATTGTAAAAATAATTCCGGAAAAGAAAAATAAATTTTTACAAATTGTAAAAATAATTCCGGAAAAGAAAAATTCTGATTTATTAAAAGAATATTAATTTATACACATTATTACACAAAAATAAGCATTAAATATCACATTTTTGGATTTTATTTATTTTTTAATTAATTTGGCATAAAAGGCAGCAAAAATGGCTGGAACAAGCTTAAAGATAAGTCAATTATGTATTTTATTAAGCTTCAATTAATTTACCAAAGAAAGGCTGCAGGCAACGCATAGCCATGCAGCAACATGAACTACCGATAAAAGATCTGAAATTGGTTGAAAATAATTTTCTGATAAGATTTATTCTGATTTTATTTTTTGTTCTGATTTTTCTGATACGTTAATGAATTCTGATTTCTTATAATTCTGATTTTTCTAAAATTCTGTTCTTCCTATTTCTCTGATAGTACTTCTGAAACCATAAACCAGCTTTTTGAACGCTAGGTTTTTTCCTGCGTTTAAAAAGCTACTTTTCCTATCTGGTATTTTTTAGTATTTTTCTTGTATATTCTGATTTTCTGGTAATTTTTTGTACGTATGTTATGTACCTTTCCGAAAAGGCATATGGCAAGTATTTGTATAAAATGGGGGAGATAAATGATGTGAAATTGCAAATGTTGTAATGGCTTCTGCTTTTTCTTGATTTTTATACAAACCAGCATCAGCTAAAAAGTGATTAGGCAAATGTCCATTAGGCATTGCTTCATCTAACGAATGTGAAAGTCGTTGGCATGCTTCTATACTGGTTGGTATACAACTGGAGAATAATACAAAAAATTTATGAATGAGCTTTTTGGACACAACGTTTTTCCGTGCGTTTAGAAAGCTACTTTTCTTTCGCTACTTTTCTTATCGCTAATTTCCTATACATCTTTAATAACATTTTTTTCAATTACCAAGAATCTGGAAAGGCAGGCTTTGGTGCCTTTTGGTGCATGTGCCATTTAGAAGTTCGCCATATTGAATAATCCTCAGTCCCGTTAACTCCACAACATTTAAACTAAGGTTAAGTTTAAAAATGAGGCTAATCTCTCATTAAATTTCTACCTCTTTTTGAAGACTATCCCAAGCAAAGGTAATTTCGGGCATATCAGAAGACCCATAAAGCTCTTTCAAGGACGTAAGCATTTTAAGATGTAGAGGGGTTTGATCAAGTTTTTGGCGGAATACAAAGCCCATAAGGCCTCCAATAATTAGGGAGAAGCAAAGAATGGCCGAGGCTGTCGAGAACTTTCGAAAGAAAGCTATTTTTGACTTTAGATTTAGTTACCGAATAGATAAGACATCTCAATTCCCGATGGACAGCATATACAGCAATACCACTGTTTGCTAGGGACATTAAGGAAATGACCATCATTATCTTCAAAAATTGAGGAATTTTGTTAATTTTTTCCTTTAGTTACCCTGCAGACGTCGACGTATAAACTTGGCGCTAACAATTCATAATACTTTAAGAAAATTTAATTTTTAAATATTTTTTAAATGATTAAAAGCTAAATATTTTTTAAGGGAAAATGTAGTTAAACTAAAACAAGACTTCTTAAATTAGTTATTGGAGAAATAAAAAATTAATTTTATAAATGAGCTTTTTAAACGCTAAATTTTTCTGTGCGTTTAAAAAGCTACTTTTGCTATATCGCTATTTCTTATCACTATTCGCTTTTTTGAAGCTGTCATGTTAATGCTACATTGAGTTCAATGAACCACTAAAACTAGGGTTTGTCGGTTTTTGGAAAGGCTGAAGAACCGAACCAAAAAGCCTCGGTAATTCTACATGAAAGACCCTTATTCTTTGAGATTACAGATATCACAAGGGTTATTGAAGTCAAAATTTTCTCAAGAAAAAGCTACTTACTTGTGACCTATTAACATAAAGCCAAGCACCATAACTAAAAGTAATAATTGCAATTATTGCAGCAAACAAATTAGTTAATAAAAAGCAATATTTAGTTGATAATCCGTAGAATCCATAAGCTGACCATCGCCAAAGGGAAGCTGCTGAAGGAGGATTATTCATGAATTAATAGAATTTATTTGGAGTTTTAATAATAAAAATAGGAAGCATTTTTAATTAATAATTTAATTAATCTAAAAGTAATCATGGGGTGTGAATTATGGGTATTTTTTAATTTTGGACGTTTTGGACAGAAAAAAAATTTTGAGATATTTTTAAAAAATTTTCTGGAAAATTTTTTAATTTTTTGAAAAAATTATTTGAAAAAAAATTTTCATGATTTTTTTTTCTAATTTTTTGAAAAATATACTGTAATATGTTAGACATGGATTATTACATTATTGTAGTGCTAGAGGTTATTTGGACAAATTTAAATGTTCTAACGAAAATAAAAAAATATTTTTTGATTAATAGGGTTATTTCTGCTTATTTTTATTCATTTCAATCGAATTTATTAATTTTTCTATTTTTTAATTTATATATATATTTTCTCCCACAAAACGTGTTTATATTTTAAGTGTTAATTCTCGCGCAGAAATGATTGCGCAAAAAAAAATTGACGAGAACTCTTTGCAGGAAATAAAAAAGAAGGAAAAGTGTGTCAATCTCTCCTCTATTCAATTTTGACTTTCCAACCTTTTTTTCACTTTTAATATTTTTTCTGAGTGTTCACACTTGCAAGGGGGAATTGAGGGGAATGAAAGGGGGTAACTTGAGGTAAAAAAAAGAATATTTTTGGTGTTTTTGAGTGTATTTTTGTGTATTTTTGGTGTTTGAGTGTCTTGTAAATTAATAAAAAATACAAAGAAAACACAACAAAAACACATACCAGAAAAAATGCTTTTTGCCTACTTAAAGGGGAAAGAGTTGTTGGAGATAGGACCGAATCAGGCTAAATATACACCTTTGGGACCGAGCATGAATGAAAGTGACTAGGAAACGGTGAGTTGTAAGGGAGAGAGTTTATTCTCTGTATAAGAGAAAAACATGCAAAAATTTCGAAAAAAGAACAAATCTCCTCTTAAAATTAATTTAAAAAGCTGAAAATTGGTATACCTATGTAAAAATGTATTTCCGATCGACTGTCGATCTCCGATTTTTGAAATTTTGACTTTTAAGACCGAAAAGTCGAAATTTGTCGGAAATTATATTTACATATAGAATTAAAAGAGGAAAGAAAACAGTTGTGTGTTGGTGTAGTGGTTAGTGTGTTTGGTTTTGGGGGTGGGGTTGAGGGTTCGAATCCAAAACGGTGTGAACATTTTTTCTTTATTAAAAAATAATATTTAAATTAGTTTTGTGATTAAAATGTATTTTTAAAAAAATTTTTAGGGTTTGGAAGGCATTTTTGGATTAAAAGCAATATTGAGTGATTAAGTGCAATATCTAGGAGTGATATTATGAATTTGAGTTTAAGTGGATAAATGATTATAGAGGGTGTACTTTGAAGGGATATAGAAGGATTAGGTGGATTTTGAGAGATTAAAAATTTAGAGGGATAAGTTGGATTTAGAGGGATTAGGTGGATTTAGAGGGATTAAATGATAGAGAAATTAAAATATTTAGGTGGATTAAAAGTTGTAAAGAGATTATGTGGGTTTATAGAGATTGAGTGAATTTAGGGGGATTAAAAGATTAAAAAAGATTAGGTTAGGTGGATCTAGAGGGATTAAAAGATAGATGTAGAGGGACTAAAAGATTTAGAGGGGATATAGGATGAACAGATATATTTGTATTTGAGATTCCAAACTCCAACTTGCCTTCCAAACTACAAGGAATTTAGTGGGATATATTGGATTTTAAGTGATTTGGAGGTATATCGGAGGTAAAATGGATATAAAGGGTCTGATTTAGTGGGATAACATTGGACATAAGGGGAGTTTTATTTTATCGGGAGTATATAGGATTAAAAGTATATTTTTTAGAAATTAACAGTAATTTATTGGGTTTGAGGGATTAACGGATATATATATGGATCCAATGAGGTTAAGAGGTATAAAGAATCAACAAAGATAAAGGGTGTTTGAGGTTAACTAAGATATGGTTTGAGGGATTAACAGGAATGTCGTCGGGTTTATGAGATTAATCATATATAGGACTGATAAGTACAATTTTTATCTGAATACTTTTCAAAAACCTCTTTTTGGAAATAACTTTTTCTAGGCTCCGTGTTAAATGCGCCTTTGGCGCATTCAATCCAGTGCGCGGAGCGCGCTGGTTGGAAATAAAAATAGAATTTTAAAAGAATATTAAGGAGTGAATAAAATTAAAAGGAGAAAATCGAATTTATATTTATTTTTAATAAAAGTTTTTGTCAAAAAATTTCGCGCATTTTTACTTGTTATTTTATCGAATTTTTGCTTTGATTTTCATCTTGAAAAAATTTTATATGACTCGTTTTATAATGACCTTGGTTCAAGGTTTTTGGATGATTAAAGAAGGATTGAGAAGGGATTTGGGGGAAGGATTTGGGGAAGGATTGGGGAAGAGTGAAAAGGAAGAGTGAAATGACATTGAAGAAGAGTGAATGAGAATTATTGAAGAGGAATTTTCTAGAGGAATTCTTTCCCTTTGACCAATAAAAAAAAGAAAAATTTGGGGTGATCAGCTTAGAGAAAGGGTTCAAAATCGAGTTAAATTCCATTGAAAAAAATTAATTAATAAATGGAAAAAAATGCGCAAACCAAAATCGATCTGAACATAAACACTTTTACGCCTATTTAGTGGACGCGGGTAGCGGAACTTTTTTTTATTATTATTGCTCTTATATGTATTTATTTTACATCTCCGTTCAAGGCCCTTCTGATTGCGCAAATAATTTAAAAAGGGGGAAATGAGAAGGAAAAAAGACGTGAAAATGAGCAAACATGGAAAGAATAATAAAATAATAAAATCAGAATTTGTAAAAAATAAAAATCAGAATTTGTAAATTGTAAAAATAAAACTCGAAAGTGCTCCCAAATAAAAATAGAAATCAGAATTTGTATTTTGTGATTATTAAATCAGAATTTATAAATAAAAATCAGAATTTATAAATAAAAATCAGAATTTATAAATAAAAATCAGAATTTGTAAATTGTAATTAAAAATCAGAATTTATAAATAGAAATCAGAATTTGTAAAAAGAATTGTAATTATAAGGCAGAATCAGAAATACATAAAAGTAAACTTGAAAAAAATACAACTCAGAATTATCAGAATATTCATGTAAAAATACACACCAGAATTTAAAAATACAAAGCCAGAATTCCTCTCCCTCTAAAAATAAAAATAAATATTATGTAATTCTGATTTTTAGAAGAAAAGCTGAATAATTATATTAAAGCCCTTATTTTTGTTTAAAAATAAATTTAAAAATTTTAAATATTCGTCAGAATTATTCTTATATTTTTTTCACTAATATTTTTAAATGCCAAAACTTTTCTTTTTGTAAAAACATTTTTTTCTTTCATTTTCTCTTCTAAATGAATCACTCATTTAAAAAAGAATTTATTTTTTCTGGCAACATTTTCTAGGAAAGGAAAGGAGATAAATTATTTTAAATATCAAAAAAAGAAATTTTCTTTTTATTTTATATATTTTTTAAAGACAAAAAAAATAAATTAAAGTATTCAGAGACATTATCGAACCAAAAAAAATATTTTTTTTCACCTTCAAAAATTATTTATTTTCGAGAAAACGTCCAGCTTCTCCCAATTTACCGACCAAATAACACTTTTAAAAAATATATAATTTTAGTAAAATTAAAAAAAATTCAAAATTTACATTTGCACAAGTACAGAAGAAGAATGGACAGTCTTTATCATTGACATGTTTATCACTTAATTGTCGGTCACCGTGAACATCACAGAAAATACAGACACCTCTATCTGAAAAAATAAAAATTTACTTATTTTTTTATTTAAAAAAATTTTTTTTAAGTTAAGAAAAAATTTTTTAAGCCAAAAAAAATTTCAGAAACATTTTTCGAAAATTAAAAAAAAAACCCAAAAAAAATTTTCAAAAATTTTTCAGAAACATTTTTCGAAAATTTAAAAAAAACCAAAAAAATTTTCAGAAATTTCAAAACCCGAAAAATTCCTCTAATTTCCAAAAAAATTTTTTCTTTAATTTTTCATAAAACTAATACCATTATAAATAATTTTTCGTTTATCATTTGCACAAATAAACTTGTCCAAATTTAACACAGTAACGTTATGTTCAGCAGCTACATCCGCAAGTCGTTCAATCTGAATTTTTAAAATTTTTTATTTAAAAAAATATTTTAAAAATTTACATCAAAAAAGTTGCCACCTCTTGGAACCTTGACTGGAGGATTAATTTCTAAAAAAATTTTTTTTAATTAAAAAAAAATAAAAATTAATCTCAAGCAGTAGGATTCGAACCCACACCTAGATTTAAGGGAAGAAACCAACACTATCCAACTACACCAAAAAGATAAAAATCAGAACTTGGATTTTTTTTAATTTTATAAAAATCTCATAAAATTTCATTTCATTAAAATTTTCGGAAAAATTTCAATCAAAAAATTATTTCATAGAAGGATTCAAATCCTTGCCTATTCAATACAAAACCCAACACATCCAATTACACCCCAAAAACTTAAAAATTAACCTTCATCGCCTCGTATACGATTGTTAAGTTGTTCTCTCTTCCTTTTGATCCTTTCCAATTTTGAAACTTAAAAATTAAAAAAAAAATTTTTTTAATTAAAAAATAATTTAAATTCATACTTAATTCCTCAGCCTTAACATTCATCTGAATTCGACTTTCGTTCCGACTTGCCAACGACTCTTCCGAAGTTTTCTTTTTAGGTTCAAAAGGCTTGATTCTGTCATCGGAGTTATTCATAATGCTCTAAAAAGAAAAAATTATTTTTAAGGACAATTTTTGTTTTTGCGGACGATTTTTGCGGATTTTCACCTTAATTTTCCAGTTATTTTTTTTAATTTTTGGGTTGTTATTTTGGGGTTGTTATCGTTTAAATAAGGATTTTAAATAATCTTTATGGAATCAGAAAAAAATTTATTGCATGTTGGCTCCTTTTAAATTTTTGCGGACGACATTTGCGGATTTTAGCATTTAGTCTTGCAATAAAATTTTTATTTGGGATTTCTTAAAAATTATTTTAAAAATTCAAAAAAAAGATTGAAAAAATTGATATAGCAAAATAAATAATTCCCAATAAATAATTTAAAAAAAATAAAGCAAATATAAAGTTTCGAGAGAAAAGAAGCGCTAATGTATATTTAAAGAAAAGAGGAGGAAAAGTACAAGAAATGTTACAAAAAGGAAAGCAAAAAAAAGATTGAAAAAATTGATATAGCAAAAGTCGATATTCTTGTCATTTTAAATATGAAATTAAATATTCAAAAGTATTCCCATTATTTTCTTGAAAATGACAAAAATAGCTTAAAATCGACTCGTTAACAGACTGACAAGGCTCGTCTCCTAACTTTATTCCCTTTTCCTTATAAAGACCCATTTTCAAATGAAAAATTTTTGTGAAGACTTTTGTGGATATTGAAAGACTTGTGCTAATCTATAGCCTAAAGGACCAAGTTTTCGAAAAATTAAATTCCTGCAAAAATCCCCAGAAATTTTCCCCATAAAATAAGTCAACAATTTCCCTTAATTATAAAACTTAAAAAAAACCTTTCTAATCTCCATTCGCTTCTCCAATTCCATAGCATTCGTCCTCATCTTCCATTTAAGCTCAGCTCCTTTAAAAAATTTTTTCAATTTTTCTTAATTAAAAAAACAAACTAAGAGGTCGAATTAACTGCAACGAGTCTGTCACAATAATTGGCTGACTTCCCTTCTCGACAGTTTCAGCAGTTTTGGAAGAACTTGCGGCAGAAGAGGTAGAAGTGAAATTAACTGAGGAAAACGCTTTTTTAGGTGCAGGCATGCTTCGATCTCTTTCTCTTGACAAGCGTGGATCGACCGGTGGAATCTTTAAAAAATATATGTTGAAATATTTTTGGTGTTATTTTGGTAAGGAAAATGAGCTGGCCTGAATTCGTTCTGTAGCTAGAGCCCAGAACAGCCATCCTGGTCTTATTTTTAATAGGAATACAAGCCAAGGATCCGATGGGTCGGCGCTCTTAAAGATAAGCCCAGGCCTAAACTTAAATCTTTATGGTTGAAGAACAGCCCAGACACGGTCATTTTGCGAGAAGCCTAAAAGTATGTGAATCTACTCGGAAGATCCACCTCTAAATCCCTCAAAAAAGTATGGATTAACAGGAAAAATAACCTCATTGTCAGTCCGTAAAAGTTCCAAAAAATCCAGAAAAATCCCCCCAAGCTTTTTAACCTTCCCCTTAATCTAATTGTAAGCCAAAGCTCAAAAGCAAAAATAAAATAAAAATTTAAGACTTACAATCCGCTTCTTATTCTTAACAGACTTTTTAGAAAGACTTTTGGACGGTTGGCTCTTCGGCAATTCAGATGTCGCCCTCTCAGAAACTTCTTGAGCCTCCTCAGTTTCTTCTTGATTTTCTTCCCTTTCTTCAGGCACTAATTCACTCCATCTAGTTTTAACCTCATCAGGCACCTTGTCTTCCTTGATTGGAAAGTTGTCTTTAAAAAAGGTTGATGTTTGGTACCACTGATCTCCCTAAAAGAGAATTTTTTGATTCAAAGTAGGGCAGCATCCCGATTAGTGTTTCGCCGGAACTTCCGGTTCCAGTAGACTGAAAGTTCTGGGATTTTTTGGTTCTGGTTCGTTTGTAAGGTTCCGGTTCCGGTCCGGAACCAAGAAATTAGATCCAGTTCCAGATCCGGTCAAATTTCAGTTCCAGTTCCGGCCAAACTTTCGGTTCCGGAGAAACACTAAACCTGATACTTCGGAATGTGCCGGAGATCGTGTTTGGGGAGGCCCTCAGAATTCACGTTCGGGCTAAATTTTGTTTAGGATCAGGTCGGAGGACCTGATGCTACCCTAATTAAAAGTTCAATTAACCTCTTTATAATATTCAAAGCCATTGTGTTCAACAGTAGCACGATTCTCAGCCATTTTTGTTGTATACTTCAGAATAATTCGATTAAACCTTTAAATTAAAAAATAAACAGAAAAGGATCTGATTAATCCAATTTTTTACATAAAATCCGCAAAAAAAAAAACAAGAAAAAAATAGTATAGAAAAAAGAGAGACGGTTAGAGAGCAAGAGGAAATCAAGAAATATCCGTGCGACAAAATAGTACAAGACAAAATGTCACGCGAAAAAAGGTTAGTATTCGCGAGGTCCATTTTCATAAGGTCCTCAATTTATTTTGAGATTGTTCGTTCCAGCGTTCGTTTTTAATATTTTTGTATTTGCAGGAGAAAATGAGCCAGGATCGTAAAGTTATTGAATACGAGGGAGTTAAATATTGTAAAGAGGTTAATTTTTAATAACTTAATTTTTAATTTAAAATTATTTTTAGGAAGGTCAGTGGTATCGAATGCTTCCAATTAAAGAAGACGAGATGCCTGATTCCAAAATTAAAAGGCAATCAAAATTTAATCTTTTGCCGGAAATTCAATTGGATATATTTAAATGTTTGTCTTTCACTCAATTATTGACTGTTCAACAAACCAATGTTTATTTTAAAAATTTTATTAATGAACATGGAAAGGTTTTGGCAATGAAGAAATTCGACAAGCTTGAAATTGTAATTTGTTTATTTTTAATTTTAAGAGTAAAGCAGCTAGACTATAGCTATTTCTCTCCTTTAGCTAGTGCAAAAGGTTATTCGGCGGCTGGGAGCGAACCAGCATCTTCAGTAGACCGGACTGATGTGTTAGCCATTACACCCCGCCGTTTACTGCACAGCCTTAGGAATTAAATACCTATATGCTTTACATAAGATTGGTGAAAGTTTGGCCCTCGATGAAGCAATTGTTGACATGAGCGCTGGGTTAGCTAAAGGGTTAGGGTTGCCAACTCGCTCGACCCGTAACTGGAAATATCGAGCGAGCTGGGGCTTCTCAGCTCGAAAACGAACCGAATCGAAAAAACCAAGCTCGAAAAAATGCACCGAACGTCGGCTCGAATCGAAAATGGCAACCCTACAAATGGTGGTTGCTTTCACCTTTTTTTTCTAATATATCTTAAATCTCCACCCTCCTAGTATTTTTAATCCTATCCAGCTGGTCATTATCCTACTAATATTATATTTTTTCAGCTGCCAATCTGTGATAGAACTATAAATAATTATGATGAGCGTGAGCCACGGCCTAAACTTTATGACTTTGAATTGGAAGAATATAGGTTTTGTGACTTTGAAATGTGTGAACAGAAGCATAAATTCTTTAAACCGGAGCCTCGACTCTATGAATTTGAATTGAGTGAAGAACTGGAAAAGAAGGTTTTTAATAAATTAAGTTTAATTATAAAATCAAATTTTAGTGGAAAGATGGAATAAAAAACTCAATTCCTATGTTTTTAAAGAGTCTTCTTCCACACATAAACATCAACTTTTTTGCTTGTAAATTGGAATATAATGACAAATTGAAGAAAGGTTTGACTTTAAGTAATGGATATAATTTGTTTTTTTTTTGGGTAAATAAGTTTGGAAATTGTTTCCCTACTTGTAAAAATTGAACATGGCTGTTAAAGAATAAAATTTACGTTTGTCAAAAGATAATTTGTTCCCTTTTTTATTGTTCTCAAACGCCCGAAAAATTTAAGTTTGACTGGCCACTTTGTGTCTCTGTTAGACCTTCAAACAACCAAGAATTTTTTTTAATTATTTTTAGGGTTATACTATTTTCAATTATCAAAATATCCAAAAAATATTGAGGAAATGAAAATTGCTCGTTATTTCTTTCAATTGCTGTTCAACTGTGCTTTCGCCTATTTTGAAATTCATCTGGCAATAATTAATTCACAAATGATTGAATTATTATTCGATGACATCAAAGTGCCTTTACAAATTCATTCTCAAGAAACGCGGATAATTCTTTACGATGACCATCCTTTAAACTTTCTTGCGAATCATTTGGTTTCTAATCTTAACGTTGAGTTTGATGGACGTTTCGATACGGAAAAAAATTTAAACATTTTATTTAAAATTTTGGCATATGGAGGAAACAAATTTTCTAATATTTATTTTGAGTATCTTCACTCTAAACTTTACAATTTAATTATTGAGGTTTGTGAAATTTTAACTTGGGTATTGGGTCCAGCAAAATTTTACCTAGGGTCTAAATATACTTTTTGGCTAAACTATAAAGGCTAGAAAAAATTTCTAGACCTTTTTTTAGATTTGTTAAATCATGTCATGCAATTTAGGCTTAATCGAATCAAATTTAGTTGATGGAGACCAGACCTGTAATATTGAAAAATCCCCTTTCCCGCCACTCCTTACGGACCTATAAAATTAGTAAAAAAATGTGTGAAAAAATTAGTTTGTTTTTAGCATATAGTAACATCACAAAATATTACCAAAATGGTGAAGAAAATTCATTTTGACGATATGTATGGACCTCTAATTTCAATTGAAAGTGCAATAAATCTTAAAATTGAGGTTAAAGAGAATATTAAAATTACAAAATTTCAACTTGTCAATAAATACAATCCAAAAGTTGTCTTTTCTGTGTCTATTGAACATAATAATAAAATTCATGCGCCAGGTGAAGAAAATTCAGAGACGGGAATTGAAGCTAAAATAAGGAGAATTAAGTGATTTATTTAAATTGATTTAAAATTGTTTAGGCATGTAATATGGTTGCCGGCCCAATCCGGTCCGAAAGATCGAGTCGGGCCTTGAATTTTGGCCCGAAAAAGACTCGGTCGGGTCGGCCCGAAAAAAATGGCTCGAACGTCGGCCCAACTCGAAAACGGTAACCCTATTCTGTAATATTTATTATAGTTGTGTTGGCGACTTGTTTTAGAATATTAACGATTCCCTCTTTGTTTTTGGTCACTCTAAATTTAAAAAAACTTGGGTTTTCGATTTTGAGTTTTATTTAAATATCAGGTTTTCTTTTCTTTTTGAGGATAAATTTTTTTTATGAAAACTCTCTTAATTTTTGTCAGGAGTTATAAAAGGGTCGACAATAACTTTAATAGAGTATATTTTGTGTGTTTAATTTTAATTTATTTTTGCTTTGTTTTTATTTTATTTAAAAGAAGTTAGAGCGCTTTAATTTTATTTTGTTTTGCGATAAAATTAAAAAAAAATTTTTTTTGTTTTTTTTTCTATTCGTTTAATCTCGATAATATTTTCTTTTTATTAAATAAATTTAAAGGTTTAATTAAATCATTTTATGGTGCATATCTGAGATAAAAATGAGCGAGGATCGAAAAATTATTGAACACGAGGGACTTAAATATTATAAAGCGGTTAATTTAATTCTTAATTTTTCAAAAAGGTTTTTTATCTTTTAGAAAGGTCAATGGTATCAAATATCTCCAATTGAAGACGACAAGGTGCCTGTTGATATTAAAACTAAAAAGTTAATGAAACTGGATCTGTTGCCGGAAATTCAATTGGATATATTTAAATGTTTGTCTTTCACTCAATTATTGACTGTTCAACAAACAAATGTTTATTTCAAAAATTTTATTTATGAACATGGAAAAGTTTTGGCTATGAAGAAATTTAATAAACTGGAATTTGTATGTTATTTATAGAAACACAGTCTAATCATAGTTCTGATCTAACCGGCGTCGGGGGATTTTTTGGACTCATTTGTCTTAAATCAGGGTTTTTTTTGCGATCTCTTGATTATTTCCCGACTGAATTAATCTTGATTGGATTTCCGGACTGTATCAGTCTGAAATTTAGCAGTAAAATCCATTTGAGGAAAATACTTTTCTATTTGCTACTAATAATTATTTTTTAGCATCTTGTCAATAATGAAACTATAAATAGATATAAAGAACATGTGCCGCAGCCTAAGCTTTATGATTTTGAATTGGACGAACATAGATTTTGTGACTTTGGAATGTGTCAACAAAAATATAAATTCTTTAAACCTGAACCTCGACTTTATGAGTTTGAATTGGGTGAAGAACTTGAAATGAAGGTTCTTTTTAATTTTTGTTTTTATTTTTTAAATCAAAATTTTAGTGGAATGATGGAATAAAAAACTCAGTTCCAATGTTCTTAACGAGTGGCAATGCGCACATAAACACCGTTGTTTGTGAATTCGAACAAAATTACAAAACGGAGAAAGGTTTGACTTTTAGATTTTATATTAAGTATTCTTTGCCAAACTATTGGAGTTAATTTTGACTTTACTTTTCTTTTTTCGGTTCAAATAGGATTTCAAGTTTGCCCAAGATAAAATTTTCATTCGGTTTTTTTTCTAAGAATTTTTATTTAAAAAAATTTTTTTCACAAAATTCTTATTTAGACTTATACTACTTCCAATTGTCAAAGTTTGCAAAAAATATCAAGGAAATGAAAATTGCACGTTATTTCTTCAACTTGCTATTTAACTGTGCTTTCGACTTTTTTGAGGTTTATCTGGTTATAATTAATCCACAAATGGTTGAATTATTATTTGATAATGAAATTACAACAAATAAACATTTACAAATTCATTCAAAAGAAACTCAACTATATCTTTACGAGGACCATTATTTAACTTTTGCTTTGAATCATTTGGTTACTAATCGATTACACGTTGAGATATATGAAACTTTCGACGTAGAAAAAAATTTGGACATTTTATTTCAAATTTTGGCAAATGGAGGAAATAAATTTTCTAATATTACTTATGAATATTCAAATTCTAAACTTTACAATTTAATTATTGAGGTTTTTTATGATTTTTATAAGGGAGACTGGGTATTAGGGTTGCAAAATGGATCGACTCGGACCGAAAGATCGAGTCGGGCTAAGATATGTGGCCAGAAAAAAAAACTCGTACAGGCCCGACTCGATAAAAACAAGCCTGAAAAAATTCTTCGATCGTCGGCCCGACTCGAAAACGGCAACCCGACTGGAGCTGGTACCTCTTGATTATGAGCCCAAACATCATTTTTAGTCTGTCTTCACTAAAAAATTCTGAGAATATAAATCTAAAATTCTCTGAGAATTTTAGATTTAATTTGTTTAATTTTAGTATATAGAAACATCACAAAACATTTGTAAAATGGTGAAAAAAATTAAATTTGATACTATGCATGGATCTCTAATTTCAAGTAAAAGAGCAAAGAATATTCAAATCAAAAATAAAAAGAAGGGTAAAGATACAAATTTTCATCTTTCCAATAAACACAATCCAAACATTGTCTTTTCTGTATTAATTAAAGAAGGAGGACTTGTTAATTTGACAACTTTTAAAGATTTTGATACTTTTGTGCCAGCGGTTGATGCTGTAATTAGGAGAATTAATTGATATTACTTTATATATAGATAGACGGTTTAATTTATTTTTTTTTTGCATTTTAGTATTTTAAAATTAGAGCTTTATTTGACTTTTTGATAAATTTATTTTTTTAAATTCTTCCCTTTTTTGTTTTTTAATCGTTTAATAATGAGAATATTTTTTATTTATTTTAATTAAATTTTTAAAGGTTTTATTAGAATTTTTTGCAGAAAAATGAGTGAGGATCGAAGAATTATTGAATACGAAGGACTTAAATATTATAAAGAGGTTTATTTAATATTTACGCGTTTACATGAAAAATTAATTTTTAAGGAAGGGCAATGGTATCAACTGCAAATGTACCCAATTGAAGCAAACAAGTTGCCTGATGCTATTAAAACCAAAAAGCCTACAAAATTTGACCTTCCGCCTGAAATTCAGTTGGATGTATTTAAATGTCTTGATTTTACTCAATTATTATCCGTTCAACAAACCAATGTTTATTTTAAAAATTTTATTTATCAATATGACAAAGAATTAGCAAGGAAGAAATTCAACAAGCTGGAAATTGTAATTTTTTATAAATTTATTATTATTGCGCCGGTATAGTCCGGCCGGATTTTTCCGGTGTCTTGTTCCAAACCCGGTAATTGTTCAGCATCTTTTGATTATTTCCTTATCGAATTAACTTCATAAATCTGGACACCCCGGCATGAGCGCGATCTGGTTTCCGAACATAGAAAATCTTTTTGACGTCCACTGCTATTAATTATTTTTTCAGTTTCCAATCAGTGAAGGAACTAAAAATAGATACAAAGAACACAACAAACCGCCCAAACTTTATGACTTTAAATCAGAAGAACTCAGGCTTTGGGACTTTGGAATGTCTGAACAAACGTATAAATTCTTTAAACCAGAGCCTCGACTTTATGAGTTTGAGTTGAGTAAACAGCTTGAAAAGAAGGTTTTTTAAATTTTTGTTTTTATTTCTTAAACAAATTTTAGTGGAAGAGTGCAATAGAAAATTCAATTCCAATGTTTTTAACGAGTACAAATGAAAAAACCGTTATTTGTGAATTAGAACGAAATTGCAAAGGACAGAGAGGTTTGACTTTTTGAAAGTAATTTTGGGAAATTTTTTGGTCAACTTTGCTGTTGAGAAAATAAAATTGAGAGTTTGGCCAAAGAAAATTTTCCTTCTCTTCCGAATACTCGTACGTTCCCAGAAGACTGGCCATGACCCAAAGTCATTTTGCAAGAAAAAGAATTTACTAGACAATAAAACCTCGAGGACTCTATCGAATGGTACCAAGAACAGTGTAAATAAGTATGCAATAGACGATTTTTTCTTGTAAGCAGGACCTTCAAACTAAGAAAAATTATTTTTTAATTATTAAAAAAAATTTTTTTATTTAGACTTATACTACTTTCAATTGTCAAGATTTGCAAAAACCATAGAAGAAATGAAAATTGCTCGTTATTTCTTTCAACTGCTTTTTAACTGCACTTTCGAATTTTCTATAATTCATGTTGTAATCAATCCACAAATGATTGAATTATTATTTGATAATGATAATAAAGTGCCTTTACAACTACATTCTCAAATAACTGAACTTGCTCTTTATGACGAACTTAATCTAAATTTTGCATGGAATCATCTAATTTCAAATGAATTTGTTATGTTCATTGGTATTGAAAGCTTTAACATGGAAAAGAATAGAGACTTTTTATTTAATATTTTGACAAATGGAGGGGATAAATTTTTTAATGTTGGTTATGACAATAATGACTCTAAGCTTTACAATCTAATTATAGAGGTTTGCACATTTTTATTGTAGAGGTAAATTAGGACTGGTACATATCTTAACCATTATGATAATGGGGATTACTGTCGTTTTTGGGCGGTAATCCTGAAATTGTGAATTAATTTTTTGTCAACAATGCCTTTAAGTTAAATTCGGTTATGGAGTCACGCAAAATTTTTAATTGTTTTCAGGGCTCATAATGGTCAATTTATTTTGTTTGAGCTTTAAGACTAAACCATCCTTCCCCGGATTTATTAAATTTTTATAATTTATATCGTTGTGAATTTTATGTCTTTCGATCTCAATCGATTGACATCAAAATTGAACAACGGAAACAATGACTTGAAAAAATTTGAAAAAAATTTTAATTTTAGCATATAGAAACAGCACAGGATCTTTCTAAAATGGTTCATGAAATAAAATTTAATGAAATGTATGGACATCTACTTTCAAGTAAAGGAGCAAAAAATATTGAAGACGATGGTAAAACTAAAAGATTTCAAATTTCCAATAAACACAATCCAAAAATTGAATTTTCTGTATCTATTGAAAAAGGCAGAATGCGTAATATACCAACTTATGGAAATAATTTATTCCTAACAGTTTATGCTGTAATTAAGAGAATTAATTAAGAAAAATTTAATATGTATAGAAATGAAGTTTAATTTATTTTATTAAAAAATTTGAGCTTTAATTTGGCATTTTTGATAAAATTATTCTTTTAAATTTTTTCATTTTTTGTTTTTTAAATCGTTTAATAACGAAAATATTTTTTATTTATTTTTTCAATTAAATTTTTAAATATTTTTTTATAATTTTTTAAGAAAAAAATGAACAAGGATCGAAAAATCATTGAACACGAGGGATTAAAATATTATAAAGAGGTTGATTTAATATTTAATTTTAAAAATTAAAATTAATTTTTAAGAAAGGTCAATGGTATCAACTGCAGATGTTTCCAATTGAAGAAGACAAGGTGCCTGATGCTATTAAAATTAAATCAAAATTTGACCTTCCGCCTGAAATATGTATTTAAATGCCTTGATTTTACTCAATTATTGGATGTTCAACAAGCAAGTGGTTATTTCAAAAATTTTATTTATGAACATGGAAAAGTGTTGGCGAGGAAGCAATTTGACAAACTTGAAATTGTAATTTGGTTTTTTTTTAATTTATTCGAAAATAATTATTATGTAGCGTCGAAGGGACCCGTCAAGGATTCTTTTACCAAACCTCAAATTTGGGCTCTTTTCGAAATTCCCATATTCCAGACGTGAGTAGTCCCGAAAATAGGTGCCTGATCTGTTCCGATATGAGAGAGAAATCCGGTTCCGAAAAAATATTTTTTTTGTCACTCCTAATAATTAGGGATAGACTTTCTAGGTGTTATGACCCCGCTTACGAAGAGATCAGAACAAAACGTTTATCGCACAACGAAATACAGAGCAGGTGAAGGTAGGTAGAAGAACTAAAACTGGGAGCCAGAACTAACTATTGGCTGGGCTTTTAAAAAAAAAAAAATAATCACTAAATTTCATAATCAAAAAAAATAATCATAATCACTAATCAAAAAAAATAATCCTAAATCACTCTAAGGGCTGACGCCCATACACAACACCTCCCCCCTTGAAAAAAAGGTTCGGCTTCACTTAAAGCCGAAGCTTTACAATATACTTAACTTTGCCAGCCAAACAAACAACAACAAAAATACATACAAAAATTTGGGGGAATAAGGGCAATGGGAACAAAAAATACATACAACATTACAAAAAATACAACAATAATATTATCACAATTATTTACACATCTACATCTCCATTTGCTTATCTTCTTCAACATCTTTCATTTTTGACTTGTTCCCATTTGCTTCTTTCTTCTTTGATTTGATCTTCTTTGAGCTGTCCACACTGCTAGCACTCGAAGAAGTCACACTACTTTCACTCACTATTGTTTCTTCACTAATATTCATCCTTTTGATGTCTTCATTCAGCAACTTCTTTTTATTACTCCACTCATCACGCCGAATTTCTTTAAACGACCTGGTTACAATACTCTTTAGCACTGACACTTTGACTTTCCAGGCGTTTTCGGTTTTGCGCAAAATTTCACCCCTCAACCACTCAATTTTGCCACTTCTTTTATTTGTGTTCTTCACTTTCACTTTTGTCCCGTTCGGAAACGCATTTTTCTGTATCTTGAATGTTGCCTTCTTTTTACTCCACTTGTTGTATTTTGGCTTTTGATTTTGCACTGACACTTCTTTCAAGCCCGGCAAACCCAAGATACACACTTCACTATTCATTACATGGAAGTCCATAAAGACGTCTTTGTCTTTCACTCTCACTTTGCTTTTGAACTTTCCTTCAATTTCCACTTTATTGTCTCCCAGCCCAATACCACTGTAATTCACTTTTTCAATTTTGGGCTGGCCAATACTCTTCCACACTTCTTTATTGACAACATTTATCTGCGAAGCAGTGTCGACAATCATTTCAATATCCAATTCTCCAAACTTCACTTTTTGTTTTATCCACTCTTCTTTTTCTACACTTTGCATTGGATCGAATATATCCAGAATTGCACAATGTGGAGACCCTGAATGATTATTATTATCACTCCACTGCCTTTTAGGCTGATATTGTTTATCATTCAAGAACTTACAATGCATCCGCCAGTGACCAAAACGTCCACAATGACTGCACTTTTTCTCAATAACATTTTGCTGATACTTGACGTTTGGTTTGGACCACTGTTTTTTGCACTCACTTCTAATTTCACTTTCACTCTTTTCACAACACTTCACTTTTTGCACTGTGTTGACTTCAGGCACTTCTTTCTTCACTTCGTTCACTTTCTCCTTGACAATATACATCGCTTCACTTTTATTTGCCAAATATGCCCGACACTCTTCAATAATTTCTTTCAAGGTCACTGCCTGTCCTCTTTCACTTTTGTTTTCAACACTTTTCATGGCAACTTGTCGCACTGAGGTAGCATCACTGGGCATACCTGAAATAAAAATAAGAATTTTCAATTCTTCGATAGACAAGGCCATTTCTGCACGCTCACATTGAGCATTCACTACGTTCCCAAACTCAACAATATCTTGAAGGGCACTACACTTAACATTTAAGGCCTCGAACCTTTTCAACAATTTAGACCTATGGTCACTAAATTCTTTCACTAACTCATTGCAGAGTTCGTCAAACTTCATCTCACTCAATTTGGTTGGCAGCATCTTCCTTTCAATTTGGGCATACTCTTCTGGCCCCAATTTACTCAACAACAATCTTACTTTAGAGGATTCTGGCAGGGTTTTACCCTCCTCCTCAAAATAGGACCGATGCCTGCCCAACCAAGACTCAAAGGTCATTCCACTCGTCAAATCAAAAACAAACTCACCGATCATGCCAACCAATTTACTGTATAGCTCGGTGTCGTTCATCTCACTCGGCTTCAACAGCCTCACTAACATTTTCTCAAAATGCTCCTGTTGAGCTTTCAGCAATTTCTCGAGCACTTTTGCGTCCATTGTTCACTCACTAAAATACAATTTTTTTATCACTACACTAACACTAATCACTACAATTTCACTAACCTTTTGGTTTTATTACACTACAATTGTCCACACAGCTTTTCTTTCCTGAATTGCACACAGCTTACGTTGACGAGCCTCACTGAAGTTGACGAACTTGTTTGACGAGACCAGGTTCTTTTTTACTCGACCGCGCCACTGTTATGACCCCGCTTACGAAGAGATCAGAACAAAACGTTTATCGCACAACGAAATACAGAGCAGGTGAAGGTAGGTAGAAGAACTAAAACTGGGAGCCAGAACTAACTATTGGCTGGGCTTTTATACTAATCACTCTAAGGGCTGACGCCCATACACAACACTAGGTTATAACTTATTTTTTTGCAAAATAGTCCTAATGAATTGAGCTTCAATCCGCTATTATTTCTTAAATTATTTTGTTTACAGGGAGTTATTATCATCTTTTTGAACCTATTTTAGCCTTTTTTGCAGCCTATTTAGGTACTTATTTTTAATTTTTAATGACCCAAAAATCCGATCCCTACTAATAATTATCTCTTTTTTAGTTTTCTATCGATGACCCAAATATAGATGAGCGTAAAAGGCGTGTTCCGCGGATTAAACTTTTCGACTTTAAATTGGATGAGCACAAGCGTGATTTTGGATTTTGTGATCAAAAGAAGCTAAACTTTTTTAAAATTGAACGAGAATTTTATGAATTTGAATTGACTGGAGAACTTGAAAAGAAGGTTTTTTATTAGAATTTTTGTGGAAAGTAAAGAAAATTTTTTTAGTGGAAACGTGGAATAGAAGAAGCAATTCCCATGTTTTTACAAACTGTTAGTAAAGGAAACTTTGAAGTCGCTGTTTTTCAATTGGAACAAAATTATTATTCGGAAAGAGGTTTTTAACTTTGTATTTGAGGGGTATAAGGGGTTATAATGGAGAACTTTTTTTGGAAAATAAATTTGGAAATTTTTGGGTTTTCACTGACTTTTCAAAAAATAAGTAAGGAAAATTTGACAATAAAAATCCAAAAGTTTGGCGAGCCATAAACTTGGCTCAGAGTTATTCTGCAAGAAATTAAAAGTCACTTTGGAGTCACTATATAAGTAGAAGGCTGGGGATGGTACACATACCAATATTTAAACTTTTGTTACTTGTGTAGTTTACACCCCATAAGCCCCGCCTCTTTTTATTTTCAGCCTTTTCTTTCGCTCTTCCTCCTATAAATGACCATTTTAATAAACATTTTTCATAAAGAAGAGGAAAAAAGGTTCAAGGGGCGGGGCTTATGGGGTGTAAACTACACAAGTACCAAACTTTTTTTTATTTTTAGCCTTATACCATTTTCATTTGTCAAAATATCCAAAAAATATCGAGGAAATGAAAATTGCTCGTTATCTCTTCCAATTGTTGTTTAACTGTTCTTTCCATTTATTTAAAATTCATATAGTTGTAATTAATCCAAAAATGATTGAATTATTATTTGACGACGACATCAAAGTGCCTCTACAAATTCATTCACGAAAAACTTATTTAGGTATATCTTTACGAGCAGCATTCTTTAAATTTTGTTTGGAATCATTTGGTTACTGATCATATTCTTGTTGATATTTGTCGTGGAGTTTTTGACATGGAAAAATATGTGGGCATTTTATTCAAAATTTTGGCTTATGGAGGAAACAAATTTTCGAGTATTACTATTGAAGTTCTTGACTCAAAACTTTACAGTTTTATTATAGAGGTTTTTTTATTATTTTTTATATGGGAGACTGGAGATAGTCAATAGGATTGTTCACCAAAATTTTTTATTCTATTTTTGATAAAGTTGTTAGGGCTCAAAATGGTCAGTTTATGTTGTCTATTTATTCGGTATCCTAGGGCTAAGTCAAACTTTCCGGATATTATGGTATTCGTATGAGCTTAGCTAGGCTAGTAAATGTCGAGTAGGCCCGGAAAGATTTTTTATTTTTTGTGTTTAGGTCTCAAAATGGTCAGTTTATTTTAATCATTATTTTATTCATTACCTTCCGGTTCTTTATATTTGTAAAGTTTATGTCATTCGAATGGAGCTTAATTGAAAAACAAAAAAATTAGCCAAGGAAACAATGACTTTACGAATTTGAGCAAAAAATATTCTAGAAAAATTTTATTAAAAAATTAATTTAATTTTATTTTAGCATATAGAGACAGCACTAGACATAACAAAAATGGTAAAAAGAATTACATTTCGCGTAATGTATGGACCTCTAATTTCAAGTAAAATAGCAAAAAATTTACAAGTCGCAGTTAAAGGCGATGTTCAATATACAAAATTTGAACTTTTCAATATTTACAATCCAAAAATTGAGTTTTCTATAAACATTAAAGAAGGCTATGGTTTTGTTTATGTGCCACCAGGTTCTGAAAATAAGTTGCCAGCAATTAGAGTTTTTATTGAGAAAATTAGTTGATTGATGTATAAATTTATTTTTTTATAGGTGTATGTGAGGGAGAGAGAGAGAGAGAGGAAAAAACCTGGGATTTTTCCATTACCCGAAACCCCTATCCGAAGGAAAATTTTCTTAGACCTAATCCGAAACCCCCGACATTTTCCAATGAATATCGTCGGTTTTCCTTTGGATATGTTTTTGGCTAACGAAAATTTTTTTAATTGACAAGAAATTCAAAAACCTGACCCTAGTCTCTTTTTTCTCTCTCAACTAGGCCCATATCTTGTGTTTAATTTAGGTAGTTTAATTAATTAATTTTTGTTGCTGTTTATTTTATTTAAAGAAAATTATAGAGCTTTAATTTTGAACTTTTTTTGTGTGATAAATTTATTTAAAAAAATTTTTTTTCTTTCAAAAAATATTTAAAATTTTTAAAAATATTTAAATTGAATCGTTTTTTCTAAAAAAAAATTTTTTTTATTTTTAGATAACAGTTGGCTTTTTCATTGCTGTTCTTTTTTAAAAAAAGAAGAATTTTTGATCCATATTTAATCAATAAATTCTTTCTTTTTTTAATTGCCAAGTAAAAAGAAACGGAAATTTTTATTTGATTTTCTTTTCAATGACGGCTTTAATCTTGCACCCAAAAGATCGCTAATCATTCACAGGAGTGTCTGGTTTAAGTTTTTTTAAATCTCTCTATGGGAGAGGCAGGCGGTGTTTTTCCCGGTTCTAAACATCGAAGGGTTCTCAACTGTTTATATCCCTGACGGTTCCAAATAGGTGTGAGGGAAGGATTCTTAGAGACGATAATTGTGGAATCCCCCGTTTGATTGATGGAACTGAGAAAATCACTGCATCTCCTGAAATTAGGGACACGCCTCAAACGGCGCGCGGCCATAACGGCGCAAAGCTATAACCTGCTCAAGATTTCCGAATCTTTCAAAATTTAGTATTAAACGATTCCTCTCGTCGAGCTAGGAAGATTGGTACCAAGAATGACAAGGGCCAGACATTTTCCAGCAAGTTATGGCTTTGCGCCGTTATTGCCAAGCGTCGTTTTGGGCTGTACCCCATAAATAAAATCTAAAAATTTTCCTCTGACTCTAATGTCCTGTGATTTTTGAAAATTTTTTTTTATTTTTTTAGCTTTTCTTTTTAACCCTAAAATTTTTTTAAATTCATTTTTTAGATAATAAATTCTCTTTATTTTAATAAAAATCTGTTAATTACTATCAGCACATTTAAATTAAATTTATTGTTAAAATGAGTTCCTATTCTTCACGTAGACGTGCTCCTGCTAGCTCACATATGGAAGAAAGTGTATTGGATAGAATAAATAGAGAGGTTTTTTTAACTTTTATTTTTCTTTCAAATTTTGAAAAATGGGGTTTGAATTAACCAAAAGATTTGTTTTTTACAACAATGGGAGGAGGTTAAGTAAGGTTTGTTTGCTTTATTTTTAAGATTAAATATTGGGGTATCTGGGTGTTTTCTAGGGTGATTATAGTTAAGTTTGGACCCTATTTTTGACTAAAATAGCTTTTTTCGATATGCTGTGAAAAGTTAAGAAGTTTGTTCTCTGTCTAGAAAACATCACTGCACGGAAGCTCAGGGTCAAATCCTATCATATCTTTTACTATTTATGGGTTTGGCCATATTATGGGTTTTACTTTAGGCAAAATAAGCTATCATTTCCGATAGTTGAATTAGTAGTAGGCATGGTCGGGTTTGTGGAATCCGTCTCACTTTCAGATTTTTTCAAAAAATATATTTTCATAAGAAAGCATCGCAAGGAGGATTCCTTACTCTTCTTAAACCTTTTAAAAATTTTTTAATTTTTTTAATTTAAAGGCAGAAGAGCTCCTTTCAAAAAAGCGTCAAGCTAGAGACGAAGCAAGACAAGTCAGGATAGATTGTCTCGAAAAATCAATTAAAGCTAATGACCAAAAGGATTATCATTTGATTGATAATGGAAATGTAAGTGAAAAAATTTTTTGAAATTTTTGAAAATTTTTCAGGACAAAGTCAGCGAATTGGAAAAGAAATTTCAACGGGCAATGTTGTTATATTCCCAATTGGATAATGAAAAGTCTTCTCTTTTGTATGAAATTGATTTAATGAAGGATGAGATGGAAGAAAAGGATCAAATTCTATATCAGGTTTTTTAATTTTTTTTGCTTAAAATGGGTTTTAATGGGGCTAGAATCTTTCCAATTAAAATTCTGTCATATTTTTTGAGAGTGGGAAAATAGATTCGAGTTTTAAGAAAAAAATCCATAAGCGGGGTAATTTTTGAGTTCGGGAATTTTTAAAGGGCGTGCAGAACTAATTTCTGATTCACTGACCAGCAGGGTTGGATTTTGTTCTAGTTAAAGAACCAATGTCAGGAATATTTCCTATAATTGCCTTGGCTTTGGATATCCTGTCAATTTATACGGATAGGATCCTGGGCTGAATACTGTCCCTTTAGTCTTGTACTAATTTAAGAACCCAATTCAGAAAAAGGGCATAAAAATTGCTTGTGGGCGTGAAAACTAAAAAGCTTTGTTGTTTGTTGACCCTAATCTACCTCGTTCCTTTGAAACTACCTGTAGCCTTAGAAAATAATTTTAAACAAACATTTAAGGTACAAAGAGAAAATCGTGAAATGGGCGAAGAATTGAAGCTTTTAAAGGTTTTTGTTATTTTTCAAAAATTTTTGCTTAACAAAATTTTTCTTTAGAAAACTGTAGAAGGCTTACATCTTCAACAGCAACAATTAAGAAATGAAATTCTTCAAAGGGATAAACTTATACATGTTTGTTGTTTTTTATTAAGTAATTTTTTAGTTGGTGAGGTTCTCCTAAATCTCTACGATGACCATTAATTTTCCAATCATATCCAAGATTAGACTCCTAGGCCTAAACCAAAAGATCTTTAAGAAAGGTCGTATGCTCTAGACCAAGAGGCTTGAACGTCTCTACGAATCCTATTAACTTTAGCAGTCCACTTTCTTATCTAGGGATGGTATCCGATTCCGAAAAAAGTTTGGATCTACTGAAATTTTCGGATAGGGTCCGGATATCCCTGACTTTCAATATCCCTGACATTTTACAATTTTTTCAGGAAAATGGCTTTCTTGTTGCCAATCAAGATCCAAATGATGACCTTTTGCCGCCTGTACAACATACTAGAGCTGGTTCTGAAAATGGGACAGACTCTATTAAAACGTAAAACTTTTTAACAAACAATTTTTTAACCAAAATATAAAAAAAATTTTCCGCAAAAAAATTGCGGATTGTCCGCAAAAAAGTTGCGGACAATCCGCAAAAATTTAAATTCTCTTGTTTTTTCAGCAAATTTGACCCTCTACTAATTTCTTATGTGACATTAGCTGCTGTTGAAAAAGCGCTTCCCGGTACTTCTGCTGTTGACCAAAAAATTCAAAGGATTGTTGAATCGGTTTATTTTTTAAAAATTTTTTAAAATTATTTTTTAGAACCGTAAACTTCGTCAACAAATAGACGATGCAGAAAAGGCTCTTTATAATCGGCGGCAACGACCAAGGGAAGACTATAATTCAACTGGTTCAAATAGCAGTAGTGACGACAGCTTGCATAGTTTGTTGTTTTTTTTATTTGCGGATTTATTTTTGGTCCGCAAAATATTTGCGGACAATCCGCAAATCTTTGCGGATTGTCCGCAAATTTTTTTTGATTTTTGAATTTAAAAATAAAATGTTTTTTCTTCTAATTTTTAGAAGACGCATTGAAACAAGTCGCGGAATTGAAGCTTAAACTGCAAGAAATGGAAAGGGAGAAAACCGCTTTGGATGGGGCTTTTGGACGTTCCGAAACCCAACTAAAGAGGTTTAAAACTATTGCGGAACAATCAGAAAAGGAGTCAGAAGAATTGCAAAAACAGAATAGACAACTTAAAAAAGAGGTTTTTTATAATTTTTTAATTTTGCGGACAATCCGCAAAAAGTTCCGCAAAAGTCAGTCCGCAAAAAATTTTGCGGACTGTCCGCAGAAATTTGCGGACTGTCCGCAAAAAATTTTTTTTCGAAATTTTTGTTGAAAATTTTTATTTTTTAAGCTTCGCGATAAGGAACAATTACTTGAAGAAAGTAAAGAAACTAACAACCATTTGCAATCCAGACTTGAAAAAATGCGTAATACTAGAAGGCCAATATGATAATGAAAATGAAGAGTATCCCCAACACAAGTTTAATTTTTCTTTTAGTTTTTTTGGGGTCACTTTAGTACGTGGGTGCAGGCTTTAAATTACAAATGTCATATCATTTGAAAGAGCTAGTCGAGCTGAGTCGAATGCCACCAAAATTAGCTCTAGGAAAAATTTTTGAACCGAGATACAGGCGATTGAAAATCGAAAAACCATAGGGGGGACCAAGCACTTTTTTGGGGTGAAAAATTCGAAAATGCAAATTATACCTCATTCGAAAGAGCTCGACGAGCTGAGTCAAATGACACCAAAATCACCGTGATTGAACAAGATCAGACAAAGTTATGACACAAAAAAACAAACAACCTAAACCTATGGAGCGTCGGCGAGGCGCTTGTGCAAAACCCCGCGCTTCGCGCGGGGTTTTGCGGCACGCGCCTCGCGGGGAGTCTACGGGCGATGGGTCTGGGCTCGTAACATAAACCTATTCCTAAATCTCTTGCTCTGGACGTATTTGGGGCCTCCGTCGCAGCAAAAATCTCAACATTTGCCATAGGTAAGGAGCTAAAATAAAAGATCATAACTCTGTCCAATCAAGTCGGATTTCGTTGATTTTGGTGTCATTCGACTCAGCTCGACGAGCTCTTTCGAATGAGGTATAATTTGCATTTTCGAATTTTTCACCCCAAAAAAGTGCTTGGTCCCCCCTATGGTTTTTCAATTTTCAATCGCCTGTATCTCGGTTCAAAAATTTTTCCTAGAGCTAATTTTGGTGGCATTCGACTCAGCTCGACTAGCTCTTTCAAATGATATGACATTTGTAATTTAAAGCCTGCACCCACGTACTAAA
The DNA here is from genome assembly GCA_036172945.1 of Meloidogyne incognita. Lineage (NCBI taxonomy): Eukaryota > Metazoa > Nematoda > Chromadorea > Rhabditida > Meloidogynidae > Meloidogyne > Meloidogyne incognita. Next base: position 3,754,423 of record JARQAC010000010.1, read on the forward strand.
GTACAGCCGTTTTTTTTTAATTTTTTTGTGACTCAAGTTTAGTGGAAAATTTTTTTTTCGTGTCTCTCATTTAATAAAGACCCCAGAAAAAATTTAAAAAATTTTTGTTTGTTTTTTAATTTTTCCCGTTTTTTCCGTTTGTTGTATTTTCAAGTGTGGCCTTTTAATAAAAATTTAATATTAAAAAAATAAAAATTTATTTTTTATTTTAATATTGAAAATATTATTTAAATATCTTTTAAAATTTCTTTTTTAATTAATTGTAGGAATATTTTTTAAATCAATTGCCACGTCATACAGCCGAACCTCACTGTTGAGGGTTGAAAAAAATTGTGTCTTATAAGGAGGTTTATTTTATTTTAAATTTATGGAGAGGGGATTGCTTATATGGATAACCCGAGATCCGTGGAGGGGATTGCTTAGATAGTTCCCTTCATATGGTTCGCGGATTACTCGAGATCCAGACTTTTTTCGACCCGATTCTAAGAGAATATTTCGAAAACCCCATTCAAAACTGACCCAAAGAGAATTTTTTTCATCCCAGCTCTTTCCTTGATGGGCAATTTAATTTATAAAACCTAATTCTAATATTTTTTGGGTAATGAGTAGGGCTGGGATTTATATATGGATTTCCATATTAATGAGGTTCGGCTGAATGAGAATTTATTAAATTTGCACACAATTTCAGGTGCTAAATAAATAAAAAATATATTTTTGAGACGTCTTATTAAATAAAAAAAAAGATGCCTTCTTTAAATGAAAATAATTCTAATAACAATACTCGCCTTGATTTGTTGTTGAATGCTCGATTGGATGAAAATGAGGTTTTTTTTGAATTTTTTGATTAATTTTAATTAATTTTTTTAAAGAGTTTTATGGAGGCTTTTAATTATTTAAACGAAAATTTAAATGTTGGAAATGCTAATGTAACAGAACAAGCGCTGAGAATGGCTGTAGAAGATAGAGAACTTGCATTGAATCAACAATATTTGGAACAATTTGAAAATGTTTGTTTGGAAATTTTTTTTTTAAGTTTCTTTATTACTAGAGTGAGTCATAAGAAATGTGTCGCATTGCGAAAATACTTGTAGAATTTTTTAAAATGTTTAAAGTTATAAAACTTGGGTATATATTTTTTAGAGTGTTTTCTAATAGAATACAAAATTTGAGAAAATTTATGGTTAGGTATTAAGGGGGTTGTGATTTTTTAAAAATTTGTTGTCGAAAATGAGTTTTTACACATCCCCCCAAAAACGTGATTTTTCTAACTTTGTGTAAAATCATCCGATCAGGATGACCTCTTCTATAACTGTTTTTTCTATAACTATTTTTGCAATGCAACATTTTTTATGACTCACAATCAATCAGTATATTGTAAGGAAAAAGGGGGAAGGTCAGCTGACTGCAGTCCCTGGTACTTTTCCGTTTTGTTACACCCCCATATATTAATGCTCAAAATGTCATATATAGGGTAATAAAAGGTGCTGAATCGAATGGTGCCCCTCTTTTTCACTTAAGGTGCCTGTGGACCGAGATATTGGGCTCGAAATGGTCAAAAACCATGGGGTCATTTTGGTGTAAGAAATTCGAATATGCAAATAATAACTCGTTCGATAGAGCTCGACGAGCTGAGTCAAATGACACCAAAATCACCGAGCTTGAGCAAGAACGGGCAAAGTTACGATACAAAAATTAACGCCCATAGAGATTTACTTGATTGATTTTCGTATCGTAACTTTGCCCGTTCTTGCTCAAGCTCGGTGATTTTGGTGTCATTTGACAAACTCGTCGAGCTCTATCGAACGAGTTATTATTTGCATATTCGAATTTCTTACACCAAAATGACCCCATGATTTTTGACCATTTCGAGCCCAATATCTCGGTCCACAGGCACCTTAAGTGAAAAAGAGGGGCACCATTCGATTCAGCACCTTTTATTACCCTATATATGACATTTTGAGCATTAATATATGGGGGTGTAACAAAACGGAAAAGTACCCAGTCCCTTAGCCTGGGGGAGGGGTATATACAAGTGATTCAAAGTGGGAATAGATTTTTGAGTTTGGTCTAAGGGTAATTTTGGAAACTCGGCTTTTTCCTAAACCCTTGATATTCATTCTCTATAAGAGAAAAATACAAGATTGTTGTGATACTCATATTTTGCGTCGGAGTTCCTTGTGAGATCATACAAGGGTAAAATCGGGAGTAGATTTTTGATTGGTGTATGAATAACTAAAATGATGTTAAGGGTGATGTTAAGGGTAACTCAAAACCCCGGACCTTTTTCTAATTTTGCAAGGAGACCATGCTTTATAGCAGTAATGTTAAGGGTTACTCCAACTAAAATGGGGGGGGGGGTAGTCTAAAAAACAACACAAAACTCAAACAACAATTTATCTACACACAAAAATACAATTTAAATACAACAATTCAAATACAATACAAACAACAAGAAATATACAATACATACAATGAGAGAACAATATATGGTGACACAAATTTATCACAACTATATCTCCTCTCTCGGGTTATTGTTCGGTTCCGACGGCGGAATCCACCTCTCATCAACCGGCTCCGGCTCCTCCTCAGACTTTGGAACCTCAACACCGTCCACAGCGCCTCTATTCGCCGCCTTTATCTCCGCCAGTCTCTCCTGCTCCTCGATTGTCGGGTTCTCCTCGATTGTCCACTCGTCATCCTTCTCAATGATGACCCTCTCAACCTCGACGATCTTCTCGATGACCTTTGGCTGCTCGTATTCAATCGCCGTCCTTGTCCCGTCGTTCAAGGTGAACGTCGCCGCAATGTTCTTTTTCTGAAAAATCAAAAAATTGGGAGGATTAGCTGAGATTCAGAGAGAGAAAGAATGTTTAAAATTTCACCTTTTTCCACTCCTCGAAAGACCCGACAGCTGCAAGTCCCTTCTTTTTCAGTTCCGGCTTGTATTCCCGCTCGAGGAGTTCTTTGTCCTTCCGCTTCTCGAACTGATCCACAAGGTACTGCAGCTTGTCCATGGCCTTTTTCTTCTCCACTTTCTTCCAGATTGCGTCGAGCTCGTCCTCGATTGAAGGCAGCCCCACCGCAGTCTTCGTTTCGCTCTCCTTTTTCTGAAAAATGGGAAAAGAAGGTTGATTAAATGTATTTTCTCAAATTTTTAAACTCACATTCTTCTTCCATGCAGCAAATGTCCCGACAGCCTTTTTGCCTTTGGTCTTCTCCTCAGCCTTGTACAGCGCCAGCAGACGATCTTCTTCTGCACGTTCGGCGTCCTGCTTCCCTCCCTTTTTCTTATCCTTTTCTGCCTTGCCCTTCATCCGGAGCCAGACCAAAACTGCGATGATGATCCCGACAGAGAGGCCAGCAGCAAGAGAAATGCCAATTGCAATGTAGAGACCTCCGCCACACTCCTGTTGTTCCGGGCGCTTTGTCGTTGTTCGAGATGTCGTTCTGATGGAAGTGAAGCTGTCGACGGTCGCAGGCGGAGTTGTCGCTGAAGATGTTGTCGTTCCAAGCGTCTCTGATGTTTTCGCTGCTGTGGTTGTTACAGTAGTTGTAGTCGGCTGCGTCGTTGTCGGAGAGTTGTCGACAAAGAGAAGGCTGTAGTCGGATGTACTCTGGAAAAGGTTACAAAAAGTATATTATGAAGGTTATACAAAAATTAAAACTCACAAAGCGGACGAAGAGTTCACAATGCGGTCCGTTTGGAGGCTCTGACAATTTGTCACCATTGTACGTATACGCAGCATTCTGTCGAAGAAGGCTGAAGACGAGCAGGTGTTTGTCCTTGTAATCCTCATTCGTGATGGTCCATGCTTTGGGTTCGAAGAGTGGAGTTGACTCTGAAACGCAGACAGCTCCTTTCGAGGCATTGAATCCCTCGTCCTCTGCATACTTCATCGTGAATCCTCTCGCAGTCTTTATCTCCAGGTCAAGGGTCATATTTTCACTCACAGGCGCTTTGGAACTCAAGCCTCGTCCCTTATCTTCACCAACTAAAATGATTTAAGAAAAAATAAAAACAAACTGACTCTTACTTAGATATGTGTGAGCATAGACCTCTCCAGCCCTTTGGCTCCACGCGACTTGAAGTGATGTCCTCCGCATGCATGTTCCATTAATGTCTCCGCAAGTAACTTTACAATCTGCACCTGGATCGTTGTACTGACGGTTGTTGTACTGACGGTTGTTGAGCTCTTCGATGACCGTGTTGTTGACGCTGTAGACGAAAGGCAGGCTATAAAGATTAGGATAAATTAACAGAAATTAACCGTGAAATAGAATAAGTAAAAACTCACGTGTTGTTATAGCTTCCATCAAGTTTATGACCATTGTCAAGGCATTTGCTGAGTCCTCCTCTTACGTTTCGCACTCCGGTCGTGAACTTGATCGTGTTGTTGTTCGACGCGTTCTCGCTGAGCAGGTCCACAGTGCATCCCTTGCTGCCATAGTTGTACCGAAGCTCGCTGAAATAAAATTAAAAAATGAGTTACGATAGCTTCAAAAAGGGTTTAAAAAATCCTTACATGTAGCCGTCTTTGATTGTAACATCGCAGGCGTCCGGATACAGCTCCTTGAATTTACAACTACCAAGGTCGAAGCCCGCCTTGTCGGAAGTTATGGTGTTGGCGGTGAGCGTCACATTTTCTCCATCCTTTGTGTGCTTGCCGAATCCGACGATTTCGAGTTTGTCCTGTCCGGGAACTGCAAGTGCGGCGATGGTGAGCAGCAGCAGCAGAGAGCACAGCGTTGACGACTTCTTGGTCCAGGGTCCGGTGTCGAGCTCCAATGGAAGAAGGCCGAGCATGAAGAGTTGTTTGTGTAGACGGTGTAGATGTTTGAAGGGTTGTGATGATTGTTTTGTAGAGGTGTTGGGAACTGAATGAATGTTGAGGAGCTTTTATAGTAATTCTCAAGAAGGAAGGTCGAAATTGTCAGCAAAGAAACGTAGGAGGGATATAAAAGCAGCTTTATTGAAATGTTTAATATCTTCCTTTGCCTCTCACCACGCCAGTCAGCGACAGGACTAAACTACAATGTCGTCTTCTACACGACTGCTGCTGCTTGAATCTGCAACATCGACTGCAAACGACAGCAGGGGAACTGGAAAGGATCATGCAGGAGTTGCGTCAACGATTCGACAAACCAGCGAACCGGAACGATGTGCCAGTTCAGCCTGTGCAGAAGGGGGAGCAGAAACAGCTTAGCTTCTTTCAGAGGAGGGAGGGTTCAAATGCGTCCAGTGAACCTTTATTAGTCCTATGAAACTTTAAAGTAGGGTTGGTCCCCGACGGGGGAGGGGGGGAGGGCCACGGGGAAAATTTTCGTGGAGGCAGCGCCACGAGGGGGGGGGACGGGGACAGGGAAAATTTTTTATTTTTTTACGGGGGGGGGGGGGACGGGGACGGGGACGGGGGAAAAATTTTTACGGGGAAATTTCGGGGAATCAAAAATTTTTTTGGCGCCTTCGGCCGACTTTCGGGGACGGGGACGACTTTCCCCGACTTTCGGGGACGGGGACCAACCCTACTTTAAAGTCATGTGTCCAAACATGTATCCAAACAAAAGTCCAATAAAATTACGGGTTCAATCGAGGGTAGGTCCACAGCGGTGGTGTGTCATTAACTCAAAATCCATCACAGTCAGTCCTTACCCATTTAATTTAAGCCGAGCTTTGCTCCCACAAAAATTTTTTAAAAAATCCTTTTAGATAAATTCCCAAATCCAATCTTTTGTCGGTAAAATACGTAATATGAACACAATATGCCATGAAATGACAAATCGAATACAAATGAATAAAGAAAAGACGCAAGAATTGTTGAAAAAGACTGCAATTTTACAAAATGAAAAGTTTGGATTTTTTAAAATTTTTTAAAATTTTAATTTTTTTTAATTAGAAAAGAACTTGAAATGAAACAAACATATTTATCTGATTTTTTTGCAAAATATTTGTTGACTGAAGAGGAAGAGAAAGCTTTAAGTTTGGATGGAAAAAATGGTTTAAAAAACTTTTTTAAATTTAATTAAGGGAGAATTTTGAGGCTTTAATTTACCCACCGTGGGTAGGGTGGTGTAGTGGGTTAAAATTAGGGGTTTTTGCACGAAGGTTCGATTCCTTCTGGTGGAAAATCATTTTATTCTAGTTTAATATTTACTCTAATTAATTTAGGGTGGAGAGAATTTCAGGCTTTAATTTACTCACTGTGGGTAGGGTGGTGTAGTGGGTTAAAATTAGGGGTTTTTGTGCGAAGGTTCGAATTCTTTTCGTGGAAAATCATTTTATTTTACTTGTTTCGTTCTTTTTTTGAAGCAAAAAAAATTTTGTTTGCTCTAGGGCTTTCATAAGATTTTTTGGTGTAGTGGGTTAAGGTTAGGGTTCTACATGAAGGTTCGATTCCTTCTGGTGGGAACTTATTTTATTTTAATTGTTATTCACCTTTAATTAATTTAGGGCATATTTTTAACTTTATGAGACGTGAAAAAAAATTTTTTTACTTTATAAATTCTTCAAAAGATTTTTCCTTTGTGTAATACGTTAGGCTGTGTTTGGGGGGAAAACATTTTATTTTACTTGTTATTCACTCTAATTAATTTTTATTAGTTTTTTAACTTTAATAGGCTACCTATATAAGAAAGAATTTTTACTTTTTAAATTTTCAAAAATTTTCTTAGTTCAAAAATTTTTAAAATTCCAAGAAAATTATCAATTAATCCAAAAAAAAATTAATTATTTTTCAGGTATCAACGATTCATTCTTCAAAGCTTTCAATCATTTAATTGAAGTCAATTCAAATGTAACCGAACGTATAGCTATTGAACCAGAGAATTTTGCATTAACGGAAATTTCTCAATTACTTTCTGATAAATTGGAGGCATCATATAATACATTATATTTATCAATTCAAAGTTTGTTGAAAAAATTTTTTTAAATTTTTAAGTAGATAACTGAAGTTTCCGGAAACTTGAGTTTAAAGTTATTTGTTTGTTTTTCTGGAAGAGTTAAAATTTTTTCGAGTTTTTTTTTAGTTTCCGAATTCAGGAAACGTATTTTCAGATTCCTGGGTTGATTTATTTATTATGTTTTCCGGAAACCTAAGTTTTTAAGTATTCATTTTTTCCGGAAACTTATATGTTTATTTATTTTTAAGTTCCGGAAACTTAAGTTTCAGGCTGATTTTTATTTTCGTTATCCGGTTCCAGAAAACCTAAGTTTTTGAGTTTGTATTTATTCAATTTCTCTTCCGGAAGCTCAAGTGTTTATATATATTTTTAAAGTTCCGGAAACTTGAGTTTTACAATTTATTTTCTATTAATATTTTCAAGATTTAAGTACCTTTCAGAAACTTAATTTATTTTCTATTAATATTTTCCAAAATTTCTTACCCTTTAAATTTTTTATTTTCCCGATAACCTTTTAAAAAATAATTTTTTCCCATTTTCTTTTTTTAGATGAATGTAGACTTTTAAATGTTGAATTCCTCGACTTGAAGCCAATATTAATTCAATCATTTGAAACAATCCAAACAAAACCAGAATTATTTTTAAAAGCTTTGGAGGATTACAGTTATGCTAGAAAAAGTTTTTTGGTTCGAGCTTTTATTGAGATTTTGACTAAAGGGAATAAATCTGGTACAAGTCAAAAACCGATTGAACAACTTTCGACTGATCCGATAAGGTTTTTTTAATATTTTAATTTTTTTTAAATTAAATTTTAATTTATAAATTCCCTTAGAATAAATAAAAAATATGTTTATCGTTGTCCTTTATGCAAATTAATTTTGAAGAATATTTTTTTAGTCGTCTCTTTGCCCTGAAAAAAAAATTTTTTTGATACATAATCGTCTCCTTGGGCCTGAATTATTTTTAAAATTATTTTTTTTTATTATCCATTTGTCCAAATTAATTTCAAAAAAATTTTCAGATGGTCCAGGTCATTTAAAAAAATTTTTCTTTAATTAATCTTCTGAATAATTGTCTAAAAATTTTTTTATCGTTGCCTTTATGTCTAGAAATAATTTTTAAAAATTTTTTCGGGCCTGAATTATTTTTAAAATTATTTTTTTTTATTATCCATTTGCCCAAATTAATTTCAAAAAAATTTTTCATATGGTCCAGAATTATTTTAAAAAATTTTCTGTCATTAACCCTACCTCTGAATAATTGTCTAAAAATTTTTTATCGTCGTCCTTGTGTCCAAAATATAATTTAAAAAAATTTTTTTTTTAATTTAGATATGTTAATGAAATGTTTTCTTGGATACAATCTTCAATTTTAAATGAAAAAGAAATATTAGAAAATTTACTTAGAGGATGTCATAAAATGGCTGAAACAATTACTGAACAAACTTTGAGTGTTTTATCTTCAATTTCTGAAGCTTTTTGTCAACCTTTAAGAGTTTATTTATTTTTTTATTAATTAAAAAAAAATTTTTTTTTTAATTTTTAAGCTTCGCGTTGAACAATGTATTACAAGAGAAGGTAATTGTATTGTGTTATATAGACTTTCCAATTTGTTGTTATATTTTGTGGATACTTTTAAGTAAGTTGTGTCAAGGTTATTTTTTATTATTTTATTAATTGAGGTTTCCGGAAACTTAAGTTTTTGAGTGTAGAATTATTTTTTCCGGAAACTTGTTTTATTAAATATTCTTTTTTTCCGGAAACTTAAGTGTGACAATTTTAAGTATATTCTTAAGTTAATTATTAATTTATTTTTTATTAATGGGTAGAGTGGTGTAGTTGGTAGTGTGTTTGGTTTTGGGTTGTGGGTTCGAATCTTTTTGGGGGTAACCTAGTTTAGTTTACTTTCAATTGACTCTATAATTTTTTAAACTGTTTTTACCATCAAAAAAATTTTTTTACGAATTTTTTATACTTAATTTATCACTAGTTTAATTTTTTTAGTGAACTACTTCCTTCAAATTCTCATTTATTTATGTGTTGTCGTGATTTACATGAATTATGTTCCAATATGTTTTTTAGTTCGGTTAGTTCAGCAACTCAAAGAATTTTGGCTAATGTATGGGTTTTTTAATTTTTTTTTTAAATTTTTTTTCCTAATTTAAGGCAAGAGTTCCAGATTATGATTTATTGCCTGTTAATTCTGTTAATCAAACACTCCTTTTATTACGTGATATTTTAGAATCGCCAAATTATGGAACTTTGTCTGTTAATACTGATAAACGAGAAATTTATAATAAGGTTTATTATTTTTTTTTATTATTTTTTGAATTTATTGAATTTTCCGGAAACTTTTAAGCCTTAAAAGTGTAGAGCTTAACGGAGCTTTGTCTGTTGAGTCTCGAGCCTATAACTCATGAAGTTCTGGATTATTTTGTACCATTGTATATAGAATTAACCTACAAGATACCAAAAAATCAAAGATAAAAAAAGTTATCATTTAAAAACTAAAATTAAAAAAAAAAGTTTTTTTCGGGATTTTATTGACCATAACTTTTTTTTCTAGTCGATCAATAATTTTGATTTTTTGATATATTGTAACTTATTTAATTCTCTATTTAATGGTACCATGACTCTTAAAAATATTCCACATCTTTTTAAGTTATTGAGGTCGAAACTCAAACGAGTCATTTACCGGAAACTTAAGTTTACTTTTGCAAACTTTTTAATTTCTTAAATTAATTTAAAGATATTTCAACACATTTTGGATCCATTAATTCAATCAATTCAATTAGTTTGTAGCAATTTGGACGATTTTTTAGATGTTTCAGTTTATATGTTAAATTGTTTAAATTCAATTCGTTCAATTTTAATTTTATATCAATATACTGACAAAAAATTAGAAATGATTAAAGCACAAATTGAGGCTAATGAAGATGTGCTAGTTAGTGAACAAGCATCTCAAGTACTTGATAAAACTGATATGTTGGATTTGTATACTAAAGCTATGGCACATGAAATTAATCAAGTATTTATTTTAATTTTTTTATATGGTTTATTAGCATTATAGATTAATATTAGGGTTGTTGGCGACCGGTTATTAACCGGTACCCCCGGTTTTCGGTTAATCTAAATTTTAGAAACCCGGTTTTCGGGTTTGAGTTTTAGGCAAATACCGGTTTTATTTTGGAGTTAATAAATTTAATTTTTTTCCGGAAAGCTTAGGTTATCATAGAAGCTTGTTCGATTTTTTTCCGGAAACTAGTTTTGTTAATTCTTTTCCGGAAACTCTAGTTTATTATTTTCTTCTCTTTGCAAACTTAAGTTTATTAATTATTTTTTTTTGAAAAATCAAGTCTGTCAATTTTTTTCCGGAAGACTTAAGATGATCACTTCTTTCCCTAAGCTTATTATTTTATTTTTCAGAACCCCTAAATTTGTTACATAATTCTTTTCCGGTTCTAATTTTTGTTAATTATTCTCCTGAAAACTTAAAAGTTTATTAATTCTTGTAGGGAAACTCAAGTTTGTCAACTTGAGCTTTGAATTCTTTTCCGGAAAACTTAAGTTTATTCTTTTCGGTAAGCCTAGATTTAATTCGTTTCCGGAAACTTGACTTCCCCGTAAGCCTAAGTTTGTTTAATATGTATTTTCCGGAAACTTAAGTTTGTTAAATTATTTCCGGAAATTTGAGTTAGTTAACTCTTATCCATAGAACTTTGATGTGTTTATTTTTTTCCGGAAAATCTAGTTTGTTTAATTCTTCTCTTTAAACTTAAATTTGTTAGTGCTTCCCGTAAACTTAAGTTTATGAACATATCCATTCACTAAAACAATTTTTAAATTTAATTTTTTTTGAAAAAAATTTTAATTAAAGGGCCAACTTTCAAAAATTGTTGGAATGGAACCTGGAAGAGTTAAAGACTCTATAACCCAATTTAATCAATTTTTATTAAATACGGACATTTATAATTGTAATCAATTAGCTAAAATATCGTCTACAAGGTTTCAAAAATTATTTAAAAAATTATTTTTAAAAAATTTTTCTTTAAAAGAATTTTAAATTCAATACAAAAACGAACAAATGAACACATTTTGGCTGCTTATAAAATTATTTATTCAAAAATTTGTGACCCTTCTAATGGATATCCAGTTATTGAACAAATAAAAACTAGTGAGGAGGTGGGGAAATTTAATGAAAAAAAATTTTTGAAAATTTTTTTTTGTAGGTTGAATCAATTTTGTGTAAAAATGAAGGTACTAAAGCGTGAAAAATATATATTTATAAATTCTGGATTTATTTTTGTAGGTTAAGTGATATATTTATATTAAATATTTTTGAAAGGTTAATTTTTATTATTTAACACAAGTGTCTTATTTTTCCGGACGTTAATATTTATTTAAAAAAATTGAATATTGCTTCTGGAAAAAACTTAAGTTTAAAAAAATCGTTTCCGGAAACTTAAGTTTGTTGGTTTCCGGAAAACTTAAACTTTACAAACTTAAGTGGACTATTTTATGAACTTAAGTTTACAAATTGAAAAACTTAAGTCTGTGAATTGTAATTGAAAAATAAATACTTTTTGCTTCCGGAAACTTAAGTTTGCGAACTTAAGTTTGTGAACTTAAGTCTGTGAACTTAAGTTTATTATAATATACTATTAAATTGTCTAATATTATAAGTATTATTCTATATTTATTCAAAATTTGATAAATAAAAAATGTTAATAAATGTCTACTGATTAATTTTAAATAAATATTTTTAAAAAATCCATTAAAAAACAAACAAATATATTCAAATTCTAATAATAAACTTCCTTTCCATCATTTTTTATTTTACTCAAATTTGTAATAAATTCTTCATGTTCCTGTACCAATTTTCCAACAATTTTTTCTTCAATTTCCTCAACACCTTTTTCGACATCTTTTTGTTCTATATTTATTGTTTCTGTTGGTTTATTGTTTGGGTATACAAAAACTACAGATTTCTTTCTTGTTTGGAGTAAGTTCCCAATAACTGCATTGTGTCCATACTTTTCTATTGCGTCCTTGGCTTTTTTGAGTAAAATGGATTCGTCTGTTTCGAGCTGTAAAATTAACAATTAAACGACAAAATGCCAGTCACTAAAATGGACAAAATGCCACGGGCTTGATAATCGACAAAATGCCTAGGCCTTATAATCGACAAAATGCCTAAGGCATAATAAAAGACAAAATGTCTCAGAGCCAAAAAACGACAAAATGCCACGGGCACTAAAATGGACAAAATGCCACGGGCTTGATAATCGACAAAATGCCTAGGCCTTATAATCGACAAAATGCCTAAGGAATAATAAAAGACAAAATGCCTCAGAGCCAAAAAACGACAAAATGCCACGGGCACTAAAATGGACAAAATGCCACGGGCTTGATAATCGACAAAATGCTAAGCCTTATAATCGACAAAATGCCTAAGGCACTAAAATGGACACAATGCCACAGGCACTATAATCGACAAAATGTCACATACACAAAAATCGACAAAACGTCTCAGGCACAGTTTATCCCTTACCTTAAATGAGACAATATAAGCACTAGGCACAATCTTCTCCACGAGCCTTTCCAACAATTTGGGTACCAAACTTAATGTTAATTGTAATTCGCCATCTCTAGATTGGATTTTATGAGTCGGCTAAAATAAAAAAATTTTTTCTTGGACTCTAGAAACCCTCCAAAATAACTCACCAATCTCTCTTCTAGAACATAAAAATCAGAAACTGCCGCAGCCAAGTAAATCAACACTTTAGGCCCGCATTTATGCAGACATGTACAAATAACTTCCAAATCATGTAAATATTGGTCTAATTCAACAAAGGGAATGAACAAAAGACGAGAAGCATTTCTTTTGTAAGTGGAGACATCTCTTGATAGATTGGGGAAGTTTACAACTGAAATAATAAGGGGAAAATAGATTTAATATTACGGACAAAATGCCTACAAGCACGAAAATGACAAAATGCCTACAAGCACGAAAATGACAATTTGCCTAAAGGTATAAAAATGGACAAAATGCCTATAGGTATAAAACTGGACAAAATGCCTACAAGCACGAAAATGACAAAATGCCTACAAGCACAAAAATGACAAATTGCCCACAGTTATAAAAACAGACAAGATGCCTACAGTTATAAAAACTGTCATTTTGTGGTAGTAGGCATTTTGTCTATTTTTATAACTGTAGGCATCTTGTCGGTTTTTATAACTGTGGGCAATTTGTCATTTTTGTGCTTGTAGGCATTTTGTCATTTTCATTTACTTCCAATTGCCTACAGGTATAAAAATGGACAAAATGCCTACAAGTATAAAAACGGACAAAATAACTCACTTTCAACTTTCCCTTCGTCTGTCACATCCAAATGATCAAAAAAGTGAAGATATCTACGAGAATAAGGCTTTAAAGATTCTTCTCTGTGGAAACTAAAAAAGGAATTTCAATTATTTTTAATTTAAATCTCACAAAATAACAGCATATCCTTTTGCCAAAAAATACTCCGTACTTGCCGCACCTCTCGTGCCCATTGAAAAATTCTCAATTGAACGAACAGCATTTACTTCCAATTTCACTCTGGTTCCACCACTCTAATGAAAAATAAAGTTATTAATTCTTGACAAAATCCGTCTGCCCGTCTCTTGATTTAATACACTCTCTCTTCAGGATTTTTATTTATGGGGTTGATCTTTAGCGAGTTAGTCTAGGGAAGAGAGTAAGGTGACATTTCGGAAAGGTGATCTTCTGGGTGACAATATGCCGTCTATAAGAGTTGATCTTTTGGGTTGACTGAAGGGTGATCTTTAGGGATGGATGAGGAGTTGGTCTTCTGGGAGGTCTACTTGACTACCTTCAAGTGATCTTCTGGGCTCACCTAGAGCATAAGACTAAAACGTGGACAGATGTATTTTGTTCTCTACTTAACTGTTACTAAAACAATCTTTCGTCCTTCATGTGTAGAAATAAATTTATTAATTAATATTTGTAATGAAGAAGAATCTTTTCTGTTCGTTTCCATTTTAAAAATGGAAATTTCTAGAAAATTTTAAATTAGTTGAGACTCTAAAGTGTTGGTTGAGTCCTAGACAGACTCTAAGGGTATTAATCGGATACTGTGGACAAAATGGTACATTGGACAAAATGGTACGCTGACAAAAAGGAACTGAGACAAAAAGGTACAGAGACAAAAAGGAACTTAGAAAAATGGTAATTAGACGGTAAGCGACAAAATTGTACATGGAAAAAATAGAACAAAAATTTTTAACGTCTAAAATCGTAATGAACAATATAAAAAATAAATAATCAATTTTATTTCAAATTAAAGAAAATTTTTGGCTTTTAATTTATAAACAAAAAAGTCAATAAAATATAAAACAAAAGGCAAAATTAGAAAAAATTTTTCTAATAATTTTTAAGACGTGAAAAATTAATTTGGTAGACTGGGATTTATTTTAAATTCCGAATAAAAAAAATTTTTCCCATGAGGGTTCGAACCCCCGACCCTCTCTTAACGACAGACATTTTTCTATATGTTCGGACAATCCGCAAAAAAAATTCAAGGTTAAAATAAAAAAGGGACCTGAGAGGGTTCGAACCTCCGACCCTCTTAAAAGACAATTTTTCCCCTCTATTAAAACTAGAATTTAAAAATTCAAAGAGAGGAGAAAATGTATGGGGAGATATGTAAGCAGAAATGAAAAAGGGGAGAAAATGAAGACAAAAAGAAAAATTTTTTTCTTTTTTAAAAAGGGCCTCTCAACTGATTTTATTTTATTTCTAAATTGTGTTAAGGGGAAAAATTGATATATAGTCTTTTACTGCTGTTCTTTGAAGTAAAAAATGAGAGAGGAAGGAATAAAAATCAAAAATCAATTTATTATTTATTAATTTTTTTTTCTAATTGGCGGGAAGGTGAATTCCCAAAGAAAAAAAGGAAAGATAAAGGAAATTTTTTTGCGGATTGTCCGCAAAAATATTCTTTCAGAAAATCTTCTTTTTTTTTATTTTCCAATTACTAAGGAGAGAATTCCTTAAAAAATGCAAACCCCAAAAAGGAATATTTGCGGATAGTCTGCAAAAGAAGGAAACAAATTTTTGCGGACAATCCGCAAAAAAATATTTTTCGAAAAAACCTAAAATTTTAAAAATAAATTTTTTTTCAAAGTAAATAAAAAAATTTTTTTTTGAGCTCTCAATTAAATTATTTTCTAATTTATATATAGTCAAAGAAAAAAAACAAAATTTTGTTTTATATTAAAAAAATACTATTTTAATATTTTATAATGGCCTTTTAGTATTGCGCATTTTGTCAAGTCTAGATTGCAAATGGTTGATGGTTTCCCTGCTCTCTTCAAGTAATTGTTCTTTGTCACGAAGCTGAAGAAAAAATTTTTAAAAGAAAATTTGATAAAATTTTTTGCGGACAAAAAAATTTTTGCGGATGTCCGCAAAAATTTTGCGGACAATCTGCAAAAAAATCTTTCGTTCGCAAGTCAAAAAATATTTAAAAAAAGGCAAACCTCTTTCTTCAGTTGTCTGTTCTGCTTTTCTAATTCTTCCGATTCTCTTTCTGATTGTTCCGCAATAGTTTTAAACCTCTTTAATTGGGTTTCAGACCGTCCAAAAGCTCCATCCAAAGCAGTTTTTTCTCTTTCCATCTCTTGTAATTTAAGTTTCATTTCTGCAAGTTGTTTAGAAGCATCTCCTTTTAAATTAGAAGAATTAATTTGAAATCAAAAAAATTTGCGGACAGTCCGCAAATTTTTTTGCGGACAAAAAAATCCACAACTAAAAACAAACTGTGTAAGCTATCATCACTACTGCTATTTGACGACCCATTAGAGTTTAAAATTTCCTGAGATTGTAGTCGATAGTTATACAAAGTCTTTTCAGCATCGTCTATTTGTTGACGAAGTTTTCGGTTCTAAAAAATATTTTTAAAAATAAAAATTAAAAAAATAAACCGATTCAACAATTCTTTGAATTTTTTGATCAACAGCAGAGGTGCCAGGATATGCTTTTTCAACAGCAGCTAATGTTACATAGGAAAGAAGTAAAGGGTCGAATTGCCTGAGGCAAAAAAGAAAATTTTAATTTTTTTTTGCGGATGTCCGCAACTTTTTTGCGGACAAAAAATTTTTTAAATTTTTAAAAATTATTTAGAGACCTTGTAATAAAATGTAAAAAATATATACATTTTAGTAGGGTCAATTCCATTGTCAGAAAAGTCTCTAGAATATTGTAAAGGTTGAATAAAGACATCATTTGGGTCCTGTTTAGCGACAAGAAAACCATTTTCCTTAAATTGAAAAAATTAGGTTAAGAAAATTGAGTAAATTAAAAAAAATTAAACAAAATTAAAGTTAAAAATTTTTCTAGATTGTCCGCAAAAATTTTTGCGGACAAAAAAAATTTAAAAAATACAAAAAAAACAAACATGAATTAATTTGTCTCTCCAAAGAATTTCATTCTTTAAATGTTGTTGTTGTAATTGAAGGTCTTGAACAGTCTTCTATAAATTTTTATTTAAATAAATAAATAAAAGAAGTTCTTTAATGAAAAATAAATATAAACCTTTAAAAATTTCAATTCATCGTTAACATCACGATTTTCTTTTGTTACCTAAAAAATATAAAATTTTTTTTAAATTATATAAAAAACATCCCAAAAAATGAAAAAAATTTTTTTAGAAATTTTTTAAGTTGAAAAATAAAATAAAAAAAAAATTAATTTTGCCCCAAAAACAACGTTAGAAATCATTTATACACCAAGAGGATTCGAACCCAAAAGACCTACACTTACTACACTAAAGTCTTACCCACTACACCAACCCCACACATAGAATAAATTTTAAACAAACCTCCATAAAACAATTAAATTTTTCATTAGCTTGTTGAATACGATCACCAGAATTTTGTTGTTGATGATAATGATAATTTCCATTATTATTACTTTTATGGTGTCCAGCAGCTGCTGCTTCTCCTAATTGTTCTAAAGTAACTCCCTAGTAAATAATTTTTTTGAAATTTTTTTAAAAATTAAATTAAATATACTTGTGTAGAACGTCTAGTAGAACGCTTCAATTTAGATTTTGCTTTACGCTCCGATTCACTTTCCTTTTGAGAAGTTGGTTGGGTAGGTGGTGTTGTTTGTTGTAATGATCTTTAATTTAAAATAAAAATTTTTTTGCGGATTAAATTTGCGAACAATTAAATTCTTGCGGACAAATCCGCAAAAAAATTTTTTTTTGGAATTTAAAGGTAAAATTTAAAAAAAACAAAATTCGTATGGAAAAATGTAAGGAAAGCGATAACAATCAAAATGCTTCGAACCTACAACCCTATGTTTGGCAAACCCCAAACCCAACCCACTTAACCAAAATCCGAAAAATTTGCGGACAAATCCGCAAAAATGTTTTTTCATCAAGAATTCAAAAAAAAATTTTTTTAGAAAAAAAACTAAACTGTTTCCTCACAGTAACAAACGGGAAATTGTTGTTGCTGTTAATAATTGAAGAAGACGACAAAGCTGAAGGACTAGCAGCTATAGAAGATGAACAACTTTCTGAAGGGGGTGTTCTTCCTTCCCCTCCTTCTTCAGCATTTGAAATTGTTGTCGTAAAAGCAGCAGTTAAAGGTAACAAAGGTTTGTTTTTATTATTAGCAGAAAATTTTGTTGTTGTTTCTCCCACAAAAATATTTTTTAATGAAGGAGGTTGTGGTCCGGGCAAAACAATTTTTGTTGTCTTAACAGAATTTTTTCTGTCCTTTATCGGGTCTTTTGGATCTTTTAACAAATCTTTTGATGATGAAACTGTTTGTTGTCTCCATAACATAAATTGTTGGGGAGGTTGTTGTTGTTGAACTGCTTGATGTTGATGTTGAACTGCTGGGTGAACTGCTTGGTGTTGATGAACTCCTTGGTTTTGATGTTGTGAATTATTTGGTGGAATATATATGTTATTATTAAATGATGATCCAACAACTTTTAAACTTTCTGCTCTTTTAAATATATGTGAAGGTTTTTTGGTTGGAAATTGTTGTTGGTGTTGCTTTTGCTGTTGATGTTCGCCTTTAAAGTAAAATTTAAAAAATTATTCTGAGCTCTGGTTTAGGTTATGAGTCCAAGAAAGCCTTACAACCTCTAAAATTCACAAAAATACCCCTAAAGATCACAAACCCTCCCTTAATCCCAACAATACCAAAATGCCCGCAAAAATTATTTTTTGTCCGCAAAAATAAAATCCGCAAAAATTTTGCGGACTCAAAAAAATTAAAATAAAATTTTGAATCCTTTTTCTAACCCCAAAGAAAAAATTTTTTTTGACTAAAAAATACCCAAAAATTTTAATTAAAAAATATAAACCTGCAACAAAAGCAAAAGGAGACTGAGTCGTTCCACTACCACTATTACTACTCAACGAATTTCCTCCACTACTTCCACCACTAGAATCATTTACAGCAAATTTTTGTCTGGACTTCAAAAATTGTTGTTGATGTAATTGTGTACTTGTAATTGGATGATTTTGAAGATTTTGCTGATTTTGATTTGATTGTTGTTGAACAGAAACTACACAATTATTATTTTCTATAGAATTCCAAAAAAGCCGAGCAGATTGAACTAATGGGGCGGATGAGGGAGGGGATTTTAGAGGAGATGATTTTAAGGAAGAAGATGAGGATTCAACATTTAATAGTCCGCTTGAAGGTTTTCCACAATCAACAGAAGAAGATTTTGCTCTTTCATTAGGTAAGGGTGTTAATGGAATTCGTGTAACTGTTGACTGAACGATTGGTAATTGACGACGGAGTCGCTGAAAAAAATTTAAATTAAAAAAATTTTTTTCTTGGTGAATAAGTGTTAGAGATTAAAAAATTGAAATTGAAAAAATAAAAAAAATAGGAAATCAGAAATATTTGGGATAGACACACCGCTACCACTAAAGTAAAAAAATCCAAGTAGCCGCTCCTCCTAGTCATAAAAAATTTAAAAATTTTTTTTTGAAAACAAACAAAATTTAGGGAAAAAACACTAGATTCAGGACTCATTAACTAGGAGAAATCCAGGAAAAAAATTCAGTAAACAGAAAGTAAAAAAGGAATTTAATTGAAATGAGTGACATTTGATCCCAAAAAAATTTTTTATTTGAAATACCCAAAATTTTGGAAAGAAGCATAAAATTTAGGCCCATTAACTACGAGAGGTCCAGGAAAAAAATTTCAGAAAACACAAAGCAAAAAAAGGAAGATTGTGAAAATGAGTGACATTTCATCCCATCAAAAAATCCTTTTTGAAGGAAATCAAAAAATTAAAAAAAACAAACCTTAACAGTTTCTTCAGCAGCTCTTAACACAGCAGACTTTTGATGCGTTTGTTGAGTTGATTTTGCAATTGAATTACTATTTATACTAGTTGAAGTTGAGGTTGAAATACTTGGAGAAGAGGAAGTTGAACGATCTTCTAAATTCATTGATTTATTTGTTGTAGTAGTTGGAACTCCTGCTCTAATAGTGCATTGAACACTTTGATCGCTGCTGTACAAACTTGAGGAACGCTGGAAAAATAAAAAAATTAAAAAAAAAGGAAAAATTATTTTAATGAGTGACATTTGATCCCAAAAATTTTTTTTTGAAAAAAATCCAAAAGTCTGTGGATTTGAGGAGCCTGGAATAGTCTGTGAACAATTAGAAAAAATTTTAGGAAAAATTTAAAAAGTACAGAAAAATGCATGAACTAAAGAGACGATCCACAAAACTCCCTAAATCCTGTTGGAGTGTCTGACAGACCATTTAAGGGCAAAGCCGAGAGAATAAAAGAAAGAAAATAATTTTAGCCAAAAAAAAATATAAAAACGATAAAAACTAATCGTTAAGAATAATTTAAAAAAAATACTTCAACAAAATTTTTTTCAATTAAAAAAAAAAAAGAAAAATATAATAAATAATCAAAAAAGAACAGAGAATTATAGGAAGAAAAATAAATTAAGAATCAAAATAAGGAGGGAGAGATCCACAAAAAATTAACAATTAAGAAATCTCCTATTTTTTAGCTCCAAAAAAAAATTTTTTTTAATTAAAAAAAACCGAGAGGTGACATTTCATCCCAAAAATTTATTTTAATTTTTTAAGTCCTCACATCTTTAGGAGTAACAGATCTACTTGTAGTTTGAATTGAACTAATTCCAGAACCAGTATTTGATGAAGAATTTTCTTCTACACTTGGAGAATTTGAATGACTATTATTAGCAGTTTGATTATTTGAAGTTGTTGAGGTTGAGGTTGTTCCCTCAACCTCAACTTGTTCAACTTCTTCTGTTGCTGTTACTCCTTCTTCTTCTTCATTATTGCTTCCATTACTATTCCCGCTTTCCACAGAACCTTCTTTAACTTGATTTATAGTCTTCTCATTCTCCTCTTCTTCATTTGTGTCTTCATTTATTGCTGACGACATCTTTGCTGCTTCATCCAAACGAGCTTTTTCTTGTTCCTGTTTTAAGAGGGAAAAAAATTTTTTTTTATTTAAAAATAATGGCAAAATTTGAGGATTTTTTTTAGACTAAAACTAAGGAAATGAGATAAACTGAAATCGAATCTAATTTTCAAAAAAATTTCTGCCCGTAAGGCTAAGTTGCGGACGTACGCAACTTTTTATTTATTTTTTGGAGATAGTTCATCCTTAAAAAGGCTACATTTCCTATTTAATTAAAGATAATATAATTATTTTTGTACTGAAACTAAAAAATTGAGACAATCTGGACATGAAATCTAATTTTCAGAAAAAAATTCTGTCGATTAAGGTTAAATTGCGGAGATACGCAATTTTTTTGGAATGATAGTTCGTCTTTAAAAAAGGCTTCATTTCCTATTTAGTTAAAGGTTATAGTATAGCTCAGGAAGAGCCTGACATCAACAATAAGAAGCTAAAAAACAAGGATAAGTAGTGTCAACTGAAATAGATTTTTTCGACCCGAAACCCGACCAAAAGAATAAAAACCCATTCAAACCCCGATATCCAAACTTCCTTCTAATTCAATTAAAAAAAAATTAAATTTCAAAAAAAACCTCTTTTAAATTGTACAAATATTCTTCAATCGATTTATCAGCTACAGACAACACAGAATGTCCAAAATAAGTCAAAGTATCAAAATTAGCCCCATTCTCCACAAGTATACGACAAGCTTCACGTTCTCCCCAATGAGCTGCTGCATGTAAAGGTGTCCAACCTTCAAAATCTGGAGCGTTAATATCCGCGCCCGAATTGATTAGCTTCTCTAAAAAATTTGGAAAAAATTTAAGAAAAATTGAAAGAATAAACCAATAAGTTGAACATATCCTTTAGAAGCAGCCACGTGTAAAGCAGTCGCCCCAGTCTTTGGATGAGGTGTGTCAAGACATTTACCAGATTGAATCCATCTAAAGTATAAAGGGATTTTAAAGTAAAATATGGGTACAGCAAGTAAAACGGGTACACCCCAACGTACCGCAGAGCTATAACTTTGACCAAAATGATCGAATCCGGACGCCTTGATATGGTTCGATTCAGCTCGTCAAGACGTATCGAACCATAAAGGCGTCCCGGATCCGACCACTTTGGAAGAAGTTATAGCTCTGCGGTACGTCGGCCTACACTAAACACTCAATAAAAGATAAACCTCAATTTAGGGCTGGACTCGAACCTGTCTAACCCCAACACAATTCTGGTTAAAATCGTGACTTCAACATTCACAATCCAAATTTTTCGATTCCGAAGGGTTGAGATTCAACCCAACTTCATTTAAGATAGTCTTTTCGTTTCATTGGCAAAAAATGGGGTAGCGGAGCCGAACAATAAGCGATGCAATAAACCAAGGCAGACGAAACACGGAAGTTGTCACAAAAAGAAAATTTTGTGGGAATGCGGAAACGAGAGACATTCCATCCCTAGTATGTAGCTTATAGTGAAGTTCGATTATAAAAACCTCAAAAATTTTAAACAAACAAAAACCTGTCACAATCTTCAAGCATTGCATTAAATTCACTTTCCCTAGCCTTTCTTTCATCAACTTCTTTTAATCGCATAACCTCTTCCAAATAATTTCTCATTTCATCATTTTCTGCCAAATCTACAGGTAATTCTCTGTCACTATTTACACAAGCCAAATCTGCATTCTTACAAAGAAAAAAATTAAACATTAATTTTGCGGACATTTTTTGCGGACAAAAAAAATTTTGCGGACATTTCGTCCCAAATAGATTATTTTCTAAAATTTCTTACGTTTTCATACAAATATTTTGCAATATTCAAATTTCCACAACAAACAGCAGTATGTAAAGGTGTCCACCCTTCATTATCTTGAGCATTAATATCCGCATTGTGTTGGACTAGAAAGCGAACAATGTCCATATTTCCGTCAATAACAGCCTTTAAAAAATTTTAAGGTTATAATTTTGCGGACATATTTTTAATAAGTGGGGGCATTTTAGAAATCGAGATCAAATTCAGATTTTAAATTCTATCAGAAAAATAAAAAATAATCAAGCGGAAAAAAGAATTTGTCCGCAAAAAATTTGCGGACAAATTCCTTATCCGTTAAGCACTAATATCAAGTCAGTTTGATAATATCGCTTACACACCCAAAAAGGTATTCGGAAAAATACAGAATAAACACCGCTTTCTATTTTTATATTACGAGGGCAAAATTCAAAACCCCCCCCCCCCCCCCGAAATGTGAAAAAAGGGAGCCCTCAAAAACTCAAAAACAAAAAAACTTCAACAGAATTTAAAAAATTCCAAACCTGATGAAGAGCAGTCACTCCATCAATATTCGAAGAATTTATATCAGACCCTTTTTTCAAAAGTTCTTCAACCTCGTCTTCATCACCACTCTGACAGGCACTCAAAAAGATGTCACTGTTTTGAAATTTAACTTTGGAGAGTTGATAATGGTTGCGTTTTGGACAAATTTGGTTCATTTCAGAATTTTCCCAGTGCTCCAATTGTTGCTTAAAAATTGGGGAATTTATAAAAGTAGGAAAATGAAAAACAAAAAAATCGAATTCTGCCCGAACTTCTTCAAATTTCTCAATGGTTTTTGGTTGAGCCATATTAGCAAAAATCTTTTCTGCCAAATTGTGCCCTTCGACGTAGGAACAGAATAAACGGGAATTAACCTAGGAAGGGAATTGACAGGCGGGGCTGATCCCACAAATTGTAGAGGAAACTCCGACAATACAAATAAGAGAGAAATTCGTCGAGAAGGGGTTTCCGTGAACTAAATTGACCTCAAAAAACAATGAGGAAAATCGAAGAAAATTTTAAACAAAATATCAATGGTTTAGGTTACTTTAAATCTAATAAAGCCCTTAAAAATCAAAGAAAAAACCTTTCGTTTAGCCAAAACATTATTTTGAATCATTGCTTTATTTTGAAGCATAGCAGCATGTTCTACCAAGTCAAGTTGTAATTCCTTATCTAGTACCATCAAAAATATAATGTAAAAAATCTCTGAAAAATTTTTTATATTTAAAAAGACTAAAAATTAATCTCAAACGGCAACACAAAAATAAAGAAAAAATTGATAATTAATTATATCACCTAAACAAATCAATCGGCTAACTAAGTAGAAAAACTAAAAAACTAAAAAAACAAAAGACATTTGTCAAAAAAGAAAAAAAAATAAGCAAAAAATTGGAAAAATCCTCAAAAAAAGAGAAAATGACATTTTATCCCATTTAAATAAACAAAACGCCAAAAACGGAAAAACGCCAAAAGAGCGAATTTCCTAATATTAAAAAAAATTTGGAAGAAAAATGGAAGGGGTAATTAAATATTTTTTTTACTTTTTGGTTTACTGAAAGTAAAAGTAAAATATATTCTTACCCCAATATATCGCTGTCTTTATACCTAGCGCTAAGCTATTTTGTCCTTTTTTGCGCGATATAAAGTTGAGGTTAAGAGGGAAAGTAAAAAAAATAAACAAAGAAAATTCTAAGTTCCAGAAAAAATACCAAATAAATACAGCCGACCTTATTATAAAATATTTATTGGGAGCTGAAAACATCTAATGAGTGTATCTTAATTAGCGGGTATCGCTTAGCCCCACCCAATGACCAGCATATTTTAAAACGTAGACTAGATCGGGATGTATTTTACATTATGGTCCGTCTGGGTGTGTGTCAGGGGTGTGCCGAAAGTGATTTTAAAAAACGAAAGACGAAAATGCGAAATAATAAAAAGACATAAATTCGGCGAAAGGGGAAAGAAGAAAGTCGGAACTGTGGATCTATTGGGGACACGGTTGTGGAGGGGAGGAGCTTCCAGCCTACCGGAACCGGAACTTCCGGCAAAACATTAGTATCCACCTAAATCGAGGTGTATTTATCGGGTTATTTTATAGTTAGGTTCGACTCTTTTCCCCCACAATCCCTGCCAAAAGTGTCATAAGGGTCAAAAAGTCTAAATAGGCTAGCGTACTAATTTAGAGATCAACTGGGATGTTGATTGATTTCTAATGAAAGATTCAAATAAAAGTAGTGATAAAAATATAAAATAAAAATAGAGAGAATGTGCGCTAATAATAAATGTGGATGATGGGGGGGGGTTTATTTATTCAATGCGCGAACAAAACAAAAACGTTTTTAGGGTTTATTAGTATATTTATTTTCTTTTATGTGGATAAATGAAGGGAAAAACGGAAGAGAGAACGGATCAATGAATAAATATGGTGGGGGAAGGGACAATGGACTGGAGAGAAGATCACAAATTTATAATTTTAGTTAGTCTATGTGTGCGCCAAAAACGGCAAAAATAAAAGGAAACCCTGGAGGAGCCCATAACCTAGGGGATTTCCTAAGGGGTTCCAGAGGGGATAGCAACGGACAATACTCGCGTGGGTTTCTCAAAAAATATTTAAAATTTTATGAAAATTTTAAGTAACGCCAAAAACGCCAAAAATACAAAAAGACCCTGAGGTGATCCATATTGGTAAATTTACCCTAAGGGGATTTTCTAGAAGGAAATAACAGGGGAATAACAGCGAGGGTTTCTCATAAAGTTCTCATAGTGTTTTTAAACGAACTCATCTATGGATTTCCCTGACGCTTTTTACTAATTTGCGCACACCCTCAATATGTCCATTGTTTGAATGGGCGAGATTTACGCGCTTTTTACAATGGAAAAAGTGAAAGAGAATTGTTCAAGCACTTGGGTGTATATTTTCTCAATTTACGCCAAAAATATAAAAAGCGGAAAATCACAAATTGGGTCGTGTAGCTTTAACTAATCGGTGGTGGGTGGCTTTGCGCGTGTGGGTGGAAGGCTGCTTGATTGAGTTGTTGAAGCGCAAAGGAAATTGATCCCGAAAATTTATTGAAGAGAAAAAAGAGAATTTATTTAAGAATAGAAGAACAATTATAAATCTTGAGGATCGATGAAATTCTTCAAAAGGAAGTATCAAAAAAGGACAGACCAGATCCTATAAGTGTTCCTTCCAGTCGGACCTCATATAGGGTAAAAATCCAATACTAGATATAACTCAATTTAAGATACATTTTTTAAATTTTGGTTGGCTACTTGTGGGAGAGCTGCTCAAGAAATCCTCCTATTTAGGTAAGGTACCTCATTGTAAGGTACCTATAAGGCACCTCCTCTTTAAGGTACCCTCCCCCATTATAAGCTAATTTTTTCTGCACATGGGTGTATCCAAAAATGTGACCAATTTCATTCTGTATAAGCTAGATATCTGTAGGGTGTCTTTCACAGGTCCCTACGACCCCACGAAGATAGACACTACCTATATTAAAAATCGTTGGAGAAAACTCTTCGGTCAGCAGAGGTAGCTCTATTATTTTTAATGAAAAACATTTTTAATTGTTTTGGGGGCAATTGAGAATGCTAATCTCTCAAAATTGGAAGAAAAAAAAAGAAAAAAAGGACAGAATAAAAGTGGTTGTTGTACGATTTGAAAGAGATTCCCCCCTCAATTCTAAAGCGGCTTTTCAATGCTTGGTCGCCTTTCCTTTTATAGCGCTTTATTATTTGCATAAAAATAATATTTATATCTATTTTTAAAGAGAAAATATGTGTGGAAAAATAACAAAAAATGGAGAATAGATGAAAAGAAAATTTTAGATTTGTTAAAATAAAATTAAAAACAATATTCAAAATTAATACGAATAAATATAAGCAAAATAAAATGAATGGGCGACATGCGGATTCAAACCCTAGACCTTTACGCTTACAAATCAAGGCGCTTACCGACTAGGCCAAAACTGAGTTATACGTGGTTTCCGTTTTTAATTAAATAAACACCTAATTTTTAATTCTTTTCAAGCTTTACTAGCGTTTTAGAATACAGAGTGAGGCTTTTGTTTTAGCCATAACTTTTTTCATTTTTAACGAAAACTGATAATTCTTTTTTTCCTGGATTCCCAACACTTTAAAGAATTTTTTGATACCAAATAATATTTTAGAAAATATTAAGAGATTTAAAATCTTTTAAATAAAGCGTTCAGCTTCAATAAAAAACAGACTAAAACACACCCAACTATAATAATAGTACAATTTTAAAAGCACACAGATTTCCGGTATCCACAAAAATCTGGTCTTATTTTAGCAAACATATATTATTTTTTTATCTAGGATATCTATATACATATGTTTGTGTTTATGCTCATGCTAATAATACAGAGAGAGAATGTTTGTTTGCTTGAAAAGTGCTCTAGTGCGAAGCAAAAGTGAAATAAAAAAATCGGATCTTTTTTTCTGTTTTTATATACTCTCTATACGCCTAAAAAATAAACGCGCGATCGTCTCACATCTGTGCTTAAATACTAAAAAAAATAGGCAGAAGATTGTAAAGTAAAAAAAGAAAAACAAGCTAATTTTTAAAGGTTCTATTGTGTAATAGAAAATAAAAGTTAAATAGTATGACGTTGGAAATATTAGCCCTAGTTTCTTGAAGCTACCTTTTTACGAAAAAAATCAAGTATACCCCTATAGATCAACTAAATATTAAATGAGAGGAATTCAAGACTTCAATGGACTCGTTAATAAAGGCTGTGCGCCAAAAATTTTAGTAAAATGTAAAACGCAAATTGAGTTGCGCACAGCCTTGCTATTGATAAATGATAAGAAAATCGATAGGGATTTCAGTTCAGATTCTAATAGGAAAATGGGAAAAATCAAGACTAATGCCGCTTTGATCAGGACTGTGCGCCACGAAATTTTAGTATCACGCAAAACGCCAATAGGAATTGCGCACAGCCTTAGTAATGATATATGGTAAGTAAAGTGATAAGAATCTCGATTCAGACTCTAATAGGCAAGCAAATAAATTTAGAAAAGACTCAAATAATTATTTGATTTAAAAGAGGGTTAGTTGATCTTTTGAATCAGGCCAAGTTGAGGTTTGGCTAAAATTGAGGAATTGAGGGGAAATTGAGGGAAAAATGATAACAAATTAAAAAATAATTGGAATGCGTGACCACGCAAAATAAAATTTTCCCCTTAAAAATATTTTAAACTTTAGCTAATAACAAAAAAAATTTTTTAAAGGACCTTTCTATTTTTAAAAGAAAAAAAAAGTAAAGGAAAACTGAGGGTAGGCTATGTAATTTTAAAAATAGAAAAAAAAAGAATTAAATTTTGATGATTTGTAATAATATTTCTCTCTCCTCTAAAACACTGGTTGTCACCGAGAAAAAAAACTTTTTTTTTAATAAATAGAGGGGAAAAGTAGTTAGTGGTGACATTATCCTGAATGGCCATAAATTGCTACTTGGCTTTTTAAACTATTAGATTTCAAAGAGAGAAATGGGAAAAAGGAGGGAAATAAAATACCTATTTATTTTTATTTATAAAAATTGGGCAAATGTGTTCCCAACTAGAGGAAAAATGGAGGGTTATATTTAGAAAATTAAATCTGACATTAGAGTATTGGGAGGATAATTGGGGCTGTGCGTCATGGCGTTTTGGCATTTTGCGTTTTGGCATTAATTTTGGCCGAATTTTAAAAAATTGGCGTTTGGCGCACCACGCAAAAATTTTGGCGCACAGCCCGTAGGAAAAGGACAATAGAGTCTGTGGAGAATAATCAGATAAGTGAGAAGCTGGACATTAGTCTCACTCTAGAAAAATTTAAGACTAATTATTTGTTTCAGACTTAGTCTCTTTCTAGACTTAAATGGACTTTCAAGGGAGTGTTAAATTTAAAAACGCCAGCCAAAACTCTCGAGACTGCTATAATCGTTATAATTTACTAATAATAATAAAATTATGCGAAGAAATGTGTCCCTAATTTCCATCTGTCGGATGGTCTGTGTGCTTTGACGCGAGCTGTAAACAAAATTTTTTTACACTACGAACACAACAACAAATTCTCGTGTCTGTAAAAAGTTTCCCTCTCTATGTTTGTTGTTCTCTTTTTTTTATATTATTTCTCAAGAGAAGATAAAACAAGAAATGTCACTTAAAGTCTAGGAAAAAGTGTCAAATATGGGAAAAGATAAAACAGCCTGAAGTTATCACACATAATAGATAAGCCCTATTTAAGATATTGGTTGGCTACTTGGCGAGGTGGAGGAGTTATCTAAGCGATAACCTCTATTTAAGATACGACTCATTATAAGAAACTATAATTCAACCTCAAGGGTCTTTCTCATTGTAAAGTCCAACCCTACTTTCTAAATGTGTTTTTGGAAGGTCAAGACAGATGATCAACACCGACTAGTGAAAGTTTGACGGGTAGGGTTTACAGAATTTTTAAAGATACGCAATTCCTGGTAAAGTGTCGTTTACAGACCCTACTTTTTCATCCACGTTTTGTAGATTCAACATTCTAATGGAAAATAAATTTATTTTACACGTAATGGTATTTGTGTATACAACCCAGGCGTACCGTACTACCGTCAGTTTTCATCTACCGTAGTCAACTTTAAAATTTCTAAATTAATCGCACAATATTGATTATTTTGCTATAGACTATTTTTACACTGACCATTTTTATGCTGGCCATCTATACAAAAAACAAATTATTTTTTCAGTTGACCTAGAATATACGAGTACAGCCCAAAAGGGCGCGCTGCTATAACGGCGCAAAGCCATAACTTGCTCCAAGACTTCCGAATCTTACCAAATTTAGTATTAAACGATTCCTCTCATTGGGCTAAAGAGATTGATACAAAAATTAATAAGGTCTAGAAATTTTCCAGCTAGTTATTGCTTTGCGCCGTTATGGCATCGCGCTCTATAGGGCGTGTCCGAGCATATACATGTAATAAATTTTGTCCTTTTTAATAGAAATATTTTCTCAACAAATGTAGTGAAAATTTTTCTCAATAAAATCCTAATTTTGTTGCTAGGCTAAGTAAATATGGTATTGACTTTTTTGGTTTAATTAGCTTTAATTGGCCCACTTTTCGGCGCGACCACATTTTCGGCGCAACTATCCTTTTTAATTTATTGACAAATTTTGTCTTTTGATTAACAGAGATATTTTGAAAAAATTTCAAAAAATAAATACCTAAAATTCCCCCCTAAAAATAATATGCGAAAAAAATAACAACAAAAAATAACAACACAAATTTCTTAAAAATGACCTTAACAAAAAAACAACAAAATAATAAACAAATTCCAACCGAATTAATTTTTGAAATAATAAAATCTATAGAAGGATATCCAAACTTGATAATAAATGAGGAAATAAATGGTCCTTTAAAACACCAAAAATATTCTGTTTGGAAAATCAAATGTAGTGAAAATGTGTTAATTTCTTCTAAAATATTCTGCTACCTTTGTGGCGAGGCTTTGAGAATAACATTGGTAGGGGCTTTTTTGAAAAAAATTAAAAGTTTCTTAGATCTATAAAAAATAAAGCGAAAAATTTCTAGAGGTCAAAGAGCCAAAGAAAAAAATAACTAAGAAAAAAAATTCAAGGGTGTTCTTTGAAAGCTTAGGCTTTGAGTGAGAGAAGCCGAACCATTTTTTCAAAGGGGGAGGTGTGGAGCGGTATTAGGATAGATAAAAGCCAGCGTCAATGTTAGTCCAATTGGATCATACTGGCTAGTCCCTGATATCCTTTGTCTGTTCCAGCCCAATCCACCTTCGCCTACATTGTACCTTTAGTAAAGCAGGTGGGCTATAGCTATTTCTCTCCTTTAGCTAGTGCAAAAGGTTAATCGGAGGAGGAGGAGAAGGAGGTGCGAAGAGAAGGCTAGGAGCGAACCAGATCTTCAGTAGACC
The DNA here is from genome assembly GCA_036172945.1 of Meloidogyne incognita. NCBI lineage: Eukaryota > Metazoa > Nematoda > Chromadorea > Rhabditida > Meloidogynidae > Meloidogyne > Meloidogyne incognita. Next base: position 3,784,564 of record JARQAC010000010.1, read on the forward strand.
GGACTGATGTGTTAGCCCATTACACCACGCTGCCTACTGCACAGCCTTAGGAATTAAATAGCTATATGCTTTACATTTCCACATCTAATAAACTTTTATTCTTGTGCACGTCAACTTAGGCAAAACTCGAACAACCCTCAGACATAACGGTATTCTAAATTGACACTTAAAAACATGTTTGCAATTTTTGGCAATTCGATTAAATTTTGAAGATGTTAGAATATTTTCTAAACAAAAAATAATTACGGAAGTTGTTAGTCATCCGTTTAGAATTATAAAATTTTCGTAGATTGTACGGAGACATGAAGAAGGGTTTGCAAAATTTTTACGAGAACGTGGAGAAGAGTTTGCAAAATTTTTACGAGAACGTGAAATATGGAGTGAAAAATTTGTACGAGAACGTGAAGAACGGAGTAAAAAATTTTTACGAGAATATAAAGAAGGGATTGCAAAAATTGTACGAGGACATGAAGAAGGACCTGAAACGAGTATGGTAGTCCATGATTTTTTGTAGGGCATTTTATTTTAGGGAAGAAAATTTGGCCTAACTGCACTTTAGTAACGTGATCTAAAAATGGATGATTTATATGTCATTCGAAAGAGCTCGGCGAGCTGAGTCGAACGGCACCAAAATTAGCCTGCGGACTCAACTGTGAGTCCGCAGCGGCAAAAACTTTCCGCGGAGGCCTTATGTGAGGGGTAGAAACAAACGGTCATAACTTTGCCCAACCACGTCTGATTTCGTTGATTTTGGTGTCTTTCGACTCAGCTTGACGAGCTCTTTCGAATGACATATAAATCATACATATCTAGATCAGAACCATAAAGTGCAATTTTTCCTAGTCGACGTTAAAAATAGTGTGCATATATGTACAAAAATGAAGAGACTTTGTCTAACCACCCATAACTTTTTAGGGGTCTGTAACTCAGCTCAGAATTTTTTCCGCAGATAATTTTGGTGTCATTCGACTCAGCTCGTATACGTTACTAAAGTGCAGTTTAGCCAAAAATTTTGTTAGGAAGAGAAAAGCTCTAAGCAAAATTTTAAATTTGTTTTCCGAGCTATAGCCAAATTTTGATAAGACGTCACAATTTTATTCTCAATTTATGATTCGGGACCAATTTGAACTGACGTCTTAATAGAAGAGACTGCTAATATAAGCTCAATCTCGCTAAAACATCCGTTGGGATTGAATTTTCTGACGTAATAAGGAAAAAGACGTGTTATCAAGATTCTACTACATGTATTTCCCAGTAAAGTTACCCTCACTTAACATGACTACAAGACACTAATTAGGATTTAACAAAATGGAAAAATAAAAGGGCATTTTTAAAAACCAAAAGGTTAAAAGTAATGTGTAGTGGTGTAACTATAGTATAAAAGCCAGTGTCAGAGGCAGTCTATTGAAATCATACAAGCCCGGCTAATACTTCATTGTCTTCGTCTACATCTTAACCTTCTACTTTGGATAAACGTTATTGTGCTCGTCAACTTTTAAACTTCGGACAACTCTCGGACATAACAAAAAGTAAGAACAATTCCAACTTCCATCCCTGCTAAATTAAAACATTCTGATAGACAATAAACTAATGTTTACTTTTTGATACTCCGATTAGCTTCGGAAAGTTTCAGTTCTACACTTAGTGGTCGAAAGGTTCGGGGTTGAAAATGTCGTGGTCGTTCTCGAAGAAATCCGGATAACTAACATAAAAATTGGGACCTCTTATCATTTTCCTTGAATTAGTGCTTTAAACACTTCGCCAAGAAAATTATTGAATAATTATTTTGGAGTTGTTTTGAATGTAGCAAAGTTTTTACTTGTTTTTCATTGATTTTTGTCAATCATTCGCTTTCTAAGTAAGGTCTAACTTAGGTTTCCCTTCCTTTTTTAGAAACAATTTTTTGTTAAAAGTTAAACGTGTGCATAATATCTCCCAATTTTCGGCGTACCTAAGTTTTCATTTTTTTCGAATAAATCCCATTCAATTAAAAATTTCAACTTTTTTGAGATTCCTTTTGTATTATATTTTTATCAATTAAATGTTTTAGGTAAATAAAGTTATAATGGATAATGCTGATAAAAACAAAAAGGAAGACGAGGATTCTTATGAGAAGAAGAAACAAGCACTCGTTCAGGAAAAGGAAGAACGTCTTGCAAAAATTGTTGAGGATAATAAGCAAGGAAAGGTTCGACTTGCAGAAGATAAAGAAAAGAAATTTGCACAAATTGAAGAAGAGAATGCTATGCTTTCATCGAAATGGGACGAATTTGATGAGAAGAAAAAGTTGGATGTTATGAAGGAGTTTAAAGAGAAGGACGAAAAGCTTGATGCTGAATATGGCAAACTTAAACGTGCACGTTCTCCATCTGGAGCGGGCTCATGTATGCTTTAGTCTTGATTTTTCTTTGATCTTTAGCCCCTAAGGATTTTCACGTTTTCGGCTCTTGTTTGCGACCGGTCCTTGTTGGTGTCATTTTGTTGTATGAAAACATCAAATTGATATGTGGGGGATGAGATTTTTTAGTACCCTTTGATATATCCATTTTGTTAAGTTCTAATGTCCGTCTTGTAGTCTTTTAAATTTTTTCTTTTTTAAACAAAGGGGAAGGTAAAATTTAAGCTGGGGACCCCCGTTTTTTCTCATTTTTTCTCACTCTAGAAAAACGAGGAAGAAGCGGTTTTTCAATATTTTTGAGATGTGCAGTAGGTAATCGACTGTGCTGGGTTCGAATATGAGGTTAAATTTTATTTTATTTCTAATCCCGGGCCCGAATTTGAGCTCGAAGAGACGTGTCAGTTGTTTTTTCTAATTTCTAAATTGAATTCGTCTGGTCTGATTTCGGGTTCGGGATTCGAAACAGGAAAAATTGAACAAAAATTCGAACCCAACACACTCGGTTACCTACCGGCAAATCTCAAAAATATCGATAAAGCACTCTTCCGAGGGCCGAGGGGCTTATTGTTAACTTTACCATTCTTTACCATAAGCAAAATTAAAAAAAATTCTTTTTTAGCTACAGATCCAATTGTTTTTGAGGCTGAGGGACCTACAGAAGTTCCAGAAAACGAAGGTGGTGAGGAAGTTCAAGAAGACGAAGGTGGTCCACCCAAAGAAAAGAAGGGAAAATTTGAGTCTGCCTAAAGAACGGAGGGAATGCAAAGAGTAAATGGACGTTTTGCTGGCTGACATTTTGTTGTTTTATTATTTTATGTTGGTTTATGTTTGTCGAAAATTGAATTGTCAGTAAATTGTTAATTTTATGGGCAATTTGTTTTTATGAAAAATTTGTATTTTTCTGATATTTATTAAAAATTTGATCAAAAATCATTCTTTGAAGATATGAGTGTTCTTCAGGAAATTTTGGAGAAGGTTTGTTAAATTAGGGGGAAATCCTTTGGAATCCAAGTCTAGCTCAGAAATTAGTGTTTTTAGCCTTTGATTTCACGAATCTTTTGTTTGGAACTTTGGTTCGTCTATCGTGCCCTTGGAAAATTTATTGGTGTTATGGAGGGGACCTTTGATTCTGAAGGATTGCCCTGAAAGAAATAAAAAATTTATTTGAAATTTAAAGGGTTATGTCGATCCAAAAGTCTTGGAGCAACTTGAGGAAGAACAAAAACAAATTCTTTTTATTAAAATGCGAGAAGAGCAACTCAGAAAATGGCGAATTAGGGAGGCTGATCTAGCAAGCATTGAATTTGAAAATCAGAGGAGGCAAGATCGAAATCAGAGGACCAATTTTGTGGATGATAAGCATCATAGAGTCAAGTATACTTTTTAGTTTATTTTTTGGATAAGTTGGGGAAAGTGGGAAATCGTCAGGCAGGGAAGTAATCTACTTTTGAGGGGTTTTTGTTCGGTCTTGGGGGCTTTGGGTTTTTTGTTGGATCTTGTAGGCTTGGGTTTTTTGTTGGGTCTAGGAGGCTTGGGTTTTTTGTTGTGTTTTGGAGGCTCGGGTTTTTTGTTCGGTCTTGGGGGCTTTGGGTTTTTGTTGGGTCTTCCTTGTTTCCATCAATCTCCTGGTAACGCAATAGAGTCACAAAGCCGTAATCAGCATCAGAGCTTCATAAAATTTCCCTTCTTTTCTAAGAAATTTCCCTTCTTTTCTAGCTTTAAGTAGAATAAAGAAAATTCCCTTTCCTTTCCTCCCCTTAAGGCAATCAAGAAACAAAATTTTCGATCATTTCCGAGCAGCTCTTGTCCAGCATCATTTTTTCCCCTAACAGGTTTCCTACATTTCTTGGTTTCTCAAAACTTGAGGGATTTACCTAAAATTCAACATATGCGATAAAATGTCCACTTTCTTTTAAATATCATTTTTCAGATGGTTGAACGGTCGAGATGGAAATGTTTGGGTTTGGGTGATGGGGGAGCACCCGAGTGACTTGAGCATTGAGCAAATTTTGGAGAACGAGGCAAAAGAAAGAGCAAAAAATTTGGCAGAGAAGGAGGTTCTTTTACTTTTTATTTCTTGAGATTTTATTTATTTTAGATAATTCAGGACATCGAGAGGACAGAAGACATTCAAAGCTTAATTGACCAAGAAGAGGCTGCTCTTAAATCTGAATTGGCCAAAATTGATTTAAATCAGAATGGGACTGATTCTGAGCTGGACAATAAGGTTTCTGTTTAGATATATTGGGAACTTGCTTGAGAACTGGGTTAAACGTTAACGTGATTGTTTTAAAAATTAGCTCAACGGATCCTGAGTAAGTCTGGAACTGACCCTGAGTAGGTTGGACATTGGGTTGGATTCTGACATTGAGTTGGACCTTTTGCTTTGGTTTTGAGGCAAAATCAATGGCTTGAAACTCGAATTCTTATAGTGTCAAAAATGTCAACTTTCGCTCGTTAACTTCTTTTGCCTGACCTTAGTGATTCCTTTCCAAAACGTGATTGTTTTAAAAATAGCTTAAGGGACCCTGATTAAGTCTGGAACTGGCCCTGAGTAATTTAGACACTGGGTTGGATTCTGACAATGATTTGAACCTTTTACCTTGATTTTGAGACAAAATTGTTGCTTTTGCACACATAACTTTCCATAAACTTTTCCCTTGCCTTATTGATTCCTTTCCAACACCGTCCATTTCCTCGGATATTTTACGAAATTTATTTGCCCGAAAAACTTTTTCATAATTTCTATTTTAGACTGATTCTCATTCTCCCTATGATGAATTACCCGATGAAAGCAGCATAAATGATGATATTCTTGAAAACAATATTGCAACAACTCCTTCATATAGCCAAAAAATGAATAATTTAGTGGTGGACTCTCGACTTCAAAATAATGGATATTTAACTAGCAAAATGATTATGGCGGATAAAACAAGTCTGTCTTCTCCAGATTCAAATGAAATTTATGGTTTTTTGTTTGATAAGGGAAATATTTTTTATCAATTTTTTAAAGATAATTTGGTTTCCCCTTCTCATTCTGCTGCCAATTTTGCCCCACAAAATTCTTATGATTTAAGAAGGCAATCAACTTTTGATAAATTAAATGGCTCCAAAAGACTCGATTTTAAACGAACTGAGCGTTCTATGCCTCCACCAATTCCTGAAAAACCTGCAAGTTTGCGAAGAACAATTAGCAGTCATATGGGAAACGAGACACGTTTTGTGCATCGGGGTGATGGGGATGAACAAAATTTGGAATTTAACGTTAGTTTTTTTTTAAATTAAAAATTTTTTTGGGATTTTTTAAAATTTTATTGAGTATTTTTTAATTTCTAACAAGGGAAACTCACGAACTGTAAGTCAAAATTTAGGACTTTTTTTGATACCAATCGATAGAGCATCATCGATTTACTCTTGTAAATTTTCGGCTTTTTTTCCTAGGAATATGAAACTAAAAAGTTATGGGCCTTCAAAGTTTGGCAAAATGGGGGAGAAAAGGAACACAAGAGGACGGTGTTACTGTCGATCTGGGAAGATAGGCAACGGTGAGAAGAAAAGAAGAGAGAAGGGAAAAGGGTCAGCAACGTGAAAAATTCAAAATGGTCAGTCGCTGGAAAAGAAAAGAGGAAAATAAAAATGGTCTTAGGAGGGAAATTTCTCTCATTTGTAAGGGAGTCTCAGGCGTTCCTAATTATCGCAAACTTTGAAGGCCCATAACTTTTTAGTTTCATATTCCTAGGAAAAAAAGCCAAAAATTTGCAAGAGTAAATCGATGATGCTCTATCGATTGGTATCAAAAAAAGTCCTAAATTTTGACTTACAGTTCGTGAGTTTCCCTTGTAAGTAGACATTTTTACTTGAATAAATAAAAGGAAGGCAAAAGGATTCGAACCTGTTACCCCTCTCCCAGTAAATCTAAAAGTTAATCCACTACACCACCGATTATTTTAACTGGGGAATTTTAAGTAAATGACTCCTTCCCAGTTTAAAATTAATTTGACTTCTAAAAATTTTTGATAAAAATTTTTTTGTGATTTTTAAAAAATTCAGAAATAATTTTGGAAAATTTTTTAGTCATTTTTAAATTTTAACTGACTATTTTTATACGAAAAAATAAAAGGGAAGCAAATGGGGTCGAACCTGTTACCTTTCCCACAGTACGCCTAGAGGTTATCCACTACACCACCGATTACTTAATGAGAATAATTTAAAAAAATTCTTCACCGCCTAAAAATTAAAAATGTTAAAAAGATAAATTTAGATTCTTACCACTTAAAAAGAAAAAAATTTTTTTCAGACAATTCGAAGCTATATTCCACCGGAAGAAATCGAAAAAAGACAATCCAAAATTTTTGAACAATTAAAGGAACAAAGAGACAGATTAGAACGTGAAGCAGAAATGGAGGCTCGTCGAGAACAGGCTGAATATGAAGAAAGGAAACGAAAGGCTCGAGAAGCTGAGGAATCTGTTAGACGAATTGCAGCAAGAGCAAGGTTTTTTTATTTACTTGAAGTTTTCGGATAGGGATCGGCCTAGACTAAACAAGCTAGTCCGCTAATAAAAGTGCGGACGAAGCATTATAGATGGGAGATTTTCGGAATGAAATTAATAAACTTTTTTAAATTTTGGATACCAGGGTTTTTGGTCTTACCAAATTCTTCTGTTAATCGAAATGGAACCAAATAACTGGTTCGAAAATTTTCGAGTTTTTTGTTCGGTTTTAAACTTTGATACTGAGAACCCTAGTGGAAACCTATTCTATTCTTTTCCAAGTTGTTCTAATTAATTTTCTTTTTAGGGATCAACATAGAAAGAATATGCGAACATCAGATGCACTTTTACCTCTTTTTAAAGAGAAGCCAACATGTGCAAATTCTATCAGAGACGCTCTCAGAGCTTTGCCTAGACCTCCAAAGCCTAAAAGTCGACGAGCAATATTAACTTGGTTTTGGAATTCTGAATTGGAACAATGGAGAGGACAGTCACCTCCAAAGTGGTTTCATGGTATATTTTTATTTTTTTAATAAAGGTTCTCTCAGAAATTTCCTCCTAAAATGGGAAGTCTTCCTTTTCCCAAGAAGTTGTGAAAAGCCAAAAAGCCTGATTTCTTCCCTTTTAGCGGATTTTCAAAATTTCTCTAATCGGGTTTGGATTTTGAATCGAAAAGTTGGCCGTGTTTTTGATAATTTGTGACATCCCTCATCCTTTTCCCATAAAATTTCTTTTTTTCCCAGAAAATTTCTCTTTCTAATAACCTCAAGAATAATCTTTAAATAATTTTGAAGGAATCATTTCCCGAGAAGAAGCCGAAAAACTTTTAATTGGCAAACAAACAGGAGCTTTTCTTGTACGCGTCACTGAACGTATTTTTGGATATACTGTCTCCTACAGAGCTGTAGAAGGATTGAAAAATTTTCTTGTTGAAAGAATTGTTGATGGATACCAGTTTATGGGTAATTTTTACGGAATTTTTTGCGAAATTTTTGAGAATTTTTTTCTTTAAAAGGTACAAACCAATTGGTCCATTCAACACTTGCTGAGCTTGTTTTTTATTATCAAACACATCCAATAACTCTTAAAGGTAGTGAAGTATTAATTGAACCTGTTGGACAGGACAAAACACCTCCAGATTATGAGGATCTTTTTCAACCTTTTGGTGAAGGACATGAGGACTAACAAACAAATTAAGTATTTTTGTTATTTTTAATGATTGATGCTGGATAGTTAAGTAATTTTTTTGATGGGAATTGGGCTCAAGATCCACAAAAAAATTTTTTTGGGATTTTGAGGGTTTTACCTTTTCCTAAAATAATAAAAATATCTTTGAGAACTTTTTTTGTTTTTTAGTTCAGGGGAGACACTCGTTTTGGGAAATGATTCGAAACACTCTCTATAGGACTCTGAACCCTTTCTACGAACTGAAAAACTTTCAAACAAGTTTTCCATATAATTAAGCTAAAAACTTTAGCTTAATTTTAACTATCCAGCACTAATATTTTACTATACAAAATAAAGTTTTTTTTATCAAATAATATAAGGGAAAGAAAATCATTCCTTTATTTATTATTTTTTCTACTTAATTTTTTTGGAAAACAATTTGCATCTAAATATGTTTTTATTTTTGTCTCTCAAATTTGACAAAAATATCTATAAATATATAGACTGAAAATTTTTAATAGACTTTCCTTGAAAATTGTGCCCTTTTTTTCTTCATTTTCTACAATTTTTTCTTCGTGCCTTTTGTAAAATTTGAAAAATAATTTTCTTTTTTTTTCTTTAAAAATGCCTTTTTTATAATTTTAGAGCTCTTCTCTCATTTAGCTATACATTTCAAATTCTTTGATTAAAAAAAAATTTTTTTCTTGACAATTAACAATGCCTGCCTATCTCTACTTTATTATCCTTATTTTTATTAACAAAAATAAATGTGCACAAAAAGCATAAAAATTTATTTTAAAAAATTCATTTCGGATGAATAATTGAGGTTAAAAAATGCCTAAAAAATATTTTCCTTTTTTAATATAGTACATTATTTGCATATTCTGATTATTATTATAAAAAAATATTTTTTATTATATCTCTAATTTTGTTCTCCTTTCAAAATTCACTTTTTTTCTCTTAAAAAATATGTACTGAAGAGCTCGGACTGAGACTCGATCAAGAACAAAAATCTTGAGATTTTTTGAGATATTTCCACCTCGATTCAGGGATGTGCGCCAAAATTTTCGCGTGGCGCGCCAAAACGTCATGACGCACATCCCTGCCTTGATTCTCATACAACCCTCTCCCAGTCCGATCTCTAATAATATTCGCTATATTTTTTCTTACCAAAATGTTTAAAAATTTTTAAAAGTACAATTCACCTCTGAAATTATGTAATAAAACGACCACACTTTTATATGTATTTAAAAATAAAAATTTTATTATTAGTCATACTGGAATAAAAAAATATTTTTCCTTTTACTTTTTTAATTCATTAAAAAAATGGCTTGAAAAAATAACTAGAATATTTTTTATTTTCTAAAAAAATTTTTTTTAATTTTTAATTTAAAAGAATGGATCCACCACCTAATAATCAAGCAAATACAAACAAAAAAATTGAACAAGTACAAAGACAACTACAAGATGTTACTTCGGTAAATTTATTGAGAGAAAGAAAAAAAAATAAAATTAATTTTTCAGGTCATGTCTGATAATATGACTCGTATTATGGACCGTGGCGGTCGCTTAGACAGTTTGGAACAGCAAAGTGATGCATTGCAGGAGTCGGTGAGGGTATTTTAGATTGGGTTTAAGTCTTCTAATTAGAAAACAGAACTGTGATTAGCTTGGCTTAGTTGGGTGTGTTTGTGTTTAGAGGGTTTGGTCGAGAAGAGGTGTGGGTTCGAATCCCTTTGAAGAAAAATGATTTTTGCTTTCAATTTTTTGAAGAATCCTGCCTGTAAAAATTTTCTCAAAAATTTTTTTAGGCTTCAAAAAAATTTTTTTTTGAAAATTTTTAAATTTTTTTTTCAACCCTCTAAAACTTCTAAATAAATCAAAGGCTCACACATTTACACAAACTGGACAACAGCTTAGACGTACAATGTGGCTTCGCAACTTGAAATGGACTATTATTTTTGTTGCTATTTTGGTAATTCTGTTCATTATGGGTGTATTTATTATTCTTCACATGCTTAAAGTGATTTAAATTTAGTTAACATTTTTCTTCTGATTATTTTCAAATCTAACAATTTTTCACTTATTTGTGATAAATCCTATTTAAAAATCTTCCATTTTTTGATAAGTGAAGGGAGGGTAGGGATTTTGGTGTTAATAAATGGGCTCTTTTGATGAACGGGCTCTTTTGTTATTTGATTATTAACTGATAAGAATAGACTATTCCAAGCCTTATTCTATTACAATGTTCATAAATTTCAACTTAAAATTGTCAAAATTTTGGGGTTACATTTTAAAGACTTTCAAGTTCTTAAACTTGCCCCTGGGCTTTAAAACAATTTTTGGATCATTTGACTATTTTTAACAATCACTTGATATTTCCTTCTATTCAATTTAATCGTCATTTATTTCCTTTTTAGGATAATTCAAATTTCTGTCTCAATATCCGGTTAACCATTTCCTTTCTTTTTAACAAGTTAAATTTAAGCTAATTTAACAGACAATTTAAGGAAAATTCAAGAAGAATTTAAAAGCGATTATAACTCATCTTCTGGTTTGTCCTCTATTCCCAAGACATTCCCTAAATAGTCCATTTGAGTCTCAAAAATAAGGGAGTGAGTTGAGTTTCACCACAAAACTCAGACTCTAATATCCTTCCTAGGGAAAAATTTTCCTCAGCCGAAAATATTGCCCTATAACTTTTTGGTCTATGAGAGTCTGAAGATCATGAGAGGGGTTTGATTTGACTCCACAAAAGTTAGACTCTAATGCCTCTTTGGAAGAAACTTTTTTTTGTTCTTTAGTTTTTTTGGGCGGAGGAAAAATTTTTTTTCAATTTTGAAACTGACTACAAGTTTATAAAAAATTAAAAAATATAAAAGTGAAGGAAAAGAACAATTCATGCGGTCATTCATTGTTTATTCATTGATATTTTTGAGTGGCAAAAAATTTTTAATAGCGGAAACAATATTAACTGACACATATTTTTTGATAAAAATGCATTAAAAATAAATTTAATGTCATTCAAAAAATTGTTTTGTGTTCACTTTTTATTAAAAAATAAAAGGGGAAAGTTGGAATTTAAGTCTACCCTTATTCGCCTCGTTCGGGCTTTTATGCCTCCATTTTTATCCCAACCTCCAAATTAATTCTCCCTTGTTTCAGTCTTTTTCTGAGTCTTTTTCGAGCTAAAATTCAATGCCCGACTCGATCTTTCGGTCCGGGCCGGATCGGGCCCCCGACCCTACATAGTCATCCATATTCTCGCTTATTCCATTTTATATCACCACCCGGGACGGTCTGAAACGGCTTCTTTTACTGCAGGATAAGTGAGAGCTTCTTTTACTTGATGGGATAATTAAGGGGTTTATGTGGCATGATAAGGAGAGAGCTTTCATGTCTGATACCCCGCTACTTGAGCTATAAGAGCAAGCCTGTCTCTTCCAGGATCTTTACATTAGAGTCAGAAAATGTAGTTTGGACAATTTCCAATGATTCACTTTTATGTAGAAAATAATTGAGTGAGTAATTCTAATTCCTAAAATATTTGAAATTAAAGAAGATATTTTTCCCCCTCATTTTTAACTCAAAAATAAGTCTCTCTCTCCGTCATTTTATTTTTAATTAAGCGTTCCAAGATTTTTATTTTTTTTCAAGCTTCTTTTCCTTTGCGCTCTTAGAAAATTATTTTTTTTATTTGTTTGTTTATTTGTTTGCCAAATTACGTTAATAAATTTGAGAAAAAAATATTAAAAGCAAAAATAGTATATAGGCTGTCTGGATAAAAAAACTTTTTATTTGCCGTTAAATAAAAATAAAATCAAGATTGTGTCAAGTAGCCTCGAAAACATTTTTGATTTAAATTATATAAGTTATACCCCAATTGATCAACCTCATTTAGGTCAAAATTCATTTTAGACTCTAATGGCCAAAACTAAAACCCTTACGAGCTTTTTAAACACGCAGTAAAATACCCTCTCTTAAAAAGCTACTCAAAATATTAAAAAGATTTCGAACTCTATTTGTTAAAATTTGTACTCTAATGGGTATAACTAGATTCTACTGAATAAACGAGGTGTTGCTCAATAAGGGTTGGCCCAATAAAAATTTCTACAAAATTTCTATAATTTTAGGTAGTTGAGTTTAACTAAACCTTTACGAGCTTTTTGAACACACAAAAAATTAGCTCTCTCAAAAAGCTACTTTTTAAAAATGTCTCTATCTTCACCAATTATCAAAACACAAATCCCAGCTTCATCTGACACTAAAACAACAACAAATAATAATATAAACAGCCAAAAACAACAAAATTTGGTGAAAAATAAAAATTCAAATGGAGGGAATTTTCACTCAATTTCCCTCCGTTCTCCAGCTAATCAACCCGTTGTGCTAAGCTTTGAAGGAAATTATTACAACAACGATACTAATGGTGATGTCGCTACAAAATTGAGAGTTGAAGAAAACAGAAAAAATAGTAGTGAGGAGAGGAAATCTAAGGATGTTGTGAGTGTTTTTTAGTTTTATAAATTTTGTTGTGCGCAAAAATAATTTTTTGGCCTGAACGCAAAAATTGGCATTCTAACCGCACCACAAAGATATTTTTGGCGCACACTATAATTTTTAATTATTAAAGATTTTTATCCCTCAAACAAAAATCAACGAAATGCCAAGGTCCTGGTTTTCAAATTTTTGCCAACGGCCATTAGCTAGCCGGCGTTTTTTGCTTTGTTTGGTTGCTTTACTATCTATTCTAGCCATTTTATTAATTATTTCACTTGTTTTTGTTCTTCTTTCTGTTAGATGGCCAAACGGGGAAGAAAACGATGATGTTGATTTTCTTAATAAACATTCAAGTTGGCAATATAGTTGTGATCATAAATGCAATGCAAAGTAGGGAAATACTGAGGATTTTTATTGAGGATTTTTAATTGAGGATTTTTATTTTAATTGAGGATTTTTATTTTTGGATACTTGAGTCTGAGTTTTTCGGACAATTGAGTCTCACCTATAGGGCACTAGAGTCTCACATGTCAGGGCTGTGCGCCAAAACTTTCGTACGCCAAACGCCAAAAATGGACGCCAAACGCCAAAAATGGACGCCAAACGCAAAACCCATGGCGCACAGCCCTGCCACATGTCTATTTACTTTTAAGTCTCAAGTACACTTGAGTCTCGGATTTGGATTCACCCGTCAGTACATTAGAGTCCCACGTTTCCTTTAGTTTGAGGACACTAGAGTCAGATTAAATCTAAAAAGTACAAAATTCATTTCAGCTTTTCTGTGCCACCTCTACTAATAATTAGTATGGACGGGTTTCGAGCAGATTACTTAAAAAGAGGAATAACTCATTCTGTCTCCCGCATTCTTGAATGTGGGTCTTCGGTAATTTAAAAAATTTTTAAAAATTATTTTCTCTAAAAAATTAGGCGCAATATATGCTTCCTTCATTTCCCTCCAAAACATTCCCGAATCATTTTACTATTGTAACTGGACTATATCCAGAATCACATGGAATCGTTGACAATCATTTTTATGATGAATATATGCCTAATGAGGTGGTTATTATTTTATTTTTAATTAGAGATGTTCTAATAAATCCCTGACTCTAATAGACTCACTAGAAGAGACTTGAGTCTCAATCGGGGATGTGCGCCAAAATTTTTCGTGGCGCGCAAAACGCCAAACGTCAATTTTTCAAATTCTTAAAACACGCCAAATGCAATAACGCCAAAATCGGCCAAAACGCAACGCCAAAACGCAACGGCGCACATTCTTGGTCTTGGCATCCCCATTTTAAAAGTTTTGGACACTAGAGTCTCGCTATACCTATATTTTTAATAGGAACACTTGGGGCTCATCATTCCCGTATTTTTAAAAGTTTTGGACACTAGAGTCTCATAATCCCCATCCATTTTTAGAAGAATTTTGCAAAATCTTCACGCAATCCAGCTTGGTATAATGGAGAACCGGTTATTTAAAGAATAAATTTTCAAAAAATTTTCGGATATTCTATAGATTTGGAATACTGTAGCAAAGAATGGAAAGAAATCGGCAGTTTTCTTTTGGCCAGGGAGTGAAGTGGCAATTCAGGGAATTTTGCCTACTTACCGCTTTGCCTACGACTCGTCTAAACCTTTCTTTACACGTGCTAGACAAGTAAGAAAAAGCCTCGAATGACCAACTTTTTCATTTGAGACTCTAATGACCTCCAAAAATAAATTTAAAATTAGAGACCGGCGCGGGACGGGATCCCGCGCGGGATTTTGCGGCATACCGCTCCCGCAATCCCGCACTTTTTCCGATTCGCGGGATTTTGCGGGAGTGCGGGATTTTGCGGGATTTATCCCGCGGGATCCCGTCCCGCAATGATTTTTAAAAAATTTTTATCCCGCGGGATCCCGCAAACGCGATTTTGCCGGTCTCTATTAAAAATTAAGGTGATTGACTGGCTACAACTAGAAGAGTCTGAAAGGCCGTCTTTTCTGGCAATGTGAATTTACCTAAAAAATATTTTAAAATTTATTTTAAAGGTATTTTGAACAGCCTGATACAGCGATGCATAGAGAGGGCCCCGACTCGGATGCAGTTAATTCTGCTTTAATTTATGTGGATGCTATGATTAATTATTTAATGCATCAGTTGGATGATAACGTCAGTTTGAGAATTTTGGAAAAGTTCAGACTCAAATGTCAAAATTTTATTTTGAGACTCAAATGCCCCTAAGAATAATTTTTGGGTACATTTGAGTCGTGAATAGTCTGTTTATTATCAGACTCAAATGCCCCTTTCCTGGCGGACCAGGACGAATAGGCGCGAACGAATAGGCGCTATTTTTCGGCGCAGCATGTTTTCGGCGTTTAGGGCAAAAACACATAAACTTGCGCGGAAAAAAGTTTTTGTCGCTATATTTAAATTTTTTGCCCTGAACGCCGAAAACATGCCGCGCCGAATAAATGGCGCCTATTCGGCCGCGCCTATTAGTCGTGTACCCTTTCCTGATAGTTTTCCTCACAAGCTAGCAAAATTTGTTTTCATGACACTAGAGTTTGAGTCTAATTTTTGGTCTAAAACTCAATTTTTTAGGGTCTACTGGGTTGCATCAATATAGTAATCCTTTCAGACCATGGTAAATAAATACAAGTATGTTTAATTAACTTAAAAATTTTTTATGTGCTCAAAAGCTCCGAAGTGATAATTTCTTCTCTTTGGATAAATACGTTAATGCCAAAGACCCACAAGTTGGGGGTGTTTTTGGAGGGACTATTGGACATATTAATTTTCGTGATTCTACGAGTAAGTTTAATGGAAAAAATAAAGATGGACACTAGAGTCTGGAAATTTTGGAAATTAAAGTAGTTGGACATTAGATTCTAGACACTACAGTTTTGGAAATTTAGCATTATAATACAGTTGTACACTAGTCTTGGGAATATGGACACTAGACTAGTGACCGGCGCGGGACGGGATCCCGCGCGGGATTTTGCGGGATCCCGTCCCGCAATCCCGCACTTTTTTCGATTTGCGGGATTTTGCGAGAGTGCGGGATTTTGTGGGATTTATCCCGCGGGATCCCGTCCCGCAAAGATTTTTAAAAAAATTTTTATCCCGCGGGATCCCGCAAACGCGATTTTGCCGGTCACTACACTAGAGTCTAGTTGGACGCTAGAGTATAGAGGAAAAGACACTAGAGTATAGATGGACACTATAGTCTAGTAGAACATCGTATTTTATTCTAGATTCGTCGTTCATTGATCAAGTGCTCGCTCCAATGACGTGCTTAGGTGGCCAGAAATTTAGAGTTTACACACGCTACACTATGCCAATGCGATATCAGTAAAATTGAATTTTTGATTGATTTAAAAAATTTTTTTAATAGCTATACAAGAAGCAGCAGAATAGGAGAAATAGTGATAGATTCAACAGCGGGAGGGCGTGTTTTCGTCGATCAGAAAAGCTTAAAGGAACACGGCCCTATGGAAAAAGGAGACCATGGATACGATAATAGAATGCGTGAAATGAGGGCAATTTTTGGTGCTTGGGGTCCTTCAATTAAAAATGGATATCAAATAGAGACCTTCCAAAACATTGAACTTTACAATTTGTTTACAGGTGGGGGTTATTAGAGTGTTGAAAAATATTTTTGATATTTGGAACAATTAATTGGTAACAATTATTTGGGCCGATTCAATTAGTAATTTATAATTGGTAATTATTAATGAGATAATTAATCTGATGTTCCTTTCACATTACTAGGTAGTGTGAAGAGAACACCCACTACTTAGACCTCCTTGAAAATAATATTAAAAATAATTGGTACACTTGAGTATAGACGTGTTTGATTAGAGTACGGGTACATATTAATTATTTAATAATTGTTATACTCATGTTCCCTTCACACTACTAGACACACTATTAGATAGTGTGAAGGGAACACCCAGTTTTAAGATCGCCTTTAAAATATTTTTTAAAAAAATATTAACAATAATAGGTGCATTTGAGTATTGGACCAACAAAATTTATCATTAATTAAAGACCCTATTAGAGTCTGACAAAGTAGACACATTAGAGTCTGACAAAAAATGACCTTAAAATGTCACTCAAACTCCAGACTCTAATATGCTGGCTAGTCCAAATAACAAATAAAAACAAATAATTGGTTTTAAAACAAATAATTGGTTAGTGCTAGTTTGTAGTTTTGATGCAATTGCCATTCACTGCTCCAAATAACGGAACTATGGGTCGTCTACATTCTCTACTCAAATCACCCCCTCCTGTCGAAAAATCACAGATGATAGATTTGGAAGAATGCGAAGGTGCTAGACTTGTAAAATGTGGAGATGGATGCAAATTTAATGTAAAACAAAAATTTTTTTAAAAATTTCAAAAAATTTCTAAAAATTTTTAAATTTTCAAAAAAATTTTCAAAAATTTCAAAAAAATTTTCAAAAAATTTCAAAAAATTTCTAAAAATTTTTAAATTTTCAAAAAAATTTTCAAAAATTTCAAAAAAATTTTCAAAAAATTTTCAAAAAATTTCAAAAAATTTCCAAAAATTTCAAAAAATTTCAAAAAAATTTTTTTCAAGCTAAATTACCCTTCCAATTTTTATTACTCCACTACCGCCTCCTCCTCAAAATCAGAAGAAAATAAAAATAACAACAATAACGTGCCCATTTACAACAGCAAAAATTGTAAATACCCCTCAAAAATATCAATCCCCTCCAAATTCTTTTCTGTTGGCCAAATGTGTTTGTTGAGATTATGCAATGCTACTTTAGTGTACAATAGATATACTCAAATGGCAAATTTCGTGGAGACTCAAATGACTGCCCCGATTCCGAATATTGACCACAGAGCGAATTGTACTGTATTCTTTGATTTTTCAAAAGAAAATTTGGGTGGAAGAATTGATGAGAAAATGAAGGGAGAGGGAGATACTCAAGTGGACAATTCGTCCAATTTTGTTAATGAAGGAGTGAATGATGGAGGGAGATCGTTTGACGTTAAAAGGTGATTAAACAGAACAAGTAATCCGTTCAAGACTCTAATGTCACCAGACGCAAATGCCGCATTTTTATCTGGACTCTAATGACACTTATTGTGGGACACGCCCAATTAGGCGCGCGCCGTAACGGCGCAAAGCCATAACTTTCTGTAAAATTTCTGGCCTTTATCAATTTTGTACCAATCTCTTTAGCTCGATGAGGGAATCGTTTAATACTAATTTTGGAAAGATTCGGAAATCTTGAGGCAAGTTATGGCTTTGCGCCGTTATGGCCGCGCGCCGGGCTGTACCCATTATTGTTAAGATATTTCTCATGTTTTTTGGAGATACCCCAATGTATCAACATTAAATTTATCAACGGACATTAGAGTCTTGTGTTTGCTTTACAGTAATTTTCATTTCTTTCCACTGTTTTCCCTCTTTAAATATTTGCTTAAGATCAACAACATCAATGGAAAAAGAATCAACACCACCAGAAAATCTTAAAGAACAGGAAAAAGATTTGGACGACATTGAGACTGACGCGAGAGATAGTGATCCAACGGTCTTAGAAACTGACTCACCTGAACCTTGGAATAGACAAGCAGAGTCGGAAATGAATGGAAATAACGGAGAAAATAAATTTTTGGATCAAAATTTAAATGGGTGGGTAGAAAAAAGAGAAGAGTACAGTTGAGTCTGGGCCTTGTAACTAATGAACGCGTGAACCGTTTGAAACGATTTTGGTGTCATTCGATAGAGAATTAAATTAGCTATCAAAAAAATTGAAAAACTAAAGTTTAACATAAGCCAACAAAATTTTATTAAAGAAAAACTAGGAGAAGAGACGCGATTTTGTTGAAATCTAGTTGGTTTAGGAGCGATAACTTTTTTTATTTTTAAGATAGAATTTTGATTTAAATTTTATTTTGTAGAGAATTTAATGCTCTATCGAATGACATAAGTTTCATTAGGATTGTTTCACTGGTTCCAGAGTTATGATGTTTGGACTTAACCAAGGTTTATACTCTCACTCCCTAGACTCTAAAATCCCTCTCTTTAATTTTTTCCAAATTTTATTCAAGAATCTCCTTTCAACAACCCACTTTTCCAACCCAACCAACCTCTAATCAACAAAACTCTGACCTTAACAAGTGTGCCATATATGAAAAACAAGCTTCTATAAATAATAATTTTGACTCTAATGACACCCCCTTATCTACTACAATTATTAGTATATTTTCTGATGATGGTAATCTTACTAATTAGAAAAATTGCTAAAATTATTATTAAAATAAAGATTATGCTCGCTATATACTTCAAGGCCAATTTCGAGTGCCCATTGGTTTTTACAATGGCAAGTTTAAAATTATTCAAAAAAATATTTTTTAGAAATCTTTTTAAAAATTTATTAGAATGAGAGAAAATTAAAAAATAATCATTTAATAAGCGAGTAAAAAATAGAAAAAAATATTTGCGAAAAATAGAACAATAGAAATTAAAATTAGGCTGACTCTCGATATAACGTCACATAGGATAATTACTTCGGTCGGCTAGCTGGGGTTACGTACTGAATACGGTTCTTGGTTTTCTTGTTGAATCTTTCCGGATGTATTAATAACGAGAGTCGAGCTTTGTATACAGCGGAGACCGAAAAGTTAAAGGATGATTATGATAGGGTTCAAGAAAGACCCATACCTGGGCCCAGACCCGGCTCGATCCCTGGTAGTATACATTTGGTTCGACAGAAAAACCTCTGTTTTACGTAGACCCTTAAGGTTGAGAAAAAAGGCGAATTGGGTTGTACATAAAATTGAAGGTATCGTCTGACTCTTTAAAAATATGACTAAAATTCAGGCGTTTGGAAACAAATTCAAAGTTTAACAAAACAATATGTCCAACATTACCGCCATTTATTAATGTGGTCGGGCCCTATATTTGACCACAATAATGATGGAATTGCTGATGAAATAATTATTGGGGGAATGAAAAATGCCATTAAATTTACCCCAATTCCTTCACACATTTTTCTAATTTTGTTGCGGTGTTCCAATTCGAGTTGGAACGGCGAAGGAAGGCAATGTGAGGATTTGGAACAGACTAGAACGTTGGCTTTTGTGTTGCCTATAGTTGAGAAGGATTTGAATTGTTTGGTAGGTTATAGAGGGGGGGGGGGGGAAATGGTGGTTGGGAGAGAAGTTGAATCCGTACCCGGACAATCCGTCATTAGAGAAATCCGTCAACTACCCAAACTCACGCTCCCCTAAATTTTTATTTTATGTGTGGTGGATTGAAAGAGAGACTGAGGGATTTGGGTGATTAAGGTGGACATCGGGCGATTCGAAGGGATATAGTAGAATATCAGTGGGTCCTGAAAGCTTCTCGAGGCAAGGTTGGTAACCGCTCAACCATCCCACCTCAGGCAATAATCGTTCTCATTTTTGTTTTAACCTGCTAGGTTGGAAGGAGGTGAATATCAAAGTCCAAAGGTTGACAAAAACCCCTCAAAAAATAATTATATTTTCATAGTTCTCTGTTGAATACATTTTCCGGCATACTACACGGATCAGAGACATTGAATTGTTAACGGGGTAAGAACAATTTTATTAAAATTATTTGAAAAATTAGTAAAAATTTTGAAAATGACAATTTATCCCAATATTTTTAAAAAATGACAAAATATCCCATTTTTGCGAAAAATTTTTTTTCAAAAACTTTTAATAATTAAAGCAAGTCTTTTTTGGAGAAATTTTTGAGAATTTTTTTCTAAAAAAATTTCAAAAAATTTTTCTCCAAAAAAATTTTTTTTTCAACGTCATTTACCAACTTTTACATATATTTACCCTTTTCATCATTTTTATAAGCAGAAATGAATGGTTTGTAGACTACCCCCAAGATTTGGCCATCCAGCTGCGAACTAATTTGAATGAAGAGTTATGGCAATTGGAATTGGAAAAATAAAAAAAAAGTAAAAAAAAACTTTTGCATTTTTATTATTTTATTTTTGTGGATTGCCGTCACAGAGAATTGAGTTGTTAAATTTAAATATTTTTTAACATCATAAAAATTGAAAAAAATTTTTTCTCTCCTCTAGCTAACGTTAGTTGTGACGACAAGTTTATTTTCTGTTTTATTTTTAGTTGAAGAAAAAATCAGAATTTTTTTTTCTGATTTTTTAAAGTTTTTTCGCCTGCTGAGAGTCCAAATATAAAAGAATAAAAAAAATAATTATTTTTTTATTTAAAAATTCAAAAATTAAATAAAATTGCTTTTAAAAATAGGGAAATTATTTTTTATATCCTTATTTGGATACTGAATAATTAATTTTTAATATTTAAGTTTTTTTAAATTTTACTTCTGGTAAAATAAATGTTCCTAATATTTCTGCAAAATATATAAAAATTGAAAATACAAATTTTGTATTTTGTCGTTTCCTTACCAGAATTTTGATTTTTATTTTATTAAATAAAGAAACACAAAATTCTGATTTGTATTTTACTTTATCATTGTTCAGAAAAAATGTATTTTTGCAATATCTAAACAAATCAGAATTCTGATTTACCCAAAAAATACAAAATTTCTGATTTGTGTTTTTACCTATTATTCAGAAGAAACGTGTTTTAATATTTAAGACCAGAATTCTGATTTGTATTTTATTAAAAACACAGATTCTGTTTTGTATTTTCCCTTACTTTATTTCAGAATTTTTTGTATTTTCTTTAAATCAGATGACGAATTTAATTGAATAATAAATACCCTTTTATTTCCCCTTAACATTATAGTTAGGGCAAAATCCTTGAATCTGCGTGTGAAAATAAAATCTTTTGTCAAAAAAGCTATTTTTTAATTCCTCTTTTTTAAAGCTTGAGAATTTTTTATAAAGGAATTTTTTCTAGAATTTATAAAATTTTTCATTTCGCCACAACCCCAATTTTTGCCATTTTGTCACAAAGTTGATTTAATAATTTAATAAAATCCCACATTTTAATAATTAATTTTGTGTAACCTAAATAATAATAATATAAAATATAGCTTATACCTAATTAAATAATCCTTAATGGTTGGGATGAAAAATAAAGATAAATATTTATTTATTTAATAGTTTATAAAAATAAACCAGAAATAATATTTTTAATAATTTCTGGAAAAATACAAAAATATTTATTAAATTCTGATTTGTGATTTACCTAAAGAGAACACTAAAATTCTGATTTAACAAAAATACAAAAATTCTGATTTGTATTTTTATTTAATAATTATTCAGAAGAAATGTGTTTTAGTAATATTTAAATCAGAATTCTGATTGTATTTTTCCCGTTATATTTGTATTTTTGTATTTTACCATAATTAATTTGTATTTTATAATTTACTAAAAATACACATTCTAGAATAAATTTTAAAAAATTCTGAATTTAATTATTTATTAAAAAATAAATTAAAAAAATGCCCCAACAATTCCAACAACATTTTGTCAGTTTATTATTGCTAACAAATTTATTTGCAACAATTCCAGTCAGTTATACACTGTCTGCTTTATGGCCAGCTGCTCATTATGCAAACGGATTTATTGGAGAGCCCTTAGTGGATAGCAGTGATTTTGAAAGTAAAAAATATTATTTTTTAGTAAAGTAAAATACATAATTCTGATTTGTGTTTTTTGAAAGAAAATTTTATTTTTATTTCTAAAAATACAAGAAAATACAAAAAGAAAAATACAGAAATACAAAAAAAATACAAAAAACACAAAAATACATAAAATACAAAATATAAAAAACACAAAAATACAAAAAATCAAAAATACAGAAAACAAAAAATACAAGAAAACACATAAAAATACATAAAAAATACAAATATAAAAATAAAACACTTTTCAGAAATTGAAGCATTTCCCCCAGTCATTGGAGTACAACAAAAGCGTAGCAACTCATTACCCAGTTTGGCACTTTTTGAAATAACTCCACTTTCCGGAAATAGAGAAAGGAGAGCACCTTTTAAAACGGAAGAGGACCGATGGATGCAGGCTATGGATAATTTGCGAAAACCGAGGTATTTTTTGGAAGGGAGGCAGGAGGGAAGGAGGCAGGAGGGAAGGGGGTACGGAACTGGAAAGGAATTTCCCCTAAGAAATGGGAAGGAAACTCTCAAGGGAATCAGGAGTGTGGACCATTTATAGGACCTAATACCAAATTCATACGAGCTTCTGGGATCAAATGTCATTTCTATATTTTTCAGATTTGGATGATCTGCAATAACTACTTCAAGAAGCATACAGTAACCAATTTTCATATCAAAGAGCAAACAAATAAGAGGCTTCTAAAATTACTTGAATTTTCAAGTCTTAATAATAATTAACGTCAAATTTAAAATATTTTTAATTGATTAAATAAATGTGTTTGGTTGTTGAATTATAGAAAATGAAAGCTTTCTTTTTGACAAATGCCAAGAAAAAAATACTCAAAGGGGTTGGATGATCTGATCAGATGATCAGTCTAATACAGGGAATCCACAATATAGAGATTTTTAAGAAGGGTTAGAATGAGTGTCCATTATATAGAGGCTATTGAAATGATATAGAGGCTATCAAGATTGTAGTCACGTAAACAGAAAAATTCGTAGATAAGTAGAAATTTCAACATTTTTATAAAGAAAAGGAGCCGACAAACATTGAAAGGGCAACAATATTTCCTCCCCATCCGTCTACCACTATTTTAAATTTTTTTAATTTTGAAATATCAAA
Source organism: Meloidogyne incognita (assembly GCA_036172945.1). Lineage (NCBI taxonomy): Eukaryota > Metazoa > Nematoda > Chromadorea > Rhabditida > Meloidogynidae > Meloidogyne > Meloidogyne incognita. The sequence continues at coordinate 3,807,843 of JARQAC010000010.1, forward strand.
TGTCTATTAGACGAGGTGTCGGCAAAGGAAGGCAAAAGGGCAAAAAACTTTTTCGACCTCTCCATTCTCTCTATTATCTACCCTCTATCCCCTTTTATCATATGATTTATTCAATAAATTGAATAAAAATCATATGAAGATGTTGACTGAGAAGAGGGCAAGGTGGGGAAGATGAAGGGGAAGAGGGCAAGAGAGGGGAGGGGGAGAAGAGATGGGGAAGAGCGGGGAGGGGAGGTTGAGGAGGGGGGGGGGGTTGAAAGGGAGGATGATAAAATAAGGGAGGGAGAGGGTAAAGAGAGGGGGGTAAGGTGGAGAGGGGGATAAGGGGATTATGAAATAAGGGAAGGGGGGATATGGCAATACCTCTCTGATCGCTCTAATCAATGAATATTGAATGGCATTTTAAAATTAGACAGAAAAAAATGTTAGAGAAAAATAAAAAATAAATTAGAGAAAAAAATTGGGGACGTGGAGACGTCGCGAGTGAAGGCCCTCCTCTTAAAATGAAAGGCCCTCCCCCTAAATCCTATAAGGCAACGTCTCCTTAAGTAATTAGACAATTCCCTACACCTCTCCTCTTTCATTTAAAAATTTTTAAAAAATTTGACTGAATTAAAATTAAATTTAAAACACTACCTAGGCAAGTTTTAGACGTTGTTTTGATGAAGTCCAAGGCTGCAGCCATTCTAATGGCTTTAATGGCGCTTTATGCCGAAGGTAAATTGTTAATAATAATAAAATATTATGAATTTATGTTGGGGTATTTAATAAAATTATTAGAAAATATCTTCCTTTTTCCTGAGGGGGTATAGTGATTATTTTATTACCCCCATAGTACCCTATTATTACTTTGAGGTGTGGGATGTAAGTGAAAAAATATTTTTAAAACTAAATAGGGATAAAATATTTATGTACAAGAAAATATAAAATCTAATGAGAACCCACCGAAAAAATTTGTGAGCAAAAGTCGTCCGCAAAAGTTGTCCGCAATATTTTTGTGGATAAAAATAACTCTCTGAGATTTTTTTGAGAAAATAATTTTCAGTTGTGTTTGGCAAAGCCTTGCCAATTCGAGAAATTTATTCTGACTTGCCGCCAGAATGTAAAACTCTCAATCTCGAAACGGTGGAATCAATTCCAACCGTAATTACGGTGAATGGAAAGCAATACAACATTAAAGGGCAAATTCAACATGGAGCTACTAGCCGGGTTGAAATTTTCTTTTAAAAAATTTTAAAAATTTTTTTAAAGGTTTTCCACGCTTTTGAGCAACATGATAACAGCCCTAAGCGTTGTATGGCTTTAAAAGTGGTCGATCTAGAAAAGATTGAACACAAGCAACGCAACCAGGCGACGAATGAAGCTAAAATCTTGGGGGAGCTTAACCAGAAAAAAGTTGAAAGGATTCCAAAATTGTTTGAAATGTTTGTTTATTTTGATTTTTTAGAGTTTTAAGAGGGTGAGAATTAATTTTGAAAATTTTAAATCCATATCCCTCCAAAAAACAAAAAAAAGTTGATGTGAGGGAGAAAAGGGGCGGGGCTTATTTAAAACTTCGAAAATTTATATCTTGGTCTATATTAAAGATATAAAGCTGAAATTTTGTGGAAAAATACTACAAATATAGAACTATTATTGTAGAAAATTTCAGAATTTTAGAGACATTTTGTCCAAAGTTATAAATTTTTGAAATTTTCCCCTTTAGTGAGCAACACCCAACTAACAAAACAATCAGTATGGTTATGGAATTGGCACATCACGATCTTTTTGACGAAATTACGCCTCATATGGGTCTAGGAAAGCATGAATGGGTGCGGAATACTTTTAAGGAGATTCTACAAGCAATTAATCCTCTTCATAAAATAGGTTGGTAAATTTGTTGATATTGGGTGTTGTTCGAGTCTCAGACTTTTAACAAGGGACTCAAATGGCCAAGACTCAAAAAGTCATAATATATGATAAGTTGAGACTCAAATGTCCGCAATACAAAAATAAATATTTTATAAGACTCTATTGTCCCCTTTTAAAGGTTTTGTTCATGGAGATCTCAAACCAGAGAATATGGCCTACTTCCGTGCTCCCCGAGTTATCAACGATCAACACTTCCCCACAAAAGATGATCCACTCGTTTTGAAAGTTATTGACTTTGGAGGAGTCATGAAAAAACAAGAATTGTCTAAAGCTTGTGGAGAGATTGTGACTGGGACTGTGATGTATATGAGTCCTGAACAGGTCGCCTGGTGTGCAGCCCATGACGAGGAGGAATTTTTGGCTCGTCGTAAACAATTTCCGGTATTTTATTTTATAAACTGGTGTTTTTGTATTTTATGTGTTTTTTTGTATTTTTGTGTTTTTGTGTGTTTTTGTGTTTTTGTATTTTTTCTATTTTTGTATTTTTTTGTGTTTTTGTATTTTTTTTGTGTTTTTGTATTTTTTGTGTGTTTTGTGTTTTTGTATTTTTTGTGTTTTTGTATTTTTTGTGTGTTTTGTGTTTTTGTATTTTTTGTGTTTTTGTGTTTCATATTTTTATTATTAGTTGAGCACAAAATCCGATACATGGTCGGCTGGAGTAATTCTTTACCAAATGCTCCATGGAAAAAGCCCTTACTACTGGATAACTAAAAAATACGAGCATCTAGACGAGGAAGAACGTGGGGAAAAGGCAGATGCCGAGCTTAGACAGACGATTTTTGACGGTAAAAAGCCAATAGAATTTGATGAAAAATATCAAGATTTACCACTTTTAGAAATTGTTAAGGCAAGTAATTTTTAGTAGGAGATAATGAGGGGCTTCTTAAATAAAGAGTACTGCTTGGAACCCCCTCACCAACGGCCAATCAAATTGAAAAGTTCTATCCATTATTGGGCGCATTTTTAAAGCGAATTCAGGGACCATAAAGCTCGGAACTAAGCGGTAGTTAATTCAGTGTATATTTGACTCTTGGAATGTTTTGAAATGGGAGGAGGCCTGGTTGGGTTGATATCAAGACCAAAGATGTCTTAGACTCGAATGGATTCTATTAATGTCTTTCAGACTCTAATAGCCTGTTTTGTAGTGAGTCTTTAATTAATGTAATTTAGCGCTGTTTGGCCCGGAACCCTGACGATCGTCCAGAAATTGAGCAACTTTTACATGAAATGGACAAGTTGGGACATCGTGTGGAACAATTGGAGGGTAAAATAGAGAAACTTGAAGAAGAGGCGGAAGATTTGAGAGAAGAAAAGGAGGAAAGAGAGGAAGAGAAAGAGAGAGACGAGGAAGAGAAGAAGGATGAGGAGGAGGAGGATGAGAAATATGAAGAGGAAAGAGAAGAGGAAGAACATCGCTTGGCTGAGGAACGGATGAAGAAACAGGCTCAGGAAAATGCCCGTTTACAACAAGAAGCCCGTTTCCGTTATGAACAAGAAATGGCTAGACGTCGCCAGGCACAACAGGCTAATTTGCAATTTTTCTGGAACAATTTCCTTGGAGGAATGAATAATGGATATGGATTCTTTCCATTGGTGTGGATAATTGTTATATTGTTTATTTTGATTTTAATAGTAAGGGAAAGAAAGGGATTTTAATGAGGATGTTTTGTTCAAAGGGCGATTCTCTCAGTTTACAGTATACGCCCAACACTATTACAATTCTATTATAGAAGCTCTTATAGAGGGACAAGGTCTCGATTACGGACTTTATATATCCAGTCCTCTTATAACCGTGTCCCTTCTAGAGTCAAGTCAAATATATAAAGGATTGTTATATAGAGGGGTATCTTATAGAGAGAGTTTTGTAATATAGAGGGACATCTTACAGGGAGAATGCATCCCTATTAGAGATATTATAAAGTCAGTGGGTAGAGATAAACCTAGACGGGATCTAGTTCAAAAAGCTCGGTCCTCTCTCATTCAGTCTTTACTAAATTCCTATATCCTTTAAGAGAAATCAATTTCAAAACAATCAGGTAGGCCAGAATTTTTACCCGAACAACAACAACAACAATTTCGCTCCTCCTCGCATGCCCCAGCTGGCTATGCCTCCTCCTCTCAACGTTTTCCTCCCTCAAACGATGTCGCCTTTACCACCTCCAAAACCTGTTCAAACACAACAGCAGGCATATCCTCAAACTCAAAAATTTATTTTTCCTGGATTGATTGAGCATTTAAAAGAAATCCATGCAATTCGTGCAAGTGAGAAGTAGAAGAAGAGAGAGTGTGTATTTTGAAGAGAAGGTTAGAGAAAAAAAGAAAAAGTGAGAGAGTGAAGAAAAATGAGAGAGACATTCAAAGTAAACATAAAAAAAGTCGAAGCTCTCTATAAAAACCTCTATATAAGAAACACCTCTATTTAGTAAACGCTGATCACTTTGAGTTTCTTATAGAGAGGTCGACTGTATATAGTATCTATTTGTCTATTATTTTAAAGTTTTATCCAACTAGCTTTATTTGACAAGCTTGAAATGTGTGTTTTGGCCCTTGTCCAGATTATGCGTCCCTTGAAATTTTTTGGCAGTTAAAGACATGACGTGCAAAGAAGCTTCTCAATGATCCCACAGACTAGGGATGTGCGCCAAAAATTTTTTCCGAAAAAACGCCAAAAAACGCCAAATACAATTGCGCACAGCCCTGCTGCTGACTATAGGCATTAAGCAAAAAGTCGTTCCCAAACCCTGTTGTAAAATCCCCTTCCGTTATAACGAAATTTATTGGGCGCATAATCAGGCTAAGAGCCAAATGTATTTTACCAGTCAAAAACATATGTCCAACCATACAAAGATTTTTAAAGAATTGTACATATTATTGTGTAGTCTTTTATTCTTTATAAAATCCAGTAAAAGTAGTTTTAGTTAAAATATATTTTTTGGAATTTTGAAAGTTTATGTACAAAAAGTAAAAAAATTAGAGGTGGACTAAACAAAAGTCTGTTTAGGGGAGAGACTGGACCAAGACGAGATCTCGAACAAAAATCACGGTTATTGAGAGATCGATCTCGATTAACATATGACACCCCCCCCCCCCAGTCCATTCTCTAGTTTGTAATTCATTTTGCTGAATAGAGATCGGACTAGGAGTGTCTGGGAATGTCATACGAGAATCGAGATCTCGAAAAATTCGCTATCTCGATAATTGAGATTTCCAATCGAGATCCCGTCTCGATCCGGTCTTTAGTGTTGAAGGTTGGAAATTACTCAGTATCGAAGTCAGAAGTTGAATTTTCCGAGGTGGATAGAATCCCTCCCCTCCCGTCACTTTATCTTCATTGTGGATGTTCAGTAATTTCTCTTTCTTCCCTCTCCAATCAAAACCCTCTATTAGTAGTTTGAACAACTCGATTAGACCGAGCCATTCTTCCTCCAACAACCACCCTTCTCGTTCGATTTGAAGAAGTATTTTGTTGGTTGTTTTGGAATGACGTGAATAACTTGAAAATTTATTAAATTCTTAAAAAAATTTAATTTAAGCTACCATGGTAACAGTTTGAAATTTGCTAACATTAGCTCCTCCAAACATTAATTTCATATAATGTTTAAAGTCGGTACGAATTGTTTTGTTTAAAATTAAATAAATAACTGGTGGAATGCCTTAAATAAATTAAATTTTTTAATCTTCAGAGGAAATAGTATGGATATAAAGGAGAGACAACATAGGTTAGAGAAATTCTCTCCTCTTTTTATATAGTCTTTTCGGTTTTTCTGAAGGGTGACAAAAGGGTACCACGGTTAAAAACGACAAAAGGGTACCACGGTTTAAAACGACAAAATGGATCTACTGCTAAAAACGACAAAAGGGTACCAAAAGTAAAAACGACAAAATGGTTCTACAGGTAGAAACGACAAAAGGGTACCATGAGTAAAAACGACAAAATGGTACTTTATTAGAGATACTTAAGGTCCAGAAAAATTTCAATAAGCTAACCGTGCGCAAAAAGCCAAGCATAAGTTCCAGCAATAATAATAGCATCACTAATACGTACAGTTTGCATATAAATATAAATACCTGCGGCCATTGCATTAAAAAAGCTAATAATTACAACTTGCATAAATGTCTAGGGGAAAAAATTTTTTTCAAAAAATTTTTTGAAATTTTTTTAAAAAACCATTTTTTGTGCAAAAGTGGGTTGATGAGTTGAAGTTGAATAAGAATTTGTTCTGATTGTTAGCAAAACAGAAAATGTTATGTAAATTGCTGAGAGACCGAAAATCACAAAAGTATCGTGGATTGTATGGGCGTGGTTGTAGTACTGTGGGAAAAATTTTAAGTTTTTAACCTCTATCTTATGGAACCTCTATCTATGGGGAATTTGACTCAATTTTATGTACCATTAAGGAGTGTGTAGGGTTGGGAAAAATTGGGGCTGGTTTCTGGTCAGGTTTTCCATGATTCTCTTCGGCTCGGGGTTTGGAGTTCGGAAATTGGGTTTCGGGAATTGGGGTTCCGGGAATCGGGTCTGGGGTTCGGATGGGGTCAGTTGGGCGGAGTCTATAATCGATGAAATATGATAGGATATAATGTTACAACGGATATAGTATTATCTAACGTGCTTCTCTTGTATTGGCCTTATAATGAGAGTCGACTATATAGAATGTCCATAAAATAGAGGCTAATTTTAAAAATTAATTTTCTCACAATTTTTCCAAAATCATCATTATATCCAACATAAGGATTAAAAAACCAAGAAAAATAAAGTCCAGTGAATAAAATGGGTGCAGTAAATAAACTTAAAACAACAGCATAAATGGAAGGGACAACAGTTAACCACCTTTAGAAAAAATTTTTTTGTTTGAAATTTTTTTCTAGAAAAACCAAGTTCTGTTGCCCTTAAAGATGTCGTGTGCTAATTTTGGATTTAATAATTCAAGACAACGATTGATGGCTAATAAAAGCTCTGCTGAGGTCTCCGCGAACCAGAGGGCTGAAATTTTGGGGGAAAAAATTTTTTTTGAAAATTTTTGAAATTTTTCGAATTTTTTTAAAATTTTTTGAGTCTTAGAAGTAATTTAAAATTATTTAAAAATTAGTTACATAATCCAATAGAGCCGCTAGTGTAAATTAAAGTTGGGTAGTCGCAAAACACAGCTCCCATTAGTCCAAGAATGCCTGTTTCTAGTCCGTTCATTAACATTACCAACTTGAAATTTTTTTCAATTATAATTTTAAATATTTAATATTTTTATAGAATTGAATAGAAAATTTAGTTTAAATTTCTAATAAAAAATTAAGGAGAAATTATACCCGAAAAGGCTAAATTTTTATACAAAAATGTTAGTTTTTTAAGCACAACTTTTTTATAAATTTTCCAAAAATTTTGATTTTGGCCTATTTTGTAGCTCTTTTAATTCTCTATCGAATGGTATATAATGCTATTTTATAACTTTCTCCAATCTACAGATATGGGTCCTAAACTGAGCTACATTCTCGTTTAAGTGCGCAAATGTCGTGTGCGCAAATGTCGTCCAGCAAAAAGCCCCCATAAAAATTGAATTTAATTGAATTGTTACCATATCAGTAACTCCGATATAAAACAATAATTTATAGCAAGGATTGCTCAAATGTTTGTACATGCTTAACATGCAGGGAATGTAGAGTAATTCAAAAATAACGAAGAGAGTTATCAACATCCAGCTGTGGAATTGATGAACTCGATTTTCATATGGAACGAGATTAACGTTAAAATTTGTGCAATTGTAGAGACGGGCATAACTGGAAATTTAATAAAATTTTTTGAGTAAAAGAGATACAGGAAAGGCAGTCATAACCATTGGGGGCTTATATCTATAGAGGCTTATAACCGAAGGTAAATTCGAGGTACCAACTCAGAACCCTCCCAATAGTAGTCCTTTTTCTATAGAAGCATCTAGTTTCTCTGATATTTTCTCTCTATTAGAAGCCAGTACCAGTCCAATACCAGTATATATATACCAGTCCCTAATGAGTTTCCGTATCCACTCCTTAAGGGGCGTCTATTATAATTTATCTGATAGTTTTTATAAATTTCTTAAAACTTGCTCGGTAGGCCGAAAAAGTAGCAATTCCATCTTTCTACAGAATAAAATAAAATTTATTAAAATAAAATTAAAATAGTTTGGAATTAGAAATAATATTCCCTAGAGAAATATTATCCAAAATTAAATATTTAAATATTATTTATGATGAGGAACATTTAATATTAAAATTGCCAGTTTTTTTTGTTAATAAATTATCACATTTTAAATTATAAAAAATATAATTGTAGGCGTGAAAAATATTTTTCAGAAAATTTTTAATTATAAGGGGGAATTATAGGTGAATTATAGCTATGGAGGTGAATATTTAAAATTCCTTAACTTAATGACAGGTGAATTATTCAAAGTGTTCTTTATATCATATGCTAGAGAATTAAATTTGCTACAAAATGTACTTTGAAATAAAATTTTATTGGAACTAGCAATTTTATTAAGGTCAAGAAAAGTAAGTTTAAGCGCCTGTATGTGCAGAACCAAGAAAACGCTAACAGCCATAACTTTTTGATAAATAAACTTTTTTGGTAAATTTTTCCTATCATTCGATAGAGGATTTAATTTGCTACAAAATAAAGTTTAGATTAAAATTCTAAGTCAACTAAGCAAAAAGTTATAGTCAAAAAATCAAGTTTTAAGCGCCTCTATGGGCAGAACTAGGGGAACGCCAACAGCCATAACTTTTTGATAAATGAACTTTTCCGAGAAATTTTTTAAATCTTTCGGTAGAGGACTTAATTTGCTATAAAAATAATTTTAGATCAAAAATTTAAGTCAAAAAGAAACAAAGTTATGGCCTATAAACCGCTAAAAAAATGGGCAATTTTCATCGAAAAATGACAGTTTTTTGAACAAAACTTTTTTTACGGTAAATAAAAAAATTTAAATTTTACGGGGTTTTATAGCATTTTTAATTCTCTATAAACTCAAATAAATAAATAATTAAAATATTTACTTTAATAAATAGTTTAAAATTTAAAACTCACCAAAGGTAATTAATTGTAAGTAAATAATTATTTTCTTCCCCTTAATTTCCCCTTAATTATTTTATTCAAATTTTAGTACACTTTTACACCTGTCTCTTCTTGGGTGACACGAAAAAATAGAAAAAAAATTATTTAAAAAAAATTAAAAATTAAACAAAGTAGCGGAATTGCGCATTTAAGGGATTTTCGTTAATTTTTCGTTTTTTTCTAATTTTACGGAAGAAAATTTTTTTTAAAATACTATGTAAACAATAATTATTTTAATTTTGAGAATTAATTCCAAAAATTGTAAACATTAAAAAAATTTATTTTTTTAACAATTTATTATTTATATTTATCTCTCATATCTTTGTTTAAGTTATACAAAAATTTCAGATCCTTTGAAGCTAGAATTTCAGAGATATGGCCAAAAATGTGGTTGATTCTCTGAAAATGCCTAGCTTTTGAGGTTATAACTTGAGAAATATTTGATGAAAAATTCTGAAATTTCTGGAGGAGGAAGTCAAGGATGTTAAAGAAAGTGGCGAAAATTTTCATTAATCCATGGCCAAAATTTTCTCCAATTTTTTGACCCGCGCCAAGGCAACCCCAACTCAAACAATACAAAATGAGATAGATCACACAAGTATTTCAATTTGGGGGTATTTTTGGCTCTACTCCAGTTTATGCGTCCAATCGACTTTTATGCGTCCAATTAAAGTTTATGCGTCCAATCAAACTTTATGAGTCCAATAAAAAAACAATTGGATTTTTCTTGGTATTGCAAAGTTGGGGTATGGGTCCAAAATATTTCTTCGTGTTCGGGACCTACGCCCACTGGGTCTGGGACCAGTCCTTACCTTATACCACGAAATTTTGGAAAGTTATAGGCGATTTTTAAAAATTTCGGAAAAACAATTATAACTTTCCAAAATTTCGTGGTATAAGGTAAGGACTGGTCCCAGACCCAGTGGGCGTAGGTCCCGAACACGAAGAAATATTTTGGACCCATACCCCAACTTTGCAACATCAAGAAAAATCCAATTGTTCTTCGATTGGACTCATAAAGTTTGATTGGACGCATAAACTTTAATTGGACGCATAAAAGTCGATTGGACGCATAAACTGGAGTAGAGCCGTATTTTTTGTGTTTGGTCTAAAGATAACTAAAACAGGGGGGTATTTCCTAATCTTTCGAGTCTATAAAAACAACACTTCTAAACAACAATTTATTTACACACACAAAAATACAATTCAAATACAACAATTCAAATACAATACAAACAACAAGAAATATACAATACATACAATGAGAGAACAATATATATAGGGACAATGAGAACAATATATTGGGGGGAACATAGCTTGTAGTGGCTTGCATCCTAGGAAAAACGAAATTATTAGAAACGTTTACAAAACGGATAGAAACTCACAAATTGAACGAAGAGTTCGCATTCCGGTCCGTTTGGATGATCCTCTGTGAGCTTATACCCCTTGTACACGCGAGTAGAGGTTTGGCGAAGCAGGCTGAAGACGAGCAGGTGTTTGTCTTTGTGTTCCACATCCGTGATTTTCCATGTTTCGGGTTTGAAGAGGGGGTCTTTCTTTGGGAGGCAGACAGCATCACTCAAAAGAGTGAAGGGCTTTCCATCCATGTTAAATCCGTCGCTGGTGTCTATCTCCATATTGAAGGTCGCACTGCCACTCTCGCTCGTTCCGTCCCACCTACTGACGCTTTTGTGTTGATCTTCTCCAACTGAAATATTTTGATGTATATTAAACATACCTAATTATGTGTTAGCTTACTAAAATGTGTATAAGCATAGATCTTATTCTCAAACTTGCTCCATGAGATTTCAAGTGATGTCTTCGGCATGCATTTCCCATCAAATTCTGTACAGTCTTTGTTGCACTCAGTTTTCGTATACGGGCCGTTGTTGTTGAGATGTTCGATGACCGTGTTGTTGACGCTGTAGACGAAAGGCAGACTAAAAAATTTTTTTTAAAAGCTATGTCAGTCAAAGGTTAATTCAACTCGATAAACTCAAAAAAACTCACATGTTGTCATAGCTATCCTTGAAATTATTAGTTTCTTTAAGACATGTGTCGAGTCCTCCTTCTGCGCCTCTTCGCACTCCGGCTTTGAACTTGATCTTGTTGTTGTTCGAAGGATCGGTGCTGAGCAAGTCCACAGTGCATCCTTTGCTGCCTTTGGTGTACCGAAGCTCGCTGAAATAAAATAAAATGTTAGTTATGATTACTCCTTAAAAAAGGCACAAAAAAGTCCTCACATGTAGCCCTTTTCGATTGAAAAATCGCAGGCGTCCGGATACAGCTCCTTATAACTAGCAAGGTCGATGCCCGCCTTGTCGAAAGTTACGGTGTTGGCTGTGAGAGTCACTTGCTTGTCATCCTTTGTGTGCTTGCCGAATCCGACTTCTTCGCTGTTGACCTGTCCGGGAACTGCAAGTGCGATGGTGAGCAGCAGCAGCAGAGAGCACAGCGTTGACGACTTCTTGGTCCAGGGTCCGGTGTCGAGCTCCAATGGAAGAAGGCCGAGCATGAAGAGTTGTTTGTGTAGACGATGTAGATGTTTGAAGGGTTGTGATGATTGCTTTGTAGAGGTGTTGGGAAACGAAAGAATGTTGAGGGTCTTTTATAGTATATCCTCAAGAAGGAAGTACAAAATGGCCGGTGGAGAAACGTAGAGGGGATATAAAAGCAGCTTTATTGAACTGTTGAATATCTTCCTCTTACTACGCCAGTCATCTACAGGGTTAAGCTACAACCAGAGGCAACAGCGGACTGCAAACTGGCGAAAGTCATGCAGAAATTGCTTCAACGATTTGTAGAGGTGTTGGGAGGTGTTTCTTCTTTTTTCACAAGCCCGAACGATGTGCCGGTTCGGCCTGTCCAGGAGGAGAAGAAAGAGGAGATAACTCTTTTTTAAGATAACTCTTTCCATTTAGGAATGTCAGAAGGGTTTGAAGGGGGTGTTAAAAATTAAAATTCTCAAAAATTTTATCGCTTGGAGCGCTAAAAATGTGAAAAATATCTGATATCTTGGTTCCTCGTTTTTTTCTACACATCAAAATATTATTTACAGGGCTAGGATTTTAGGCAAAATGCCTGTTTTTTTCCTAGATAGGCCTGATGCTGAAACGTTCAAATCTGGTGTTATTTTACTGAAATCTTCTTTCTAACTAGTTTTATCGTTGCCTAAAATATATTTTGCCTTTTTTTCGAATTTTAGAGCCTATTTTGGCAGTTTTTTAGTCCAAAAATATTATTTTAATAAATATTATTGTGATCCAATTTAATATTTAATATTCTCTCCCAAGTTAAATCAACCAAACTTCCTTCAAATAATATTTTATTTTATTAAACTTAGCTTCCGTTTTCCCGCGTTTTTTCCAATTTTTTATTTTTCTACTTAATAAAATATTTTTTAAAAAGCATTTATTTATTTGTTGCTTCATTTACAAAAACAAAAAAAATATAAAATTGAGTGTCAAAAGAAAGGTCACAAAAATTTTGGAAGGGAAAAGATGGGGGGAAAATTTAATCAAGTGTGAAAATAATCCTTTTATTTTTTCAGTTTTCTTCGAATAAAAAATTTTTTTCTTATTTATTTATTTATCCGTTTATTCCCTAATTGTTTTGAGGATATTAGCTAGCAAATTGGCCATCAAATTTTAAGAAAATGAAAACAAAGTATGGACAAAATAAATTTAACTCTTGAACGGATGAACAAAATAAATTTAACTCTTGAACGGATGAACAAAATAAATTTAACTCTTGAACGGATGAACAAAATAAATTTAACTCTTGAACGGATGAAATAACTCTTGAACGGATGAAGCTTTCGAAAAGCTTTTGTATTCATTCGATAGAGAATTAAATTTGCTACAAAATGAGTCTAAAATCAAAAAATATGGTTAGGAGAAAGAAAAGTTCTGGCCAAAAAACTGTCTTTTTGAGGTAAAATAAGCCGTTTATGAAGGTTTTTTGCCTTCAACTATTTCCCAAAAATTGATAAAATTTTTATTTGAATTCATCTAGATAGCCCATTCAATTCTCTATCGAACCATATCTAAATTATTTTTACAAGTCAATTTATTCCAAAATTATAGAGCTTAAACTAACCCCCACCCTCAACTCAACAATCCCAACAAAAACAAAAAGTATTACACAACAATGGCATTCTATTTGTTTATTAGACTCTTCCATTGTTCAAATCCTTTATATAAACTTGTATAAACTTTTAAATTTACCATATACCAATATTTTATTACAAATCCCTTGGATTCTCTCAAGTTGTGTTGGTGGGACCAAATGTCTTATTTATATTTTATCGAGTTTATTTATTTGGAATATTTATTATTTAATAAAAGACAATGGCAAAACTTTAAGAAAGCTCTCATTTTCGAGACAATGCGAATTTAATAGGAAAAATAAGCAAAAAAATCCAAGGGGAAATAGGGGGGAATATTAGTTACCAAATTATAGCCAAAGGCAATTCACAAGCCCGGAAGGGATTATTTTATTATTTGCGCGAGTAATACAGTTAAATTAAATAATAAAAATATAAAAATAAAATTCGCAGCGGGTGAAGAAAGAAATTTTTTTGATAAACTAAAGGTGTGGAGATGATCCTCTGGAAGGGAGGGAGAGGGAGACATGCCTGAGGATTTGTTACAATATTTTTTTAATTTTATTAATTTGCTCAATTGAAAAAATTGGCCTTTAAGGAAGGTAATGAATGGTAGAAAATTATGGGGAAAATGTATTAATCCAGGTTCCGTTTCTCAATTTTTTTCTCAATAAAAAAGGGGAAAAGGGTTTCCTTTATTTTCCCCCTCTTCCCTCAATTTAAAAAATTTTTTTTAATCAAAAAATATTTTCATATTTTTAAAATAAAATAAAGAAAATAATTAGTTTGTCCGAAAATAATGTCTTTTAAAAGGTATTAGTAGCGATTTGTGTCACTAGAATTAGGCGAAAATCAAAATTAGAAATGTGCACGATTGTAATTTTTGGCGTTTTTGGCGTTCTGTTGTTCTTAAAAAAATTTTTAATATTCTTGTAAAGTTTCTCAGAAATTTATTAAAGTTTTTAAAAATTTAAGCAGAATGCCAAAGATTTCAAAAATAGACTTAAAATTATACAACGCCAAAAATTTTTGCGCACACCCAACTTGAGAAAAAATTTTTTAAATTCTAAAAAATTTTCAAAAAAATTTTTTTTTTAAATTCCAAAATTTAAACAGAATGCCAAAAAATTTCAAAAACATCCTCAAAATAAAACGCCAAAAAATTTTGCGCACACCCAACTTGAAAAATTTTTTTAATTTTTTTTAAAAAATTTTCAAAAAGAATTTTTTTAATTCCAAAATTTAAACAGAATGCCAAAAAAACTTCAAAAACATCCTCAAAATAAAACGCAAAAATTTTGCGCACACCCAACTTGAAAATTAATTATTCTTGTTTCCATTCTTTTAAATTCATTTTGAATACAACAGATTAGTCACAGAGCTTTTGTATTTTTTTATTTATTTTTAAAAACACTTTCCGACTCCTTGAATTTAACTCATTTTATTATTTATAAAAATGCCATTCACGTAATCGCCAGGATTTTTTTTCAAAAATTTTTTTGATCAGTCTAAAGCAATTTTCCCGGATTAGAATACAAAAAAACAGTCAAAAAATAAATGCCGACAATTCAAAAAGTGTAAAAGAAAGAAATTCGAGAAGCTAAAAGTTGTGAGGAAAAGTGGGATGAAATGTCGCCTTTTGTGTATTTTCTGCTAAAAACCGCGCCAATTATTTTTTCTTTTCTCGATTATTAAAAAAGGAGTTTATAAAGCAATTTTTTGTTATTTTTATTCTTGACAAGATGCCGATGAGGATGAAGATCAGATTTTTAAAAAAATATAAAAGAATATATAATCGTCTATTTAATCCATAGAAATTGACTGTGTAAAAAAATAAATTTTTTGAATAAATATTTTTTGACCTTTGACGGTGTTTGTATTTGTTATATAGTATAGGTAGTTTCTCAATTAACGATAAATTTAAAATAAATTAGAAAAATGTAAAAACCACAAAAATACAGAAAAACACAAAAAATACGAAAAAATACAAAAAATACAGAAAACGCAAAAATAAAAAATATCACAAACACAGAAAACACACATACATACTTCTGATTTTAATTAGTATTTATTTTAAAAATCAGAATAAAATAGAAACTACAACAAAATACACAAATATTCTGATTGTTTTATTAAAATCAGAATATTTTTGTATCTCAAATATAATTCTGATTATAATAAAATTCTGAAATACAATACAATAATATTCTGATTTTATTAAAACAATCTGAATATTATTTAATTCTGATTTTTTAAATTCTGATTGCTTTGAATTCTGATTTACAAAACAAATAATTAAAACCAGAATACAAACAAAACATCAAAAAACACAAAACCAGAACAACATATAAAACAAAAACACAAACAAAACAAAAGAAATACAAACATATTCTGATTTGTTCCCCAACAATTTAAACACAACAAATTAGGTTTACCCCGCCTATCTTCTTTAAATAAAGAATTGTTTAATAGACACGCCCCCCATATTTTGCCCTCCAGTGCCCCTTGTTTTGTTTGTGTCCGTAAATTATTATTATTTGCCCTCATATTTCTGACTTATAAACAGGCAACAAACATTTTCCCCCTTTTTTATTTAGCGCCTGTTGACGCCTAGTTTTTTTCTTCCCCTCAATACTGTATTTATTTTTTAGTGAAATATTTTTTGCCCTAATATTTTTTAGTAATTTAGAAACTTGTTTTTAACTAATTTTTGTATTAATTAAAAATATTTTATTTCTTTTATTTCGAAAATTTACCCTAATTTTAATGTTGTTGGTCAAGAGTTCAGTAGAGTCTAAGAGGCATAACTCGAGAATGAATCAACCGATTTTTCTGATTTTTATACCATTCGATAGAGAATTAAATTCTCTACAAGATGATATGAAAAGTAAAAATTTAGGTACGGAATTAAGAAAGTTATGGCCAAAAAACTTACAAAAATGCGCATTTTACGTACATTTTTGACTTAAACTTTTTTACAAAATATGCAAAATTTTATTTAATTTTAATTTTTTGTAGCAAATTAAATTCTTTATCTAATGATATCAAAAGAATTTTAAATTATTCATTCTTCTATTAAATACAAATTTTAGTAATTTAAATATTACGTTATTTAAATAATTAGGCGTTTGATTTATTTTTAAACGAAAAATTATTTTTTTGAAAATTTAAAAAGTTTACAAATATAGAGCAGAGTCCTTTCTTCCTTTTTACTAATTTTCTTAGGCAATATTGGAATATTTATATTTATTTAATCATCAGTTCCAGCCCCACAGCTGTTTTCTTCATATTCTCTAGGGGACGTCTAGGCGCAGTAACATTGTGGCGCATGCTTATAAAATGGGCAAATGAGTAGCTAGGGCTATGAAATTTTGGAAAAATCTTTCCGATATTGTTAACTAATGATTCAGAAAATTTCAGAATTTTTGGTTGAAAATTTACAAAGTTATGGCACAAAATGTCAAACTTCCTTAATTTTTGCCGATTTTCTGCCTTCTTTCGCCCATATCTTCTGAAATCTTTAACCAAAAATTCTGAAATTTTCAGAATTGTTAGTTAACTGTCTTAAGTGCCTATATGCAAAATTTCACCACTCTACGTACTCATTTGCCCAATTTATGAACGTTCGCGCAGCCTCTATCAACGCCTAATATTACCAACTTGCCCCCTTTTTATTTTAGTTTTCTCTTAAAACTTGGACTGATCAGCAATTTATTTTTATTTTTTAAATTGATAAATGATCACCAAAAAATTTTGAACAAAAAAATTTGGTTGTTGACTAATATTTAAGGCAGAAATTTTTTCGAAAAAAAATTTTTTTCCAAAAAATAAGGTAAAATATTGACATTGATAAATGACAAAATTTAAGTCTTGGGAGCAAATATTATTATAAATTTAATGTTTTTATTAACAAGAATAAAGAGGGAAAATTAATGGGGAAATAAAATGCAAGTTTTTTGGGCCAAAGAAAATGATGACGATTTTGAAAAAAAATTTTTTTTTAATTTTTACGTGTTTGTCAGGTTCTTAATTTTGTTGCGGCTCTTTTCTCTCTTCTAACAACCACTATTTTATTTATATAAATTTATTTTAAAGTTCCTTGTTTGTTATTTTTAATTATTATTTTGATTATTTAATTAAATTAAGGGTCTTGGAGTGATCAAAGTAGAAGAATCATAAAAACCTTAAAAGTGGACTTTGAGTCTTGAAATTTTCCAATGATGTCAGTAACACTAATAGCTAACAGCTCCTAAATTTTTAAAATTTTTGATTCAGAATTGTTGAGTTATGGGGCTAAACGCTCGCAAAATGAGCTATTTTGCACCCAAAATGTCTTAAAAAGTAGAAGAATCATAAAAACCCTAAAAGTGCACTTTGAGTCCTGAAATTTTGTATTGATATCTTAAAGGCAGTTACCTAAAAATTCTGAAAATTTCAGAATTTTTGGTTCAGAATTTATTGAGTTATGGAGCAAAAAGCTCGCAAAATGAGCGATTTAGCAGTAATATGTCGGGTTTTTGGCCATAACTTTTTTTGTATTTCACCAAAATTTAGAGATTTTATGTCATTTTGTAGCTAATTTAATTCTCTTTCGAATAGTTTTTAAATTAAAAAAATCGGTTCATCCATTCGCGAGTTACATGTCTTAGATTCAAATGTACTTAGGCTTCACAAACTAACTTGAATATTAACAAAAAAATTTTTTTTCAGAATTTTTTAAAGTTTATTTTCTTTCAGAAAATGTCATCAACAACCTCCTCTTCATTTTCTGCTTCTTCCAACAAAGGTTTTGGTATTCTTGATTTACTTAGTCAATCGCCAACCTCCGCTGCAGTCGCTTTTGCGGCTGCAGTTGTGGCTAAGGGGGAGGTTGAGGAAGCTAATATTAAAATTGGTGGAGATGACTGTCTTCCTTTGAGGAAAAGTGAGGGTAAATTAAAATTTTAAAATATTAAAATTTAAAAAACGGGAAAATAAGGACATATAAGGACAAAAAAGCGTCATTAAAATAAGACAAATTAAAAAATAAGGACATATAAGGGCACTAGGAAAATCTAAGGACAATAAGAAAAATAACGACAAAACCCTAAGCAAATTGGTGAGAATGAAATCTAAGACAAAATCTAAGGACATCACAGAAAAATAAAATCTGACAAAGATAAGACTAGAGTGCGTAAAATCGCATTCCCGGGATCCCGTAACGGGATTTTTTTTAATTTTTGCGGGATCCCGCGGGATTAATCCCGTAAATCCCGCAATCCCGTTCGCGGGATTTCGGGACAGGATCCCGCAAAATCCCTTTCGGATCCTGTCCCGTCCGCACTCTAAGTAAGCCCAAACAAATTCCCAGACACTAATGCCCACCTATTTTCTAGGAATAAAGGTTACGGTAGTGTTCATAAATTCCCTCCTTTCTTGAGGAGGAAGTAAATTTATTAATTTTATTAAAAACAGTTGTTGAAAATCTTCCGGAATTTGTAATAAATTATTTTTAGTGTTTAAAAATAAATTAATTTGCCGGGTCATAAAAATGCCAAAATTATTTACCTATCGATCATTTTTATTTTTGCTATTTTTCCGTTCTTTCGGTCTTTCTAAAAAGTTTAGAGACCAATTAGCAATAAATTGGGAAGCAATTTATTGCTAGTATGTGTTTAATAGAGGGTTTATTGGAGGAGGGTATATTAGAGTCTCAAATTAAATTTTAATGAGTTTCGGGTAGGGTGGAGATTTTTGGGAGGCCCAATTTACTGTCAATTGGTCTCTAAACTTTTTAAAGGGTCGAAAGCAGGGCTGGACGCAACTGCCGACTGCGGAAATTTTTTTTCAGTTGCGTCCAGTCCTAGTCGAAAAGTTTGGAAGAAAAACTTAAATTTCCAGGTTATATCAATGGGTATTGGTAGGGTGAAGAGCCCAACTCTATTATAACTTGAATCGGAAGCGAATTCGAAATTCAGAAAAGTCTCAATTTAAGACATTTTATCCCAATTTTTGGCATTCTGTTGAATTTTGGACATTTTATCCTTATTCTTGTCAATATTCTCATTCCGTCTTAAATTCTAAGACTCTAATATACCCGTTAAAAGCTAATGCTTGTCGGTCCTGTGCATTCACCTTTTTTGTAATTTTTTAATGTTTAACAAATTCCTTAATGAGTTATTTATGATGCGCCGCTATTTTTTACTGTTAAGTGAGAGCAAGTTTTAATGGACAGAAGCAGACTTTTTAATTTAAAATTGCCTGAGGCAAAAAATATGTCCATTAGAGAGTTGATTTTTTCTTCTTTTTAAGTTTTTTTAGAATTTTTTATAAGAGATCCGGCGCTTTATTCATCTTATTTGCAACAATCTTCGATACCCTCTCCTATGTTTACCCAGAAAAATGAGACCTCCAAAAACCTTCTGTAGTCCACGGTAACTATAGAGGAGCCTATCTATCTTTATTCAAAACAAGGGCTGAGCGTCACATTTTGGCGTTTATTTTGACGATTTTGGCGTTATGTCGTTTGGCGTTTGTTTAATTTGAAAATTTTTGGCGTTTTTACGAACGCAAAAATTTGGCGCACAGCCATGTTTAACCCTATTCTATATTTCGATGTTTTTCGATATCTATCGAAACACATCGTCCGACCTCTCCGTCTGGGCTCTACTCTATATATTTTCTAAACTTTTTTATTAATTCATTCAATCATATAGACCACAAAAATATTAAAGAAGCGGAAAAATATTTGTAGAAAAGGGGGTCAACTTTAAAATATAAACCACTTTACGATGAGTGAATTGACGCGGATTGATGAGATATAAATAATAAATTTATTTGGTAGTAAAAAAGGGATGAGAGGAGGAAGTTTGTTTGATTGAATTTATTGGTGGAAGGAAAGGGAGAGAAAGAACGGATGTTTGGGATACTGTAGATTTCCAATCAAAATTGTTTAAATTAATTAATTATATGTATCTGGCGTTATGTTTTTTTGATTTTTATGAACTTAGGTAATTTTGTCGTTATTTTTGGCGTTTTGTTAATTTTTGGGCATTTTGTCCTTATTATTAGAATTTTTATCGATTTTTTGGCATTTTTTCACAAATTTTGGCATTTTTATCGTTTTTTTGGCATTTTGTCCTTACTATTAGAATTTATATGATTTTTTGGCATTTTGTCCTTATTATTAGAATTTTTATCGATTTTTTGGCATTTTTTCACAAATTTTGGCATTTTTATCGTTTTTTTGGCATTTTGTCCTTACTATTAGAATTTATATGATTTTTTGGCATTTTGTCCTTATTATTAGAATTTTTTTCGTTTTTTTGGCATTTGTCCTTACTATTAGAATATTTCTTTATTTTCAAGTTTCCTCCCCAATTTGTGACCAAAAACATTCTCTACTACCATTCCTCGAAGACACAACAGCATTATCAACGTCTACAACAACCAATTTAATACTACCAACATCCCCTCCCCCTCCCCCATGTTCTTCTTCTGCCTCTGCCTTTTCCCCTCCTCCAACTTCCCCAATAAATCGAAAACGTTCAACAACAAAAATTACAAAAATATCCAGCGCTACAGAAAAAGAATTAAATTTAGACGAAGAATTTGGTAGTGGGGAGGATGATGAAGAAGAAGAAAATAATGAAGAGGAGGAAGGGGAAAATAAATTGAAGGGAGGAGAGGGGAAAAGATTTGCTAAACCTCGTTATTCCTATAATGCGTAAGTTGGTTTTTTAGAGGATTTTTTGGGTCCTTCAAGACTAAATCACCTTTACCGATATTCCAGGCCACCTTTACCGATATACTACCTTTCCCGATAAACTAACAGTCGAATCTTCTCGATAACAAGTCGATCATAACGGTCAGGGATGTGCGTCATGGCGTTTTACGTTTGGCGTCCATTTTGGCCGATTTTTGGCGTTTAGCGTTTGGCGTGTTTTAACATTTTGAAAAATTGGCGTTTAGCATACCACGCGAGAATTTTGGCGCACATCCCTGCTGACGGTGACGTTTTATTAAGATTTGACTTATTGGGTTAATCATGGATATAGTTGGGTGCTATGGATACTATTGCTCTTAGTTCCAAGACAGCCTGCCACTCCATACTCTGGCTTAATCTGTCAGGCCCTCAAATCCTTGGCTTTTCCCTTTGAGGAATTTACTTCTCCAGTAATTACCAAAAATCACCAAATCCCCCAAATTTAGACTTATAACAATGGCACTTCGTCAAAGTCAAACAGGTCGTTTAACTCTCAATGGCATTTACGAATTTATTATGAGACGCTTCCCTTTCTACAAGTTTGTATTTTCTCATTTTACCATAATTTAAAAATGGTCAAATCTACTCAATCAAGTTTTGACCATTTTGGTCATTTACCCTTTTTAAACTTTAGAATGGAAAATCTCAAAAGAAAATTTTTTTGTTTAAGGACAAATCGCCGCGGTTGGCAAAACAGCATTCGCCACAATCTCTCATTAAACAAATTCTTTGTTAAAGTTGCTAGATCCTATGATGATCCAGGGAAAGGTAAAAGAACCAATTGTTTCATTATTTAAAGCAAATTTTGGGTAAAAAGATTTTTTTGTTTGATGGATTCTGTAGTGACATTTAACTAAATATACGGCTGTCAGTTAAAAAAATTTTATTTTTATTTTACATACCACAAAACTTGTCTTTCTTTAAATTTAGTTTGATTGATTGTTTGTAGAAAACAATGAAAAATTTTTTAAAGAAAAAAATTTTTAGAAGGAAATTTTATTGAGGTTAATGGTTTAAAGGGATCAGCCGTGTGATAAAATGAGACGAAAAAATTAATTAAATTTTGGGATTGTATTAATGGCAGGGATTCTATAGATGATGGCAGGAATCAACTATCCGTAGTAGATTCTAGTAGTAGAGTGTAGGGAACATTAGTGGGTTTCCGAAGGAACGTTAAGGATAGGGTGTGTGGAACACTAGTCTAAAATTAAAGGTATTCTGAAGGGAACGTTAGTGGTAGTCCAAAAGGAACATTAAGGGGTGTCTGAAGGTAACATTGAGGGTAGTCCAAAGGGACACTAAAGATAGTCCGTACGGAACATTAAAGATACTCCAGAGGGAACATAGGAGTAGTGCGAAGGGAACATAGATATACTTCGAAGGGAACATTTTTATC
This sequence comes from Meloidogyne incognita, assembly GCA_036172945.1. Classification (NCBI taxonomy): domain Eukaryota; kingdom Metazoa; phylum Nematoda; class Chromadorea; order Rhabditida; family Meloidogynidae; genus Meloidogyne; species Meloidogyne incognita. The sequence goes on from JARQAC010000010.1 coordinate 3,830,080, forward strand.
ATTAATTACCTCATTTATTCCCCAGGAAATTATTGGATGTTAGACACCTCATCAGAAAACGAAATCTATATAGGCGCCACAACAGGCAAATTGCGCAGACGAAGACCTCCCCTCTGTTCCACATCAAAAGCAACCATTCAAAGACATCACCAAAACCCCCAACCATTTTTATCAACAAATTTATCCTTTAATCAACAACAACTTCCCCAAATAATGCTCCCACAGCACCCCTCAACTTCCCCTTCTTTTGGCGTTTGTTTGCCGTTACAAACATCACAACAACAATTTCCTTCAATTTTTTCGTTGCCCAATTACTCTAATAATTTTACCGCTAGATTTCCGTTTGAAATGAATTTTTTGGGGTTAAATAATCAACAAAAACAATTTATGGCTTGTTTGTTTCAACAGACACAATTAGAATTGATACAGAATGAGAATGGGGCGAAGGTGCAATAATGAAAAGTTTATTTTGATTTTGACCCCGTTATGCTCGTTTTTGTATACTATCAACTCTCATTAGTAGAGACTGTCCACCGTAAAACAGCTATTAAAGGGAACACTATTCCAAAAGGAATATTGAAGGTAGTCCGAAGGGAACATTAGTGGTAGGGTGAAGGAAACAGGGCTAGAACATTAGGGGTAGAGTGAAGGGGGGAGGGGTAGTCAGAAGGGAGACGTTCCTTTCGGACTACCTCTAATTGGGGGCAGTCCGAAGGGAACGTCAGGGTTGGATAAAGGTATAGGGCCAACTCCCGTTATTAGCGACCTCAAACTTAGGAATGACATTTCATCCCTTAGATTCTGTCTCCACTATCGAGAGTTGATTATATAGAGTGTAGTATGGTATTAGAGCAAAATTGAAGGACTCCAAGTCAGTCAATTGTGTTCCTCTAGAAATTTTTGTTTAAATTTTGGCGTTTTAAAAAATTAAATTTTTGGCGCACACCTTTAGAAAATAAGCAATTTCTTCGAATATTATTTTTAAATATTTTTTTTCATCATTATTTTGTATAAATAAAAATAGTTATTGTATAAAAAATTAATTAATGATTAACTAAAAATATTTTTCTGGAAACAAGAAAAAAAAATTGTCACTTTTGGGGACAAAAAAATTTTTTTCTTAAAATTACCGACAAGAAAACACCCCAAAAAATAACCATGGAAAAATAAAGAAAATATAAAAACAATTAGGACACCTCATTTACACACATATGCAACAAAACAAAAATAAAAACAATGTGTTGTTGCTTCTTTTAATTTTTCTTTTGTCATTCCGCGCTAGAAACAACCCTCAAGTATTTTTGTTTTTGGTTACTATATTTTTTTGTTATTTGAATTTTTTTTCTCAAAATGTCGACGTCCAAAAGGATTAAAAACATTCTAATTTTGAAATTTTTAATTTTGCCAATTTTTGAAATTTTGGCGTTTTAAATAAAAAAATTGCGCACAGTTGATTTTTATTTGTTCTGTTTTCTGATTTTTCTTTTTTTGTTTAATTCTGATTTTCTGATTCTGATTTTCTAATAATGTTCTGATCAAGGTTTTCTGATTTCGATCTGATCTGATCCTGATTTTTTTTGATTATGTTCTGATATTTTCTGATTTTTTCTGATTTTCTAATAATGTTCTGATCTTGGTTTTCTGATTTCGCTCTGTGTTCTTATTCTGATTTTTCTGATTATGTTCTGATATTTTCTGATTTTGTTCTGAATTGTGATTTTTAGGATTCTGATTTTTCATATTCTGATTTCTGATTTGTATTGATTCTGGTTCTGATTCTGATTTTTCCCTTAATTCTTCTTCTTCTGATTACTTTACATGTCTATTTTCTGTCTCCTTCAGTTATTAACTCTCTAATTCCCCATGTTGCTCCTTTTACAAATAATATACTTAAATAACAATTAGAAGGAAATCTTAGGGGAAGGGAATGGATGAGGACACAAAAGCGGGGAAAAGAAGAAGAAAAGCGATTAGCGGCTCTCATTAAAAAAAGGAAAAAACGTGTGGAGAAAAAAATTTGGTTAAAAATAGGGGAACAATAGGGGGATATAAAGGGGTGTTTTATAAGAAAGGAAGAGGAGTTAAGTTGAAAATAGAAAAATAATAAGAATATAAAAACGTTTGTTTAACACCGACCACTTGTAAAAATATTTAAATATAAATGCTGTGGATTTGAGTAGATTTTTTGAATTTTTTGGTTAATTAAAAGGAAAAAATTTTCTAGTAAAAGGATTTTAAATTTAATTTTTGAGTTTACAACGGGGAAGGGTAGGAGTTATGTTGAAATTGCGGATAAAAAAGAAGTTCAGGTTCGGATTTAGGATAAAGAAGTTCAACTTCAGGTTTAGGATAACCGGACATATCCCTGGTTATAGACAAGCTCTCAGCTTCGCAGACATTTTAGTCGGCACCAAAGATGTATAGTATAAAGGCAAGGTCTGAATGTTGGCTTTTTACGCTTCCGTCTTCAGTTTGTTAAAATTCGTTGGGCCCATCTCTGGCCTACACCCCGCTTCTCGTGATTTTGTGTTTGGACATAATGATTTAAAAATAAAAATTAATTTTTTCTTCCTTGTGATTTTTTGTGTTTGGCCAAATAATAAAGATATAAAAATAAATTAAATACATAAATTTTAGTCACTTGATCTTATAAAATTTAAAAAAAATTTTTAAAATGAGTGGGAAGAGCAAACAATATTTAACTAATTAATTGTTTGTTTAATTTAAAAAATCACATCATTTTGAAAACATTCCCTCTAATCCACTTGAAAAAAAGTTAATTTTTTTAAGATTGATCTTTATAGTACACTTTTTAAACAAAAAATTGAACGTGATCTTTTAAAAATTTTTTAAAAAAATTTCTTTACGAGTTTAAACAAAAATTAAAAGATTAGCTTGTTTAAAAATTATTTCAAGTATTTTAAAAATAAACAAAAGAAGAAAAAACAAAATACTATAAAAGCGCCTAGAAAAGAGCAGTTAAAAACATTCCTTTAATTAAAACAAACATTAAAACTTGAAAAAGTTTATTTCTTTAATACTCAACAAAAACATTCTTTTAAACATGCGATCAATTGTTTTGATGTTTTTATTGGCTGTTGTTGTTATTAGCTTTGAAAAATCAATTGCGCGTTCTGATTCTGAGGATGGGTTCCCTGGTCAAGGTTTCCCTCCTCCTCCTCCTTGGTTGAAAAATAAAGGGTCTGTTTTTCTTTCTAGTTTCTTTTATTTTAAAAATAAAATTTTTAGCAGTAACGGAGGCCGTTTTGGTGCAAGACCGAATGGATTTGGAGGTGGGGATGGAGAAGAAGGACCTGGAGGAATGCCAAGTGGATTTGGACGTGGAGGTGGAGGCTTCTAACTGAAAATAAAATGAATGGAATTATATTAACAAGATTTTATGAAAATGATGGAGATGAATGAGAAAATAAATAAAAACATAGTGATTTAATAATATCACGAATCATATATAAATTTCGAAAATTTTAGCATAAAAGGTCTTAAATTAGAATGAATAGCAGGAAATAAAGAAACAGTAAAGGATAACGTTTGGGTAAGAACAAGTTGCCGCCAATTTATTAATTGGTTGTTGCTTGTCAACTATCTATTCTCAAATTTTAATACCACTATGACATGAATGAATATAATTCGAGAAAATATTTTGAGTACCTCATTCTCGTCTAAAAGCGTTAAAATGCTCCTAAATTCTCCTAACTTCTACATCACACGGCCGAATTGATAAAAAATTACCTAAATTAAAAAAAGAGGAGCAAACCACATTTTTAATTGAATTAATTTTTATAAAAGACGTCATTTCCCCTAATCCACTCCAAAAAATAATTTTTTTTTTGAAAAGCTATTTTTGTACTGATCTTTATAGTTCATTTTTGTACAGAATAATCAACGTGATCCTTTAAATTTTTTGAAATTTCTTTCTAAGCTTGTTTAAACAAAAATTAAAAGATTAGCTTGTTTAAAAATTATTTCAAGTATTTTAAAGTAAACAAAATAGAAGAGAAAACAAAATACTATAAAAGCGCCTAGAAAAGAGCAGTTAAAAACATTCTCTAATTAAAACAAACATTAAAACTTGAAAAAAAAGTTTATTTCTTTAATACTCAACAAAAACATTCTTTTAAACATGCGATCAATTGTTTTGATGTTTTTATTGGCTGTTGTTGTTATTAGCTTCGAAAAATCAATTGAGTATGAATCTTGGGGTGGTGGTTACCGTGGTTCTCCTATGTAAAAATTTATTAAATTAAATATAATTTCTAATTAAATAATTATTAATAATTTTTAAAAAATTTTAACTTAAAAATAATTTTTTAGCGGTGAACGAGGAGGTAGAGGAGGACCAGGAGGTGGAGGAGATGGATATGGCGGTGGAGGTAGAGGCGGATATGGCGGTGGAGGTAGAGGCGGATATGGCGGTGGAGGTAGAGGCGGATATGGCGGTGGAGGTGGTGGCGAAGGCGGATCTGGAGGTAGAGGTGGAGGAAGGGGAGGCAGAGGAGGATCTGGAGGAAGATGGGGATCTGGTGGAGGAGGTGGTGGAGGTGGAGGGAGAGGCAAATATGGAGGCGGTGGTGGAGGCAAATATGGAGGCGGTGGTGGAGGCAAATTTGGAGGTGGAGGTGGCGGCAGATTTGGAGGTGGGGGCGGAGGCGGAGGAGGAAAATAACTGAAATTAAATGAAATTATGTTAACATTAAAATGAAGAAAAAGGATAACAAAACAAAATGATTTAATAATACTATCAATATGTTTTTTTCGGAAATTCTGCATAAATTAAAAATTGTTTTACAAAATGAATAGCAGGGTGTAGTCTAATCTAGGACTAACAAAAAATACTAAAGAATAGTAGAATGCCATGTTTATCACAATAGTAAAACTATAAGGATAATGAAGGTCGCCATAGGCATAGATCATAAAGGGCAGGCTGAACAAGGCTGATCGTTAATGGCTGCTTTTATACTAGACCCACCTAACTAGAAACTATAAAAGCATTGTCTTAAAACGCCCTAAAATTCTCATTTCTTCACTTGTGTCGCACCACCAGTCATCGACAGGAACCTCTGCTATATGTCGTCTTCAACACCCAACCTCTACACGACTGCAGACGACAAAGGTTCAGCTGACTATGAGCTTCTACCAAATTCGGTCTCTACGGCTATTGCAGAGATGCAGCGATTCGACAGACAAACTGGCTCGGGCGATCAGGCACATGATGGTAAGGACTTCGTCATTCCCCGAAAATTCTTCCGTTTGATCTCCTTCCATTTTTTAGGTGAACTGCTTGAACCGAAACGATCCTTTGTCAACGTGGAAACTCGCCCAAAGGAATTCCAGCAGCGCCAGACGAAATCCTGTGGGGACCTGTACAACTTGGAACACTTTCCCTTGGAATATGAGTGGAGCAGTCCATCGGTAGAAGCCTTGCAAGTGCCAAGAGAGGGTGAATCCAGTCTGGACTTCTTGTACAACTTGGAACACTTCCCTTTGGAATATGAGTGGAACAGTCCATCCGAGTGCGAAATGACTTCTGAGAGCAGCAGCTTCTCTGACAGCTCGTACACTGTCAGCTCCTTCTCTGACAGCTCGTCGTACGCTACTACAACGTCTCCAACTGAATCAACAACTTGGTCATACACCATAAGCATGTCATCATCCTATGACAGCCTTAATCAGCCACCGACAGCTCGCAGTCATCACACCGACAGTTCTTGGGCAGGTGATCATTTTTGGGCTTTGAAGCCTATTTAACATAAAAAATTTTTTTCAGATGGCGGCAAAGACGACTCGGCTTATTGCCTTCCTCTCTACTCCAGCAGACCTCTGCGAAGTGACTTCTATACTGTGAGCCGCGACAGTTTGGATGCGGAAGAAGTGTTTGGTTCGGAAGTGTCGTCTGGTCCGAAGCCGATTAGAGGCAAATTCATTCCACCGTTCGATCCTGTGAAAGAAGTGCGCAAGTTGGCACTCAGAGCCGTCGATGTGGATGACTTCCTTGGACTGACGTGAGTAAAAAACCCAGAATTTAATTCTGAAAAAATATTCTGACATGACTTTCTGATTCTGAAATGTACCAGAATTCTGATTTGGAAAAATCAGAAGACCAGAAACCAAAATTCTGATTTATCGAAAAAAACTACCGAGCCAGAATTCTGATTCTGAAAGGTTCTGATTCTGAAAAATACCAGAATTCTGATTCTAAAAATTCTTTCATTTCAGACCAGAATACTTGCTGAGCTACGTCTTCTTCGACTACCGCATGTTGTTGCGCCAGATGTTGAACAAAGGGAAGGAACTGAAGCAGACTTCACAACAAGTCAATAAATGTGATTGCGTGTTGATGTGAATTGATAAAAGAAATATATATTTGTAGATTCTCTTTTCCCTCACAAAAATTCTAGTTGTAAAAACCATTACTTATTGCCCTGTTTTTAAGTCACCCCATTTTCCTGTTCAACATATATTGTGTGCAATGGATAAATATTTAAATTATACCTCGCATTTTCTAATTTTCCATTTAAGATTTATTCGTTCTCTAATATTTTTTTAATATTCAAAAATTCTGGTTACTTTTGCGGACTCCCAAAAATCCGCAACCTTTTGTCCGCAACTTTTTGTCCGCAACTTTTTGTCCGCTTGTCCGCAAGTCACATATTTTATTATTTCCTCAAGTTCAATTTTCTAATTTTTTTTTCTCAAATTAATCCACTCATCTTTTGTCTAATAATTTAAAAAAATAATCCTTTTATGCCCCCAACCTAATCTTTTTGAGAAAATAAAAAAGTATGACTTGCGGACAAAACTTGCGGACTATATAAGAAAATATTTAACCTAAAAACGAAAGCATTCAAAAAAATTTTTTTTTCTTCCAAGTAAATGCTCACTGTCCACATTTACTATTTAAGCAAACAAATGTGCCTCTCCAAAAATAATTTTGTGTACTTTTATTATTTTTATCAGAAATAGACACCCCTCTTTCTTTGACCGATTGATTTGTCCACAAATTGAGTTCCAATTATTTTTTTTCCTTTTTTACTTTAATTTCTTTTTCATTTTTATTTCAGTCTACTTCATTTTAGGATACACCCTTCGTGGGATAAAAAAATCGGACCTTATAAAAAATATTTTTTGCTGACAAAAATTTTGTCCGCAAAAATATTGCGGACAAAAAATTTTTTATTTTTTTTTTAAAAACGTCTCTTAAATCGAGGTGTATCTTATAACGTGGTTTGGGTATATTCGAGGACCTAATTTCTAAATATACCCCTAGGTGTAAAATAGTTTTTTGCGGACGTCCGCAAATATTTGCGGACAAACTTAAAAAAAGTTTTTTTAAGGCAAATTGTCTCAACAACAACAAAAACAACTCTAATGTCCATTAATACTAATAAAAATGAAAAACAACAACAAAGAAGATTATTTTTTTATTGGCTACCTAATATCACAAAAATGGGACAAAATGTCTTCGTTCATTCCATCAGATATTTAATTGTTATATCCTCGCTAATTTCTTTTACGTTGGTTAGTGCAAACACAACATCTTTCAGTTTAACTATAATTTGTATGGTTGAGGGAAGTAATGGCAATATTACACAAGAAGAGCTTCAAGGAAAGAATACAGCATGTGAGGGGTTTTTTTGAATTTTTTAAAATTTATTTTGGGTTTGGAAATGGGAGTGGGGTAAACGCTTTAGGGGAATTCTGTGGACTTGAGAACTTTCCTTAAATAGCTTGACACGTGTAAAGATTCCCATTTTGTGGACTAATAAAAGTCCGCAAAATATTTGCGGACGTCCGCGAAATTTTGCGGATTTTTCATATACAACTTTTTTCCTTCAATTTTAGACTTCAAACGACTCGCATACTCAACTACCGAAAGAAATTCGTTATTCTCGGCAGCAGCTTTGGGATCAATTATTAGTGGATTGGCTATTACTAGTTTGATTGGGCGTTTTGGACTTCGGTATTAATTTTTCATTTTTTTGCGGATTGTCCGCAAATTTTTGCGGATTGTCCGCATTTTTTAAATTCCTCTGTTCTAGAAATGTACTTTCGGCGTATGGATTTCTCTCTGGATTAACAGCATTAGCACTTCCGTTAGCGGCCGCGACTGGTTTTATTCCCATGTTTATTATTCGAATGCTCCAAGGCAGTGCTGGGCCAGCTCAGTACGTAATGATTGGAACTGTTGCTAGAGATTGGGCTCCAAGGAAGTCGATTGGTAGTTATTTGATGTTGCTCTCTTCACATTTTCAAGTTTTTATTTAAAGATTAAAAAATTTATTTTTTTTGCGGATTGTCCGCAACATTTTTTGCGGACGCCAGCAAATTTTTTCCAAATTTTGAAAAATTTTTTTTTAATTTTTTTCAGTTTGGCAGAGTAGTAGGTTTGCCTTTGTCATCAATCTTTTGTTCTCCAACATTGGGTTGGCCATTACTTTATATTTTGCTGGGTTCATTGACCATCATTTCTTTCATGTTCTTTTTTACTATATTTAGAGAACGACCAGAAATTCATCCGTATGTTTTTAAATAATTTTTAAAAAATTCTGGGGGTTTCTGATTATTTTTAATAAAATTCTGAAACAATTCTGATTTTTCTGATATTATTCTGATTTTATTCTGGTTGTTTTTAAATTAATTCTGATTTATTCTGACCGTTTCTAACAAAATTCTGATTTATTTTAACCAGAATTCTGATCATTCTGAACAAAATTCTGATTGGTTCTGAACAGAATTCTGATTTATTCTGGTTATTTTAATTAAATTCTGGTTTTATTCTGACTATTTCTAACCAGAATTCTGATCTTATTTTAACAAAATTCTGATTTTATTATTTTTCAGTTTAATTACCAGAGTAGAACTACAAAAACTTGGAATAAAACCTTTATCAGAAAAATTAGTAACAATAACAACAGACACAACAGAAGAAGAAACAAGCAAAAATCAGTCTATTCCTTACAAGTCAATTATTGGGGATTGTGTTGTTTGGCTAGTGCTTTTAACTTATTGGTCAGATGAAATTGGGTTTGAAATGCTTGGACAATTTGGGCCGACTTATTTAAATCGGGTAGAGAATTTTTTAGAAATTGAAAAAAAAATTTTTTTTCAAAGGTTCTAGGCATTGATATTCGCACAACGGGAATTATTAGTGCTACAACTTATCTTCTCTCTGTGGGTGTTAAAGTATTGGCTGGGTGGATATATACCCATTTACCGTTGAAAGGCGAACGTGCTCGTATTAATATATTTACGGCGCTTACACAGGTTGATTTAAAATCAGAATATTAGAATAAAAAATCAGAATAAATACCAGAATAAAAAATCAGAATAAAAATTCTGAACAAAATATCAGAATAAAAAAATCAGAACAAGTATCAGAATTAAAAATCTGAACAAGTACCAGAATTAAAAATCAGAACAGAAATATCAGAACAAAAAATCAGAATAAAAAATCAGAAAAATCAGAATAATTATCAGAACAAATCAGAAATATCAGAACAAATTATCTTTTCCCTTTAGATTGGCATGTCTTCCTGCTTTATATTATTAGCACTACTCCCACTAGCAAAATGGGTTCCATTGTGGTCTGTGCAACTTGTCTACACGCTTATCAACCTTTTTTGTGGTCTAGATTTTCTTGGTGTTATTAGATGCTCACAAAGGGTTTTTTTTTATTTAATAAATTTTTAAAACCCCCTTTCGAATCCAGCAACATACTTGAGGGATGAATCGCTATAGGTGATGTTGCCTTTAAATAATCGTTACTATCGAGTAGCAGCGATTCCTTAAGGCGTCTGGTTCCAAGGGTGTTACTTAAATAGTTACACCAATACTGAGGGTATCCACCATCTTTTGGACCTCCTGGCATCAGAGGTGTCGCTTATAATGGAATAGCCAATAATGGGTAGGGCCGGTGTTGGGGGTGTCTTCTATATAGAATGTCTTTAAAAAAAGTCGCTTATATCGAATGTCTCTAAAAAGGAGTCTCCTATGTAGAATGTCTTTGAAAAAACGTCGCCTATATCGAATGCCTTTAAAAAAGGAGTCGCTTATATCGAGCGTCTTTTAAAAAGAAGTCGCTTATATCGAATGTCTTTAAATTCGAGTCTAATATCATTTCCATTTTCAGATATCTCAACAATTCTCGCACGTCTTAATGGCCTGGAACAGCATGATTAGTTCAATCACAATACTTTTACTTCCCCTTTTTGTCACATTAATAGCTCCATACAATTTAATTCATGAATGGAGTAGAATATACATAATTATAGGGATATTCCAATTAATAATGATGACATTCTTTTTTATTTTTTGTGATACAAAACCTAGGGATTGGACAATTACAAGTAATAATATAACAACTAATAGTAGTGAAGAAGAAGAAGAAACAAGTGAATAATGAAGGAATTAACTAACAAATTAATTAACAATTTTTTGTGGGTGTTTTTATTTTTATGTAAGGCATTTTCCCCCCTCACTTATATTTTTTTAATAAATAAATTGAAAAATTAAGGAAAAATTGTTTTTTTGGATGGGAAGTAAAAAATAGCCCAGAAATCAACTTTATAAAATTCAGAATCAGAACTCGGAATAACAGAGTTAAATCAAAAAATCAGAATTTAATAAAATCAGAATTTAAAAATTCAGAAAAAAATACCAAATAAAAAATCAGAATTTCTATCAAAATCAGAAAACTTAGGTTCAGAAAAATCAGAATTCAAAAACCAGAATAATAAAATTTTAAAGAAATCAGAATTTAAAAATCAGAACTGTAAATCCTCCCAACATTCCAAAGATCAGAATGAAAACTATGCAACACTCTAAACGAATCAGAACCTAAAACAGAATTTTTTTATCTTTTTTTTCTCTATCCTCAAAAAAATTAAATTTAATTTGGAGTGGGTAAGCAATCGTTTTATAAATTATAAAAAAGAAAAAAAACCTTAAAATATTCAAGTATGTGGCAATTTAAAAAATATATTCCACACAAAAAAAGATTTTTTTCACATAAAAAATTAAACATCAACAATAGCATCTTCATCGTTAGTATTTGTTGAAATTTGTTCGTTATTTTGCGATTCCTCTGAAAATTTTTAAAAAATTTTTTAAAAATTAAAAAAATTTTTCTAAGAATTTCAGAAAAATTTTTTTGAAAATTTTAGAAATTTTTCAAAAAAAATTTTTTTTTTAATTTTTCAAAAATTTTTTTTTGAAAATTTTAGAAATTTCAAAATTGAAAAATTTATTTTTTTGAGAATTTCAAAAAATTCCTAAAAAAATTTTTTTTTGAATTTCTCTTAAAAAACCTTGTTGTAGTTGTTGTTGTAAATGTAAAGAATTAACAACTTCGTCAATATGTTTATTCCTCTCTTCATTATGGAAATTAATTTTTTGTTTATTCCCAACTTTATTTATTGTAAAATTTATTTCTTCTTCTGTTGGACTATTTGGCTGAGGTAGAATAAAGTCGTCGGTAAATGAATCCTTTCGAGGTCTACCTCTTTTTCTGGGTCCTTTAAAAAATTGAATTTGTTGAGAAAAAAATTTTGGGGGGTTGCGGACTATTTTTGCCGACTTTTCTCTCAAATTGTAAAAGATATCCTCTTCGTTAAAAAATTTTTGCGGACAAAAAATTTTTGCGGACAAAAAAATTTTGCGGACAAAAAAATTTTTTGCGGACAAAATAATTTTTGCGGACAAACAAGCATTTTTGCGGACAAAATAATTTTGTCCGCAAAAAAAGTTTTGCGGACAAAAAATTTTTGCGGACAAAAAAAATTTTTGCGGACAAAATAATTTTTGCGGACATTTTCTTAGAAAAAACTCAAAAACAACCCAAAAATTTATAAAAGCCACCTTGCATTTGCTGATATCTATAACGTAAATAACTTGGAGGCATATCCTCAATTATACCCCCACTATTAATCATCATCATTTGCCATTTTTCTTGTTGTTTAGCCATTACAGCCTGTTTTCTCAATCTGCAATATTGTTGTCTCAATTTTGGCCATTCAGGAAAACATTCTTCAACAGATAACCCTAATTGACGAGCTTCCAAATTCATTCGATCCAAAGCTTTTTTATAAGCATCTTGTGGTAATAAATATAAATCTTTAACTTGTCGTCGAGATGTTCGGTCAACTTGTTGAACTAAAACTTGTTCTACTGGTTTGGCTATACATTCTGGGTGATGTTGGGGATACCTTTATAAAAAGAAATTTTAAAGGCTTAGATATTTTTGACACTCAATATCCCTCTTAAGCTACCCAAATCCCAAGATTAAATAATATCAATTGATTTGACACCCGCAGCTTAAAGCCAACATAGAGTGGCTTCGAAACAGAGGTGTTACGAAATTTTAAATTAAGATTTTAGAATTTTTGTGGTATTTTCTATTTTTGAAATTGCACAAAAATTTGACTTCTTGGTGCAAAAAGGGAGAAATCTGACTTCTGTACCCTTCAAAATTCGCATATTTTTGCCTTTGGCGCTGGAAATGGAAGTAATCTATCCTGTTACTTCCTAAACGCTTCTGCCATTCCTTCATAGATGTCCTTCTGCTCCACCTTCTGCATAGCTGCACAAGAACCTAGTTCGGGTTCATCGGTTTGTCGAGTCGCTGAAGCAATTCCTGCATGACCCTCGTCCGTTCCCCTGTTGTCGTTTGCAGTTTTGTTGATGCCAGCAGCAGTCGTGTGATGATAGATGACTGGCGTAGTATGAGGCAAAAGAAGATATTGAACATTTCAATAAAGCTGCTTTTATATCCCCCTATTTTTCTTTGATGACAATTTCGTACTTCCTTCTTGAGAATATACTATAAAAGCACCCAACATTTCGTCCGTTTCCCAACACCTCTACATCACAACCCTTCAAACATCTACATCGTCTACACAAACAACTCTTCATGCTCGGCCTTCTTCCATTGGAGCTCGACACCGGACCCTGGACCAGAAAGTCGTCAACGCTGTGCTCTCTGCTGCTGCTGCTCACCATCGCCGCACTCGCAGTTCCTGGACAGGTCAACAGCGAAGAAGTCGGATTCGGCAAGCACACAATGGTTGACAAAAAAGTGACGCTCGCTCCCAACACCGTAACTTCCGACAAGGTGGACGTCGTCCCTGGTAGTTGTAAATTCAAGGAGCTGTATCCGGACGCCTGCGATGTTACAATCAAAGACGGCTATATGTGAGGACTTTTTTTATTCCTTTTTAAAGACTAATCGTAACTAACATATTATTTTGTTTCAGCGAGCTTCGGTACAACTATGGCAGCAAAGGATGCACTGTGGACCTGCTCAGCGAGAACGCAGCGAACGACAACTTGATCAAGTTCACGACCGGAGTGCGGCATCCGAGAGGTGGAGATCTCACCAAGTGCCTTGCTGAAAATCCCGATTTCGTTGGAAGCCATAACAACATGTGAGTTTGTTAAACCTGTCGAGTTATTGTTAACTTTCAACTGATTTTAACCTTAACTGATTTAAGTTTTCCCAAAACTTTTTAGCCTGCCTTTCGTCTACAGCGTGGACAACACGGTCATCGAACATCTCAACAACAAAGGCCCGTACACTGGTTCTGGTACTTGCAGTGATGGAGATATGTGCTCAACGCAAATTTGCATGCAGTGGACATTCCTTGAAGTCTCTTGGAGCAGGTCTAAGCAAGGGAAATACTTTGCTTTTACACATCCAGGTGAGGATCTTGTTCCTTTTTTTAATATCATCCTTAAAATTTTTCTTCAGTTGGGGAAGTAGCGAGTCAAAGCTTGAAGCAGGCCGGAACTTCCACGACCTTCAATCTGACAATAAATTCTTCGAGCACGTTCACGATGCACTTCTCGAAACCAGAGTTATTCAACAACGAAAAGGCTGCTTGCGTTCCAAAGGACAACCAGACCAGAAAACCCGAAACATGGACGATCACGAAGGGAGAGCACGAGGGCAAACGACTGCTTGTCTTCAGCCTGCTTCGACAAAACGCGACTTTTAAGTATGTTAGTGGCCAACGCTCAGGACATCCAAACGGACCGGATTGTGAACTGTTCGTTCGATTTGTGAGTTTTTATCCATTTTTTAAAACCTTTCTAATAATTACGTTTTTCGTAGGATGTAAACGACTACAAGCTACTCCTTGTCAACCCTCATACAACAACGTCAACGACTACTTCGACGACCACAGAGGCTCCATCAACGGGAACATCAGAGCCGCCTGAAACGACAACAGCTCCCTCTGGTTCTTCATCGACAACTTTGCCTACGACCGACAACAGCTTCCCTTCCATCAAAACGACATCTCGAACAACAACAAGGCGCCCGGAACAACAGGAGTGTGGCGGAGGTCTCTACACTGCAATTGGCATTGCTGCTGCTGGCATCATCGTCGGGATCATCATCGCAGTTTTGGTCTGGCTCTGGATGAAGGGCAAGGCAGGAAAGGATACGAAAAAGGGAGGGAAGCAGGACGCCGAACGCGCAGAAGAAGATCGTCTGCTTGCGCTGTACAAGGCTGAGGAGAAGACCAAAGGCAAAAAGGCCCTCGGGACGTTTGCTGCATGGAAAAAGAATGTGAGTTTAAAAATTTGAGAAAATACATTTAATCAGCCTTCTTTTCCCATTTTTTCAGAGAAAGGAGAGCGAAACGAAGACTGCGGTGGGGCTGCCTTCAATCGAGGACGAGCTCGACGCAATCTGGAAGAGAGTGGAGAAGAAAAAGGCCATGGACAAGCTGCAGTACCTTGTGGATCAGTTCGAGAAGCGGAAGGACAAAGAACTCCTCGAGCGAGGATACAAGCCGGAACTGAAAAAGAAGGGACTTGCAGCTGTTGGATCTTTCGAGGAGTGGAAAAAGGTGAAATTTTAAACATTTTTTCTCTCTGAATCTCAACTTATCACAAATTTTTCGATTTTTCAGAAAAAGAACATTGCGGCGACGTTCACCTTGAACGACGGGACAAGGACGGCGATTGAATACGAGCAGCCAAAGGTCATCGAGAAGATCGTCGAGGTTGAGAGGATCATCATTGAGAAGGATGACGAGTGGACAATCGAGGAGAACCCGACAATTGAGGAGCAGGAGAGACTGGCGGAGATAAAGGCGGCGAATAGAGGCGCTGTGGACGGTGTTGAGGTTCCAAAGTCTGAGGAGGAGCCGGAGCCGGTTGATGAGAGGTGGATTCCGCCGTCGGAACCGAATAATAACCCGAGAGAGGAGATATAGTTGTGATAAATTTGTGTCACCATATATTGTTCTCTCATTGTATGTATTGTATATTTCTTGTTGTTTGTATTGTATTTGAATTGTTGTATTTAAATTGTATTTTTGATGTGTGTAGATAAATTGTTGTTTGAGTTGTGTGTATTTTTTTAGACTCGAAAAATTTAGGAAATACCCCCTTATTTTAGTTTGAGTAGCCCTTAACGTCATTGCTATAAAGCATGGTCTCCTTACAAAATTCGAAAAAGGTCCAGGGTTTGAGTAACCCTTAACATCACTCTTAACATCATTTTAGTAATTTATACACCAATCAAAATCTACTCCAAAATTTACCCTTGTATGATCTAACAAGGAACCCCTCCCGAAATGTGAGTATCACAGCAATCTTGTATTTTTCTCTTGTAGAGGATGGGTGTCAAGTGTTTAGAACAAAAGTCAAGTTTTCAAAATTATCCTCGGATCAGGTTAAAGGTCAAAAAAAAAGTCAAAAGGTTTTGAGTAACCCTTGCTATAAAGCATGGTCTCCTTCAAGCATGTTTCCCCCTGAAATCAACCTCTCCTGTCTCCTTACAAAATTAATATACTCACACATTTTGAGTCCCTTTTACCCAAAAAATAATTTTAAAAGAAAAATAAAAATACCTTTCGCTAACAATTTGTCCATCTTCAACAATCAATTTTGCACGTATTTGAACTCCATCTTTTTTAATTAAAGTATCACAGCGAGAACAACGAAAATACATTTTCCTTCCATCTCTGCTTTTATTAGTTAATCTATATTGACGTTTTAAACCTTTTTCGTCATCAATTACTAAAATGGTAGGCGCTAATTTTGCTGACAATTCTAATTTAACACGTGGAGCATCTTCTGGTGGTTGTTCAAAAATACGATGAGTACGACGTGGCCTTCCTACACGACTGAAAATTTAATATTTAATTGAATAGTAATTTGAAAAAGAGCCCCAAAAAGTCACCAAGTCACGTTAGAGAATGTTAAGAGAATTCCCCTCATATCAGAAAATCACTTTTTAAAATCAGGGTTAACGGATTATAAACAGATTTTGCGTAAGGTTGATGCATCCGAATATACAGATAGAAAAAGACCGAATATCAGAAAATATTCATTTCGGATATCGGTTCCGGACTATAAAGATACCTAATTGAGGATTACTATAATTGAGGATTCAAAATAAATCCTCAAATAAAAAATATTTCTTACTAGGATGATCTAAATCTAATGTAAGGGGTGTGTGAGGGGTTTAAGAACTTGCAATTCTGTGGATGGCGGGCGACTGCCCAAAGATCTTTCTCAACTGCGGGCAGCCATAAAACCTTCAAAAGGCACTAAAACCCTTAAAACCCTCAAGGGACCCCCTAGGTCATTAGGGGTGCCTTGAGTGGATTAGGGGCATATAAAAGTGTGTGAGGGGTTTAAACACCTTGGAGTTCTGTGGATGGTGACTGCCCAAAATTTTTTGACTTGCGGGCAGCCCTAAAACCTTCAAAAGGCACTAAAACATCACAGACATCCCCCTTAAACCCAATCTAATCTAAAAAATCAAAAACTAAAAGAAACCGAGAAAAAGCATTTCTTTGTTGTACAAATGCAGGCACAAAAGAATGTCCAATAATACTAGCCTCTTCATACAATGACCGAGCAGATTGGACAAAAAAATAAAATTCGTGTTCATTTTGACAACAAATCTTCATTTCTCTCAACTAAAAAAAATTTCCTTTTTATTTTTAGATTTTATTTTTAAAGAAAAAAACCTCTTCAGAATACTGACTTCTATGAATCCAAACAGTAAAAATACGAAGTAATAATTCTGAAGCAACTTTACAACTAATACCAGGAAAATATGGAGGAAAAGCCTGAAAAATAAATTTAAAAAAAAAAAAATAAATTAAGATTATAGGGGAAAAAGAGTCTGCCCTTTAAAATACAAGTAACAGAACTTTAAATAATATAGGAGACAGCAAAAGTTAAATTTTTTAAAATTTAAACAACCAAGAACCTCCAAGAACCCAGGCCTTGTTTTCTAACTATTTATTTGTGAATAAACCTTATATAAATAAAAATTAGTCGAACAAATAGTTCTGTGGTTGGGTTAACCCAAAATGTAAAACCCAACGACAAAAAACTTAACGAACAAAAAGAGCTCCCCCTAGGTGGTTAAAAAGGGCAATGGTAAGGTTAACCCAAAATGTAAGACCCAACGGCAGAAAAAATCTAAAAACCCAAAGAGATTCCCCCCCCCCCCCCGCCCCTACGTCGTTAAAAAGAGAAAAAGTCAAAAACATGTTGGAATATAAGTGGATTTATTATAAAAAAAAGACAGAAAACAAACTATAGTTTTTGCGCCTTCTTCAATAGCCATATTTAGTGAATTTGTAGTAGCAAGATAAACTTTTTTGACATCAATTAATCTATTCAAATCAATTGGAGAAGGCACGATTGTATGAACAATAACTAAAAAATTAATATGTAAGGTGAACAAGTTTTGGATCAATGGCTTCTATAAGAATTAGAAAGAATTTGGCTAACAATTTAACGGCTAAGCAAGGATTCGTGATCCATAAAAGAAAAGTCAACGTCCCCGGCAGCTTATGTTAGTCAATAGAGCAAATTAAAGTGGTAAGCGAAACATCGCTTAATACCCTGCCTAATGGTTATACGTTTGCTTTCTTCTACTTAAAAAGTAGACGGGCCTGACGTCACGCGGACATATCGGGATATTTCAATGTACGAACAGCTACCCTACTGATTTCGGGACCTAAGGTCACAGGGTCTTGGATAGTATAGTCCTATGAGGAATAGAGTTTTTATGTTTTAGAACAATCGTAAACACGCACGAAATTATTTTTGTCACCCCAATCCCGATATGTCCGTCTCGATATGTCCGCACACCCCTAATGGCTACACTAAAAATTATACGGGCCTGATTACAAAAAAGGAGTAGTGGATGGATAAAGAGTAAAAATCTCTTCTATAAAAAATAAAAAAAACAAAGGAATACATTGAAAGTTATTGCTAGCTCCAAAAGCAGACGTCACCCTCGAAGAAGTAGGACAAGCCCCAATAAATTTAGCACAACTTTCTGCCAATTCCGGACCAGCAAGTTGATGTATATTCTCAAAATAACCCATTCCAGTAAGGATATCAGGGCAACAAAAGTTGATGAAACAATCAGCGTGAACTTTTTCCAAGACTTCGCGACATACAATCACCTTAAAAATAGTAACGTCTGGTTTAGATTATGAGTCCTAGAGTGATATGATCTTATAATACCGAAAGCTTGAAATACCAAATCCACAAAAACGCCTGGAAACATTCTCGGAACAACTACCATTTTTGGCATTTCAATCGTTTATGAGGACGGGGGAAGGGGGTTTGTATTTCAAGCTGTTGGTAATATAAGACGTCACGATGAGAGTTTATGAGTCAAATCAAAAGTTTATGCATTCTACGGAACACATAAACCTTAATGTGACTCATAAATCTTAAATGAATCGATAACCTTTGAATGGACTCATAAACTCGAAAAGAGCTAAACAGTTTTATAAAAAAATTTTAAAATAAAAAAAAACCTTCTCTTTAAATAATGAGCGTTTTGTAATTGCAGGTCTTGATGGAATTGTAGAAGACATTTTATAATAGCTAGCATAAAATAATTTTTAAAAATCTGAAAAAAAATTAGAAAATAATTTTTAATAGGATGATTTTTTTGAGAAGGAAAAGTGGACAACATGCGCATAAAATCGTCCATAGCTCCCTCTTGTCAATGTCTTTCATACCAGTTAGTCCGCTTATAAAATGTGCCTTTCCTTAAACGATTTCCAAAAATAAGCTCAAGTCCGCAAGAAAAGTCCGCAAATTTTGTCCGCAAGAAAAGTCCGCAAATTTTGTCCGCAAATTTTGTCCGCAAGAAAAGTCCGCAAATTTTGTCCGCAAGAAAAGTCCGCAAATTTTGTCCGCAAGAAAAGTCCGCAAATTTTGTCCGCAAGAAAAGTCCGCAAATTTTGTCCGCAAGAAAAGTCCGCAAATTTTGTCCGCAAGAAAAGTCCGCAAATTTTGTCCGCAAACAAGTAACAAACAAAAAAATTAAAAAAATATTATAAAGTTTAAAAACAAATAGTAGAAAACAAAATTTAAAAAAAAAGTAAGAAAATATTTATTGCAAACAACCCAAAAAAAATAAATTATAAATGTAAAATAAGTTTTTTTTGTTTAAATTTAAATAAATAAATGTGCGTGTATGTATTACACGTCGACAGAAAAGAAAATTTACACTTTTTATATCAGGAAATAACTCCCAATTAAAATTTTTATTTAATTCAAGATTTTAGTAAGAGAGAGAGAGAGAATTAAAAGTTTAGCTCCTAACAATAAATAGGTCTCGGTCCTGCGATTTCCTGGAAAATTATTGTCAAGCGCCTTCATTCACACCACGTCCTTTTTAATAGATCTTAAACCCCCCACCTATTAAGCGTTTTAAATGCTAGCCAAATAGATCTTCCTTACATTTTTTTGCAATTTTTTTAAAGCGGAATGATATAAGGAATTTTAATGGAATGATACGACTCTGAAAACAAAAGATTTTTGATGCCTGATTTTATAAAATATTTTTAAAAGTATTGCAGGAAAGTTCGAAATTTTTTTATCAGGCCAAGTCCACAAATTTTATCCGCAAAAATTAACTAAAGAATCCAAAGAACCAGGCGAATACAAAAACAGCTTTCAAACATTAGGGGTGCTCCAATTAGGTCCCAAAAGCAAAAAGTTACGGAACCCAATCCCATTTTTAAATCCAAAAACTGGGTATTATTTGACGAAGAAATATATAGGGAACAGGGTCCTCAATTACCAGAAAAGTGCAAATTTAGTAATTATACCATATTTAAATAAAAAATTCCTCTCATTTCTTCCCAACATATTCAGAACGACGACTAACCGCAATACCACGAACAGCATGAGAAACCGAAGAACTTGGACGATTTGGAGATTCCGGCATAAGACTACGACGTTGAACAGAATTACCAAAACGCATAGGAGGTTGGACTAGTTTTGGTTTGGTGTCAAAAATAGAAGAAGAAGAAGAAATTGATTTTGGAGTTGCTGGTGGTGGCTTGGACCTAAAAAAGGAATTAATTTTTAGATATTTTCTAAGGAGTCAATAAACACGGATCAAGTAAAAAATAAGTCAAATAATGAGGAAAAGGAGCCAAAATGGTCAAAAAAGAGCCAAAATGGCCAAAAATATTTCAGAATTATTCCTTGTGAAAATCAAAAATTTTGTGAAATCTGACGCCATTTCTGTCAAATTCAACTGGAAAGCTCAACTTGATTACCGACCCCAATAAGCCCTAATTGGAATCAATTCAAAAATAAGTAAAAAAACAAACTCAGGCATAACACTGCGTCGTTGAGCGGTATTACCAAAACGCATAGGAGGTTGAACTACTACAGGTTTGGAACCAAAGACAGATTTAGGTTTTGGAGTTGATGGTTTAGAACTAAAAATAATTATTAGATGATAATTTTGGAAAAACCAAAGACGGAACAAAGTTTAAAATAAATAAAGACAAAGGCTTTTATCCCCCACTAGAGAAATGCCACCCATTTAAATGGTATAAAATAATGATTGACTTGGGTCTGAACCTAGGCATGGGTTTTTCATGTACTCAGAGTCCAGGCATTTTTTGACCCTACTGGGGTTTTCCTGGGCCCGGGTTTTCCTGGACTCAGAATCCGGCCCAGGTCAATAAATCAAACCCGGAACAAACCCGGAAGAACGATATAACTAACCGTCGAAAGGCTTCGAACCTAACCATTCCAGAAGTCAGTAACAAGTCGGGTGTGTTACCCCAAAAAGTCTTGCTGAAAAGGTGATCCTTATAAACCCCGAAATTTCAAAAAACAAACTCAGGCAAAACACTACGACGTTGAACAGAATTTCCAAAACGCATAGGAGGCTGAACAGCATTAGGCGGTTTGGAGCCAAAAACAGAAGAAGATGGACGTTTTGGAGTTGATGGTTTGGATCTTTAAAAATTTTAATGGCTGTACTTTAGTACGTGGGTGCAGGCTTTAATTTACAAATGTTATACCATTCGAAAGAGCTCGTCGAGCTGAGTCGAATGCCACCAAAATTAGATCTAGGAAAAATTTCTGGACCGAGATATAGGTCCTTGAAGTTTGAAAAACCATAGGGGGGACCAAGCACTTTTTTGGGGTGAAAAATTCGAAAATGCAAATGATACCTCATTTGAAAGAGCTCCTCGAGCTGAGTCGAATGACATCAAAATCAACAAAATCCGACTTGATTGGACAAAGTTCTGATCTTTTCTTTTAGCTCCTTACCTATGGCATCTGTGGAGATTTTTGCTGATACAGAGGCTCCAAATACGTCCAGAACAAGGGAGATAAGAATAGGTTTATGTTACGAGCCCAGACCCATCGCCCGTAGACTCCCCGCGAGGCGCGTGCCGCAAAACCCCGCGCGAAGCGCGGGGTTTTGCACAAGCGCCTCGCCGACGCTCCATAGGTTTATGTTGCCTGTTTTTGTGTCTTAACTTTGTCTAATCTTGTTCAATCATGGTGATTTTGGTCTCATTCGACTCAGCTCGTCGAGCTCTTTCGAATGGGGTATTATTTGTATAAAAAAATTTTTATTCCAAAAATCGCCCCTTTGTATCTTAGGTTTTAGGGGCTTATATCTCGGTCCAATCAAGTCGGATTTCGTTGATTTTGGTGTCATTCGACTCAGCTCGAGGAGCTCTTTCGAACGAGGTATAATTTACATATTCGAATTTTTTACCCCAAAATTGAGCTTACTCCCCCCTATGGTTTTTCAAACTTCAGGGACCTATATCTCGGTCCAGAAATTTTTCCTAGATCTAATTTTGGTGGCATTCGACTCAGCTCGACGAGCTCTTTCGAATGGTATAACATTTGTAAATTAAAGCCTGCACCCACGTACTAAAGTGACCCCATTTTAATTTAAAATTGAAAAGAAAAAAAACAATACAATTGCTTTGTAGTCTTCGCTGGCTCAATATTTTCCCGATTAAGTGTAAGCACTAAAAAATAAATATAAAAAGTAAATACGAGGAGTGAGTAAAAAATCAATTTTTCAGTCTCTTCCTCCTTACTAGAATTGACGGAACCGAAAAGCCTAAGATTTTCGGTTCTGTCGGTAACCGACCACAAAATGAGGGTGAACGAAAGCAACAAGCAAAAACTTCGAGAAGGTCGCAGGAATCGAACTTGCTCGTGAATAAACTTTTATCTTCCTTATTTACTAACAAAAAAGGATTATAAGCAGAAAAATTATTTTGGAGGGTAAAGGTTGGAGGAATAAATATGAGAAGTGAGAAAAGGATCAATTTTCTCAGTCTTTTCCTTCGTACTAGAATTGTTGGGTTCAAACCGAACCGAAAAACCTAAAATCTATGGTTCGGAATGTCGGTTACTCTACCAACTATATGTAAACATAAACACATAAAACAACTGAAAGGAGGTCGCGGGATCGAACCCGCTTGTGGATGACTTCTACCCCCCCCCCCCCTTACTTCCCAACAAAAAAGGGATCATATAAGTAAAAAGAATTATTTTGGAGGGTGACTTGCTTTTTTAAAAGCATAAAGGAAAAGACTGGTTCAATATTAGTGAAGACACGGAATTCTCCCAAATTAATGTGCCAACCCAAAAACTCAATCTTAAAAATTAAAAATAAACAAACTCTCAAACAATCCATCACCAAGTGTATCATTCATTTCGTCAGTTCCCAATTGTTTGTAACGTGGCACGGTCGGAATAAAAAATTCATCCAAATTTTGAGAATTTGAAGACATAATGAATTTTTTTTTAATTTAAAGAAAGTTTTTTTAATCTAAAAAATAAAAGTTTTCGATTCGGCTTAATGGTTAGTCATATCAACAAAATTTTATTATACCGACAAATTTATATTTAACAAATCAATGCATTAGGAGACAAAATTCACTTAAAAATCACAAAATGGAAGCGGAAACTGACAACCGCAGCTGAAAACAAACTTCGAAAAATTTAAAAATTTGTATATTTCTTATTCAAGAGAAATAGTATAGAAAAAGGAGAGGTTTGGGACATAATTTCATTTTCATTAAAAATAAACATAATGCCAAATAAATAAATAAATTAATTAAAAACGCTCCAATTTTGAATGTCAGAGGCGAGCAGAAGACCTTTTTTGGGCCATAACTTTTTTAATTTTTTAAACACACTAGATAATTCTTATATCAATCGAAAGCTCTTGATTTGCAGATTATTTTTTCTAATAATTTTGTTTTTATCAAATGATCCCCTACAAAGTTAGAGTTGGGTAACCATATAAAATCACGATTGTCCGCACATTTACGGCTGTAACTTGTTAACAGATGCTCTGATCAAATTGATCTTGTTATAAAAAATGATCAGCACATCCAGAGCTTTTGTTTGATATATAGAATAATAAGAAAAGTTGGTGATTTTAAAAGAAATAAGTCGAAAAGTGCTTAAAGACTGGAATTGGAGGATATCTGTAGTTTATTCCCTCCAACCAGGCGACATTTAAAAAAATAATATAACACAATATTCAAAAAAGATCTTGCTTATCAGAGCTTTCGAATGATATATGACCCATTCAGATTGGATCAAAAATAAAAAAGTTGTGGCCGATCAAATATGCTTGGTTCTCCTCCCAGTATTTAACTCTTTTAATTATTCAAGGAGAATTTTCCTCAATTTATTTTTCACTAATTTTTATATGTGTTATTTTTACAAAAACAAAAACATTTTTATTTTAAAAACATTTCCCCAACAAAATACAATTTTGCAATATTACTCGAATTAATTGGAAACAAAATATGTGAGGGTAGATTTAACACTCATTTTCCAGTACAAATTTAAACAAAAATTTTCTTTCTGTCGCTAATGACAACACCCAACTTAAAAAAATTTTTTTTTTAATTTTTGTATTTTAAAAAGTGAACTTTTATTTAATCATTTAAGCAAACACGAATTTTAAATTGAGGGAATATAATTAAAAATTAAAAATGAAACATTCACACGACATTTTTTTCTCTCTCCTTTCCCTCTCCCCGTTTCACCTCTATAATTAAATAAGCTTTTAATATAAAGTTTATTTTATTTAATTTTTTTCCTCAAAGAAAATTTTTCTCATTTTCACCTTTCATTTTTAAAATTAAAAAATTTAGAAAAACCCTCCTTTGAGTTTTTATCCCCCTTGAACTTCTCAAAAACTAGCAATTTCTCCCCAGTAATTTCTCAAGGGCCCCTAATAATCCCTAGTAATCCTCTAAAACGTACTTTAAAAATTGCTAGGGATAGGCCACAATAATTGTCGGCATAAATAAAAAATAGGCCAGATTCTCTCAACTCTATCTTTATCTTATCACACCTTTAAAGGAAGATTCTATCCGGTATAGTTGAGAAAATAAGATCGGTGACAAGTGGGATAAGTAGGAGATTTTTGTCTTGGAGGCAATACAAGCTGTGATAAGTCGTAGGTGGAAAAAACAAAAATCTCTGAGTTATCACACCCTCTGGAGCGTATTTAGAGTAGTGATACATTATGTGTGATTTATTTTTTAGAAAATCCACAAACAAAATCATATAGAAGATAGACAAATCAATTTATTGGGTTGCTTCATTTTACCCAATTTAATCCATAACTGTCCTTTTTTTATTTTTATTAGCTAGCTAGCTATTTATTTAGTTGTTTAAAATGACTTTTTTTGAAACAATCTATAACAAAAAAATTCTAATAAATTAGGGGTAAGTTCCAAGCCTTAATGTTGCCCCGTTCCCTTCACACTACTACTGTTCCCTTCGCTTTACTGTCCCTTTGTCCCTACTTGGTCCCCTCGCGCCACTGTTCCCTTCATACTACTGGGCCCTTCACTCTACTGTTACCTTCAACTATTGTTCCCTTCACACTACATACAGGGCCCTTCGCTCTACTGTTCGACTAACCCCTCATAACGAAAAATTTTGACAATTCATCTCTTTCAGCCATTCCAAAATGACCGTATCTTCGGATCTACATAGATCCTCCAAGTCTTCTATAGACGCCCTTCTGCTACACAAAACAGATTGGCGTTCCATCTATTTTATTACTTCTGTTGCTATGATGGATTCAATGCGTATTTCTACAGTCTTGTCCAACAGTTGGCCATATATCTCAAGCCTCGACCCGGAGATAACTGAAAATTTTAATGGATTGGGTGTTTCTGTGTATACTTTAGGTGAGGACTTTTTGATTTACCCCATTCATTCTAGTGTCTACTTCACCTTATGTTCCCTTCACCCCACTGCACTATGTTCCCTTTACCTTACTGCCACTATGTTCCATTCACCTTACTGGCAATATGTTCCCTTCACCCTACTGCTACTATGTTCCCTTCACCTTACACTATACTGTTCCCTTCACTCTACTGTGCTATTCACATTACGTTCCCTGCACCCTACTTCTACTACATATATCCCTCCACTCGACTGTTCCTTTCGCACCACCTCTTACACGTTCCCATTACCTTATTAACTTATCTACCTAGGAGCTGCACTTGCTTCACTTCTTGCTGGTTGGATCAGCAACAAGTTATCGCATACAAGGTGGGAAATTGATCTTACCTCTCAAATTTATATCAATTTTTAGACCCCCCATTATGGCGGGTCAGATAATCGCAATTGTCTCAACTTTACTTTATGCCAATTTGGAATTGATTCCTTACAACCGCCGCTATGGATTTTTTGTTTGCCAAATTCTTTTAGGGATTTCTAATGGTTAGATAGATTAGATAGTTAACCTCCAAATCCCATCATCTATTAAGGTGCTATACAAACATGGAGAGTTCATGTAGCTATGTCCAGCACAGATCATGACCGCTCTAAGGCAAACTCGATAATTGGCTTTTCATTAAATATTGGATTTATTCTTGGACCATGTAATTTTATTTTTTAAAGAATTTTATCTTGAAGATCAAGAACTCTTTACCTTATTCTTTCCTACGGACTACCATGAATATTCTCTTAAGACAATGTTCTCTTCAGGCTATCCCTAATGTTCCCTTTGGACTATCCCTTATATGTTCCCTTTGGACTACCCCTTATATGTTCCCTTCGGACTATCCCTTATATGTTTCCTTCGGACTATCCCTTATATGTTCCCTTTGGACTACCCCTTATATGTTCCCTTTGGACTATCCCTTATATGTTCCCTTCGGACTATCTCTTATATGTGCCCTTCGCTCTACCTCTACTGTACCTTCTGGGATACCCCTTAATGTTCCATTAGCTTTACCTCTCTACTCCCCGCTCTATAACCTTTTCAAGACACTTGATGATCAAAAGTTGATCTTCTGGGTCAAATAAATTCTTCAACGTTTTTCTCTACAGTGACAGTAATGCTTTTTACCCGCTTACTCTCAACTTCGATCAGACTTCCTTGGGGGGTTCAATTAAGTATATACACTGCTCCAATGTATTTTATGGCCTTTATTTCAATTATTGGATTAATTCTGATAATTATTGGATTTGATGGCAAAATGGATAAGCCACACAAACCACACGGAGATGAGGATAATGGAGTATCTAATAAATGTGATCAGAAATGGGCGATTAAAAGTAAAGTTCAGCTTGGTACTTCGCCTATAGATGCCGAAAAGGCACATTTGGAGATTGTTCCTTCAAGTGACGGTGAATATTTATTTCATGGACATTTGAGTCTTAACATCTAGGCAATTAAGTCTTGGCTTCATAACTTAGGACAGCTGGCCCTTGAGTCTTGTTGCTACACCAATTGAGTCCCGGACAGTTATAAAAAAGACACCAATTGAGTTTAAAATTTCCATTTAAGACACTCCCAAAGTTGAAAAACCTAAAGCTTTTCAATTTGATTGGGTTGCTATACTTGCTTGTATCGTTGCACGCCTTTGTATTTGTTTTCTGATTTTATACCTTACGGCATTGGCTGTGCCCTACTCAATGACTACTTTTGGATGGAGTGGAGAACAAATGGTAGCTTTTATTCTGATTTTTATGCTGAGATTCTGGTTTATATTCTGATTTTATTCTGACATTCCGATTTTATTCTGACATTCTGATTTTTATTCTGACTTTTATTCTGGTTTCTATTCTGATTTTATTCGAAATTTTGACTTTTATTCTGATTTTATTCTGACATTCTGATTTTTATTCTGGTTTTTATTCTAACATTCTGATTTCTATTCTGATTTTATTCTGACATTCCGATTTTATTCTGACATTCTGATTTTTATTCTGATTTTTTATTCTGATTTTTATTCTGATTTTTCCTCCCTTTTCATGTCTTCAACCACATGCTAATTCAATTCTCCCTTGGTATTATGGGCCTATTTATATGCTTGGGCTATGCATTTCGACTCCTCTCACATCTAGACGAACGC
The DNA here is from genome assembly GCA_036172945.1 of Meloidogyne incognita. NCBI lineage: Eukaryota > Metazoa > Nematoda > Chromadorea > Rhabditida > Meloidogynidae > Meloidogyne > Meloidogyne incognita. The sequence continues at coordinate 3,857,775 of JARQAC010000010.1, forward strand.
CGTTGTATTACATTTGCATTATCCGTAATGCTTACATTCTTCCTCCTAACGTATCCATGGCCTTTTCTAACTTCTCAAATGCCTCTTCCAACATTTGTGAATGAAACTTTGGGTATAAATTATTTGAGAAAATATTTTAGGATTTAAAAATTAATTTTTAGCAAATTCTACAGTAGTACAGACTATTGTAACTCAAGGATGTTCTCCTCAAAAATATAGCTGGTGTATTACTACGCCGGTAGGATTGTCGAAATTCTGATTTTTAAAAATTCTGATTTCTAAAAATTCTGATTTTTACAAAATTCTGATTTTTAAAAATTCTGATTTTTACAAAATTCTGATTTTTAAAAAAATTCTGATTTTTATAAAATTCTGATTTTTACAAAATTCTGATTTAAAAAAAATTCTGATTTTACTGATTTTCACTAAATTCTGATTTTTATAAAATTCTGATTTTAAAAATTCTCTCATAAAATACACAGGCTATCAACGTCTACGTTTACCATGCAGCTTTAGTCTTTACATTGGGGTTTGTTATGCCTGTGGGCAACATAAATTTGGATGTTCTTTATTCCCGACTTTTGGGTCCAATAAAACAGGGAACAATGCAAGGAGTTTTTGTGGCTGTAAGCGATATGGTTGGATTTGCTGGGCCTGTTATTGTGACGTAAATAATTTAATCAAATTTAAAGGAGGAACTCGAAACAGACTCGAAACTTGCTATAAATTTATTCACAAAGTTTGAACCGAACCGGAAGCCGAAATTTGAAGCTTTAGAGAAATCCTGGCATGCAGATTAATTCGAAACCCGAAATTATTCGAAATATGATATTTCTCGAAATTAGGCGAAACTCGAAATTATTCTGAACACGAAATTACAAAAACACGAAATTACTCGAAAATACTCTAAAATTTTTAATCAGAGGATTATGTACGTTAGAATACCTGGATATGGTTTTTCATTATTTGGTGTTCTCATATTCCCTCATCATTTTTAATTTCAGAAGCGTTTATCAATGGGGAGGTCCAAAACCAGTATGGGCCGCAATCATTGCCCTTATTGGATCAGGTATTGCTTTTTGGGTTTATTGTTATCATCGTTTGGTGCCAAAATACAGAACAGTTCAGGCTATCGATAAAGATAAGAAGAAACATTTATCTTAAAAATTTTTAAAATTATAAAAATATCAGGCTTCGAAAGTAAGAAATTAACCCGAAACTCGAAACATGACGAAACTCGAAATTTAGCAAACGAAACTCGAAATTTCGAAAACAAACTCGAAATTACGAAAACGAAACTCGAAACTTTTTCGAAAGGGACGAGACTCGAAGTTTCAAAACTACCCAAACTTCGAAACACGAAATATTTTCGAAACTCGAAGCATTTCGAAACTCGAAAATAAATTTCGAATACGAAACTCGAAATTTTTAATTTAATCTTCTTGTTAAAATATGTACATATTTTTTTTAATTTTATGTGTTTTACTCCATTCCATTGTGTTTTTTTGTATTTCCTATATTTCTGTATTTATTTTAATTTTTGTATTTTTTTTCTTCAATTTATTCAGTAAAACCTCCCATTTTTTAAATTTATTAAAAAAGGATGAATTAATTTTTTTAATTTAATTTATTTTGGTAATAATCCTGGAACGGAAAATATTATTTAATCAAAATTTCTTCCCAATATTTTTTTATGTTTTTTAATGAAAAATAACCATTTCATGATGTTCTAGACTTGTATAATCCCTCATGTGCGCCAAAAATATTTTTCAACCTAATAACGCCATTTTGGCGTTTTTTGCGCACACCCTAAAAAAAATTTTTTGCATCCATTCTATTAGACTTGTATACTCCCTCATGTGCGCCAAAAAATATTTTTAAACCCAATAACGCCAAAAACGCCATATTGGCGTTTTTTGCGCACACCCTGAGAAAAAATTTTTTTGCAAAAAAAATAAAATTAATAAATTTAAACAAGCCAATAATAACAAAAAAATTTTTATTTATTATTATTTTTTTCAAAATTGTTGTGTGCAATGTTGCTGGAACGAGTAAAAACAAGAAGGCAAAGATTAGAAACGGGGAGAATATTAAATAATGTTTTTTTTTGTTTCGCTAAGGGGGAATGAATGAATGTTTTTATTAAATTTTTTTGCATATAATGAATGCCCAAAAATTTTTTTTGTTTTTTTTAATTTAAAGTGTTCAACAAGTGTAACAGAAAAATATTTTTTAAATTTATTTTTATGCATATCACATTATTTTTCTTTTATTTTATAAAATTTCTTAAATAAATGAGGGAGGTAGCCTAGCAGTTTAATTTCTTCCCCCACAAATTCTACTCAATATGAATTAGTTTAAATTTATTTTCTAAATTTTGTTAATGTCTTAATTTAATGTTTTACTAATTTAAATGAGTAAAAATGCGAAAAAAATTTTTTTGAGGAAATTTAATTAAAAATGGGAGTGGACTTTGTAGAGGCAGTTCACGTCAGATAAAAATTTTTTTAAATGTTTAAAGAGCACTTTGAAATGTGAAATTTTGTGGTTTTATTCTTTAAAGTGTTAGCTAGTTTGGTACAAAATTTTATAATTTTTAGGGCAGTTTAACCTTAGTTATGGGCAAAAATGTTGGCATATGTCTCCCCAAAATGTTGACTAGGCGCATTTACTCTTCAAAATTTTAATTTTAAACCTAGGATTTTGGCGATCTAATTTTGCTATCTAATTAAGATTTTTAAGGGCTTTCGAATGATATATCACTTGCCCTATGCGTTTTGACCATTTCGAGCACATTTTTATATTTGACATTATGACATTCCGACCATTTATTCGTTGGCATTTTGAACTTTAAAATTTTTTAATTTTAAAATTGATTAAATAACTGTTAGTAAACCACTTTCACAAAATTTTACGTCTTTTTGTTGAACAATTTTAAAATTCTTTTAAATGACCTCGGTCTTCGTCAAACTTAATAATAAAAATAAACTTTCTTATTCAAAAATTCTTTCAAATTTTTTATTAATTTCCTTTATAAAATATTTTATTCATTTTCACAGTTAAAAACCTCATTTAACCCCCTTTTCGTTAAAAATCCCCATTTAGTCGCTTATATAGACCAAAACCTCTATATAGTGGACTTGTCGCCTATATCGGGATTTGCTATATAGAGGTTTTTAAAGACATGTCAGAAACTCGATTAGTTATATGGCTAGCTTGTGGCAGTTCTTTATTAGCCGTTTTAGCCACTATTCTTGGCATTTCACACATTTATTCCGACTTCTCTCATCTTACACTGCGCATTCGTGGAGGAGTACAGGTGTGAATTAAAAATTATAACTCTGGATTAGATTAACCGTTTAAAATAAAAAATATACCAATCGATAGAGAATTTAATTTGCTATAAAATGATATAAAAATATAACAAGGTTGTCGATTAGAAAAAAAAGTTATGAGCGAAAAACTGATATTATTACGAAAATTCCACTTATATTTATTAAGGTTTTTTCCCATAACTTTTTTTGGAATTAAGCTAGAATTAAGATCTATAGCTCATTCGATAGCTAAAAGAATTTCCTATTTTTAAGACTAAAATCTCTATCCAGAATTTTTATTCATTTTCGAGTTATAAGGCAAAATCCAACTCTAACTCCTTTCTTTCCTCTACAAACAGGCTTTCCGCGTGGACACAGATTCTGCTTGGATTGACTTGATGGATCTTCAAATGGCTGTAACACCACTCTCTAAACCTCGTGAAAATCCCTTTCAATCCATCTTCCGTCCAAAACGAAAAGTCGGCTCCCATTGTGGATGCAAAGCTCGAAATTCAAACTGCCCTCCAGGTCCTCCTGGTCCCCCCGGAACGCCAGGATTTCCTGGTCAACCAGGCCAAGCTGGACAAAATGGTCAACCCGGAATGCCAGGACAGCCAGGTTGAAAATCTTTTTAATTAAAAGAAATTAATTTAAGGCCCATCTTGCCCCGTACCCAATTATGACTGTCAACGCTGTCCTGCAGGAGCTCCAGGAAAGCAGGGACCGCCAGGTATAGTCGAAAGAATATCTATGGTTATTATACTCTATTAAATTTTCCTTTTAAAGGTCTCCCTGGACCCCCTGGAAGGGGCGGAGCGCCTGGAATGCCTGGAAAATGTACAAACTTTGATTAAATAAAATCAAAAAATTCTCTTTCATTTCAGCAAGCGGTGTAGGACCAATAGGTCCCCCAGGCCCTCCAGGACCGCCTGGACCTAAAGGAGATTGTGGTGGAAACGGGCAGCCTGGCCAGCCTGGTAAAGACGCTAACCTAAAGTAATTGGCTTAAAAAATCTTAAAACCCTTTAAAAATTTTTTAGCCCTGTTTTGCCTGGGCCAAAAGGCGTGTCTGGATCACCGGGTCAAGTTGGCCCGCCAGGACCGCCTGGAGCGGTAAAAATAATTTAATAAAAAATTTAACCAAAAAATTGTTTTTAGCATGGAAAACCGGGTCTGCCAGGCCCAATAGGTCCTCCGGGACCGCACGGTTCCCCGGGGAAGCCGGGGGCTTGTGGAGAGGATGGAGCCGATGGATTGCCCGGTCAACCTGGACAAGATGCTCAGGTAGCAATTAAAATGATTTTTGAGACTCTAATGACCCTTTTCAGTATTGTCCCTGTCCTGAACGTTCAGCTATGGCCAAGGCATCAAAAGGAGCATAAGAAAGAGTTTGAGGAATTTTTTAGTTATTTTAGAAGTTTGAATAGCCTTATTTTTTATTAGAATTTTAATTGCGAGGCAAATAAATACCCTTACAAGTTTGCCTCACAAAAACTACCACATTTTGGAAAATTAATTTTTTCTAATTTACCTATAATTCCCACTGCCAATACCAAAATTAAGAATATTTATTTTAATAAATTTTGTGTGTATATTAATTGTTTTTTTTGATAGAAAAAATTTTCTGATAAAAAAATAATTTATATTGAGTAAATACAGTACTCGTTTGAACACGCGAACCGAGGTTAGACTTTCGTCCATAACTCCGGAATGGATTTATATTTTAAGAAGAAAATGGTATCATTAAATAGAGAATAAAATTGTCTACAAAATGAGTCTAAAATAAAATTTTTTTGAAAGAAAATAAAAAAAGTTGGAGGCAAAAAATCAGCAAAAGTACGAGTTTTAACGCTTAAATGTTAGTTTTTTGTCCATAACTTTTTTGCTAGGTAACCTAAAATTTTTATTTTAGTCTTATTTTGTAGGTAATTTAATGCTCTATCGAATGGTATAAAATTTTTGAGAATCGGTCAAGTCATTGTAGAGTTATATTTTTTCAACTGAACCAACCTCACCACAGCCTAACTACTTAATATTTAATTTTTCATTTTCCTAAAAAATTTTTTTTCTAAATTTTTTTTCCAATTTTTTCTTGCACTTTGCGGTTTGCTCTTATTTTATTTTTTACTTGTTATATATTCCTTACTTTATTCCCTGAAATTAAAAGTGGAAAAATAAATTACATAAAGGGTGAAATTTGTGAGGGAATTTCGAAGAAGACCCAATTTTCGGAAGGAGGGCAAATTTTCAAAGTGATCAAAGACAAGGTTAATTACAAGGTACGTACATACAAAAAAGAAAGGAAAGAAGAAAAAGTAGAAGAAGATATCCCCAATTTCAGTTATTAAGTAGTTAGAGGGGGTAGGGACGTTTAGGCGCGGAAGCTTGCTTGGATGGATAGTATTTTTTGGTCAATAACTTTTTTCATTGTTGATAGATCCAGACAATTATGGTATCATTCGAAAGCTGTTGATATACTAATTCTTTTCTCCAAAAGGATTGATTCGATATAAGTAATTCTTAAAGAGTTATAGCCTTTTATGTGAGGAAAATCAGGATTATCTTCCTATTATTAACACATCTATTTTTCTAGTGATTGGATATCTTTACTCCTTTAAGATATAAGAATCCTCACATTCAGAGCTTTCGAATGACATAAAATTTAAACGAATCGGTTAACAAACAAGTAAGTTATAGTCTAAAATCTATCCCCTACTCCCCCTTGGTCGGCGCCCAAACGTACCAAATCTCGGTTGCGCAAAAAGGGCAATTGCCCTCCTCACCTACCGCAATTACTCCAATTCTTGCAAAATTTAGTAGTTTTATTTCTGCTAATGCTTAAAGAGGAAAATGATCGAAGAAAAAAACATTTGGAGTTGAATATAAATCCCCGATTTGCCCTCATTTTAATTTTTGTCCTTGATTTTTAAAGCCTTTTTTGCTTTAATCTCTACCTTAACTCTCCACCCATTTTAAGGAATGAGAGAATCTTCATTTTCCGTAATTATTCAATCCTTTAGTCGTTTAAAATAAAATTTATTTTAAGAAAAATATTTATTATACGAACTTTGAGGAGAAAATTATTTTTAAGACTCAAATGTCCAAAAGTTCAAAATGCCCAAACAAGAAACGCCCAAACCCCTTAAATTTAATTAAGCTTTATTAAAGCCAATTCAATTGTAATACACCTTCTGGGGATTAAAATTCGTTGTCTATAACGAGTTGTCTGTTAAATAGAGGGTATCACTTAGACAGCTCTGCTAACCACTAGACGACTCCCGCAACTTGCGCAGCTCCTTTGCCCTTACCGTAAAATATTGGAGCATCTCATAATGTGGTCTGACTGTATTTATTTTTTAGTCAAAAAATGCTTCAAATTTATTTATTTTTATTTTTAAATATTTTAATATCAACAACTTTGGGATATGATTTATCCTCAGTTTTGGATAATTATATTATAGGAACGCCTAAAGTTGTGTGTGAAGAGACGGAGGTGGCTATGGATATTGTTACTGCTAAACCTTTTATTGGTTGGGTATTTTTATTTGATAATAAAATACACGAAACACAGAAATACGGAAAACACAGAAAAATACAAAAAAATACAAAATACAAGAAAACACAAAAACACAGAAACACAAGAAAATACAAAAATACAGAAAAATACAAAAACACAAAAACAAAAATAAAAAAAATACAAGAAAACACAAAATAAAAAATACACAAAAATACAAGAAAATACAAATTTTACAGGTAATATTTTTGTCAAAGGACGTGCCAAAGACACCTCGTGTCGCCAATCTTTTGGAGATTCCCCAAATTTAAAAAACGGTACTAGCGCATATACTCTAAGTCTTGGAAAGTGTGGAATGCAAAGATTGAGATCGGTAATTTAATTAAAATTAAAAGTTAAATTTTAAAAAATTAAAGGCAAGTCCAAGAGGAATAAATTTTGCAGTTACTTTAGTTGTTTCTTTCCACCCAGCTGGATTTATTACAAAAAATGATAAAGCCTTTCATTTAAGCTGTTTTTATACAGAACCTGAGGAAATTGTTACTAGCAGTTTTGAAGTCAGGTAAAAAATATGAGAGGGAAAATACAGGGAAAATACAAAAAACGAGAAAACACAAAAATACATAAATACAGAAAAACACAAGAAAATACAAGAAAACACAGAAAAATACAAAAATACAGAATACAAGAAAAACACAAGAAAATACAATTTTGTATTTCACTTTTTCAATTTTCAGTCATTTACCTCCCCAAGAATTGAGCGATCAAATGTCTCTTCCAAGTTGTCGTTATTCTGTTCATTCAACAGGCTGGGACGGTCCCCAGTTAAGCTGGGCTAATGTTGGGGATACTGTATTTCATGTGTGGGAGTGTAGAGGTCCAGAGATGGGAATGCTTATTAAAAAGGTTGGGAATAAACAAAAGTCCAAGAAAACACAAATTTAGTGTTTTGTAACGGATGGAGATGGGGATGACCACGCTGTTGTGGACGAGAATGGGTGTTCTCTAGACCTTGGCTTGATAGACGAAATAATTTATGCTGAAGATGGGAGGATGAGGGCATATGCCAAGAGTCATGTTTTTAAATATGCAGACTCCAATCAACTCTTCTTTACTTGCCAAATTAGGTAAAGTTTCAGAATGGTCAGGGGTAAAAATGGTCATGAGCAGGGCTGTGTGCCATGGCGTTTGGTGTCCGTTTTTGGCCGATTTTTGGAAATTTGCGTTTGGCGTGATTTAAAAATTTGAAAAAATGGCGTTTGGCCGCCACGCAAAAATTTTGGCGCACAGCCCTGGTCAGAAGTAAAAATGGTCAAAGTTCAAAATGGCCAAAGTTCAGAATGGTCAGATATCCAAAATGCCAATACCTGACCATTTTATTACTGACCCATTTGAAAAAATGTCTAACTGACCATTTTACAACTTTTTATTTTTTTTAGAATGTGTCAAAGACAGATGGATATGTGTCAAGGAATAACACCCCCAAAATGTTCTGGACAACAAAAAGAAACAAAAAAATCCAAATTAATAAAACAACACAATAAAGATGAAAACAAATATAGGAATGAGGAAAATGAATTTGTTGATATCCCAGAAAGTGCCCAAATAGAAAAAGTTTTGGTTAAAGAAAGTGAGGCTGATTGGAGCTTGGATAGTGGGGTAGTGTTGGAAGATGGTGGGACAGAGAAGGGAAAATTGGTTAAGGGAATATTGAAGCAGAAAATGATGGGGAAGGAGGAGGGGAAGAAGAAGGAAGGAGGGAAGGAAGAAAAGGAAGAGGATGAAGAAGGGAAGAAGATGAAGGAGGAGAAGAGGGAAGATGAAGAGAAGAAGAGGAAGGAAAAGGATGAAGAGGGGATGAATAAGAGAGGAGGAGGAAGGGACGAAAATGAAGAGGGTAAGAAGAAGAAGGAAGAGAATGAAGAAGGGAAGAAGAATAAAGAAGAGAAGAAGGAAGACTCTAAAAAAGAAGCAAATAGGGAAGCAGGACAGGAAAAAGGACTAGAAGACAAAAATAAGGCAAAGGAAGGACCTTCAGAAGAAAATAAAGACAAAAAGGAAATGGGACAAAATGTCACGGTTAAAAATGCAATTAATGAAGAAAACAAAAATATTAATAAAATTGAACAAAAAATGGAAAAAAGAAGAGAAAAAATTGCTGAGGAGGAAGAACAGGAAAATGGGGGAGAGGAAGAAGTTGAAGCTAATAATGATTGGAGTTTGTTGGTTAAAGGAAGGGGAAGAAGAGGTAAGAAGTTAATTAATTTTGGTTGCAAAATGGTCAATTAAAAATTTTTTCATAATGGTAAAAATAGAAATGGGCAGATAGTATGGGTTTTTCGTGACCATTTCGATCACTGACCCTTTTGAAAAATATTAAATTGACCCTTTTGAGCTTGACCATTTTTAGACTTGGCGTTTTGTCCAAAATGACCATTTCGATCATTGATACTTTTGAAATAATTTAAATTGACCATTTTTAAACTTTGGCCATTTTGAACATTGACCATTTTTAAACTTGGCGTTTTGTCCAAAATTTTTTAAATTAAAGCCCTAACATCACTACAATCATCACCTTCTACCTCCTTTCTCCAAAACCACAAAATAGAAGTAGATGTGGCATCCCCCCAAATGCTTGTATTAGATAATGAAGATTATGCTCGTATTGGAAAAACAAAAGAAGAAACTCCCAACAATTTAATAAAAAATTTTGAAGAAAAAAATGTAAAAAAAGAAAATTTGTGTGTTGGAACAGACCAATTAATTGTTGGAATATTGACGGTTTTGGGGGTTATGTTAACTTTTTATGGAGCTTTTTGGATTTTAGAGAAGCGATGGAAAAGGAAAAATGTTGATGAAATATTTTATTTGGGTGGAAAGTTGATTTGTCGGTGATTTTTTGAAAAATTTTTAAAATTGGGATCAAATGTCATTTTTGGGTTACTGTAGAAAAATGAGAGAAAATTGGGGGAAAATAGTTTTTGTGGGGATTTGAGGGTGCTGATTACGAATTTGGAGTTTGTTTGGCATTCTGATCTATTTTAAAAAAATTTTGGACTCTAATTTCTGTCCTGGAATTAGTCTGTTATTTAATGGGGCCTGGGGAAATTTAATTTTATTTCTCATTTTTCGACAATAAAATAATCAAAAATAATTTTAATTTTATTTCTTTAATATTTTGGAGAGGGATTTAATAAACTATTTATTTTTAATTTGAATAAAATTTAATTTTTTTTGTTGAAAATTTTTAAATTGGGATATAATGTCATTTTAAGGATTAACGCATTTTTGTGGTAAAAATAAATTTAAATTTTGGGGTAAAACTTATTGGAATTTATTTTTGAGGTGTTTTAATATCCAAAAAATTATTCTGAAAATTTTTTGATTTTCTGAAATTTTTTCTGATTTTTTCAGAATTTTTTTTCTGGTTGATTTTTCCCTTCCCCCACGCATTTCTCCTCTTCCTTTCCAAAATTTAATTTTTAATAAATTTTTAAAAATAAAAATTTGGCAGTTTTATTATTTTCTCTATAATTTTTTTACTAAAATTTCTAAAATACTCTCAAAATTTCTTTTTTTCAAATAATTATATCATTGCTTTTTTCCTCTTCATTTGCTTTCTAAGCGCGTTTCTTTGCCTTGAGCACAGATGAACGTGGTGGGCAGGGACAATACTTTAATTATTTAAATTTTAAAAGGTTTATTTGAGTATATAGTCTACCTGAGCATCTTGTCCTGGTTGGCCAGGGGGTCCGTGAGGACCTGGTTGTCCTGGAGCTCCAGGCTTGCCTGAGGGGCCGGCAGGGCCGACTGGTCCTGGAGGGCCTTCTGGGCCGGGTTTTCCGGGCTGAAATTTTTTAAAAATTAGTCTAGACTCAAATAGCCTCTGTGTCTTACCACTCCGGCTGGTCCAGGCTTGCCAGGTTGGCCAGGAGATCCTGATGGTCCTTTCGGTCCGGGGATGGTTGGGCTAAAATTGAAAATTGAATTTTAAATTTTATGAGGAAAAAATTTAAACTTACTGGCTGACTCCGTTCTTTCCTGGTTGTCCTGGTTGGCCAGGTCCTCCGTGCTTTCCTGCGGGTCCGGGGGGTCCTTGTGGACCGGCTGGGCCGGGAGGTCCAGCACCGCTGCCTGTGAATAAATAAATTAGTTGTCTTTGTTATGATTTTTTAAAAATTCGAAAAATTTTTAAATTGTGTAAATAATAGCTCTTTTGAAAGTGCTCCTCGAGCTGAGTCGAATGGTATCAGAATCATTGAAATTGGGCCAATTTGAAGAAAGTTAAGTGAGAAATGAGTGGAGCTTCTTAAGTTGTATGCTACTACCATTGTTTTACTTAATCGTATTTCTTTTTATAACTTTTTTCAGAATTTTCCAACCCGAATACTTTTTATATCATTCGATTCAGCTCGATGAGCTCTTTCGAATGAGCCTTCGCCAAAATTATTTGGGATTTATTTGAATTTTTAAGAGGAAAAAATGAGGGCGCAAGTTGTATATTTAACTAATTAATATTTAAAAAAATTCAAAAATTAAATTTATTGTTAACTTACTCTTTCCTGGTGCTCCAGGCCTTCCAGGTTGACCGGGTTGACCAGCTGGTCCTTGCTTTCCTGGAGTTCCAGGGGCTCCGGCAGGGCATCTTTGGCAGGCTTGTTGGGGAAGTGGGCATGGAGGGGCAGGCTGTCCTGGAGATCCTGGCTGTCCGACATGTCCTGGTTGTCCTGGATGACCGGGCTGGCCGGGTGGGCCAGGGGGTCCTGGGGGGCCAGGTGCGCCTGAAAAAGACAAATTAAAATTAATTTAATGGCAAAAATAAGCAGAAATGACTAGTTTGGGGGAGTTTAGGCATTAAATTGCAGCTTAGATGGCCTAAAAGTTTACTTAAAATTCCTTTAAAAGGCTGATATGGAGGTTAGTATTCTTCTAAAAATGTCGAAAATAATTAATAAAAATATTTGGGATCAAATGTCCAAAAACCCCAAAATGGCAAAATTGCCTGGGATCAAATGTCCTTAATGGCAACTAATGGCAAATTGACTGTTATTCTATAAAAAATCCAACATACAATTAATCTCCAACGGTTGGCAGATACAATAATCCGGCAAGGAACGTTTCTGCCTGTAGAGAGATTGGAAGGGGTTAGAACGAGGCTTCGATTGGGGAGTAACGGCAACTTGTAATTCCATCAAATCATTCCAAGCAGAGTCTGTATTAACCCGAAAAGCTTGAACACCATCTCGTACACGTAAATTCAAGTCGTTAATTTGGGAATAAAGTTGTGGCATGACCACTAAAGTGGCCATAATTGCCAAAAGAGAGGAAAAGCAGGCGATGCCGATGACTACCTTTGTCTCTTGCATTGCTCTGAAAAAATAAATTTTTTTTTGAAAAAATTTTTTGGGAATTTTTGAAGTCTTTTAGTTGGACAGTCAAGGAATTAATAGGAAAAAATAAAAAAAATTAATTTTAAAAAATATTAAAATTTATGGAAGACTTTTTAAGAGGTGAAAAGACAAGGAAGATTAATGAGAGATGAGTTGGGTATACTGTAAAAAATATTTTTTTAAATTTTGATTTTTGGAAAAAATTTTTTTGTGTTTTGAATTTATTTTTAGACAGAAAAATTAATTTTTAGATTTAAAAAAATTTTTTTTGAATTTTTTGAACACCCCTAAGAGTGATCTTAAAGGTTGCGATCTTTTGGGTAAGGAGGAATTATTTAATTAAACTTCTCCCCCCACAAAAAAAAGAAAGTTTCACCGTCAAGTTTAATTAATTTTTAAGAATTTTTGAGAATTGTAAAAAGGTGTGTTTTGTGATTATCACACATATTTGCAAAAATAATCTATTTATTCCGCCTTTTTATACTAAAAGTTTTTTTAATGGAATTTGTTGACAACCTTTTTACACTCCGCCTTAAAACTTCTTTAATTTACCAAATTTTTGTTCAAACTGTTCTTTACGTAATGAAGAAGGATGACGATATAGGTAAAAGGCCAAAGAGGAGTAAAATTGAAAAAAATTTTAGAATTAAAATTATTCTAGAAAGTGGACATTAGAGTCTGGAATTTTTTTGATAGTTTTTTGGCAATAACTTTGTTGGGATTTGACAAGAAATTTTATTCTTGGTATCATTTTGTAGGCAATTTAATTATCTATCGAATGACACCAAAATTATTGCTGAATTATTTTGTAGTCAAAAGTTATAGGGCTTAAAGCAACGCTTGTTCTTATACCGGCGTTAATTTTTGACTAATATCTCTTTTATTAATTTTAAAAAAATTTTATTTTAATTTATTTTCATAGCTAATTTAATTCTTTATCAACTTACACCAAAACATTTTTAAATACTAATCCGAAAACAAGATATTTTTTTGAAACTTCATACTCTACTACACCTTTAAATGTCCTTGCTCTTTCTCCCCCCAAAAATTTTGCTTTTCCATTTTTCCGTTCTGTTCCGCTTCAATAACCACTTTTCGGTTATATTACCAAGAAAATTTAGTGTTCTTTCCCTTCTAAATTAAAAAGGCTAAAAAACTGCGGCATAGATAGACCGGTTTATTTTTAAAAGATTTATTTATTTAATTAATTGCTGTAAAAATATTCAGTAAATAAACATTTTTGGAAAAGTTTTGTAAAAAAAGTTGGTTAATTACAATTTGTAATAAGTTGGAAAAATGTTTGCAAATTAAGTTTATTTTTGGGTAAGTTTGTAAAAAAGTTGGTTAATTTTACAAATGTAATTTGTTGGAAAAAGGTTTTTAAAAAAAGTTGGTTAATTACAAATTGTAATAAGTTGGAAAAGGTTGTAAAATAAGTTGTATTAATTTTACATTTGTAATTAATTGGAAAAAAGTTTTGTAAAAAAAGTTGGTTAATTACCATTTGTATTAAGTTGGAAAAGTTTTTGTAAAAAAGTTTATTTTGGCTAAGTTTGTAAAAAAAGTTGTATTAATTTTACAAATTGTAATAAGTTGGAAATATGTTTGTAAATAAAGTTTATTTTCGGATAAGTTTGAATACCTATATTGTTAATTACAATTTGTAAATTTATTAAAAAAAAAGGTTTGTAAACTTAAGTTTCTTTCTGAATTAAATATTTTAAGTAAATTAGACCTCGCATGAATTTTTCTTTGTAACTTTTTTTTGAATTGAGCTACAAATTTAAATTTTATATCATTTGAAAGAGGAAGATCTAGGCTACAAGATATTAAAAAATAATAATTTTAATTTGTGTTTTCAAAATGTTATGAATTTTTAAAACAGATTCCCTCTCTCTCAGTGTTTTTAGGGTCAAGAAGTTTTTTAAACAAAAAATTCTTTCTCAATCAGTCAGATGTTTAATCAAATGTTTATCCATGTGATAGAGTCGCATGTCTTTTCACGTCTTGTCACACGTCTTTAAATCAATTGACAATGCCTTTAGAATCCACGAGACCTCGCCCGCGCAATGAGGAGAGTTAAGGGTGAGGAAAGAAAGACTTTTAAATTTAAAAAAATTCCCTCCCTCCCTCCCTCCCTCCCTCCCTCCTTCACTCCCTCCTTCACTCCCTCCTTATTATTCCCTTTATTGGCATTTCCTTCACTCCACAATCCCTATCTAAAAAATTTTTACTCGTCTGAAATGAAGGTTGTTGCTTTAAAATATTCCTCCGTTTTTGTCTGCCTTCTAACTTTATTTATAATTTGTGAGATTGTAAATTATTCTGAAGGAGTTCCGATGGGTAAGTTTATTTTAAGTGTATTTTAAATTAAATTACAATTGTAAAATATTTATATTGTGAAATAAACTTTAGTTGTAAACTTGATTGTAAATTGTAAAACAAGTCTTAAAAACAAGTTTTTACAATTAAAGTTTATTTTAAAATATGAGCATTTTACAATTGTAATTAATTTAAAATAACCTTTAAATAAGTTTTGAATTTACAACTTTTTCCAACTTTGTTCGACAAAACTTGTTTTACAAACAAGTTTGACAAAATTGTAAAGTTTTACAAATTATTATTTAACTTTTTTTAAAATAATAATAAGTTTATAATCTTACAATCTTAAAGAAACTTTGTTTCCAACACTGCGAGAGAAAAGAGCAAGGCCTCCTTTATCAAGGAAGGAGAATAAACGTGTAGTTAAAAAAAAAGAAACCGGGTTTGTTGGAACACTTAAAGGTGCGAAAAATAGTTTAGACAATAAAAGTGTTAGTGGAACAAAAGCATTAGGATTAACGGCGTTAGGTATAGCCGTTGGAACGCTTGGCGGGATTGTAGCTGGTAGGGGCATAGAAAAGGACCAGCAACAATTTGTGCAAGGTGGTGGAGGATTTGTTCCTAATTATCGTTAGTTTTGAGAGAAATCATCTAAATAATAAATAATAATTAAGAGCCGCAACCTGCAATTATGCCCCAACAATTTATGCCCCAGGTCCCAGGAATTACTTGTTGCTAAGTTTAAAAGAAGAAAGGAAGATGTATGAAAAAGAAAAGAAAATTTTGAAGACTAAAAGAATCTTCGACATATTTTTTAAAAAATTTCCCTTTTTTTAAATGTATTTTTAAATTTATTTGGGTTTTACTAAATGGTTTTTAAAAAGTGTATAAATCTTTATTTGACATATTTGTTTAAATTAAAATTACAATTTCCACTTGAAAATTGTAATTTTACAAGTGTAAATATTTATAAATTAATTTAACCATAGTCTAATTAAAAATGCAACTTGAATTACAAATTGTAAATTTTTTACGAATTGTAAATAAAACTTGAATATTCTTTTCAAGTTTATTTCCAAATTGGTGCTGCACTCGGAAATTATGTTTGTCGATTTCCCAATATTTCCTGCTTCCCTGCCCTTAATCTTACGACATGACAGGATATCACATTTTCGGCATTACTTGTCAGACATTAAAGAGATCTGCACTTTAAATAGACGTGTTGTTATTGTGAAATATTAAAGTGCATGAGTGGGGATAAAGCTTTTTCCCTTAATTTTTTTTATTTATTTTTTTTATTTAAAGATTTCTTAATTTAAAAAAATAAAAAATGCCCTACAAGACAATAATTTACCTCAATATTATTTTGATAATACTTTTTGAATTTTATTCGGAGACTAATGCTGAGATTGTGGGTGAATTACATCGTAGAGGTTATAATTAATTATAAACTTAAGTTTAAACTTTAAATTAAACTTGAAATAATTCAAGTTTATAAACTTGAATTATTCAAGTTTGTAAATTAATTTCAAGTTTATTTTCAAGTTTTATTTACAATTTGTAATTCAAGTTTTATTTTCAAGTTTTACAATTTCAATAAAAAAAAAACTTGGAAATAAACTTGAATTATTATAAATTACAAACCTGAAAATAAAACTTGAAATTAATTATAAACTTGAGTTTAAGCTTCAAATTGAACTTAATATAATTCAAATATATTTTCAAGTTTTACAATTTTAATGAATAAAATTTGTAAAATAAATAAACTTGAATTAAATTACAAATTGTAAATAAAACTTGAAATTAATTATAAAATTGAAAAATTCAAGTTTATAAACTTGAATTATATATATTAAATTAAACTTAATTTTACAATTACAATAAAATCTTTTAATTTTTTTACAAGTTCCTCGAAGCGATACAAACCAAGGAAAAGGTTTTTGGCATAAAACTAAAAAGTTATTTAAAACTAAAGAGGGTAAATGGAGCAAAACAAAAATAGGGGCGGCGGGCGGATTAGCCCTTCTAGCTGGAGTTTTGTTAAATGGGAATAGCAATACTGTGAATACTACGGGATATCCAGGGATGATGCATCCGGGAATGATGCAACCTTATTGCTATTATTGCATGTAAAGAGGGAAAAAGAAAGAATTTTTTGGAAATTTTTAAAATTAAAAAATATTTATACAATAATTTTCATTAAAAAATTAATTTTTGTTTAATTAAAAAAATTCAAGATTTATCAGATTTTACCAGATTTTAATTAATTTTAATCATTACAAAAATCTTTATCACACACATGACATTTTCCTTTCCCTTCTATAAAATTTTTAAAAATTATTTTTGTTTATTTTTTTTAAATGTTTACTTGAAAATAGACAAATCCTTGAACCAGCATTGCATTGAACTGCAGATTTAGGTGCGCATGTACGTAAAACAAAAGGCGCTTAATTAAATATTATTTAAGATAAAATTAAGTTTACAGAATAAAGTTTACAACTTTAATTTAAATTAATTCAAGTTTATTTAAGTAAATTATTTTTTATTCAAGTTTGTAAACTTGAATTTTAAGTTTATTAATAAATTCAACCTTTTTCAAGTTTTATTATTTTATTAAGTGTAATTCAAGTTCATTTTAATTATCGTTCAAGTTTGTAAACTTAAATTTCAGGTCTATTAAATTTCCAACCTTTTCAAGTTTAATTATTTTTGTAGTGTAATTCAAGTTTATTTAAGTAAATTAAGTTCTAATTTATTTTCAAGTTTGTAAACTTGGAATTTCAACCTTTTTCAAGTTTAATTATTTTTGTAGTGTAATTCAAGTTTATTTAAATTAATTTATATTCAAGTTTGTAAACTTAGATTTCAAGTTTATTTTTATATAAAAACATTTTTAAAGTTTTATTTTCTGATTGTAATTTAAGTTCGATTAATTGTAATTTAGGTTTATTTTTTTTCCTAGTTTATTTATAAGTATTTTTAAGTTTGTAAACTTACATCTTCCTTCCTCACAAGAATATTTATGACAAACATAGTCAATATCTTAAAAAAATATTCTACTCTAGTAATTCATTTAATTTACCCAAGCTTCCACTGGAACATTGTTTTTGAACGTAACGTTTGTTTTGGCCAGAGTAACATTGTTTTGCTGAATCAGAATTTTGTAAAATTAAAAATAGGAGGAAAATAGGGGACAGATTAATAATTATTGAATTAAACATTTTTGTTAATTTGTCTGATTTTTAAATTTAAAAAATCAATCAGCGGAACAAACAGAAAATTTAACCTTTCCAACAATTATTGACTGAGGTGCTCATTGTAATAAAAAAAAATAAAAACGGGGGCAGGAAATAAAGTGTATTTTCTATTAAAAAATAAAAAAATTGGTGTCTACAGCTTTTTAACGATTTTAAAACAACATGTGATTCATATCTGGTGGAAATTTAAATCCAAAAGATCAACAAAATGGTAAAAACAACTGTTGGAATACTTTTTTCGTTTAAATTTTAAAGTTTACAACTTTAAGCTTACAATTTACAACAAGACACTTTAAAATTAAATTTTACAATTCTAAGGTTTGCAACTTTGTTGTTGTCGGTTTAGCTCCCGATTACAAATGAGAAATTTTCTGAATTTCAAGTTCATGCTTAAATTTCCAAGTTTCCAAGTTCCAAGTTTTAAATTTCCAAGTTAAGTTCATAATCGTAAACTTGAAATTGTAAAACTTTTTTTAAACTTTAAAGTTTACAACTTTAAAAAAGTTTAAAAATTAAAGTTTTACAATTTCAAGTTTATGATTTTAACTTAAGTTTTAGAACTTAAAAAGTTTTACAAATTATAGTTTTCCAACTTTGTTTTTACAAAATATTACAATTGCTTACTTAGTGTTAGTGATGTTCGAGAGTCTCGGTTCGACTCTCGGATTTTTTTGACTCTCAAACATCACTACTTAGTGTGTTGAGCTAAAGTATATTTTAATCCTCCATAAATAAAATTTAGAAAAAGGTGTTTTTATTTTTATTAATAAAAATTTTCAAATACTTTCGAAAAAAAATATTTTTCTTTAAAAAATTAATCAAAAAAAAAATTATTTATTTAGCAAGAAGGGACATTTGTAGGCCAATCACAAACACTTATTGCAGGGTTAAACACCGTTCCTTTACCACAATCTTTTTTTATCCATTTGCCGCCAGCACATTGGTAAAATTTGGAACAATTTTGGCGGTCTGAACGGAATCCTGAGGGGCCTGGGGATTCCTAAAAATTTTTTATTTTTTTGATTTCCACTTCTTAACTTTTATTGTTCCTTACAATATTCGAGGCTTTATCCCATATTTCCCCAATAAGTCCAAGAACCCTCACATTATCAAAACGTGATGGGTTTTGGACTTATTGTCGGAATAAGACAGACTTTTTGGAGAAGTTTCCCTTTGAATCAGTGTTCCCTTTTGATTAGGGTCTTCTATTAGATATCCCTATTAAGGTTATACCGCCCCCCTCGTAGCAAAACTTCCCGAACTTCCCCTCTAAAGTGTTCTCCCCATATCTCCTCTATGGGTTTGCCTTCTTTGGCATTTGTCTAGTTATGAATTTCACAGACTAGGACACGGATACTGATTTTGGTATCCGTATCCGGATATTTACGGCGGGTACAGACGGATATCCTCAGGCATTTTTACAATATCTGTATCCGTATCCATGTCCTAGACCAAAAACTTGCCTGGCATTTCTCATAAATCCCTCCACTATTCTCTCCAATATTATTTTTATTTATTCCATTTTTATTTCCACATTTATCAAAAGCTTCACATTTCCCCAAATAAAATCTTTCCCCATACGGACAAATTTGTTTATAAAATTTTCCATCCCTACAAATTTCATATTCGGATTGGCATTCTGTTGTTTTTGGAGAAATTATTGGGCGTAATTCCCCTTCGAAACAAGGGGGTATTTGTGTTGATAAACAAACATATTTGGGGTCACACTGACTTAACTGTTAAGAAAAATGATTTTTAAATTAAATTAACATAATGCCAAAAAATTTGAAAAATTTGGGAAAAATACGGTATTTTGGCATAATGCCCAAAAAACCCCAAAATTTTGCCAAAACCGAAAGAAAATCGAAAAAATTGCCTTTGGATTAAACCGATGCCCCAAATGACAGCTCTCCTCAACATATTGGCCGTAACGGCAAAGTAAATATTTGGAACAATCCCGAGGGTGTACAAGTGTATGTCCTTCTACACATTGGCCATTGTTGGTGATTAAATCTGGAATTTATTAATTTAACAAGAGGATTTTTTCGATAGATAAAGGGGTCTCTTTTAAGAGATATTAGTCGTCTACTAAATAAAGGGTACTTATTATGATAGTATGGTACCTCTAGTTAATAGAAATCTATAGTCCAAGGAGAACATTAATGGTAGGGTGTAGGGAACATTAACTTTAATTTTCCCTCCGAAAGGAACATTTAGAGGTAGTGTGTAAGGAACATTAAATTGAGGTTCCTATCCGCAAGGAACATAACAGGGTAGAGTAGAGAACATTAAATAGAGCCTTAATTAAATACCAACTTTTCTGGCAATTAGTTAATTCGCTACATTTGCCGTCTACAAAAGCCATAGAGTTTGGGCATTCAAATTCATGCCATTTTCCATCACGGCATTCTTTTGCCTTTCCACAATGGGGTAAGGGTTGGCGCAGACCGGAAGTGCAGTTTGTAGGTAAACAGGTATAACTGTTTTAAGAATGTTTTTTGTGTTGGTTTTTTAATAAAAAAATTTTTGAGAATTTTTGAAATTTTTGAAATTTTTTTGAAATTTTTTGAAATTTTTTTGAAAATTTCGAAAATTTCAGAAATTTTCGAAATTTTAATTAAACTAAATTTTCAATTTTTCTCACTTATAAGTGCACATTAATAACGAAGGATCAAATTGTGTTCCCAAAGCACACTGTTTTTCTGTATAATACCCTCCTAATTCAAGAGCACATTCACTGTACTTTAAAGGGGAATATTTAATTTTTAAATTTTAAAAATTCCTCACTTTTGTACAATCATAATAATTTGGAATTCGAAGAGGCGATTTTGCTGTGCAAAATACAAAACTGTATTTCTAAAAATTAAAATTTTAAAAAATAAGGGTTATTTGGGCGTCAAGTTATTTTGGGCGCTGAGGGGAGGTAACGTTAGTTGCGTGCTTATAAAGACGCCAAATGTTGACTCAGAGATGCGAAATTTTGCACTGATATCCTCAATAGTGTTAACTAACTATTCTGAAAATTTCAGAATTTTAGAATCAGAAAATCAGAAATTATGAACAAAAATGTCAAATTTTCGGCAATTTTTGCCCTAATTTTAGCCATAACTTTTGAAATAGGAAATAAAAAATTCCGAAATTTTAGGAGAAAGTGTAAACCGGTATTGCTCAATTCTATAGAAAATTTCAATATTTAGCTATCTCTTCTGATTAATTTATAGGCGCTTGCGCCTTAACGTTTCAGCGGCGAAACGTCTACAGAAAGGGATAAATTAATTAAATATTCATTAAATAATTTTTAAATTCTGAAAAATATTCTGAGATTATTCTGAAGTATTTTCATGATTTTGAAAAATATTTAAGAAAAATATTCTCACATAATTAGCTTTCAAAACTTTATCATTCAATTCTGGAAGAGGCCCCAAACCTCCAATTGCTCTATTAACATTAACTGAATTATTGGCCGTATAAACAGGCAATAAATGTAACGACTCAATTTTGTTTTTATTTAATACTAAATTGTTGCCATTTAATTTTGAATTAATTTTGTTATCCTCAAATTCTTGACAAATTTGAATAAAAGAGGAATTTATTGAGGATGTTGCTAACACACACCCCAATGTTTTTGTGTTAAAATAATAATTGGTAGGGCAGGCAAGGTTAAACCAATCTCCGTCTATGCATTCCATAAAGTGTGTACAATCATGCTTGTTTATTATTTTCTGAAAAAATTTTGAAACTTTTTGAAATTTTTTTAAAATTTAGGCTTAGGACGTTTCAGTGCCACAGTTTGAGTGTCGAAACAGGGCAACTTTATTAATCCATAACTTTTTTGTTTCTAAACCGATTTCTTCGAGTTATATACCATTCGAAAGCTCTTGATTTGTAGATTATTTTTGTTCAAGGACATTTTTGATCCGACAATCTATTCAAAAGTTATAGACAAAATAATCAAAAAATCACGATTTTTTGCACTTATTCTTCTATAACTTTTAAAAGAATGAACGGAGGGAAACGATCCCTTTGGAATAAATACTCCACTCTTAAAGAGCTTTCGAATGATATATAACTTGACCTGATTTGATAAAAATTTTAAAAGTTATTGAATTTAAACTGTCACTAAAACGCCCCTTTTTCCCCTCCAAGTTTACCTCTCCTTCAATACACCTTCTCTGCTTTATTCCAATTTTTTCATTAAAAGGATTAAATCCTTCAGGTAATAGGTTCTCTAATGGATAATAATCTTCAGATTTTTTATTTGATATTATTCCGGTTTGTTGTTCTTTGCAAAAATGGCAGGGATCTTTTTTTAAGAAAAAATCTTATTTTAATTTTAAAGGTATTCAATTAAACCTCCCTTAAGAATTAACACTCTCCCCCTCTACACATAATTAAGATAAAATAAATTCTAGTAGGCTCTCTTAACGAAGGCTTCCAAAAAAAACCTTAGGACACCTCTCACACGCAATTTGAGAGTGAGAGGGATTGAGAGGGATCACTTAAATACCTCTGTCTCTTATACAGAGAGTCCCTTATATAGAGAGTCTCTTATACAGAGAGTTCTCTTATATTTACTATTTTTTAAGCACCTTTAAGTCTATCACTAGCATATTCATGGCAGGACCTTTTACTCCAAAACCCAGATCGGCATTCCTCAAAGGTTATACAATCCGAGGAGGGGCGTATCTCCCCATCAGAACACACAGAAAATTCGGTTGAAGGTTTTTGGTCCTGTTAAAATTAAAAAAGGGTCTATTGGCTGTCAGAAAATTTAATTTGCCTTAAATCGTCGACATTTATCAGAATAAACACAACGCTTCTCTTCCCCTTTCCATTGAGTCCAATCAGGGCATTTAGCAATTATATATTTGCCTTGAACACAAAGAAAGAAATCTCCACACTCTACAGAATAATAATCCCCGTCTTGGCACTAAAATTAAAAAAAAATTTTTTTAAGTCCAAAAAATCCAAAACGACCTGTGTTTTAACAGGACATTGAAACTCGCTAGGGGAAACACACTCTTGCCTCTGTGGGTGAAAAACTTGCCCAGATGTGCACATATATTGACGCCAAACTGTGGGGGAATTATCCTTGCTTTCGCAGAAGTAGAACTAGGAAATAGTATCAAAGTTAGAAGGAAAAAGAAATTCCGGAAATAATTTCCGGAAAGTTTGTTATTATTTTTATTTAACAGACAAAACACAAAATGAGTTTCCGGAAGGTTTATTTAAATAAAAGAAGAGAATAAACATTTTCCGGAAAATACATTTACTATTTAATTTTATTTGTTAACATTTCCGGAAAATATTTAATTGTTCGAGAAAATACAAAAAATATATGTATTTTCCGGAAAGTCTATTTAATAGAAGGAAATAAAAGGAAAGATAACCTTAAACCACGCCCATTTCCGGAAAAATCATTAAAATGTTAAAAATTCATATCTTAGCCTATATTTAAAATAAAATTTTGAAATTTTGTAAATAAATATAAATCAACTAGTTCTATCATTATGCAAACTTTCAAATTTTTCTGTTTATCGCAAGTTAAATTATTAATTTTTTTCTTCCATTTTCCCCTTTAAATTGAACCAACTTGCTCGCATTTATCAGTTGAACGTTTCATTTCCCCAGGCTGGCAAACGTTGCATTTAGCAACATCAGCAGGCACGCACTCTCCATCTTTAAAAACATCACCAGGACGATGACATTGAAAAAGTTGAGGACGCATTCCATTACAAAAAAGAAATTGGGGAAGGCAGTCGCCTATAGCACTCATTCTCCACTCCCAACCTCTTAAATTAGAAAAAAAATTTTTTTTTAATTTCTAGGAGAAATTTTAAAGGAAAGGAGGACATGAAGAAAGAAAATAAAAGTAAATTTGCAAAAAAAAATTTTTAAGTTGCCTGCAAGCGCTAAGATGTGGACATTGGTCTTCAGGAAGTATACGCCTACACAACTCCCTTTCTTGGTCAAAAATCTTTCCTCCATCGCAAAATACGAATTCGGGCTCTTTAAATTCCTCACAGACAGCATACCTATTTTTTAAAATTAAATTAATAATAGAAAAAGACTGGTTAAGAGTTTTCCTTAACTCCTCCTTATTTTCTATATTATATTTCCGGAAGGTTTATTTTCCACTTTTTCCGGAAAATATAAATATTAGAGAAAGAAACAATAAATTCCGGAAATAATATTCCAGAAAATTATTTAATTTCCGGAAAGTAATATTCTAGGAGAAAATACAAAATACAGTTTCCGGAAAATACAAAATACAAATAATACAGTTTCCGGAATGTTTTCTCTAACTCCTCCTTATTCTCTATATTATTTTTCCGGAAGGTTTATTTTCCACTTTTTCCGGAAAATATAAATATTAGAGAGAAAAAATAAATTTCCGGAAAGTATGCATTAAATACACAAATAGTTTCCGGAAAGCATAAAATACAAAAGATATAGTTTCCGGAATGTTTTCTCTACCCTCTCATATTTCTATACTATTTTTCCGGAAAATTTATTTTCCACTTAATAAATTACAGATTTATTAAACAGACCAATTTTTACATCTTTCCTCGTTTGCCTTCATCAAGGATTGGGGAAATGGAGGAACCCCTCCTTTTTCCTCACACAATTGTCGTAATAAATGTGTACGTATAGGTGTTATATTTTCTTTAATTGCTTGATTACAATGTTGGGGTGATTTTGAACATGTCATATTTTTCATTAAAAGGATTTTGCCTTAAAATTTATTTTTTAGGGTAATTTTTAAAAATTAAAAAAAATTTAAGAAATTAAGAAAAAAAATTAAGAAACTTTTTTTTTGAAAAATTTAGACTTAAACCAGCAAAAGCACTTCCTTCCGGAAGAAGTTTCCGGAAAAGTGTAGTTAATTTATTTATTTGAACAGTCTAACCAAGCCCCGCCCATTTCCGGAAAATAATTTAAAATAAAGAAATAATAGGGAGGATATGTAGTGAAAAGCGGTAGGTTGTTGGAATTGTTTTTGCCTTTGAAAATTTTTTTTTAATTTTGAAAAATTTTTCTGAAAATTTTAAAGAAATAAGGGAAAAGGTAGTTGGCACTATTCAAAAATTTTTGAAAATTTTTTAATAATTTTAAAATAATTTTAAAAAACTGCCTGGAGGGCAGCTAGTAGCCAACGGTTTCGCTGCCGCTCCTCTACAAATCAAGGCCTGTCTAGAGCAGTGTTCTTCGTTAGAATGTCCATCCAGAAAATAAATTGTGGGGGTAAAAGGTGTATGGCGGGCACAGAAATGGACTGCCTAAATTTAAAAATCAAAAAAAAATTTGAAGTCAAAAGACTTGTGCCAATTTTTCGGTAGCGTCGTTGAGTAAATTTACTTGAGGGAGGAAACAATCTTTAACACGACGGGCTGGTTTGCCTTAAAAGAATTAGCAATGGAATTTTTTAAAAATCTCTAATAATGAACTTTCAGTAAATCAAGAGGCTCTAACAGGGATAAAAAACCAAGCCCCGCCCATTTCCGGAAAATTAATTAAAATAAAGGTGGGGGTGTTACATAGAGTTGAGATGAATCGGGATCCCGGTCGGGATTGGACGGGTAGTTCACTTCTATTGATGACTGCCGTGTTGAGGGGCAAAAGAAGATATAATTATATCCCGCTACGTTTCTTCGCTGACAATTTCATACTTCATTCTTGAGAATATACTATAAAAGCACCCAACATTTCGTCCGTTTCCCAACACCTCTACATCACAACCCTTCAAACATCTACATCGTCTACACAAACAACTCTTCATGCTCGGCCTTCCATTGAAGCTCGACACCGGACCCTGGACCAAGAAGTCGTCAACGCTGTGCCCTCTGCTGCTGCTGCTCACCATCGCCGCACTCGCAGTTCCCGGACAGGTCAACAGCGAAGAAGTCGGATTCGGCAAACACACAAAGAATAAAGACAATCAAGTGACGCTTGCCGACAACACCGTAATTGCCAACAGGACAAACTTCGACGACCTTGCTGATTGTAACTTCAGGAAGCTGTATCCGGATGCCTGCGATGTTACAATCAAAGACGACTACATGTGAGATTTTTTTATATTTCTTTTTGAAGCTAATTGTAGTTAAACTTTTATTTTATTTCAGCGAGCTTCGGTACAACTATGGCAGCAACGGATGCACTGTGGACCTGCTCAGCGAGAACAAAGAGAACAACAACAGGATCAAGTTCAAAACCGGAGTGCGAGGCGACGCAAAAGGAGGACTCAACAAATGCCTTGACGAAAGTGGCAGTTTCGATGGAAGCTATAACAATATGTAAGTTGTAAATTTTTTTTTCGATTAAGTGACAAACCTAACTACTTGAAATTTTTATAGCCTGCCCTTCGTCTACAGCGTGAACAACGCGGTCATCAAACATCTCAACGACAAAGGCCCATACCGTGGTTCCAGCGACGATTGCGGTGATAAAATGATGTGCTCAACGGAAAATTGCATGCAGTGGACATTCCTTGAGGTCTCGTGGAGCAGGTCTAAGCAAGGGAAATACTTTGCTTATACACATCCAGGTGAGGATCTTGTCCATAGTTTAATATCATTATTAAAAAATTTTTCAGTTGGGGAAGTAGTGGAGCAAAGCTTGAAGCAGGCCGGAACTTCCACGACCTTCGATCTGACAATAGAATCTTCGAGCGCGTTCACGATGCACTTCTCGGGACCAGAGTTATTCAACGCGGAAAAGGCTGCTTGCGTTAAAAAGGACAAACAGACCGTACCCCCCGAAACATGGGAGATCACGAATGATGGGGAGTTCAAGGGCAAACGACTACTCGTCTTCAGCCTGCTTCGACAAAACGCGACTTTTAAGTACGTTAGTGGCCAACGCAGCGAAGAACGTCCAAACGGACCGCATTGTGAACTCTTCGTTCAATTTGTAAGTTTTTTCAATTTTGTAAAACTTTTCTAATAATTTCGTTTTTCCTAGGATGCAAACGACTACAAGCTGCTCATTGTCAACCCTCGAACAACAACGTCATCGACAACTTCAACTACCACAGAGGCTCCAGCAGCGGAAACATCAGAGCCGACTGAAACGTCAACAGATCCCTCTGGTTCTTCATCGACAACTCCGCCTGCGACCGTCGACAGAATCACTTCCATCCGAACGACATCTAGAACAACGACAAAGCGCCCGGAACAGCAGGAGAAATCTGGTGGAGGTCTCTACATTGCAATTGCTCTTGCTGCTGGCCTCTCTGTCGGGATCGTCATCGCAGTTTTGGTCTGGTTTTGGATGAGGGACAAGGCAGAAAAGGATAAGAAAAAGTGGAAGGAGGACGCCGAACGTGCAGAAGACAAACGTCTGCTTGCGTTGTACAAGGCTGAGGCGAAGCTCAAAGGCAAAAAGGCCCTCGGGACATTTGATGAGTGGAAAAAGAATGTGAGTTTAAAACATTCTTTCGTACCAAACTTATATTTTTCCGTATTTTCAGAGAAAGGAGAGTGATGAAACAACTGCGTTTGAGATGGGTTCAGTCGACGACATGATCGCTGTAATCTGGAAGAAAGTGGAGAAAGATCACGCCAAAGCCAAGATGCAGTTCCTTGTAGACCAGTTCGAGAAGCATAGGGACAAAGAGGTCTACGATCGCGAATATGAGCCGGAAAAGACTAAAAAGGGATATGATGCCGTTGGGCGTTACCAGGATTGGAAAATGGTGAGAAAAAAATTTTTTTTAATGTCAACTAGCCAATTTTATATTTCAGAGGAGGAACATCTATCCGTTCGAAGTGATCGATGGAACATCAACTGCGCTTGAATATGGGAGGGGAAAGAAGGCATATGATAAGCCGTTTCTTCCCGGGGCCGTTGATGAGTCGATTCCAGCAACTGAATAGGGAGGAGGAGTTTGACATTCTGTGCCCGGAAGTTGTGTGAAGGTATCGCTCGAGATATAAAAATGTGTGATTATCTATATTATATTGTTCCTTTGCTATGTCGCCCTTTATATTGCTCTCATTGTATGTATTGTATATTTCTTGTTGTTTGTATTGTATTTGAATTGTTGTATTTATTTGTATTTTTGTGTGTGTAAATAAATTGTTGTTGTTTGTGTGTGTTTTTTAGACTCTCGAAAGGTTAGGAAATACCCCCTTATTTTTAGTTAGCTCTAAACTGAACACAAAAATATACCCCCAAATTGAAATACTTCTCTCCATGGGATTTGATATCTGCTGGGTAAGAGGATAATTCTGGCTCCCTAGCCTTCCCAATTTTAAAATTTTCGACTGCGTCACTAAAAATGGATGAAGTCTGGCTTAATCTCTTTATCCACCCAAATTCCTTCATCCACCCTTAATACTTTATCCAAATTAGGGAATGAACATTGGGAGAAATTATCTACTCTATCCCGATCACAATTTTTCACTCCAGATCCCGAGTCGGGATATTCCAAAATCCCGATTTTACATCGAGATCCCGACCCCGCCCAACTCTAGTGTTATTAAAGAAATTCCGGAAAGTTATTACATGAGTCATAAAAAAAGTCGCTTTTATTGAGAGTTTAATAATTAGAGAATTTTTAAATTTAAGAAAACTTGCATTTATTCCCAATAAAAACTTGCCCTATGGGGCATTCTTCAAAATTAAATTTTTGCTTCAAATTATTAAAATCTCCACATTTTAAGAAAGTAGAACTACACGACCCTAATTGAAAATTCTTTCCATTTCCAAAACAAAAAATTTGTAAATTAATCCCTCTAATTTTATTTGTATTTTCTTCTTCGTTGGAAAATGATTTTTGAATTTTATTTAATTTATTTTCTTTATGGTCTTCAAATATTTGTAAACCCCCTTCTGCAGATTTCCATAGACTATCTAATTAAATTTATTAATAATAGAGAAAGACTATGGAAAATTAAGAGAGTTTTCTCTAACATCTTATTATTTCCTCTATTATTCTTTCCGGAAAGTTTAATTTATATTTTTCCGGAAAATACAAAGTTAAAGAAAGAGAAAAGAAATTCCGGAAATAATATTCCGGAAAATTATTTAATTTTTCCGGAATGTATTATTACAGGAGAAAATACAAAATATAAAGTTTCCGGAAAGTTTATTTAAGTGAGGGAAAGAAAGGAAAAATACATAGTTAATTTCCGGAAAGTATTATAACTGTTCCCTTCACACTACCACAGATGTTCCCTACAGACCACCACTGTTGTTCTCTTCGGATTAGATGTCTAAATGTTTTCTAATAATAGCCCCCTCTCTAATAATAATCAGTTTTCCCAATATTCGATAGACTAGACAAGGCTCTCTATTAAACGCCCACTCAAATATTCCTAAACTAACCAAAAGGAAGTCGTTCACCCGCATTAGCTAAACAATGGTTACAGCATAATAATAAAAAAATTAAAAATATTTTTAAAAAAATCTTCATTGGATAAATTATTGAAATTTTGTGAAAATTATTTTTTTTAATTTTTGGAAGAATGATTAAAAGCTTTTTAAGGCGAGAGTAAGAATAATTCCGTCATTTAAATAAAAATATTTTTTATAATTCGTTAAACTGACTAATATATTTATTTAATAATAATTTTATTATTCATATTTCCAGCATTTTAAACTGCTAAAGGTTAATATAAAATTGAAAATTTCAAAAAAATTTAAAAAGGAAGTTAGAACAAGCAAGAAACTTGAGGAAAGCAGGGACTTGAGGAAATCTCTTGGACGATATCTTTTTTGGTTATGAACCAATTCAAATAATTTATATATCTATCGAGAGCTCTGATTATGCTTATTATTTTTCCTAGCAAGATTGTTTTGATTAGACCTCAATATCAAAAGTTAGAGAAGGAAGAAGACTAAAAATAGCGATTTTCTGCACTTAACGAATTATAACTTTTTAACAAATGTTCCGATCTGATTAATCCCAACACAAAAAATAACAAGCACATTCAGCGCTTTTGAATGATACAAAAATTTTAAAAATTGGTTCACAACAAAAAAAGTTATGGCCAGAAAAGCGGGACACATTTGTGAGACTCTAATGTCCCCGAATAATTCCGGAAAAATTAAAAAGGCGGGAAATGGCCATTTGAAAAGTCCGTTTTTCTTCTGTTTTCTCTGTCGCGTTCTATCAACTTCTATCGATCCTTCCAAATTTTTTTTCTTCTTTTGCGCATTTTAAATTAATTTTTTTTTATTTTTTTATTTAATTTAAATTAAACTTTTTTTAATTTCAGTAAATATAAATATTTTATTTTTTTATTTTCTACTGCCTAAATGTCCCAGCAAAAAGAGCAATTTCCAACTACAAAAAAGGTTTAGTTAAAAATTTTAATTTGTAAAATTTATTTGACGTTTTGAAAAATGTCTGTAAAATATTTGGTAATACATAGTGTCGTTTCCCGGCCCCATTTTTTCTCCCCAATTTTTTACCCTATGTTTGAACGGGGACACGCCCAAAAGGGCGCGCGGCCATAACGGCGCAAAGCCATAACTTGCTTCAAGATTTCCCAATCTTACCAAATTTAGTATTAAAAGATTCCTCTCATTGAGCTAAGGAGAATGGTATCAAAATTGATAAGGGTCAGAAATTTTCAAGCAAGTTATGGCTTTGCGCTGTTATGGCCGCGCGCCGTTTTGGGCTGACCCGTTTGTACGGAATGGTCAAATTTTCCCCTTTCTTTCATCAAATTTGCCTTTCCATATTTTGCCTAAAAACAATCAAAAAGATTAATTTGTACGCATCTGACCACAAAAAAGGTCATCATGTCTCACTTTTTTATCCTTGTGAAAGAAATAAATAAAAAATTAATCTTTTTGATTGTTTTTAGGCAAAATATGGAAAGGCAAATTTGATGAAAAAAGGGGAAAATTTGACCATTCCGTTCAAACATAGGGTAAAAAATTGGGGAGAAACAATGGGGCCGGGAAAAAAAATGTCCGTAAATGTTTAAAATGTCCGTAAAAATCTGCAGAGGTTTGCGGACATTCTAAAAAAGTCCGCAAAATTTTAAATTTTGTCCGCAAATTTTTGCGGACAAAAGATTTTTTTCACAAATTTTATTTATTAAACCCCTTGTAAAATAAATTAATTTTGCCCTAATTTTTCTTCTTTTTTTTTAGTGGAAGGCCTTATTAAAACTTTTTTGTGACAACATTCCCCAAGCTACCAACTTTAGCTATTTCCTTCCCTACCAAAACACCTTTACTGGAGAACAAGCACAATTATGTATTTACAAAATTTCACCTCAATTTTTTGAAAAACAAAATTGCACGATGCTAACCGCTAAAAATACTTGCTGTTCTTATTTGAAAAATTTTAAATATATTTTAAATGCTAAAAATGACAGGGATTTGGTGTTTGACGAGAAGATGTTGTACAGGTTTTTTTTTTTGAAAAATTTTTTGTGGGGATTTTGAAGGGGTTTTTAAATACCTATATTTATTTTTCCTGATTTCTGACTTGCTCCCCCCCCTTTTTTTGCCATAAATAGAAAAATTTTTTAAAATCCGCAAAAAAAATTTTTCTGTCCGCAAATTTTTTGCGGACATATTTTTATGGCTAATTTAATTAGTAAACCCTCAGTTTTATTATTTAAAGGTGAATTCTCTAGGATAATATGACTATTTTAGTGGAAACATATCCTCCATAAATCTCCGCAAAAATTGTCCGCAAAAAACTTTTTTTTTAATTTAATAAAAAATATTCTAAATTTATATTTTCTTAATTTTGTACCATTTTAACTTCGCTTCCTTTGTTTTAACTTTTTCGGATATAGAATTTAAAAATCCGCAATATTTTTGCTGATCCGCAAAATTTTTGCGGACATGACATTTGATCCCATTTTTTAAAATTTTTTCTTTTTCAGATTAAACTGGCCTAAAATTAATGATATATTAGAGGGGTTTGAGTTGGAGTCTCTTCCTTCAAGTTCTTTTACGGCTTCCAATTCAGTCAGAAGGGCCAGTTCTTTAAGAGGTTCTGAAGACACTGAAGGAATGGAAACGCCAGTAAGTTTGTGAAAATTTGAAATTTTTTTTTTATTTTTTTATTGATTTGATTAGCTTTCTTCTTCACCTTTAAATTAAAAGTTGGGAAAATTTAAGGAAGAAATTTTTGCCAAAATTTTCGAAAAAAATTTTTCTGATTACCCTTCACCCCTTGAAAATTTTTTGTCCTTACAATTAGATTAATTTTTTAAATTTATTTACAATACAAAATTTGTTCATTTAGAGATTTATCATACACCTTTAACATTCATATCTTTAAATAATTTTATTTTAATTACTTTTGTTTTGTCCGCAAATGTTGTCCGCAAAAAATTTGCGGACAAAATTTTTGTCCGCAAAAGTTTTTTTTCTCATTTTTCTTATTCTTTAGGTTTGCAAAAAATCCACATCAGTGAGAGATTTGGTTGGAAGCTTTCTAAGCAGATCCTCATCCGAAAGAAGAAGATCTCCTAGCCCAACAATAACAAATAAAAGAAATGACCCAAAATTTTTGGACAAAAATATTTTGAAAGAGAACAATTCAACAAATACTTCAAGAGGATATAATTTTAATAATAAGCCAAAAAGCTCAAAAAGTATTTGGACAAATGATTATAATCGACAATATAGAGAGGTTTTTTTGATAAAAAAATTTTTAAGGGGGAGGGGGGGTGTCATTGGGTAAAGGGGTAAAAAAGTTGGGTAGGATTTCGAATCGAAAAATTGTCCAGGCCTTATTGTTAGATATGGGAATGTGGATAACTTGTGACATCCCCGGAGTGGTGCTTTAAGACGTCCGCAATTTTTAAAATTTGTCCGCAAATATTATCCGCAATTTTTTCTAATTTTTTTTATTTTTAGAAAAGACCTGCGTCTGCTCAACGGGTAATAAACTTAATTAGTATATATTTTAATTTTATTATGGTTTATGAGTCCAAAAAATTAGATTTTTAAACTAGAAAAAAAATTTTTATGGGACCCTTAAACTAATATAGAGCCAAAAAAAATTTTTTTAGAATTGTTTTTGCCCCTATTCTAGTTTACGAACTCAATGAAATAGGGATGGGAAAAAATTTTTGTTTTGATAGGACTTAGGGGGGTTATTCTAAACTCGATCCTTAAAAGAATTTTTTTAAAAACCCCAACCTGAAAACTCCCCGAAAAAAAACCCCCCGACCTCCGTCAAAAAAAATTTTCTCTGACTGGACTACTAAACTAATATAGAACAGGGATAGGAACGTGGGTTATTCTAAACTCGAACCGGAAAATTTTTTTTGAGAACCTGCGTTCCTAAACCCCGACCTGATTCTTTTCCTCAACTTTTCCTCTGTTTTAGAGCCCAATAAGAAAATAATATTTTTTTTCTCTGATAGGACTCATAAACTATTATAGAGCTTAAAAACCTCTAAATTTTTTATTATTTATTTTTTAGCCATGTTCTGTTAATTCCTCTCATCAAAACTTTTCTTTTTGTAAACAAATAAGCAAATTAGAATACCAACAAGAATCTAGCAATAAACAACAATCTAAACATTTAACAACACTTTTAGAGTCAATCATTTCAGATCAAAATTTGAGTGAAAACGAGAAAGTTGTTAAATTAAGAGATGTAAATTTTTTTAAAAATTAAAAAAAAATTTTTTTTTCAAAATGTTGGTAGTGGGGGAGTCTGAATAAATTTTAGCAAAGAACGGGAGAGGGATACATAGCAAAAAAAAAAGGTGGTGTACGGCACAATTTTGGTCACCAAGATTTTTCGGAACTTGTTGTCTTGGTGACCAAAATTCTAAAAAAAAAAAAAATTGGTGTCCGAAATTCGTAAAAATCTTGGTGACAAAGTCACGGTGTCCAAAATTCCGGTACTGAGAGGGGGGAGGTTTTTCAGAATGTGTTAAGTTGGGGAGGAGCTTAAATAAATAAAAAGTCCTTCCACTAACTAATAAAAAGTGGAAAGACACCCCTAAGTTTCGACATTTTTTTTTTTAAATTTTTTTTGTTTCAGTTTAAAATAGCTTACCCAACAATATATCAGGCAAAATTTGGTAAAGAAAAATTAACTGATGTTCCAAAAATTAATTATTTTCCTTCAATTAACAACAATAATTTATTATTAAAAAAGAATAATGAAGCAACAACTGATTTAAGTAAAAATTTTAAGAAAATTATTTTTTAATTTATATAGAAGAGAGGAAAAAATTAAAAAAAAATTTTTTTTTTGGTTGGAAGGAAGGTATGTGGGGAAGCTTAAATAAATTAAAAAAAAAATTTTTTTTGATAAAAAAATTTTTTTTTATTTTCAGGGATATTTTTATTTATTTAAAAAAAAAACATTATTTTCTTTCTTGTTTGTGTAAAACGACTATTTTTTTCATACACCTAAATTTTATTTTTTTTTAGTTTCAATTATTGTCTTGATAAATTATTTGGATTTTGAAAAGCACTTTAAAATACGCTAAGACTATGGATGGGACGGGTTGAGAAAAAGTCGGGGCGGAAAAAGTCCGGATTTCGTGTAACCCGTCCCTTCCCTGTTCCCGACCATATAACTCGTGAAATGGTGGTCACTTTTTCGTGTTCTTGGTACTATTTGATAGAGAATTAAGAGCGCTACAAAATACCAAAAAAATCAGAATTTTTGATTGATTTATAAAAAAGTTGTGATCTAAAAACTAACTTTTTTTCAATAAAAAGGGAAAATTTTCGGCACTTTATCAATCACAACTTTTTTAGCAATCAGTCGAAAATTCTGATTTTTTGGTAGCTTGTAGAGTATTTAATTCTCTATCGAATGGTATCAAGAAAGCTAAGAAGTATTGGCTCCTTCATAAGTTATAGGTGCCGGGACTTGACTGTGTTGATCTGACATGTACTCCTTAAAATATTATTTTTTTCCAAAAATATTTTTTTAAATTTAATTTAAAAATTCATTTAAAAATAAATTAAAAAATTATTTATTTTTAAAAAAAATAAATTGTAAATAGACACAAACACATAAAAATTCCTTCACAAAGAGGGGCATTATTTATTAAGTAAAAATTTATTTTTAATTTTTATCATTTTTGTTATCATTTTAATTAATGAATTAATTTTCTCTCTCCCTTTCTCTTTTAATAAATTAAAAAAAAAGTAAATATGTATAGTAAGAGTAAATTACATACATAATTAATTTTTCAACGCATTCTTGCAATTAAAATTTTTAATTTTTATTTTGAATGAAAATTTGTGAAGCTCACTCTTACCCTATTTTTTATCACTACCAGGCCAGAATGACTAACAAAAAAAAATTTCTGATTTTGAAAAATTCATAAATTCGAATCTTCTGATTAGTGACCGGCAAAATCGACTTTGCCACTCTAGGATTCCGGATTTGTAACTTGAACCGGATCCGGCCGAATTTTTCCGGATTAATCCGGTCTGGTTTTAATCCTGTAAAAATTCTGATATTTTAATGTTCTGATAATTTTTATTAAATATTTCCAGACTCAAACAGCCCTTTTTAAAATAATTTACTCTTTATTCTTTTAATTTTGTCTCAATCAATTTATATATATATTCGCTTCTTCAAAGTCTTATGCTTCCACCCGGCTGTCTGTTAAAGCTTTACAATCAATAATCCCTTATTCTTTTTATCTTAGGGTGTGCGCAAAAAGTCAAACGCCAAAACATTTTTGATTTTGAAATATCGAAAGATTAAATGACCGAAATGTCAAAATGACGAATTTTTCAAAATGTCAAAAGTTACAAAATGGTCAACTGTCAAAATATTCTCATACTCAAATGTCCTATTGTTCATAGGGGTCGGAACGGGTCCGGACCCGGTTTCCCCGTTTTCGGGTCCCTTTTGCCGGTCCTTTTTTGAAAATGCCGGGATGAAACCGGGAACGGGAATTCCCGGTTTTCCCGATCCGGGTCCCGCCTGGGTTTCTTCTGCTAAAATTTCCTATCCCGGTTTTTTCAAAAATTCCGATCTCTAATTGTTCATATGTCAA
The DNA here is from genome assembly GCA_036172945.1 of Meloidogyne incognita. Classification (NCBI taxonomy): domain Eukaryota; kingdom Metazoa; phylum Nematoda; class Chromadorea; order Rhabditida; family Meloidogynidae; genus Meloidogyne; species Meloidogyne incognita. Next base: position 3,893,535 of record JARQAC010000010.1, read on the forward strand.
TAATATCAAAACATCCAAATAAAACAAAAAAATTTGCCAAAATGGCAACATGCCAAAACGGTCAAAAACACAAAAAAACATTTTTTTAATCCCCTAAAAATGACGTAAAATCGAGACATAAAACATTTAAAAACTAAAATTTATTTTCTTTCTTTTTCCCTCTAACATTTAATTCTACATATATTTCTATTGCCAGTCGAGAGAAAATGTCGCACGTTTTTAAAAATGTTTTTTGCCCCCACATATACGCGTGCGTGTTAATTTTCTCTTTTTTCTTTTTTTATATTTTTTTATATATTTTTTATATTTTTTTCTCTCCTCTTTTCTTTATATTTTTTTTCTCCTCTCTTTTTATTCTCTTTTCCCCCTTTTCTTATTTTTTTTTTCTCTCTCCCCTCTTTTTATTCTCTCTTTTTCCCCCTCCTTTTGGAATATAATTTCAGACGTAAGCAACACAAAATAAAAAAAAATTATTTTTTATATAAAGCTTAACATTTTCGCTACAACTTTAAAGCTTTAGTTTTTATTTTTTTTATCAACAACCCTCTATTCACTTTCATTTTCAATCCGTTTCCATCCCTCTTTTTTATTTTTTTTTATTCCCCTTCAAGTTGGGAACATGCGAAAGTTGCGTGTAGTGGGTGAGTCCAACCCACATAACTTTTTTATGGTTAAAGCTTTTGGAATAAGTTTGGTATTGTTGGATAGAGCATAAAATAGGCTATAAATGAGGATAATAAAAAAATTTTTGAGTTGACAAAGAAAAAAGTTATTGACAAAAGATTGGCGTTTATGGGATAAAATGTCCGATTTTTGAAGTTTTTTATTTTTAAAATTTTTCTTAATTCATCTAAAATTTTTGTTTCTGGCCTCATTTGTAGCAAATTTAATTCTCTATCGAATGATACCAAAATCTTATCAGAACCTTTACCCATTAAAAAGTTATGGGGTCTAGACTCTACTGTACCCGGCTGTCTCCTCTTATCCACGCGACCGTTCTCCCCCCTTTTCCCTCTTTTTCCCTTACACACTTTCTTTTATTCTTTCACCTAATTGTCAGTCACATTCACCCCTTTTCGTTTTTTTATCTTCCTTACAAACGTTTTATGGCAGAAACTCCTCTCTTTTTTTTTGCTCCCAGCTGCGCTTTATCTTTAATCTCTCCCCTTTTTTTTCTAGCTTTGGCCAATCCTCAGCTTTTTATATTTATTTTTATTTTCTCGGGTCTAAAATCATAATTCTAATGCTACACCGTTATTTTATATATTTTTAAACAAGCCTCTTATTTTACTAAACAAGCCTCTTTTTCATTAAAAGCTTTTTCATTCAACCACTGTTTTTGTGTAGTTGGCGTCTCTTGGTTTAAACGTCAATATAATTTTTGACGTGTTTTTCTATCTGTTTTTATATTAATTTTTATTGCCTAGGGGTATTAGAATTTCATAAAATTTTCAAAAAAATTTCAGAATTTTTCCGAAAATTTTTCAGAATTTTTCTGACATTTGGCGTTTTATAAAAAATTTTGGCGCACACCCCTCAAAAGATAAATGTTTTTGTTATTTTGCCGCTGTCATACCAACGAGAGGGTGTGAGTAAAAATGAAATGTTTTTAAGCTTTTGATTTTTTTATCTAACTACTTTACATTAAAAATAAGATAAATACTCTCCCTATAAAGCTCTTAGAAGCACCAAATTGACATACTGTTTATTTTTTTGTTTTTTAAATAAGTGGTGAAAAGCAAAAACAAACCATTTTTAATATTTGCTTGATAAGAAGATAATATTATTTTTTAATAAATGAGACCGTAATAAGTTAGAGACAGGTAAAAGAATGTATTTCAACCCCTTTCCCCCTTACTCATAGAGGCAAAATAATTTTATTTTTAGTTTTACAACATGTTAAAAATTCAAGTTTATTTAAGTTTACAATTAGGTTTTACAATTTGCTATAAATTCAAGTTTATTTACGTTTCAATCAAGTTTTACAATTTTATTTTTACAAATTGTAAAACTTTAAATAAAAACTTTAATTTGTAATAACGTAAAACTTTAATTTTTACAAATTGTACATAAAACTTAAGTTTATTTAAAGTTTTAAAATTATTACAAATTCAAGTTTATTTAAATATACAATTAAGTTTTACAATTTGCTATAAATTCAAGTTTTACAATTTTGTTTTTAATAATTGTAAAACTTTAAATGAAAACTTTAATTTTTACAATTTGTAAAACTTAATTGTAAAACAAACCTTAATTTGGTAATAGTTCGGTTCGTACCCCCCCCCCCCCTTTTTTCCTACCTAAAAGTATTAAAAATGGTCAGTCAGTCTTAGGTTATAGGTCCCGTCGAGCTGTGTCGAATGACACCAAAATCAACCCCAGGTCTTAACTTTGGGCCGAGATACAGACAAAACCCCTGTGCAAAGAGAAGGTTTTGCAAGCGTCTCACGACTACAATAGGATTACTTTATGTCATAACTTTGTAAATCTTTTTTTAATTACGTTGATTTTGATGTCATTCGAATCAGCTCAACACGCTCTTTCGAATGAGCTATTATTTGTTTAATCGAATTTTTACCATAAAAAATGAGCTTCGTCCAGCCTCTTATTTTTCAATTTTCGGGGGTCTGTATCTCGGCCCAAAGTTAAGACCTGGGGTTAATTTTGGTGTCATTCGACACAGCTCGACGGGTTCTATAACCTAAGACTGACTGACCATTTTTAATACTTTTAGGTAGGAAAAGGGGGGGGTACGAACCGAACTATTACCCTTAATTTTAATAATTGTAAAACTTGAGATTATAAATTCAAGTTTTACAATTATTAATAATAATTGTAATCTATTTCTTTTAAAGTTGTAAGTGTTGCTAAAAGGAATGTTATATCATTCCTTTAAAAAGTTCCCTAGGATATGTTAAATAGGACATTACAAAACTCAACATTAAGCAATACTTTTTGATTTTTAAAGATTCCGTTCACACACTTTAAAAATGTGAATATCAAATGAATAAGAGAAAGTGTATTTTTTTCTTTTTTTGATTTTTATGTTGTAATAAAATAAAATACTTTTAATGAGAGAGACAGTTTAAATTTAATAAAAAGTTTTAACACTTCTAACAGGTTTGTAGTTAATAAAACTCTACCCCCTCTCCTCTTCTCTATTTCTTCATTGAAAATAAATTGTTAATAATTGTAAAACTTTAATTGTGAAAGTTTCTATTTTAAAACCCTAATTGTAAAACCTTAATTTATAATAATTTAAAACTTGATTTTTTTTTGATAATTGTAAAACTTAAAAATTCAAGTTTTACAATTATTAAAACTTTTACAATTTGATTTTTAAAAATTGTAAAACTTTAAATAAAACTTTAATTTTTGCAAATTGTAAAACTTAATGGTAAAGCAAACTTTATCTTAATAACTGTAAAACTTAAGGTTTGTTTTCTAATTTTGTAAAAAATAATTTCTGAAAATTGTAAGAGTTAAATTTTTAATATTTGTAAATCATAATTTCTTATAATTGTAAAACTTTAATTCTTAATAATTGTAAAATTTTTATTTCTTTTAATTTTTTGTTTCAGATATTTTAAGAATATATATTTAATATTTATTTAATACACACAACTTATGACGCTCGTATTTACATTTATTAAAATAAAAAAAATATTTAAAGCTTTGTTTATTTTAATATTTAATTTATATATATTTAAATGTTACCTTTATATTTTAAATAAATTAAATAGAAAAATTTTTTTCTATTTTTGCCGTTTTATTTTTTTTATTTTTTTTACTATTTTTGTCTTTTCTTTAAAAAAAGTTTTTTTAATTATTTTTAATTATTAACTTTTCTCAAAATTTTAATATAAATATTGTAACTTTAACGCGTATACATTTAATTTTATGACTTTAAGCAAATTGTAAAACTTTAATTTTTAATTTTTACAAATTGTAAAACTTGAAATTTTAATTTTTACAATTTGTAAAATTTAAAGTTTAGATTTTACAAATTGTAAAACTTTAATTTTTTAATTATTACAATTTGTAAGACTTCTTATTTTTAATTTTCTCAAATTGTAAAACTTTAATTTTTTAATTTTTTCAAATTGTAAAATTTAAAGTTTTATTTATTACAAATTGTAAAATTTAAAACTTTAATTTTCTCAAATTGTAAAACCTAAAACTTTAATTTCTACAAACTTAAAAATTCATTTAACGCTATAGAGATCATTTAATTAATTAATTTATTATTTTTTGGGTCAATTAATTTTATTTTTTAACAAATTTTAAGTAATTAATTTATACATATTCAAAATATTTTTACAGCATTAAATATTTAATTAATGGAGTTTTTAATTTTTTAGTGTTTAATTAATTAGTAAATGTTCCACATATTTATTCTTTTAATTAAAATTTATTAAAAATATTTTTCTAAAATTTTTTTCCTATTTTTTTGATTTTAAAAATATTATTTTAAAAAATAATTTTTTCCTTTTTTTTTTAATTTTTCAATTATCCACTAATTGCACTTTAATTCCCACCATTTCATTTTCCTTTTTATTTTTTTAATAAAATATTTTTTCATTTTTAAAGGGTAGTCTAATTTTCTTTAACTGTTTTATAGACTTTTACAATCAAGAACAATTAATCCCTAAGGTATTGAGAAATACTATATGTAGTATTTTTTAGTATTTTTTAGTAGGCGCCTATGTGAAAATAAGTAAAAATTGTGTGAGATTGTAATTTTACAACTTTTTTGGGACTAGGACACGGATACTGATTTTGGTATCCGTATCCGGATATTTACGGCGGATACAGTCGGATATCCGCAGGCATTTTTATAATATCTGTATCCGTATCCATGTCCTAGTCTGCTTTTTCTACAATTTTTATTTAAACTTTTATTTGTGGAAAGGAAGGATTACATAAAGGAGGAGGCTTTCTCAAACTTCAAACTTTCCCAACTTTATTAAAACATAAGATTGTAAACTTGGAGTTTAATTAATTTTTTTCTTCACTTTTTAACATTAAATTCTTAAAGTTATTATCTACATATTGGGAAAAAAAGAAAATTTTGTTAATTATTCTATTCTAAACCCACTGAATAGTCTTTCAGATCGAATCTACTTATTAATTTCTAATTTTAAAATTTTTTTCCCGAATTTTTTAAATATTTTACTAAATATGTCTTTATATTTAACGAACAGACTAAGGGTAATTTCATAATTTTTTTTAAGAATATTTTTTTTATTTTTTTACCCTAAATATTTGACCTTTTTAATTATTTTGGTTGCGTCATTAAATTATTTTTATTAATTTAAATAAAATTTTTAGTTATTTAAATATTGAGAAAATTATTATAATATTTAAAAAAAAATTTTTTATTTCTTCAATAAAATCAACTAAAAAAACAACAACATTAAATGTTTTTTAAAATTAAATTAATGCAAGCTTGAACTTGAAAAAAAATTTTTTTAAAGAAAAAGTTGTAAGGAAAGAAGAAATTGTAAAATTCAAAGTTTTATTTATTTTTCCAACATTTTTACAATTTTACAAATGTTGCAAATTAAATTTCCAACTTGTTTATTTGTTTTATTACAACTTTGTTTAATCTTTCCCTTTTGTTTTTCTCAACAATTACAACAAATAAAAAGGCATTCTTTTAGAGAAACATGTGTTGACGAACATGATAAAGTAAGGGAAATAAATAAATTTACAAACTTGAAAAGTTTATAGGTTTAAACTTAAAGTTTTTAAGTTTAAACTTGAAACCTTAAAACTTGAAGGGTTGAATTTTAAGATTGAACTTGAAAAAGTTTGTGTTAAACTTGAAAGTTTAAAGTTTTATTTTTCGTGAAAGTGCAAACTTGAGAAGTTTTTAAGTTTAAACTTAAAGTTTATAAGCTTAAACTTAAATCATGCAACCTTAAAACTTGAAGGGTTCTATTGTAAAATTAAACTAAAAAAAGGTTGCGTTTGTAAATATTTGTAAACTTGAAAGTTTAAAGTTTTATTTCTTTTGTGAAAACGCAAACTTGAAAAAGTTGGAAAAGTTAGATTGTAAAATTTAAGTTTTATTTATTTGGTGAGAGCGCAGACTTGATAAAAAAACTTTTTTTGCAAACTTGACAAAAACACAAACTTTTTCCTTAACTTACAAACTTAAAAAAATTTTTTTTATTTTTCAGGATCTCATTTCTTGTATAGTTTCTGCTGGTTTGTAATCTTAAATTTTATTTTAAATATTTATTTTCCCCCTTTTAAAGTTGATTGTTCCATAAATATTGAAAAGCTTTTTCCTCCCCCAACTAACAACAATTTTCCATCGGAAGCACACGATTTAAGAATTGAACCTTTTACTAAAGCAACACCACATAAAGGGGTAAAGGATGGAAATGAAAGTAATGACCATCAACAACATCATCAATTACATGTTGATATTTCCTGGCAAATACCCCCAAATAGTAAGGAGGAGGAAAAATAATGGGGGGAATAAACTTGTGTTTATTTTTACAGATTCTACAAAAGCATTGAAGGGTTTTTTGTTGGAAATTGATGGAGAAAATGGGAGAAAACATGCCTGCTTTTTATTAAATGTATGAAAAAATAATTTTAAAAATTTAACTAATTTTATTTTAAAAAATATACAGGTTTCAAAAACTGTGTGGAATACTGAAAATATTGCTGCTTCGGTTAGTAATTAAAAATGTTTTTTTTATTTTTTAAATTTTAGCCACGTCTACACTTTTCTACTGATTCGCTTTTTAATTTTGGGCAGAGCTACCAAGTTGAATTATTCAGGTAAAATAAATGTTTTTGTGCGAAAGATAAAAGGATAATTGTAAAACATGTTTATTTAGCAAGTTTATTTTTCAACAAAAACAAGTTTATTTTATTTTAAAATAAACTTGTTGTGAAACAAGTTTATTTTTCAAGTTTATGAAAAAGTTTACTTTATGAGTAAAATAAACTTGTTTTACTCGCAAATATATAAGAATAAACTTGCTGTAAAAACAAGTTTATTTATGAATTAATGACAATTGTAAAACAAGTTTATTTAGCAAGTTTATTTTAAACAAAACAAGTTTATTTTATATTAAAATAAACTTGTTATAAAACAAGTTTTATTTTAAAAAGTTGTTTTTAAATATATTATCCCCTACTCAACTAACCATATTTTCCACTTATTTTCAGTTTGCCAGAACGTAGTGCTGGTCTAGGTGCCTCAGTCCACAATCAATTCAAAACTCCCCACCATCCTAGCGGTTCAGAAACAAATGCTTTAAATCAACAACTAATATCTCCAAACTGTACAAAAGTTGCAAATCAATTTGCTTCAAAATGGACAGCTGGGTTTAGACACATTTATGTCCATTCGGCTGCGCGTATTTTGCAAGTTGAATTTGTTGGGGCTCCTCCACAATTTTGTTTTGAACAATATGAGGTATTATTTAATTATCGAGAGAGTGTTAATAATTGTAAAACAAGTTTATTTTCTGAATTGTAAAACAAACTTTCTCACTTATTCAATAATTGTAAAAGTTTATTTTTCAAGTTTATTTAAAAATTGTAATTTTTTTACAAATTGTAAAACAAGTTTATTTTATTTTAAAATTTATTATAAAAACAAGTTTATTTTTCGAGTTATTACAAATTGTAAAAAAAAGTTGCAAACTTTAATTGTAAAACAAGTTTTTTTTAAAAAGTTTGTAAATAAATAGAATACTATTTACCGTATTTACAATATACCGAAAAAAGAATTAATAAGGGAAAACGAGAGAATAAAAATATTATAATATTTCCATTTTATAGGTACGCCTTTTGGACGAAACTGGTCAAGAACTGCTCTACTTTGGAGTTGTGCCAGTTGAAGAAATGCAAAAGAGTGGAAGCCTAATTTTTGGAACTTATAATTTTACTAATTTAGAGGTAGAAAGATTTTTTGGAATTTAAAAATTTTGATTTTTAGTATGATAAAAATTACATTCCTTCTGTGATTCCTGTTGAGAGGGCAGCAGATGGTCGTTGTTTATGTCCAGTTTCCGGAAAGCCCTATGATGAGACTGCTGTATGTTCTTGTGTAGCAGCTGATTGGCATTCTGTTAGAATGACTCGTGGGTTTTTAATACAAAAATTATTTTAATAAAAAGACTAACGACTATTCCGGAAAATTGGATTTTGGAAAGCATTACATATTTGTATTTTCATATTTAGTGTTAATACAAAAGAGTTCCGGAAAATATATACAGTTCCGGAACGAATAAACAGTTCCGGAAAATACATATAAGCAGTTCCGGAAAAATAAAACAATTCCGGAAAATACCGACATTTCCGGAAAATTAAAGAAAATGTGTTTTTATTTGTATTTTCCGGAAAATTAAACAAACACTTAAATTAAAAAATAATTCCTTAAGGTCCTGATGTACTCAAACTCTGCCCTGGCTGTCCTTCTCAAAACGACACCCTCGCTTTATTATCACCTCCAGTCAACTACGAAAATTCTTTGCGAGATCAAGGGAGTAATTCGACATTATGGTAAAATAAATTTTCTCTAAATTAAAAAATTTTATTTTTTAAGGATTCTTTTGTTGGTTTTTAATTGTTTATTTTTGCTACTAATTTTCCTTCTAATTGCCGCCTACCTCCGTTGTCGCATTTTTGGCTCCGCCCCCTACAAAAACCAGTTCCGTCGTATCCGGTTTATACCTACAACAAATACACAACAACAAAATCATTGTTTACCCCAAATATCCAAAAGTTCTCCTCCAACTTCACTCGCTGTTTGTACCAACTCTACTAGCTGTAATTCGTCCTTAGCTGTGCCGTTAATTTCTAGTGAATCGGAAGAAAGTGATGAACAACAAAAGAGGGGGGAATGGACAAATCTAACATTATTAATTATTTATTCTCATGATTGTAAATTGCATGAACAAGCAGTAGTGGCATTAGCGGAGTTTTTGAGGGATCGTTTTGGTATTAATGTAAAGGTAATGTACTTATTATAGTATCTATTATAGTTTTCCGGAGAGCAGTAAAATATTTGTATTTTCCGGAAGTGTGTAATAATCATTTAATTAGATGTTTAGGAAAATTTTCCGGAAACTTATTGTAATATAATTAAAGTTTATGCATAGTGTATTTTCCGGAATTTCGGGAAATTAAAATTATGTATACGGAATTTAGTAAATTGTGCTTTCCGGAGAAATAATAAATTCGAGATATATTATTGTATTCTCCGGAAAATAAAATAATAGAAATATTCATAGTTCTGTTGTAAATACATCCTAAGAATATTTCTCGAAAATATTAAAACGTTATTTTAATATAATTTCCTTTATTTTACAGTTAGACCGTTGGGAAACAACACAAATTGATTCTAACCTAACCGATTGGCTGTCATCTTCAGTAATTTCTGCAGACAAAGTTTTAATCATTAATTCTGAGGGCGCTTGGGAGCGTTACTTGGCTAAAATAAATTCTCATAGTCATTGGGTTTTAGAACGTAATGATAGAGGTCTACTTGATCATCTCTTTTTAGCTCATATTGACTTGGCTCTTCAGTGAGTAATCTTAATTTTTTGTAATATGTAATATTATTTCCGGAATATAAAAAATTAATATTGTTTTATTTTCCTGAAAAAGTATAACTCTAATTCATGTGTTTTCCGGAAAATAAGAATAATATTATTACTTATACCTTTTCCGGAAAATACTAAGTGATAACATTTTATTTTCCGGAAAACACAAATTAGGGTTATATATTTTTTCCGGAAATTGTTAACGGATTAGCGTTATATACTTTTCCGGAAAAACTTTTTCCGGAAAAATATAACTCTAATTTAGGTATGTGTTTTCCGGAAAATATTATTTTCCTGAATATACTATTAAACAATTTCCGGAAGCTGTATATTTTAACACGTTAATTTAATTTATTTTCCCCTTTTCTTTCCAGGCATCACTCTATCGTTTCTACTCGTTTTGCTTATTCAAAGGCAGACAAAACTTTACCGTTGCTTCAGGGACGTCTTCAATATATTCTTCCTGATAATATTAGTCCTCTCATTTCTGCACTTTTTGGACAGAATTTGCGACAGGATGAACGACTCAGTTCTTCTTCATTATCAGAATATTCACAATTTATTAAATTAAAAGAATGTGTTAAAGAAATGAGTGAATTTATTAAACAAAAGCCTAATTGGTTTGCTTTGAGTCATTCAAAAATAACAACGATTGTTGATGAAAGAGAAGAAAAAGGTGAAGAAAAAGGAAGAAAAGAAGAGGAAAAGAAAGAAGAGAAAATAAAAATTGAAGAAGAAACTAAAATTGAAGAAAATTCAGAAATGTCTGAGGAAGAAGAAATATCATCTGAAACACGTAAAGATACTATTGGAGAAAGTAGTGGAAGCAGTACGGCTAAACTTGATAGTGGAATATTTGATTGGACTGGGAATGAAGAGGAAATGGCTAGTACTAAAGTTATGAGTGGTGAATTACAAAAGCAAACAAATAATTGGTATAATATTTGTTAAACTATTTCCGGAAAATAATACGTACAATTTTTCTGAAAAGTATAACTCTAATTCATGTGTTTTCCGAAAAATATTAATATTATATTGAACCATTTCCGGAAAATTTGTTTGTGTATTTCTTCAGGAAAATCTAAAGTATTTTCCTGAAAAAATACATTAAAAAATACATCTGCCGGAATATTTTTATTTGTATTTTCCGGAAAATATTAACGATTTTCAAAACACAAAATATAATCTTTTCCGGAAAATACCGGAAAATACAATTGTATTTTTCTAGAAAGGAAATAGATTATACATTTTCCAATGTAAATTATATTTTCCGGAAAATTTAAAAACTAAAATAATTAAAATACAAAATATTTTTTTCAGTTCTCCACATAAACTATCTTTACCTCTTCCCAATATTGGAGTAAAAACATTTCCGGACAGTATTAAAAGTTATAATCAGAACAGTGACGATTCAGGAATATTAACAGCAGACTCAATAAATTCAACAGACAAATTTAAACAACCAAAAAACAATTTAATAGACGAACAAAAGAGGATTATTTATTTAAGCTAACAAAATTGAAAAGAGATTTCTGCCCAGATTTTACACAAAAATTTTTTTTATTTTATTTGTCATTCCCATATTTCTTTTACCCACTCAAAAACAAATATTTTTTCATTCCATTTTTGTCAAAAAAATTTTTTTCTTTCTTCTTATAATTTTTATTTTTGAAATTTTACCCATATAATTAGTATGTATATTTTTCTGTTTATTCTCGTATATGCCCATATTTACTCAAATATTCTATATATTTTCTAATTTTATTTTTTCTGTAGTGATATAAATAGTTTTTTAAATTTTTTTAAAATTTATTTTGGAATTTGGTAAAGGTATTTTAGTTGCGGAATATCGAATTTATCTTTTGTAATTTTAGAAGTATTTTTTGTTTCATAAATTTATTTTTTTCGGAAAAGAATAAAATATACTTGTTTTCCGGGAAAGCAATTACCTAGAAGCAATTACAAAAAATATTTTTATTAAACTAAAAAAATATAAAATACTATTCAAAATAATAAAGTCTGGTGATAAGGTATATGAATTTATTTTTTTATAGTCTCGGAGATTGTAAATATTGAGAATTCCTTTTCAAAAATATTAAGGAAAGTAATACAATATATATTATAACTGAATTTATGGAATAGATATTATGGAATTGTATTTTAAAAAATTTATTTTCCCATATATACTTTTATTTTAGAAAGACCTCATGTTCACAGTGTGTTGGAAAACGAAAATTAAAAACATGGAATTGATAATTTAAATATGTAAATTTGGTATTTGTATTTGTAGAAAGAAATATTTGTTCGTACAATAAACATTTCCCAATGTGTTTTCCGAAAAAAAATTTAACCCTCTGTGAACAGGCCCAAAAAATTAAATTATGGGAAAATTATTTTTTGGTCATTAAACTGGCTATACATAAGTAGTTAATAATTTGGGCTAAAATAAGGAACTATATAAAATTATATTTTTTATTGCGGGAATATTGTGCAGGATTCGTATTCTAATAGAGATTGGAATGAATACAAATTGAAGCAAAACGCTTACAAAATAGAAGCATTCCGGAAGAAAAGTTTGATTGTTTTTGTTTAATAGGAAACTTCCGGAAAAAATACACGTCTATTTATTGCTATGAACATTTCTACAAAATGTGTTTTCCGGAAAATACATTTATTTTTAGATTAAACATTAGGATCGGTTTCCGGAAAAAAAGAAATATTAGATGTTTTCCGGAAAATACATTTATGACATTTCAGAATTTTAAACTTCCGGAAAATATAGTTTATTTATTATAAACAATGTGTTTTCCGGAAATACATATGTATTTAAATAATTAGAATATTAAAAGAAAGAAATGTGTTTTCCGGAAAATAATGACCGATCAAAATTATTCCAATCTCTATTATTAAAATTATTGTATTTATATTTTTTCCACGAAAAATAAAAATCTGCAAAAAAAATTTTTTTTACCTTTTCTAAACACTCTCTCATTTAGGTTTATAAAGTGAAGCTAAATGTGTAAGTTGATTTCCAATATTATGATAAAATGCAGCTTGTTGAGAAAAGAAGGATCCAAACATTGTAGCAAAATCTAAATCACGTTCAGATTGTTGATGGTTAATTTCTGCAAGCATTGAATAAGAACAAACATCCACTGAAAAAATTTTTAATTTAAAAAAAAAATTCTTTCATTTCTCTCACCCTTTTGTCGAATATTTTCAGCGTCTTCAGCAGATAATTTGCCTTCATTTTGGTACCTTTCATTTTCACGTATTTTAGCAAATGCTGACTAGAAAAAAAAATTTTTTTTAAATAAGAATTATATCAAAATTCACTTTATGTATATTAACAACATCGGGTATAGCCGCAAACGTTCCTTTAGCAACAAACAAAAAATCTAATAATTGTTCCAAATGTTTGTGTCCATATTCCTCATGCTGTTCACCAATTTTATGTAAAACATGAGCACTTGTTTTTATGGCGTTTTGAACGGAAGAATTGTTTGCTAAAAATTAAAACACTGTTTAGATTAATTTCTGATTGAATACTGATGTTTTTATTAAATTCTGGTTTTTTTAAATTCTGATTTTATAATTGAATTCTGATAATGTTCAGATTGATTTCTGATTTTTTAAATTTAATTCTGATAATGTTTTTATTAAATTCTGATTTAATAAATTCTGATTCGATTGTTCAGATTTAGTTCTGGTATGTTGTTGTTCACACTTTCCAATTTGTTTTTAAAATACAAGTTTATTTTATTAATTTATATTTCGTGTTCATTTTAAATTCTGATTTTTGGTGAAGGCAAAAAATATTTAATTACCATTTCCCCCAATATCCAAAGACTGCCCCAGTGAATCGAAAGCAGCCGCCATCTTTTGCCAATTCGCTTTATATGCTTCAAATAATTTTTTAAAAATCATTTAATTAAAATTAATTTACGTCCAGCCATTCTTTTTTGTGTTTCAACTACTTGATCATATATTTTTCGACAACTTTCGTCTAGACTTCGAGATAAACGAGCAAATCGTTCTACGGCGGTGCCTCTGAAAAGTTCATTATATAAAAATTTTCTGGTTTGGTTTCTAACTTTGTTCAGAATTCTGATTTTAAGTTCTGACTAATTCTGATTTTATTTTTAATTAATTATAAGCTTAAGCTCTGATTCGAAACAAATTCTAGTTCTAAGTTCTGATTTTTAATTCTGGTTCTAATCAGAATTCTGATTACCTCTGATTTTAAGTTCTGATTAATTCTGATTTTATTTTTCATAAATTCTGACTTTAAGTTCCACTTCGAATCAGAATTCAAGTTCTGGTTAATTCTGCTTATATTATCATAATCCCCACTCTCTCTCCCCCTTTCAAACTCACACATTAGCCACATCCAAAACAACATTTGGAGCATTAACAGAAGAGAAGAAATTTCCTCCAACATATTCATCTCGTTCTGCAAGTCTTTTTCCTTTCTTCCATTTTGTTTCGTCTGTACAAGACATAAAATGTTTCCATACTTCTGATTGGGATAGCACTGGATGTCGACAAATTTTATTAACCCAAAGTTGTAAAATAGAACGACGATGTTCGATTAAATCTTCTTCATAACGACCTTTAAATGTTTGTTTGTTAAAAGTTTGTTTTAATTTAATTCTGATTTTTGTTTGTTTTAATTTCTGATTTTGTTTTTATTAATTTTCTGGCTATGTTTTTATTAAATTCTGATATTATGTTTGTTTTAATTTCTGGTTTTTATTTGTTTAAAATTCTGATTTATTGTTCGATTTAATTTCTGGTTTTTATTAAATATTGATGTTTATTTGTTTACTTAAAATTCTGGTTTTTTATTTTGTTTTAATTTCTGGTAAATGTTTTTATTAAATTCTGATTTTATGTTTGTTCTAATTTCAGGTTTTTTATTTGTTTAAAATTCTGATTTAATTGTTCGATTTAATTTCTGATGTTTTTATTAAATTCTGATGTTTATTTGTTTATTTAAAATTCTGGTTTGTTTTATTAACTTTCTGGCTATGTTTTTATTAAATTCTATTTTTATTTGTTTTAGATTACCTGAAACTTGTTTCTCAGGTAATGGTGGTATTGGAATAATTAAATATTTGTTTGTCAATTGTAAATGTAACCAATCAAATTGTTTATAGCGTCGGGAAACTTGAATTCCTGTTGTTGAACATGTAAGAGAATAAGCAATAAAACTCTTAAAACATTTGTTTTTTTAAATTATCAGAACAAAACAACAACAAACTTTAAGCCCTTTAAGTTTTGTTTCTTTTTTAGGTTTGGTCACATTACAAGTATAATAAGTAGACGGGTTGTTCCACATAACTTGAAAGAAAAAAAATTTTCAAAAAAAAATTTTTCAAAAAAAATTCTTTTTTTATTCACCTCCTTCCACACCACCAATTCTGGCGTCCTAAAATTAAAAAAAAATTTTTTTTTGGTTCATAAAAATCAGAATTTATACCAAAATTATTTGAGGTTGTTCAACTGGAGAACAAGTAAATTTTGCTGTAGAGAGAATGTAACCTTCCATTCCAGTTTTGACAAAATTTGTAAATCTGTAAGAAGAAAAAAATAATTTTTTTTCTCAAAAATTTCTTAAAAAATTTATACCAAAATTATTGAAAAATTTTCAAATACCAAAATTATTGATACCAAAATTATTGAAAAATTTTTTTTGAAAATTTTCAAAAATTTTCAAAAAAATTTTCGAAAATTTTTGAAAAATTTTCCAGAAAAATTTTTTGAAGATTTCTCCTCTCAAAAAAACACAACACACCTATTCAAATTTTTAATTCTTGTAGTTCCCCCAGTAGCTATTTGTTGTTGCTGTTGTTTACTAATTATTTGACTACCAGTCTCCGGGCCAGTAGAATGACTCCTTCCAACCATTTTATTAGTTGAATTGGTGGTGGAATCATTAGTAATTGAATGAGATGCACTTGTAAATTCCTTAAAAATTAAAAAAAAATTAAATCTGAAAATTTAAAAGATAAAAAATTAAAAAATACTAGAAAATTAACACTAAAATTAGATTTCGTTTAAGCTCCCAAAAATTTACCAAGTTTTAACATAGAAAGGAATGAGGTGGTGTTCTAGGAGGTGATGCCTTGAGGATATTATAGAGAACAGGAAAAATAGACAAAAGAAAATCGAGGTTGACCAGAAATTTTCAGACAATTTACACACAAATTTCGTTCGCGACTCTACAACAAAAAATGTACTACTAGACAAACACATACTAACAACACACATTAAAAATTAAATAAAAAGCATCAACAAAACACTAAAAAATCAACAACAATAACTACACAGACTTGTATACAAAACTACTAGCCTGTTTCCCCGTTGTTGTAGTAGTATTAGTTTTACTTGTTTCACTTGAAGTTGTTGTTAAAAGTGAATGTTGTTCTACTAAAATTGTTTTTTCTTTAGTAGTAAATTCTTCTCCACCTCCTCCTTTTTTTGATTTAATATTTTCTTCTTTTCCTTCTTCATCTTGTTCAGATTTATTTAAAACATCTTCAATTTGTTGTTGTTCTTTTGAAGAAGTATACTCAAATACAAAAAAATCCCATAAATTTAAATATAAGCATAGATATTTCCCCTGGGGAGATTAGTGTGAGAAAGAGACTAAAGAATGTGGTTCAATAGCTAAGGATTTTTTCTTTTCTTTTTTTTCTGGCTCATCGCGCAACCTACCTACTACATATAAAACTAATAGAATATAAGGATCTCTTGTTGAAATCCACAAAAAATTCTTTTTTACTCGCTTAAAATGGCCATCACAATTTCAGTCTAAAGAACGGACTAAGGAGGGTTAACTCGAAAATGTCGATTCTCGAGAAACCCAGATTTTTTTGAGAAATATCGCTTAAGTCTAATAACAATTACAATCCTCACAAAATGCAAAAAGTTAAAAAATCAGACTGGAAACACAATCAAACTTTATTTTAATCCCTACAACAATACTACTTATATTCTCACATTATTATTAACAACCTCCAAATTATTATTATTGTCGTTAATACTATCAAAATTAACAAATTCCTCATTATTTAAATAAAAAGAAGTATTTGTAGCTCTTCTACGAGCAAATAACATTTTTTAATTTTTTTAAAATTTTTTGGGATCAAAGAAAATCTTATTTTTTACTTAAAGAATTAAGGGATCAGAAATGGTCCATTTTTGAATCTAAAAATTTTATTTGAGGGCTTCTCTCATGTTTAATCCCTTCAAGCTAACAATAGAGGGACAATAGACTGCTAATTTTTACTCCAACAATTTTTGAACTTGCTTCCGTTTTTTACCATAAAAAAGGAACACTTTTCAAGTCCAAACCGAATTTTTTAGAAAATTAGAAAAGAAAAATAAACTTACAGCAACCTCCTCATCCTCATCAGACCAATCATCGTCAAAATCATCATCAAATGAGGGAGCTGTTCGATCCGTACTACTTTCTGGAGGAGGTTGATTTTGATTGTTTTTGAAACCAAATGTTGAAGCTATGAAAAAATAATCATTCAAAATTAAAAAAATTTTTTTTTCACTTTGTCCAAATTTGGGATCATCCCAAGGATCAAAAGCAGGTGCAGAAGGCTCTTGTTGAATTGTTGGATAGAGTGAAGGGGTGTTTGTTGTTGTTGTTTTTGTTGTAGTTAAAGGGCCGGTAACTGGTGGAAGTTCATAAATTGCTGAACCAACATTAGAAGGTGGAGGATTATTTACTTGAGGTAGAGGAGGGGGTGCTGATGGGGGAGGAGCACCTGACGTTGTGTTCTAAAATAATAAAACATTTTAAAAAGAAAAATTGAAAATGCCTGAATTATGTTTTTATTAAATTCTGATTGTGTTTTTATAGAATTCTGATATTTGTTCCAATCAGATTCTGATTTTGTTTTTATAAAATTCTGATATTTGTTCCAATTAAATTCTGATTGTGTTTTTATAGAATTCTGATATTTGTTCCAATCAGATTCTGATTTTGTTTTTATAAAATTCTGATATTTGTTCCAATTAAATTCTGATTGTGTTTTTATAGAATTCTGATATTTGTTCCAATCAGATTCTGATTTTGTTTTTATAAAATTCTGATATTTGTTCCAATCAGATTCTGATTTTGTTTTTATAAAATTCTGATATTTGTTCCAATTAAATTCTGATTGTGTTTTTATAGAATTCTGATATTTGTTCCAATCAGATTCTGATTTTGTTTTTATAAAATTCTGATTATACTTTAAATTACAATGATTATGTTTATTTTAATTTCTGATTTTTGTTTTTATTATAATTGTTGTGTTTTTATTATGTTTTTAGGTATTTGTTTGTTTGAGACAGAGAAAAACACACAATAAGATTTTTAGTGAGAAAAAATTTGACTTTTAAATAAGGAAAATTAAAAAAAAATATAAAGTCAAAATTCGCTAAAATCAATCCCCATTAATTAACCAAAAGTGCAGGCATTAATGTAGTAGTAGCAACATGTTGTGCTACTCCATAAATAGCAGTAAATTTAGGTTGTGAACGTCGTCTATGAGTTAAAGACCGGCGTAATAAAGCTGTAGCAGAGGTTGAACGAGGGGTTGTCGAGGAAGAAATTAGAGGAATACAAAGACTTCCTCGAGGTGTTGATGTTAATGATTTATTATTTTTGTTGAGTAAAAGTTCTGTTGAAGTAGCGTCTAATAAATGGACACGGCCAACAAATTGACAGCCTAATTAATTAGGGGGGGAATAGTAGAGGGAAAAAATAGGGAGGGAAGGTTAATAACAGCTTAATAAAATTGTCAAAAGAGAAGCTAAAAAGATAAAATTTTGTGGGGATATAGTTAACACTGTTGGGTATCTACTCTGAAAATTCCAGAATTTTTGGATTATTATTTCAGAAATTCTGTTCAAAAATGTTCCATTTTTAGTTAAAAAAGCTCCATTTTTAGCCCATTTTAAGTCATCTTTTTGACCAGAATTTCTGAAATAATTATCCAAAAATTCTGAAATTTAAATCTGGGTTAGGTAACACTATTAGGGATAACAGACCAAAAATTAAATGGTTGTAGCTACTCATTTGACTGTTTTATAAGCACACAAAGTAAGCCTTTTAGGCTATAATAAGGGAAGGGATTTATAGGCCAAAAATTGAAAGAAAAAAATTTTTTTCTTTCAAAAATTACTCCTAAAAAGAACCAAAAATCCCTTAAAATTCTTGTCAACATTTCCAACCTAAAGGTGCTAAAAGAGCTGCACCAGTCGATATTTTTGATGGATCTAAAACAGAACAAGTATGTCGGCGAACTAAAAGTGAACGACGACGATATTCTTGATGGTTGTCGTTATTATTGTAATTATTTGAAGATGATGAATTTAAATTAGTATTTTCACCTCCTCGACGAAATGTTGAAGCAAATAACATTTTTTAAAAATTCTCAGAAAAAAAAATTTTTTTTTTAATTGATGGAAAAAATGAAAAGAAAAAGGTCCGTCTGTTGTGAGGGCAAATTCTCTGTAATGAGAATATGCAAGAAAATTTAACAACAAAGGAGTTTCTTATATATTTATGATAGTTCGTAAGGATATAAAGGTAAATGATAAGTCCAATTTCAAAAAAAAATTCTTAGAAAATTTTTCAAAATTCGAGATTTGGAAAAGTTGCAATTATCGACATCCCCTGCCTCTGCTGCTATACAAATGAAGAATGAAAAAGGAGAAATAAAGATCGTGGAGAAGAACTGTCAGTTCTAGGGGATTCTTTGGATATTCGGCATTAACCGAAAATTTTTGGGTAGGTCCAAAATAGGGGAGTTTGGTTGATCAAACAAATCGTACATGGAGGGTTTCGTTTTATTCGGCTAGTATCGAAAAATAAAAGTTTAGGGTTTAGATTAATTCACTCATCCCTGATCCAGAACTGACAATTCCATTAGAAAATAAAAAAAGAGAGAGAAAGTAATTGACCCTAAAATTAATAAATTTTGGAGAAACAATAAAAAAAACTTTTCAAAAAAATAATAAAAAGAAGAATCAATGACAATTTAAAATAAAAATCGTGCCAAAAAATTTAAAAAAAAATTAAGAAAAAAGGGGACAAAGTTTTGTAGAGGACAGGAAGTTCTTCCTCCCCAAGGGAGAAAGTAACCAAAAATGTCAACAACAAAAAAAGAAAGAAGCTATCAACTTCCTTTTAAAGAGCAAAAATGATGAAATAATTTTTAAAATAAAAAGAGAAGTTCGTCACGATATTTTTTTAAGATTGAAAAAATTTAATAAAAATAATTAAACAATTTTGACAGAAAAAGAGGAAAGATGACATTTGGTCCAAATTTTGATAAATTGACCTTTTTTTTAATTTTTTTGTTAATTTATATTAAATTTTAATTATAAAAATTAGAAAAAGTTTAATTAAAAACCCAGGAAATTTTTTGTTAAAATTAATTTTAAAAACAAAGAGGTGACATTTGGTCCCACTCCAAAGTTTTAATTTTTAAAGTAGTTAAAATACTTTTTAAAAGTAATTTGGATAGCTGAACATGAATCTGAACTTTATTTTGTATAAAATTAAATTACAGAAAAATAATGAAATAACAATGAAATTTATGAGAGAAATGACATTTGATCCCAGCGGTTAAGGAGAGTGTGAGGTATATTATATAAATTTCGATTTTATTAGACTAATATTAATGGGGATACATTAAATTTAAAGAAAATTGGTTATTTTTGACAAAAATAAAGAAATTTTGGGGAAAATTATTTAAAAATGACATTTGATCCCAAAAATTTACAATTAGAATAGAAATGAAAATAGCCTTCAAATTATATAACCCAAAACTAAATAAAGTTCAAATTCAAGTTCAGCACCCAAAACAACCCTAAGAAACAGGTTTACGCTACTCTAGAATTAAAAACTTGGAAGGGTACAGAATAAAAAATTAGGCCGATTTTCACAAAAGGAACGAGAAAAATTTTCCTTAAATCATTCTTATAGACACAAAAAAAATAAAAAAGAAACCTTGGACAGAAGCATTTTAGACACATAACTTGCTGGAACTAGACCAACTTTTCCTTTAGAATTGCGAACTTCAATCCAACCGCCATCTATTCCCTTAAATTAAAAAGTTGAGGAGGAAATGAAGGAGAGGCTTCTGAGGCCTTTTAACCCTAAATAACCCTTCCATAAACTCAAAAAACCCCAAAAAACCTCTTTCAGAACAGTCACAACTTCTCCCGATTTTATTGTAAGTTCTCCACTTGCTGGTTGAGCGTCAAAGTCGAATTCAACTTTTGCTTGGTTTTGTGACATTAAAAGTGTTTAGACAACTAAAATTACTAAAAATAAAAAAAAAGTAAAAAAAAACCCGCGGAAAACCCCAAAAAAAAGTTAAAAAGTTACCCAAATTAATCCCCAAAAACCCCAATAAATCTATTAGTCATTTACTTAAGGAATTATAGACACACTATTTAGTGTTCACATAAAAATAAGAGAGACAGACAGTTTACAGACTAACAGAGAAAGTTAGAAAGTAGGGAGATTTTACGTTATCAAAAAAACAAAATAACTACATACATTTCGCCACTCCGTGAAAAAACAGACAATTTGCCACAAAGAAGAAAATACGACATAATGCCAGCAAGTATTAAATTTGCCATTTTGTCAATAAGGGAAAAGAGTGTTAAGACAAGCTAATTAACATTGCCAAATCCACGACAATGCAATAAAATTGATTTTAAGAGAGGGGAGAAGGGAGGAGAAGAGAGAGGGGGGAGGCCAATTTATTAAAATAAAATTATCAATTTTTCCTCTTTTATTGTCTTTACACTGTCAGGGAATATTTGTTTTATTAAAAAAAATTTTTTTTCAATTAAAAAACTGTAGTTGTTAAATTTATTAAATTTTGTTGTTTTTCTATTATTTTTAAAAATTTTCTTTGCCTTCTAAAATTGTGGGGGAAAAAATTTTTTTTAATAAAATACCTATTTCTTCCTCCTTTTTTTAACGTCATTAATTAATTATTTTAATAATTAAATTTAGAGTTTATAAAAATGTTTTTATTTTTTCTTTTAATTTTTTGTCAAAATGTTGAGTATGTAAACTCTGGAATTATAAAGTGTAAAAATAATTTTTTTTAAATAAATTTATTTTTTTTAAATTTGGCCTGGAATGACAACAGATAAGTTGATGTCCCCCAACAATACTTGGTTGGACATTAGCGGCCATAACTCGAGATATACATGACCAAAAATTTTGAAATTTTCAGGGAAATTAGATATCCCTTTGAACTTTAACTTTATAAAATTTCAAGTTTCTAACTTGTTTTTAAACGTTTTATAAAAGCGCGCGCCCAAACCTTTCTACGCCCCCTACACAATACTTGGTTGGACATTAGCGGCCATAACTCGAGATATACATGACCAAAAATTTTGAAATTTTCAGAGAAATTAGATATCCCCTTAAACTATAACTTTACAAAATTTCAAGTTTTTAACTTGTTTTTAAACGGTTTTATGGAAGCGTGCGCCTAAACGTTTCTGCGCCCAAATAGCTTTTTCTTTACAATTTTTAAAATTTATCTTTTAAATTTAGCTGTTTCGAGTCATTTGAGTGAGCAGAATTTTTTGGTTTCTACTCACGAATTAAAATATACCCTAGATTTATTGGAATATCACTTTGATGAGTTATCTGATCAATATGCATATATTAGTTCCAAAGATGAGATAATATTAGAACAAATTACCCTCATTTCTCAATTTTATTTGTTATATTCAACGATGAAGCATTATAACAAGTATCTCGAGAAAATGAGGTTATATAATAATATATAGTTCTTTACTTTTTGTGTTTCTATATCTGTGTTTTTGTATTTTTGAACTTTTGTATTTTTGATTTTTTGTATTTTTCTATTCTTGTATTTCTGTGGTTTTTGTATTTTGTGTGTTTGTCTTTTGTGTTTTGTATTTTTCTATTTTGTATTTTTGTATTTTGTGTTTTCGTGTTTTTGAATCTTTGTATTTTGTGTTTTCGTGTTTTTGAATTTTTGTATTTTGTGTTTTCGTGTTTTTAAATTTTTGTATTTCTGTATTTTTGTATTTTTGTGTTTTTGTGTTTTGTATTTTTATGTATTTTTTTATTTGTATTTTGTATTTTTGTATTTGTATTTTGTGTTTTTCTATTTAGCTCTAAGTGTCATAATTTATTTTTAATGCCAAATTTTTTTATAGGATTAAAGATAAATCTTATTATTTGTATATAAATCCAAAGAGAGGTCTTTGTAAATTAATTAATATGCGAAGAACACTAAATGACCTCTTGATAAAAGATAAGGCCGTTAATTACAATGTACACTCGAGAGATTTAGAAAGGTGTGATTTGGAAGAATTTGCCAAAAAATTTATTAAAAATAACAGAGAAGAATTACAAGAAGCTAATTTTATTGTTTTCTATAATTATTTAATTCCTCAGAGACCAGAATTTTTGAAAAGACTTGAGTATGTTATAAGTTATATTTAATTTTTGTGTGGTTTTTTTAATTTACTTATAAAGAGAATCGCCCATTCGGGGCAGTTTATGGAATTAATTAGCTATAAACTTGAAGGGCTGCCCTCCAATGACCCCTTCCAGCGACCTCTTCTCGCTAAGCTTTTTCTCTCATCCATCGCCGGAATTCTTCTTTAACCTATTGCTGTAAGCCTTTTTTTCCCATTACCGGAAGCCCAGTAAACTTGAATTGTGTTTAAGCTAATTCTCCTTGAGCTAATGCAAAAATTCATTCGGCAGCTGGGAGCGAACCTTTAGTTGACCGGAAGGCTTTTAGTTGACCGGACTAATGTGATATTTGATATATGCTGAACGCCTCCCAGCATTTTTAATTGTCAGACGAAAAAGTAATCGGGGTTGGAAACATTCCCAATATTAAATCTCAATTTAGAAGACGTTTTTTAATTAGGTGGTCACTGGGTGTAAATATTCCTCAATTTTAAATAATTCCTCAATTATAGTGTAGAGTTTCCCCCAGGGGCCTATTTTAATTGTCCACAGATTGTCCCATTTTAATTGTCCCATTTTTCGTTTCAATAAAACTGTTATTTTGAAAAACGCAGAAATAAAAAATTTGAAGTTAAAAGGAAAAATACGCAGAACACAGAAAAACAATTAAAACAGAAATTCTGTGGATCAGCGGAAAAAATCCACAGATTTTTATATTTTCCACAGAAATTTGTCCACAGAATCTGCGGAATGTTTCCACGGAATCTGCGGGCACCACAAATTCTGTGTACACGGAATTTAATTAAAACAGAATTTCCACAGAATCTGTGTTCTGTGCACAGAATGCAGAATCTGTGGACAATTAAAATAGGCCCCAAAAGTATTAAATTTTGATTTTAGAAAATATTACAAAGAGTGGAATGCCCGCAGAATTGATCAATTTGAAAAATATTTTGGACACCTTTTTGGATACGCTCGAATGATATCAACAAAATTTTATTTATTTGAACCAAAAAAATTTTTTTCTAAAGAAGAAAGAATGTCAATATATTTTACCCTTTATAGAGAATATTTTAGTAAAGGAATTATTGGTAGATGGCATGTTTTGATAACTCTTAAATTTTTAATTTATCGAGACTGGCAAATAGAATATACAAAAAGTATTTTTTCTTAATTTTTGTTTAAATCGATATAAGTTTAACTCGATACCCCTACTAATTAAGGTTGGATTATCCGGATATCCGAAAAAAGGCCGGATATCCGAAGATTTCCAACTATCCGCCAACCTTACTACTATATAGTGTGCAAAACGTATATCCTCCTAAGGAAAAAATCACAACTTTTTTTAAAATGGTGTTAAAATTTTTATTTTTTGCCAAAATGTAGATGGGAATGTTAACTATAATTTAACAAAAAATCAAAAATTTCGACCGATTTCTTTAAAAGTTATGAATTTTCTGGCAATTTTCTTAAAAATCACTAAAAATGAGGTACTTTACGTTAAAAATTCCCATGAATAGAGAGAGCTTTAAAGTGAAAATTCCAAAAATTATATAAAAAATAGAGGACATTTCAATCTATCAAAAAATATTAAATTTATAATTTTTCTTTAAAATTCCGACTTTTAATGATTTTTTAAAAAATCTTCTACCTTGCTCAAGGTAGAAGAAAAGAAAAGGAAAACTACCGTTTCCTTTTTTCTTTCTTCCCACTTTTTTTTCGGCGCAGCTTCTCCTTTCTTTTTTGTAGATTCAGACTGGTTTGAAGTTTGTTGGGAAAATCTTGTAAAACTTTATTGGAATGGAATTTATGGGGATGTTAAACTTACTGTTGAAGAGTCACTTGTTATGATTAAAAATGAAATAATTCCTAAAGATTTGCATGTAAGTCTAAAAAACACCTAAAAACAACCTAAAAAAGAACACCTCTTCAGCCAGCCATTGAAATAAAATAGTGGTCGAATAGGTTCTCCTTATTCCAGTTTAAAACTGTAATGACGAAATTAAATTTTGAAACAGGGATAAGGTTTATTTTCAAATTTTTTGCCTGAAATGCTGTGAAAGTTGAGCCCCAATGGAGGGATGTAGAAAGGGATTTGAGGAATTAAAATAAATTTAAGGAATCGAGAGTTTGAATGGCCAATAGGGGATTTTTTTCCATTTTTCCCAATCCTAGTATTCAAATCAAAATTTCCGGATATCCCCTATTTTTCCAACCTTAAACATAGAAAACATTGGAGGGATATATGTTCTCATTTTAGGAAATATATTTAAAAACAAAGGAGCATGCCAAGTCAGAATTTCATAAGCAATTAATATTTCAAGAAGGGAAAAAATGTTATGAAGAGATTGGAAAGGAAATTGGAAAGGAAAAGAAAAAAGTAGGGAAGTCTAAAAAGCGTGAGCCGACTCCCCTTAAAAACGATTCACCTCGCCTTAATGCACGGAGAAAATTTAATTCTTGTTTAAAGGAAAGAATGAATGAAGAATTGAAAAAAGAAAATTTAATGAAACTTGAAGAATTGTTAATTGAAAATTTTGTAAAAGTATTGAAATATTTTAAAGAGAAAAATACTGAAAAATTTGAAGAATTTGATAGTCTATTGAAAAAAGAATGTAATTTTAGAGTTTTGTTTGAGAAAAATTAAATATTACAATTTGTTCTATTATTTTTACAATTTGTAAAACAGGCGTAATTATTAGAACCGGAATTATTTTACAATTTGTAAAAAGGCGGAATTATTAATTTTTACAATTTGTAAAAAATTGCAATTTGTAAAATAGGCGGAATTATTAATTTTTACAATTTGTAAATAAATACAATTTGTAAACTAGGCGTAAATTTATTTTTGTTCAGTCTTTTTACAATTTGTAGAAATAAATGCAAATAAATTACAAATTGTTAATTACAAAAATTACAAAAACAAAAAAAATTACAACTGTTTTTACAATCTGTAAAAAAAGAAATTTTCCAATTTGTAATCTAGGCGGAATTAGTCCCAAATTATTTCCACACCAGGGATGTCACGGGTTGAGAAAAAAGTCGGGTCGGGTTTCGGGTCGGGTTTCCAAAATTTTCTTCGGATCGGGTTTCGGGTTTCGGGTCGAAAAAAAGTCCGGGTTTCGGGTCTCGGGTCGGGTTTCGGGTCGGGTCAGTTAAAAATTTGAACATGAAGCCAAATTTTTCGCAGAGGCTGGGGATATTAGTGATTTCCGGGATTAATAAGATAATATATAAGTGTGATATAATAAGAGACAGGGATTAAATGGGTTTGGATGGATTAAGAGTAATATCAGGGGATTTGCGGATTAAAAGGGATATCAAGGCATTTAAAAGTATCTGGTGAAGATGTCTAATCCATGATTTATACCTTAAACCTCCCAGACCCTCTGCAAATACCTTGAAATCCCAGATACACCTCTAAAACCTCCGATATTTCCCCGAATCCACCTTAATCCAAGTAAATCACCGATATCACCCTTCATCCACTATTGCTCCTTCGACATCACGGCAAAATTACTCTGTATTTCGTTACAGTTTTCTTCATTTTTTGGCGCCGCAGGCGAAAATTTTGCAAATTTCGGAAGGCCATGAGGCCAGAATTCTTCTTTTTATGGTAAAAATCCCAACGGAAAACGTCCCACGCGATATCACGCCCACATTTTTTAATTTTCGATTTTTTTATCTTCCCCCGAAGATACCTCCTTCCATCGAAGGTACCTCCCATAGATACCTCCAAAAACCATCATGATTCTTAAAAATCGTGCCCAACAACATTTCTTAGCGCCGCAGGCGAAAATTTTGAGAATTTTGGAAGACCAACCCACTAGATTTCATCATTTTCCAGCGCCGCAGGCGAAAATTTTGAGAATTTTGGAAGACCAACCCACTAGATTTCATCATTTTCCAGCGCCGCAGGCGAAAATTTTGAGAATTTTGGAAGACCAACCCACTAGATTTCATCATTTTCCAGCGCCGCAGGCGAAAATTTTGAGAATTTTGGAAGGCCAAAGAGGCAAAAATCTTCCCTTTTTGTAATAAAATTCCAAAGAAAATGTCGGGTTTCGGGTCGGGTTTTCGAAAATTTCTCGGGTCGGGTTTCGGGTTTCGGGTCGAAAAAAAGTCCGGGTTTCGGGTTTCGGGTATCGGGTTTCGGGTAACCCGTGACATCCCTGTTCCACACCCAAAATTTCCCTATTAAATTTCCCATATCCTTATTTCCGTTCTGAGGCTATAAATTTCCGTAAAAAGTGTTTACCCATAAGACCGTTATAATTGATTAAATAGATCTTAATTATAGCAAAGTTAATAGCGTATAAGACAAAAGAATTAACAAATTATACCCCTGAAGAGATACTTGATCATGTAGAGGGAATAAAGGGGAAAAAAGCAACAAATGGGGAAAGTTCAAGTTCGAGTAGCACTAGGGTAGAAGAAAAAAATGGAGAAATTGAGGAAATCAAAGAAGAATCGGGTTTGATGGATGAAGATTCTAGAATGGAAGAAAGTATTGGAAATGTTAAACAAGAAGAAGCTCTGAAAGAATTGGAAGAAAATAAAAAATTGAAGGGCAAAGGTAAAAATATTGTTGAGGATACTATAAATGAAAAAGGCATTGAGCAAGAGAATGAGGAAGAAAACTTGAGCGTTGGTAAACAAGGTCAGATAATTGTCTTTAAATTAGGGTAGCAACCCGAGCCTTCGGGGGCGGGTGTGTCGGGGATCGGGGTTTGTCGGGGAAGGCATGTCGGGGTTCGGGGTCGGGTTGCTACACTACTTTGAATCCATCTTAATAAATTAGGAAAACTAGGCGAACTTTTTCCGGAATTCTTTTTACAATTTGCAAAATTAAAACCTAAAATAATTTTTAGAGCAAATACCTACTCAGTCGAAGAAAAAAGATGTAGTAGTAATATATCCTAGAAAGAATGATTCTCTAAAGCAGTATCAATCAAGAACAGTATCAAAAATTTCCGAAATTAAACTAACTAGGGATGTGGAAAATAAAAAGGTTAAAAAAGAAGAAACGAATTTAATTAAAAATATTATGGAAGATATTTCTCCCCTCAGGATTTCTTCCCCCAAAGTTTCTTCATCTGAAATTTCTTCTCACGACGAAGTTAGTGAGACTTCGTTTTCAGATGAAAATATGGATAGAATTAAAGGTAAAAAAATTTTTTTTTTAATTTTTAGAAATATTTTTAAAATTAAATTTTATTTCAATTTTAAAATAATTTAAAGAAATGTGTAATTTCTCCAACCAAAATCAAGAGGATATTGAGTCTATAATATTGATAGATGAGCATTGTTTGGAAGAATTGTATATTTATTATTTTAGAGAGGAAAATAAAATTATCAAAGAAAATATAAAATTAAAACTAGACATTGTTTTGTTCAAAAAATTAATTTGGGAAAAATTGGCAGCTTCGCAAATAATTATTTTTACTGGCAAAGTAAAAGAAGAGAAAAATAAAATGATAATGGAAGTGAGAGAAGAGTGGATAAAATTTGAAAGGGAAAAATTAAACAATTTGTTTCCGGAAAACTTTAAAGAAAGAGAAGGGAAATTGGGGGTATTGGCAAATAAATTGTTTGAGATTTTTAATTTGTTGGAGAAATTATCGTTTTTTGTTCCTAAAGAAGGGAAAAAATTTTTGGAAAAATTTGTTAAAAAATTGTTTGTTTTTTTAATTTTTTTATTTAAAAAATATTTTCAAAATTACAAAAAAAAATCAAAAAAAATATTTAGGCAAAGAGAAAATTTTAAAGAGGATGTTAACACTAAAGGAATGGATACAATTAAAAAGATTAGTGTACAGCTTCATTTCCACACATTTTCTTTAATTATTGCGAGAAAAATAAAAATAATATCTGAGGATTATATTAAAATTCCCAAAGAAAATTTTACTCAATTTTCTGAATTTGTAACAGAAAATGGAATTGTGGAATTTAATTTTTTTGAAAAATTGAGAAATAATTTTGAGGTTGAGGATACTCAACACGTTTTAATGAAAAATGAAATGATTTTAAAATTTATACAAAAGTTTATAAGTAAAATTAAATCGTCAAAATTTATGCTGGATCAGCAAAGTTTGGGTAATAATAATCATTTATATTGTAAAACTACAATTTTCCGGAAGTTGATATTACAAATTGTAATTTACAATTTATAATACAGAAATTTGAATTTGTAAAACAGACGGAATCAAATTGAGAATTAAATATTTTCGGAAATGTTTTATTAAATTCCGGAAAGGTTTTTACAATTTGTAAAATGTTTTATTTCGTGTCGACGCAGAAGACCCACAGACAGAAGACCCAAGGACAGAAGACCCACAGACAAAAGACCCACAAGGACAGAATACCCACAGACAAAAGACCCACAACTATTTTTCAGTTTTATTGTGCATAAGTCTTGGCGCGAGGGATGTTGTTATTTTTATTAGTTTTCACAATAAGAGGTTATCTAATAATGGGAAAAGTTGTTTCAATATTAGGGAAGGTTGTTCCAATAATCTGGAAGGTTGTCCCAACAATGTGGGATGTTGTTCCAACAACGGGGATAATATTTTAACAATGGGGGATGTTGTTGCAAAAAGGGGTGAAGTTGTTCCAACGATGGGAATCTTGTCCCAATGACATGAACTTATTTAACGAAGGGGGATCTTGATTTCCCGGATTTTTGGGATTTTGAAACGGAAAATCCGGTCCAGGTTGTCTCAAAAAACATAATACGATCAGGTTCAGATATAAAGATAGTATAAAAATCGCTAGTTGGCCTTCCAAAATTCTCAGAATTTCCACCTGTGTTGCTAAAAAAGTAGAAACCTTGCTTCTTTCCCTTTCAAAATTCCCAAAATTTTTGTCTGATACGATGAAAAAATATTTAATTATTTTTTTGGCATTGCTATTTTTCAAACCACAGCACGGTTTAATCCCTATATTTCAATAAGATTAGAAATGATTATGGGGGATATCAGGGATTTGGAGGGATATAAGGGGATTCTGATGGATTAAGGGATGGCGGTGGATTAATATTGATTCGGGGATTTGGAGAGATATTAGGTATTAGGTGTGAATTTATGAATTAAAAGAGATAAGTATTAAGAGTATTTTTTCACTTTTATTCAATCAAATGTCCGATATCCTCCCAAGTCCCTGATATCTCAAATCCATTGATTTCCACCTTAATCCAGTCAAATTGGATTTTGAGAGGTCCACTAATAATCTTTTACTTCTTAAATCTCATAATATTCAACTTAATCCTCCAGCATTTCCCTTAATCTCTTAAAATCCATTAATATCCAACGATGTCTAGTCCACTAATTCCATCCACTTGATCTCTCGACGAAGGATTAAAGTCATGTCACATTGACTTTAATACCTGAAAATGCCAAGATAGGCATCTTAATCCAATCCCTTTTAATATTATTAAACTTTGGGACTTAACTGTGTTATATAAAAGTGGGATAATAATCTAAAATAAGTTCTTAATTATGTATCCCGAACCTTAAACCAAGTTTTTTATGAATTTACGGACTGAGGAGTACTTGATGAAAGTTTTTGTGCTAGGATTTTCGTTAAGAAACCTTTAGTTTGTGATGAATTCTCTTAAATTTTAGAAAAATATTATTCAAAATTTGGTAAAAAATTTTGGTTTTCAGAAAATTTAGAGATCGAAAAAAATAACCCCCCCCCCTCTAAAATAACCCCCCCCCCTCTAAAATAACCCCCCTCTAGAGGTCGATCGAAAAAAATAACCCCCGGGGGTTATTTTAGAGAAAATACGGTAGTTAAGTCTACATGTAGGGATATAGAAGTGAAGTAGTCAAGGGTATTGGAGATATGCAAGCATATCGTGGATCATTGGTATTAGCAGAGATTAGTTAATTATAAGTACTTCGAGTAAGATGAAGGGATATCGGTGGACTAAAGCAGATTAGTAGAATTATAAAAGCTTACAAGGTTCAAATCCGTTTACATTCCTTTAAATCCCCCGACATATCCGATTTTCATGTTAAGAGAGATATCAGAGTATTCCTTCTCCTGGTTCCTGTTATAGACAATGTACGGTTAAAGAATAGACATCGGTGAATTTAAGGTTTTAGCCCTATATCTTCTGAATATATCCTACACCAATTAATCACCCGACTCCTCAATACACTTCTTCATTAATCAACTTTTTATTGATTAACTTTGGGATAAAATTTTTTTAATGTTTTAAGATTTTTTTTTAATTTTTTGCCTAGAAAAATAGACAAGACTTTTTCAAAAATTAAAAAAAATTTCGGCTCTATTACACAATATACGTCCAATCAACTATTATACGTCCAATGAACCTTTATGCGTCCAATCAAATCTTATACGTCCAATGAAAATTTTATGCGTCCAATGAAAATTTATACGTCCAATCAAATTTTTATACGTCCAATCAAAGTTTATGCGTCCAAATAAATTTTTATATGTCCAGTAAAAAAATAAATTCTTGCTCAAGAGCTTGCTCAAGGGCTAATAGAGATTCATTTAAAAATAATAATTTAAGAAACGAATTTAATGTGTCACTTATTACAAGTCTACCCACCCAACAAGTAAACTCACTACCGTTAAAGCCGAAACATAATATCTACTTATACTATCTTGGATTATTATAAGTTTCTTCGAGACCTCTGTCAGGGATGGGAAACAAGAGTTCAAGTTAACACAGTGCTAGGTCGCGTGGTAGAAGTTGAAAAAATACAAGTGTTAATGAGTTAATACGACTGGGTGTTTGGTATGGCCGGGCGAGGAACTAAGAAAGTCCGTTTCTTCCATGTTGCTGTTAGAACAGCTTATACACTTCTCCCAATTATAGCAAACTTCTACCACGCGACCTAGCACTGTGTTAACTTGAACTCTTGTTTCCCATCCCTGACAGAGGTCTCGAAGAAACTTATAATAATCCAAGATAGTATAAGTAGATATTATGTTTCGGCTTTAACGGTAGTGAGTTTACTTGTTGGGTGGGTAGACTTGTAATAAGTGACACATTAAATTCGTTTCTTAAATTATTATTTTTAAATGAATCTCTATTAGCCCTTGAGCAAGCTCTTGAGCAAGAATTTCTGTCTGTGGGTCTTTTGTCTGTGGTTTTTTTTAGAATTTCTGTCTGTGGGTCTTTTGTCTGTGGTTCTTCTGTCCTTGGGTCTTCTGTCTGTGGGTCTTCTGTCACTACGCCGTTTTATTAAATTCCGGAAAAGTTTTTACAATTTGTAAAAGGTTTTATTAAATTCCGGAAAGGTTTTTACAATTTGTAAAATGTTTTATTAAATTCCGGAAAGGTTTTTACAATTTGTAAAATGTTTTATTAAATTCCGGAAAAGTTTTTACAATTTGTAAAAGGTTTTATTAAATTCCGGAAAGGTTTTTACAATTTGTAAAATGTTTTATTAAATTCCGGAAAGGTTTTTACAATTTGTAAAAGGTTTTATTAAATTCCGGAAAGGTTTTTACAATTTGTAAAATGTTTTATTAAATTCCGGAAAAGTTTTTACAATTTGTAAAATGTTTTATTAAATTCCGGAAAGGTTTTTACAATTTGTAAAATGTTTTATTAAATTCCGGAAAGGTTTTTACAATTTGTAAAATGTTTTATTAAATTCCGGAAAGGTTTTTACAATTTGTAAAATGTTTTATTAAATTCCGGAAAGGTTTTTACAATTTGTAAAATGTTTTATTAAATTCCGGAAAGGTTTTTACAATTTGTAAAATGTTTTATTAAATTCCGGAAAAGTTTTTACAATTTGTAAAATGTTTTATTAAATTCCGGAAAAGTTTTTACAATTTGTAAAATGTTTTATTAAATTCCGGAAAAGTTTTTACAATTTGTAAAATGTTTTATTAAATTCCGGAAAAGTTTTTACAATTTGTAAAATGTTTTATTAAATTCCGGAAAAGTTTTTACAATTTGTAACTAAATTATATTTTTAAAAAAAGTTTAAATTCTTTTTATTAAATGTTGTTTATATCAATATTTAAATTATTTTAAGACAGGGCTTTCATCGACAAAATGCCCATCAAAAGTACAAAAATCTTGATTTAAAAGTACATAGGGACTAAATTTCCGAATAAAAAGTACACTCAAAATTAAATTAGAAAATATTTATTCGTCCTCAAATCTTTTATATTTCTCTCCTAAATGAATCTTTTCTAATAATTTCTTGTTTCCACTGAGCATTTTGTGCATTTCAATGCATGACATGTCAAAATTCGCTGACACAAGAAATAAAGCCCTGACAGTCTTAACCTCAAACGAGCTACTTTCTTTCATCCATTTTCAGCGCCGCAGGCGAAAATTTTGGGAAATTTCGGGGTCCTTAAGACAGATTTCTTCCATTTTTAGCGCTGAAGTCGTAAATTGTTAGAATTTTGAAAGGCTGTATGCAAAAAAATTCACTTTTTCAGCGCCGCAGGCGAAAATTTTTTGAAATTTTGAGCCCGAGAAGCCAGATTTCTTCCTTTTTATTGCGCCGCAGGCGAAAATTTTTTGAAATTTGGACCCAAGAAGCCAGATTTCTTACTTTTTCAGCGCCGCAGGCGAAAATTTTGAGAATTTCGAAGGCCGTAGGCCAAAAAAATTCACTTTTTTGCCTAATCCCTTCCCCAATTTCATTTTCAATCCAAAATGTTGATTTAAAAGTACATACTTTCAAAAAAGTACAAATTCAATTTCGTAAGTACAGAGGTCGATTTAAAAGTACAATACTTTTAAAAAAGTACGAATGAAAGCCCTGTTTTAAGATGAGGATTTATTTAAACAAATTGGAGAACTAAAAGAGAAGGATACCGAATTTAATAAAAGAGAGGATTTGTATTTTAAAGATTTTTTCTCCAAAAAATTTTATGAAAAAAGTCAAGAAATTTATCAAATCAAGAATTTAAATGAGAATATTGTAAGTAAATTATAAAATATAAATAATTATTAATTATTTATATTTAGTTAAAAAAATATTTGAAAGAAATTTATAAAGAAGACAAAGAGAAGAAAGAAAATAAACAAAAATTAATTAAGTGGCTGAAGGAGGAAGTCGAAGATTGGTTGAGAAATTTATGCATGGAAAAAGGGATTGAATATGGAGGTAATTTAAATGTCAAAAAATGAATTTAAAAAAATAAATTTAAGGGTTTTCAATGATTCTGGGCGGGTCTGAATTACTCGAAACAGCATCAGCCAATTCAGATTTGGACATCATTTTTCTTGTCCATCAAATTTACGAGGGAGAGAAAGAAAGCTTTAAAGAATGTAAAATGTGTTCTATTAAGCGGGATTCTTTAAGACCTTGTATTGAAGAACATGATTTGATTTTCGGGAACAGCAAACTTTCTTTGTACTCACATTTGAAAAAATCAATTGTAAATGAAAAAACAATTGAGAGATTAAAATTAAAAGTGAGTTTTAAAGGAATAATATTACAAATTGTAAAAATAGGCGGAATTTGTAAGATTTTCCGGAAATGTTTACCGTAAATGATCAAATAATTAGAAACTCTCTCAAATAATTACCCTCTTTAATAATTACCCTCCCATGGAGAGGGGATAATTATTTTAGATTACCACCTCCATGGAAATAACTAGATTATATCCTTAAAAATAGAGAGGGGTGGGAGTTTAGTACGAAAATCGAGATTGAGATCTCGCCTAGGTCCGGTCTTACTTGAAAACTAATGCATTAAAATAAATACAAATTGTTAAAACTTAAATTTGAATAAAAAGGAGAACGAAACAAGCATCAACTTAATTGAAAATTCGCGGGTTCCTCTTTTAGCAATAGAAATACAGGGTGTAGAAATGGATGTAATGATTGCCAATATTCCGGAATCAAAAATTGATGATAGTCTAGACTTAACAAACCACGATAACATTGAAAATATTAAAAGAAATTTAGACTTTATTGGGCAAAAGATTAATTCAATGATTAAATTGAAAGATCCTTTGTATATACAAAGTATTTTGATTCTATCAGGTAAGATTGTAGATTGTAAAGGATATGGAATTAATAATAATATAACTTTTCCGGAATTGTATTTTTAAATAATATACCGTATTATCTCTATAGATGGCCGGCCATTCTATTTTTCAATCATCAGCCAGGGGCCATTCTATTAGAGGGGGCCATTCAAATGGAGACGGCCATTCTATTAGAGATAATACGGTAATTGTTTTTTTAAATTGTAATTAGGAATTATTTTACAATTTGTAAAAATAAATTTTACCGAAATATTATTTTCCGGAATTTTTTCCGGAATTTAATTGTAAAATGAGAAAATTAATCCGATTTTCCGGAATATTTAAATATTTTTATTTTTTAAGGTTATAGAATTGCTTATCGCACAAAATTTTTTATGTTGGAGAAGAACAGATGGGAAATATTTTCCGACTTAATGCGTGTCGTTAAACACTGGGCAAAACGTTAGCTTTTTTTATTTTAAAATAAGGTCGAATCCTTGTCTGATTTAATTATTGAATTAATTACATATTTCCTAATCACTTAAAATTTAGAAAAAGGACTTTATTCAAATGTATTTGGATATTTGAGCGGAACAGCTTTAATATTAATGACTGCCAAAATGTGTTTAATTTATCAAAGTGCAAGTCTAACATTTCTTGTGCAACGTTTCTTCCAAATTTATAGTTTATGGTAGGTTTTAGTCTACTTGAAAAGACCATCTATCTCTCTTCCGGATCTTTTTACAATTTGTGAAAATTATTATTTACTTCCGGAATTAATATTACAATTTGTAAAAATTAATTTTTCTTTTCCGGAATTACTTTTACAATTTGTAAAAATTAATTTTTCTTTTCCGGAATTACTTTTACAATTTGTAAAAATTAATTTTTCTTTTCCGGAATTATTTTTACAATTTGTAAAAATTAATTTTTCTTTTCCGGAATTACTTTTACAATTTGTAAAAATTAATTTTTCTTTTCCGGAATTACTTTTACAATTTGTAAAAATTAATTTTTCTTTTCCGGAATTATTTTTACAATTTGTAAAAATTAATTTTTCTTTTCCGGAATTACTTTTACAATTTGTAAAAATTAATTTTTCTTTTCCGGAATTATTTTTACAATTTGTAAAAATTAATTTTTCTTTTCCGGAATTACTTTTACAATTTGTAAAAATTAATTTTTCTTTTCCGGAATTATTTTTACAATTTGTAAAAATTAATTTTTCTTTTCCGGAATTACTTTTACAATTTGTAAAAATTAATTTTTCTTTTCCGGAATTATTTTTACAATTTGTAAAAATTATTTTTTCACTTCCGGAATTATTTTTACAATTTGTAAAAATTAATTTTCCTTTTCCGGAATTACTTTTACAATTTGTAAAAATTAATTTTTCTCTTCCGGAATTACTTTTACAATTTGTAAAAATTAATTTTTCTTTTCCGGAATTATTTTTACAATTTGTAAAAATTAATTTTTCTTTTCCGGAATTACTTTTACAATTTGTAAAAATTAATTTTTCTTTTCCGGAATTATTTTTACAATTTGTAAAAATTAATTTTTCTTTTCCGGAATTACTTTTACAATTTGTAAAAATTAATTTTTCTTTTCCGGAATTATTTTTACAATTTGTAAAAATTATTTTTTCACTTCCGGAATTATTTTTACAATTTGTAAAAATTAATTTTCCTTTTCCGGAATTACTTTTACAATTTGTAAAAATTAATTTTTCTCTTCCGGAACTTTCTCAATTTTGTAAATAATCTATGAAAATCTATACTACTTGTTTATATTTTATATTATTTCAGGGACTGGCCCATGCCTATTATACTTGAACAACTAACAATGCCAAGCGATTTACCTCAATTATCCAACAATGATTTTATTAAATCTTGGAATTTATTAAGCCTGAGAAATGATTATATGCCTATAATTTCCCCAATATTCCCAGAGCAGAATACTGCATTTAACACAAATGAATTTACAAGGGATATAATTGTCAAGGAAATGAAGAAAGGTAAATAATAGGATTGTTGGCGACCTGTTATTAACCGGTACCCCCGGTTTTCGGTTAATCTAAATTTTAAAAACCGGTTTTCGGTTTTGAGTTTTAGGCAAATACCGGTTTATTTTTGGGGGAATTTTAAATAAAATCACTCATTTTCACAAATTTCGGTTTTCGATTTTTAAAATTTTCTAAAAACGGTTAATTTTTGGCAAAAAAATTTTAAAAATTCCGGTTTTAAAACCGGTCGCCAACAACCCTAGTAAATACAAAAAAATTGCTCATTTAAAGTCACCATTTTAATTTTATTTAAATTCCAGCATATGCCCAACTTGATCGCCCGACTTCATTGCTAACAGAAAAATTTTATAAAGACATATTATTTAAAAAATTTGATTATACTAAACAATACGAACATTTTCTACTACTTGTTTGTAGTGAAAAAATTAAAATTGAGGAGACCAATGAAAATAAATCCTGTGAATTTGTAAAAACTAAAGTTCGGGGTTTGCTGGTTAGATGGGCAAAGAAAGCCACGTTAAGATTTAAAATTGAGGAGAATACTACAGAAAATGTAGAAGAAAATGATAAAATTTACAAATTAAGCGATTATTTGGAGGAATATCATGCTTTGACAAATTTAGAATGGAAATGTAGTGATGGAGAGTAAGTTTTACAATTTGCTATTTTTACAATTTGTAAAACCGGAAAATTTTTTGTAAAACCGAAAAAAATTTTCCGGAAAATATTTTCCGGAAAACGCTCACTTTACAATTTGTAAAATTTATTTTTCCGGAAAAATAGAGCATAAATTGTAAAATTAGTTTTCTCCATAAATATACTGTCTTTACAATTTGTAAAACTATTCTTCCGGAAGATACGCTTTTTCCGGAAAATAGAATTTTACAATCTGTAAAATCTATCCAAAATAACTCTTACAATTTGTAAAATCTTTTTCTCTGGAGAAATACTCTTTTTAGCCGGCTCTAGCTTTTCCGGAAGCTTTTCCGGAAGAATGAATATACTAGGCATCCAATTCTTTTTAATTATTTTTCCGGAAAGACTTTAAAATTTTTTATAATTTACCTATTTATTATTTAAGTTCTAAACGATTAACAATTTGGCTTGTTGGAATAAACTTTAAAAAAGAAAACTTTAAAAATAGAAAGATTGAAAAAGAGAATGTATTATTATTAATACCTTCATTTAATTTTTTTACAAATTATGTCATTACAGAAAATTATTGGTTAGAGGGAATTCATTTAAGCAGAAAAAATCTTGGGAAGTAAGTGGATAGATTTTATAAAGAAAATTTTATTTTTTAATTTAAAGACTTGATTTTCTGATTGAAGACGGGACTATTAGTTGCCCAAAATTAGAAGATATCGAATCGAAAGAAAAAACAAATGAAAAATGGAAAGAAATTCAGGGTATTACTAATTGATAGTGATGTTCGAGAGTCTCGGTCTCGACTCTCAAGTCGAGAAATTTCTCGGGTTTTTTAACTCTCGAATATCACTACTAATTGAGTTGACTTGCTTCTTAAATTGATAGCTCTAGGAAGAAGGGATTTTATTAAAAATACTTGATCGTTTATATGTACAACTGATGTGTAGCGAGTTCCTCTCTTGAGTTATGGGGGTTATGGGTAGAGCCCGGAATTTCGTATCGGTCGGTATTCCGTACCGTACTACCGATACGGAATATCGAAAAATACCGATAAAATACGGCCTAGTACGGTACGGTCCGGGCTCTAGTTATGGGTCCGAGACCTAACTTAAATTAAATCTTAAAAATTATCTAAATTTATTCCAGTCGAACAAAGAAGGCTTTATCTGGCAAACAATCCAATAGAAATTAGACAACAACAAAATGAAGAAACATTGGCTAAGAAAATTGAGATTCTCCCAAAGCCAAAGAATATTAAATTTGAAATGTCTAATCCTTTACAGGATGATTTTTATGTAAAAATTCCAGTCAACCCAGAATTTTATAAAAAGGAAGACTTTAAAGAATATCGAAAAGAGCCGCTTAAAGAAGAGAGAATAAAGAAGAAAAAAGCTGAAGAGAAAAAGGGCAAGAAGCTGGATATTACCTCATAAATTCCATTGAAGAACAAAAACTATGAGAACATTCCTATGAAAATTTTTTATTTCTTATAAGTAAACACTACCAAAAGATGTAAAAAATATTTGGAATTTGAGATAGTAACTCTGAGTTTAGAGACTAGAAACACCCACGTTTAGCAACTTTTCGAGATGGAACTCAAAATCCTATCTTAAGTTCTACTCGTCATTATTACTACATACATATTATTTTATATCAGATTATATAAATTATACATATATCGCATTATACATTGTAATTAAAGGATTAAAGGCAGCTAGGCCTACCGAAATATTTAAAAAATATTTTTCATTGTCGTAACTTCTGTTGACCTAAAACGGAATTTTTGGCGCTGGTAAAACTGGTAAAAATATTTCATATCAGATTATATAAATCGCATTAGGCATTGTGATATATTTTCCATTGTCGTAACGTCCGTTGACGAAAAGTTCATTGACGAGAAGTCAAGTGACGTAAAGTCCGCTGGCATAATGTCTGCTGGCGTTTTGTCGTTTGCCTTGAGAATTTATTTTTGTCCATTATTTTTGTCCGTTAATTTTCTAATTTTCTTAATTTCTTTTTAGCAATAAATTGAAACTATTTAAAAATGGACGCAGAAAAATCAAATCAACAGAATCAACTACTTACAGAAGTACCCCCAACATTACAAACATTGCTGCTTACTTTAGTCAAAATATTTTATGGAATTGAATGTTATGTTATTTTTTGTTATATTCAAAAGAAAATTATATTAAAAGAAGAAGAGCTTCGACAAGTCTGCAAAATTGATCAGAGACAATTGAGAAAATTTTTGGTGACCTTGAAAGTTGAGAAGTTTATAAAGGAAAGATTGGTGCCGCAAGAAGGTTTGATTTTTTAAAGGTATATTTTGGGGAACTATTCTAGAGATCGAGAAGGGCCTGGACCAAGGCCTGGGTCTTTCCTGTACCCAGAGTCCAGTCATAAACATTTTTTGACCTTCCTTGGGTTTTCCCAGGCCTTTGTTTTTCCTGGACTACCGCCCATGTCAATAAACCAAACTCAGGAACGCCCAGGCTTTTCAAAAGTACCGAGCTCGGACCTACTCTGTGGAACTATTCTTTTTCTGTATTTAATTGTTTATTAAATTTATTCTAAATAAATTTACAATTATTCATTCTTTTTTCCTCGACATTTTAAGGCATTTTTATTGTTTCCTTTAGGTTGCAATTGTGGTGTAGTGGTTAGGGTTTGAGTCAAGGCATTTAAATTCCCCTGGTTCTAATTTCTTTTATTTTATTTATTGTTTCATTATTTTTTCAAATCTTTTTGACCCAGTAAACACATTCATCCAATCTTTAATTATTTAAAAATTTATTTTTTGTAGGTTTTATTAGCTGGGAGAATGTTCCCTTTTAAATTATAAGGAGCCTTTGACTCATTCTGCCTCCCGTTAAAAAATTTTTTTTAATTTTTCTAGTTGATGGCAAAGTTAGAAAATTTACTTATTATTTTGTCAATTACAAAGGAGCT
This sequence comes from Meloidogyne incognita, assembly GCA_036172945.1. NCBI lineage: Eukaryota > Metazoa > Nematoda > Chromadorea > Rhabditida > Meloidogynidae > Meloidogyne > Meloidogyne incognita. The sequence continues at coordinate 3,934,207 of JARQAC010000010.1, forward strand.
TTAAATGTTGCCAAATACAAAATTGACCATATTCGACAAAAATTGGAAGTTAGAGAAAAGGATGACATTCACAGAGCTTTTTATCGATGTTCTAATGAGGGATGTAAAAGGCAATATGATGTGATGGATATGGGGAAGATTTTTGATCCTTTCACGCAGGAGATGAGGTTTTTCTTTATTTTAGACTTGGAAATAGGAAACTAAGGTAGGCATGGTTTTTGGAATTTTATCACTGGAATTTTGTTGACCCAGCAAACTCAGTTCCCAAAACTCAGGTATCCCTACAGGATCTAAATAGTCAAAAAAAACGTTGCACAGAGTTTTCTAGGACCAAAAAGTGGGTTTATATTAGGGTTGCAGACGGCCGGTTAATTTTTGCTTGTTAAGAGCCTTAAGGCTTGTCTTAAGAGTAGTGTTGTCGGTTCCAGGAAAATATTTGGATATCCGGAACCGAACTGAAAAATCGTCGTTTCGGTTCAGAACCGACAACCCTACTTTTGAGCATTTGAGTTACCACAGGCAAAAATTAGCTGATCGTTTAACAACCCAATTTTCTGATTTTTTTCTTTTCTGAATTTTAGACCTACTTATAATATTTTCCTTGTATTCCTTTTATAACTTTTCGATATTCTTTACGTTCACCATAAAACAAAAGTCATTTTTGGTTAGCTTTGTTTTCTGTTTCCACGTGGAAATTTTTTTCCTTTAATTACCTAAAAATGTATTCTTTTATTCTTTTCTAATCTACACTTTTAATCTCCGAATTCTTCTCAACAAAATTTTTTGCCCAATTCTCGGGTGTTTTAGCAACTAATTTTTAAAAACTCCCTTAATAATTTTAATTAACTCAATAAAATTTAATTTTTGGTACTTTGTTCATAACCCACCCCCCCTTATTTGAATTTTAGATTAATTTTCCTTTTATTCTTTCCTGCACCTCAGAATGGTCAAATTAAAATGATGATTTTCTTTAAAACGACGATTTTGCCGTTAGATTGATTTTTACCGCTGTTGTCTATTTTTTCCTTTCTAATAACTTGCATTTTACCTATAATTTTAGAGGGAGATAAATGATTGACAATAAGGAAGGAAAATTAATTCTGAAACTCAAATAGGGGGGGGGTGGTTTATAAACAAAATACCTAATTTTATTTTAACCCAAAAGGTGTTGGCAATGTCACAGTTTAGTAGAACAAGACGAACTTGCCAGCGGTCCATCCTCTACAACACGTTCTTCTATGGCCAAATTTAATGAACAAATGACTGGAATATTTTCTTTGTTAAAACAAATGGATGGAATTCGTTTTGGACGTGAAATAACTGAACCAACAATACAAGCACCTATATTTAAATCTGAAGGGGAAACGATTGAACTTGAAACGAGAAAAGTTGCTAGTGTTAGTTTTTATTTTTTGAATTATTTTTTTTAATTTTAATAATGTAAGGGGGTTGGTATTTGGGCAAAAAATTTTATTTAAAATTTTTTTTTGAATTAAGTGTAGTGGTCGTTGGTCAGAGTATTCTATTAGAGTGGTCCTCCCAGAGAAAACTCTTTTTATGAAAAATTTTTTGATTTATTTTTTTGGGATAGTCGGATGTATGGGGATGCCCCTACTTTGATTTTTAAACGAAAAAAAGATTTCTTTCTACGAAAACTATTTTTGGGAAAAAACTCGGAGATTTATGTATTTGATGTTTGGGGATGTTGTTTTTACTTTAATTTTGGAAAAAAAATTTTTTCTGATGAAAATCCTCTTCCTCATCTACCACTTGAAGCCTCGCTAAAATTTCCCCTTTCTCTCATTTTTAAGCTTGGACAACGTGCATTTTTTGGTGCTGGTAAAACTAGAAGTGATTTATATGGAGGTGATATTACTGTTTCAATTGGTGATGATAATATTGAAAAAACGCTTGAAGCTAAAGCAGAAATTCCTTGGTTACTTAGTGCTAAACAAGTGGATGTGGATAGTACACGTAAATATATTTTTTTAAATTTTTTAAAATTAACTGAAAAAAGTGTCAGGTTCTCTAACCTATCCAAGGGAAAATTAATTTTTAGGTTACCGGAAAATTTTGGGCTCTGAAAAGCTGAGTTTTAAGATTTGTTTTTAAAATTTGACTTTTGCGACATTTCTGTCAATTTTCGAAATTTTTCAAAAATTTAATTTTCTCGGCGCCAAAAAGAAGTAATTCTGTGTCTTATTGTGCAAAGAAAAATCTTGGCTTCTTGTGCCTTCCAGAAGAACAATTCCCATTAATTTGGTTGTGACCGAGTTTAGAAGGGTTTAGGGTTGTACTGAAAAGATGTCAAATTCTAAATCCGCTTGGGAAAATTAATTTTTTGTGGTACCCGAATTTGGGCTCTGAAAAGTTGGGTAACAAGATTTTTTTACAATTTTGGGCTCCGGTAAAATTTTGGACTTCAAAATAAATTTATTACAATAATTACAATACAAACATATACACAGAAAAATACATATACATACAATACAATATATAATGGGAAATAGGAGGGAATACAATAACTCAACCTGCAAATATATATAGGGGATATAGGGAAATATAGGGAAATTGGGGTATATAGGGAGTGGCATATAAGCCATATATAGGGAAAATAGACAGATTTCACATACATATATATACATGGGCATATAGCCTGAATATGTGAATATATATATAGGGGATATATAGGGAAATATATATAGATAGGCAATATAGCCATTATATATAGAGAGAAATACAATTTGTTGAGAGATTTGGAGAGAATATAGGAGGATTTGGAGAGAGAGAATGAATGATTTACACAAATTATTTACAAATTATATTCTCTATTTATCTCCAATTTATATATCTTCTCAACTTCTCTCATCTAGTTTATTTAGCCGCATCCTTCACTTCATCTCCACAATATTTACTGATCCGCCTCTTTAGCCTCCGACATCATATCCGTTGGAACATCCGATGTCGTACCTGCCTGCTTGCTCTTTGTAGCGTCCGCCTTATCCGGTGCCGGGTCCTTCTTCAGAGCCGAGTCCTTCGAAGTCGTTTCCTCCTTCAGAGCCTGGTCCTCCTTTACCTTGCTGTCCTCTGTCTTTTTCCCTCCAGCAGCTTCATCATCCGATTGTTTGACTGCTCTGAAAAATTAAAAAAAATTATTATTTCTCTATTTTATCTCTCTTTCTACTATTACCTCTCTTTATCGTCCTCTGCTTTTGCCGCTCCAGCTGCTGCTGCTTCCGCTGCTTTTGCTGCTTCAGTTGCTGCTGCTTTCGCTGCTTCTTCCTCCTTTTCCTTTTGTTGTTTTTTGCGGTAGTCGAGCCCAGCATAGACGCAAATTCCAATCATCACGGAGAAAATCACCACCATAATCAAAACAAATATCACAGTCCCAGCACTACTTCCCTTTTTGGTGTCCTTTACTTCCTGCACATTTGTTGTAGTTCCTTGCTGCGGTTGTGACGTTGAAGTTGTTTTGATAGGTGTTGATGTGGTAACCGGTTTCGAAGTGGTTGTTGTAGTTGTGCTTGTAGTCGTTGTTCGAGGATCGACCTGAAGAAATTCGTAGGCTGGCCTTTTCTGAAAGATAAAAATTAGTTGTATTTTTGGAAAAATAGAAAAAAATTACAAAGCGGATGAAGAGATCACATTTTGGCCTTGTTCTATTAAGGTTTCTCTCGATATTATCTCCTTTGTACCATTGTGTAGCACTTTGCGGAAGTAAATGGAATACGAGCAGATGTTTACCCTCCAGGTCTTTGTCTTCATTCGTGATCTTCCATGTTTCTGGGTTAACAAGGGGATTTTCCTTTGGAGCACAGTAAGACTTTAAGCCAAAAAAATCGTCCTTGGTCTTTCGTTCGAAGTCCATTTTGATACGGCTATTATTATATATCTCCAGATTGAATTCCGTCTTATTGCCACCCTTTTCTTCTTCTAATGGATCCTGTCCCTTCAAATATTCCCCAACTAAAATGAATCTATTTTAAAGTAAAAATAATTGTTGTCTTACTTAAATGGACGTGCGCAACTACCAAATCCTGACATTTGCTCCATGAGACCTCAAGAAATGTCTGATTTATGCACTTCTTCCCGCACTTAAGACTAGCTGCACACACCTTATTATCATTAGCTTCTATTGGACCTTCATTGTTATTGAGCGTTTCGATATCCTTGTTGTTTCTGCTGTAAGCGAAGGGCAGCCTAAAAATGGGTTGTTTTCATTTCAAATCGACTTTAACTTACAGATTTGAAAAACCATCTTCAAAGCTGTTTTCACCATCGACACATTTATCCAAGTTACAGCCATCTTTTTTCATGTACCCAGTCGTGAATTTGATCATATTCGTTTCGTTGGTGATCAGTTCCACAGTGCAATTTCTGCCGTCATATAGAAGCTCACTAAAGAATTTAAAAAAAGTTATTTCCTCAATTTTTAAGAACGAATCAACTTACATGTTATCTTTGTTGATCGTAAAATTACAGACTGCAGGAAAGCGCTTCACGTATTCGGCATAAGTTAAGTCCTCTCCGCCCGGCTTACTGTCCCCTTTGAGCGTCACACTGCTTCCATTCTTGGTGTGTTTGGCGACTCCGACTTCCTCAATGTCAGCCTGTCCAGGAACTGCAAACACTAGGAGCGCGGCGATGGATACCAGCAGCAGAGCACAAAGCGTTGTCGACGACTTCCTTGCCAAAGGTCCGGTGTTGTGGTCCATTGGATGAGGGAGGCAGAAGAGCATGAAGCGTTGTATTTGTTGTTTGTTTAGATGAGGTTGACGTAGAGTTGAAGTGATTGAAGATTTTGTGGTGGTTGGAAGGAAAAATCAAACAGTCAAAAAAGGCTTTTATAGTAAACTTTAATTTGTTCAAGCTTGTCAGATTCAAGGAACTTTCAGCACAAAATTTATTCCTACGCCCACAATTAACATTCCCGCAACCCACTATAACACTCTAGAATCCTTGCTGCTAAATTCTGGAGCCTACTATTCCCGTTTTTTACTTTGGAGCCCAAAATTTTCCAGAAATGAGCCTGGCATATCCCATGCTCACGGCATATTCACCCATACTTTCTTTAATCCTCTATATCCCTCCATACCCCCAATGAGCTGCTCCGTAACCTGCCAGACTGCATCCCTTGTTTTTTTTCTACTTCTTACAAGTAGCTTTAAGCGTCTTTAGTAAAGGGCCAATTGAGAGCTCTATCTCACCAAACGTTTTGAAAATAATTTTCTATTTTTTAATTTAAAAAAAATTTTTTTTAAAGAATTGGATGGATATAAACAAACAGAAAATATAAACAATGCTTCAACCTCATCTTCGACAACCGTTAAAGTTTCCATATAAAAATTAAATAAAAATTTTATTTTTTATTAAAGATTAATAATCAACAAAATGACCATTTAGAAGGAAATAAGGACGTTGAAGAAGAAGAAGAAATAATAAAGAGACCTAGACGTGATGAAATAGCTTTACTTTTGGCTGATGAGGAACTAGAAGAAAATAAGCAACAAGAAGAAGAAACTCGAAATTTTGGTTCTGGTAAAGATGATAATTCGGCATTACAAAGGTTTTTTTGATTAAATTTTTTAAATTATTTTTGTGTAGAGAAAAAGGAAGTCGAATGTTTGTCCGCAAAAATTTTTGCGGACAAAAATCTAGTCCGCAAAATTTTTTGCGGATTTTTTGTATGGAAGTAAAAAATCCGCACAAAATTTTTGCAGACAGGAAAAAATCCGTAAAAATTTTGCGGATAGGAAAATTTGTCCGCAAATTTTTTGCGGATAGGAAAATTTGTCCGCAAATTTTTGCGGACAAATATTTGAGTTAAAAATTTTTTTCCAAAACTGAGGTTAATGACCAAAATTGGGTCAACTTTTTGTTAAACATAAATTAAATATTAATAATATTTTTTCTAGTTTTCTAAAAAATCAACAACAAATGGAAGATGTAGAAGAAGAAGAAGAAGATGTTTTTGTATTTGTTCAAGGAGAACGATTTCGTGTTGATGGTAAAATTTAAATAAAAGTTTAAAAAAAAAATTTTTTTGAAGATATCAACGAAGCTTTATTGTCAAAAATGAGTGAACAAGAAAAATCTGATTATTGTGAACGAATGCAAAATGCTTATGCTGATTTTTATTGAAAAAAATTTTGGGGATTTTTTAAAATTTTAACGGGTTATTTTTTTTTAATTTTTTTTGTTGAGATTATTTTCTGTGTGGTAAATCTCTGGCCAGAGAAGTGAATGCTTTTCCTGCTTTTCCTTCTGTACGGACCAGATCTTCTCGGACTTTTCTGGAAGCTGGGTTTTTCATGGAACTGTTTCCGGTGTTTCCTGACCTGATTAGTCAGAAAAATCAGGTTGGATCCGACCTGGTTCTAATTACAAATCTGAAATCTGACTCGAAAAATTTTGATTTTGCCGTTTACTACAGCTAAAGCATTCTCCGGCCTAGACGATTTCTAGACTCTTTTGACCCTTTTTAATAATTTTTGGATAAATGACATTCTGTCCTATTCATACTGTACTTTATTGATTTTCCGTCTTTCTATCTTTTTTTGCTTCGTATTTTCAATTTTTTAAAAATTTTTTTAAATCTTGATTTTTAGATTTTCTTAACCTTTTGATTTTTAAATTATATTCAAAATAACCGACAATGTCTTATGGACAAAAACCTGCGTGGGCTAGATCTCAAGGTTTGTTTTTTTACTTTATAAGGGTTTGAACTATTTTTGAGGCCAAGATTGCTCGTAGGTTATGGCAACTCAAGTTTTTCGTTTGCTTGATAATTTACACCAAATTTAATACACAAGTTCAGATATAGTTCAAGGCTCGTAAATTATTTCATAAGGTGACCATATTTATGGGTTGACGCGGTTTTATCCGTTGCTAGGGTCTGGGTTCAGATCAGGGTTGAGAAAACAAGACGTGATTTCTGAGAATTGTTTTTCGGATCGAAAAAGACGTCCGTGTTTCAAGTAACCTGACTAATCCCCTGGATTGAATCTTTTTAACGGAAGACATCAAAAATTGTCCCATATTTTCAGGCTCTCAACAGCAATTGAACCCAAATTTGTTTACAGGCCAATTAGGGCTTGCAACGACTGGACAATCATTTGGTGGAATTCCAGGAATGCCTTTAGCCGGTTTAGTTAATCAAGCTGCTTTTTCAAGTACAATGGGGATGAATATGCTTGCACAAGCTCAACGTTCTCAAATGCTGCAACCTCAACAACAACAAATTCAACAAGTACAATCACGTCAACAACAATCATCACAGCAGCAACCATCTTCTTCACCTGCTCGTTCTCAACGTACTTTTATTGGTGTTATTACTAAAATGATGGAAACTTATGGATTTGTTGACGAGGATGTTTTCTTTCAAACAAGGTTTTTCTTTTGATTTTTGTTGGATAGGGAGACTTTCGGGACGGACATGTCAGGATTGTGGTGACAATAGAATTGGGGAAATATGGCATTCCCGGTCCCGTAACGGGATTTTTTTCAAAAAATCGAACTTGGCATGATCCCGCCGGATTAATCCCGTAAATCCAGTTCGTTGCTTAAAATACGGGATTTGGGGCAGGATCCCGTAAAATTGCCTTTGGGATCTTTTTTTTGTAACCTCTTAAGTATTATCTGCTCCCAACTCAACTAGTTAACCTTTCCCATTTTTCAGTGTTATTCGCGGCACAATGCCTCGTCTTGGTGACCGTGTTATGGTTGAGGCAAATTACAATCCTTCGATGCCGTTCAAATGGAATGCTTATCAAGTTCGTCTTATTAATGACACTTCTCAAAGCGGTGGAGGTCTTCAACAACAACAAGCAAGCCGTCAATTACCTCCACCACAACAACAAAATGGAATGAGTTCATCGAATCGTTGGGCTGGTAGTGGTGGTGGAGGAGGGGGAGGAAGTAGTGATCGTCGTGGTAACATTAGAGATGAACCGCGAAGACAAGTACCTTCTACAATTCCTCGTCGTTCTTCTCCAGGTTTCTGAAAATTTTATGAATTTTATCATTGTAAGGAAGAGAAAGATTCAGCTGGCTAGCATTTAAAACGCTCACTAGGCGGGGGTTTAAAATCTATTAAAAGATAAGGTGAAAGCAGCGTCTCAGTAGCTCAGTTGGTAGAGCTCACCTGTACGTGGTGAGCGAAAGCGCCTATCAATAACTGCCAGGAGCTCATAGGATCGAAGCCTGCCCGGGATTGAACTTTTACCCTCGCTCTTACTTTATTTATTTTTTAGTAGCAAAACGTCCATCTTCACGTCAACGTACTCCACCACGTCGTACAACACCACGTAAACGTGAACCGTCGCCTAGAAGAGAAGCTTTTGGGAGAAAGGATCGAGAACATGATCGTGGTGATTCTTCTTCAGTTCGTGGACAATCTACTAAACTTGATGCTGATTCTTCGCCTCCAAGACGTCGTCAACGTATCATTCCTCGTTATCATTGTAATATGCCGAAGCAGACTTTGCCATTGTTTGTTTTTTTTTTATTTTTTTAAAGGAAATTTTTTTTCAATTTTTAGGGGTGAAATGAAGAACGCTGATTTGCGACGACGCTATGCTAGTTTATATATTCCGTCCGATTTTATTCGATGCAGTTTTGACTGGATTTCTTCTATTCCGCTTGAGACGCCAATTAAATTTTCTCCACATCCAATCAACTTTCATGTTTTGCATAAAGATATTGATCCTCCTTTGGCTTTGGGTGAAGAGGCTCCAATTGAAAATCCTGTTGATGCTGACTATCGTTATATTGTTAAGGTTGTTTTTTTTAATTTTCTTTAACTTGCAATTGTATGGAGTCCGCTAAAAAAGAGTTATCTTTTTCCTTAATAGAGATGAATTGAATACAAGTCGGTAAACGAGATAGGAGAAGGGAATATATTTTAAAATATTAATAGTGGATCCAACTCTTACAATTAGACTTACAAGGGCGAATGGTATAAGAAAAATTCCAAGTTGCACTGGCAGTAAACGAAGAGCTCTTGTTAGTTAGAGAGGTACAAAAAATGTGCTCTGGGCTAGTTAGTTCCAATATGTCTAAAAAATCATAAGTCCAAAAATTCAATTAAAAAACTCAATGGTTCATTGAACTAGAACAGAGCCGAGACTTTTTAAAAAAGTGGTATTCTTCTTTAACTTTATAAACTTTTTTGGAAAATTAACTTGCTATTTTGTTAAATATTTTTAAGAATGACCTTTATTTTGTTAAGGTAATGCTTATTTCTCATCCTGGTCTAATGGCAATTCGTCGTAAATTGAGTGGACTTATGTCTGATGGAAGTATTGATGAGGCTACTGAAACTCAACCATTAACAAAAACAATTCAATTACTTGTTGGTATGTCTTTATTTCCATAGTTTCTTTTTCTCATTCTTAATTTTTTAAAAAAGGTCATCGCGGCAAAGGTGAATATATGTGTATTGGTGGTCCATGGTCTCCTTCTTTGGATGGTCAAAATCCTTTGGATCCTGTAACATTGGTTAAAACTGCTATTAGAACTACTAGAGCAATGACTGGTTTAAATCTGTCTGACTGTTCTAAATGGTAAAATAAATTTTTTTATTTTCTCAAATTTATTTAAAAATTCTCAAAAAGGTTTTTAAGAAAATTTCTTAAAATTTAAAAAATTTTTTTGAAAAATTTTGAAAATTTAAATTTCCTACCTTTCTCTAATATTCATCTTCCTCTCTTTGTTTGATCTTCAAGGATGGTGACTGTTTTTCTTTTTAATTTTTTTCTCTTAATCATTTCCTCTCTTATTCAAAAAAACACACACTCTGAATAAATAATCCAGGTACAAAATTGCGCACTTGCGTTACTTGCGTGCTGAACGTCAACGTATTGATTCTGTTGTTCTAATGCTTCCTGATACAAGCGCAATAGAAAGTTTTAAAGTTGATGAGGAAAGCTACAAAATGTTTGAACAATCTTTACGTGATCAACTTGCCGTTAAATTGGCGGCAATTGATGCTGAACAATTTAATAATAATGAGAAGAAAGAAACGGAAGGGGAAAATGTTGATGGGGAAAAGTCTGTTGTTGAAAAGGGTGTTGGTGGGGGGACAGAAAAGGCAGCAACGACTACGACCACGACTTCTGCTACTTCTACTGCTGCTACTTCATCAACGCTAATTGCTTCTGTTGCTACTTCTGCTGCCGAAGTTGGTGTTGAACCACCATCAACTGTTCCAGATCTTTGTATTGCTACTGAGGAGGTTCTTTGTTATTTTGGCAAAAAATTGATGGTGGTGTTGGTGTTATAAATAAAAGAAAAAATTTTTTTAATTTTTTTAGGGTTTTAAATTTTTTTCCTAATTAATTTTATTAAGAGTCCATCTTGAAAAAAAACTTTTAAAATTATATTTTTATTAATTTATAAATTAAAAAAAATTTTTTAGGCTATGGACTCATCATCTCCTCAAAAGTCTGCTGATACTTCTCAAGAAACTCTTCAATCTCCAAAAAAGGAAACTAAAACACATTGGTCTTTGTTGGAACCTGTTGTTCGTACAATGAAGGTTTTTTTCTTTTTCCTAGTTTATAGTAAAGGAGAGAGGGACAGGTTTCTAAAAATGACAGTTTTTCCTTATGCTAGTTGGAGCTTGGAGCTTTCCTTGACCACGTATAGGTTTCTCATTTTCCGCCTTTTTAATAGACCTCCTTTCACCTCTTTTGGTAGACCCTCTAGCAAACCTAGCAATCCATGGCCTTGTAAGACTTAAATGCTAGCCAGAATTTTTTTTGTATTCTTTCAGTTCTTCCTTGAATTATTTTTAATAATTTAACTTAGGTTGCTGAGCTTCGTGAAGAACTTGAATTGCGTGGACTTGATTCTAAAGGATTAAAAAATGCGTTGTCTCAACGTTTGTCTGAAGCTATTGGAAAAGAAAAGGAAAATGATGAGAAAAATGAGAATCAAGGAGGGCAACCACAAGAAAAGCTGGCAGATGAAGCAATGCCTGATACTGAGCAGCAGCAAAATTTGGTTAATAAAGAAGTTTCAAAGGAACAACAACAACAAGAAGTAGCAAAACCAACCGAGCAACAACAACCTCCTGCTCAGAAATCAAATACTGAACCTAGTATAATGGTTAAAATAAAAGAAGAAATTATTGAATTGATGGAAACTGATGAAGCGGTTTGAATTTATTTTTGAATTTAATAATTCCTCAAGAAAATAGAGTTTGGAAATTAATCAAAATGGGATCCTGTCAAAACAAAAATCGTTATACTAAATTTACTAGAATTCTTGAATGAGGTTTGTCGGTTCTTGGAAATCTTCGGATATCTGGAACCTAATCGAAGATTCTAACTGAAAAATCCTCTGTTCCTTTCTTTAACTAAAATCTGAACCAGACTCATTTGATAATCCTTGCTACAGCAAAGTATTCATTCGGTTCTTTTTTTAAGCCTGAGGAGAAGAAGGAATCACCTGAAGAACAAGCAAAACGTGAGAAGTTGGAAAAGGAACGTCAGGAATTGGAAAAAGCTAAAGAGAAATTTGTATAATTTTTTTTTAATTTTTGGCGTTTAATTAATTTTTATTTTCAAGGAAAAGGAAAAGAAAGAACGTAAAGCAACTTTAGAACGTCATTATAGCCAAATTCCTAAAGAACCTGGAATTTTTGTTTATCCTAGCAAAACTGCAAAAGGTGGAAAATTTGAATGTAAATTGATGTCTATACATTCATTATTGGATTATCGTCAGGATGATATTAAAGAATCGTCTTTTGAGGTTTTTTCTTTTTAAAAATAAATTTGTATTTAAAAAATTAAAATATAACTTCCCTATAAAATACCAATCTTTGGGCTTAAAAATCATTTTTATCTTATGATGAGTGTCACGTTCTAAATTGGGGAGGGAGTTTCGTTTGGGGAATTCCTTACTACCCATTGGCCAACCAGATTTACGCATAAACGGCATCTTATGTAAATCGTGGTATCGTTCAAAGACATCTCAAACGACAAACTAATGGTTGATGCACTTTAGCCTGTCATATGTTTTGGCGCACTCCCCATTATAATCTCTTGAGCTCCAACCTTTTTTGTGATTTTTTATAATGAATGTTTCTTTTCAGGTCTTTCTATTTGTTGAAGCTTTACGTGAAGCAATTGATCGTTCCAACGCTTTTGTTGTTTATCACTCTGTTGCAACTTGTTTAGATCGAGAAGCTGAAAAGAAGCGTCGAAATGAAACACTTTCTGAAGCTTGTAAAGATGAAGATGTTGTTGTAATAAATGAAAGTAGTGGTGGTGGTGGGGGAAAAGAGAAAGGAGAAGATAAAGAGAAGGAAGGGAATAAGGATGGAGGACAAAATTCTGATAAACAACCACCAAAATCACCTTTAAGTTCTTCAACAGATTTGAGAACAAATTTTAAGGCAATTGTTCACAATTTGGATCTTTTTTCAGCTTTTGTACATTTTGATGGAAATATTTGCGGGTTTGTTTTTGAAATTTATTAAAAAAAGGGGGTTTTTGAAGGGATTGGGTAGCGTAAATTGTATGTCTTTTTTTAAGTAAAAGGTTCTTAAAAAGAAATTTTCCATTTTTATATTAAATAATTAAATTGTGCTCTTGGTTAGTCTTTGAGTTTTTAGGGTATAATTTTTTTCTTTTAAAAACAATAATTAGGAGTTGCCGTTTTCGAGTCGGGCCGACGCTCGAGGCATTTTTTCAGGCTTGTTTTTATCGAATCGTGCCGGTACGAGTCTTTTTTTGGACCAAACATCTAGGTCCGGGTCGGTCCATTTTGGCAACCCTAACAGTAATAAATACCTTTGGAAAGGATTTTTGGGAATTAAAAAAAAATTCTGAACGTTCTTAATTAAATTTTAAAATTTAATTTAGTTATTTGACTGATCGTGATTTGGAAGAAATAATAAATTCTACAGGATTAGACTTGTCTCGTGGTGAAGTTAAAAATTTGGTTAAAAAATTGGTTTCAAAGGAACGTGTCAATTATCGTGATTTGACTGATAAATGGGTTGATAAAGAAGGGAATGTTAAATATATACCTGAACCTATATATCAAGGAGGAGGAAGTTTGTTTGAGAGTTACAAGGAGTTGGCTAACGGTTTGTTTTGTTGTTTTTAATTAAAAAAATTTTCCGAAGATTGGGGGATGTTTGAAATTTTATGGGGTATTTTTCTGATGATTTGTGTAGAGTTGAGAAATAATTTTTGGACTTGAAAATTTTTTTTCTTCTCAAGAGTAGACTAGTTAATTTATTTTTTTTATTTTACAAGTGAATATGATATACATTTTTGATTGTAGGTTAGAAAAGACTCCATCGTTTAGTAGTTAATTAAATTAAAATATACTTGTCTATAGTATAAGAGCTCAAAATTTGTGTAAATGGTTAAAAAAGAAATTTTTTATATTTTTAAAAATTTCTGTGACTCATTTTTCTCTTGTCTTTAAGAAAGAAAATTTTTGTTTATTTTAAATCTGTCCGCAAATCTGTGTCCGCAAAAATATTTTGTTTTAATTTCTCTTGTATTTAGGACATTCCAATTTGGAACTGAAGCCTGTTTCTTCTGATAATACTTTACAAACAACAACAAATAATGAAGCTTCTTCTGACATATTCTTTTATGAAGGCAAAATTGTTAATATTAAACAATGTATTCAACAACAACAAGCTATGGAAGAAGAACGTCAGGCTGTTTTGGATAAAAATAATGAATTGGATTTACAATTGAGTAGGTTTTTTGAGGGTTTTTAAGAAAGTAAGGGGGAAAGTGAGGAATGTTTTCCTGTTCTAAAAATTTAAAAAAGTTGGAAATGTCCGCAAGAATATTTGCGGACATTTATTGGTGTGTCCGCTAACCAGGGCTGCACGCAATTGCGGATTGCGTAAATTGCGGGGTTTTTTGCAATTGCGAGTTGCGGATTGCGTTTGCGGATTTTAAAATAAAAATTGCGAGTTGCGGATTGCGTTTGCGGATTTTTAAAAAAAAATTGCGAGTTGCGTATTGCGTTTGCGGATTTTCATGGTTTTCACGCAATTTTCACGCAATTTTTCGAAATTACCCTCACAACAAATGGAAAAAATTTGGCTTCTTGTCCTTCCCAAATTCTCAAAATTTTCGCCAGCAGCGCAGAAAATGGAAGAAATCTTGCTTAAGGACCTCCAAAATACACAAAATTTTCGCCTGCGGCGCTAAAAATGAAGTTTTTGGCTTAAGGATCTTCCAAAATTCTCAAAATTTTCGCCTGCGGCGCAGAAAATGGAAGAAATCTGGCTTAAGGACCTCCAAAATTCTCAAAATTTTCGCCTGCGGCGCTGAAAATGGAAGAAGTTCTTTGATCATGATGATTGGATATCTGGGGATTTGGAGTTTTTTGAGAGTAAGCATGGATTAATGGGGATCTGGAGTGATATTGGAGGATTTCAATGTAGCAAGCAAGAGTTCTAAAGGTATATCGGTGATTTGATATCTAGGGATCTGGTGGGATTAAGGATAATTCGAAGAAATTCGGTGATCAAAGAGGGTATTCATGAAATTAGTGGATATCATGAACTTGCTTTCACTTAATCCTCCAAATCCCCTAATATTCATCAATCCTTCCTTATTCCCACAAAACGTATATCCCTCCTTATTATAACGCATATCCCTCCTTATTAAATACCCCTTATTTCAGAACCTCTTTAATCGGCCGTTACCAATCACTTATATCCGACAAAACAATTTTAACTATAGTTTGAAGTGATTAAATTTTTTATCTCCATTTTTAAAAATTGCGGATTGCGAGTTGCGGAAATTGCGTAAATTGCGGGGTTTTTTGCAATTGCGAGTTGCGGATTGCGTTTGCGGATTTTTAAAAGGGAATTGCGAGTTGCGGATTGCGTTTGCGGATTTTTAAAAAGAAATTGCGAGTTGCGGATTGCGTTTGCGGATTTTTAAAAAGAAATTGCGAGTTGCGGATTGCGAGTTGCGGAATTTTTTTTTCAATTGCGTGCAGCCCTGCCGCTAACTCGTTTTTTTTAACACAGGGTGAATAATTAATTTCGTTGTTTTAAAAATGTGGAGGGGAGAGAGAAGCTTTCCTATCAAACCCATAATATATAAATGGTTAGGGTTGATAGGTTGACCAGCAAAAAGGGAAAAAGTCCGCAAGAAAAGATTGCGGACGTCTTATCATGGGTTCCTTAACTTTTTATTTTTTAATAAAATCAAAACACATTTTTTCCTGTACTTGTGGACACTGCATATGGGGATTTTGAAAAAAATATGGAATCCCTTTCCTCCTATCTTTAAAATTAAAAAAATAATTTGTCCGCAAATTTATGTCCGCAAAAATTGAATTTTCTAAAATTTTTTACAATTTTCAAGAAACGACAAAAGAACAACGTGATCTATTAGAAAAGAAAAAGCGTCGTCTTGAAGATGATGTTGATCGTTATAGAAAAAAATTGCATGATACAGAGAAGAGTTTGAAGAAAGAAAAGGATGATAATGAAGTTTGTAAAAGGTCTTTAACTGATTGTAAACGTTATGGACAACGAATTATTTCAATTGTTGAAAGTGTATTTCCTCCACCACCACCTCCTAAACCTGCTACAAAGGAAGGGGAAAATGTTAAAAATAATAATGGTGAAAATGGTGGAGGAAAGGAAGCTGCTGGTGGTGGTAAGGAAGGTGGGAAAGAAGCTAAGGAGAACAAGGAAACGTCGTCTTCTGATGTTGTTCTTTTGGATGAATGTAAAGATGATACAACAACTAATAATTCTTTTAAGGAAGAGAATAATCAGGTTTATTTTTTGATTTTAAAAAATTTTTGGGTAATTTTTGAGGGATAAATTTATTTTGGGGTTAATTGAAATTGTCCGCAAATTTTGTCCGCAAAAAAATATTTTTTTTTACTTTTTTTTAAAATTATACTTATGTTAATTTGTGGAGTTTTAATCGTATTTTATTAAAGTCGGGAAAAAATTTCGCGAGGGGTGGGGGTAAGATTTCTATTTGAAAAAAAATTTTTTTTTTAAATTTGTCCGCAAAAATGTTTATCCGCAAAAATTTAGAAATCTTTTTTTTTAAATAAATTATTTTAAAGGCACAAAAAGCTGATAGTTATGTAATTACTGAGCCAATAAGTGTTGAAATGGTTGTGACTGAAGGAGAAGAACAACAACAACAAGTGACCAAACAAGGAGGTGTTGATGTTGAGCAGAATTTGGAAAATAAAAATGAGGGAGGAGGGGAAGAGGTGAAGAAAATTACATGAAAATAAATATGCGGAATTGAAATCAAGTTTTATTTTTAAATTTAATTTTTTTTGGGGGGAAAATTTATTTAGTAGTTAAGGAATGATATTATTTTAATTTTTGATGTGTTTTAGTTTTGGTATTCCTCATAATATTTATGGTTTTTTTAAATTAAAAAAATTTTTTGTTGTGTAAGAAAAAATTTAAGGATCTGGGAGTGATTAGGTTATTCTAAATTAATTTTGGTTAATTGAATTTTTTTTTCCTGGGATTTTTCGGGGTAGGTCATTTTTTTGTTTTCTTACGGGGGCAGGATTACTTACAATTATAATTTCATTTGAAAATGTCCGCAAAATTTTTGCGGACATTTAATTTTTCTGAAATTTTCTAGGAGGGACTACTCATCTATTCCGGCTTCCAAGGGCGTAGCCAGGGGGTCGATTTCGGGGGGGGCTAACACTGGGTGGGCGCCAAATTTTTGGCGTTTACCTTGGCGTTCCGGACGCAAATATTTTTGTTCATAAATTTTCATCTTTTCTGCGCCGCAGGCGAAAATTTTTTGAATTTTAGAAGGCCGTAGGCCAGATTTCTTCCATTTTTTGCGCCGCAGGCGAAAATTTTTTTAAATTTGAGGTTGTAGGCGAAAAAATTTCACTTTTTCGGCGCCGCAGGCGCCGAAAATTTTGATTTTCAGCGCCGCAGGCGAAAATTTTTTGAATTCTGGAGCTCAAAAGGCCAGATTTCTTCCTTTTTCAGCGCCGCAGGCGAAAATTTTTTAAAATTCGAAGGCCGTAGGCCAAAAAAATTCACTTTTTTGCCCAACGCCTTCCCCAAATTTTTCCCTTTTCCCCATTTCGGGGGGGGGGGGGGGCTTTAGCCCCAGAAGCCCCCCCCCCTTGGCTACGCCCTTGCCGGCTTCTAATTATTCAACATTTGGTATTTTTATTACGTCACCTCAATTAGGACTTTAATAAAAGGACTGTCTTGATCCTTAAATTAAAAAAATATTTTCGGTTTTCTTTATTTTTTTATAATCTTACCAAAAATAAAATTTAAAAAAATGTGTGAGCAATTTATATTTTTGTTTTTTAAATTTATTAAAATAATTTGAAAATAAAAAAAAATAATTTGGACCATATTTTTGATTTTTCAAAGAACCTAGAGAAAGAAAAAAAATTTTTAATAAATTAGGTATGTATAATAAAAAATAATTTTTGCAACATTTTCTCCAGTCTTATAATCTTTTTTTCTCACATAATTTCTTTGGGGAGGACTCGGTCTTTTTTCTTTTTAAGAAAAAATATTTTTGGACTTTGGTTCCGCCCTTTTCCTTTCCTTCCCCTTTCTTTCTAAAGCACATTCCCCTTCTTTTCCTCTTTCATTTCAAGGCAAAAACAACAAATTTTTTTTCTTCAATTTCTCGAATAACCATACAAAAATATTTCTTTAAGTTCACCTTTCTCTTTATCCTAAAAATTTCTTTTTTTTCTCAATAACCCCTATACTAAGAATAAAAAAAAACTTGAAAAAGACTACCTATTTTTATAAAAAATATCCTTACATTATTTATAAAAAAGACAAAAATGCAAATTTTTTTTTCCTTTTTTTACCAAAAACAAAAAATTATTTTTTTTCCCATTTAAAGAAAAAAAAATATTTTTTTTTCCATGCATTTAATTTTACATAGTAGTACATAAAGAAAGTTTTTTTTCAGTATTTTTGCCGTAGAAAAATTTTTCTTTTTGGTCAAGTGGTTTAAGGCGCTGCCTGCACAAACTCAAATTAGTTTATAGGGTTGAAGGTTCGAGTCCAACTATGGGCAATTTATTTGTTTTGAAGAATTTATTTATTTAGAATATTAGAAAAATATTTTTTTGATGGATTTTAGGGGAAAATGAATTTTTTAAAATTAAATTTTAAAGGAAAAATGGAAAAAATTGAGTTCTGTTCTTTTTTAAGAAGTAGGGTTTTTTCAAAAAAATTTTTTTCCCAAAATTTCCTTCATGTCTTCGAACTCTCTTCCTTTCTCTCATATTTCCTTTCTTCTTTCCGGAAATTCAACAATAAAAATTTTAAAATACAAAAGAAAAAATGTAGAGAACAACAACAACAACAAAAATAATGTTGACCACTACCCAAACATGGTCATTTAAAAATAAAAATATTCATTTTTAATATTTGTACAACTACCTAAATATTATTTATTAATTCTTTTTTTTTAATTTTTCTTTTGTTTGTTTTTGCATTTTATTTATTTGTTTAATAGGTTAGAGAAAAAATTTTTTTTCTTCCTTTTTTTGGGAGGGAGGTTGTGAAGAAGGGTTGGGAAACAGGTGTTCCAACAAAATAAAAAAAATTTGAGATTTTTTTTTTAAATTTTATTTTTGATTTTTTGTGGTCATTTTTCAATTATTGTTCCTTTATTTAAAAAAATTTATTTTTTGGATCACACAAATTGCAACAGAAATAACGTTAATTAATATATCCATTCAACCATTTAAGCTTATTTTCAAGGAAAAAAAAATTTTTTTGCGTTTTCTACTAATCCAAAAATAGAAATTCCTTTGACTATCTGATCTCTTTGTCCTCTTCAAAAATTTTTAATTTAATTTTTAAAAATTAAAAAAATTTTTTTAATAATTTATTTTCTTTTACCACTACTTAGATAAGTCAATTTTTAACCTTTTTTACTCATTTTCCCTCAAAATTTAATTTTAAAAAATTCATTTACCCCTAAAATCCATCAAAAAATATTTTTCTAATATTCTAAATTGTTCACTTCTTCAAAACAAATAAATTACCCTTAGTTGGACTCGAACCTTCCACCCTAAACTAAACTTGAGTTTGTGTAGGCAGCGCCTTAGACCACTTGACCAAAAAAATTTTTTTTTTGTTTTTCTGATTTTCTTTTTTTTTCTACGTTCACACAAAATTATTTTTCTTTTTTTTCTTTTGTTTTTTATTTTCCTTCCTGTTTTGCCCAATTAATTTAAAATTACTTTTTTTCTCATTGTTTTGTGAATATATAAAAAATAATAAGAATTTCCTTAAAATTTCCGTTTTTTTAATTACCTCATTTTTGGCACAGGTAATTTTTTTCTTGTTTTTATTTTTCTCCCAGAAATTATTTTAAAAATATTTTTCCTTCTTTATATATATTAAAAAATGGAAGGAGAGGTTTAAAAAATTTTCTGAAATTTTTCCGAAATTTTTAAAAAATTTTTCTGAAAATTTTTTTGAAATTTTTATTTTTTTTAATAGAAAGAATATTATTTATGGCTTTATTAATGCTTCCACTAATAACTTTTGTAGCCTTCCGTGATGGTGCAGCAAATATTGGAAATAATAAACATTCAAAACAACAACAAAATAATTTATTATTTTTGGAGAATTTAAAGATAATAAACGGGACAGAATTAATTTTGGAATGCCCCCCAGCCTCAATACTTGTACGTCAACATATGGCCCCTGATTTTGAACATCCCCAATTAGTTAGAAAATTAAATTGGTTTTTTGAAGGAGTGCTAGTTGCTTCTTTTCAACAGGTGAATAATTTGAACATTTTTGTTTCTGGACATTTTGAGAGAAAAAAATAAACTTGAAAATAAACTTGTTTGGTAGAAAATAAACTTGAAATTAAAAATCAGAATTTTTGTGTTTTGTTTGTGTTTTAATGTTTTGAATTATTATTTGTGTTTTGACTTGTTTTGTAATATTCTGATTTTTCTAGAAAGTTTTGTGTTTTTGTTAAGTTTATTTGTATTTTTCTGAATTTTATGTTCTGTGATGTTTTTGTGTTTTGCAACTTGTTTGTGTTTTTTCCAAGTTGGAATTAAACTTAAAAATTGTAAAATAAAAATAAACTTTAAGTCTGCGAAAATAAACTTGAAATTGTAAAATTTAAGAAATAAAGTTTATTTTTTACAAATTCAAGTTTTATTTTCGCAAACTAGACAGATTTAGGTATATTTGAGTATATATTTGTTTTATGCATATTTTCTCTATGATATTTTTCACCTTTCTCCACCCATCAAAATTTTTTATTTTTTTTATTCAAAACCAATTTTTTTTCTTAAAATTATGTATGTTGATGATGATAACTACTTTCCCCTCTTACATATTTTTATTTATTTACTCCCCTGTGGGAAATTTGAGGCAAAAATGCTTTGGCCTTAGGCTGTCAATTATGCCGTTTCAAGAAGAAAGAGAGAGAGTTTTTCTCTTAGACCAACACAAAATTCTTTTTTTAAGAAATATTAAGTGTGTAGATAAATTGTTGAAAAGAGAAAAAAAAAGAAATTTTTTGGAAGGAAATTGACCGAAATAAATAAAAATAAGTGAAATGTGGGGGGATAGTTTAAATTCTGAAAATAATATTAATAGGGGTTGTGTTTTTGTATTTTTGTATTTTCTCAGAATTCTGATTTTTCTTTATTTTAGTTAGTTTTATTTTTACAAACTTAAGTTTGTTTTCTGGTTTTTGTATTTTCCTTTTTCTATTTACTTCTGATTTGTATTTTCCCCTTATTTTCTCTAGTCTTAGAAAATTCTGATTTTTGTATTTTCATTTATTTAATTAATTCTGATTTGTATTTTTTTAAATTCTGATTTTCCTTAAAAAATTCTGATTTGTATTTTCTTAAATTCTGGTGTGTTTTCTCAAATTGAGTTTGCCTTGTAAAATTCTGGTTTTTGTATTTTGCTTTTGTATTTTTCTTCAAAATTCTGATTTGTATTTTTTTCTTAAATTCTGATTTTATTTATTTTTCACGAGACTCAAAGACTTCTAACGACAATTAGACTCTGTCAATAAAACATCCCCTTCCCGCATTTTTATTTTAAAACCTTTTTGTGTATTTTTTCTTATTTTTACTTTAATTCTTTGTTTATTTTGTGCCGATTTTCTTTTATTTTTTTTTTCAAACTGTGCCAAGAAAATTGGTATGTTTCCGGGCAATATACATATAAATTTATTTTCCTCTTTACTATATTTGTTCTAATTTCCGTCCTTTTTCTTGTATTTTCTTTTTATTTTTGGACTTTTAAGGGGAGAGGGGAAAGTTAAAAGGGAAGGGGAAAGGAAAGTTGAGGGAAAGGAAAATAAAAATTTTTGCCGACTGACTGAGTTTTAAGCTTTTAAAATTAAAAAGAGAAAATAAATATAAATAAGGTATATGTCTAATTAATAATGTTTTTAGTTTTAGCATTCAATTTATTTGGAAAAATAAAAAAAATAATTATAAGAAAAAGGTTTGAGAAAATTTATATGGGAGGGGAAATTAATTATTTTATTAAATTAATTTATTATTTGTTTATTATTCTGATTTTTGTGTTTTAATTTTAATTGTAAATTAATTATTGTTGAGGGAAAATACATATTCTGATTTTTAAAGTTTTAGTTTTTGTATGTGTTTTGTGTTTTTTAAATATATGTTTTGTTTGTGTTTTATGTTTTGAATTATTATTTGTGTTTTTATTTGTTTTGAAATATTCTGATTTTTCTAAAATGTTTTGTGTTTTTGTTAAGTTTTATGTTTTTCTGAAATTTTATATGTTTTGCAATGTTTTTGTGTTTTGCAAACTTGTTTGTGTTTTTAAAGTTGTATTTCTTCTTATTTTACAAACTTAAGTTTATTTTTACAATTTCAAGTTTATTTTTCGCAAACTTGACTAGGTATATTTGAGTATCCATCTTTTTTTCTTTAACATGTTTGCATATTTTTCTTTTAAATTTAAAATTTTATACAAGGTTTAAATAGGATATATTATTTCCCTCTTGGGAAAATAAGGAGGCAGAAAATAGAGGAAGGAAATTAGGAAGAAGTAAAATTGACCAAAGAATTTTTCTTTAATTTTTTAAATGAGGTTTTCTGGATGGGTTGATGATAATCGAGCGATTATAGAATTGTCTAGAAAATAGATAGAGATATGAAATTTTGTATAAATATTTTTAATAGTGTTATTTAACAAGTCTGAAAATTTCAGAATTTTTGGTTCAGAATTTCAAAAATTGTAGTTAAAAATGTCCATTTTTTGTTGATTTTTTGCAGCCTTTTAATTACAACTTGTGGAATAATTAACTAAAAATTCTGAAATTTTTATAGAGGATGAATTAAACTTTGAGAATGTTATTTTAAAAAATTCAAGATTTTATATGCTTATTTTGTTTATTTTATAGTCGCGCGCAAGCGTTAGAAACATGGGAGAGAAGGTTGACGACAACGTTTTCGAGGGAGAATTAAATAAAATAAAGATAAAACAGAAAATTAAAAAATAAAAATAAATTTAAAAAATAAATTTTTTAAAAATTCAAAAATGATTTAATTTTTTAAATTTAAAAAACAGCAAGAACTCGGTGCGGATATAGAACAACAATTATGGACTAATAATGAAAGGTTGCTACTCAAACGTCCATTTTTTGAATTACGCATTTTTCCTGTTCTGCCAAAAGATAATGGAGAATGGATTTGTATTTTAGAAACTGATCCTTTATTTGCTGAAGAATTGCCGCTTCAAAAGGCTGGTGCAAAATTGTTGGTGTTAGGTGGGTAATTAAATGTGTTTTCTCTTGTTGTTTGTGTTTAAGACAATTTCTGATTTTTGTATTTTTACAAACTCAAGTTTTGTGTTTTTCTAAATTATGTTCTGATTTTTTGTATTTTCTTTCAATTCTGATTTTGTATTTTTAATGAAATTCTGATTTCTGTATTTTAAAATTCTGGTTTCTGTATTTTTTTAATTTAACGAAATTCTGATTTTTGTATTTTACAATCTTAAGTTTTGTGTTTCCTTTAAACATATGTAGTTCTGGTTTTTTGTATTTTTTATTTTTAATTCTGGTTTTTGTATTTTTAATGAAATTCTGATTTCTTGTATTTTCTTTCAATTCTGGTTTTGTATTTTTTCAAATTTAACTTAATTCTGATTTTATATTTTCTATTTGTGTTTTTCTCTTTTATTTGTAATTTGTATTTTCATGAAATTCTGATTTTTGTATTTTTAAAATACAAAAATCAGAATTCTTAAATAATTTCTTTTCCACACACATTAATAATTTAATTTATTATTATTGTTTTTACACATTTCTTAAAAGTCCTTGCGCATAATATCCGCGCAAAATTAATTATTCTTGGTTGACCAATTTTAATTTATGGAATGGATATATTTGACTAAAAATAAGAATAAATAATGATGGAAAAGGATATTAAAATTAATTTATTTAATATAAGGACACTAGAGTCTGGGACTTAAAATCCTCCTGGACTCTCCCTTATTTTTTATTTTCTGATACTCTAATGTCCGGTCTGTTAAAGTAACAAAATGACATTAATTTTGATTGAGAAAATAAATCGCGTGACAATTGAGTGAGTAAAAATTGATGATGAATGTGAATAAATGACCGGTGGATGGTTTTGCTTTAAGAAAAAAATATATCGAGAAGAGCGTGTCCAGATGCAATTAAAAAAATTAAAATAAAATAAAGAAAGAAATAAGGAAATTAATGTGTGGAATTTAAAATTAAAATAAATTTTTTTGGAAGATTGGTGATGAAATGGCTTGTTTCTTGAAATAATACAGTAATCGTTTGTAATTTTAATTTATAAAATTCTGATTTTTTATTCGGCTTAGAAATCTGCTTTTTTGTATTTTTCCAATTAATTCTGATTGTTTTAATTTTGATACAATTAATTGTATTTTCTTAAAATTCTGATTTGTAATTTTCTATTGTATTTTTCTTTTACTTTCTGATTTGTGTATTTCTTTTTATATTCTTTTTACAAATTCTGATTTTTAATTATGTATGTTTGTATTTTTAATGAAATTCTGATTTGTGTAATTTTGAATTGTAAATCCTGACAAATGCAAATTCTGTTTTTTAATATTTGAAATTTTGTTTTGTATTTTTACAAATTCTGATTTGTATTTTTTCATAAAACTTTTTCAGAAAAGCCCCCAATCCCCCCAAAACCTTTTATTCAATTTGGAAACAACAAAAATTCTGTTTTGCTCGATTGGAGTAAAGGCTTTTCACCTTTACCTTCCCAGCAACCAATAATTAAATTTGCAATTTATATTTCACAAAAATTTGAAGAAAATGTTAAAAGAAGGAAAAATAATAATAATTTTGTCCGTGTTTTGTCAACAAAAAATAATTTAACAAATTTGGAAATTGCTGAATTGGAACCAAATACTTTATATTCTTTTTCTGTAGGTTTAAATTAATTTTATGATTTTTTTGAATATTCCAAAGCTTAACTCTTTTCCTCTAATACAATCCTAGAAAATCCGCAAAATTAAAAAAAATTTTTGCGGATAAAACTTGCGGACTTTTAGAAAATTTGCGGATTTTCTGGAAAAGTCCGCAAATTTTGTCCGCAAACTTAACAAAATTAAAAAAGAATTTTTAATTTGCGGACAAAACTTGCGGACATTTTGAGAGTATATTAGAGAAAGGAGTCCTAAAGGCATTTTTAATTTCTTTATAGGTACGTGCAGAAAACACTGTTGGAGAAAGTCAGTTTGGCCCTGAAGCTGTTTTTAGAACCTTTGGACTGCGTGGGAATTTTCTTTTAATTTTTGTTTTAATTTTTAAAAATTTTTTTGTAGCTCCTTCCAAATCGCCAGAAATTCGTTCTTTAATAAATTCGACTTCGCCAGATTGTGTAGAATTGGAATGGCAACAACCAGTTATTGAGGAGGATGGTGAGGAGTCTACGAGTGATTCGATCCTTGGCTACAGAATTATTGTAAGGAAAATTTCTGAAAAAATTTTTTTCAAAATGTCCGGTCGACAAAATGTTTACGAAATGTCCAGTCGACAAAATGTCCAATTTTCAAAACGCCCATTTTTCGAAAATTTTTGAAAATTTTTTCCAAATTTCTAGGTAAACAAATTGGATGGCACTAATCTAAAAGAAATTTATGCTAAAGGCTCAAATACCCAAAAACAACTTGTATGTTCTTTGGAACCCTTTATTGATTATTCTCTTACTTTGGAGGCCCACAATTTATTTGGATATTCTAAAGCTACCAAAACATCTTTTAAAACTGAACAGGTTTTTTTGTTTTATTTTGGAGAAACTATAGATATTAATTTAAAAAATTGTTTTTATAAGCAATAATGAAGATTTGACAGTCTTACAATTAGTGAAAAAATCTAAAAAATATTTGTCCGTAAAAAATTTTGCGGACATCCGCAAAAATTCAGTCAAATCTTCATTTAACAAAAAATCCTAAAAATACTTTTTAGAGTATTCCAAGTGGTCCGCCTCTATCAGTACAAATTTTACCTTTGCCTGGAGGTACTTCTCTGTCTCTAAATTGGCGGCAACCTGAAAAACCTAATGGAATAATTCGTGCATATTTGATACATTTTAAGGTTTTTTTTAAATTTTTTGAAATTAAAATAATTTTTTTAAAGGAAATGTTTTCTCAAAGACCTTTAAGACAAATCCGGTTAGAAGCTAAAAATGAAGAGGAAAAGGATGGAGAATTATTTAATCAACAATTAAAACAATCTTCGAGTAATACAGTGTTTGCCTTCAATCTTGTAAGGAGAAATTTTTTTTTTAATTTTTGAATGAAAAATGAATAAATTTTTTTGGAGGAAAGGAGAGGCTTGTTTATCCTTTTTATGTTCCTAAAAGTCCGCAAGTTTTGTCCGCAAGTCTAAAAAAATCCTTTTTCAGATAAAAAATTAATTGTATGATTTGCGGACAAAACTTGCGGACTTCTTGGAAAATACATAAAGAGATGAAAGAGCCTCAAGACTGCAAAAAGCTGTCCAATTTTTCTAAATAAATTTCTTCAATTTCTAAATTAAATTAGAGAATAATAATTAATTTTTTTTATTTAAACAGACAAATCTTTCATCCAATAGCCGTTATAAAATTCAAATTTCTTCAGTTACTGATAAAGGCGAGGGTCCTAAAAGTGAACCTATAATTGTTGATACAGATATTGCTGGTTAGTTTCTATAATTTTTTAGCAAATGAAGATTTGACAGAATTTTTGCGGATGTCCGCAAAATTTTTGCGGACAAAAATTTTTTTGATATTTTTTTCAAAAATTTGTCCAGCCTTCATTATTGCTTATAAAAATAATTTTTTAAATTAATATTTTACAGTTCCTCAAGAATCTCCAAAAATTACTAGTTTATTTTTTGATTGTGCCAGTTCATTATTATCGTTAGAATGGATTTTACCTCAAAATTTATTAAATTCAAAATTTGATGGTTTTCATAAAATTTCAATTTATTCTTTAATGACTCAAACTGTTAGGAATTTTAATATTTCAATCAATTCTCCATCAAAGGTTAAAAGAATTAAAAAAAATTTTTTTTTTAATTTTTGCGGACAAATTTTTGCGGACAGTTACCACGCGTTTTCAAAAAATCATAACTAAGGACAGGGTTTTTCGATCTTGTTCAAATTTTGTAGGGATATTAGAAATTTGAGAATTTTTGATTTTATATTTCAAAAGTTATGGAAGAAAAACATGTGAGAATGTCAATTTTTGTAATATTTTTGTCCATAACTTTTTTTATATTGAAAATAAAATTCTGAAATTTTTAGAGTTATGGGATAACACTATTAGGGATATCCATGCAAAATTTCATGTTTCTAGCTTCATTTTTGACATTTTTATAAAGCTTTAATTCCTTAAGGTCTCGCACTCTAACATAGACAAATTAAATTATTGAAAAAAATTTTTTAAATTAAAATTTAATTTTTATTTAGTTATTATTAGACCAAATCCAATTAGGAGAACAACTTACTTTAAGTGTTTCAATTTTATTAAAAAGTAAAGCTAATTCTTCAATTCTATTGGAAACACCAAGTTCTAGTCAAGAACATTTTGTTTTGCTAGCGAATGGTATATTTTTAAGTTTTTATAATTAAGTTTTACAATTTGTAAAAATATTTACAATTTGTAAAACGTTTTTATATTTTTTTTACAATTTGTAAAACAAGTTTTAAATAATTTTACAAATTGTAAAATATATTAAAACTTCTTTCACAATTTGTAAAAAGAATTGTAATATTTTTACAAATTGTAAAAATTCGTAAACTTGAACCCAACTTAATTTAAAACTTACTTAAAAAAATTAACTTGGACAGTTGAGTATCTATTAAAATTGGATTTTTTTAGATTAATAATTTAATTAAATTTTTTAAAGGCTGGAAATGTCGTTATCGTTCATCAATATGTCCTCCCATAAATTCGATAACCTCCAAATCTATTTGTGAAAATTTCCCAAAAACTGCAGCAAATCAAAAAATACAAGAGGAAATTAAAACAACAACTTTAATTACTTCCATTCAAAATAAACAAAATTATAATAATATTAAAATGGATGCTAATATGGTAAAAATAAATTATTTTTATAAAAATTATTTTTTTACCATTTAAAGGCTACAATATTTTTTATTTTTGGTACTGCAATAGCGTTGGCTATTTTTCTCTTATTTTTGTGTATGTTGAGAAGGTAAATTGAAAAAATAAACTTGAAACAAATACCAGAATTACAAATTGTAATTAATGAAAAAATAAACTTGAATTACAATTTGTAAATTTTTTATTTGTAATTCTGGGTTGTCAAAGAATAAATAAACTTGAAATTACAAATTCTGATTTGTAAACTTATTTTTTGTGTTTCTGAAATAAGTTTTAGTTGATTTGTAATTCTGATTTGTATTAAATAAATAAACCTGAATTTGTACAAATTCTGATTTTTGTATTTTATTTGTGATTCTGATTTGTAAAACTTAAATAAACTTGAAGCAAATGCAAAGTAAAAGAAATAAATAAACTTGAAATCACAAATCTGATTTTAATTTTTTACAATTTGTAATCCTGGTTTACAAAAAAAGTTTCTTTAGAATTAAATAAACTTGAAACAAACTTAAAAATTATAATGTATATTTGAGTCTCCGTTAAAAATAAAAAAAATTTTCTTTTTTATTTTTTAGTCGTTGTCCTCTCTTCAAAACATTTTTATTATTTCATTCTAATTTTAAACAACAAAAAAGAAGACCAAAATTTTCAGAAAATGGGAAAATGGTGAATGGACAGGAAAGAGTATCGCTTGTTCCAAAAACTGCTGCAGGTGTTATTTTTTGAATTCTTTGAAATTTTTGAGGAAAAAAAATTTTTTCTAATTTTATAAAATTTAATTATTTTCTGATGGAAAAATTAATTCTTTAATTAAAAATGTTTCTTTTCAATTTTCAGAAAACAGCAGTATTTTACTTCCCCCAATAACTATAGGGGAAGAATTATTTTCTAATGGAGTAGAATTAAATAAACAACAACAATTAAATAATAATTTGTTAAATAAAAATAAATTGTTAAAAAATAATATTTGTGAAGAAACAACCTCAACAACATTAATTAGTGTTTTAGAATTTGATGATTATTTTGAAAAAATGTCGAATAATGAAAATGCTGGATTTAAAAAATTATTTAATGTAAATTGAAAAAAAAAATATTTTTTTTAATTAAAAAATTAGAAAAATTTTTTTTTTCAAAGGAAATTGAGTCTGAAACAAAAACATCAACAAATTTATTATTAATTAATAATTGTGATAATGAAAAAAATAAAAATAGGTAAAAATTAATTTTTAATTAGTAATAAAATTTTTAAATTAATTTAAAAAAAGATATACTGATATTGGGGCATTTCCAAAAGAAAGCAGGATTAGACTCTACTGTACAGAAAAAGAACGTTATATTAATGCAAACTTTGTGGATAGTTGTGATGAAAAACATGCTTATAGTTAAGTTTTGTTTAAAAATTGTAAAAATCAGAATTTACAATTGTAATTTTGTAAAATAAGTTTATTTTTTAAATAAACTTGGAAATCAGAATTTATTTTCTTATAAAATCAGAATTTGTATTTTTTTATAAACCAGAATTTGCAACCTGAAATACAAACCAAAATAAAAGAAAATACAATTGTATTTTTAAAAATCAAGTTTATTTTTTAAATAAACTTGGAAATCAAAATTATTTTAAAAAATACAATTGTAATAATTAAAAATCAGAAATTGTATTTTTTGCAAACCGGAATTTTCAACTTTAAATACAAACCAGAATAAAATAAAAAGCAATTGTATTTTTTACAAACCAGAATTTATTTTAAAAATACAATTGTAATTCTTAAAAAATCAGAATTTGTGTTTTTATAATCAGAAAATCAGAATTTGTATTTTATAAATCAGAATTTTTTTTTTATTTTTTCTGTATTTTTAGTAGCTACTCAGGCCCCTTTACCTAACACTTTTGGCGACTTTTGGTTAATGGTATGGCAAGAAAAGTGTCAACTATTAATTGCTATAATTAATATGGTTGAATGTGGATTTAGAAAATGTGATCAGTATTGGCCTGAAGAAATTGGAGAAAAAATTTTGATAGAAAATTTTTGTATAAAATTAGTGGCTGAACGGTCAAATTCTGTTTTTACTCACAGAGTTTTGGAAATTAAAAATAATTTGATAGAAAATGGAGAAGAAGAAAATATTAGAACAATACATCAATTACATTTTATGGACTGGCCGGTAGAGTTTATTATTAAATAAAAGAAAATACAAAAATCAGAATTTGTAAATAAACTTGAATATAAGAAAAAGTTGTATTTTAGAAAAATCAGAATTAAATAATATAAATAAACTTGAATTACAAATTCTGATTTGTAAAGGAATTAATTTTAAGTTTATTATTTACCTCTAAAGAAACTTACTAACCAGAATTACAAACAAAAAGTTTTTAAATCAGAATTTGTAAAATAAATTTGAAATTACAAATTCTGATTTGTAAACTTTGTTGTGTTTCTGAAATAAGTTTTAGTTGATTTGTAATTCTGATTTGTATTAAATAAACTTGAATTAATACAAATTCTGATTTTTGTATTTTCTTATTTGTGATTCTGATTTGTATAACTTAAATAAACTTGAAGCAAATGCAAAGTAAAAAAAATAAACTTGAAAATACAAATTCTGATTTGTAAAAGGAATTAATTTCAAGTTTATTATTTAAACATTTTTATTTTGTAATTCTGATTTGTAAAAGCTTCTTTACACTAGATAAATAAACTTGAAACTAAATTTTAAAGGACAAAGGAGTACCATCTACCCCATTTCCTTTGCTTCACTTTATTAATTATGTTGCCGATTTACACTGTTCTTCACAAAATCAAGATGTTTCTTCTTCTACTCCCTGTGTAGTTCATTGTAGTGCGGGTATTGGAAGGTCTGGGTCTTTTATTTTGGTTGACTCTTTGAGAAGACATTTGGTCTGTTTCAGTCTTGAAAAAAATTTCAAAAAAATTCAAAAAAAATTTTTTTAAGCTTTGTTGTGACCGTATTGATGTTAGTGAACAATTAAAAAGGATGAGAAAACAAAGAATTCAATTAGTCCAAACACTTGAACAATTTGTATTTTGCCATGAGGTGAAGAGAATTTTCTTTTTATTTTTTAAAATAATTTTTTTTTCTAAAGGTTCTTAAACATTTGGTGTCAAATGGGATTACTCGACGTGAGTTTTTATTTTTGGCTTTATTAAATTTTGGAGTTTTGAAAAAGTTTTAGTCTCTATTTAGAAGATGGATGGGTCTCAGTCTCTGAGGCTTTTACTCCATAATTTACTCATGTTTTTACGCCATAACTTTTTTATTTTCGAATCAATCCGAATAATTTATATATCATTCGAAAGCTCTGACTTTGCCTGACCTTTTTTCTTTTGACAGTGATCAATTCTGATTTTTCCTTAAAAAGTTATAAGTAGTTAAGTGTGTAAAATCGTGATTTTTTCTGTTTTTTAGACTCTAACTTTTTAATAAATGTTTAAATCGAATCGATCCCAGCATGAAAAAGAATCAGTACTTTCAGAGCTTTCGAATGATATATAATTTGACCAGAAAAGTTTTCAAACAAAAAAAGTTATGGCCCAAAGAAAGGTCTTAGTCTTGGACCAGCTTGAGTGACTAATGTTCCGATTTTTCAAAAATTCTTTAAAAATCTTTAAAAATTAAAAAAAATTTTTAGAACCTCGAACACATTTCCCCAATTATTGTCAATTTTTATTTACCAAATTAACACCAAATGGACAAAGAAGAATTTCAGCACAAGCCCAGACTCTAATATGCAACAAACACATTGGGAAAGAATTAAATAATAATAATAACAACAATATTTTCCCTAATTTTATTTCACTTGCTGGGTATCATAAAAATGAAGAATTTATTATTTTAAATAATAATTTTAAAAATTGGCAAGATGACGTTTGGCAAAAAATTTGGATGGCCAAGTGTAAGGTGGGGGTAGCCGCTTTTTTATCCTTGGAATTACGTTAGCTTGGGTGTAATTATAGATTAATGTCAATTATAGTAGAAAAATCCCTTAGATAATTCACTAGTGGAAAGCTCCGTCTTTCCCACTACCATATTCTTCATTCCATAACTTTTTTTTTGAATATCAACATCTTGTGTCATTTGAAAGTTGATTCTAGGCTAATATTCTTTCCCTTAACGGGATTAATCTGATACAATCCTCTTTAAAGAAGGTAGAGACAAATAAATGTCGAAATTCATGATTGTTTGAAGTTAACAGCTTGTAACTTTTTAGGGAACGAATCAGCACACTCAGAGCTTTCGAATGATATAAAATTTATTCGAAATGGTCAATATAAAATAAAGTTATGGCTCGAAATGTCTCAGGAAAAGGCGAGATCCCTTTACCTATTAATAGAACAATATTTTTTAAAAAATTTATTTTTTTTTCTAGTCATTAATTATTCTGGATTCGAATAGTATAGACTCGACAACTACATCAATAGACCAGTCCTTCAATTTATCAGAATTATTTAATAACCATCAAGAAGGAGGGGAAAATCAACAGCAACACCAAAAACAAAAATTTTTAATTAAATTTGATTCTAAAAAAGAAGAAATTTTATTAAAATTAAATGGAGAAGAAGTTTCAAGAATTTTAAAAATTTCAAGAATTTTTGTTTCCAAATTTTTAAATAATCCTTGGATGGAAATTGAAAATTTACAATTAAAATTAAAAAATCAACATAGAGAAACTTTGGCTGTTGTGGAATTGCCTTCAAAGGAAAGAAGACCTAGCAGCAATACTTCTTCTACTCCTTTTCTTTTTTGTGCATTCCAATCAGTTGCTTGTCAACTTGAACAGGAGGTGAGTCATTTGGTCACTTATCCAATATTTGGGTCATTTGGTTACTTACCCAATATTAATGCCATTTGGTCATCTAACCAATACTAAGGTCATTTGGTCGTTTATACTTTATTGGTCATTTGGTCACAAACCAATGTTAAGGTCATTTGGTTACTTACCCATAATTTAGTCATTTGGTCGTTTGCCTAGATTTGGACATTAGGTTATTAAACGAATATTTAGGTCATTTGGTCACTCTCCCAAAATTTTCTCATTTGGCCATTTACCCAATTCTCATTTCGTCAAGCTTATAAAATAAACGAAATGTTTATCTAATATCTCGTTTTCCAGGACGCCGTGGATGTTCTACTATGGCTTGCTTCATACAAACATGCTTATTGTTGTTGTTGGACAAACTCGGTTTTTTTTTTATTATTAGGTATAATTTTCTAAATTTTATTATTTTTTTTCAGCGTGAAATTGAAATGATATATCAAAGGGTATTGGAACTTGTAGAATTACAACAAACTTTTTGTTAAAAATTTTGTTATTTTTTGTTGTATATATTTTTTGTTAAAAATTTGAGTAAAAATTAGGTTGAAATTTTTTAAGTGTGTTGCCAATTTCGAGAACCGGGCCGATATCCGAGGCATTTTCTCGGTGCCTGTTTTTATCAGACCAGGCCATATATGTATTTTTCGGGTCAAATACTCTATACCCGATATTTCGGAGGGTCGATTTTGATAACCCTAATTTTAAGAAGCCAGCAAAAAATTCTATTTCTGGGATTTTTATTCTTTTATCAAACAAAAAAAAATAATTGAGAATTACAAATCCTAAACAAGTTGGAGACATTAATGGACTATTTACAAATACATATAGAAGGATGTGGCGATGACCTATAGAATATTTTTATATTTATTATTCTCATCAATTCACATCCATTCTTGTCCTTTCTCGCTTCAATCATCAGCTTTTTTGGGCTGTTTCATCAGTTCTTCCCTAATATTATCACATTGCTCTTCCAACATTTTATGTTGCACCAACATTTTGTAGTCGGAGAAGAAGTTGTCGAGCAAATTGTCTGGACTGGAAAAAAGAGAAAATAAATTTTGGGGAAAAAATCAGAAAATTTAGTGTTTACATCAATTCGAAGAAGTCATCCACATTGTTGGCTTGCAATGCCAACTTCCTCACTTTTTCTCGCGCTTCGAGTGGACTAAGTGAACTGACATAAGCCCGAATAGAGGAGTCGCTATATTCTGATCCAGTGGAGAAGTCGTCTAACAGGGCAAAGGGTCTAGCAGCGTATTCCAACAATTGCCCTGAAAAATTTTGAAATTTGGCTGTGAATGATTTTTACAATTACATTTTTCCGGGTCAAGCTCTTCCATTGTATGCACACGACGTTCCCAAGACCAAGTAACATCAGCAAGAGAACTACACCACTCTTTTTCCAAGAAGTCCTTTTCCAAGAAGTAAAACTTTTTATGCATGGTAGTCGGAAGGCACGTCTCGGCTTGAAGGCAAGTCTTTGTAGAATTGATATCTGAAATTGAAGGGAAATTAGAGGAGAAAAAGTCGGAAGAAATTACCCTCAAGTGAACCTAGAAGAGGCTCAAGACTGAAGTTTTCAGATGACTGGCCAAAGTAGTCATCAGAAGATGATGTCAAACTGCTGGCTTCTGCCTTGTCGCCTCTACCGCTTGCGGTTACAGCATCAAGTGAAGTAGGAGTGAGGTAGTCGTAGGACCTAGCAATGAGTCGACGGCTAGAGCAGGAAGGGCGATCAGTAGCCTCAACAGAATACGAGGACACTTAAAAATGTTTTAATTGAAGGTAGAAGTCGAAAATTTGCAGCTTACATTGTCCTTCTTCATCACACTCCTCCACGGTTTCCAACTTGGACTTTTTAATCGAGAAGGTTGCGTGTCTGTGGCGAGTTCTAGCTTCGCAGTCAGCAATAAACTTCATCAGTTCAGGAGAATACTCGAAGAGACCTGGGCAGGATTTGGTGTGATGACATCCAGAAAAGCAGTCATATTGCGGCCCTACACGACGACAGGATCTGCGCGATAGAGGTTTCTTCCTGTCGCTGAGAAGGTGGTGCGCGCTCTCGGCCCAGAAAGCGTGGCCATCTAAAAAGGAATAAAGATTTAACAGAATGACGAGATCCTTTAGTTAAACCCTTACGTTTCTTCAAGTAAGCAAACTTCCTCTGGCGATAGTTGAGCTGTTCTTTCTGCTCCTCCTTCTGCACAGATTGAGCCGGCACAGGATTCTGGTTCACCCGATTGTCGAATCGTTGACGCAATTCGTGCATGACACTCGTCAGATCTTCCGCTGTCGTTTGCGGTTGTTGTTGCTTCGGGTCGAACTCGGCAAGATGTTGGTCAGAGCAAGCAGGTTGATCAATGGCCTCATCGGAGTACTCAGACACTTAAAAATAGGATTATTTTGAACGTAAAAGACGAAATTTGCTTACATTTCTCCTCATCACCAAGATTCTCCATGGTTTCCCGCATGGACTTTTCTTTCAAAAAATCTGGAATTTCGGAATCCCATTCGACTGCCAACTTCATCTCTTCAGGAGAATACACGAATACAGATGGGCAAGACTGGGTATGCTGAGAACAGCCATAAAGACAATCATATTGCGAGCTTGGACGATCACACCACTCCTCCGTTGGAAACATCTCCCTGTCGCTGAGAAGTTCTGTCGCGCTCCGCATCTGAATCCGTTCAATAATACCCACTAAAAATAATGTTTTAAACAAAATTGGTTAGTGAATGGACCTTACATCCCAAACGCTTTAGACACTCCTCCCAAAAAGCCTGCCTCCTCTGAAAGAAGCTAAGCAGTTCTTTCTGCTCCTCCTTCTGCACAGGCTGAACTGGCACATCGTCCTTGTCCGTCGGTTTGTCGAATCGTTGAAGCAATTCCTGCATGACGCTCGCAAGTTCCCCTGCTGTCGTTTGTAGCTGTTGTTGCTTCGGGTGACAGCAGTTGTGCGTTGGAGACGACATTGTAGTTTAGTCCTGTCGATGAGTGGCGTGGTAAGAGGCGAATGAAGATATTGAACATTTCGATAAAACTGCTTTTATAACCTCCAAGTCTCTTAGTTGGCAATTTCGGTCTTCCTTATTGAGAATATACTATAAAAGCCCCCCACATTTCAGTCATTCTCACCAGCTCTACAAAACAATCATCGCAACTCATCGAACGTCTACTGCAACTCTACATGCTCATCCGCTGCCTTCTTCTAATGGACCTCGACACCGGACCTTTGGCCAAGAAGTCGTCAACGCTGTGCTCTCTGCTGCTGCTGCTCATCATCGCCGCACTTGCAGTTCCCGGACAGGATAACAGCGAAGTAGTCGGATTCGGCAAGCACACAATGATTAACAACACCACAGTGACGCTCGCCGGCAAACCCATAATTGCCAACAATACGTACTTCAACTTTACTAGTTGTCGCTTCAAGGAGTTGTATCCGGACGCCTGCGATGTTTCAATCGAAAACGGCTACATGTGAGGACTTTTTTTTAATCTTTAAAGCTAATTGTGATTAATGTTTTTTTCCTTATTTCAGCGAGCTTCGGTACAACTTCGGCAGCAAAGGATGCACTGTGGACCTGCTCAGCACCAGCGCGGCGAACGTCAACACGATCAAGTTCAGGGCCGGAGTGCGAGGAGACGCAAAAGGAGGACTCAACAGATGCCTTGATGAAACTATTTACTTCGAGGAAAGCTATAACAACATGTGAGTTTTTGCTTCCTTATTCTATTGGGCGGTTAATTTATGCTAATTAATTTATACTCATTTTGTAGCCTGCCTTTCGTCTACAGCGTCAACAACAGTGTCATCGAAAAGCTCAACAACCATCGGTTCGTTCCTGGTGAGGGGTGTAAAGGATCTTGCAAAAGCTTCGATGGAAACTGTATGCGGAGTACATCACTTCAAGTCTCGTGGAGCAGAGCGGATGGAAAGGTCTTTGCTCACACATATCTAAGTAAGAGGCCTGTTTGTTTTTATTTTTTCTTAAATCACTTTTTAGTTGGAGAAAGTACGAATCAAGGCTTGAGTCTGTCCAAAGCGCCTACGAGTGATGACATAACCCTAGACCTGGAGATAAATACTGCGAGCGGATTCACGGCTGAGTATGCAGTAACGGAGCCATTCTTCAATGCCTCAAAGGGAGCTGTCTGCGTTCCAGAGTCAACTCCTCTCTTCGCGCCCAAAGCATGGAACATCACTGATGGGGAGCACAGGGACAAACACCTGCTCGTCTTCAGCCTGCTTCGACAAAATGCTTCTTATACATATAAAGGAAAAAAATTGGCAGAGCCTCCGAATGGACCGTTTTGTGAACTCTTCGTTCAATTTGTGAGTTTTTTTGTTAAATTTTTTGAAACCTTTCTAAAATCCCATTATTTTTTCCAGCATACAGACAACTACAGCCTGCTCCTTGTCGACCGCTTTGCAACAACAACGCCACCGACTACAACGACTACTCCAGCGACCACAGGAGCTCCAGCAGCGGAAACATCAGAGACGCCTGTAACGACAACATCTTCATTGCCAACTCCGCCTGCGACCGTCGACAGCTCCCCTTCCACCACAACGACATCTCGAACAACGACAAGGGGCCCGGAACAACAGGAGTGTGGCGGAGGTCTTCTTGCAATTGGCACTGCTGCTGCTGGCCTCTTTGTCGGGATCATCATTGCAGTTTTGGTCTGGCTCTGGATGAAGAACAAGGCAGGAAAGGATACGAAAAAGGGCGGGAAGCAGGACGCCGAGCGTGCAGAAGAAGATCGTCTGCTTGCGCTGTACAAGGCTGAGGAGAAGACCAAAGGCAAAAAGGTCGTCGGGACATTTGCTGCATGGAAAAAGAAAGTGAGTTTAAAAATTTCATTTATTAATCAGACCTAAATTTCCCCCATTTTTCAGAGAAAGGAGCTGAAGACTGCGGTGGGGCTGCCTTCAATCGAGGACGAGATCGCCGCAATCTGGAAGAAAGTGGAGAAGAAAAAGGCCATGGACAAGATGCAGTACCTTGTGGATCAGTTCGAGAAGCAGAAGGACAATGAAATCTTCGAGCGGGAATACACGCCGGAACTGAAAAAGAAGGGACTTGCAGCTGTTGGGTCTTTCGAGGAGTGGAAAAAGGTGAAATTTTAAACATTTTTTCTCTCTGAATCTCAGCTAATCCTCCCAATTTTTATTTTCAGAATAAGAACATTGCGGCGACGTTCACCTTGAACGATGGGACAAGGACGGCGATTGAATACGAGCAGCCAAAGGTCATCGAGAAGATCGTCGAGAAGGCTGAGAAGTGGACAATCGAGGAGGGGCCGACAATTGAGGAGAATAGAAACGCTGTGGACGGTGTTGAGGTTCCAAAGACTGAGGAGGAGGAGGAGGTTGATGAAGGGTGGATTCCGCCGTCGGAACCGAGTAATAACCCGAGAGAGGAGATCTAGTTGTGATAAATTTGTGTCACCATATATTGTTCTCTCATTGTATGTATTGTATATTTCTTGTTGTTTGTATTGTATTTGAATTGTTGTATTCAATTGTATTTTTGTATGTGTGAATAAATTGTTGTTTGAGTATTTTTGTTCTCGACTTTGCAATATTTTTTGTTCTCGACTGGCCGTTCCGGGATTAATCCTTTTTGGACAAAAGATCGCGACCCTCTCTTTTTCAAGGGACAGTCCAAGTAGGCGCGTGGCCATAACGGCGCAAAGCCATAACTTTCTGAAAAATTTCTGGCCCTTATTAATTTTGGTACCAATCTCTTTAGCTCCATGAGAGTAATCGTTTAATACTAAGTTTGATAGGATTCAGAAATTCAGAAACTACTTGGGCTGTACTTTGGACAAAAGAAAATATCTTTTCCAATCTCTTTTCCAATTACCTTACCCTTAACTTTTCGCTTTAGCCATTGAACTTAATTTCTTTTTTGATTTTTTTGACATTTTCTGCTCCATTATACACTTTTCAGTCATTCCCCCTCATTTTTCATGTTTAAATCTGACTCTTTTTGGGTCTTTCAGTCTTCCAATTTAACAATAAATCTTCTAGCCAATTCTACGAGCCATGGGCGCTTATTAGACTCCTCCCAAAAAGCCTGCCTCCTCTGGAAGAAGCTAAGCTGTTCTTTCTGCTCCTCCTACACAGGCTGAACTGGCACATCGTCCGGGTTCGTCAGTTTGTCGAATCGTTGAAGCAATTCCTGCATGACACTCGCCAGTTCCCCTGCTGTCGTTTGCGGTTGTTGATGATTTGGATGACAGCAGTTGTGCGATGGAGACGACATTGTAGTTTAGTCCTGTCGATGAGTGGCGAGGTAAGAGGCAAAGCGAATATGGTGAACATTTCACTAAAACTGCTTTTATAACCCCTATGTTCCTTTGCTGATAATTTCGGTCTTCCTTATTGAGAATATACTATAAAAGTCCCGACATTTCATTCATTTCCCACCGACCCAACAAAACCATCAACACATCTCTACAAACGTCTACATCGTCTACACAAACAACTCTTCATGCTCTGTCTTCTTTCATTGGAACTCGACACCGGACCCTGGACCAGAAAGTCGTCAACGCTGTGCTCTCTGCTGCTGCTCATCATCGCCGCACTTGCAGTTCTTGGACAGGACAAAAGCGAAATCGTCGGGTTTGGCAATCACACAAAGAATGACAACAATGTGACGCTCGCCGGCAAAATCATAACTTCCGACAAGGCGGACTTCGACTTTGCTAGCTGTCGCTTCAAGGAGCTGTATCCGGACGCCTGCGATGTTTCAATTGAAAACGGCTACATGTGAGGACTTTTTTATTCTTTTTTAAATACTAATCATAACTGACATTCTCTTTTGTTTCAGCGAGCTTCGGTACAACAACGGCAGCAAGGGATGCACTGTGGATCTTCTCAGCAAAGACGCGTCGAACAACAGCACGATCAAGTTCACGGCCGGAGTGCGAAACATAAAAGGGGGACTCAGTAAATGCCTTGACGTTGGTCAAAACCTCGATAATAGCTATAACAACACGTGAGTTTTTATTTCCTTATTCTATTTGAAAGTTAATTTCTGTTAGTTTATCCTAATTTTTATAGCTTGCCTTTCGTCTACAGCGTCAACAACAAGGACATCGAAAAGCTCAACAACCGTCAGTACAACGATCCAAGCGCAAAGTGTGATGATGTAGCTTGCCAGGCCATTAATGGAAAATGCATGCCGAGTACATCACTTCAAGTCTCATGGAGCCAGTTGGGTGGCAAGGTCTATGCTCACACATATCTAAGTAAGAGGCCTGTTTGTTTTTATTTTTTCTTAAATAATTTTAGTTGGTGAGGACAAAAGACGAGGCTTGAGTCCATCCAAAACGCCTGTGCGTGAGAATATGACGCTAGACCTGGAGATAAAGACTGCGAGAGGATTCACGATGAAGTATAAAGACGTCGACCCATTCAATGCCTCGAAAGGAGCTGTCTGCGTTCCAGAGTCAACTCCACTCTTCGAACCCAAAGCATGGACCATCACTAATGAGGAGCACAGTGGCAAACATCTGCTCGTCTTCAGCCTGCTTCGACAGAGTGCTGCATATACGTACAAAGAATACAACTTGGCAGAGCCTCCAGACGGACCGCATTGTGAACTCTTCGTCCGCTTTGTGAGTTCTCGATTCATTTATTCTGTATGACCCGTCTAATAGTTTTGATTTTCCGATTTTTAGGATACAAACGACTACAGCCTTCTCTTTGTCGACAACTCTCCGACAACGACGCAGCCGACTACGACTACTGTAACGACCACAGCAGCGGAAACATCAGAGACGACTGGAGCGACAACATCTTCAGCGACAACTCCGTCTACGACCGCTAACAACTTCACTTCCATCAGAACGACGACTCAAGCAGCGACAAAGTGCCCGGAACAGCGGGAGGAGTGTGGCGGAGCTCCCTACCTTGCGATTGGCATTGCTGCTGCTGCTGGCCTCTTTGTCGGGATCGTCATTGCAGTTTTGGTCTGGCTCTGGATGAAGAACAAGGCGGGAAAGGATACGAAAAAGGGAGGGAAGCAGGACGCCGAACGTGCGGAAGAAGATTGTCTGCTTGCGCTGTACAAGGCTGAGGAGAAGACCAAAGGCAAGAAGGCTGTCGGGACATTTGCTGCATGGAAAAAGAATGTGAGTTTAAAAATTCGAGGAAATACCTACATTTAATTAACCTTCTTTTTCCATTTTTTCAGAGAAAGGAGAGCGAAACGAAGACCGCGGCGGAGCTGTCTTCAATCGACGACTTGATCGCTGCAACCTGGAAGAAAGTGGAGAAGAAAAAGGCCATGGACAAGCTGCAGTACCTTGTGGATCAGTTCGAGAAGCAGAAGGAAAAAGAACTCTTCGAGCGGGAATACAAGCCGGAACTGAAAAAGAAGGGACTTGCAGCTGTTGGGTCTTTCGAGGAGTGGAAAAAGGTGAAATTTTAAACATTTTTTCTCTCTGAATCTCAGCTAATCCTCCCAATTTTTTGATTTTTCAGAACAAGAACATTGCGGCGACGTTCACCTTGAACGATGGGACAAGGACGGCGATTGAATACGAGCAGCCAAAGGTCATCGAGAAGATCGTCGAGAAGGCTGAGAAGTGGACAATCGAGGAGGGGCCGACAATTGAGGAGAATAGAAACGCTGTGGACGGTGTTGAGGTTCCAAAGACTGAGGAGGAGGAGGAGGTTGATGAAGGGTGGATTCCGCCGTCGGAACCGAGTAATAACCCGAGAGAGGAGATCTAGTTGTGATAAATTTGTGTCACCATATATTGTTCTCTCATTGTATGTATTGTATATTTCTTGTTGTTTGTATTGTATTTGAATTGTTGTATTCAATTGTATTTTTGTATGTGTGAATAAATTGTTGTTTGAGTATTTTTGTTCTCGACTTTGCAATATTTTTTGTTCTCGACTGGCCGTTCCGGGATTAATCCTTTTTGGACAAAAGATCGCGACCCTCTCTTTTTCAAGGGACAGTCCAAGTAGGCGCGTGGCCATAACGGCGCAAAGCCATAACTTTCTGAAAAATTTCTGGCCCTTATTAATTTTGGTACCAATCTCTTTAGCTCCATGAGAGTAATCGTTTAATACTAAGTTTGATAGGATTCAGAAATTCAGAAACTACTTGGGCTGTACTTTGGACAAAAGAAAATATCTTTTCCAATCTCTTTTCCAATTACCTTACCCTTAACTTTTCGCTTTAGCCATTGAACTTAATTTCTTTTTTGATTTTTTTGACATTTTCTGCTCCATTATACACTTTTCAGTCATTCCCCCTCATTTTTCATGTTTAAATCTGACTCTTTTTGGGTCTTTCAGTCTTCCAATTTAACAATAAATCTTCTAGCCAATTCTACGAGCCATGGGCGCTTATTAGACTCCTCCCAAAAAGCCTGCCTCCTCTGGAAGAAGCTAAGCTGTTCTTTCTGCTCCTCCTACACAGGCTGAACTGGCACATCGTCCGGGTTCGTCAGTTTGTCGAATCGTTGAAGCAATTCCTGCATGACACTCGCCAGTTCCCCTGCTGTCGTTTGCGGTTGTTGATGATTTGGATGACAGCAGTTGTGCGATGGAGACGACATTGTAGTTTAGTCCTGTCGATGAGTGGCGAGGTAAGAGGCAAAGCGAATATGGTGAACATTTCACTAAAACTGCTTTTATAACCCCTATGTTCCTTTGCTGATAATTTCGGTCTTCCTTATTGAGAATATACTATAAAAGTCCCGACATTTCATTCATTTCCCACCGACCCAACAAAACCATCAACACATCTCTACAAACGTCTACATCGTCTACACAAACAACTCTTCATGCTCTGTCTTCTTTCATTGGAACTCGACACCGGACCCTGGACCAGAAAGTCGTCAACGCTGTGCTCTCTGCTGCTGCTCATCATCGCCGCACTTGCAGTTCTTGGACAGGACAAAAGCGAAATCGTCGGGTTTGGCAATCACACAAAGAATGACAACAATGTGACGCTCGCTGGCAAAATCATAACTTCCGACAAGGCGGACTTCGACTTTGCTAGCTGTCGCTTCAAGGAGCTGTATCCGGACGCCTGCGATGTTTCAATTGAAAACGGCTACATGTGAGGACTTTTTTATTCTTTTTTAAATACTAATCATAACTGACATTCTCTTTTGTTTCAGCGAGCTTCGGTACAACAACGGCAGCAAGGGATGCACTGTGGATCTTCTCAGCAAAGACGCGTCGAACAACAGCACGATCAAGTTCACGGCCGGAGTGCGAAACATAAAAGGGGGACTCAGTAAATGCCTTGACGTTGGTCAAAACCTCGATAATAGCTATAACAACACGTGAGTTTTTATTTCCTTATTCTATTTGAAAGTTAATTTCTGTTAGTTTATCCTAATTTTTATAGCTTGCCTTTCGTCTACAGCGTCAACAACAAGGACATCGAAAAGCTCAACAACCGTCAGTACAACGATCCAAGCGCAAAGTGTGATGATGTAGCTTGCCAGGCCATTAATGGAAAATGCATGCCGAGTACATCACTTCAAGTCTCATGGAGCCAGTTGGGTGGCAAGGTCTATGCTCACACATATCTAAGTAAGAGGCCTGTTTGTTTTTATTTTTTCTTAAATAATTTTAGTTGGTGAGGACAAAAGACGAGGCTTGAGTCCATCCAAAACGCCTGTGCGTGAGAATATGACGCTAGACCTGGAGATAAAGACTGCGAGAGGATTCACGATGAAGTATAAAGACGTCGACCCATTCAATGCCTCGAAAGGAGCTGTCTGCGTTCCAGAGTCAACTCCACTCTTCGAACCCAAAGCATGGACCATCACTAATGAGGAGCACAGTGGCAAACATCTGCTCGTCTTCAGCCTGCTTCGACAGAGTGCTGCATATACGTACAAAGAATACAACTTGGCAGAGCCTCCAGACGGACCGCATTGTGAACTCTTCGTCCGCTTTGTGAGTTCTCGATTCATTTATTCTGTATGACCCGTCTAATAGTTTTGATTTTCCGATTTTTAGGATACAAACGACTACAGCCTTCTCTTTGTCGACAACTCTCCGACAACGACGCAGCCGACTACGACTAC
The DNA here is from genome assembly GCA_036172945.1 of Meloidogyne incognita. Taxonomy (NCBI): domain Eukaryota; kingdom Metazoa; phylum Nematoda; class Chromadorea; order Rhabditida; family Meloidogynidae; genus Meloidogyne; species Meloidogyne incognita. Next base: position 3,977,746 of record JARQAC010000010.1, read on the forward strand.
TGTAACGACCACAGCAGCGGAAACATCAGAGACGACTGGAGCGACAACATCTTCAGCGACAACTCCGTCTACGACCGCTAACAACTTCACTTCCATCAGAACGACGACTCAAGCAGCGACAAAGTGCCCGGAACAGCGGGAGGAGTGTGGCGGAGCTCCCTACCTTGCGATTGGCATTGCTGCTGCTGCTGGCCTCTTTGTCGGGATCGTCATTGCAGTTTTGGTCTGGCTCTGGATGAAGAACAAGGCGGGAAAGGATACGAAAAAGGGAGGGAAGCAGGACGCCGAACGTGCGGAAGAAGATTGTCTGCTTGCGCTGTACAAGGCTGAGGAGAAGACCAAAGGCAAGAAGGCTGTCGGGACATTTGCTGCATGGAAAAAGAATGTGAGTTTAAAAATTCGAGGAAATACCTACATTTAATTAACCTTCTTTTTCCATTTTTTCAGAGAAAGGAGAGCGAAACGAAGACCGCGGCGGAGCTGTCTTCAATCGACGACTTGATCGCTGCAACCTGGAAGAAAGTGGAGAAGAAAAAGGCCATGGACAAGCTGCAGTACCTTGTGGATCAGTTCGAGAAGCAGAAGGAAAAAGAACTCTTCGAGCGGGAATACAAGCCGGAACTGAAAAAGAAGGGACTTGCAGCTGTTGGGTCTTTCGAGGAGTGGAAAAAGGTGAAATTTTAAACATTTTTTCTCTCTGAATCTCAGCTAATCCTCCCAATTTTTTGATTTTTCAGAACAAGAACATTGCGGCGACGTTCACCTTGGACGACGGGACAAGGACGGCGATTGAATACCAGCAGCCAAAGGTCATCGAGAAGATCGTCGAGGTTGAGAGGGTCATCATTGAGAAGGCTGACGAGTGGACAATCGAGGAGAACCCGACACTTGAGGAGCAGGAGAGACTGGCGGAGATAAAGGCGGCGAATAGAGGCGCTGTGGACGGTGTTGAGGTTCCAATGTCTGAGGAGGAGCAGGAGGTTGATGAGAGGTGGATTCCGCCGTCGGAACCGAGTAATAACCCGAGAGAGGAGATCTAGTTGTGATAAATTTGTGTCACCATATATTGTTCTCTCATTGTATGTATTGTATATTTCTTGTTGTTTGTATTGTATTTGAATTGTTGTATTCAATTGTATTTTTGTATGTGTGTAAATAAATTGTTGTGTTTGTAGTGTTTATTTGATTCGATAAATTAAGGAAAAGTTTAATTCCATTTTACTTCAGAATTATCATTGCCAAACTTAGAAAATTTCTCCAGAATTATACAATACCTAAGTTAACTAAATAATTCTCAAAGTAGCCTAAACCCCGCTTTCCTTTGCCATATTTTTTGTTCTCGACTGGCCGTTCCGGGATTAATCCTGGACAAAAGATCGCGACCCTCTCTTTTTCTCAATTACCTCACCTTTAACTTTTCGTCTGAATCGTCCCCTTTTTCGATTACATTTTAACTTTCCGTTTTCGACATTCAACTTAATTTTTTGATGGATTTGTTACATCCTCCTTTACACCCACTCCAAATTCAACCAAGTATGAATTCTGTGGAGGAACATTTTAAAAACTTTTCTAGACGTGCTCAACGTATTTGCCATGGTATTTTTTAAAATTTATGTTTAAAACACAATTTTTAACACTTGTAGAAAACGAAAGAAGCAATCTTCTCGCATTGATGAGATTGGTACTAAATTCTCTTTTGGACGATCAAATTCGACGTACTCGAATATTGGACTTGGTAGAATCTCAAGTAATTAGTGATTTCTTCATTATATTCGAAAAGTGTCTTTGGCATGGATTTAAAGTGCCAGGTTTCTTTTTTAATTTTAAGACTTCGAATGTAGTATAGTCGTTTACTTGGCCCCTTTTTTTGCTCATTTTTAAAAATTGAATCCTTTTCGATTGTTAACGGGAGGTATCTTCGATGCCTGACGCCAGTTGGTGATGTCTCTGTATATTTAACCGATGGCACACGTCCCGAATGCTGAGGCAATCGAGTCTCTAGTTTTACTTATAAATCCCAAGGCAGCCAGACATATCTTCAACTAACAAGAATATATAATTCCTTAACAATCCCCGTCCACATTTAACTGCGTAAAAGTCTTTGTTTTTTATTTCGTCAATTTAATTACGCCAAAAAATAAAAAAAGGGGAATTTGGGAAGTAAGGAAAGCAGGTTTGGCCATTATTACACCTTAAAGAAAAAAAGGAAAACGGGACCGGTAAATGACTATATATCTCTTAAATTTCCAAGTTTTAGCTTCTTCCCTAATTGGCAGAAGAAAACTTCCAGAAACTGAGATGTGGGAATTTGTTGGTATTGCAAGCAAATCGAATAAAGAAATGGAAGATCTTTATAATAGTTTGGGTGGAATGAGTACTTTAAGGTTTTTTTAAATTTATTTTAGGAAATTTTCTTTCTTAATAGATCAGTGTTAAGTAAATATAGAGGATTTTGGCGATTGGCTTTAATGCAGAAAAGACTGGCAGAATATCTTTTATGTCTCTATGAGTGCCCAAAGAAAGAGTAAGAATGTTTGATTGAATTTTAATTTTTGAGGGAAGGCCTTTTAGGGGGTTTGTTTTTTTTGTAAGAGGGTCAGGCTTCTTTTTCTACTAGGAAATAAATTGTCGGGTGGTTGGAGATCTTCGTATATCAGGATCCGATATCCGTACCGAAAATTTCCGGATATTCGGGTTTTTTCGGATCCGACAACCTTGCTAGGAAAAAGGCATGTGATTATTCGTGTTTGATTTTGTATCTTTATGTTCGCCCTTTCGTTTTATATATTTTTCAGAATCCAATTCTCTTTCCCCTCATTTTTCATGTTTTTAATTTTCAACTCTTTTTGGACCTTTTAGTCTCTTTCCAATTTAACAATAAATTTATTTTCTAGCCAATTCTACGAGCCATGGGCGCTAATTAGAAGCGAAAGTTGCAGTTTTCTTTGTGGCGCTTTTTTATCGCTAAACGTTTTTGATAGCAATTTGCTTGTTGAGGAAGACGCTCTTTTGGTTTTTTTTATTTTTTAAAAATAATTCAAAAATTTATTTTAAAGGAACAAATCAATTCTTTCGATTTAACTCCATATATTCGGCTGCCAACGTTGCCTGGACATTTTCCTGAAGCTTTTGATAACGATAAAGACTGTTCGATTACTACAGAGGAAGAATATACTGATTTGAGGACTATATTGGACCAAAAACAATATTTGGAAGAGAGGAATAGACAATTAAGGTTGGGAGTTTAACTGTTTAAGAATGGGATTGGATTCGATCTAGTCTTATCCCGAGCCCGAACTTCAACAACTTTTGGCCAAAAACCCAACCCTGAAAATCTCAATCAAGACAAAACCCCAACCTTCGAGCTTTTTTGACTGTCTGACAAGGGAACATTCCGAACTATATGTAAAAATTTCGAAAAATTTTTTGCACCATTGTGTCGGTCAGGGTCGATAACCTATTAGCCATTTCTGGCTTTTCCCCCTGACCCGCAAATTGAAAAGTTATAGCCCTGCCTTAAAAATATCATTTAAAAAATTAATAATTTTTTAGTGCTAATATAGAACAACTAAAAATTAAAGTTGACAAATTTTCTAATGGATGTTCTACAAATGACGTGGTGAATTTCTTTTAATTTTTTATTAAGAAATTTCTATTTTTAGACTTTACACAGAAATGATTCTTCATTAATTTTTACTGAACGTTTGAGGGACCTGGAACGTGAAAGGGACATTCTCAGAGCAAGACTGGCAGAAAAAGAGGACAGTTTGGCAATTAGGTATTTAGTTAAAAGTGGTATTCGTAGAGATTGGGGCTGCTAAAGTTTTTATATTCGAAAAGACTTTTCTAGATGTCGAATGGTTCAGATTTTTTCAAAAAAATTTTCTTTCGAAAAATTCCAGTTAGGTACACCCCAAGGTACCGCAAAGCCTATAACTTGGTTCAAAGTTAACGAATCAGGGACGCCCTCGTATGGTTCGATGCACCTCGACGAGCTGAATCAAACCATAGCAGGGCGCCCCGGATTCGCTAACTCTGAACGAAGTTGAGACTCTGCGATACCTTGGTAAGCTCTCTTTCCAGCGGTCTTCCAATCTCTTCAAATTCATTAAAATTCAAATTAAAAAAAAATTTTTTTAAAGTCAAGACCAATTAAAAGGCACACGTCGTTTTACCGAAGATTTGTATGAAAAATTAAAAGCTTCTGAATGTAAAATAAAAAGATTTCAATCAGATATAGAAAAAATGAAAGAATTAAATAATAAAGAGGTTAACAATTTAAATGATTCTTTAATTTCTTTGGCAAAAAATTTAAAAAATGAACAAATGGAGGAAAAAGAATGTTTTAAATTGGAATTTGTTAAAATTACAAAAATTTATTCTGAAACAATGTCAATGCTTAAAAATAAGAATGAAGAGCTTAGTGCTGAAAGAGAAAGTTTAAATTCATTAAAAAGTGAATGTAATGAATTAAATGCTAAAATTAAGGTTTTTTACTTTATTTTTTTTAAAGGGATATTGGGGGAAATATTGGCTTTCAGTTTAGGCGTCCAATCGCACCTTTTTAAGTCCAATCACATTTTTAACTGACAAGTGAGCAGAGCTTTCTATTTCCATAGATTTTGTGATAATCTACGAAGCTTTGTAATATCGGTTAACTTTTTGGGTGGATCCTTTTTTGGTTATTCCCTTCATAATAAAATGGTTACCAATTAAGGCGGCCCACTGCCCTATCATACCTTTTCAGTTTCTGCGACACATTTTCTCCTTGTTTGGATTCACGGGCATTTATTGAACCTTTTTTGATTACTTATTATTCTAGTATCTAAAGTTTTAGTTTGGTTAGAGGTCGACAAAAACCGTGTTTGCAGGGTCCATTATTAGGGATTTTTCCTTCTAAAAATTTATTCGGGAATGGGATTCCGTCCCTCGTCGAACCTCTAATCTTATTGTTAGTTATAAAATCTGCCAAAAACTTAACGGGTGATCCTAACCACGTTTGCCCTCTATGGCTTGAATTAAATTTAAAAAAAATATTTTTTAAAGGCTTTAACCAACATTGAAAATGAATTGTTAGAATTAAAAGAAGATTATAGAAAATGTAAACAAGAATTGAGTGAATCAAAACAAGCATTACAAGAATTTAGTGAAGCTTTGAGTGAATCTAAATTACGTATGGTTGAATTAAAAGAAGAAATTATGCCTTTAAGTGATGCAAAATGGATAAAAGATAAGGAGGCTGTGCAGGTTTTTTTGAGGGATTTTAAAGGAATTTTTTTGAAAAATTTTTTTGTAGTGTAGACTATGTGATATTCAATTCTCGGTAATTCAAAGAAGACATCATTGCAGGTAAGGAAGAGAAATTTTTGAATATTTTTATTTGAGATGTGGCTATACATATTTTTAATAAGAGGTTTTGGTTAACGATTCCTGGGAAATCTTGGGGTAATATCCGATTGACACCTAAAAGGTTTAGACCCCTCTCTTAGACAAGTTTTAGCGGGAACGCGCAAAACTTTGAGGGAAACGACTACCGAAATCTTTTGGTACCAAGAATCGGACCCTATCTTCGCGGGATGGAGAAAAGGAGAACAAAGGGAAGGGCTGGAATATGCCAGTTTCTCCCCTTTTCATTTTTTTAAAAGTCACATTTTAAATATGGGGAAAACGAAAAAAAGAGAGAGTCTAAAAGTAAAAAAATTTTTTCTTCTCAACAGAAATTGTGGTCTAATATTTTGCAATTCGTGTAGTAGTGGACGTGTTAAATTACCATCAAATTACCATCCTGTTCGAGTTTGTTTAAATTGTTATCATTTACTTAGAAATCGACAACTTTCGATTAATTCAGTTTTTGACAGAAGGCAAATATGAGTGGACAACAAAAAATTTTTAATTTTTTAGAGAGTTCTTTTTTTCAGACAATTGTTTTAGTTTTTTAGGAATCGCCTTTAAAATTTTTAAGTACATATTTTTAGAAATCACTACTTTTCATGATTTGTCCGCAAAAATTTTGCGGACAAATCATTTATTAACAAAAAAGTCCGCAAACAATTTTTTGTCCGAACCTTTGGTCGGGAAATCATATCTTATAAATATCTCCTCACTTAGAGGCCAACCAACTTTTTTTAAACTAATTTAAATCGATGTAGAATTGGGGTGGGTATCTTATAGTAAGATAATTCGGACTGTAATACTTGTACTTTGTTATTTTTTGAACAAAGAAAAAATCGCGTGATATATCAAAAAAATAAAGGCGCCTCCTAATATTATATTTATTAATTTTTTTACATATCTAGGACATTAATTAACCATATTTTGTTGTGATTTTTCATTTTTTGTAGCCTAAAATTTGAAAATATTCCAAAAAAAAAATCCTCGATATTTTATAGTTACTATGAGTAGTGATCGGAATTTTGTACCGTGTCGTATTCCGTACCGTATTACCGACAGTAATAAATACCGAGAAATACCGAAAATTTTCATAGGTACCGTATTACGATACAGAAATTTTTTTAGTTTTTCAGTACCGTATTCCTTACCGTACTACCGATACGTAATACCGAAAAATACGGCCCTAGTACGGTACGGTCCAATCACTATTTATTAGGAAACATGGTAGAAAGGAAGAGGGATATTTGCGCGGAATAACAACGCTTTTGCGGATTAACAACATTTACGGATCGTTAGTTGTATAAAATTAGGTTAAGAAAGAGATGTCTAAAAGGATTGCGATAAAGCACAATTTTTGTGTTTTTAAATAGTTAAAATTAGTACAAATGTAGTCTACAATTTATTTTATCTGTTGGTGTTGTTATTTTCTCGCAAATATCTCGTGCCACTTTTTATTTTTAATTTAATTTATTCTCCCCTTTTTGTTAATTTTTTTTTCATTGTTTAACCAAATATATACTTTTTTCTGACTCAACTGACCTTTTTTAAAAAATAAAAACCAAATTTTAATTTTTGTTTTTTAGTGATTATTAAAGTTTGGGTTTTTTCAATTTTTTATACTTACTCAGAAATGGATAATTTAGTGAAATGTGATTTTTAATTCAAAATTAAAATCCTCATTTAAAGAAATTTTGTAAAATTTTTTTTTGATTGTAAAAATTAATATTTAAAGAATAATCGAGTCTCGTTATAATATACTCCCAGATACGTTTTTTTGTTCTATTTGGTTGGCCTTTGGTGTGAATGGAGGGAGATTCCTATAAACGATGCCTCCTCCATTTTTCTTGTTTTAGGGGTTGTTGAAATTTCCAAGAGAGCTCTGGGCCCCAAGAACGTACATATAACGAGATTCGACTTATTTAGAAGAGAAAAATTTTTTGAACAAATTAAATTAATTTTTACAGAGGAGTGCAATTCAACTATGTAGAATTTCAACTATTTTTTCATTTTTTTTTGTTAAAAAATTTTTTTGTCGTCTTTTTATTGATTTTTAGTATAAAATTGGAATTTTAATTGGAATAATTTTTAAAAATTTTTTGTGTAGAATTTCTCGAATATTTTTTAAAATTTATTTTTTTGTCAACATTTTGTGTCGTCCTCTCTTGTGTTTAATTATGAATAAAAAAAAGTTTCGCTGTAGTTTTTAAAAATGAAACAAATTAAAAATTGTTTAGTATAAATGGGAGAGTTTGAAAATTTGGAAGGCTTGTGTTGGGAAAATTTTTTTGACCAAGTCGATAAACAATTTAATGAGGAGGTTGATGAAGAAGGGGAGAGTAAATGGAATGGAGGTGGTTCGAATGAAATTGTTGCCTTTTCTGGTGTTGCAACATTGCCACACGATAGTAAGTAAAATTGGGAAAGATGGTTGAATTAAAATTTATTTGATTTCAAAGAGGCTGTATGTTATGGAGTTTGTACTGTTTCTCAAGTTCCGAAGCTGGTGAAATGCGAGGTTTTTTTCTTTTATTATTAGGAGATGTCGTTTTTGTGCTAGTTGGGGTCTGTTCCACAAAGCGACATTGACATCAAATGTTGATGTCACAAAATGATTTTGAAGTCGCTTTGTGGAGTACTCGCAATCGGAATGGCGAGCGATTGCCAAATGTCGCGATATTTCATGTCAATTTCGCTTTGTGGAATAGGCCCCTGTCTGTTTCGAAAAAACATCGGAACAGTTTCCACAATGTTACATTGCGACAAATGCCATTGACATTTGCAATAGTTTGACATTTCGATTAGTATAAAATCCCAGGTTTGTGTGTTAGATATGAGTGTAAAAGCGTTGCGTTTTTAATGTTGCTCCAGAGAGTTTCGGAAAAAGGTCAAAAATATCGAAATTTAAATTTCGGAAAAATACGAGAAAAATATTTTTTTAAAGGACTGCTCTCTTGTTGTAAAAATGGTCGGGTTCGGACACCACCGGAAATTTCGACATCGAGAAAGTCGTTTATTTTTGGCACGACAATCTGTAAAGGACGCGGAAGATTCTTCAAATTCTGATTCAAATGATGACTGTCAAGGCTTTCTTTTGTCACCTCCACATCATCATTTGTCTGTCGCTTCGACTTCTGAAGCTTCGTCAATTTTTGAAGGTCATCAGTGGAGGACAACACATCCGTTAGATCCTAGGTTTGTGGTTTTTTTTGGAGATGAGTTTTCTTATCCTTTGGTTCGGGTAGTGTTCTCGGGTTTGGGAGAACCGTAACGCGTCGTAATTCCAAAAAGTTGAATTCTGTTACCTACAATAGCCTGTGTTTGAGCTGTAAAAATAGGCCTTGGGACGTTCCCTAGTTTTACGGATTTTTTGTTTTGTGAAGCATTGGAATTAACTTTCGCCACTTCACGAAATGTCGATTCTCTTATGCGGGGAAATGTCGTTAAGCTATATTCTCCCTTTTATATTCCAAAGTCCACTTCAATATTTTTAAAATTATCGTTCAGCTCAACAAAAGCTTCTAGTTCATCTTTAAAGCAAACTGCAGGATCAAATAAGCAACAACAACCTTCAAAAACAAATGAACCTCCTCGGTTGTATGGAGTTGAAAAATGGAATGATCTCCGTCTTGTTTTGAAGAGAACACCAGAAAAAGTAAGATTAGTGTCGTTTGGTTTAGTGGGATAGTTCTTGGGTGTGGAAGCAAGGGGTCGTGGGTTCGAGTCCGTTCTGGGTGCAATTATTTTTATGGCTTATCTATAATAAATAATGGAATTCTATACCTGTCTAGGCATCAAAAAAATTTATTTGGGTATTTTTAAAGGTATTTCAGTTCTCAAAATTTTTTCTTTTTAGGCAGCATCGCAAAACGCAGAGCACCAGCATAATTCAAGTAAAAATGTTGTTGAACATGAAAATGTTGAAGATGTTTCTACCAAAAAATTGCGAAAACCTCCACCATCTAGAGCTATTGGATCCAAAAGGAAACGGAAGAAAAAGACGAATAAACGAACAAAGGAATCAGATGACGATGAGGAAGTGGCTAATGTTGAAGATGAATCTCCCCAATCTGCAGGAAAAGTTTATCAAGTTAGTTTTTTAAGAGTAATTTGAGGTGAATGAAACGTAGCAAAGGGTGTTAACTAGGAAGATTTTTGAGCACCTAGAGGCTCAGGCGAAAATTTTTCATTTTCCATCTTTCTCCCTCCCAACATCTTTTTGGAAGGGAGAATGTCTTTATTTAGGTCTCCAACATCTTTCATTTAGGGTCTGAAAGATGGAAGGAATGTTTATTGGATCTCATGTATTTATAGGTTCCTAAAGCCTACTTAAGGATGACGAAATTATTTTTAAAGCCTTCTTAAGGACTTGGGGATTAAGAACTGCAGGACTTTTTTTCTTCAAAATTTGGAGGATTTGACCTGCATCGTGAATTGTTAACGTTACTTGGAGGTTGAAACGCTTCTTACTCTAAATTGAAACCCTTCTAAATTTTCTCTAAATAAAAAAAAATTATTTTTAAAGCCTTCCAATAATGATCTCCAAGAATGTGATACTTTTACTGATGATGCCGAGCATGATGACTCATTTGTAACAATTCCAACACAATTAACCACTCCCTCAAATGACGATTCTTTTGTCACCATTCCAACCCAACTAACACCTTCAACGGCAGCAAATTTTTGGGATCCAAGAGAGGCTGCTGGACGTCCAGATGTTGTTAAAGGAACGTTCAAAAAGACTCCATTAAGCAGTAAATTAACTTCATCACATTCTGCACCTATAAGAAAAACAACTTTAAATTTGTCCGTTAAACAATTTCAACAGGCAACTTCGTTTACTTCTGCAAATTTAATTCAAACAAATATGGAAAGTAATAAAAGAGACACTAATTTGGATAAAATTGCAGGGCCGTCAAGTAAGAAGAAATTTTAGGATATTTCTACGATTTTGGAATAAAATGGCCTTTGTGTTTTAGTGGGATAATTTTGTAATTTTTGGGTTGAAGGTTCGAACCCCCTTGGAGCAAAGCATTTTTATTTTTTGACTTTTCTTTTTTCCAAAATTTTTCTATGATTTTGGAATAAAATTGCCTTTATGGTTTAGTGGGATAATTTTGTATTTTTGGGTTGAAGGTTCGAACCCTCTTGGGGCAAATCATTTTTATTTTTTTGACTTTTCTTTTTCCAAAAATTATTAATTATTTTTTCAGTTCTTAAACGTCCCGGTCAATTAACTTCACCTCCTCAATATCATCATCAACAAAATATTCATAAAAATGAAGAGAAAGGTGTTGGAAGTGTTCAACAAATTTATAATAAATATTCTGGTATTAATTATAAAAATTCCGAACAAGAACAACCACAAACTTTGAATTTACAAAATCAATTTTCTAAAATGCAACAACAAATACAAAAACAAAGAGGACTTACTAGAGGTATTTTTTGTTTAACTTTCTATCTGTTTGGTTAAGTTGGGTAATTTTGAATTTTGAGTTAACGGTTTGAGGCTTTTTATCGTTGTGCTAAGCGATTTTTTCCATTTTTATTTTAGTCGGATCGGCGCATATTAAAATGTTTTTTTCTCGTCCCCTCAAAAAAATGAAAATTGCTATTTTGGTTTAGTTGGATAATTTTGAATTTTTAGGTCGTAGGTTCGAACCCTCTTGGGGAAATAGATTTTATATTTATTTCTTCAAGTTATCTTAACATTCTAATGGGTTTTTTTCCTTTTCTTTTTTGCATTCTAATTTTTTAAAATTTATTTTTTCTTAAAGATTTTGATGCTATTAGCCCTAAAAGTAATAGAAAAACTACTCCAGAAGAAGTTGACCGCCCGGATAGTCGTCATTCACCCTCTTCTGACACATCTTCATCTACTTCAAATATTTATATGGATTCACAAGAAAGTACAACCTTGACAAAATCAACAAATGATTCAACTTGTCATTCTAATTTTGTAAATAAATTGCCTAATAATGTTGTTCAGTCAAATGAGGTTTTTTTAATTTTTTTCGTAGTGTTCCCGAAGAGTTCTCTTCCCTCTGGGAATCCTTGTGGACTAGTAAAGGGACAGAGAGAATCGTGGCCTTGAAAATATTAAATTTTTTAATTTGTAGTTAAGTGGTTAATTTACGGAATATTAGGGACAAGTTTCGAACCCATCAATGAAACTTGTCAGAACAACATTTATGGAACTGTCGAAATTTTATAAGAACCGTCAGAAACTTGAACTGGGGAACATTTCGATTTTTAGGAACCGTGGAAACATTGGGGCTAGTGCATTGAGTCTCTTAATTTTTTATTTAAAATAATTTCTAAAAAAAATTTTTTTCCAGTTTTCTCGTTCAACTCAATTTATTCATGAAGCAATTTCTAACTCTCAAAAGCCTCCCACTATGTTTCGTTTACTTGGACGAACTCCAAATACAGGCAGCAATGAAAATAAAACAACAACAATAATTGTCAAAAATAGTCCAAATAATAATGCACAATGGAAAGGGACAGATTCGGTTTTCTTTTTAAAGAGGTTAATTATTTTTTTAAAAATTCTAGAATTCCTCAAATTCACCCATTTCAACCCCTCAACAACGCAAAATTTCTTCTGCTTCCTTCTCTGGACGAAGTCATTATATTTCTCCAAGTGGGACACGTTTTGTCCCTGTTGATCCACGTGGACTTGTTTCTATGCAAAAAAATTCTGCATCAAATTCTATTACTAGTTCAAAATCAAATTCTCCTATAGCAGCTATTCCTTCAACTCCTAGTCCAGCATCTTGTTAGTTTTATTTTATTTTTTATAGGGTGGGATCAAATGTCATTCTTTTGTTATTTGGTTTTTAAAAATTTTTGGGGTTTTTTGAAGTATTTTCTAGGTAAAGATACTTTCGATAATAGTTAAAATTAATTATAAAAATATTTTACATGAATGGGTTCGAACCTTATACCCTACTATTCCGTAAGTAACCCACTTAACCACAAAATTTTTCTTGTATTTTCCTCATCTAAATTTTTTTCCATTTTTGTAGATATCAATTCCCCTCCACGATGTGAAATAATAAATCCGAATGTTGATATTAGGACACCGAGAGGAGAGACTAATCAAAATATTTTTGGTAAAAGAAGTTTCTTGGGTTAAGAAAATTTTTTAAAATTCTTTTAGGTGTTGATTATGAACAACAACATCAATTTATCTCTTCTACTCCAAAAACTATAAATAATATAATTTCATCATCAACAATAACAACAACAACAGCTAATAGACGACAACCCCAACATTTTCCATCTACTAACCAAACAAATTCTAACTTTTTCCGTAAGAGACAAATTGTAGAAGAAATGACCCCACAAGCATTAATGACTTCTACTCCAAATCGTTTTCATCAACAACAACGAACACCAACATCGTCTATTACACATAGTAATATTAAACGGTTTAGGCCAGTTATGTCGTCTCAAGAGGGGGATCATCAGCAATATGGTAAGGGAGGGAAATTTTTATCTTTAGATTTTTTTAATGTGACATAATGCCAAGAGAAAATTTTTTAACAAGTTGAGTTTTGTGTTTCCCTTGGGCTCATTTACGTTGGTAGCAAGGGGAGAAATTTTTCTGCGTCGATTTTTTGGTGCCGAATTCCCCTCCCCCTTCCGGCTACGAGCCTGATTGTTGCTATGTATTTTATAGAGCCTAAAATAGCGAATTGTTTGCTCGTTGTGGCATTTTGTCACAAACCATTTTGTCACATTTACCCATTTTATGAATTAGTATTTTTCACAAAAATTTCAACTTTTTTATACTCTTCCTATATATTTTTTCATAATTTCTAGCTTGTATAGATTCATTTCCATCTGATACTCCAATCCTTCACCCGCCACGAGTACGAACTTTGTATCCTCAAAAACAACAACATTCTACTATCAGGTTTATTTTTTTTTAAATTTATTTTTCAAATATAAAAATATTTTAAAGTGCTTCACCAATACCTGGTACATCTACATCAATGGTTGATATTCAACAGCCAACATGTTATCAAATTTCTTATCAAAACCAAATTGTCAATCAAAGAATTCATCCTTCTTCATCTCAACAGCATTTTAGTCAATCAAATACTCTTGGACAACAACATCCTCCTTCGCAGCCATTTAGACAAGCATTTACGTCAACAATACAACAACAACAACGTCAACAACACCATTATTTGAGGCAACAACAACACAATTTGCGTACACAATTAAATAGAGGAATAAAGTATTTATTTTTAATTATAAATTGTTAGAGAGTTGGTGATATAAAAATGGAGATAGGGGTTTGGGTAGTAGGTCAGGTGTTGGATAGCCGAGAACTATGCGTTTTTTAAGCCTCCATGGATTTTTCCTGGAGATCCTGGTTTTTGGTTGAACTCCAAGCGCTGCTTCATTTTAAAAAGTGGCAGATTAAATGCGGTAGCGGATGGTAAAAGGACAGAATTCTGTTGAAAGTGATGACATTTCATTTCATCCATGAATCAAGTCCAGACCAAAAAAAAATTTTTTTTGTTAAACATTCATTTTATGAAATTTCTTTAGGTTTTCTCCTTGTCAATTGTTATTTATTCACTTTTTTTTACATAATTTGTTTTAAATAAAAATTTTTTTTTTATTTTTTCAGCACTTCAACATACTTTCCAAAATCTTTATCTTCACTTTCTGGCGAATTTGCATTAGAACATCAACAACAGCATTATTCACAAAGACATCAACAACAATTTAATATTAATTCTCCAACTGAAGATCCTCCATTTAATGAATATATTATTGGTTCACCTCCTCCTTCTGAACAACAACAACAACATTTTCCTGAACGAATAGCAACATCTGGTTTATATGAACAAAGTTTGTTTTTTTTAATTTAATTTTTTACTGAGGGGGTTGAGGGAAAATATTTATATCTGTATAAATCATCGATTGTAAAAAAATTTTTGTGAGACATTAAAAAACCCTCGAAAGTCTAAATCGGAATTTTGAAATGGCCCGGGCATAATTCCAATGTCTCTTCATTTTTTGAGAATGAGACATTTTGAGTGATTTCTTTTTTGGAATTTTTTACCTTTTTTGCATTTTATTCTTTGTATCTTTCAAAAAAATTTGTTTAAAAAATCCTGACATATTTGTTAAGCAGAGAATCCATCAGGAATGAATATAATGCGTCGAGCGGATCAACAACAACAATTATTACCATCACCCTACAATTATTCAACAACACCTACCTCTACACCAACAACAATTCGAAGACTTCCAGTAATAAATCCTCAACAACAAATGCAAATTAATCATCAACAACAGCATTTTATTCTCCCTTCTTCTTCTTCAAATCGTTTTACATCTTCAACAAATATTGCTCACAATAATAATATTCCTCTATTTTTACAGCAACAAACAAATATTCCAATGGATTATAATAATCTTCAACAACATGCTCATCAACAATTAAGTTATCATCAAAGAGCAACAACAATGACAGAATATAGGCCAGGAATGGAACCTATTGATACGCATGGTTTGTTTTTGTTTTCTTTTTTGGATCTTTTCGGTTGATTATAAGTTTTTATAGTCACCGAGTAGGTAACTTGAATGCCTTTTTAATTTATTTATGGTGTAATTCGTGTTACTACATACGTTTTTGGGTCTTTGCTAGTAACAAGAAACGTGCCGTCCAGATTCCTGGAAATCAAGAATTTAATTTTTATTATGTCGGGACGTTCAATGGTTTTATACTTACAGAGATTTTGTGTCAACCTTATTTTTCCTTTTAGAAATATTAGACCCCCTATCTATTTCCCCCTCCAGTTTAAGCCTCACTGGCAGTTTTTCCCTTCCCCTTTCCTTCGAATATTAACTTCGCTAATTCTGTCGATCTCTTTTTATCTCCTTATTCCTTTTAGTTTTTAACCTAATAAAATTTTTATTTTTTTTTCAAGCAATTGATCCTCCACCAATTTTGGAAGCAGAAGGAAGATTATCTGTTATGGAAACAATTTCTTCTTCTACTACTTCTATACCTTCTGTTTATAATCGTCAACAACAATTGGGTGTTGTTTGTTCAAATGAAAGTAATATATCTTCTACTTCGACGAATCTAGCAACACCAAATAAAAATTCAAATAATGAAGAAGATGCTGGAACACGTTCAAGTTCAGCTTCAGATTTGGATTTGCGTGAAATTGTAAATAATAATAATATTCCTTCATCACAATAAGAAGGTTCGAGAGGTTTGTAAATATTTTTTTAATTTAAAAATTCGAAAATTTTTTTTAATTTAAAGAGTCAAAAAATTTAAAGAGTCAAAGCGATGGAATATGTATGTAGGTAAATTTAAAATTTTTATTATATTTTTTAAAATGATTTTTAATTTTGGGTTAAAATTTAAAACTGCCCTAAAAAAGTATGTAGACTTGCCTGTGAACTTTCTCGTTTTTTGTTAAAAATTTTTTTTCAAAATTCCTATTTTCTAGGGATTTTTGGTGTTGTTGTTGTATAACCTGGCCATGACCAGGTTTTCAAGCTTAAACTGCTCTAAAAAACCTCTTTTTTTATCAAAAAAATTCTTTTCGCTCTTTTCATTATACTCAATAGGGTTGCTCACGGACGGTTAACCGAACCGGAACCGGAACCGTTAACCGGTGTTTTTGGCGAATTAACCGGAACCGAAAACCGGGGGTCGAAAACCGCCGATAACCGAAAACCGGGGGTACCGGTTAATAACCGGTAGTGAGCAACCCTAATACTCAACCAATCCCAAAAACTGAAACTTTGAACGGCCATAACTAGGGTTGTTCCCCGTCCCCCCCCCCTTCCCCGTGGCGCTGCCTCCCCGAAAATTTTCCCCGTGGCCTCCCCCCGGCCATAACTCGGTCCAAACTAATTTTGCAAAAAAAAACCGCAAACAACTCTAGTAAATCGAGGGTCCTCTATCGAATGGTACCAAAAAATATATCAAATTCGCAGTCACAGTAAAGAATGGTTCCTTGTCAGAAGAGTAGTTCTTTGAAAACCTGGTCAGAATTTTTGCTCTGATTTGTGTTTCAATTTTTTTCTCTATCAATTTTATATTTAAGAGAGGATTGCTCCGTTTTTCTTATTTATTAAAAAACGAGCTTAAAATTTAGGACAAATTTATTTTTTTATTATTCTTCTGGTTTTGGGAGGTTTTTGAAGGTTTTTTTCGTTCTCATCCAATTTATTCACACACAAACAAATTCAATTTTGTCAAAAAAATTTTTTTCCTTCTTATTGGCAATTCAAAAATGTTTACTGGTTTTAATTGACATTTATTCATATATATTTTATCTTTCATTTGTAAAATATAAATTTAAAGAAAATTTTTTTTTCTTCTAAAGACTGTTGACGGGTATTTTTAATACTACAATTTAATATATATCCTTTTTTAACGTGCTGTTAAATAATTTTAAAGGTTAAAAAAGCACGTATTTGTAAACAATACTACAGTCGAATTTCATTATAAAGATACCCACGAGATTTAGTTTATGTCAAGGTATATCTTGGATTAAGGTTAAACCTTTTGAGGTTTAACACTCCTCTCTTGCCACTTCCTTTCATACATCATCCGAATTTTTACGTCAGTTCAGTTTAAGATCCCGAGCAGGGCTGTCTGCAATTGAAAAAAATTCCGCAGTCTGCAAGCCCAAAAACCAAAAAATCTAAAAAACGCAATGCACAATCCGCTTGTCCGGATAGCCTTGTCCCGAGGGACGTGTTTTTAACCCTGATTTGACTTCCATTCATATATCACGTTCACGTAGCTCAATTTGGTCCCTAAAAGAGGGGTATATTTTAGAGGTTATGACTGTATTCGCTTAACTCATTATTGACTAACCAAATTTAGGTTTATCTTGTATCCGAGGGTATCTTATAAATAAGTAGAGTCCGGCTGTAGTTTTCTTTTAATTTTTAAAAAATTCAAGAGACATTTGTTTAATTAAATATTTAAGCTTTTCTTTTTATTGTTGTTTTTAAATGTTGGAAAAATGAGAATAAAATTTTTTTGACCTCTAAAAAAATTTTTGTTTGTTTTTTTAAAAATGTTTTTTATTGCATTTTTGTATATCTCTTTATTAAAAAAATATTTAGAAAAAAAATTTTTTAAGAAAAATTTTTTGTTATAAAAAATGGATGATTTAAATGGTGGAAAGAATGGGGGAGAAGGAATGGATGAAGAAGATGAACACCCTTCACACGAGCAACCTCAACATTTATTTCAAGAGAATGACGGACAAGAACACCAACAACCCGAAGTTTTATTTTTAGAGGATGAATATGAACAAAAATTTCAACCTGAAGGTTTGTTTTTAGTAGGGTTTGACCTCGAATCCTGAGGGCACGTTTTGCTGTGTGCGTTGGAGTATGACTGAAAATAAATTGTGAGTCTGTCAGTCATGAGTCTCAGTCATCCAACGCACCCAGAAAAACGTGCCCTCAGGATTCGGGGTAAAACCCTAGTTTTTAGAAGAGGAAGAAAGGGAGTGGACGTCCTCAAACGATCAAGTATTGGAAGAAGAAAAAAATGAAGGGGAAGATGAACATTCTTTAATTGTTGACAATTCAATAGAGAGGATAGAAGCGCATAAAAAAGATGTTTTTTGTTTGTCTTTATCAAAAAATGAGAGATGGTTAGCTACTGGTTCTGAGGTTTTTATTTTTTGGGTATGATTATTAAATTTGGTTTTTAAAGGATGATACAGCTGCAGTTTGGGATACAAGTCAAAAACGTTGGTATAATTTTATTTGTTTTGTTAGGGGGTTTTATAGGTAGAAAATTCCTGAAAAATTTTATTAGTGATGAAGAGTATATGATCTGTAGGGGTCGCTTAAAAGCTTCACCAAGTAGCTAAAACAGATTTTAACATATTGAGGGTATTATAAAGTGAGAGGTCGATAAAAGTATTTGAGTCGGTGCCGATATTTACACAAATATTTAGAGTTGTCAGTTCGGGACATAAGGATTTTTTGCTTTAATTCTTCGGTTTGGTTATAAAATTTTCCTAGAACTGGCAACTCTCCAAACATTTTAGCTAATGTACACCAGTAAAGAAATATGTATAAGTTACATTAACCCAATCTTAATTTGAAATTTAACTGTTAAATTATCAATCAAATTTTCAATAAAAACTATGCAAATCCTCTTTATTTTTAAAGCTATACGTCAACATTTACATATTGTTGGAAAACATGTTGATTCTGTTCATTGCCTAGCGTGGAATTGTAGCAGTGATTTACTCGGTTTTTTAAAATTATTTTTTCAAAAAAACTCTTTTAATTAAGCAAGTGGAGATATGTCAGGGAGAATTGTCTGCACTCTTGTGAAGGATTACTTTAATAGTTCATCTACTTTAATAGTTTTGTTTTCTCTTTTAATTTAAATTAATTTAAATAATAGAATAGGAGATCCAACTAGCTAGCATTTAAAACACTTATTAGGCGGGAGATTTAAGATTAAAAAAAAGAAGATAACCACCCCCTATAGCTTACATTAGTCGGCAGATCACCACTTTTTAGTGAAGCACATGTATGAGCAATACGCATAGCAATAACTGCCAAAGGTCGTCTGTGACTCTCTCACTAACTATACTAAATAAAACGGGTTCTTTCTTTGTTGAATTCATGTTAGTTTACTAGAGTTTTTACGAGTAACTCTAACCCCTTATGTCATATAATGTATTTTCTATTATAAGTTGCTTGACATTTTCAACCTTTAAAGTGACTTTTTTTCTTCCCAATTTTTAAAATTCAAAAAATTTTTATTTTGTTTTTTTAGATTGAAGATTGTCAATCAACATCTGAACAACAACAAAAACAACAAATGCTTGACAATCAAGAAGAAGAAGAAGAACATGAAAATAGTTTTGAACATATTAGATGGCTTTTATGGCATCCTTCAGCTAATGGAATTCTTTTTGCTGGTTCAGGTGATGGTTCTATTTGGATGTGGCTTGTAATTTTGAATGAGACTAATTCTTTAAATGTTCAACAATTTAAGGTTTTTTTTAAAAAATTATTCAATTGAAACTCGCTATTTGGGACTAGAAAATTCTTTTTCTTATAATGAGGTGTATTTTTAATAGAGAGGGTATAGCTTGAATAGCTCATGCACCAATTAGAGGTGGACCTATTAGCAGTGGTGGGTCGGAACATTCAGAGGTGTCGGAGATCGGAAGAGCCGGAAATCAGAACTGGCTCAAAAGTCGGAACTCGGAAATAAAGTTTTTTTCGGAAATCGGAAGGAAAAATCGGGGTTCCTACCAAGGGCGTATCCAGGGGGGGGCTGGGGGGGGCTAGAGCCCCCCCCCCCCCGAAATGAGGGAAAGGGGAAAAAATTAGGAGAAGGATTGTCGAAAAAGTGAAATTTTTTCGCCTACAACCCTCAAATTTTAAAAAATTTTCGCCTGCGGCGCAAAAAATGGAAAAAATCTGGCTTCTTGAGCTCCAAAATCCTCAAAATTTTCGCCTGCGGCGCTAAAAAGTGAACTTTTTTGGCCTACGGACCTCCAAATTCAAAAAATTTTCGCCTGCGGCGCTAAAAAAGGAAGAAATCTGGCTTCTTGGGCTCCAAATTCCAAAAATTTTTGCCTGCGGCGCTAAAAAAAGGAAGAAATCTGGCTTCTTGGGCTCCAAATTCCAAAAAATTTTCGCCTGCGGCGGAGAAAAGATAAAAATTTATGTACAAAAAAATTTGCGTCCGGAACGCCAAGGTAAACGCCAAAAATTTTTGCGCCCACCCAGTGTTAGCCCCCCCCGAAACCGACCCCCTGGATACGCCCTTGGTTCCTACCCACCACAAAAGGATTTCGAAAACTTGATTCGGCTTCTTTTTTCTCACCCCCGACTCATTCTCACGATTTAGGACCCAACCAAAATTTAAAAGACGTGTCTATTAAATAGAGGTTTATCTAATATCGAGTGTACCTTAAAGTTCGATTAGTTCTTTAAAAAAAATTTTTTTTTAATTTATATTTTTTTAATATTTTTTTTTAATTTTTGGATCTTCCCAAATTCTTCAAATTCTCCTTGTGTGTCCGGCAAATTCCTTGAAGGTGCAAAGCATTTTTTATCAGTTTATGAAGAAGGTGTAGCAAAAATTTGGGATTTAAAAAATGCTGTTTGTGTAAGTGAAGTTAATTTGCCTGGGTCTTGTACTGGTGCAATGGATTTACATTTGTCTGGGAATATGGCAGCTTTTGGTTTGTTTTTTTTTTGAAATAAAAATTTTTCTTGTGATTGATGTGAAATTTTTAACGGGATTTTTTTCAGAAATTAAAAAAAATTTTTAAGGCTCAAGGCCTTTGGGGCTATTATATAATTATTGTGCGAGTTGGAAAAATTTTACCATTTCAAAAAAATCTTTTTTTGCTTTACCGACATGGTTGCTTTAGACACGATAAGACTCTCTGCCTTTTGGTTTACGAGCAGTCGGATTGCGTCTTTTTTTGACTTGCGGTTTGCGGATTTTAAAATTACAATTGGCAAAAAATTTTTTTCAGTTGCTTGCATTCCTATTTACGAGTCTCAAATTTAAACCCAAAATCCCAATTGAATCCCCAAAAAAATTATTATTTTTTTTGTTGAAAGAAAATTTTTTAAATTTATTTTAAAGTTTAAGTAGTAAATTAATTCTATTGTTTGACAAGAAAAAGAGTTATTATTCATGAAAAAAAAATTTTTTCATTTTTAAATTTTATAGGTTGTTCAAATGGTCAAATAGCTTTAGTTACAATTAATTTGATTGATCAAAAACTTAAATTAATACATGTATTTATTACTTCAACTAAAAAGGAAGAAGAAAATGAGGGGGAGGAGGAAAACAACAAAAATAATTGCAGTGTTGAATGTATAAAATTTTTTCCTGGAAATTTTCTTTGGCTGGCTGTTGGTATGGCTAATGGAAAATTAATTATTTTTAATTGGGAACATTTAACTGGACGTTATGAATTTTTGAATGAAGGTAAGGAGATTTTATATTTTTTTTATTAAAAATGGGTTCAGGCAAGGTATCGGGAGGCATAGTAACTTCGTTCAAAATTATCGAATCACGGGGATGCTCCGATATGGTTCGGTGCGCCTCGAAGAGCGGAATAGAGAATCATACCAAGGGTGTCCCGGATTCGACAATTCTGAACGAAGTTGTAGTTGGGCTTTACCTTGATCTCGGGGTGTACCCAAAAAAATTTTTATAATTTTTTTGATGAATATTTGTTTGAATTTGGAGTGGAAGTAAAAGGGGGTGTAATGAATTCATTAAAAAATTAAGTCAAAAGTTTAAAAAGAAAAGGTTGAAGATTAAAAGGGAAAAGAAGGCGCGTCAAGAGAATTTTCTGCAAGAGGGGTTATGTCTGGCTAGTTGAGATCAAAGAGATTTCACAGAGGATAACAGGGTTTAACAGCTGCTTTGAAACTTATTTACATTAGGTATCCTGGAGAAATTTTCTAAGTTTTGGGTAGTTAAACTTTCCCTAATCTTTCGAGTCTATAAAACAACACAAACACAACAATTTATTTACACACATTAAAAATACAATTGAATACAACAATTCAAATACAATACAAACAAGAAATATACAATACATACAATGAGAGAACAATATATTGGGGGGAACAATGTGAACAATATATATAGGGGGGACATAGCAAAGGAACAATAATCACACATTTTTATATCTCGAGCGTCACCTTCACACAACTTCCGGGCACAGAATGTCAAACTCCTCCTCCCTATTCAGTTGCTGGAATCGACTCATCAACGGCCCCGGGAAGATATGGCTTGTCATATGCCTTCTTTCCCCTCCCATATTCAAGCGCAGTTGATGTTCCATCGATCACTTCGAACGGATAGATGTTCCTCCTCTGAAATTTATAAATGACTAGTTGACATTAAAAAAAATTTTTCTCACCATTTTCCAGTCCTGGTAACGCCCAACGGCATCATATCCCTTTATAGTCTTTTCCGGCTCATATTCGCGGTCGTAGACCTCTTTGTCCCTATGCTTCTCGAACTGGTCTACAAGGAACTGCATCTTGGCTTTGGCGTGATCTTTCTCCACTCTCTTCCAGATTACAGCGATCATGTCGTCGATTGAACCCATCTCGAACGCAGTCGTTTCATCGCTCTCCTTTCTCTGAAAAAATGGGAAAAGAAGGTTGATTAAGAAATGAATTTTTGTTAAACTCACATTCTTTTTCCACTCATCAAATGTCCCGAGGGCCTTTTTGCCTTTGAGCTTCTTCTCAGCCTCGTACAGTGCACGCAGACGTTTGTCTTCTGCGCGTTCGGCGTCCTGCTTCCACTTTTTCTTGTCCTTTTCTGCCTTGTCCTTCATCCAGAGCCAGACCAAAACTGCAATGATGATCCCGACAACGAGGCCAGCAGCAACAGCAGTGCCAATTGCAAGGAGACCTCCGCCACACTCCTTTTGTTCCGAGCACTTTGTCGTTGTTCGAGTGGTGATGGAAGAGAAGCCGTCGACGGTCACAGGCGGAGTTGGCAATGAAGATGTTGTCGTCCCAGGCGGCTCTGATGTTCCCGTTGTTGGAGCTCCTGTGGTCGCTGCAGTAGTCGTCGTAGTCGGGGGCGTTGTTGTTGCAAAGCGGTCGACAAGGAGCAGGCTGTAGTCGGATGTATTCTGGGGAAAACAATTATTAGAAAGGTATGTAAAAATTTGAAAAAACTCACAAATCGAACGAAGAGTTCACAGCGCGGTCCGTTTGGATGATCTTTTGTGAGACGGAGCCCCTTGTACACGACAGAAGAGGTTTGTCGAAGCAGGCTGAAGACGAGCAAGTGTTTGTCCCTGTGCTCCCCATCCTTGATAGTCCATGCTTTGGGTTCGACGATGGGATCCTTCTTTGGAACGCAGACAGCCTCCTTCGAAGCATTGAAGCGCTTTCCATTAAAAATGAATCCGCTGCTGGTACTTATCTCAAGGTCGAAGATTACATTGTTGTCGTTCACTCCAGCCTTGTCCTGCCAGAGGCCTTGGTGTTGATCTTCTCCAACTAAAATATTTTAATGTATATTAATTACCTAAAATACGTTTAAGCTTACTTAAATATGTGTGACCATAGACTTTATCCTCAGACTTGCTCCATGAGACTTGAAGAGATGTTTGCTGCATACATGTCCCATCGAATGCTTTACATTCGCCAAATTTGCTGCAGTTCTCAAAATTCCTATGCTTACGATTGTTGAGCTCTTCTATGATCGTGCCGTTCACGCTGTAGACGAAAGGCAGGCTAAAAAATTTAACAAAACCTAAGTCGCTATTAGGTTAAATCCAAGTCGGCTAACTCAAAAAAACTCACGTGTTGTTATAGGTGTCCCTGAAGAGGGTAGTTTCATCAAGGCAATCGCTGAGTCCTCCTTTTGCGTCTCCTCGCACCCCGGCCTTGAACTTGATCGTGCTGTTGTTCGACGCGTTCTTGCTGAGCAGGTCCACAGTGCATCCTTTGCTGCCATAGTTGTACCGAAGCTCGCTGAAATTAAAACAGAATGTTAGTTACGATTAGTCTTTAGAAATTAATAAAAAAAAGTCCTCACATGTATTTGTCTCCGACTGAAATATCGCAGGCGTCCGGATACAGCTCCTTGAAGCGACAACTAGTAAAGTTGAAGTACGTATTGTTGGCAACTATGGTTTTGTCGGCGAGCGTCACTGTGTTGTTTTTATCCTTTGTGTGCTTGCCGAATCCGACTTCTTCGCTGTTGTCCTGTCCGGGAACTGCAAGTGCGGCGATGGTGAGCAGCAGCAGCAGAGAGCACAGCGTTGACGACTTTTTGGCCAAAGGTCCGGTGTCGAGGTCCATTGGAAGAAGGCAGCGGATGAGCATGTAGAGTTGCAGTAGACGTTCGATGAGTTGTGATGAACGTTTTGTAGAGCTGGTGGGAAAATAATGAATGTTGGGGCTTTAATACTATCCTTCTATAGGATAAACCCCTTAAAGAAGGGCTATAAAAGCAGTTTTATTGGAATGTTCAATATCTTTCCTTGCCTCTTACCACGCCAGTCATCCCCCAGTTGATGGAACTAATTTGTGTTGATTGAACTAAAATTTTTGAGAATTTTCTTTTTAATTCACCAATAGATTCTTAAAATTATATTTTTTTTCTATTTTTTTCAATTTTAATTTTTTTTACAGACGAAGCAGTAATTGATTGTTTTTGGAATATTAATAGTGCAAATGCTTCTTCAATTAGTTTAAGTTCAATTTGTGTTGATGGAACTATTCGAAGTTGGGATGCTAAAAATGGGCATTTAATTGGGGTAAGGGAAATGGGAAAAGGAAAAATTTTTTTGAATTTTTCTATTAAAGAAAATAGATGGGGGAGGTGATCAAATTTATTCTGCTATAAAATTAAAAAATAATGTTGATGATGGAATTGAAAGAATATTAACGGGATGTGAAGGGGGGTTAATTAGAATATTTGAACTTTCTTTTTAGAAAAATAAAAAAAATTTTTTGTTGACTTTAATATTAAAAAAAATTTTTTTGGTTATTTTTGGGATAAAATGTCATCACCTCTTAACATTAAAAAATTTAATTAAAAATTCTGAAAAATTTTTTTGAAGAAAATAGATAGTTGTGCTGAGGAAGGTTGGCGGATCCTGTGTAATACACGCATATTCGAAACAAAAATTTGCGGATAACCGGTCTTTCTTCTGAGCCGGATCCGCCAACCTTTTGTTTCCACAAAAATTTTTTTTAATATTTTAATAGGGGTGACATTTTTCCCATAAATAGATTTATTTTTTTTTTAATATTAAAAATTTTTTTGTTTATATTTTTGTTACCTACATATATTTAAAAATAAAAATTTTTATTTTTATAATTTTTAAAAAATTATTTTAATGATTTTTTCATTTGATACTTATTAATTTTTCTTTTTCTTTAATTAAAAAATTTTTTTCCAGTCATCAAAAAAAATTTTTTTCAAAAAAAATTAAAAATGACCTATCAAATGTATCGTTCAACAACTATTGGTGTTGCATTGCAAAGTGTGTAAAAAAATTTTTTTTTGAAATTTTTTAAATTAATAAAAAATTTTTTTTGTTTTTAAAGCCTCCCTAGATGATTTAATTACTGAAGGGTTAATTTCTCAACAATTAGCTGGCACTGTTATGACAACCTTTGATAAATGCATTAATAAAGCGTTGTCTGAAAGAGCAAGAAATAAAGTTAATTTTAAGGTGAGAAAAGGGAAGAATTTTGGTGGGGTGACATTTGGTCCCCATAAAATTCGTTGAGGCGTTGGAGTGATTTGTGGGGGGTGTTTGGTGGGTTGGGTGGGTCATTCGAAACCCTTAACCTTTTTCCCGATCCAATGCTCGATTTTGACAACCCACACCATTCTTGGTGTAGAGGTGGATAGTAAATATTTTTTCAAATTCCGTTCGACATGGGGTGGAAATATATTAAAAAAATTTTTTTGAAAAAAATTTTTAAAGGCAGAAAAACTACGAGCATATCGTTTCTGTGACAATGTATGGACTTTTATGATGGAAAATGTTGAATTTCGTGATGCGCAGAGGCCTATTGAAGGAAGTATTGATAGAGTCAAATTTGTGGCGTGTAAGTTATTGGAAAATCTTTCCGGAATCTACTCGAAAAATCCTCGGTTCTGAAGTTAATCGGAAAAGAAAAAAGGGGGGCAAACAACACTATAAAGACAAATTTTATTTAAAATTTTTAATTTTTCAGGTGATGCAAACGTACAAAAGAAGGGGCCTTTAGAAAAGCCTTAAAAATAAAAAGAAAATTTTTTTCCTTTAATTTATCAAGTCTGAAAATTATGTTCAATTTTTCTTTGAAAATATTGGGGGGTTAACATTTTATTCAAAATTATTATTTTTTGTTAACTTTTAAAGTGGTAAAAAAAATTTTTTTCTTTTCAACAATCTAGCTACTACCCAAATCAATCCATCCTCTCGTATTGACACTTTGGTTTAGTAAGGGATATTATTGTCGGATTCATTTAAGGGAGTCGATGGAAGGAGTTCAACCCCAAAATTCGCCCTACTCCCTTGAAATCTTCTTAAATTCCCTAGATCCTTTAATACCTTCCTGTGTTGCCACTTTGGTGTAGTAAGGGATATATTGTCTAATTTATTTAAGGGAGAAGAAAAGGAGTTCAACTCCAAAATTCGCCTTCTCAATCCCTCGAAATCCTCCCAGATTCCCTTGATCCTTCGATATTCCCCAAATCCCCTGATATCCCTTCAAATCCTCTGGTATCCTCCAATATCCGTCCAAACCTCTGATATTCTCTGATATCCATTCAACTGATACCCCGAACCATCTTTTTTCTTTCCTCCAAGTCATTTTTCCTAGTTAAACTAAAAATTAAAGTTGAGACTCTATTGTCCATTCAATTCCAAAATTCAATCCCTGCCTTCTTTTTAAAGGTTAAAACTTTGATTGTTTTAAAAAGACCAAGTTAATATTCATATTTTTCGATCTTTTGGGTTCGCCTCCAAACAAGCATGAAAGAGAAGAAGAAAAGAGAAAACAAACAAATACACACACTTGCTAGCCGAAAATCGAAGAAGAAAATGACTATTTAAAAACAAAATAGAAAAATTAAATAGTAGGGAGAAGACAATGTGTCTTTGACCAAATTTTATAATATATACATGTGGTGGTTCTTGTAGAAGAAAAATACATATCTTTTTTACACTAGTTTATAGCTTCAAACAACAATGGAAAAAATTGAGAGCACAACAGAAAATTGGCGACTTTTTACTTTTTTAAGAGGTCAAGTATCCGGAAGATCACCGAAAACGGACATTTGAGTCACGTTGAAAAGTTAATCGAAGAAGAAATTTTTTTTCTTTTATAGTCTGGCACCGTGGCTGAGCGTTATTACGTTTGGAGTCCATTTTTGGCCGATTTTTGGCGTTTGGCGTGTTTTTAAAATTTGAAAAATTGGCGTTCCATGCGAAAATTTTGGCGCACAGCCCTCAGGCAACAAATTGTCAAATTTATCGCCCACTGGAGTCTGAACATTTAGTAAAGTAAATTAAAGTCTGACCCAGGAGGATGATTGAGTCTGACCTTTATACAAACCATTTGAGTCTCACCGAGAATATTATCCCATTTGAGTCTGAGATTTCTACATCAACTCCTCGACTCAAATCGACTTGTTGTTCTTCTAGTTTGTGCCCCCACTTGTCTGCATCATTTTCACCACATTTTTCTTCCCTCAATTTAAATACCCAATACTAGAAAAGATAGGTCTCCTTTTCTTGTTTTAGTAGCAGCATATTTTTCTGACCTAACTATACAATAAAATATATTTACTTTTCTCTTATATATCTCTTTAAATATAACTTTTCACATTTCTCTCAAAATTTTCCCCAAAAATTTTTTTTAAATGTGCTACTCTCTTCCATTCATTTATTTTTCTCTCATTTTTCTCTCATTTTTAATAGTTAAAAAATATATTGATATAGAGAGTAATAGAGAGAAGCGTTAGAAAATATTCTTTTTTTAAAAGAGAGTTTTCTCCCTTTAAAAATAATAAGTACACTAACCAACCCTTCTCTTCTCCCAATCCTTATAGCGCCTCTTATATGCTTGGTCGTTGTCGACGCCCGGGTTGAGAAGAGAGAAGAAGAAGAGAGAACGTCCTTTTTCTATGAAAAAAGCAGTTTTTCTTTTTTCCTTTTTTTCACTTGTATAAATGATGCCAACTCGTCTTTTTTATTATTTTTAGGAAAAAAATACAAATAAAATAAATTCAGTAAATTTCTAGTTATGTTCACAATTTACCTTTATTTTTTTAAAAATTTTTTAAACAAATGCAGTTACTCGAAAACTAAAAAGAGAAATTAATTTACTTGTAATCGATTCAATTTTCTTCCCAATTTGAATTAAATGACTTTTTTGGCGTTAAAAATTAATTTTCTTGGCGTTATATTTTTTAATAAAAGTGCTTGTTTTCTCGGTTTCGCCATATTTTGCCAAAACGACATTTTGCCAATAAGCCTAAAACTTTACATTTTGTCAACACTGCCTTGTTGACAAAGCGTGGGATTTTACCCTTATTGGCAAAATATGGTTTTGGCAGAATATTGAGGAGATATCTTCTCTATTTCTCTGTTCATCTCTTTTAATTCTATTATATTTCACTTTTGTTTTAATCGACTTTTAATTGTCTGCGTTAACTAATTTTTTGATTTTATCGATTTTGTTTTGATTTTTCTCGATTTTACTTTTATTTATTTTTGAATTTAATGTCTTTCTCGAGTGTCCACAATATCAATAACCTATATTTTTAAATTTTTCTCTTTCCCTCTCTTTTCTAAATTTTCCCCGCCGTTATAAAAATAGAAGCAAGCGAGTGTTGTTGATTTTTTTAAATTTTCGATCTTTTGGGTCGTTTTGATTGCAACTTTTTATTTTTTTTTCAGTTATTTTGCTGTCTATTGACTATTTTTGTATGTTTATTTAAAAACAATTAATATTTTTTCTACCAAAAACTCCGAAAAAAACCAAATGAATGATTGTGCTGGTCTACAAGCATCGTTAACCAATGGTGACTGCATTTCTTTACCTCCCTCATATGAAAGACAACAAATGGCAACAAATCCGGCATTTTGGAATCCTCAACAACAACAACAACAAATTGCATTTAACAACAATAATGGTGCTAATATACAAAGAAATAGTTTACTTTTTGATACTCCAACAACTTCGCAAAATGGAAATTTTGGTAATTTTTTTAAAAAAATGTCCAAATTGTAAAATGGTCACAATTTCGGAAATAACGGGAAATGTCAAATTAGGGATTGAAATTCTTATAAGATGGCTCGACTTAATTTTAGAGACCGGAACGGGATCGCGAACCGGTCCTTTTTCCGGGCTTTTTTGATGCCGCCGCGATGAAACCGGGGTCGGGAAATCCTGGTTTTCCCGGTTCCGGGTCCCGACCGAGGTTCTCTTCTACACTTTCGCGTTCCCGGTTTTTTCAAAATTGCAGACTCTACTTAATTTCCATGTGATAAAAATTTTAATTTTCTTCATACGTTCAACATTGAGGGTTTTGTGACAAAATGTCCAGATGGAATAAAATTGGCATTTGGTCGTTCATATTTTTTAAGGGGATTTTAGGATCCAAATTTTTCTTTACAAAATCTTTTTCAAACACTTTCTTTAAAAAATTTTCAACTAGATATTATTCAACAACAACAACTTCCTCAATTCACCCCAGAAGGACCTTCACCAAACATTTCATCTCCTTACTTCAATAATCTTTCACAACAACAATTAAAACAATTTCAAGATTCGCAAAGAAAAAGTGTAGGTGGGGGAACTAATATATACCAGCAGCAGCAGCAACAAGAATTTCAACGTCCAACAAGCAATTTTTCTTCTTCTGGACAACCACAATTTGTTGATCAACAAAAAATTCAGCAACAAATAAGCTCTCCTTCTGTTACGTCTACTGCTGATTTATTAGTGCCAAATGGGGTTGGAGGAAATGGGGGACAACAAGGAAATATTCAGGTTTTTATTTTTATTGGGGTTTTATTCAAAAATGAGAATTTCCTTGAGTGAGTATTTAAAGGCATTTTAATGAATTTATGGTAGGGTAATAGCTCTAAATTATCGTTATAGCATATAGTGTTAGTTTGGTGTAGTGGGATGGTGTTGGGTTGAAAGCTAGTTACTTGAGTAAACCACGTTGGTTGAGGAAACCACCTATGGGGTTCTTTTTTTAAATATGCTTATCGAAAAGATTCGCTGTCTTTTTTTAAAATTTTCATGTCTTTATAAATCTCTCAAAAAAATTTTTTTTCTAAATTTTTTAAAAAAAATTCAGCAAGGCTTTCCACCTCATTTTCAATTGCCTCAAAATGGAATGTTTGATCCTAGCAACAATAATAATGGTGGAATATTAGATGTTAACAATCCAGCAAATTTTAATATGAATGGAAATTGTAATTCTCCAATGTTTAGACAGTCTATACAAATGAATAATAACGGTTTTATTTTTTTTAATTTTCTAAAATTTTTGTGAATGTAGTCAGAAATTCGTTTCAGTCCAAAACGGGGATCCTATTGACATAAAGCCCTTTTTCGATTATCAGGGTCTATTATACAATAGTGTTGCCGATCCGATCGACCGTGACTCTAGAAAAGGCAGCAAGGGCGTAGTCAGCGTCGAATTTAGGTGTGCTTCCCTCTAAGCTCCTGGCTACGCCCTTGTAAGGCGGTCTCTTAATCCGAACGTTAACTCGAACCGAAAACGACATCCTATAACCCATTTAATGATATTCTTAATTTTTAAGATATCAAATTTTTATTTCGATTTTGGACAGTAAATTTGATGAATCCCTTTAAAAATCCTTTTCGTTCCCTTTGCTAGGTCCTCTAATTTTTTAAAATTTTTAAGGTCAACAATCAATTTCCTCACCTCTAATTAGCCAACAACAACATCCACAAATGATTATACCTCAACAGCAGCAACAACAAAATCCTTTACTTTGGCAAGGTATGCCTCCAAATATGAGAATGGCATTACCGCCTAATGGACAGCAACAAATTGTTTTAAATAATGGAAGTGAATTTGAGGTTTTCTTTAATTTTTGGTGGTTTAAATCGGTTTGAATTTTGGGAGGAAATTCTGAAAATTTTTTTAAATTGGTTTGGAATCAAATGTCACCTTTCATTATTTGCCCTTTTATTTTTTCGTATCCCAAAGCTGAGTTTTTTTAAGATTTGGGCTCATTAACTTTTTAATTTTAAGGCTCCGCCCTTTCAAATGATACCAAACAATGGAGGACCAAACAATCCATTTGGCCGTCTTTCGTTTCTTTTTACAACCGATTTGGCAAACAAAGCAGCTCAGTGTGTTAAACAGCGTCAAGTCCCTGATCTGGCTATTTGGCATGCTCATACTTTTGCTGATTGGCATCTTTCGAATCCATCAACTTCTAAAGGTTTTTGACTATTTTATTTTAAATAAAATTTTGTGGATAAAACGGAAAAATAAATTGAGTCCTTGATTGTCGATGTAAGCCTGCCTAGCCTTTCCTTCTTTCTCTTAAACCTGGAAGGTATAGAAACCAAATACTTATCGGAATTCTTGTCTTTAATAGATGGGAGATTATTTGGGAATTTGTGCTTAAATTTGCGGACGTCCGCAAAATCTCAAATTTTTTTTAATTTTCTAAAATTCTCCAAATTTAAGCATTTTATGGTCCTCAACAATCTATGAATCCAATAAATTTACCAATGCGAATGAATGGTAAATCTCCACATCCATCATCAACTCCTTCAACATCACGTTCTAATAAACGAAAAGCTTCGCAATCTACGGTTTTTTTTAATTTTTATTTTATTAAAAATTTTATTTTTAAAAGGTCCAAGAACAACAAAATTCTTTGTGTAGTCCTTTACAAATTCCCAATAACAATAATTTTGTACTTCCTCAACAAGGTTCTATAATTAACAACAATAATCCAAATATTCATAATAACATGGTTTTACAACAACAACAACAACGTTTTGGTTCTAATAATAGTAAAGATGTTTGTGATTCTTCTAGCAATGGGTTAGTTTTTTAAATTTTTTTATTAAGAAGGGTAAATGTATGATCGTTCGAAATTTTTTTCGATCCCCTTTGAGGTTTGGAGGATTTCTATTAAGCTGAACCTGATTGAGTTGGGCCGCAGTTGTTGACGCTAAATTTTCCAATTTATAGGAGACTTTCCTTTTAAATATTTAACTGGGAAAGGAACCAGCCAATTCTTGGTCAGGAATTGTGGAGAGCTTTTTAAAAATATTTTTGGGACAAAATGTCATCTTTTCTATAAATATTGGATTAAAAATTTAAAATTGTCACTAAAGAAAATTCTTACCCTTTTTTAAAGCGCTGATATTAACAATATGTTTAAACGTCCTGATGCTATTTCTGGTGATAATTCTAATAATACACCAACAAATTTACAGCAACAACAACAAAATTATTTTTGTATAAATTCTGGAAATGTACAAAATATTGATGGAAATATTGGACGTTTAGATGATGAAAATCCTTTAAAGTTTTCAATTTTAAAAATTAAAAAAAAATTTTTTTTCTTTAAAGAAAAATGGAAATAATGGCAAGTAAAACATTAAATGAACAACCAGTAAATAAAATGATTAAATTGGGGGGAGGAGGAGATGAAGAAGAAGGAAATGCTAATAATTTTAATAAATTAAATAATAATTTACAACAACAAAATTGTGGAGATGCTGCAAAGTATATTTTTTTTTATTTTTTAGGGAATTTTAAGAAAATTACTTCTACTTTTTAATTAAAAACATTTTTACTTCCGTTGTATTTAACGAAAAAATAAATATTCCTTAATCTGTACATACATGGTGCAGTGGGTAACATTCTAGTTTTTCCGCCTTTAGGTTGTGGGTTCAAATCCGGTCGGTTGAAAACATTTTTCTTTTGGTCCTTTTTCCTTTTAAAAAGTTTTCTAGTCATTCTTAAAAAAATTTTTTTGGACTTAAAATTTTTTTTTCTAATTTTTAGGCAAGAAAAACTTCGTAAATTGATTGAAATGGAAAGTGTTTTGTGTCAATTTTCATCTTTTGAAAATAATAATAACAACAACAATATGTTACCCCAACCACCTCCACCTAATTCCTTAATTCAACAACAACAAATTATTCAAATGCAACAACAACAAAATTTTATTTCACAACAACAAAATGGACTTTTGAATAATAATTTCCCTCCTCCTCCACAACAACAACAATTTCCTCCACAAATGATTGATAATATAGAAATGGGTGGGGGAGGTGGACAGCAACAACAACAATTTAATAATAGACCACCTTTCTTTCCTAATATGATGTTTGTTTTTTATATTTTTTTAATTATTGTAAATTTTCTGTGATAGAGACCCAAGGAAGGCTTTATTTTTCGGCTGTTACAAAATTTTTTTAACCATCCATAAAAGGGGGGAGGCTTTAATTTAGATGGGGAGGCTCAAATTCAAAAAGTATTTATTTTGAGATAATCCCTATGCTTCAACTATCCATTCAACAAATATACCTATATATCAATTTGTGAAGCTTCTTAATCTTAAGATAAAAATCAAGAAAAAAGGGCAGCCTCGGAATTACCATATTTCCTTTTGATGTTTGTTGGCTTATCAACTAATAGGTCTCTACTATTTTAGCTCTTTAAATCAGAAAAAACCCCCCAATTAATTCCAAAAACTGATTTTTTTTATTGTTCTTTAAAAGATCCTTTTTATATATTTTTCTTCTACAGCCCTCCTCAACATTTTAATCCAATGGTAATGCCTCCAATGTCAACAATAAATAATAACATTCAACAACAACAACAACAATTTATTAATAATCGTTTACCACCTTCAATGATTCCCCAACAACAACAAATATTTTGTACAGAAGCACAATTAATTCAACAGCAACAACAAAAAATTGAGACAATTAATTCTTCTAATTGACAAAAAAATTTTTTTTAATATTTAAATATAATTTTAATTATTCCAGACATTTAATTTCCTTCCTTTTTTTAAAAGATATTCACTTTTCTTTATTTTTTTTAGAAATTGAACTTGTCTGTTTATTATTAAACGATTAACAAGATTAAATTTTCTGTTCCAAGTTATAATTGGAACTTTTTCGAGTTGCTTGGGTCTCTTTTAAACTGACGCTGGTTTCCAGGCTAAAACCCTTAAAACCCGAATTTTATCAAAATAGCAAGTCCCGACTATATCCCGACTCGAGTTTTAATACACACGAGTTCAATTTCTAAAAAAATTTCACTTACACACAAAACTAGACAACCAAAAAACCAAATTTTAAGTAGCTGCAAAAGTTTTTAACTAGGGTGGCGGGGTTTTCGTGTCGGGCCGGTGTTCGAGTCATTTTTTGGGCTTTATTTTTATCGGACAGGCCCGACCGAGTGAGTCTTTTTCGGGCCCCATAATTCGATGCCCGACTCGATCTTTCGAACCGTGCCCCCAACCCTAATTTTAACTGCCTACACAGCTCTTTTAGAATAATGCAAAATATTTTAATTTTTAATTATTTCCACCCATATATATTGTTGTGCCTTTTTAAATTTTTTTTAATATTTAAGAGCTAAATATTGTTTTTTTATTTTTTTGTAAATTCAACTCTACTCCTTTTTTTAAATACACCCTTTTTTCTTTTTTTTAGAAATTTTTTTTCTTCTCCTCATAATTTAAGCTTACATTTCTTATAATTACTCTTTTGTATATGTACTCATTTGGCAGTTTAAAAAATTTTGAATAAAAAGCCCAGAGAAAATTTTGATTTGATTTGATTTAGAATGAAATAGTGTTAGAGAAAAGTCGAATCTCGATATTACATCACCTCGATTACGCGGATACTAGTCTCGAGGGCGTTTTACTTCATGTCATGTGATGTAGGGATTTCGGAAGCTACCGGACGATTCGGTAGGATTGAGGGATTAATAGTTATATTCCCCGTGTCATGGGTTTATGGGGGATATAGAGGATTAAGATCTTTAAAATTTTTCTCAATTAATTCCCCACCCTAGAATAATTCCCCACTCCCGATTGATTCCCCGTGTCAGGGGTTCAAGGGGAACCACTTTATATCAGTCGTGCAGACTCAATCATGAAATACCTTAAAGCCGGACTGTGGCTTCAGAACATGGAAAATAAATTGGGCACGTCTTGAAAAATTTCTAAAGTGTTCCTTTACAGAATTCATATTTGTTTGAATATGGAGCGGGTGTAAAGGAGGATGTAAGGGGATGTAAAGGAGTAAAAGAAGGCATCGAGAGAATTTTCTGCGAAAAGGTTTAATAATCCCTTAACTAGTTATTTTTCCTTAGAGGTTATCTTTCTCGAATTAAATTTTTCCCTAATTTATTAAATCAAACAAACACTACAAATACAACAATTTATTTACACACAACAAAAATACAATTGAATACAACAATTCAAATACAATACAAACAACAAGAAATATACAATACATACAATGAGAGAACAATATATGGTGACACAAATTTATCACAACAAGCTATTCTCGCTCGGGTTATTATTCGGTTCCGACGGCGGAATCCACCTCTCATCAACCTCCTGCTCCTCCTCAGACATTGGAACCTCAACACCGTCCACAGCGCCTCTATTCGCCGCCTTTATCTCCGCCAGTCTCTCCTGCTCCTCAAGTGTCGGGTTCTCCTCGATTGTCCACTCCTCAGCCTTCTCAATGATGACCCTCTCAACCTCGACGATCTTCTCGATGACCTTTGGCTGCTGGTATTCAATCGCCGTCCTTGTCCCATCGTCCAAGGTGAACGTCGCCGCAATGTTCTTGTTCTGAAAAATCAAAAAATTGGGAGGATTAGTTGAGATTCAGAGAGAAAAAATGTTTAAAATTTCACCTTTTTCCACTCCTCGAAAGACCCAACAGCTGCAAGTCCCTTCTTTTTCAGTTCCGGCTTGTATTCCCGTTCGAAGAGTTCTTTTTCCTTCTGCTTCTCGAACTGATCCACAAGGTACTGCATCTTGTCCATGGCCTTTTTCTTCTCCACTTTCTTCCAGATTGCAGCGATCAAGTCGTCGATTGAAGACAGCTCCGCCGCGGTCTTCGTTTCGCCCTCCTTTCTCTGAAAAAATGGGAAAAGAAGGTTGATTAAATGTATTTTCTCAAATTTTAAACTCACATTCTTTTTCCATGCAGCAAATGTTCCGACGACCTTTTTGCCTTTGGTCTTCTCCTCAGCCTTGTACAGCGCAAGCAGACGATCTTCTTCTGCACGTTCGGCGTCCTGCTTCCCTCCCTTTTTCGTATCCTTTCCAGCCTTGTTCTTCATCCAGAGCCAGACCAAAACTGCAATGATGATCCCGACAATGAGGCCAGCAGCAGCAATGCCAATCGCAAGGTAGGGAGCTCCGCCACACTCCTCCCGCTGTTCCGGGCACTTTGTCGCTGCTAGAGACGTCGTTCTGATGGAAGTGAAGTTGTTGGCGGTCGTAGACGGGGTTGTCTCTGAAGATGTTGTCGTTCCAGTCGTCTCTGATGTTTCCGCTGCTGTGGTCGTTACAGTTGTCGTAGTCGACTGCGTCGTTGTCGGAGAGTTGTCGACAAAGAGAAGGCTGTAGTCGGATGTACTCTGGAAAACATTACAAAAAACATATTATGAAGGTTATACAAAAAATGAAAACTCACAAAGCGGACGAAGAGTTCACAATGCGGTCCGTTTGGAGGCTCTGCCAGGTCTTCTCCTTTGTACGTATACGCAGCACTCTGTCGAAGCAGGCTGAAGACGAGCAGATGTTTGCCGCTGTGCTCCCCATCAGTGATGTTCCATGCTTTGGGTTCGAAGAGTGGAGTTGACTCTGGAACGCAGACAGCTCCATCCGAAGCATTGAATCCCTTGTCCTCTGCATACTTCATCGTGAATCCGCTCGCAGTGTTTATCATCAAGTCGACGGTCATATTCTCACTCGTAGGCGCTTTGAACAGATTCAAGCCTCGGCCTTTATCTTCACCAACTAAAATTATTTAAGAAAGAATAAAAACACAAACAGGCCTCTTACTTAGATGTGTGTGAGCATAGACATTGCCACCCAACTGGCTCCATGAGACTTGAAGTGATGTATTCCGCATGCATTTTCCACCAATGGCTTGGCAAGCTACATTACACTTTGCGCCTGGATCGTTGTACTGACGGTTGTTGAGCTTTTCGATGACCGAGTTGTTGACGCTGTAGACGAAAGGCAGTCTATAAAAATTTGGATAAATTAACAGAATTTAACCGTGACATAGAATAAGTAAAAACTCACGTGTTGTTATAGCTTCCGCCGAGTTTATGACCAATGTCAAGGCATTTGCTGAGTCCACCTTTTGTGTCTCCTCGCACTCCGGCTGTGACCTTGATCGCGTTGATGTTCGCCGCGTTGGTGCTGAGCAGGTCCACAGTGCATCCTTTGCTGCCATAGTTGTACCGAAGCTCGCTGAAACAAAAGAAAATGTTAGTTAATGTTAGTCTTTAAAAGAATTAAAAAGTCCTCACATGTAGTCGTCTTCGATTGTAACATCGCAGGCGTCCGGATACAGCTCCTTGAATCTACAGCTACCAAGGACGACGTCCACCTTGTCGGAAGTTACGGTGTTGGCGGTGAGCGTCACATTTTCTCCATTCTTTGTGTGCTTGCCGAATCCGACTTCTTCGCTTTTGACCTGTCCGGGAACTGCAAGTGCGGCGATGGTGAGCAGCAACAGCAGAGAGTACAGCGTTGACGACTTTCTGGTCCAGGGTCCGGTGTCGAGGTCCATTGGAAGAAGGCAGCGGATGAGCATGTAGAGTTGCAGTAGACGATGTAGACGTTCGATGAGTTGCGATGAATGTTTTGTAGAGCTGGTGGGAATGACTGAAATGTGGGGGCTTTTATAGTATATTATCAGGAAAGAAGACCGAAATTATCAGCAAAGAAACATAGGGGTTATAAAAGCAGTTTTAGTGAAATGTTCAATATCTTCATTTGCCTCTAACCACGCCAGTCATCGACAGGACTAAACTACAATGTCGTCTCCAACACACAACTGCTGCAATCCGAAGCAACAACAACCGCAAACGACAGCAGGGGAACTTGCGAGTGTCATGCAGGAATTGCTTCAACGATTCGACAAACTGACAGGCCCGGACGATGAGCAAGTCCAGCCTGTGCAGAAGGACGAGCAGAAAGAACAGTTTAGCTTCTTTCAGAGGAAGTATGCCTTCATGAAGGAGTGTCAAAAACGTTTCGCAAGTAGGATTAGCCATTCTTAATTAACCATTCAGTTTAAATTTCTATTATTTTAGAGCGTATTTTCATTCCGATCGTGGTCCGGAGTGCGGCTGAACTTCTCAACGACAGGAAGCTATTTCCGGGGGAGGAGTATTGTGATCGTCCAAGTTCACAATATGATTGTTCTTATGGCTGTCAGCATACCAAATCCTGCGACGGTGTATTCGCGTATACTCCTGAGCAGATGAAGCTTGCTGCCATATTTGCTCCCGAAACTCCGGA
This sequence comes from Meloidogyne incognita, assembly GCA_036172945.1. Taxonomy (NCBI): domain Eukaryota; kingdom Metazoa; phylum Nematoda; class Chromadorea; order Rhabditida; family Meloidogynidae; genus Meloidogyne; species Meloidogyne incognita. Next base: position 4,016,220 of record JARQAC010000010.1, read on the forward strand.
TTTTTTAAAGAAAAAGTCCAAGATGGAAACCATGGAGAAACCTGATGATGAGGAGAAATGTAAGCAGATTTTGACACATTCAAAATAATCTTGTCATTTATCTTTAAGCGTCTGAGTACTGTGATGAGGCCATTGATCAACCTGCTTGCTCTGACCAACATCTTGCCGAACTCGACCCGAAGCAACAACTGCAAACGACAGCAGGGGAACTGGCAAGTGTAATGCAAGAATTGCGTCAACGACTCGACAATCGGACGACCGCGAAGGATGTGCCGGTTCAATCTGTGCAGAAGGAGGAGCAGAAAGAACAGCTCAACTATCGCCAGAGGAAGGATGCTTTTATTGAAAAATGTAAGCTTAACTGAACGAATTTAGCCTTTTTTGTTTAAATCCTGTTTTATAGATGATTACGTTTTTTGGTCCAGGAGCGCGCCTCAACTTTCCAACGACAGAAAAAAATTTCCGAAGGAGGAGTGGTGTGATCGTCCAAGCTCGCAGTATGATTGCTCTTATGGTTGTCAGCATACCCAGTCTTGCCAGTCCTTATTCGTGTATTCTCCTGAAGAGATGAAGTTGGCAGTCGAATGGGATTCCGAAACTCCGGATTTCTTGACAGAAAAGTCCAAGCGGGAAAGAATGGGGAAGCTTGATGGTAAGGATAAATGTAAGCAAATTTCGACTTTTACTGATCCTATAAACATGTTTTTAAGCGTCTGAGTACTCTGATTACGTTGATATTGATCAACATATTGATCAATGTACATACTACATTAATCACCCTGCGTTCTCTAGCCGCCGACTTGCTGCCAGGTCCAACGATTACCTCTCTCCAGCTGATGCTGTAACCGCAGATGGTCAAAACGACAAGGAAGCAGCCAGTAATCTGACAACGTCTTCTGTCTACTTTGGCCAGTCGTCTGAAAACTTGAGCCTTGAGACTCTTCTAAGTTCAGTTGAGGGTAATTTCTTCCGAGCTTTTTCTTCCTCTAATTTCCCTCCAATTCAGATATCAATTCTACAAAGACTTGCCTTCAAGCTACCCATCAGAGAAATTACTTCTTGGACGAGGACTATGGTTGGTATTGGGAAAATGTATCGTCGGAAAGTGTATATGTATCGTGGGAAAGTATACATACCATGCAAGAAGAGCTTGATCCGGTAGAAGGTAAAAAAAATCTTATTTTTAGTCAACTCTTTAAAAATTAAGGCCAATTTTATGACTACTCTGTTTTGCCCTCTCTCTCATTCGACGACTTTTTCAATGGATCGGCGTCTGCAGAGGCGTTTGATGGTGTGGATAAATGTAAGAAAATTACGCCTTTCACTTAAAATTACCCCTCTAATATATTTTTAAGTGTCTGTGTACTGCGATGGGGCATTAATTGGATCGGCGTCTACTGGAGATATGGGAACAAGCTTATCTCAAGGTGTGGATTTTTTAAAAGGATTTTAAACTCTTCAAAAATTTTTTTTTAATTTTTAGAATCCTTCTATTGCCTCCCTACCAAACGTATACAGCTACGTAAACCCGCTTCTTCAAGCGTGCTCAAAGCTCTTTTCCAAAGTTCTGATTCGGATATGGAGTCTGTTCCCTCTTCTATTCAGTCTTCTGTCAGTTTGTTGCTTAGTCCACTCGAAGCGCGAGAAAAAGTGAGGAAGTTGGCATTGCAAGCCAACAATGTGGATGACTTCTTCGAATTGATGTAAACACTAAATTTTCTGATTTTTTCCCCAAAATTTTTTTCTCTTTTTCCAGTCCAGACAACTTGCTCGACAACTTCTTCTCCGACTACAAAATGTTGGTGCAACATAAAATGTTGGAAGAGCAATGTGATAATATTAGGGAAGAACTGATGAAACAGCCCAAAAAAGCTGATGATTGAGGCGACAGAAGGGATAAGAATGGATGAGAATTGATAAAATAAAAAGATATTCTGTATAGGCCGTATTTTAATATATCCTTCAATTATGTAAATATATATATATATATATATATGCCATTAATGGCGACTACTTGTTTAGGATTTGTATGTATCTATTTGTAAATCATCCCCCAATTATTTTTTTCTGTTGAGTAAAAGAATAAAAAATTTAAATGTTTTCTGTCATTAAGTACTTTTCTTGTGTTTGTCTTAATTAGTCTCACAATTAGGGTTACCAAAATCGACTGGGTCCCAAAGATCGAATCGAGCATGGAATATTTGTCCCGAAAAAGACTCAGGTCCGATGGGAACCGTGTCTTGTGATTTTGGCAGAAGTTAATTAGGCTTATTTATGACCATTAATTAATGCTATTGTGATATTTGAACTCGGCGTATTTTTTACACCAGAAAAACACGTTTTTTGGTTTGTTGATACCCATAGTCTTACCCACATCTCAGTTTCTGGAAGTTAGTAAATGATTGAATAAATCTAAGTGTATTTTTTATATTTAATGACGTTTACAACTGAAAAGTGTGCTTAATGAAGGGAGAGTGACTGAATGGATGATGCTGAGAGCCTCATGAGGCTAGATCATCTTGATGATGTTTTCAAATCCCTCTCACAAGTCACCTGATATCCTTTCAAATCTATCCAAAATATACATATATGACCTTCTATTTGACTAGAAAATTCGTAAACCATCTACAAACTGCGGGGACATATACTTAGAGGACTTGGGCCATCATTTGCATATTTATATCTCAAAAATCAGCTCGGCCCCCCAGCTAACAAAGAAACGTAGGGGGTATAAAAGCAGTCTTAATCTAATGTCAATATCTTCCTTTGCCTCTAACCACGCCACTCATCGACAGGACTAAACTACAATGTCGTCTCCAACATACGAACAAATGCAAACGGTAATGAGAGTTTTTGCGAGCGTCATACAGGAATTGCGTCAACAATTCGACAAACCGACGGACCAGAACGATGTGCCGGTTCAGCCTGTGCTGAAGAAGAAGCAGAAAGAACTGCTTCTCTTCAGGGAGTGTAGGAAGCGTTTAGGAAGTAGGATACATTTACTATCAGTTCTCTTTAAAGCCTTATTATTTTTAGAGAAAATTCTCGTGCGGATGCAGCAGCGGAGCGCGCCTCAACTTCACAACGACAGGAAGCAATTTCCAGTGGAGGAGTGGTGTGATCGTCCAAGCTCGCAATATGATTGCTCTTATGGCTGTCAGGCTAGATCGGCGTCTACCGGAAATGTCTTCTCCCCGAGCACTCCAGTGTCAATTCCAACAATGACTAGATCGGCGTCTACTGGTGATTTGGGAACAAGAACATTTGAAGGTGTGGATTTTAAAGTCTTTTAGACTCCAAAAATCTTTTAAATTTTTCAGATTCCTACTTCAGCTCTTCCAAGGCTCAACAGCAGCCTACTTTCCCTCCTCCTGGCGTGCCCCTCGAAATTCCTCATTCTGATGTGGACTCTGTTCCTTCTTCTATCCAGTCTTCTGCCTGTTTGCTTAGTCGACTCGGAGCGCGAGAACGAGTTTGTAAATCCTGTCGTCGTGGAGGGCCGCAAAGCTTTTTTGGATGTCATCATACCAAATCCTGTCCAGGTCTCCTCGAGTATCCGCCTGAAATGATGAAGTTTATTGTCGACTGCGAGGAAATAACTGGCCACAGATATCTTACTTTCTCGACAAAAAGGGCCATGGAAATCGCGGAGGAGTGCGATGAAGAGGAACAATGTAAGCTGCAAAAATTTCGACTTTTACACTCAAAATGATCCTTTACATTTTTAAGCGTCAAAGAACTCTGATGGTGATTGTAATCGACCTTATTGCTGCTGTAGCCTACTTCTTGCCAGGCACTACGACTACCTCATTCCTCTAGATACTCCTTCACGTGATGCTGTAACCGCTGACTGTAGAAGCGCCAAGACAGCCAGCAAGTTGATATCATCTTCTGATGACTACTTTGGCCAGACATCTGAAAACTTCAGTCTTGAGCCTCTTCTAGGTTCACTTGAGGGTAATTTCTTCTGAGTTTTCTCCCTCTAATTTCCCTCCAATTCTCAGATATCACCTCTACAAAGACTTGCCTTCAACCTACCCATCAGAGGAATTACTTCTTGGACGAGGAGTGGGGTTTGGACTTTGTCTCTGTTGGAGCGTCATGCGAAAGTATTAATACCATGGAAGAGCTTGATCCGGAAGAATGTAAAAATTTAACAAATTCTCCTCTAAACACCTTCAAAAATTTTTCAGGGCAATTGTTGGAATACTCTGCTAGACCCTTTGCCTCATTAGATGACTTCTCCACTGGATCAGAATATAGCGACTCCTCTATTCGGGCTTATGTCCGTTCGCTTAGTCCACTCGAAGCGCGAGAAAAAGTGAGGAAGTTGGCATTGCAAGCCAACAATGTGGATGACTTCTTCGAATTGATGTAAACACTAAATTTTCTGATTTTTTCCCCAAAATTTATTTTCTCTTTTTTCCAGTCCAGACAATTTGCTCGACAACTTCTTCTCCGACTACAAAATGTTGGTGCGACATAAAATGTTGGAAGGGCAATGTGATAATATTAGGGAAGAACTGATGAAACAGCCCAAAAAAGCTGATGATTGAGGACAAGAAGAATGGATGTGAATTGATGAGAATAATAATAATATAAAAATATTCTGTATAAGTTTAGGCTCTCCTATATTCTTGATTCCCTCATAAATATACCCTCAACTCATTGTTCTATCACATAATTTTTATTGTAAGCAAAATGCCCTTGTGGATTATTAAAATATGTATAAATATTTAAAAATTGAATCTATGAATTAAATTAATTAACCTTAATTTAGAATTAAACCGAAAATTTTCCAAGACTAGATATTCAAATAATTTTTAATTTTATTTTTTTCAAGAAAAAAAATTCTTTTTTTTTTTACATGAATAAATAAAAAAAATAAGACTTTAAGTAAATGTTATAGTACAGATTTATGTATTGAAAAATAGGTAATTTTCTTTTAAAGTAAAATGCATAGAAAAAGGTGTTTAAATAGACGCCCAGAGAGAAAGAAAAATAGAGCCGTCCGAGAGACCGAAAATTTTCCAAGACCGAAAAAACTAAATAAAGTCTCGAGTCGAGACTCTAGACCAAGAATCTCGGACAACTCCCGTAATTACTAGGTCGTTGCTGTAGAACTTCTCTTTTTCCTAAATCTGATCATTTTTAAATCTGACTCATTTCAAAAATTCCATAAATTTACAGCGACCTAACCAATGTCACAAAAAAACAAAAAAATTTAAAAATAATTTCAGTCACGCTTAGCAGATACAAGTTCGGTAGAAATTTCATCGGTTACATTGCTGTTATAAAATTTTGTCTTTGTCAAATTTGGGCGTCGCTCCTCATAAATGGAGGTTTTGTTTTCTAAATTTTTAATTTAAAAAAATTAATGTCCGTTTTTTTTAGTTTGCCCATTTTTAACAAAAAAATAGTCAAATTAATTTTTTAGGGGCACGCCCAAGTAGGCGCGCTGCATAACGGTGCAAAGCCATAACTTGCTGGACAATGGCCGGCCCTTATCAATTTTGGTACCATTCTCTTTAGCTCGATGAGAGGAATCGTTTAATACTAAATTTGGTAAGATTCGTCAATCTTGAAGCAAGTTATGGCTTTGCGCCGTTATGGCCATGCGCCTACTTGGGCTGTACCCAATTTTTATTAATAAAGCACCTTTAGAGTCGGAATCCTCCAATTCAATACTTGAAGAGTCCCACAAAACAGAAGAATTATTTTTATAATCCTTGGAAGGAATGACTTCTTTGGTAAGCAGATGATGAAGAGACTTGAATTTAATTTAAAATTAATAAATTGGACACTAGAGTCTGACAAAAAATTTCTAAATTTATTACCAGCTGTCCACCTCCTTTCTCCTCAGATTCAGCCAATTTATGTCTAGGTTTGTTTATAGTCGGAAAAGTAACTGGGGCATTTGTTGTTTTCTTTGAATCCAAAATAACTATGCCAACGTCGTGGGTCCTTGGCTGAAAAAAATTTTTTTTTAATTTTTCAAAAAAATTTTTTGAACTTACAACAAACGTGTCAAATTCAGGTAGCTCCAAAGTCTCGCCTTTTGGAGTGTTGCAATAATGAAAAATTTTAATGTATGGATCAGGGTTGTTTGGCTGGGAAAATAAAAAATATTTTAAAACCCTTTTAGTTAAAAAATCCCCTTGTGGTTAAGTGGTAGTGTGTTTGCCTGCAGGGCTAAAGGGGTCGTGGGTTCGAACCTCTTTGCCTCCCACCATTTTTTAAAATTATTTAAATTTGTTTTTACCCTCCTAAACTCTTTATTTAGTTTTTCTAAAATATTTTAAAAATTTACCACTACTCCAGGAATCCAATCAAAGTCCTTCCCACACCCATCCAATTGAAAAGTGCCGTCTGGTTCAGTAAAAGTAATTCTTTAGGGAAAAAATTTTTTTAAATTTTTTCTTTAAATTATAATCAAACCTCGCTATAAGATATTCTCAAAATGGATACACCCTCTATTTAAGAGACGTTTTTTAAACTTGGTAGGTCACTTAGAGGAGGGGGCTGCCTGGACGATGCCCTCTAATCCATATAAGGCACAATAAAATAGTCTCTCATAATGAGGACATATAATATTAGGAGCACCTCTATTTAAGCTACACTTCTATTTAAGCGATACCCTCTATTTTAAGTACACCTAACTGATACACTAAAATATAGTCTCTTATAATGAGGGATACCTCTATTTAGTATACCTCTCAATATAAGCTACAATAATTTTTAACCCTTTTAGGCTAGCTTATAGCGAGGTTAGATGATTATATTTTTTATTTTTTACCCCATAAGATCATCGGGATCAACTACTTTAAGAACACCATAACCATCTCTATCATAGGCTCTAACTTCCTTTAAAATTAAAAAGTTTTTTTAATAATTCAATTTTAATGACACTCACAACATTAAATTGTTTAGAAGGGTCTTTTTGGCATAAAATAGCTCCGCGAACCTTTAAAATTTAATTTTTGAAAATTTTTTGGGGTCAAAAAATTTTGAAATTTCGGACCTACCCAAACACATTTTGACGCAGCTGACACTCTAGTAATTTCCATCAACAAAACAAATAATAAATAGATAAACATATTTTTTAATATTTAAATAATTTAACGTTAAATTCTAAAAAAAAAATTTTTATTTTAAAATTTCGTTATTTGATCAATATCCGCAAATCTAATCCGCAAATATTTTTAGAATAAAAATATATGTATATTTTTTATATCAACAGAAATTCTGATTTTTGTTAATCTAAATCAGAATTATTCTGTTTTTATTCTGAAAAAGCTTAAATAGCTAATTTCTGAATAAAACTTGCGGATTGTCCGCAAATAAATTGGCTGTACTTTAGTACGTGGGTGCAGGCTTTAAATTACAAATGTTATATCATTTGAAAGAGCTAGTCGAGCTGAGTCGAATGCCATCAAAATTAGCTCTAGGAAAAATTTTTGAACCGAGATACAGGCGATTGAAAATCGAAAAACCATAGGGGGGACCAAGCACTTTTTTGGGATGAAAAATTCGAAAATGCAAATGATACCTCATTCGAAAGAGCTCCTCGAGCTGAGTCGAATAACACCAAAATCAACGAAATCGGACTTGATTAGACAAAGTTATGATCTTTTATTTTAGCTCCTTACCTATGGCATCTGTGGAGATTTTTGCTGCTACGGAGGCCCCAAATACGTCCAGAGCAAGGGAGATAGGAATAGGTTTATGTTACGAACCCAGACCCATCGCCCGTAGACTCCCCGCGAGGCGCGTGCCGCAAAACCCCGCGCGAAGCGCGGGGTTTTGCACAAGCGCCTCGCCGACGACCCATAGGTTTAGGTTTTTTGTTTTTTGTGTCATAACTTTGTCTAATCTTGTCCAATCACGGTGATTTTGGTGTCATTCGACTCAGCTCGTCGAGCTCTTTCGAATGAGGTATTATTTGTATAAAAAATTTTTTATTCCAAAAATCGCCCTTTTGGACCTTCGATTTTTAGGAGTCTATATCTCGGTTCATTCAAGTCGGATTCCGTTGATTTTGGTTTTATTCGACTCAGCTCGACGAGCTCTTTCGAATGAGGTATAATTTGCATTTTCGAATTTTTCACCCCAAAAAAGTGCTTGGTCCCCCCTATGGTTTTTCGATTTTCAATCGCCTGTATCTCGGTTCAAAAATTTTTCCTAGAGCTAATTTTGGTGGCATTCGACTCAGCTCGACTAGCTCTTTCAAATGATATAACATTTGTAATTTAAAGCCTGCACCCACGTACTAAAGTGACCCCTATAATTTAATTAGACGAAGAAAAAAAGAAAGAAACACGAGAAACGGGAGAAAAGGAGGAAATAAATTCTAAAGGAAATTAAAGACTCTAAGGGGGTTCAAATTAAATTAGTGACCAAGAAAAAATATTTTTTAAATGACCAAAAATAATTGCGGATTAAATTTGCGGACAATGACCATAAATTTTTTTTCAATTAAAAATTTCTTAACTAAAAATCAATTTTAAATAGAAATTGATTTTTGCTTAAAGGAAAAAAATAGAAAGGTGAAAAACGATGAAAAAAAACTAGTTTAATATATTTGTTGTGTAAAAAGTAGAAGAAGAAGCAAGTAAATAATTGGTTTATGCGGATTGATTGATTAATAAATATAGAGAGAATAGGTTTTGACTAATTTTTAAATAGTTAATTAATGCTGTTTTGGAATTTTAATTAATTAATTACTCATGGAAAGAAAAAAAATAAAAGTAAAAAAAAATAATAAAAATGACCACTAATATAAATAGGTCCATTAGAGTCTGGACTTAAGGTTGACTGCTCTTATTAATCTAAATCACTTATCAGTCCACTCAAGATCAGTCTTTGTCAGTCACTTTTTTGTCGTTCTATTTGTTCTTAAAGGTCTCATTTAAAAAATATATTTATTTATTAGTCTTATCTACTTAGAAAATTTCTAGACAACCCTAAGACTCTTATGTCCTTTTAATCTCCTGGCTTTGTCCATGCGATGTTTTTTGACCATTTTTTCCATCCTTTTTTCCAATTTACTTAGAGCCTAATTAAACTTCTCTATTTACCTTCAAAGTCTTATCTTTGTGCACCTCATATTTTTTATACTAACTCCGTGACTCTAACGGTCCTGCAGGCGTAAAGAGGAGAGGAAAAATATGAGAGAAAATTGGAAAAATTTCTTGTGATCGTAGAAATTTATTTTAAAAATTTTAAAAGTGATTTTTCACATACAACACAAAAAAGTTATTTGAAGCGGAACACTCTCTCTCACAATAATCATTTAGTGATCAGCTGTGCTATATTTTTTAATGGAATTTTATTCATATAAATTTGAGAGATCCTAAAAGATCAACGGGGGAGAATAAAAAGTTTGAGTGGTGATCTTTTGGGTAGTCTCTTAGAAAGAATTCTTTTGACAAGTTATTTTAGTTTATTAGAAAAAAGCTGAATCATTTTGCTTTTTTTATTCATGAACGTAATTAAACACACACAACCGACTTGTATGAAAAAAGCTTTAGATAGTCTAAAAACTAAGGATTGGGAAAAAAATCTTTTTTTGACTAGTCCAACTTTAAAAATCCTCCTTATATTAGGTAACTTATTTAAAATAATACAAAGTTAAAGAAAAAATACATTCTTCAACCAAAAGAAAATTTTATTTTTTTGTTCATAATACCATAAAAAATAAATAAAATGGGGAGTAATTTTCATATAGTCAAAAAGTAATAGAGAGTAATTTTCATATAGTCAAATATTTAGAGTTCACATACTCACGCACGCAAAAAATATTTTTAATTAATTCAATCAGAAATTGAAGAAGAATCAGTCGAGTCATCAACAAATTCTTTTGATATTGGCTTTTTAATTGGGCTTGAATTTTTTGCTGATGATTTTGTTGTTGAAGGTTTAGTTGTTGATGGTTTTGAAGAAGAAGCCTTTGATGTTGCTTTTGCACTAGTTGAAGGTTCATCATCTTCATCATTGTTACTTTCTTCATCCGATTTTTGTTTTTTGTCTTTATAAATTTTCATTTCACGCTCATAGCGTTCCTTGTCTTCCTTAGCTTTTTGTTCATAAGGCTAGAGAGGAAAAGAAATTTTTTGTAACAAAAAAATCCCCCCTCCCCCCCCCCCATTTTTTACCTGTTTATCTTCAGCACTCATTTCCTTCCACATTTGACCAGCTCTAGTAGCAGTTTCAGCAATTGTATCACCCTCTTTTTTAATTTTTGAGCGATTTTCAGTTTGCCATAGAAAGAAGGCTGTCTAAAAAAATATTACAAATTTTATAGTTAAAAAAATTGTAAAGGGAGCCTTTTACTTTTTCCTTGTATATATTAGTGCTTATATTAAGAAATATTCTGAAAATTCAACGACACATAAAAATGGGTGAAAAGTAGTCGGAGACGAATATTCCGTTTATTTCCTTGGTGACGAATATTCCGCTGGAGACGAAAGTTCCGAAAATGTTGGAGACGAAAGTTCCGAAAAGTCTTGGAGACGAATGTTCCAGAGACGAAAATTCCGGCACCCAGTGTTTGGAATTTTGAAAATTGCTCGTACTCGTACACAGGTACGAGTACGAATTTTGGTTTCAGCAATTGTTTCAGCAGCACCAAAAACTCTTCCATTTTTTGCCAACTATCCGCCAACCTTAGTGTGGGGGCGCATCTTATTTTTTATTAACTCCTATAAGCATCCTCTCTCTTAGGGTTGCCGGGGAGAATTAACTCAAATCATCTATTAAATTTACCTGATTTCTTTTTGGAGCATTCGGATCTTTCTTCTTCTTCTTTTCCTTCTTATCATTCTTTTCGCCTCCTCCCTTTTTCGTTACTTTCTCCTTTTTATCCTTCCTTTCCTTTTTCTTCTTTTCACTCTTTTTTGTTGTTTTTTCAGTTTCCCCTCCTCCATCCATTAAATCATCAGAAACAGAAGCAGCCGCACTACTATCATATTCCTCATCTGGTTCAGATCCAGAACCTTCAGACGATTCCTTTTCTTTTTCACGCTTTTTCAAATCTTTTTCCATATCATAATCCTCTGTTTAAAAAATTTGATTTTAAATTTGATGGAGGGGAGGACTATTTTTATTTATGTGGGGGGAATGTTTTTAATTGGTTTTAAGTATATTTTAGAAGGTTTTGCCCTATCTTTTAAAGATATACCAAAAATCTGACACATAAAAAAAGAAAATATAGATATAAACTCCCACGTAGGGTTGTCGGTCCACCGGACTGAAGAACTGATGATTTTTCGATTCGGTTAAACTGCTCGGTTTCGGAATCTGAAGACTTTCCAAGAACCAATAACTCTACTCCCAAGTCCAACCAATCTTAGGGGTTTTTTAAAAGTTAAAATAAATCCAAAAAAAATTTCTTTACCATCTTCCGAATCTGAATCAGAATTTGCAGCTCTTTCCCTAGCATCATCTTTCAATTTTTCTTTATATGGATCCAATTCTTCATCACTAGAAGCAGCAAATTTGTCTTCTTTATAAGATTTTTCACCCAAACGTTGAGCATTCCGAATTTTTAAACCTTTAGATTGGACATAATCAAACAATTTGTTATATTCTTCCCTAAAAAATTTTGAAAATTTAATTGATAAAAATATTATAAAAGAAAAGAGAACAATAAAAATTGGACATCAGAGAGGTATTGACCCTGCGACCTCCCAACAGTTATTGATATGAGCTTCCGCTCGCCATGTACAGATCAGGGATGCCACGAGTAACCCAAAACCCGACCCGACATTTTTCTCAACCCGTGACACCCTGGTACAGATGATGCATAGATTGACAATGAGCTACATTTTCTCTTATAAAATAGATCTTAGACCTTGACCTAGTAAGTTCGAATGCTAGACCATTAGCTATGGTGTATAGGGATGACACGGATGAAAAAAATCCGTGTTCGGGTAATCCATGAAAGAAATATTTTTTAAAGTAATCTCCCTCACAAATCCTAATAGAAATTTTTTTCCAAATTTTAAGACTAACAAGGGAAACTCACGAACTATAAGTCAAAATTTAGGACTTTTTTTGATACCAATCGATAGAGCATCATCGATTTACTCTTGCAAATTTTTGGCTTTTTTTCCTAGGAATATGAAACTAAAAAGTTATGGGCCTTCAAAGTTTGCGATAATTAGGAACGCCTGAGACTCCCTTACAAATGAGAGAAATTTCCCTCCTAAGACCATTTTTATTTTCCTCTTTTCTTTTCCAGCGACTGACCATTTTGAATTTTTCACGTTGCTGACCCTTTTCCCTTCTCTCTTCTTTTCTTCTCACCGTTGCCTATCTTCCCAGATCGACAGTAACACCGTCCTCTTGTGTTCCTTTTCTCCCCCATTTTTGCCAAACTTTGAAGGCCCATAACTTTTTAGTTTCATATTCCTAGGAAAAAAAGCCGAAAATTTACAAGAGTAAATCGATGATGCTCTATCGATTGGTATCAAAAAAAGTCCTAAATTTTGACTTACAGTTCGTGAGTTTCCCTTGTAAATGGAAAGGACCAAACACATAAACAAACCACATCTCTTAAACCCTCCCAAAAATCAATAAAAAAACCAACTTTCCAATATTACTAAAAGTAATAGATGTTCCACTTCTTTGTACAATTTCAAAATCAAAAGAACGTGTAGAAACATCAGAACGAGCAAAATGAACATTATCAACCTCTTCAAACCGAATATATAATGCTGGTTTGTGGACATAAACAAATCCTTTTTCTAATGGATATAAAAATCCCATAGATTGACGAACGGCACAGGAAATTGCTGGAGTGCCCGAGGCTCTGAAAAAATTTTTTTTTGAAAATTTTTTTAAAAATTTTAAAGAAAACCCTGTAAAATTTCCAGGAACAATAATTCGAGAATTAACCAAAACTCGAAATAATTTGGCAATTATTTCATAAAGATATCCACGCATATGCATATCCAATTTGTTCTGGTATTGCTGGGCAAGTTGTTCTCTAGAAATTTTAATAAATTAGAATTTTTAAAAATTAAAATTGATGAAATAGTGAATTTAATAGGCCCTATAAGTTGACCAATAAAATGTGGAAAATTAAAAAAGAATTTTTCAATTAAGGGTCAGGGATTTTATCTAATATTAAGCGCATTACAAAAAGTAAGTCATGAAAATTTGATTAAAATTTTAAAAAAATTTGGGAGGAAAAATAGGATAAAAAGACTCGGCACATGTGAAAATGTTTTTATCCATGGAATATCCCTCCCCGGAATTCTGCTGGAGAATTACTCTACAAGGTTTTGCAAATAATTTCCATACTCGGTAGTAAAATAAAAAACATCAGAGTTAGGGGTGGGGCCCGGTCCGCTCCGAAAGATCGAGTCGGGCATTGAATTCTGGCCCGAAAAATGACTCGAACAACCCTTAACAGAGTACTTACAATTAGACAAAATTTTTAATTAAATATAAACAAACTCTGTCAAACACAAATCAAGTTCAATATGATCCTCCTTTGAAAATTCCAAAACAAGAAAAGGATATCTAGTTTGTCCCTGTCGAATTGGAGGATTTATGTGCAAAACAAAATACATATGTCTTCCATCTTTGTGTGAAAGTAAAAACATTCTCATAATTGTTTTTAGAGGTATTTTGTAGTCATAAGATTTTCCGTGGAAAGAAAGATGATTTGGAAAGACTTTGATTTCATAACGTCCACGAGGTGTTGCCAATAAAATATCTGGAAGTGTAACAATTGCTTGGTCTTTTTCACTTTCGACCTCGGCAAATCTCATTACTTCTTTACGAAATTCCTGAAAAAATTAAACAAAAATTTTGCGCATTAAACTTGCGGACAAAAATTTTGTCCGCAAATTTTTTACGGACAAAACAATTTTTTATAAAAAATGATAAACCTCAACAATATCCTGATCCTCATTTTCTGGATCTTGTGGAATGTGAAAACGCATTTCAGTAAGTTGAACAGGAGATTCCTCATTTGCAATAAATTCAACAATAGCCTCAGACTTGGTCCCAACACAACGCATTACATTAGACAAAGGAACTTCAAAGGCAATTTTCTCGCCAATATTGAAAATTAAATTCTGTCCTAAATAACATTTTATCAGTTAATTGTATGAAAATAACGAAGCAGGGTAACATAATCCTTAGGAAGTGGTGAGGGGGAGAGGGGAGAGGGGGAAGGGAGAGGTCTGTCTACTGCTAGCAGTTGACAGGTACCAGCCGGAACCCACATCCAGTTTTACAATTAGGGCTGCCAAAATGGACTGACTCGGGCCGAAAGAACAAGTCGGGCCTAGATGTCTGACCCGAAAAAGACACGTACCGGCCCGTCTCGATAAAAACAAGCCCGAAAAAATGCCTCGACAGTCAGCCCGATTCGAAAACGGTAACCCTATTTACAATATCTCAAATTGGCTGCGGCAGGGCAGGCCTGTCTAAATCAATAAAAAAATTTAAAGTAACCTTCAAATTCAGTCTCTCCATAATTCCACCCTTTCAATGAAAGGTCATTCCTCTTCAAAGAAGATTCGAGCTTTGAAGAAACAAAATTTGAAATTTTATCGAAATCCTTAAAATATTTTCTTTGAAATTAATTTCCTCAATAAAAATTACTTACACTTTCTTTCAACCCTCCAAAACGATGATGAACTCCTTGATTCGTTATAACCTTAATTCCAGGCTTGTTTCCCAACTTTTGCCAAGCAAATTGATCAATCTCTAGAGGGCTTATAGTCATCAATTTTCCTGTCGCTTTACTTTTAAATTGGACGCCTTGTTTAGAAAACTTGAGAAATCCGTCGTTCTGAAATTTTGGAAAAATTTGCGGATAACTTTTAAAAATTTGCGGACAAAAAATTTGCGGACAACTTTAAAAATTTTTGAGGAAAATAAAATATTCTTGAAAGCACACGATATGCCGAGCTCCGAAAGAAAAAAATTTCCAGAAAAATAGGACTTGACTTCAAAAAATGAAAAAAACCTTCCCAAGAATCAACCAGTGTTTATAAATAAATTCGGGAGAAATATCAACCTATCAAAAATATTTCTTCGTCATTTATTGGAAATCAATTTGACCCAATGAGATTTCAAACCCAAAAATCCAGAAAAAAATAAATAAATTAAAAAAAATACCAAGCCTCCCATCTCTTCTTGAAAAACATTTGCAAATTCTATAGTGTCCGCCATTGAAGAAGAAAAATAAATTTATCAATAAAAATAACCTCGAATTAAACCTAACAAAAAATCTAAAAAGTAAAAAATTTTTTTTTTATTTTTTAAAAACCCAAACTCAATTTTTAAATTTTTATATACCCAAAAATACAAGTGAAATACACAAATCAATAAAACAAACGAAAATTATATTAGCGAATATATGGAAATGATTTATACAAATCCTAACAAGTTGGGACGCCATTAATGGCTTTATTGCAATAAAAGGTATGAGTTGAGGGAATATTTAAATATGAGGGAATCAAGAATAGGAGGGACTTGTCAAAAAATTGGTGTTTTTCCCCCAAAAAATTGATTTTTCCAATTAATAAACGAAACGCCAAAAATAATATTATCCTTGAATTTTCAAAAAATTCAAAAAAATTTCCTCAAAAACACCAATTTAAAGACCAGTATATTTTACCTAATCAAGGGCCTATAGAATATTTTTATATTTTATCAATCCACATCAATTCTTATTGCTTCTTCCCCCTTCAATCATCAGCTATTTTTGGCTGTTTCATCAGTTCTTCCCTAATATTATCACATTGCTCTTCCAACATTTTATGTTGCACCAACATTTTGTAGTCGGAGAAGAAGTTGTCGAGCAAGTTGTCTGGACTGGAAAAAAGAGAAAAAAAATTTTGGGGAAAAAATCAGAAAATTTAGTGTTTACATCAATTCGAAGAAGTCATCCACATTGTTGGCTTGCAATGCCAATTTCCTCACTTTTTCTCGCGCTTCGAGTGGACTAAGCGAACTGACAGAAGACTGAATAGAAGAGGGAACAGACTTCATATCTGAAAATTATTTTTGAAGAGTGAAATCCTTTAAAAAATCACACCTTCAAATGTGCTTGTTTCCACGTCGCCAGTACATGTCGATCCAGTGAAGTCGTCTAACGAGGCAGAGGGCCTAACAGAGTATCTCAACAATTGCCCTTAAAAATTTTGAAGGTTTGGCTTTGAATGTTTTTTAAAAGTTTTTACATTTTTCCGGATCAAGCTCTTCCAATGTATGAAAACTTTCCGACGACACACCAACAGACATAAAGTCTATACCCCAGTCCTCATCCACGAAGTACGACTCTTTCTGAATGGTAGTTTGAAGGCTCACTGTTTCTCTCGCTTCGGGAGGACTAAACAGAAAACTGACAGAAGACTGAATAGAAGAGGGAACAGACTCCATATCTGTCCCCAAGTCGCCAGTAGACGCCGATCTAGTTATTGTTGAAACTGACACTGGAGTGCTCGGGGATAGGACATTTCCGGTACACGCCGACAGAGTGAAGAAGTCGTCGAATGAGGCAAAGGGTCTAGTAGAGTATTCCAACAATTGCCCTGAAAAATTTTGAAGGAAGTTTGGCTTTGAATGATTTTAAGTTTTTACATTTTTCCGGATCAAGCTCTTCCATGGTATTCATTGTACTCACACGTTCCCACGACCCAACAACATCAGCAACAGACACAGTGTCCCTACACGACTCCGTTTGCAAGAAGTACAACTCCTGAATGGTAGTTTGATGGCAAGTCTTTGTAGAATTGATATCTGAGAATTGGAGGAAAATTAGAGGGAAAGGATCCTTAAAGAATTCACCCTCAAGTGAACCTAGAAGAGGTTCAAGACTGAAGTTTTCAGATGTCTGGCCAAAGTAGTCAGAAGATGATGTCAAATTGCTGGCTGCTGCCTTGTCGCTTCGTCCTTTTGCTGTTACAACATCAAGTGAAGTAGGAGGGAGGTAGTCGTATGACCTGACGGCTAGAAGTCGGTTAGAGCAAGCAGGACGGGCCTCCTCGCAGTACACAGACGCTTAAAAATGTTTTAAAAGATCATTTTGAATAACGATTTTTACAACTTACATTGTTCCTCATTATCGTGCTTCTCCACGGTTTCCAACTTGGACTTTCCCGAGAAGGTTGGATGTTTGTAGCCCATTATAGCATCTTGGTCGGCAAGTAATTTCATATACTCAGGAGAAAACTCAAAGAAAGCTTCGCAGGATTTTGTATGCTGACAGCCATAAAAGCAATTATATTGCGAGCTAGGACGATCACACCACTCCTCCTTTGGAAATTTCTTCCTGTCGTTGAGAAGTTGAGGCGCGCTCCGCAGATGGACCCGATCAAGAATACCCCCTAAAAATAATAACGCTTTAAACATATTGGTTAGTGAATGGATCTTACATCCCAAACGCTTTAGACACTCCTCCCAAAAAGCCTCCCTCCTCTGGAAAAAGCTAAGCTGTTCTTTCTGCTCCTCCTTCTGCACAGGCTGAACTGGCACATCGTTCTGGTTCGCCGGTTTGTCGAATCGTTGACGCAATTCCTGCATGACACTCGTCAGATCTTCTGTTGTCGTTTGCAGTTGTTGTTGCTTCGGGTCGAACTCGCCGAGAAGTCTGTCAGAGCAAGCAGGTTGATCAATGGCCTCATCGCAGTACTTGGGCGCTTTAAAATGTTAAAGGATTAATAAATTCTAAGCTCGCTTACATTTCTCCTTATCATCAAGCTTCTCCATGGTTTCCCGCTTGGACTTGTTTTTCAAGAAATCCGGAGTTTCGGGATCCATTTTGACAGCAAGCTTCTTCAGTCTAGGAGAATACACGAAAAGGGACGGGCAGGATTTGGTATGCTGACGGCCATAAAAGCAATCAGGCCAAAGGAGAAATCTTTTTGAACAATCACACAACTTCCCCTCTGGAAATTTGTTCCAATGGTAGAGAAGTTCTGTCTCACTGCACATCTCGATATTGCAGAAAATATCCCCTAAAAATAAAAATTTAAACAGAATAGCTGGTGAATGTATCTCTTACATCCTAAACGCTTCTGACACTTCCGTCGAAAAGCATTCCTTCTCTGAAGATAGCTACGCTGCTTTTTCTGCTCCTTCTTCTGCACAGGCTGAACTGGCACATCGTCCGGGTTCGTCGGTTTGTCGAATCGTTGACGCAATTCCTGCATGACACTCGCAAGTTCTACTGCTGTCGTTTGCGGCTGTTGCTTTGGGTGACAGCAGTTGTGTGATGGAGACGTCATTGTAGTTTAGTCCTGTCGATGAGTGGCGTGGTTAGAGGCAAAGGGAGATATTGAACATTTCAATAAAACTGCTTTTATATTCCCCCTACGTTTCTTTGCTGGAAATTTCGCAGTTCTTTCTTATGAATATACTATAAAAGACCCCCAACATGTATTCATTTCCAACACCTCTACAAAACAATCATCACATCTCTACAAACGTCTACATCGTCTACACAAACAACTCTTCATGCTCGGCCTTCTTCCATTGGAGCTCGACACCGGACCCAGGATCAGGAAGTCATCAACGCTGTGCTCTCTGCTGCTGCTGCTCACCATCGCACTTGCAGTTCCCGGACAGGTCAAAAGTGAAGAAGTCGGATTCGGCAAGCACACAAAGGATGGAAACGACAAAGTGACGCTCGCCGACTACACCATAATTGCCAACAGGACGAACTTCGACTTTGCTGATGGTAACTTCAGGAAGCTGTATCCGGACGCCTGCGATGTTATAATAGAAGACGACTACATGTGAGGACTTTTTTATTCTTTTCGGAGCTAATTGTAACTAAAGTTTTATTTTATTTCAGCGAGCTTCGGTACAACAAAGGCAGCAAAGGATGCACTGTGGATCTGCTCAGCACCAACGCGGCGAACATCAACAAGATCAAGTTCAAAACCGGAGTGCGAAGTGGCGCAGAAGGAGGACTCAACGATTGCCTTGATGAAACTAACGACTTCGAGAATAGCTATAACAACACGTGAGTTTTTGAGTTTGTCGATTTTAATTAGCTTATTAATTGACTTGGCTTTTTAAATAAAATTTTTTAGTTTGCCTTTCGCCTACAGCGTAAACAATACGGTCATGGAAAAGCTCAACACCGGCCCGTATACGGATACAAAGCACTGCAACAAACCAGATAGGTGTAAAGTATTTCATGGAAACTGCATGCAGCATACATCACTTCAAGTCTCATGGAGCAGATTGGATGGCAAGGTCTATGCTCACACACATTTAAGTAAGCTCACACATTTAAATAAGTTCAATATACGCACAAAATATTTTAGTTGGTGAGGATCAACACAAGGGCGGCCTTAGGTGGGACGGAACGAGCGAGAGTGACAGTGCGACCTTCAATCTGGAGATAAACAATAGCGACGGATTCAACCTGGATGGAAGGTCCTTCAATCTTTTGAGTGATGCCGCCTGCCTTCCAAAGAAAGACCCCCTCTTCAAACCCGAAACATGGAAAATAACGGATGGAAATCACAACGACAAACATCTGCTTGTATTCAGCCTGCTTCGCCAAACCTCTTCTCGCATATTCAAGGAGTATAAGCTCACAGATGATCATCCGAACGGGCCGAAGTGTGAACTCTTCGTTCAATTTGTAAGTTTCTATCCATTTTGTAAGACCTTTCTAATAATTTTTCCTAGGATACAAACGACTACAAGATGCTCGTTGTCAACATTCCAACGACAACGCCACCGACTACTTCAACTACCACTGAGGATCCACCAACGGAAACAGAACCGCCTGAAACGTCAACAGATCCCTCTGGTCCTTCATCGACAACTTTGACTACGACCGACAACAGCTTCTCTTCCACCACAACGACATCTCGAACAACAACGAGTCCACAGCAGCAGGAGGATTGTGGCCGAGGTCTCTACATTGCAATTGGCATTGCTGTTGGCCTCTTTGTCGGGATCGTCATTGCAGTTTTAGGCTGGTTCTGGATGAGGGACAAGGCAGAAAAGGATAAGAAAAAGTGGAAGCAGGACGCCGAACGCGCAGAAGACAAACGTCTGCGTGCACTGTACGAGGCTGAGAAGAAGCTCAAAGGCAAAAAGGCCCTCGGGACATTTGATGAGTGGAAAAAGAATGTGAGTTTAAAATTTGGGCAAATTAATCAACCTTCTTTTCCCATTTTTTCAGAGAAAGGAGAGCGATGAAACGACTGCGTTTGAGATGGGTTCAGTCGACGACTTGTGCGCTGTAATCTGGAAGAAAGTGGAGAAAGATCACGCCAAAGCCAAGATGCAGTTCCTTGTAGACCAGTTCGAGAAGCATAGGGACAAAGAGGTCTACGATCGCGAATATGAGCCGGAAAAGACTATAAAGGGATATGATGCCGTTGGGCGTTACCAGGATTGGAAAATGGTGAGAAAAAAATATTTTTTTAATGTCAACTATTCATTTTTATATTTCAGAGGAGGAACATCTATCCGTTCGAAGTGATCGATGGAACGTCAACTGCGCTTGAATATGGGAGGGGAAAGAAGGCATATGATAAGCCGTTTCTTCCCGGGGCCGTTGATGAGTCGATTCCAGAAACTGAATAGGGAGGAGTTTGGGCCCGGAAGTTGTGTGAAGGTGACGCTTGAGAGATATAAAAATGTGTGATTATCTATATATTGTTCCTTTGCTATGTCCCCCTATATATATATTGTTCACATTGTTCCCCCCATATATTGTTCTCTCATTGTATGTATTGTATATTTCTTGTTGTTTGTATTGTATTTGAATTGTTGTATTCAATTGTATTTTTGTGTTGTAAATAAATTGTTGTGTTTGTGTTGTTTTTTATAGACTCGGAAGATTAGGAAATACCCCTTATTTTAGTTAGCTCTAAACTGAACACAAAAATCCGCCCGATTTGAAAAGAGATCTAACTAGGGTCTCCGATCCTCTACAATCCATTCCCTGGCATGCGCGTTTCCGAAAAGTTTCCAGTGCTTGGAAGCTCGTACCAAAATTCGTACTCGGACTTAGGCACGAAATACGAGTACGAGCAAAAAATAGGCTGGTACGAGTACGAGGTCAAAAACATTTTAGGCTTCCAAAGAAAGACTTGGAATTTTATACAATCCCTAAGGTTGGAAAATAGATAAAAAGATATTTGTTCATTTTTAGTTTATTTTGACTTTTGTTATTTTTCCAATTTCCAAAATTATTTTTTTGTGAATTTTCCCTTCATTTTAGAACGTGGTGGAAGAAATATTTTGTAAACTTAAACATTATTATAACCAATTAAAGCACTCTAAATATACTTGTATAGCTTGCGCAACGAAAATCACCAAAAATATTTTCAACGGAAATCCCGCTGTGGAAAATAAAACCCTTCTTAATGGCCAAAGTTTTTGTTTAAAAAATAATGGAACAATAGGTGTTGAAAAAATATTTGTATGGAAGGTTTAGGTAAACAAACAAAACTAACTAAATAACTCTTAATAAAAATTCATCCGGAAAGGTGTGAAAACACATTAGTGTATATAAGCTTTGTTTATTTTTCCTATTTCTTTTCTTTTCCGGAAAGGTTGGATAAATTTTGAATAATATTGGAGGGAGTGTATTTTATTGGGTAAACCTAAACTGACTTAATACGCAACTGAGTCCCGGCCCTATAACTTTTGAAAGATTTGACACTTGTTAATGATATTGGTACTATTCGATAGAGAATTGAATAGGCTACAAGATACCAAAAAATTAAAATTTTTGATCAACTGGTAAAAAAGTTGTGATCGATAACGTTCCAAAAAATCACATTTTTTCTGAAAATATTTGAAATTTAGACCAAAAAACTTTCTATCAATCAGTCAATAATTGTGATTTTTTGGTATATTGTAGTGTATTCAATTCTCTATAAATTAGTGCCAAGAAAATTAAAAAGTAACAATCCCTTATTGAGTTATAGGAAAAAGAGTAACCAACCCTAAAAATGTTTGCTTCATATTTCACTATAAAAACCGGAAATGAAATTATTTATTTTCTTTTCCGGAAAAGATTGGAATAGAATTTAAATAACATTTAATAGGCGTTGAAAATACTTATTTTCTTTTCCGGAAAAGGTTGGAATAATATTTAAAAAACATTTACTAGGTATACATATTTCTCATATAAAAACCGGAGAGTTTATTTTTCTTTTTCTTTCCGGAAATTATATTTAAAAATAATTTTTAAGAAATAAAAAAATATTTTCAAACCCCTTTTTCCTTTATTTTAAAAAGCCTTGTTGACTCCAATTAATCTTTTCAAGTTTAATAATTTTTTCAGGTCAAAAAAGGCAATCTCTTCGACTTAATTTTTGTAACAATTCTCTTGACCCCACACAACTTTCGCGCAAACAAACAAACAGAAAAAAAATAATTTTTTACTTAAAGCTTAATTTTATTTTCTTGAGAGGTAGAGGGAAAAGAACTCCCCTCGCGCACTCCCCTTAATTTTTTTTCTTTTTTATTTTTCTATTTAAGGAGGGGGAACAGTTGACTGTAGAAAAGGAAGGAGAGAGTGGTAAGGTAGAGGAATTTGTTCTCTCGACAAGAAAAAAAAATTTTTTTTATTAAGAGAGGAAGGAACGGAGGAAAGTAACCAACCTTAAAAATGTTTGTTTTTGGATAACAAAAATAAATAAAAAAAATAATTTTTTTTTCTTGGTCAAGAGTATTTTCCTTCTTCTCTAACAAATAAGGTAAGTAAGGTAAACAATGAAATTTTCTTCCCGTTCACTTCCTTTTTTTTCTCATTCACTTTAAATTTACTAAACCCCTCTATTTTTGTCTTCCATTCACACGATTTTTAATGAAAAAAAGTAATTTTAACAAATAAAAATTTTTGTGACAAAATGGGCAATTTTTGCCTTAGTGGCGAAATGGCAAAAAATTTTGTTTCAAATAAATCAAGGTTTTTGAGGAAATTTTGAAAAAAAATTTATTCAAAAATAATAAAGTAAAAGCTATATATTTTTCAAAAGGTATGAGATGTGAAATTTAAAAAGGCAACAAAACGCCAAAAAAAATTTTTTTTAATTTTTTTCGAAAAATTTTTTGAAATTTTGAAAAATTTTTTTTTCAATTTTTTCGAAAAAAATTTTTTGAAATTTTGAAAAAAATTTTTTTTGACGTTAAAAAAAAATTTTTGGAATTTACATTTGGACAAAAAAAATAAAAAAAAATTTTTTTAAGTAAAATCAAAAAAAAATTGTACATAAATAAAATTGTCAATTTGCGGCTCCATTTTTATTTAATAATAAAATTTGATTTGGAATATTATTAACACCTCCAATAGAAGAAATATTTGTTGTATTATTATTACTCCTGTCTTCTCCTGATAAATTTTTATTTTGTTGTAATACTTCATTTTTAATTCCCAACATTACGCCAAAACGAAGAAAAAGGCCTTGAAAAAAATTTTTTTTATTAACAAGAAAGTAGGAAAGAAATGAGATAAATGAGAGGTCTTTCAAATTATCTCTAGACATGGAACTGAAAATGATTGTGAGATAATTGGGATAAGTCCCAGAGTTGTGGGATAAGTCACAGATCATGTTATATCCCAGGGAAAAGTCCCAGGTTATATTACAGCTATCCCCTTTTTTATATGAGACAAGATTCTAGTGGACCTTTTGGAAGTTTGACTTATCCCAGCTTCAAAACAAGTGAGAGGGTCTTTCAAATTATCCTAGCCTTGGAACTGAAAACTGTGAGATAATTGGGATAAGTCTCAGATTCGTGGGGAGAGGGGGGGGGGGAAGTCCCAGGGAAAAATCCCAGGTTATATTACAGTTATCCCATAAACCTTTCCCAATTATCCCCCACACTCTCTAGCTTATCCCAGCTTTTTTTTTAATTAATTTTTTACTTCGAATCCGTTCAAGTTCAGTACGTGTCTCAACCAATTCTCTTTCTTTTTCTATTAAACGTTGTTTTTCTAATAAACAATTTTGGCAATTAAAAGAAGACGAAAATTGGTGTTGGGGAGGGAAATTAAAATGTTGTTGTTGAGTTGAATTAAATTGTTCAGAAATTATTGAATTTGGGGGAAAATCGGTTGAAGTAGTTGAGGAACATGCTGAAGATGCTGAAGAGGAGCATAATGAAGAGGAGGAGGAAGGGCATATTACTGGTGATGTTTTTTGAGGGCTAAAAGTAAGAAGAAAGGTGTGATAAGCTAAAGGGAGTAGTAAAAATACGAGCTCTCTCCCAGTTATCCCGATTGGAATGAAAGGAAGGTATAAGATGGGAGACTTTCAAGCCTCAATTCTACTCAAGGTTTTCCCGAATAAACGACCAACTCCAAGTCATCCCCAATTCCAAATCATCCCATTCATATACCCCAAGTTCTGAGTTATCCCAAATTTGTGAGTAATAAGATAGTCCAATTACTATGCTATTTCATAGTCCAATTACTATGAAATAGCTAGTTCAGAAAGTGTGTGTCTACTCTGAATTATCCCTCCAACTTCCAGTTTATCCCATATATTTCCCTAGTTATCCCACTCTTACACATCCCAAGCTCTGAAATTTATGTGTGATAGCAAGTCTCTTATAACCACAAAAACCTCTGTATAACAACTCCTAAAATTTAAATATTTACCTAGCAGAAGAAAAATAGGCATCAGCAGCCAATAATTGTAAAATTGGGTGTTTAGACAAATCATTTAAATTATCAAAAATAGGTAGAAGAGGAGGAGGTTTTGGAGGGTTTTCTTCAATTTTTATTAATTCTTCGTTTTTATTTTCTTTTAAATGCATTAATGTCCGATGGTAAATATAGGCACTCTAAAATTTAAAAATTTTTTTTTATGATACTCTAGTGTACCTATTTGAATTTTAAGGTTTCGGAATAGATTAGAGGGCAGATAAAAAGATAGCTCTAATATACCTAGGTCTCTCCCAAATCTCTTCACGGATTATCTTGCAATTTTTAAATTTTCGTATACGAGACCCCAATTCGTCCCAGTGACTAAAAATCCCCATTTCGTCCCATTGAATAAAAATCCCCAATTCGTCCCATTGAACAAAAAACCCTAATTCGTCCCTCTGACTAAAAACCCCAATTGGTCCCAGTGACTAAAAACCCTAATTCGTCCCATTGAATAAAAAACCCCAATTAGTCACACTGACTAAAAACCCCCCAATTCGTCCCACTGAATAAAAATCCCCAATTCGTCTCACCCTAATTCGTCCCACCCCAAAAATTAAAATAAAATTCTCACTTGGTTAGTAAACTTTTGTGGGCACAAATTGCAAGAAAAAATGGGTTGTTGTAATTGTTCATTATTTTGATTATTAATTATTCCATTACAATTTAAAAAAGCAGAAAATAAATTTTTATTATTTTGTTGTTGCTGTTTTTGTATTGCTAATAAATAATTTAAACGATTTAAATTTAATTGTTGTTGTAAGGGGGGTAATGATTGTTGTTGGTGGGGTATTGGGGGTATATTTAGTGAAGGGGAAGGTTGGTAAATTATTGGAGAGGAAGTTGGAGGTTTTGAATTAATTGGAGATGAAGATATTGAGACGTTTAAAGCCTTTAAATGGAAAAAAGAAAATTTTTTGTCTCCTGTATAAGTGTAGGTTAACGGTTAATTACGAAACTATCTGGAGCCAATAAAACAATCAAATGGGACAAAAAAAATGTGAAATTTTGTATTGATAACACTGATAGGGGTTTGCTACGTTCCTTAAAAATTTTAAAAAATTTTTTGCTCCCTAAAGACTACTCGGACATTTTTTAGTAAATTAGTAAATACACAAACACAAATTCAGGAAAGAACGTTATATAATATATAGCCTATTAAAGATGGCTATAACTAAAGTTGAAGAGATTTTGTGTAGCTCAGACGTCATGGTCGAGAAAGTTGGATATTTATGACTAAATCTAGCTTCGACGCCGGCTTCAGACAAAAGTGGATTCAAGCGATAGTGGATACTTTCTGCTCCTTATTCAGCACAGGCTGAACTGGCACATCGTCCGGGTTCGTCGGTTTGTCGAATCGTTGACGCAATTCCTGTATGACATTCGCCAGTTCCCCTGCTGTCGTTTGCGGTTGTTGTTGCTTTGGGTGACAGCAGTTGTGTGTTGGAGACGACATTGTAGTTTAGTCCTGTCGATGACTGGTGTGGTTAGAGGCAAAAGAAGATAATGAACATTCCACTAAAACTGCTTTTATAACCTCCATCTCTTAGTTGGTAATTTCGGTTTTCGTTCATGAGAATATACTATAAAAGCCCCCCACATTTCATTCATTTCCCACCAGCTCTACAAAACAATCATCGAAACTCATCGAACGTCAACATCGTCTACTGCAACTCTACATGCTCATCCGCTGCCTTCATCCAATGGACCTAGACACCGGACCTTTGGCCAAAAAGTCGTCAACGCTGTGCTCTCTGCTGCTGCTGCTCACCATCGCCGCACTTGCAGTTTCCGGACAGGACAAAAGCGAAGAAGTCGGATTCGGCAAGCACACAAAGATAAACAACGACACAGTGACGCTCACCGACAAGACCATAATTGCCAACAATACGTACTTCAACTTTACTAGTTGTCGCTTCAAGGAGCTGTATCCGGACGCCTGCGATGTTACAGTCGAAGATGACTACATGTGAGGACTTTTTTTATTCCTTTTCTAAGGCTAATCGTAACTAACATTCTATTTTGTTTCAGCGAGCTTCGGTACAACTACGGCAGCAAAGGATGCACTGTGGACCTGCTCAGCACTAATGCGGTGAACATCAACACGATCAAGTTCAAGGCCGGAGTGCGAGGAGACGCAAAAGGAGGACTCAGCAAATGCCTTGATAAAACTACCCTCTTCAGGGACAGCTATAACAACACGTGAGTTTTTTTAAGTTAGCCAATTTGGTTTTCACTTAATAGAGACTTAAGTTTTGTTAAATTTTTTAGCCTGCCTTTCGTCTACAGCGTGAGCAGCACGGTCATAGAAGGGCTCAACAGTCGTCAGCATAGGGATTTTGAGAAGGACTGCAACGACTTTGGCGGCTGTAAAGAATTCAAGGGGATTTGCATGCGGCAAACATCTCTTCAAGTCTCATGGAGCAAGTCTGGGAATATGGTCTATGGTTACACACATTTAAGTAAGCTTACACGCATTTAGGTAAGTTAAATATACATTAAAATATTTTAGTTGGAGAAGATCAACTCCTTGGTCTTAAGCGGAACAGAACGAGCGTGAATGACAGTGCGACCTTCGATCTGGAGATAAATAGCGGCGGCTTCATTTTTGGCGGAGAGCACTCCAATCCTTTGACGGCGGCCGTCTGCGTCCCAGAGAAAGATCCCATCGTCGAGCCCAAAGCATGGACTATCAAGGATGGGGAGCACAGGGACAAACACTTGCTCGTCTTCAGCCTGCTTCGACAAACCTCTTCTCTCGTGTACAAGGGGCTCCGTCTCACACAAGATCATCCAAAGGGACCACATTGTGAACTCTTCGTTCGATTTGTGAGTTTTTTTCATTTTTTCCTTCGGTTGCTGTTTTTACCTTTCTAATAATTTCGGTTTTCCTAGGATACAAAAGACTACAGCCTGCTCCTTGTCGACAACTTTGCAACAACAACGCAGCCGACTACGACGACTACTGCAATGACCACAAATGCTTCAGCAGCGGAAACATCAGAGACGCCTGTAACGACAACACCTTCATCGGCAACTTCGCCTGCGACCGTCGACAACTTCACTTCCACCAGAATGACATCTCAGACAGCGGCAAAGTGCCCGGAACAACAGGAGTGTGGCGGAGCTCTCTACCTTGCGATTGGCATTGCTGTTGGCCTCATTGTCGGGATCATCATCGCAGTTTTGGTCTGGCTCTGGATGAAGAACAAGGCAGGAAAGGATACGAAAAAGGGAGGGAAGCAGGACGCCGAACGTGCAGAAGAAGATCGTCTGCTTGCGCTGTACAAGGCTGAGGAGAAGACCAAAGGCAAGAAGGCTGTCGGGACATTTGCTGCATGGAAAAAGAATGTGAGTTTAAAAATTTAAGATAATACATTTAATCAACCTTCTTTTCCCATTTTTTCAGAGAAAGGAGCTGAAGACTGCGGTGGGGCTGCCTTCAATCGAGGACGAGATCGCCGCAATCTGGAAGAAAGTGGAGAAGAAAAAGGCCATGGACAAGATGCAGTACCTTGTGGATCAGTTCGAGAAGCAGAAGGAAAAAGAACTCTTCGAGCGGGAATACAAGCCGGAACTGAAAAAGAAGGGACTTGCAGCTGTTGGGTCTTTCGAGGAGTGGAAAAAGGTGAAATTTTAAACATTTTTTCTCTCTCTGAATCTTAGCTAATCCTCCCAATTTTTATTTTTCAGAACAAGAACATTGCGGCGAGGTTCACCTTGGACGACGGGACAAGGACGGCGATTGAATACGAGCAGCCAAAGGTCATCGAGAAGATCGTCGAGGTTGAGAGGGTCATCATTGAGAAGGCTGACGAGTGGACAATCGAGGAGAACCCGACAATTGAGGAGCAGGAGAGACTGGCGGAGATAAAGGCGGCGAATAGAGGCGCTGTGGACGGTGTTGAGGTTCCAATGTCTGAGGAGGAGCAGGAGGTTGATGAGAGGTGGATTCCGCCGTCGGAACCGAATAATAACCCGAGCGAGAATAGCTTGTTGTGATAAATTTGTGTCACCATATATTGTTCTCTCATTGTATGTATTGTATATTTCTTGTTGTTTGTATTGTATTTGAATTGTTGTATTCAATTGTATTTTTGATGTGTGTAAATAAATTGTTGTGTTTGTATTGTTTATTTGATTCGATAAATTAGGGATGCTTCCATTTAGTCCAAATTTTCCTTGTTAAATAGGTTCTCCCCAGACAAACTTGTAACCATTTAATATGGGTATAGATTAGGAAAGGGCTATAAAAATAGACAAAAATGAAGGCCGTTTTTTTGAGTAAACCTTAAAAAATATGAAAAAAATTTCCCTGAGTAAGAGGCCGCCACTTAAACTTGAATAAGCTTGAATTTGAATAGCCCGAGTCTTTATTTGATTGTTTTATTGCGTCGTGTCCGTACGCACTAGGGACACATGGTCCCTACAGACTACTTAAAATTTCTTTCTAAAATTCATAAAATATATATGCCAGATTCACTACTTTCTCTCTTTTTAAGGTTAAAATAAAAATTTTTTAAATTCAAAAATTCTTTTAAAAATAGTAAAAACTCACTTGGTCATTTCCCCCATTTGTCTCATTTTTCTTCATAAATTCATTATACTGTTCATTATTGCTTTCCTCCTCATTTTTAAAGGTTAACGAAGGCTTTTTAAGTTGAATTTCATTTTCTTCAATATTTGTAGAGTTATTAAAAAAAGGTTCTCTACGCTTGGAGGGCCTTCAAAAGAAAATTTAAAAAAAATTTTTTTTGAAAATTTAAAATTTTTTTAATTTCCCACACCTTTTATTCCTTCTAATAATATTTGCTGACGATCTTTTACAATTTAAAACATGTCCCTCAAGCTCAACTTCTTGTTGAAAACACTTTGAGCATCTCCCACAGACAAAACTTCGGTCTGTATGAATTTTTAAGTGGCGATTTAAATCTTTAAAAAATTTCAAATTTTTAAAGGAAAATTTTAAAAAATTACCAAATTTAAAAATAAAAGTTTTTGAACATAAAGAACATTTATGAGGTCTTCCACCTTTGTGTATCATTAAATGTTGTGTTAAATGACCTTTTTGGAAAAATGCCTGAAAAAAAGAAATTTAAAGGAATACAAAAATAATTTAATTTTATTTGTAACGTGTGTGGCCGAGTTGGTAGTGTTACCGACTTGGTTGGGGGTGGGTCAGGGTTCGGTATCGTTTGGGGTATTTTCAGATTTAATATTTTTATTGTTCATTTAAGTTGTATTTTATTCACTCAAGAGGCGTTTTACTTGAAAAAAATATTTTTTTTCAAAATTTTTGGAAGCCCTAGGAATTAATTTCTTTATGCAACCAAAAATAATTTAATAAATACAGTAATTTCTTTCTCTACCTTTCCACAACTAGGGCAAACATGCGAACGTTCTCCAGTATGCCACATTGTATGTTTTTTTAATAATTGTCTTGTGCCAAATTCTTTGCCACATTTTTCTAAAAAATTAAAAAAATTTTTAAATTATTTAAAAATGTTTTGTTGATAAAATGGACATTTGAGTACGAGACGTGGAAAACTTAAATCGTTATAACTTTTGAATAAAAAGTCCAAGTCTTGCGAAATTGATTTCATTCGATAGAGCAGAAAATTTGCTATAAAACATAGAAAATCGAAAAAATTAAAGTTCAAGGAAAAGCGGTTAAAGTCGAAAAACCAACATTTTTAAACAATTTTTGGAGATTTTAGAATTATAACTTAATTAAATAATTTAATTAAATTTTGATTTAAATTTCGATTTATAGCAAATTCAATTCTCTATCGAATGACACCAAAATCATCCAAAAATATCAATCCCTTCAAAAGTTATGGCCAAAAATATTAACCCAACTTCCCCACTTTTCTCATACTCAACTGTCCCCCATCAAATAAATAAACTTGTCTCTTACCACATTGATGTGGTTGTTCTCCCGAATGAACACGTAAATGTGTTGCCAATTCCCTTTTAACACTAAATAAAGCCCCACATTGATTACAACAATATTGAGGTCTGTCTCTATGGGTGTTTGTATTGTGTAATTCTAAATGTTCTCGGCTTGTAAAGGTTTTGCCCCCAGGGCATTTTTTGCAGGTTAAATCGGCCAATTTATTTATTATTGTTAAATTGTTTTGTGGAGGTTGAGGAATAGAAAAGGCGCTAGAGGGGGAAGTTGATAAATTGGAAGAATTTAAAAGGTGTTGTTGTTGTTCGACTTCGGATTGGTCAAAGATGGTTTCTGGTTGTTGATTTATCTGTTGCTTAAAATAAAAATAAATTAAGCTTTATTTATTTTGTTAGAAAAAGTTGTAAAAATACAAGTTTTAAAATTAAATGTTTTAATTTTTTTTACTAGCCACCTTTCTAGAAAATGACGATTCAGTTCCGGCCCTATAACTCGATAATGGATGGACCGTTTTTAATGATTTTGGTAACATTCGATAGAGAATTAAATTTGCTATAAGACATTAAGTAAAGGAGAATTTTAACAAAAGCGAACGAAAAAAAATCAGGGATTTTAAAGTTGAAAACCCTTAAAAATGTCATTTTTCTGTCCATAACTTTTTTAATTAGCCATCTAAAATTTTATTTTTAATTCGATTAAGTAGTAAATTTAATTCTCTATCGAAAAGTGCCAAAATTTTTAAAATAGGTCCACCCGTTCTTAAGTTATGAAGCTGGAACTGAGACGCACTCAATACCCTGTTATCATTAGTTCCCCTACACATTTCAGAATAAAGAAAAAATAAGAAGAAAAATTCTGATTTTCTGATTCTGATTTTTCAAATAATTCTGATTTTCTGACTTTTTTCTGACCTTGTTCTGATTTTTATATTTCCCAAAAAAAATATTTTTTAACCCACCTCTTTTTCATTATTCTCTTCAATCTTTACATTTTCCTTCATTTTCAACTTATTTTCATTCCCCTGATGTTCATCACGCATATGTTGATCCAACAATTCCATAGAATGAAAAGATGTACGTGGACATAAATTACATAAATAGGCACAGCAATAATTAGTATTTAATTGTAAAGGAAGTGGAGAAGAAATTGTTGTTGTTGTCTCTGTTGTCTCAGTTTCTGCCTCCATTAAAAAATTATTTTTTTCCTATAAAATATTTTTAAGCATTTAAATTAAATTTTAAATATAGTAAATATTTAATAAATAGCAACGGAGTCTATATACAAACTTATTCACGAAATTGGAATGTTGGGAGTGATTGGGAATAATAGCTGAAATAATGTCCCTCTTCCAAATAATTACCCCCTCCAGCTAGAGGTTGAAACAATAATTACTTTGGATAATTATTTTGCAAATATGGTAACTGGTAAAAAAGAAATCTTGGGATATACATATTGGGGATATTATGAGCTCATATTCCATCCAAATATCAAGCCCCTTATAAAAAAGGATGGTTTTGTGCAGGAAAAAATAAATAGGAAAATAAGTCGGTAATTCTTCGGTTTTCGCCCCCCTTCTTTTTCTGACCATTTTTACATCCTTCCTTCCCTTTCTCCCTTATTTTTCATGAGTAACTAGTCGAGCTTGTCGAATGACACCAAAATCTAAAAATCCGACCTGATTTGACAGAGATACAGACCCCTGGAAATTTGTAAACCATAGGGGCGATTTTTTGGAATAAAAAAAGTTCATGCAAATGATAGCTCATTCGAAAGAGCTCGTCGTGTTGAGTCGAATGACACCAAAATTACAGTGATTGGCCAAGTTTTGACAAAGTTATGACATAAGTCGCCGACTCCGATAGGTCTACTTAATGTCATAACTTTGTCAAATCTTGTCCAATCACGTTGATTTTGGTGTCATTCGACTCAACACGACGAGCTCTTTCGAATGAGCTATTACTTGTATAAATTTTCGTCCTTATGGTTTTTAGCCCCTATGATTTTTCAATATTTAGGGCTCTGTATCTCGGTCAAATCAAGTCCGATTTTTCTGATTTTGGTGTCATTCGACACAGATCGACGAGTTCTATAACTTAAGATTGACTGACCATTTTTTAATACTTTGAGGAAGGAAAAAGAGGGGGGGGGCGAAAACCGAAGAATTACCAATAAGTCTGTAAATATTGAAAAAAATTTAACTTAAAATTTTTTAAGTAATTTTGGTTTCTCTTAAATTTCTTTAAAAATTTATTTTTTGCCGATTTTCTTGTAAAATCGCTTTGTGTTAAATCACTCCTTCCCCAGTCAGGGCATGTTTATAGCATCAAAAAAAGTATAAGGGGGAAGGCCGGTAGTGCTTGGATATATAAAGCAAATTAAAAAAGGCCAATGCTTGTTTTGAAAAAGGCGAGAAAAAAAAGTGAAAAATTAGAAAGGGGGGTGTTGGGATAAAATGTCACTTTCCCTCTTTTTCTCTCTCTCTGCTTCCCTCTTTGTATATTAGCTAATAATAAATTTATTTTTAATAAAAAGAGACTGGCAGTGGCGATCAAGCGTCATGATCTCTCCATTGCTGGTTGTTGTTGTTGTGTTTGGTAGTGTTCGCCACACATGGATCGAGACTTAGCACTGGGAGGTAGTGACAAGTACCATAATTTTTAAAGTTTGAGGGAAAGGGGTTGGAGAGAGATGAGAGAGAGGGTTTGAGGAATGACCACAAAATGAAGAGAAAAGTTTCCAGGATTTGTTAGGGTTGTTAAAAGGATGGAAGGGAAGGGGGGAGGTGAAGGATATGGAGAAGAAAAAAGAGGAGTAAAAGATAGAGGGGCAGCCAAAAGATCGAGCTATTGAAGAGCACGCTATATAAAGGTCTGAGTAGAAGGAATCGAGTCCGTTGCCTCGAGTTAAATCACTTATTGTTATGGTTGAGGGAAGGGGATGGAGGGAAAGAAGGGTTGCCATCGGCCACCCGAGCATACTCAAACACGGTTTTTCAAGCTCTCTATAGGCTCGAACTATAAACAACAAAAGGATACTGATAGAGTAAAAATGTAGTTTTAAGAGTCCCAGTTTACTGTAAGAGATAAGAGGGAATAAAATTTTAAATCCCTCATGATCCCTTATTACCCCCTCTCATTGGTACTCTTTTCGATCTACTGGGAAACGCCCTGATGGAAGGACAGCTGGCCGAGTTATAGTTAAATGGCTTGGCAAAAGTTTGAGAGAGGAGAATTGATGAGGGGAATGGACAACGGCCATTTTTTACCCTTAAAAATGACAGGAATAAATATAAAAAATGAATGGATCATCGGTTTAAAAAAATGGAAAGGACGGCGACAGGAACGGCCAGGCCAAAAACACAAGCATTTTTATTGGTGAAAAAAACGAAGGAAGAAAATGTGTCCAAATGCCATCGGCCACCCAAGCAATTGGTAGCCATTTTATGATGCTTTTAAAACCCTTATATCCTTGGTAAGTATTAGCTTGTAGAGAGATCGTATAATTCTCTTGAAGGCATAAAAGACAAGAAGAAATTTGTCTGGAAGAATTAAAAATCAAGGGTTAAGAAGTGTGGTAAGGGAAAGGAACACTTTTTAGACTCTAATAGACCCTAGAATAAGGTTAACGGGGTTAAGGAAGTTGATAAAGAAGAGAACAATTTTCGGGCTCTAATGGACCCTAAAAATTAGAGGTCGGTAAAATCGCATCCCTGGATCCCGAAACGGGATTCAGTTTAAAAATTTTGTACGGGACGGAATCCCACAGGATTAATCCCGCAAATCCTGGTAATCCCGTTTTTCGCTGAAAACGCGCGATTCCGGGACGGGATCCCGTAAAATCCCGTGCGGGGACCGTCCCGTGCCGAGCTGTACTAAAAATGATTTTTACTAGAGGTAAGGGAGTAGATAAGGGAAAGACAGAATTTTCAGACTCTAACAGCTCCAAATAAAAAATTCTAGATTTCTAGTTGAATTTTAATTAAATTTAGAATACTCAGAAAAATGCCAAGAGAAAAATTAATTAAATAAAAATGAAAGGCAACAAGCAGAAAAAGTGGTAAAAGAATAGAGAGGAGAGGGAAAATGCTTGAAAACTCCGCCCAAAAAAGAATGGACTTCTACTCAAGGAAATGGGCGGACGTTAACAAACAATGAATGGACTAACTAAAGACATAACAAAATACCATACATGGACAAACAAAAATTACGGAGGAAAGAAAGAAATTAGAACAAACATGCAAAAATCGAGGAGAAACTCAAAATAAGGACGTTTCGGCGCGGGCTCATAAAACAGTCAATAATAGAGCTAGGAACCTGAAATTTTGTATAGTGGTACTTTAGAGTCTCTACTAGCTTAGTTTAAAATTTTATAATTTTAGGTCACGCATTTCGAAAGTTATGGGTTTTCAAAACGGTAATGGTCTAATAGAAAAATTAAAAAATTAAAAGGAGGACATTTCGGCGCGGGCTTATAAAATAGCTAATAGTGAACCTAGAAACTTGAAATTTCGTAGGGTTGTCCTCTTGAGTCCTAATCAGTTTACCTTAAAATTTTATAATTTTAGGTTACGTATTTCGAAAGTTATGGGTCTCGAAACGGTAATGGTCTAATAGAAAAAATTAAAAAATCAAAAGGAGGACATTTCGGCGCTGGCTTATAAAACGGCTGATAGCGAACCTAGAAACCTGAAATTTTGTAGGTTTGTCCTCATGAGTCTCAACTAGTTTATTCTAAAATTTCGTAATTTTAGGTTTAGTATAACGAAAGTTATGGATTTATAAAGATTGCAGACTTGATAAAAAATTTCAAAAAAAGTGCAAGGATATCCGTTTTAAAAATATTTTTCTTTTGAAGAATCTTTAAATAGAAACACACAAACAAGCATTTCTAAATTTTTTTATTATTTTTAAATTATCTGCACTTTTCTTTTCACTATTTTTAAAATTTGTTCTTTAACCTTAAAGCTTGTTAACAAAATAAAAATGCTTGAAGCTTGAGAGTTAGTTACTACAAACAATTAAATATCTACACTATTTATTTTTACAAGGGATTTAAGACATTAAGTCAAATAAAAAACATTAGAGTAAAAATCAAATAAAAATCATCCAGACCTTTTAGTTATCTTAACATGATAAAGACACCATTTTTCATCTTTGAGATATTCAAATAAATTAACAGATATCCCATGTTTCAAAGTATGGAAGGAGAAGGGTAAAGAGGGGGATAACCTAAAAGACGAAAAAATAAGAAAAATTTATTTTTCAAAATTGGGACAAAATGTCCTCTCAGTGATTAAATGAAAATGACTTTAATAAAAAATAAGCTAAACAGAAAAATAAAACATTAAATTAATTAATACGTTTAAAGTGTGTTTTGAGAGCTTAAAAGTAACAAAAATAAAAAAATAAAACACAAAAATTAGAAAGGTTGGAGGTGATAAAAGTATGAAGAGACACAATTTTAAGATATTTTGGACGTCAGAAAGAAGACTTTCTTTTGGAAAAAATTTTTTTGGAAGAAAAAATTAATTAATTAATTTTCTTTTTAGACAGGTGACAAAAAATCCCATAAAATTTATTTTTGGGATTTTTTGTCATTTTGGGATTTTTTGTCATTTTTAACAGAAAGATCACTGATCAAAAAAATTAGATTTAGGAGGGAATTTAATTATGTTTTAATTTAATTTTGGATGGAAGAAATTTATAAAAAATTTTTTTAGGTAAAGAATGAAGAAAGAAAAAAGTTTCCCCTCCTTTTTTTTTGCTCTCTGTGCTCTGATCAAATGTTTGTTGGCTGCTTTTGCTTTACTTTCCCGTGTGAATCACACGCTTTTTGTGATCAAGTGCCAGCTAGAAAATTTTTTTTTGGAATTATTACCTAATTAAATTTTTATAGCCTACTAAATACTAGAACATAAAAAGGGTAGATTAGAGTCTGAAATTTTAAAAGAGTATGTAAGGTCGAGTATGTAGGTTTAAGTCTGGATAGAAAATATATGTATCTCCTAAGCTGGATTAAGAACACTCCTAAGCCGGGAAAACTGATAAATTGTGATATGTGAGAAATTGGGATAAGAAGGCATGGACAATAGAAACTGAGAAAATGATGGGATAAGAAGGAGAGAGGTAAGATAGAAAAGGATAGGAAAGGAATTCAGAAGGGTGGGATAACTAGGAGCTTGGGAGCGATAAGATAAAGGCTTTAAAAATGGGATAAATAGAGCATCGGATCATACAAATGTGATATTTCGAATACATTAGATAGTTGGGATAAGTAAGAGATCGAGTTAAATTGGGAAGGAAATTGAGAGAGAGAGTGAGAGGGAGAGTGAGAGAGGGAGAGAGGGCGAGAGAGAGGGAGAGAGTGAAAGATACAGTTCAAAATGAGATTCTGTTACGAAATACTTTGCCGTTTTATAGCCCAATTTAGCCCTGCTCCCAAAAAGAACAAAAAATCATGACTTCTAATTTTTGTATTTTCAGACTCTAAAAGCCCCCAATTCAATCATTTGTTGCTTTATTTGTTTTCTTTTGTTTATTTCTTTTTTTAGCTGTTCGTTTTTAGTAAAGGAATGGATAAATGGAAGAAAAGAAAGGATTGATCACATCCACTAAAACTAATCATTCTCCCCTGTTCATTCTTTTCATTCCAATCTATTTTCTATTTTTATCCATTCTATAACCTATTAATAAACTCTATTAATTGTTTGTTCTTTTTGTTTTTCTCTAACTTTTAAATAAACTTGGCTTTATAAATAAGTCTCACCCATAATTGATAAATACCACATTTTGCCAAGAAGACTAAAAATTTACATTTTGTCAATAAGGCTTTGTTGACAAAATGTGGAATTTTGCCTTATTGGCAAAATGTGGAATTGGACAAATAAGGGAAGAGAACAAACTTTTCACTAGTTTTCTCTAATACTCTCTTATTTTTCCCTTATCTCTAATAAATAAACTTTGTTTTCTTTCTTCTCTGCAAAAAATGTTTTGTCCCAGCTTACAACAAAAGTTTCTTCTTCCCCTAATTATTTTTAAAGGACCAATACACAATAAAAAAAGCTTAAAAACGGCATGGCAACAAATCAACTTTAAAAGAATGCAATAAAAAAGGACAAAAATAAAAATAGGTGTAAATGAAGGATTTAATGTTGTCTTTTTTTTGTTGTTGATTGGGCTAAAAAAGTGTTCGTTTGTTCTTGCAAAAATTAAAAATTGGTTTTTGACCTTTTTATTGGAGTTTGGGATAAGATGAAATGAGAGACAAGTCAAGTGAGTGACGGCCAGTGCTGGGTATTTGCCATTTGTTGGCTCCGGCTCCGGCTCCGGGCTCCGGCCTTTCAAATTCTTGGCTCCGGCTCCGGCTCCGGGCTCCGGCCTTTTAAAATCTTGGCTCCGGCTCCAGCTCCGGCTCCGGAGCCGGCGATTTTCGGAGCCGCTCCATGTTGGCTCCGGGCTCCGGGTGGAAAAACAATGAATTATTTTTCATTGGGAGATTTGGGTAGATGAAGGGGGATATAAAGTTATATAAGAGGATTAAGAGAGTCATCAATGGATTAAGCGGGATTTGGGTGGATTATCTTTTGATTTAGGTGGATTAAGGGCGATATCGGGGGATTAAGGGGATTTGGATCCAAAAAGCTTCGTTTTTTGCGCCGCAGGCGAAAATTTTGAAAAATTCGGAAGATCCCTAAGCCAAAAATCTTCCTTTTTATGCGCCGCAGGCGAAAAGTTTGAAAATTTTGGACGATCCTTAAGCCAAAAATCTTCCTTTTTTTGCGCCGCAGGCGAAAATTTTGAAAAAAAGAGACAAAAATTAATCAATTTAAAAAATTTATCCAGCTTTATTTAATAAAAAAATGCTTATTATAATTTATTTTCCAAATAAAAATTATTTTTAATTATTTGTTGTGATATTTTTCGAAACTTTAAGGATAAAACTCGGAACCTAACTCACTATCCATTCAACCACATCTACATTGAAAAAGAAAGGAAAGAAAATCTTTTTTACCTGTCTCAATTTTCTCTTCCTTTTCTTTTCACGCCCACCATCTTTGCTTACTTCTTTTTCTCTAACCCATCTTTAGGGGTGTATAGCCGGAGCCGTGGGGAATTGGAAAACCTTGGCTCCGGCTCCGGCTCCGGGCTCCGGGGTTTCAAATTCTTGGCTCCGGCTCCAGCTCCGGCTCCGGGGTTTCCAAAATCTTAGCTCCAGCTCCGGCTCCGGCTCCGCCGGAGCCGGCTCCGGAGCCGGGCTCCGGAGCTAGCTCCCGGAGCTATACCCAGCACTGGTGACGGCAATTGAGAAGTATGAGTACTGTATTCCCTCTAATTGTAAGCCTCCTCCATTTGATGCCCTCCCCTTCTAATTTGATGCTTCCTCCCCCTCCTGTATGATCTTCGAGTTGATGACCCTCACTCTAATTTGATGCTCCCTCTCCTCTCATCTAACAGAATTACCCTTTGGAAGGTGATTGAAAAATAAAATCCTCTGGCATTCTATTAGAAGAAAAAATACGGTAGCTGGGGACTTGTAAAGCTTTAAAAAATTTTTCCCCAAAATTCCATTTTTTTCAAAATTGGCGTTCTGTTGGTCTAGTTTTCACTAGAACTTGAAAAATCAACGGATAGACTATCCAAACTTGGGATATCTCAAAATTGAAAAATAATAAAATAAAGAAAATAAAAACAAATTGTTATATTTTTAAAACTAAAAAATTTATGTAAAAAAGCTTCAATTCTTTGTTGGCCACCATATAAAAACATGACTGACTGTGAAAATGAGTCATTGGCTACCTTTCTATATTAGCCCCTTTTTATTCTTTGGAATTTATCAAGCAGTAAAAATGGGTAAATTATACAAAAAATATTAGTAAAAAATAGAAAAATATACATAAGTTTGGGATGAAATGTCCAAAAAGTGGGATTAAATGTCCCTTCAAATTATTTTCTTGATCTCGACTGTTAAGGAAAGTGTTTTATAAAGGGGGAAGGTGCTATGTGAAAGTAAACGATACTTGGGAAAAAATTTTTCAATAATTTTCAAAATAAAAAAAAATTTGAAATTTGGACATTTGATCCCACTTTTTGGACACATAATTTTTAAAAGTTTTTAAAAAATATTTTTGTTCAAATTTCAAAATAAAAAATTTTTTCCGAATAAAAAAATACAATAAAAAAAATAAAAAGTGTCCCTAGCCCAACAAAACAACACAAGGCCAAAAATTTAAACAACAAAAAAATACAGAAAAAGAAAAAAATTTAATGATTTGGCCGAAGCTTTTCTTTCTTCCCCTTTTTATTTTTACACACATTTATTTATTCATTATTTAGAGTTAATTTATGCGTGTTTGCCGCTTCCTCTAAAATTTTTTTTCCATTTTTCATACTTGTCTTTAAATATTTTTTTTGTTGGACACAATCCGTTTTTTTTTGTTATTTTGCTTTAAAAAAATTTTTTTTTCTCCTTTCTTAAGAATGAGCGACACATTCACATTTTTCATAGCGCGTCTTCTGCCCCTCTTATTTTTATGTAAAACTAAAAGGGGGAATATTACGGTCAGAAAACGAAGATCTTTTACAACATATAAATTTTTACAATTTTACAAGCCTTGCAAATACATTTTTATTTTTTCGTTTGGGTAAGCCCCCATATATTTTTTCATTTTGTCAGTATTGAATAACTAAAAGCTTTGAGTTATCCCAGGAAGATAGCACAAATTATGGAGATGTATCAAGCAGAGGTGGGTCGGAATTCCGATTTCCGGCGTTTTTCCCCTCCGATTTCCGAAAATAAATTTTGATTTCCGATTTCCGACTTTTGAGCCAGTTCCGATTCCCGACACCTCTGATTGTTCTGAAGCATTAAATATGAAAAATCTTTGAATTATCCCCACTTTCTCAGATATCCAAATTCGCTTAGTTATACTAGGGAATGATTAGGAGTGTCTGAATTAATTTTTAGATTTATTAAAATGTTGGCAAGCGCATGTGGGTATACTGTAGAGGAGACACTAGAGTAATGGGAAATATTTGCATTTTACAATGTACGAAAGGAAACATGTTTTAGAAATCAGAAAAAAATCAGAATTTAAAAAAAATCAGAATTTCGAAAATTCAGAAAAATCAGAATCAGAAAAAAATCAGAAAAACACCAGAAACCCCCAGAAAAATACTTAGAATTTACCAGCTGGCACCAAAAACAAGCTCTCAATCACTTTTTATATATTTTCGTTTTATGTTTTGATTCTATACTATTATATTGTCTAGACAATCAAGGAGAAAAAGAATTATTAAAAACATATAAAAATATTGTAATGCTTAGTAACATTTTCTCCCCCCGAAACTTTTCACGTTAAGAAAACATTTAATAAATGTAAACAGATCGAGTTAATGTAAAAAATAAGGAATGGACAGAAGGAAGGGGGATCATTTAAAAAAACAAAAACAAAAATCACGGGAAAATCAAGAGGAGAAGGGAAAGAGAGGGGAGAGGGGAGAAGTAGCCGCCTATAAAAGCCCCTTTAAGGCAAGCAAGGCTATTGGGGAAAGAGGCAGGAAAGTGCTAAAAGGGAAAAAATATTTTTTTTCATGAAAAGTGATTAGAAAAGAAGATGTGAGTTTGTTTTGGCAGAAGCCCAAAATAAATTTTTCTGAAAAAAAAAAGAAAAATTAGCTTTGTGGGATGAAATGTCACACACACACATACCAATAAATAGACTTCGAGGGGCACGAGTATGTCAGGGAAAATAAAAATTGTTGTCTGATCATTTGTGATTAAATAGAGAAAAATGAGATAAATTGAGAGAATAAAGAGAAAATTAAAAATGAGAGAATGAGTAATTGGGGGGAAGGTGGCTTTTGATCAGCTTCTGTGGGTAAAGGAATGGGAAATTAGACAAAAGAATTATTTAATTAGTAATTGTGTGATTTTAAATCATGTGAAAATTAAAAAAGGGAAAAAATTTAAATTAAAAGAATTTCTGAAATTTGGGAAGGAATTCCAGCAGAGAGTATAAAAACATTATATAAATTCAAGTTTAATTAAGTTTTTAAGTTAAAGCTTAAGGTTTGGGAAAGATCAAGTTTGTAAAAATCAAGTTTTAAGGAAAGTCAAGTTTATTAAAAATTAAGTGTGCAATTATCAAGTTGTAGAACTTAAGTTTTCGAAAAGTTAAGATTGTAAAATAAATTAAAGTTTAATTAAGTTTTAAGTTGTAAACTTAAGTTTGTAAAAAGGGTATTTAAAAAAATAAAGTTTATCTAAAGTTTAAACTTAAAATTAATTCAAGTTTGAGAAAGTTTGCGACAAACTCAAGTTTAATAAAAAATCAAGTTTGTAATTATTAAGTTCGAGAACTTGTTGTAAAACTTAAGTTTGAAAAAGGGCATTTAAAAAATCAAGTTTATCTAAGTTTAAGCTTAAAATTAATTCAAGTTTGAGACCAACTTGGGACGAACTCAAGTTTAATAAAAAAACAAGTTTGTAATTATCAAGTTTGGGAAACTTAAGTTTTTAGATAAAGTCAAGTTTGCGAAAAAATTTTAATAAAAAATATATAATCACTCTTAAGAAAAGCCAAGTTTTAAGATTGTGAACGCATGCTTTTTATTATAATGATTTTTACTTAAATTTTAAAAAAGATGGGGAAGAAAAATATTTAACGTTTGACATCCCCTCTTATATTTATTTATTTATTTATTATTTTGTGTTCAAAAAGCTTTTTCTTCAATTCTTTTATTGTTTGCGCAGCAAGTGCTTGATTTTTCATTTTCCGCCTTTTACCTTTCTTCTCTCCACAAGTCTGTTCCGAAAAACAGATGGAAAAGAGAGAGAATCATTTTAACGATTTAAAAAGGTTCTCAGGTTGCTCTAGGAATTATTTTTTTCTCTAAAAAATATTTTTTTCT
Source organism: Meloidogyne incognita (assembly GCA_036172945.1). Classification (NCBI taxonomy): domain Eukaryota; kingdom Metazoa; phylum Nematoda; class Chromadorea; order Rhabditida; family Meloidogynidae; genus Meloidogyne; species Meloidogyne incognita. The sequence goes on from JARQAC010000010.1 coordinate 4,058,695, forward strand.
TCTTTTTTCTTTCATTCTCGCGCAGTCAAATCCCCCTTAGTTTTAAGCCTTAAAACAAATGCTCAAGAGTCTTTTAACCTTCGACACCGACAAAAAAAATAAAATAAAAAAAATAAAGTTAAGAGATGATCGGGATGGCATGGAAAAAATAAAAGAAAAAAAATGAGGAAATCAAACAAAAAAATTTAGGCAAACAAATTATGTGATATAGACAAAAAATGATGATTTTTTGGGGAATAAAAATTAATTAAATAAATAGAAAAATAAGAAAATGCTTAAAAATAAAAAGCCAAAGAGCAAGTAAATAATTTTTAAATGTTGATTTTATAACTGTCTGATCTCGTTATAAGATGCATCATTTGGGGGCTGGAAAAATCGTAGCTTATAATGAGATGTTGATTAAATAGAAGGTATCGCTTAAATAGAGGTGTACTTTAAATAGAGGTACTTCTTATATTAGATACCGCTCAGTATAAGAGACTATTATATTGTACCTTATAATGGGGTGTATCTTAAATAGAAGGTATCCCTAAGGTATGATGTTAATTAGAGGGAATCCCCTAGGAAGTACCCATACTTAGTGGCCAACTAAAAAATCTGCTGACTATATTTTAAATAATGCAAGTGAATTTAAAAAATATTTGTGGTAGAGTGTGATTTTTGTATTTAATTTTAATTGTATTTATTCACATTCCTTTAATGATACTGCACGTTTTTTCAATTCACGCGGCATTTTTAAAAGAATTTGGTTAGTCATACAAGTCGAATGAAAGGGGATTTGAAGAGAATTTACAATTAAAAAAAATTTTTTTATTGAGAAAAGGTAAAAGCCTTATGGTCATTGTTTTATGGACCAATTAAAGTTACTTAAATACTAACAAAAAATCTTTGAGTCATATGATCGCGCAGGTCCAGAAAATTTAAAAAAATTTTTTAATCGATTAAATCAATAAAAAAATTTTTTTATAAAATTAAAAAATGGTCAATTTCTAAAATAACGGTAGATTTATGGATGTAAATTGGGGGAGAAAGTGTGTGTTTATTACTCAACTACCACGCCCCCCTCCAAACAATTTTTTTTCTTCGCCAGACGCGCATTTTCCTTATTCGCTGAAAAATACACTCATTCAATTTTGTAGGTTCTCTCTTTAGATCCTTAAAAATAAAGATGGGGGCGCTTGGGATGAATTGTCTCATAGGAAAAACCGCCCTTTAAAAAGAAAATTTTTTGATCCTTGTCTTGTTCAAATGTTCAATTTTTAAAATACGTCTTTTAATTATGTAATCGAATAAATAGTGAAAGTTGTGTGAAACAAAAATGATCCCAATTAAAGTAAAAATTTATCTTCTAAGGTGTTTCCTCCCAGCCTTTCAAATAAAGCAAAAATGAAAACGATCTGTAAAATGATGGGATGCTTGTCTGGTTAAACAACAATGCATTGGACAACTCTCAAGATCAATCACCATCATTTTTTGCTATCTTCTGGGATGAGTTCGGCAGCTTTACTTCCTATAGGCTATAGGGGGCGCATGCTCCGAATAAGAGCTCTAGACTGAAAAAAAATTTTTTTTTTGTCTGATTCATTGCTAATTATAATTTTCTTTTCCAGCTTATTTTATACAAAAATTTAATTCTCTATCCAACGTAATTTATTTTGTCTCAAAAAGCTCACCTACATATTAGGGAGTTATAAGTCTGGTACTGAAACGTCTAGTTTTGAGTGGGTGCAAAAATTTTTTTTGAAATTTTTTTGAAATTTTTTAAAAATTTCTCATCAAAACACTTGAAACTTTCCCTAAAAATTTTATTTACATACTTCTGGTCATCACTTTTCAATTTCTTTCAGTTTTTCCCCTTCACTCCCTTAAACAATTTGTTAATCCATTCCCTAGCCAGCAAGTATAAAAACACATGGATATATACAAAATAAATAAAAAAATTTTAAAAGAAAAAAGGAATCAGGGGGGTAATAGAGAAAGGAGAATATTTAGAAAGGAAAATATAAAAATAAATTTTTTTTGTGAGCCAGAAGTCCAAAAAAAATTTTTTTTTGAAAATAGACAAATAAACAAAAGGGAAGAGTGGTTAAACTACTAAATAACCAATTTTAGAGCTCTTCATTGGGAAGATTTTTTTCTTTTTTTTTACACAAAATTTATGGCCACAAAGACATAAATAAAGTGAGAAAATGAATGAATCAGAAAAAAAAACTTGTAAAATTTATTGGATTTATTCAAAATAATTTTTTGGGGAGAAGAGTAATGCGAAGGGAACAATGGGTAGTGTGAAGGGTACAGTAAGTGGATTGAGGGTATATGTTATTTAAAATCTCTCAAGCATTGAAACATTACAAAATTTGTTTAATAAATCAGATCAAATGCTTTAAGGGGTATACTGGAAGGATGTAACGCCATTTCATCAATGATGAATTTTCTTAAATTCTCTTAACCTTCATCAATGATGAAGTGATAACAAAACTCTCAAGCTTATACTACATAATTCCAAAATTCTTCAGGTCTTGATAGACCATACGTAGACTAGGTATGTATATCATACACCGAGCTTTCAGTTATCCCGACTTGTAACTCTGCTAAGAATTCATCTAAAGGAGTGTAAAATGAAAATAGACTTGACTAACTTAACAAACTTGAACTATAGCAAAAATAAAATACAAGTTTACATACTTGAAAAGGATTCAATAAAAGGTTTTTAAATTATAGACAAAAGGTTTTCCTCTAATTTAGAAAGCGAGCTTTCTAAAACTACCAACCAGGGCTGCACGCAATTGCGGATTGCGAGTTACGGATTGCGCTTGCGGATTTTTAAAATGAAATTGCGAGTTGCGGAATCTTTTTTTTCAATTGCGTGCAGCCCTGCCACCAACACATATTTTTTACCATCCAAATTTACAATAACAATACAAAATGTTAGTGGAAAAGAAACAAAACAATTTCAAAAATTTTTTATATAATTTATTCATGTACATACACATTTATTTGACACATCCCTTCAATATATTCCTTCAATATATCCCTTCTTTATGACAAAAAATAATCATCATTCTCATCATCCAATTTTTCATTTTCACAATCAGTTTCATTACTTTTATTCATTTCCTCGTTGTGTTGCTTTTGTTGTTGTTCCTCTTCCCACATTTTTTGACATACAAGTTGACGATAATCGAAGAATAAGTTGTTTAGAATTTGTTCAGAGCTTGAAAAAAATTTTCTTTGGGTAAAAAATAAAAATTATTTTTCGAACCATTCTTGAGGAAATGAACATTCAATCAGTTGTAGAAATGTGTTCATATTGCAAGCCTCAACGGCACAATTTCGGAATTCTTGCTGCGTACTGTATAGGTTGTATTCTGGCATTAATCTGGGCACCTAATATTTAAAAAATGGTTAATTATCAAGTTTTTTTATTTTTTTAAGTTTGTAAACTTAAGTTTCGTTTCAAGTTATTAAGTTTGTCTTCAGAATTTCAAGTTCAAACTCGAACGTTTTTTAAGTTTATAAACTTAAGTTTCCCTTAAAACTTTTTTTCAAGTTTATTAAGTTTGTCTACGAATTTCAAGTTCAAACTTGAATATTTTTTAAGTTTGCAAACTTAAGTTTCCCTTAAAACTTTTTTTCAAGTTTATTAAGTTTGTCATCTCAGAATTTCAAGTTCAAACTTGATTCGCATAAACTTGAATATTTTTCAAGTTTGTAAACTTAAGTTTCTCTTAAAGTTTATTTAATAGAATCTACCACCTTTTCTTCAGAGACTGCATCAGAGTAATACATTTCCGACGAATTGGACGACAGTTCGTTTGTTGCCATAAAATACTCATCTCGTGAAGACGACTCGTCTTTGTGTTGTGAAGATCTTGGCACCTCGGTTACATTAGACTCTTGAATATTCTCAGGATTAAGTCGCATATTTGACTGTTTGAATGAAACAACACGAACAGTTTTACCAACAAGCGAGAAGGCTGTTGAGGCAGAAGATGTAGAGAAGCTGACATTGCTTTCCTCTGAATAAGACGAATACGAAACAGATTCGGAGCAATCAGATTGATCTAAAAATTGTTGGGGAATTTTCAATTTAATCAGCTTAAAAACACACCATAACTACCCCAACTACGAGTAGAATAGAAAGAGCCATCCTCCTCTTCGCCACAAGATGAAGACACGTCTGCATCATTTGAATAACTACTCGAATAGTTGTTATTGGTTGTCCCGTTCTCTTCGTCCTCATATTCACCTAAAAAGTTCGTTTTAAGTTTTCAGAGGGTTTAAAGTCTTCTCCCTACCATAAGAATTGTCATCCTCCACGTTCACCAAATTGGGCAAGTCTCCACAAGATTTGGTTTGCCGAACAGTAGACAATCTGCGTACATTACTGACAGCTTGCTTCATACGAGGACCTGTCCAGGACTGTTTGTACTCAATAGCAGTGGTCACCTCGGGTTGATCTTAAAAAACAAAGGATATTATAGGGCAATCTTAAGTAATCTCACCATCTTCCTCTCCACTATAGGTGCTTATATAATAGTAGTCCTCGTCTGTATTCGGAACAGATACACCATCCTCTGGATTTCTCACACGTACTAGATCGCCAAGTCTCACTAAGGAATAAACACTGTGGTTATTTGGCAAAGGTCTTCGAGGAGCAAAATTATTTGACGACGATGACGAAAAAGTTGGAACGTTTTCGTAATGTGTGCTAGAAGAAGACGAAGGAGTGGTGGTGACAGTAGTTCCATGACGGTTGTAAAGACGCCTTTTGTTTTTCTTTTTTGACTTTTTATTGCGAGCAGCTTGCCAAGTTGAGGTAGTCCTTTCTGGGAAGTTCAAAATGCAGCGATCCAAGAGGTGTTTGAGCCTATTCACTATGGGACGTCCAAAACGATAAAACGGCATTGCCATCCTTGCAAATAAGCGAGAGTGAACCGAACAACAGCGGCAGCGAAAACAGAAGACCATGTGATAGAATGCTTGAATGTTTTAAGTTTTTATAGTAGGATTAGAGACATCCGGGACTTCTTGGTCTTGATTCCAAGACTTTTTTGGGGTTTTCTGTCTTGGTCTTGGGGTCTAATCTCTGTCCTGAGTCTTGGAAAATTTTCGGTCTCGGACTTCTCTAGTAGACATCATCTACGTTCAAAACATCAGCAACACTTCATGCTCGTCCGCTGCCTTCTTCCAATAGAACTCGACACCGGCTCTGGAACAAAAAAGTCGTCAACGCTTGAGCCTTGCTGTTGCTCACCATAGCAACATTTCATTTTGGATGCTTACTGCAGCTAATAGAAAGCAAGATTATAATTTAGAGAAATTTAGTGAAACCCCCGACATTCAAGACATTCCTCCTGACCTCCCAAGGCTCTGAGTGCCACACTATTTTAGATGATTTTTCCTCTTGCAATTTTCTTAAATTCTCTTTTAACCTTTTATTCATTAAAGGTAATTTAATCAGTCTATGGCAATCACGAAAATTTTCTTTTCTCTCTTTCATCTAAAAAAATTCTTCACGTGCCCACTCAGTGTCCATTCAAGTATTTTTCTGTTGTTTCTAAAAGGAGCGGTATTCCATCAAAAAATTTCCAAATATTTTTTTAAATATTAATTTACAGAGAAGACCGACTTTGAGTGTTTAAAAAAAGAATGGAGGGAATATCCCTTCCCTTCAAGCATTCTTCTACCGACCGGTCAAATAGGCCAATCAACAAAAAAAGTCATCAAAAAAAGAGGATATGTGGCTATTGAATGAGTGACTGGAAAGGGGATAATATTACAGAGAAAAATTAGCCGAATTTCCTTTTATTTTTATGAATGAAAGACACATGAGAAGATAAAGAGTAGGGGGTTGAAGGGAGGGGTTAATAAAAGGGAGAATAATGAAAAATGAAAAAAGGGAAATTTAATTTACTTATAATTTAAATTTTATAAACTCAAAAAATCCATCGCTGTTATAGAGGTATTGAAGGGAAGCAAGAATATCTCTTAATAATACCCTATCAGTGAAATAGAAAAACTGTATGGAATACAGTCGGAATCACGATCAATCACCCTAAGATTCGACTTTGAGTGAAATGGTTTTTTATGTTATGAATGGTAGATGATAGATAAAATGATAGAAATAGATAGACCATTAGTATTTAGAGAAAGGATTGAAGGGATATCTTTTATTTGGTTTAAACTCAAAACTTAAAAAAAAATTTTTTTTAAGATACACTTCAATATACATAAAAATACCATTTTTTAACTTTTAAATATTTTCTCTCGATTTTCCAATTTCCTCAAAAAAAAAATTTTTTTTTGTAAAAAAATTAATAAAAGTATTGGCATTTTTGGTTTTATTTAATGGCCGTTTTAATGGGGTTTTCTAACTTGGCAAATAAGTTTGAAAAGGGAAAGGTAAAAATTTTATTGGAAAGAAAGCGCACACCTGCAAAACAAGTTTTATTAATAATAAGCTTAAAAGCATTTTTCCAATTTTATTTATTAAGATTACAAACTTAAGTTTTCTCTTAAAAAGGCTTAAAATTAATTTTTTCGTCGCCCTTTCTATTTATTAAAAATGAAAATAACAGATCATCGCAAACTGAGAAGAGCACATTTAAAAAATATACGTGAAAGAGAACGTGTTGTTTATGTTAACAAGGCAAGTTGAAGGATTTGAAAAAAATTTTTTTTAGATTATTTTAAAAATCCGAACCCCTTAAAAATTAAAAAAATCCGAACCCCCTGATTCAAAAAAATTTTTTGAAAAAATTTAAAAAAATTTTTTAAAGGCATTTTTAATGCTACGTGCATGTTTGCCACAAATGAGAGGAAGAAAAAGACGTGTTTCTAAATTAAAGTTGTTGAGAGCTGCAGTAGAACATATAAAATCTTTAGAGATAATTTTGAGAAATTAATCATATGTATGGAGCAAAATATTTCAAGGGAAAAAGTTTACAAACTTAAAAATAAAATTGAGAAAAAAAACTTGATTTAAATAAACTTGATTAAAAAAAAATAAAATTAAAACTTGAAGAAAACTCAAGTTTACAAACTTTAATTTCCTTTAACCAATTAAAAACTTGGAATAAATCATTAAATAAACTTGAACATAAAATTAAGTTCAGACTCGAAAACTTAAGTTTACAAGTTTTAATTTACCTAAAACAATTATAGAAACTTAAAATTATTAAATAAACTTGAATATATAATTAAAGTTTATCTAGAGCTTAAACACTTTAATAAAACTTAAGTTTATAAACTTAAACTAAGTTTAGTTTAATTCTTACTTAAAATTAAAAAAACCCCTATTAAAATTAATTCAAAAAACAAATAAAATAATTTATAAAAAATATTTTAAGAATATAACAAATAAACAAAATTAAAAAAAAATTTCAATTTAAATAATTAAACTTTTTCTTTTCTTATTTCCCTTTAATCCTCCACTTTGTTTGTTTACAAATAATTTTTTACCCTTTTTACTTTTATTGTCCACAAATTTATTTTTATTAAATTTCTTTTCATTTTCAACATTTTCTTCTTTTATAACTTTATTATTTAATTTATTCTCTTCCTTAAATCTATTTTTATTTTGATTCCTGTTGAAATTGCCATTTCCTTCAAACCTTCCTCTTTTGAGGACCATAAAACTTGAAAAAAAAATTAATTAATAAAAAAAATTTTCCAAAATTTTCCCCTTTTAAATTAGAGGCCGGAATTTTCTAAGTACCGTATTCCGTAACGTACTACCAGTCGGAAATTGATAAATACCGAAAAATATCGTCAGTACTACGGCACGATCCGAATTTAAATTTTATTTAAATTAAAAAAATTTAAATTACCCCCCAGTTTAAAATAAATTCTAAAAAATTTTTTTCCTTACTTTTCCGCTCCTTTAGGCACCTTAGGCAATTTTCTCTTCAAATTCTCCCTTTTCTTCTCATTTTTAATTGTAATCTTTTCCAACTTGAAAAAAATTTTTAAACAAAAAAAAATTTCAAAAAAAAAAACCTTATTCTTTTTATAAACTTTAGATATTCTCAATTTTCTTCCTTCAAAGGGCAAATTATTCAATTCCAAAGCTTTTTGGATTGAATCAGAATCAACAAATTCAATAAAACCAGATCCCCTAACCAATCCTGTTTGTTTATCTCTAAGTAAACGAAGAGCAGAAATTTTGCCACAAGTAGAAAAATAGGCTCGAACTGATTCGTCTAGTGTTGTATGGGGAATATTTCCAACAAAAATTGACCTGAAATTGTTAAAAAATATGCAAGAATCATAAAGTGGACTTAAAAAAATTTTTAGAAACAATTTTAAAAATTGAAAAATTTTTTTAATTTTCAAAAAAAGAACAAAAAAAAATTTTGAAAACTTCCGGGAAAAATTTAAAACAAAAAAATTCTCCAAAAAATTTTTTAAAAAAATTTTTGGAAATTCAAAAAAATTTTTTTCAAGATTAAAAAAATATTTTTGAAAATTTTCAAAAAAAAAATTCAAGACAAAAATTTCCAAGAATTTTTTTCAAAAAATTCGGGGAAAAATTATTTTCCAAACCTTCTGTGATCAACTTCCTTTTTTGCCCCAACAGTAACTCGAAGCACGTGCCCATTTAATTTTGTACCGTTCATTGCCCTAGCTGCATTCTCCGCTTGTTCATCCTTCACATAGCGAATATAAAAATTTGTTGAAGTTAATCGTTCTTCTATTTCCGGATATTTGCTAACCATCATTTTTGTCAATTTTTCGGTCATTTGAAGATGAGTTCTTTGATAGACTGCTTCAATTTCACCAAAACTCCTTAGAAATTATAAAAAAATTGTTTTATTAAAAATTTGGAAAAATCCGCAAAAAAATTTTGCGGACAAAATTTGCGGATAACTTCTGCGGACAAAAAACGAAAACGCTTAGACCATCACGACATCCAACCAAAAAATTAAAAAAAATCAAAAAACAAACTTAAACAATTTTCGAAGTTCTCTCTGTTGCGTTTTCACCGGCGCATTTCCAACAAAAACAGTTCTAGATTCAGAAGCTTTTATATCCGCTCTTCTCATTTTAACGTTTTCTCTTAAATCAAAATAAAAATTTAAATATTTAATTTAAAAAACCTTCTAGAAGTTTTCTTTGTTTCGTTCTCTTCATCTTCTTCAGAAGGGTTGTCACTTTCCATTTCATCATCCTCAGAAATTTGATCCTCGTTTTTAATCCCAGTGAGTTTAATAAATTCGCCTTTAGTCGAATTCTTATCAGAAACATTATCTTCATCTTCCAAGTCCTCTTCTTCTTCTTCCTCCAAGTCATCCTCTTCCCCTTCCAATCCATCTTCCTCCCCATCTTTCAATTCATCCTCCTCCCCTTCACCCTCTTCCTCTTCTTCATCTTCGTCAACACCCTCCGCATCTCCCTCCTCTTTAATTTTACTCATCCCTTCATTTTCTTCATCTTCCCCCCTTTTCTTCATCTTCTTCTCCCTCCTCTTCCTCATCTTCAAATTCCTCATCGGAGGATCCTACACCTTCATCAAATTCATCAGAATCCCCAAAACTGTCATCAGAATCCATATCTTGTTCACTCAAATCATCCAAAATTGATTGCTTCCCATTCCTTTTAAAATTTTTGTTGAAATTTTTATTTTGAGAAGGGTAAGCAATTTTGTTTTCTTCTTTCTTAGGACGACTGGAAACTTTATTTTGCATAGGATTAGAAAGTCGAACCATTTTATCTGAAAAAAAAAATAAAAAAAAACTGAAAAATGAAAACCAGTTAGCGATGAAAACTCAGCAATGAAACGCCCTTTTTATTAAAACAGAAGGTATGTTTCATCTCCTAATTGTCGTCGTCCGTAAATTTTTAGTGGGGAAATTAATTTTTAAATTTTGTTTTAAATTTTGTTTTTTTTTTGTTTTAAGGGCCATGAGTGGAAATTCTAAAAAACCAAAAAAGCAGCAAATTCCAATTAAAAATAAATTTAATCCTCCACCGCCTCCAAAAAGACCGGGGCGACGTAAAAATCCTCCAAAGGAGGAACCTGAGAATGAGGAGGAATCTGAAATATGTTTAAACGAAAATGATTTGGATGCTTTATTTGTCGATGCTGCTGAAACCATTGATAGTACAGAAGAGGAAATTTATAAAAGGCCAGGTTTTTCTTTAATTTTTTAAAGGAAACCTTAAATTTTTTTAAAGAACCTCCTCCAGACTTTGAAAAATGTAATTTTGATGAGGATACTTATAGATGTATTTATTGCAATTTAAATTGTATTTATGCCCGTACTGATAGACATTTAAAGACGAAAAGACATTTAGTTTTAAAACAGGCTCATGAAGGTTTTTTTTGAAAATTTATTTTTCTTATTTTAGAGAATAAGAGGGGTAGGAAGATTCTTTTCCATCTTTTTTCTGGTTCCTTTCCCTTTTCTTCCTCGTTCGATTTTTAATTTTTAGAGATCGGATTTTTTACAAGGTGGAGAGGTTAAGTTAGTTCCAGGAATCCGAAAACAACGAGGAAGCAGTAGAAAAAATTTTTGTCCGCAAAATTCTTGCGACAAAAATTCTGTCCGCAAATCCTTAAATTTTGCTTTCTATTAAATAAAATTTCTCAAAAAAAATTCAGAATCTGACAAAAATAAAAATCCAAAGAATGATAATCCATACCCTGTAAATTGTCCAAATGATGGTTGTTACACTGCAAGTTCTCTTGGAAAGAAATATGTTTATTGTATTGATTGTAAGAAGGATTTGATTAATTTGAAGAGAGTTCTTTGGCCACATATGTTATCTTTAGCACATCAGAATGCGCAGACTGGAGGTTTGTTTGATTATTTTAAGATTGAGAAAATTCAATAAACTTGAAAATCTATTATCCGCAAAATTAAGGATTTGCGGACAGAATTTCTGTCCGCAAAAATTTTGCGGACAAAATTTTATAATATTCTCTTTTTCAGCAAAAAACAAAAATTCACTTTTAAAAAGTGCCAATAAACACCGTCTCTCTAATAGTCAACTCAATCGTAGAAAATCTGTTGGATTAGTTGTTAAAGTTGCGGAAGAAGAATCTTCATCGTCATCTGAAGAAAGCGAAGATGATGACATTAGTAAGAGTTTTTTGAACTTCAAAATTTTTTAGGGCAAAGAAATTTTGTTTTTTGAGAGTTGGATTTAGACTTGTCTGCATTTTGGGATGCCCCTCAATTTCAGATATACACCCAAAATTTTCTTCTCATTTCAAAATACATGTCTTAAAAATGTTGTGAACCGCTTGTCTTTTATTTTAAAGCATCCCTTATTGTTAGATACGATTTTATTTCTTCAGTCCCAATAAGTGTTATCTTAAAATGAGTTCGTTTTTTTGTAGAGTTTCTGTCAATCCCAGAATTAAAAAATTATTTTAATAAAAATATTTTAGTATCTACATCATCTCTTGGCAAGGATGAAACTTTTAGTCGTTATCTTGAACTCAAAAAAACATTCAAAGATTTGTGTTATTGTATTTATTGTAAAGAACACTTTCGACTTGTACGTAGAGAAAGACATTTGGATTTGCAAAAGCATGTTTTGAATAAGCAGAATTATAAAGGTTTTTTTTAATTTTTTTATTTTCTAAAATTTAATTTAGTAAACGAAAAAAATAAAGGCCGATCTACTTTTAATGAAGATGAGACATTTGGTCCCACCAATTGTTTTGTGAAGTCCAAAGAAGGAAAGAAACTTGCTTTTTGCATTTATTGTAAAACCAGTTATTCTACCAAACGAAAAAGCAATTTAATTGATCATGTTAAAACAACAAAACATCGTTTGGCTTTGGTTGCTGTTAAAGGTTTTTTTATAACTATTTTTTCTATTAAATGGCAAAAAGTATCTATTAGAAATTTCATCAAAAAAAAAATTTTCGTTAGAATTCCAGGGCTAACTATGACTTAGAAAGCTATACTTGTTTCCTGGGAATATAGAATAGCCCCGTATCTGTTCAATAGGTTTTAAAGCATATCACGTCTATTCCTCCAAATTTATTACAAAAAAACCTTTTAATTAAGGTTTTTTAATTCCAATTTTTTCCCATTATTTATACTATAACATTATAAATTAAAGGTGAAACAATTCAACAAAATAGCAATGAAGAAGTTATTATTTTAAATGAGAATGAAGAAGAAATTGAAGAATTATCTGATGATTCTTGTGGAATAATTGGTAGAGATGACGCTGATGAAAGTGATTCTAGCATTTCTTTGGATGAATTGGAAAGTGTTGCAACAAAACTTGCTGCATATCTTAGTAAAAAAAGGCGACGAAGGAAGCGAATGTAAGGGTTTTTTTTGAAAATAAACTTGAAAATGCAAGCTTAAGCTTAATTAAGTTTATAAATAACTAACTTGAAGACACTTAAGTTTGTAAACTTAAAAACCTGACGGACTCTAAAGATAATTTTTAAGTTCTTAAATAACCTTAACTTGTAAACTTAAGTTTACAAACTTGAATAAGTTGATAAAGTTTAATTAAATTTTGATTTGAGAAGCATTTTAAAATGAATAAATTTTTCTATATTTTAGGGGTGCTTACACTGGATCGAAATCATTCAAACAAGAACCGTGTGAATCGTGAATGAATAATTAGAATCGCTCTCCAAATTTTTTTTTATTTTTGTTATATGTATCTATGTATTCTCTATTTATTAATATTTTAAAACTTTAAATGTCAATTTTTATCATTTTGCCTTTCGATAATGGCACGTATTTATCGTTTATTTTGTAAAACCTTTTAGGTTTTTTTAAATTTTTAAAAAACTTTTTCAGATGAGCTTTACTTTTGTTAGAGTCAAATTGATAGCTTTAACTAATACGTATTTTGGGGCCCGGTTTTTGAGTACAACTGCTGTCAAACTTTCAGTTTTTGATCCAAATCAATGGTGTGATCCAATTGTTAGCATTGAACAGGTTTTTAAGTTTACTAATTTTGAATATGATTCTTGGGGTAGTGTGCTTTTGAACGTTTTTTACTGTTTGGAGTTTTTTGGATTTGTTATTAATAGGGTGCCTGGACAGATTTTGAAATCAATTTTTGATGAAATACCAAGTTTAGGCACCTCTTTAGAATTTATTTTTGATCATTTTATATAATGAAATATTTTAAGCTCAACAAGCCATTGCCTGAAGATGATCCAAGGCGTTATTTGTACCCGAAACAGATGGAATCCAATAAAACGCCTGTTTTTTATAGGTTTGTTTTTTTATAATATTTTTTTGAGAAAATTTCTCATTTTTAGAAATGAAATTGTCGACAGGATGGTCAACATTATGATGGTTAAAGGCAAAAAACAATTAATTCGTACAGAGATTTATGGAGCTTTGGAGATTATTAAAAGAGTTCAATACAAGTTTGGAAATTTTTCTTTTTAATTTTTTAAATTTTATAAAAATTTAATTTTAGAAAATGGTTAGACGAGAAAGACGAAAAGAAGAAGGCAAAAATAATTCTTGACCCTTTTGAAGTGGCCAGCTTGGCAATTTTGAATTGTAGGCCAATAATGGAACTTAGACCTGTTGGGAGAAGTTTGTCTTTCGACTTTATTAAAGAAATTGAAAAAAATGATTTTTAAAGCCGGTACAGTCTATCAAGTGCCGTATCCAATTAGTGAGAATTACTCAATCTTCCGGGCACTCAAAATGATGAGAATAATTTTGAGAGAAAAATGCAAACATGGGCAGAATCGATTTAGGGTATATTTTCTTTTATTGTTATAAATTTGGGTTTTTAATTTTATTAAAAATTTTTTTAATTTTTTGTTTGGATGAAAAAATCTGTTCCGGGATAGATCTTTTTTTATTTGTGCCTTCTTCGCTTTAGATGGTCTAGTTTAATTCTTGATGATTTATAAAATCCGGTCCAAGTCTACTTGTTTAGTGAGTATTACTCAATTTTCCCAGAGTCCTTTTGGCTACCAGCTAACTACAAGTCTACAAGTTTCAAAGATTCGAAATCAAAATTAAAAACACCACATGGTTTTTTTAATTCGCACTCATTAAAAACTCTCCCCCACCCACAATTATTTTCCCCTAGCCTTTTTATTTGAACGGAGAAAATAAAGAAACAAAAGATTTTTTCAATTTTAGACTCTATTAGCTCACGAACTCATTGCCGCAATGAATAATGAAGGTTTTACAATTCAAGCCAAACAAGAATTGCATAGATTGTGTGAAAAGAATAGAGCATATTCTAGTTTTAGAAGATATTAAAAGAAATTTTTTTTGTTTTTTTTTGTTATAAATTTGGTTTATAAAAATTTTTTTGATTTTTTAAATTGTACATATTCCAAGTAATCTTATTTTTTAAAAATTGCATTTAATTAAATTTAATATTTTGGTAATTTACATGTTTTAGTCCTTAAAGATGACTTCAACAATGACAGCTTTACTTAATGATTTTGAGCAGCGTTATTCTATTAATACTGCAGGTTTATATTTGAGAAAATTTTTTGTTTGTTTATTAAGGGGATTTTTCTTGGGTACTTCTATTTTTCTTTTCTGATTGTGAGCCTCACCTTCCCCTTTATAAGAATTCTTTTTTTAATGCCCCCTACCTTTCAAATTTCCTTTCAAATTTCAGTTTTTCTATTTCAGAAATTACTGCAAAAATTGGACAACTTCAGCAATTGCCTCCTTCAGAAGTCCCTTCTGCTTCTAATGAGATCAAAAAGCTTTTAATGGATGTTGAGGATCTTCTTGAACAGATGGAATTGAGTGTTCGTGAAATTGAGCCTAGCAAGTTTGTATTTAGTCTGTTTCTAAAACGTTTTAATTGTGTTGATGATGGTTAAATGGTAGTTGTCTTGACTTTGCCTTTGAATTGGTAAAGGGTTCGAACCCTTTCATCGATTCCGAATATATTTCGACACCTTTTAACGTCTAATTTTTATTAAAATTAGTAAAGCGTCAAATTTTTATTTTTAAGAATTTAATCCGGAAAATAATTTTTTATTTAAAGCCCAGACCGTTCTAAATATGATTTGCGCGTTAAAAGCTATAAAAGTGACAAAAAACAGTTGGAAGCTGAACTTCGAAAAGCTGTTGACCGTATTCGCAATGTTGCTGATAGAGACGAACTTTTGGCATTTAATGATGCTTCTGTAAATGTTGATCAGGTTTTTAAGGATTTTATTGAGATAAAAAGAAAAAATTTTTAAGCAAGACAAATTAATTGAAAATACAGAACGTTTGGATGCTGGAGCGAGAAAGTTGCAAAATTGTGAGAGAATTACTATTGAAACTGAACAGGTTTATTTTTTGTTAATATTTTTAAAGAAAGGAAAAACTTGAACTAAAACCCGATTCGACCCTTACTTCCGTATCGGGCCAAATTCTTTTATTTCGATAATAAAATTTGAGCTTCCTTGTTAGACCTTTAGCATTGTGCTTATAAAGTTTTTAAAAGAATAAAATTTTATTAAAGTTTGAGAAACTCAAATAGCATGCCCCAGTTCAAAAATAATAGAAAGTTTACGAGGAGTTTCAATTTTTGGGGTTATGGGTTCCAAAAATGGGATTCCTGGGACAATGACACATTGCAGGGACAGCAACTAATTTTTCTTCATTGCCAGGATTGTGGGCAATCTTTTCTAGTCATTCCCATTAACTTTAAAATGCTTTTATTAATTCATCCTTAAAAACATTTATTCAGATTGGAGAACAAGTTTTGGGCAATTTAAGCCTTCAAAGAGAGACTTTAACACGTAATCGTGACCGTATGAGAGAAGCAAATTCTGATTTGGGACGAAGTAATCGAATTGTTTCGCAAATGATACGAAGGTTTTTTTGAAATATTTAAAAATTTGTAAAAAAATTTTCAAAGAGTTATCCAAAACCGTTTGGTGCTTTTGGTTGTTTTTGTTGTTCTAATGTTCTCTTTGCTTTACTTGGTTTATAAAGCTATTTGAATAAGAGAAAAGAAAATTGTTTTGCGAAGGTTTTTTTCTTTTAATTTTTTTTGAAATTTAAAATCTGACTATTATTTTTGGGGTATAAAGAAGGAGAGTTAAACAAAAAATTTTTATTATTAAATTTTGGGATTTATTTTTAAAATATTACTTAAACTATAAAAGGAATAGAATCCCTTTCAAGAAAAAAAATAATTTGGAAATCCCAAAAATAATTTTATTTTTATTCCTTTTTTAGTTTGTTTAGGGTGGGGCCAAAATCTTTAATTTTTTGATTTCTCAATTTTCTTATAAAAAATTTTTTTGAGAATTTTTTAAATTCTACTAACACAAATGTTTGGGCACCTGGCGTAATTATTCTTTGGTGAGTTTATTGTAACACGATGAGTCATTTCACGTTCATTGTGTTCTATCGACTGAACTCTACTTTGGGGATGACTCTCTAACCTTTTCTTATGGAACCTTAAACTCCGCTTAAACGTTTTTTAAATCATTCCTTTAACCTCTCGAGATTCTTTTAATTTTTTTAAAAATCATTTTTAAACAAAAAATAATAGTCAGATTTTAAAAATATTATACTTATATAAACACACACAAAAACATTCATTTTGCTTTTGACATATTTAAGAAAAAAATTATTCTTTAATTTTTTTTTGAGATTCTAAAAATTTATTTTTATATGCCCATTTAATTTTTAGATTTTCTTTATGTTTAGTATTTAAGAAAAAAAATTTTACTCGGTACAGTTCACCGTCTTTTAACACTATTTTCATTTATGACAATTTTTGAGACGTTTTTCTTGGTTGAACCACTTTTTTTAATTTTCCAAGGTTCCAGACCTTTTTTCGCACGGTTAAAATTCTGGGACTAAAAACAATGGCCCTTGTCTTTATATACATTGACGGTGAATTGTAATGACGGTAAAATGTCCTCCATATCCAAATTTAATTTTTTGACTCATTAAATTTAAAATAAGAAAATTTTTTTTTGAAAGAATCAATTATAAAATAAAGATGTGTATTTTAATCCGATTTTCTCTTTTTTTTTAATCTCTTTAGTAATTTTTATTCTTTATTATTTACCTATGTATGTAATTAAAAAAAAAGAATAAAATAAATAAATAAATTTTTGTTCTGATAACAATTTTTAAAAGCAGAAATTTGGGTGTGCGCAAAATATTTTTTATGGGGTGAAATAACGCAAATTTTGGCGTTTTGCGTTTTTGTCTCCCTAAAAAAATTTTGCGCACACCTAAAAATTTTTTTGCTTTTAAAAATAATTGTGAAATTAAAACTAAGAAAATGTTTGTTCATTCATTTTAAATAAATAAATACTTAAAAATAAATTTTTATTTCTTAAATTAAATAAAGATAAAATTTTTTTCTATTCAGTGAATGCACTCTTACCTAATTAATTTTATTATTTTTTTATTTATACATTTTTTACCTTTATTTTTGGCTAAAAAGGAAATAGCTTTTCTTCAGTGCATTTGGAGACATGGAGATAGGGTAAAGTTTAAAATTAAAAAATTATTAAAATTTGGATGTGCGCAAAAATGTTTTTTGTGGGGTGAAGAACGCAAATTTTGGCGTATTGCGCTTTTGTCTCCCTAAAAAATATTTTTGCGCACACCTTAAATTTTGGGTGATTTTTAAAAATTTCTGGAAATTTTAAAAATTTTTTTCAATATTCGAGAGGGGCCAAAATAAATTTTTTAAAAACATTTTTAACCAAAAAACAAAAAAAAAATTAAAATTATCATTTTAAAGGGTCCAAGTAAACTTCCATACCCAGGTGATCCGTATGACGAAAGTTTTTGGCCTAGAGGTTGGAATCAGCTAACAAATGTTGGTTTTAAAAGAAATAGATTTAAAAATAATTTTATTGTAGCTAGGAATGCAGCAAATGAATGAACTTGGTCAATTTCTTAGACAACGTTATGTTGAAGATTGGCCTTTTTTGAGTTCGAGTTATGACCCTGATGAGGTAGAAAATTTTAAAAAATTTCTGGGATTAAATGACATTGACAATTTAAATGTGACATTATGAACTGACTTGACTACACATTCATACATATTTCCAATTAATAACCAGTTTAATTTGGGCATTCCTTCATTTACCTTCATGAATATTTTAATTTTCTAGACTCTACTGTCCAAAATTTTTCTCACCCTTTTGGGATGGGGTATTTGGGAGCCTGGAATTTATGTAGTGGAGGGATATTTTTTTGAGTTGGAGTATTTAGGATGTTACAAGTTGGAGTCTATTAATTTTAAAATTTTTCAAGGTATTTGTCCAATCGTCAGATTCAAAGAGAGCACTAGTTTCTGCTCAAGCACTTTTACACGGTCTATATCCAGTTATAGATCCGGACGACCAGTTTGACCCAAATTTAAATTGGTTACCTATTGCTGTTCATTCTACAGGAGCTAATAATGAGGCGAGAATAGTTTTTCTAGTTTTGACCACTAGAGTCTCAGAATATGAATTAGAGATTTTTTGATTATTCGGATAGCCTGAGGCTCTAAGAAAAATTTTCGATCATATTTTCGAGTATTTCATCTCCATTTCAAGGCCTTAAGAATAAAATTAAGCCAAATTTAAACTGAGACTCAAGTGGTATTGTGGGTGGATCTTCAATTCTTATCCAACCCTCTTTCGTTTCTTATCCATCCTTTTCATTGTTTTTTAAGCCTGGGGACTAGAGATCGGTCTGGATCTGGATCCAGTCTGGATTTTTTCTGGATCCAGAGTCAAGCTCCAGGCATTTTTTGATCGTCATGGATTTTTTCTGGATCCAGATCCAGAATCTTGTCCAGGTTATTAACCTAAATCCAGAGTCCAGATCCAGGATTTTTGAAAATATCTATCTCTACTGGGGACTATGGGAGCTCGGATAAATAGAAGGGTTATGTTAGAGATTTGTATAAGTTGGGGACTTCCAATCTTCAAGACTCTAATTCCAAAAATTTTTTTAAAAATCTTTTTTAAGCTTTTAAAGCCAACAAGTTTTGAATGTCCCACATATGAAGGAATTAAAAAAACAACAAAAAAAGAATTAGAAAACGAATTAAAAATTAAATATAAAGATTTATTTGAATTTGTACAAATTAATGTTTTTAATTCTACAATGCCTCTAACATTGCATCAAGTTGCTTCTTTAAATAATTTAAATAGAGAGGCAAGTGTTTAGTTATTTTTTAATTAAAAATTTAAAAGTTTTGAAAAGAACAAATTTCACAATTGATTAAAATTATTATAATACTTGTTAGACTCTAATGTCAACAATTCTTAAAAGTTGGATTTTTGAATTTTGAAACTAATGTCCACCAAAAATTTTAAATTGAAATTTTATAATTTCTCAAAGTCTAAAAATTTTTTTTAATTTCTAAATTAATTTCTGAGAGTAATACATATCAGGGATGTGCCAGTTTCGCCTTTCGTCAATTTTTGCCGATTTCGCCTTTTTTTACCCTCGCCGTTCGCTTTTTAAAATCTGTTTCGACACACCCCTAATTCATATCTAATGCTCAAATAAGCCTTTAATAATAATGAAATTAAGTAAAAAAATTTCCCTCTCTCTCTTTCCAGATTGCCCACAATTTAACTCAACCAGCCTGGGTAGAACGTAGATGGCCTCAATATGGAAATTGGAGTACTTTAGAATTGGTGTGTGTGAATATTATTTTTTTAGCTACATAAGAAGAATTATTTTAAAGGTAACAGAATTAAGACGTTTGGAACGTATAAATGAATTTAATCGTCCAGAAATGGCTTATTTAATGGGTGGTTATTTACTTGGAGATTGGATTAATAGGGCGGAGAAGGTAATTAATAAGGGACTAATCTTGAATAAAAAATTTTTTTTTTCAAAAATTGGAAGGCTCTAAAATAAAATTCTGCGCAAAAAATACTTTTAAAAATCCTCTACCCTTTTTTTGACTTCGAGGGTCATTTGAGTCTCGACAAAAATTTTATATTATGGACCTAAGGTCTAAGGATAATTTTTCTAACCTAAAAAAATAAATTTTCAAGTGCACTCCCTTTGTTAGTTAATTAGGCATTTTTGGCTTATTTTTCAACCCAAAGACCACTTGAGTCTCAAAAATTTTTTCTCTCCAACATTAAATTTATATATTATTTTTTTTTAATTTAAAAAAGGTAATAAATTCAAAATCTCCAAACGAAGCAGAAAAGGCCGTTCTATATTCTTCACATGATGGGACTTTACAAGTCTTTATTTAAATTAAAAAAAAATTTCTTAAATTTTATAAAGGCACTTCTAAGTCTAATGGGTCAAAAATTTGATAAATTGGTGCCTTATGCAAGTACTATTTGTATGGAGATATTAAAGAATGACACCTTTCATATTGAGGTGGACAGATTTTTAAAATTATTAGATAGGGCACTTGAGTCTCAGAATTTTTTTGAACAAGTCAATTGAGATGGAAATTTTTTGGAGCTAGTCTCTCAAGAACTCAAAATTTTCCTCTCTATTAGAGGTCGGTGCGGGAGGGGATCCCGCGCGGGATTTTGCGGGATTTTTCCGCAATTCCGCATTTTTTTGAATTGCGGGATTTATCCCGCGGGATACCGTCCCGCAAAGAATTTTTTTCTCAGAATTTTTTTTACCAATACAGTTGAGTCTGAGAATTTTTGGAACTGGACACTTGGAATTTTCAAAAAAATTTTCCCGAGTTTGAAATTTTTTTAAATTTCAATTTAGATGTATTATCGCCATTCTGGTCTCGTCCAACATTTAAACTTCCCAGATTGCCCATTAATTCAATGCCCAGCAGAAACTTTAATTAAATCGTTGAGAAGTAGAGCTATTTTTGAAAGAAAAAGGCTTTATCATGTAGGTGTTTTTAATGGGTATTTAAATTAAATCTTTAATTTTTATAGCTCTGTGGAAGTGGAGACGCTTATTGTTAAAGGTACAGAGGGGATAACTAAAAAATTAATTTATTTTCTAGTCAGAAGAAAATTTTTTCTGAAATTTTTTTCTGAATTTACTAGTCGTTTTACATGTGTATTTTTATTTTTAAAAAAACAGAATTTTTATTCTGATTTTATTCTGTTTATTCCTTTATGTAAAAGTTGTGATTTACTCTGGGAGCTATTCCCTTTTCTTTTTTAATTTCAGAATTTATTTCAGAATTAATTCCAGAATTTATTTTAGAATTTTTTTTCAGAATTAATTTCAGAATTAATACCAGAATTAATTTCAGAATTAATTTCAGAATTTTTTTTCAGAATTTATTTCAGAATTAATTCCAGAATTTATTTTAGAATTTTTTTTTCAGAATTAATTTCAGAATTTATTTCAGAATTAATTCCAGAATTTATTTCAGAATTTTTTTTCAGCATTAATTTCAGAATTTATTTCAGAATTAAAAATTGTCTATTTTATTCTGATTGTATTTTTTCATTATTAATTATAATTAAATTTTATATTCTGATTTTAAAATTCTGATTTTTCTTAATTTATGAATTAATTGGGTATATTAAATTAATTTAAAATTCTCTTCTAAACATCCCTCCAATTAATTAAATGATTCAATTGTTTCTTTAATAATGCCTGCAATTTCTTTAATTTGTTCTTCATTAATTATCTTAAAAATTATTTATTAGACAAGAATTTTAATAAATTTACCAATGGAGGTGCTATACGAATTATTTGTTTTGTGTGGGTATTTTTAGCCAGAACACCTTTTTCCTTCAACCGAATACAGATTTTCCAGGCATCGATTGCTGAAATTTAAAATAAAATTTTAGTAGACTTCTATGTTATGGACACTTAGTATAGGAGATCTATTTTGTGGATGCGATGGAATTCCCTTTAAAAACGACCGACCTCTATTTTATGGACTCTCAGTATAAGGGACCTTCTATTTTATGGACACTATGGGTTTCTCTCTGTAAGCGACCAGACTATGTATAAACTGGGAAAACAACCCAAAATATCTTCTATTTTGTGAACCCTTCTATATAATAGACGGTGTAAAAAAGTAGATTAATTTCTAACATTCATTAATAACAATAGCACATAAAAGTCCTTTCCCTCTAACAGAAGTGACCACATTTTTGGGTAATTTATTCAATTCATTAATTAATAAATTCCCCATTTTTAAAGCATTTTCACATAAATTTTCTTCTTTAATAATTTTTAATGCTTCTATTGCTATTTTTGCAGATAAAGGATTTCCTCCATAAGTTGACCCGTGTTGGCCTGGTTTTATTGTTAACATAATTTCATCGTCGGCCAAAACTGCCGAAATTGGGTAGAGACCGCCAGAAAGGGCTTTGCCTAATGTTACGATATCTGGTCTGACATTGTAATGATCACAACAGAGCATTCTGGAATGTGAAAATTTTAAATAAATTATTCCAATAGTCGCCCAGAGTACTGCTGCTGGTCTTTTCTCCGATATACCCTCGGGCATGCCTTCGCATTGGGGGGGGGGGGGGGTGGGGGGATAGCAACGAATGATGGCGACGCGGCTTGATTAACTGGGACAGTTAACATTTTAACATTAACGCCGATTAACTGGGACAATGACGAGCTTTTATGGCGCAGTTTGGATCTGACTATGCTTCAAACTTCTTTTCAGATCGGAGTTCAAAAGCCCAATCCTCTGATTTGGATGAAAGAGACAAAGTCTTAGAGCAACAGCATCAACCCCAATTTTCAATCCAACCAACCTTCCCGTTCTCCCCAATCCAGTCTGTACTTCATCGGCAACCATTAAAACTCGATTTTTTGTGCATAGTTCACGTACTCCTTTTAAATATCCCTCGCTAGGCAAAACAACCCCTGCCTCCCCTTGTATTGGCTCTACCACAAAAGCAGCACAGTGAGGGTCAGAAAGTGCTTTCTTAAATTATTTTAAATTCATATTTTTTCAACAAAAATCACCTCCAATGCATTCAAATCATTAAATTCTACGTGCAATATATTCGGAATAAAGGGCCCAAAATTCTCATAAACTTGAGGATCGGTGGACACAGAACAAGCAAAAATCGAACGTCCATGAAAATTATTTTTTGCAAAAACTATTTTTGCTTGATTTGGAGGAACTCCTTTAACTCTATTAAAAATTTTTTAATTTAAACATCTTTAAAAAACTCATAAGCCCATTTTCTTGCTAATTTTACTGCTGTGTCGACTGCTTCCACTCCTTAAAGTTTCATAGTTTTTATTAGAATCTTATATTTAATAGCGACTCCCGTTATTGGCGACTTTTCGATATTAGCTACCGTCTTAAGACCTGTTTTCGACTTCGAAAGCATTCGACTTCTGAGTAGATGAAATCTCGTTATAGCTTAGACTTGTCCTCAATCCTCTTTTTAAGTCGATTGTAATGAGAGTCGCTTCTAGCGAGAGTTTAAGTATTTATTTTTACCAGAATTCATAGGCATCATTTTCTGATATCCAAATAATTTAGTCAAATATTCTGCATATTCCCCCAACGCAGTTGTATATAATGCACGTGATGTCAAAGTTAATTGTTGACATTGGTCTTGCATAACTTTAACTAGTCGAGGATGGCAATGGCCTTGATTTAGGACAGATTGGCCACTTATACAATCATAATACATCTTTCCATCAGTATCCCAAAGATAACAACCTAAATTGATAAATTGAATTATGAGGGGATATCTCTTTGGTAGGGTTGTCGGTTCTGGACTGATCCGAACCGAAGAACCGATGATTTTTCGGTTCGGTTCGGATATCCGAAGAATTTCCAGGAACCGACAACCCTACTTTTAGGGACTGAAAAATTGTCTCTTATAATGAGGTGTTTCTATATAGCGTAGGGGTCGTTTATTCTGATTTTTAAATTTCATCTTTCTTTTACCTTTTCCTCGAGAAATAACGACAGGTATAGGCCTATAATTGTGAGCCCCATGTTCTGCTTCTTTGTCGATATAATATTGTTGTCCGTACAATCCAGAAGACATGGACTTAATTATAAATTTATTTGCTAAATAATTTTTTTACAAGTAAAAATGAACCATTAAAATGTGTGAATTTAAAAATGAAGCGGAACTTCTGTGATTTATTATAAAAATAACTAAATTTAGTGTAATTTCTGTGTGTGGTAAAAAGCAAAAAAAAAATTTAAAATAAATATTTAGTTAGCTTAATTAAAAAGAATTTTTTTTAATTTAATCAGATAATTCTGCTCTCTATGGGGATTTATTTAATAAAAAAATAAATTCTGATTTTTAATTATAATATTAAAATTTCTGTTTAAATTTTGTGTATGTACATATATGGATAAATTAATTCTGATCTTATTTTTTAAATTCTGATATTTTTAAAACTTTTTATTTATTCTGAGATTGCAAACTTAAGATTGCAAATAAAAAATCCTGATTTTTTCCTATGTATTTAATTCTGATATATTTAAAACTTAAGATTGTAAAAGTATTCTGATTTTTAAATTTAATTCTGACATTTCTGATATTCTTAAAACTTAAGATTGTAAAATAATATTCTGATTTTTTTATTTATTCTGATATATTTAAACTTAAGATTGCAAATAAAAAATTCTGATTTTTCTTTTTTATTTAATTCTGACATTTTTAAAACTTAAGATTGTAATAAATATTCTGATTTCTCTAAAATTCTGATATTTTAAATATTAAGATTGCAAACAAAAATATATTCTGATTTTTATAATTGTAAAATTATACAATCAAAAATTACAAAAGCAATAATTAAATATATTCTGATTTTGTAAGATTGTAAAATTATGTTTATTTTCAATCAGAATTATACAAATTGTTTAATTGTATTTCCTATTATTTGTGATACTTCAAGTATTTGTTTTTCGTTAATAACCTGAAAAAATATTCTAATTAAAGACTAAAACAATATTAGCTTACCAAGGGAGGTGCAAATCGAATAATTTGTTTGTGGGTATTTTTAGCTAGAAGGCCATTTTCTTTTAATTTAAGGCAAACATCCCAAGCATTTATTGCTGGAAAAATTAAAAAAAAATTTTTTTATTAAATCAGAATAATTTCTAACATTCATTAATAACAATAGCACATAAAAGTCCTTTCCCTCTAACAGAAGTGACCACATTTTTGGGTAATTTATTCAATTCATTAATTAATAAATTCCCCATTTTTAAAGCATTTTCACATAAATTTTCTTCTTTAATAATTTTTAATGCTTCTATTGCTATTTTTGCAGATAAAGGATTTCCTCCATAAGTTGACCCGTGTTGGCCTGGTTTTATTGTTAACATAATTTCATCGTCAGCCAAAACTGCCGAAATTGGGTAGAGACCGCCAGAAAGGGCTTTGCCTAATGTTACTATATCTGGTCTGACATTGTAATGATCACAACAGAGCATTCTGGAAAATTAAAGGATTTATTCTAATAAACGCCCCATTATCCAGAAATCATCCCCCAACCTTCCTGTTCTCCCCAATCCAGTTTGTACTTCATCAGCAACCATTAAAACTCGATTTTTTGTGCAAAGTTCACGCACTCCTTTTAAATATCCCTCACTGGGCATAACAACCCCTGCCTCCCCTTGTATTGGCTCTACCACAAAAGCAGCACAGTGAGGGTTAGAAAGTGCTTTCTTAAATTATTTTGAGTGTCAAAAATATTTTTTAACTCTAAGAACCTCCAATTCTGTCAAACTGTCAAATTCCACATGCAAAAAGTTTGGCAAAAAAGGTCCAAAATTTTCAAAACAATCGGGATCAGTAGATGCTGAACAAGCCATAAGAGAACGTCCATGAAAATTATCTCTTGCAAAAACTATTTTTGCCTGGCTGGGAGGAACTCCTTTAACTCTATTTAAAAAATTTTTTTAAATTGAAATTTGTTTAAAAAACTCATAAGCCCATTTTCTTGCTAATTTTACTGCTGTGTCGACTGCCTCCACTCCTATTAATATATTTTTTAATTTTAAAAATTCAATACATTTGAACTTCATTTTAGGATCGTTCTAACACGTCTCTCCTTTGGGAGGTGAGAGAATCCTTATTTGTTTCGAGTTTCAAAATTTTCAAAAGTTGAAGCAAAATTTGCTTCAGATTTAAAAATTTCAAAACTTGAAGCAAATTTCTTCAAGTTTCAAAAATTCAAAACCTGAAGCAAAAACATGAAGCAGAAGCTTGCTTCTACTTCGGATATCTTCTTATTTGGAGGGTGTACATTAAATTGGGAAGTGGGAGAGGGTTATTATAGGCTATGAAGATCCCTCAATCAAAGTGGCTAACCAAATTTTAAAAAATAATAGGTAGCCTAAATCGAGGGTTAGCTAATTCTGGGGGTATCTTATAATGTTGTCCGCATATATTTATTTTTACCAGAATTCATAGGCATCATTTTCTGATATCCAAATAATTTGGTCAAGTATTCTGCATATTCCCCCAAAGCATTTGTATAAAATGCACGTGATGTTAAAGTCAACAATTGACATTGGTCCTGCATAACTTTAACTAGTCGAGGATGGCAATGGCCTTGATTTAAAGCTGAATATCCACTTAAACAGTCATAATAACTTTTGCCGTCAACATCCCAGACATTACAACCTTCATTACGTTTTTAAATTTAAAAATAAAAATTGTAAAATCTCCCTTACCTTTTCCATGAGAAATAACGACAGGTATAGGTTTGTAATTGTGAGCACCATATTTTGCTTCTTTTTCAATATAATGTTGAGAGGTCTTTTGTTGGGAAGTCTTTTGTTGAGAAGCAGACTTGCTTAAATTACGAAATAAAACTTGGACTGAATTTTTGTTGTTTAAGTTTGCAAAATATTTAAAATTAGTTAATAACATTTTACAAACTTAAAAATAATTGTTTATAGAAGAATAATTAAAGTTTTAAGTTTCAAGTTTGTAGTTGTAAAGGAATAAGTTTCAAGGTTCAACTTAAGTTTGTAATTTAAGTTTTAAGTTTCAAGCAAACTTGAATGTCAAAAACTTTAGTCAAAACTTAACTTATTCCTTTACAACTATAAATAGTTACAAAGGAATAAGTTACAAGTTTTGACTTAAGTTTGTAATTTAAGTTTTAATAAACTTAAGTTGGTTAATAATTCACTTCCAAGTTTTAAGTTTGCTAATTTTTAGGTTTAAGCTTTAAGTTTAATTTTCTAAGAAAATATGCGTGTTTTAATCAAAAATTGATTCAAAAAACAGATTGATTGAAAGCGAGTATGAAAAGAAAA
This sequence comes from Meloidogyne incognita, assembly GCA_036172945.1. Classification (NCBI taxonomy): domain Eukaryota; kingdom Metazoa; phylum Nematoda; class Chromadorea; order Rhabditida; family Meloidogynidae; genus Meloidogyne; species Meloidogyne incognita. The sequence continues at coordinate 4,085,821 of JARQAC010000010.1, forward strand.
GACGAAATATTTATGAACAAATATATCACGTTTACTTATCACATTACTTTCTTTTGATAGAACTGAGAACATTTTTTTTATTTATAAAAACACATAAAAAATTATTTCTAATGTTCAAAGGAAAGTTTTTTTTGTACAAAAGATAAAAAATATTTATTGCAATCTTAAGTTTACTTGATTTACTAGACGTTAGATATTTAATTTATTACAGATTATTTTTTAATTTTCACAGACTTAAGTTTATATTCAAAATATAAGTACGCTCCAAAAATACAATTTAAAAAATTTATCGCCACTCAAGTCTCTTATATTTCTCTTCTAAACGTCGTTTTCAGCGCAGCAGGCGAAAATTTTGGGAATTTTAAGGTTAAATTCAAATTTTTTAATAAAAAATGTCCATTTATACATACTTACAAAAAGTATATTTTCAATTTCACAAGAGGGTCGAGTTATAAGTACTGTACTTCCAAAATAAGTACGAATGAGAACCCTGATTATGCCTAAGTTTATTTTTACATTTTAAGTTTTGTAGTTGTAAATTCCAAGTTTACATATCAAGTTTGATCTTACAATTTAAGTTTCTAAGTTTACTTAAGTTTGTCATTCTTAAGATTGTAAAATTAAACATAAACTTACAAAGTTAGTGTTATTGGTGCAATTTAAAATTTCTCGAACTTTAATAAATGAGCAATTAATATTTTTGAATTAATAAATAAACAAAATGAAGAAACATTCGTTATTTTCAATCTACAAACATTTTTGATATGATTAGATAGACAATCTGAGGCGTTTGAGGTTTCTAAAATTAGATAGACATTGCTACTACAAACACAAATACTTTTTATTCAAACACACATTCCTTATTAGTTAGATTATTGTGTGTTTGTACAATTTCTGAACCGGAACCGAGGAAATGTTTGATTTTTAGGAATCGGTAGAACACTGATTGTACGTAATTAATAAGCAATTAATGAATAAGCTATATAAAACCAAAGGAATTTAAATAAGGTGAAGCATGGCTAAATAATTTCTTTCATTTTTTCAAAAATAATTGTCCCGATTAGCTAAACATTCTTAGAATTTAAAATTGAATTCCAAAGGACCATGAATCTTACAATCTTCAATAGCCTAAAATTTACTATAAAAGCCTTGTTGATTGTTTTATTCTTCCCTCCAAACACAACCAAATCTTCAATCACTTCAACTCTACGTCAACATCGTCCAAACAAACAACAAAAAGACAACGCTTCATGCTCTTCTGCCTCCTTCATCCAATGGACCACAACACCGGACCTTTGGCAAGGAAGTCGACAACGCTTTGTGCTCTGCTGCTGATATCCATCGCCGCGCTCCTAGTGCTTGCAGTTCCTGGACAGGCGAAGTTGTGGAAGTCGGAGTTGCCAAACACACCAAGAATGAAAGTGGAGTGACGCTCAAAGGGGACAGTAAGCCGGCCAGCGATGACTTGAAATATGCCGTGTACAAGAAGCTTTTTCCTACTGTCTGTAATTTTACGATCACCAAGGAACACATGTAAGTTGATTTTTTCTTAAAATTTGAGGAAATAACGTTTTAAACTTTCTAGCAAGCTTCATTACGAAGGCGAAGGGTGCACTGTGGATCTGATCACCGATGGGAGGAGCATGATCAATTTCACAACTGGAATGGAAGACAGTAAATGTAGTAAACTGGAGAACTGCGGTAGTGGCGATTTTCAGTATGGTTTTTCAAATCTGTAAGTCTTAGGTTGTATGCCGACTAACAGTAAACAAATTTCTTTATAGACTGCCCTTCGCCTACAGCAGAACCAATAAGGAACTCGAAAAGCTCAACGATGGTCCGTTGTATGATGATCTTGTTGTGTGTGGTGATAAAACCAAGTGCGGGGATGAAAAGCAACGATGCATGAAACACACCTTTCTCGAAGTCTCGTGGAGTGGATGTGTCGATCAGAACGTTTATTTTGTACACGCTCACACCCATCTAAGTAAGTCCATGATTATTTTTACTTTAAAAATAATCATTTTAGTTGGTGAACATAAGACTGGATTGGATCAAATAAAACCTGGTGGTGATAAGATGGAATTCAATATGGGCATAGCTGATGATAGCAGCTTCACAATGGATTTCGAGAAACCTGCAAAATTTGACACCAAAGTAGAATCGATTAGCTGCCTTCCAAAAACAAATGCCATTGCCAAACCAATAACATGGAAAATCATAAATAGAGACCTGGAGGGTAAACATTTGCTCGTCTTTCATTTACTTCCAAAAACGGCTACACGAACGTTCAAAGGAAGAAATTTCGAAGGAAAACCTGCGAAACAAAAACCAAAATGTGATCTCTTCATTAGCTTTGTAATACTTTGAAATCTTTCAAAAAATTCGATTAATTTTTATCTTACAGAAAAGACCAGCCTATGAATTTCTTCAAGTCGACCCTCAAACAACGACTACAAGCACAACTACAACAACACCCAAACCAACAGCAAGGCCCAAACCACAACCTACTGTCAAGGCAACTCCAACTCCACCAGAGCAGCAAAAGACTACGCAAAAAGTTCAAGAAGCAACGGCCACCGAAGGAGGAAGTAAAGCCGGGATTTGGATCTTTGTGATTTTCGTGGTGATTGCTGTAATTGGCGGCGCTGTCGGGTTCTACTTCTACCGAAAAAATCAAAAGATAAAAGAAGAGGACGAGAAAGAGAGGTAATGGAGAAAGAGTGAAGCAAAATAACTAATATTTTCTGTATTTTCAGAGCCTCTAGGTCCAACATTGGAGACGGAAAGAGGATTGCTGAGGAAAACATGGGACGTTCTAAAGCAAAACCGCCTTCCTTGGAAGAGGTATTCGTCTAGGAGATTTTTGAAAGGATGAAGAAGGAGGATGAGGACAATGCGGCAAAAAACGTAAGAATTCTCTTCAAAGGCTATCTGCCAGACTTGAAGAAGGAAGGTTTCAAAACTGTCGGCACATACAGAGAATGGAAGAAAAAGGCGAATTTATAAAAATTTAAAATATATTGAAAAAAATTTTCAGAGTGGATGGGTCTTCCTACCGAAGGGAAGAAGACAAAGGGCGACAAGGCGAAGAAGGACAAGCTTTGAAACAGTTTTGAAACCTTTGTTCAATTTTGGCAGATAGCATTCGAAGAGAATTCTTTCGTTTTTCCCGCGTTGTCCGAATCCTCCTTCATCCTTTCAAAAATTTCCCAAAGGACTCAACTCCGAAGAAGGAATCGACTCCGAAGGACCCGGCACAGAAGGAGGAAACGACTTCGAAGGACTCGACTCTGAAGAAGGACCCGGCACCGGATAAGTCAGACGCTGTAAAGAGCAAACAGGCAGGCACGACATCGGATATTCCAACGGATATGGTGTCGGAGGCTAAAGAGACGGATGTGTAAATTGTGGAGATGAAGTGATGGTTGCGGCTAAATAAACTAGGAGATGAGAGAAGTTGAGAAGATATAAATTGGAGATATATAGAGAATATAAATTGTAAATAATTTGTAAATCATTCATTCTCTATTCCCCAAATCCCCTATATTCTCTCCAAATCTCTCAACAAAAATTGTATTTCTCTCTATGGCTATATGCCTCTATATATATTTCCCCCTATATTCCCATATATTCACCTATATCCATATATTCGCATTTTAGGCTATATGCCCATCTATATATGTATTATCTATGTGTATTTTCCCCTATATATACACAAATTTCCCTATATATATATTTCCCTATATTCCCCCTATATATTTGCAGGTTGAGTTGTATTCCCTGCTATATCTCATTATATATTGTATTGTATGTATATGTATTTTTCTATGTATATATTTGTATTGTTGTAATTGTTGTAATAAATATATGTTTGTATGGAATATTTTGTTTGTTTTTAATGCCAAATCTAATCCTTATACAAAAAGCTAAAAATCTGAGCTGAAAAATCGCAATAAGAATGAGAAGTATTTGATATTGGGGATATAATTTAAGTAGCCCCCCCCCCCACAGTAGTTAACCCACCCCAAATCGCTCACCCCCAAATCGCTCACCCCCAAATCGCTCACCCCCAGATCGCTCACCCCCAGATCGCTCACCCCCAGATCGCTCACCCCCTTGATCGCTCACCCCAGATCGCTTCTCCCCAAAAACTACATCTTTTGAAAATAATAATCTCTACCTTTTGAATTTTCTTTTTTCTCTCTCTTTTAACTTATTTTACTATTTTTATTTTGTTACTTTTCACACTGGAAGTTATTTTTTATGTATCTGTAACTTATAGTTTTCGGAGCAGTGCAACTGAGTCCGGCCCTATAACTCAAGTACGAGTTGATAATTTTTTAATGTTCTTGGTACCATTGGATAGGACATTAAATAGGCTATAATATACCAAAGAATAAAAATCCCTGGCCGCCTGGTAAAAAAGTTATGATCGATGAAGTGCCGAAAAATCCGATTTTTTGAAAAAGTTGGTTTTTATATCATAACTTTTTTTATCAATCGATCAAAAATTTTGATTTTTTGCTAGGTTGTAGAGCTTTTGATTCTCTATCCAATGATACCAAGAGTAACAAAAAGTGACTATCCCTTCATAAGTTATATGGTCCGGGACTCAATTGAGTAGGGACTCAATTGAGGTGTACCGTATAGTTTTTTTATTTTCAACGATAAAAAAAAAATAAAAATACATAGGCTTCTTTTTTTATTGATTTTTCTTTTCTCTTTTAGATTAGTCTCCTTTAGATTTCTCTTTTAGATTGCTTTTCTCTTTTAGATTTGCTAATTTATAAATTAAGATGAATGAAGAAGATCTTTTAATTGAATTAAAAAAATATATTTCTGAGGGATCTTTTGAATTGAAATGGCCGCAAAGTGCCGATAAAGTTTACAAGGATGAGTGTTTCTATTGTTCTGATACGGCTTTTTCGCCAGGTTTAACTTTTTAAAGCCATTTACTCTCATCTTTTAGGTGGACTCTTCATTTCTTTATTGGATTTTGTTGGAATTTGTGCAAAACATCTTGACCTTTATGTTGAGAAGACGTCGTTCCGTTTGTTTTTAAATATTAAGAAGTCCAAAGTGCCTAATGAGGATTCTGAGGAGCCGAAAGATAAGGTTTTTTTGGATTTTTGTTCTTTCCTAATTTTGCGTGTTTGAGATTCAACGCTTGTGCATCTCTCAAACAGAAGACAAAATCAGTTCAGACTACAACCTTTGTTTGCATCCACATATTGAAGTTCCAATCAAAATTGAAAGTCATATTGGGGACAGGCTTCGTGAAATTGTGGATATGGTTATTGTGCATATTAATGCCGAATTACAACAACGCTTACAAAGTGGCGTCAGTGAATGGGATGGAGAAGAACGTCAGATTTTAAAGGCTGCCGAAAAGCTTGAACAGGTTTTTGTTTGATAAATTTGGTCCTTTCTTCTTTGGAGTCCCAACTTTCATGTTGAAACTCCAGCTCTTTATTAGCCAAAAACATAACAGGCCTTATTTGGTCTATAGGTTCTCGTTATTTACGTATTTTTGGGGATGTATTGTAGGTTTTCTGAGTTTCTAGGATGGGCTTCGATTTCACGTGTTGATTGTATTTTACTCCTATTCACGCTTCATTTAGCTTTCAATCTTTAATTTTAGATTCCATTTGAAGGCAAAATATCTTATGATGGTTGGATTTGTGCCAAGCCTGGATGTGAACTTAAAGAGAATTTGTGGTTGAATCTTAGTGATGGTGTTATCATGTGTGGACGATATGCTCCTATGAGTGGCGTTAAAGGGAATGGACATGCAGTTAGTTTACTTTATATATTTAACTTTTTCTTGCCAATCTAATAAGGCGAAGGCACTCCCTGATCTAATTGTGATTCTCATTTATACCCTAATTTATGTCATAATCTAGGAGTTCCACACAGACTAATCTAATGAGAATGCCAAGATTTAAAATGCTTTAGTAATATTGTAGGTTAATTCTCTAACATAGCCCATTTATATTCAGATTCGGGTATCAATTTTGGTTCTAGAAAAAGAAATCAATTCGTGTTATTTTTTCTAATTTTTAGAAAACTCATTATGAAGAAACTGGTTATCCTTTAGTGGTTAAATTGGATACAATTGCTGATGGTGATGGGGATATTTACAGTTATTCTGAAGATGCTCTTGTTCGCGATCCATTGTTAGGAAAACATTTGGCACATTTTGGACTTTCTATTGATAAATTTAAAACTGAAGAAACAACACTTGTGGGATCTAAAAGGGAGCTACCTTTTAGAGCCCACAATTATATGGCTAAGAACAAAATCAAATCTCTTTTTAAAAATAGAAAAAATATTAAAAAAAGAGTGATAGATGATTTTGATGTATTCAAGAAAAACGCAGAAGTTTTCAAGAAAAACATCAGTAAAATGCTTGAACAATTGGAAGAACCTGATTATGGCTGTGATCTTCATTCGGTAAAGGCTCTTCAAACAAAACACGAAATTGTTGAAAAAGATTTGGACGTTTTAGAAGATGGTATATATAATTTGCATCAAGAAGTGAATTAATAATATATTGGTTTTATTTTTTCATATTTTTAGGCAAATTCTTTACAACAAAAATACCCCGATGTTGCTGAACAAATCGAAGAATTAAAAAATCAATTAAACGCTCAATTGCCAACTTTAACGCAAAAAGCCAAAATGAGAAAAGATAAATTATTAGATAATTATGGTAATAGAAAAAACTTTAAAATTATATTCCAATCTAGATTACCTACGTTTCTTAAATGGTTTTCGCAATATAATGAAGTGGATCGATGGAATGATTAATTATATAACTAGTGATGAGATTGCAAATAACGTAGCTGGCGCTGAAGCACTTCTTGAAAGACATCAATCAATTTTAAAAGAAATTACCTCAAAGGAAATTAAATTTAAAACTTTGAGACAATTGTCGAATCAATTAATTAATTATGAAAATTTTTCATCTGATGCTGTTCGTCAAAGGATGCATGATATCAAAAAGGTGAGAGATAAATTGAGTTTTTTTTTTTAAATATAAAAGGCTCGTAAACGTCTAAATGATGCTGTGGTACAACGCAGAAAAATACTTGATCAATGTCTTGAACTTCAACTTTTCTATCGCGATTGTGAACAATGTGATACTTGGATGAATGCTCGAGAAGCTTTTCTCGCTCAAGAAGATCCAACTGGAGATAATGTTGAATCTCTAATTAAAAAACATGAAGATTTTGATAAAGCTATTGCATCGCAACAAGAAAAATTAAATAATTTGGATCAATTAGCAAAACAATTAGTTGCTTCTGAACATTATGCAAAGCAAGCAATTAGTAACAAATTTATTAAAAATAAGTTTAAAAATAATTAATTCTCAGATACAAAACGTGAACAAATCTTTGATCGTTGGGACAGACTTAAAGAACGTTTAATTGAAAAGCGTTCCAAACTAGACGAATCTCAGACACTATTACAATTTTATCGTGATGTCGATGAAGTTGAAAATTGGATATCTAAAAAGTTCCAAATTGCCCAGGTGGAAGAATATTTAAAAATTAAAATTTGGCAATTCAGGAGAACTGGGGTCCTGCAAAAAAGATTTTTGAAAATAGAAGAAATAAAGTTTCTAAAGAAAAAATATGCTGATTACTTTCGAGCTCTTTCGAATAAGATATTATTTGAATATTCCAATTTTTCACCCCAAAATCTGCTGATTTCCCTGCGGTTTTTTCGATATTCGAGGACCTATATTCGTGCTTATGATTCGACTTTTTTAAAATCTGAGCTGAGATTTGTATTCTGCATATTTTTTACCCTAGAAAATCCATTTTCTTATTCTAAAAATATTTTTTTCGCAGGGACCCCAATTCTCCTGGATTGCTTTAAATTTTAAACAATTTATTTAGGAAGTTGATTATTGTTATCCTACAAATATTCAACAAAAACATCAAAAACAACAAGCATTTGAAGCTGAACTTTCCGCTAATGCTGATCGTATTGCTACTATAATTTCTGCCGGTCAAAATTTAATAAGTGCCGAAAAATGTGGTGGAGGAGAGGATGCCGTCTCTCAACGTTTAAATGCTTTAAATGATCAGTGGGAATTGTTGGTTAAAACAAGTACAGAGAAAATTGCAAGATTGAAAGAGGCTAATAAACAAAAAACATTTATTGAATCAATGAAGGATTTGGAATTTTGGCTTGGAGAGGTTAATTAAATAAATAAATTATTTTTAATTAGAAGAATATTTAGGTTGAGACACTTTTGAGTAGCAAAGATACAGATTGTGATTTGCCTTCTATTGAGAATTTATTAAAGAAGCATCAATTGTTAGAAGCTGATATTAATGCACATGCTGATCGGGTTGCTAATGTAAATGGACAGGCTGAGGCATTAATGGAGGCTGACCAACTTTATAAAGATTCTATCGAAACACGAATGCAAGGAATTACTGAAAGATATGCAAATGTTAAAGATATGGCAAAACAAAGAAGAGAAAATTTAAATAAAGCAATTACTGTTCATCAATTACTTACAGATATTGATGATGAAGAATCTTGGATTAAGGTGAGGAGGGGATGAAAATATAACGAATTAGAATTGTCAGAATTAAAAATTATAAAAATAGACCAGAATTAAAAGATACAATCATTGAAATATTTTAATTATTATAATATCGCAATTTCAATTTAAAGTTAAAGAAATTACTTGTTAGCAGCGATGATTATGGACGTGATTTAACAGGAGTACAGAATTTGAATGGAAAACACCGTAGACTTGATATTGAATTAGCTAGCCACCAAGCACAAGTACAAAATCTTAGATCTAAAGCAGTTGAGCTTCTACAAGCGAGTGAAGTAAGGGCTCCCGAAATTCTGAAAAGAATTAAAGTGAGTTTATATGAGAAGTATAAGGAGATTTACTTTTTCTTATTTAAAGGCACTAGAAGATAGCTGGCATCTTTTTCTTTTCAATAAAAAAAGATCTAAGTTACGTAATTTTTATTTAAAATTAAAAATCGAAAAAATATGACTAAATTATTTAGCGAATGTAACTGAATTTAAGCAGTACCTATGCCTTTGTACTAGAACCGGTACCCGGGCACGTACTTGGGCACCGATTCAGGTGCCCGGGCACGTACTCGGGCACCGATTCAGGTGCCTGGGCACGTACTCGGGCACAAGTTCAGGTGCCCGGGCACGTACTTGGGCACCGGTTTAGGTGCCCGGGCACGTACTCGGGCACCGATTCAGGTGCCTGGGCACGTACTCGGGCACAAGTTCAGGTGCCCGGGCACGTACTTGGGCACCGGTTTAGGTGCCCGGGCACGTACTCGGGCACCGGTTTAGGTGCCCGGGCACGTACTTGGGCACCAGTTCAGATGCCCGGGCACGTACTTGGGCACAAGTTCAGGTGCCCGGGCACGTACTTGGGCACCGGTTTAGGTGCCCGGGCACGTACTCGGGCACCGGTTCAGGTGCCCGGGCACGTACTTGGGCACAAGTTCAGGTGCCCGGGCACGTACTTGGGCACCGGTTCAGGTGCCCGGGCACGTACTCGGGCACCGGTTTAGGTGCCTGGGCACGTACTCGGGCACAAGTTCAGGTGCCCGAGTACATACTTGGGCACCGGTTCTAGTACAATGGTATCGGTACTGCTTAAGTTTCAGTCACATTTGATACTTAATTTTGTCAAGTAGTGATGACATTACAGGGTGGCCAGAAAATATTATGACTTATTATTTATGCCATAACTTTATTCAAATTAAAGATAATGAGTACTAAACTTTGTGGAGGTTTCGTCCTGTTTCCAGTGGTAACAGGACTTTTGTCCTGTTACCAGTGGCGGTAGCTTCTCAAAAATTTATTATTTATTTCTTTAATTGTCTATCATTTAAGCTTTTGGAACTGATTATCTTTAATTTGTAGACATTATGGTATAAATAATGTATCCTAATCTTTTCTGGTCACCCTGTATATTTTTTTAGACCAGCGGGGCAGCAAAGAGACGGTCAGCAAAGTTAACAAAAATGGCCCAATTGCAGAAAGAAAACATATTATAATTTATTTTTTAAATTATCTTAATGTTATTTTTGTCTAATTTTAAAATTTTAAATAATGAATTAAAAAAAAGTTGTAAAAATATTTATTTAAAGTATGAGTTTTAAATAATATATGTACCGTAAAAGCTCTAAATAAAGCTCCGGGCTTATATTTTTCAATTGATTGGGCTTCTAACAAGGTATGGGATTCTATTGGAGCCGGCTTCTATTAGAGTATTTACGATATATAAACACATGGAAATTTTAAGAATAATTTTAATATCAATTATGTTAGAGCGTATCATTTTAGGTCCAAAAATCGAAATAAGCCACATTTTGGCTAAATAAGTTCAAATTTTCATTAGAATTTATTAATTAAAATGGACTAAATTTAATTTTTCTTAGTAAAAACAAATTTAGTAAAGGCCCCGGGCAAGGTTTTTTCAAAATTTGAAAAAAAGTTTAAATTCAAGCTTCTCTGCTGTATTTTTTATTGAAATAAAAATTTATTGAGAATTTGAGTCATCCCTTAATGTCTAACATCAGTACCTGAGGATTTTAACGAATATTCTGATACAAGTGGAGTTGACGTCTCAAATGGGAAATCAATGGATTTGGACATGAAAGGGGTTTGTGTTGTTAAAGGAATTTTGATATTAGGTATTTGGAGCTAATATAGATCTTTATAAATTTAACTCGTCAATCATCAAAGGTAATTCATATTACAAGGGCAATTTATTGTTCCTAGTCCAGAGGTGTCGGAAATCAGAACTGGCTCAAAAGTTGGAAATCGGAAATTAAAATTTTTTACGGAAATCGGAAGGAAAAGAACGCCGGAAATCGGAAGTTTCTTCTTTACTCCAAATCCACCGATACACCCCTCAACTCCTCTTGATCCCTCGATATCACACCAAATCACTCAATATTTCGATATAGATGAAAGACACCCTTGTTCATTTATTTATGCGCCGCAGGCGAAAATTTTGAGAAATTTGGAGGTTCTTAAGTTAGATTTCTTCTATTTTAAGCGCCGCAGGCGAAAATTTTGTTAAATTTGGAAAAATCTTATGTTTTTTCCAAAATTTAGCGAAAAATAGGCATAAACCTAAAATGACACGCTTTATTTATGACCAAAGTCAACAATCTTCATGTTGCGGGTTACAATACCCTTAAGAATAACAGGTTTAAATGTTTTTGTGAATGGTACAGAAATAATAGTGCCTGTTTTTACATTGGGTCTGATAAAGTTTGGATATTCTAAAACCATCACCTCGTCATCATCATCATTATTTGAAATTTCTCTGAACTCATTTTCCTCACTAATTCTTCCGAAGTCAAGCACACTTTCTTTGAATGATGTATAATGAAGTTTCTTGCAGATATCTGAAGTCAATGTAATCCCCCGTACCTTTAGCATACTCTTCTCTTCTCCGGTTTTTTTATCAATCATTTTTAACGCATAGGCTTTACATGCTGCGCCAACATATTCTTTTATATTAAATTCTCCATATTCTTCTGACAATTCTCCTAAATGATATCCCGGCGTAAGTGGACTTCCCATATTTTTAGGATATGAAAAAAGAACACTATCCGTATCTCCGTAAAGGAGAGAACAACCCTGAGTTCCAGAAATTTTTTGCATTGCCCTGAACAAATTGATCCTCGCCATTGAGGTAGTCCATAAAGATATGACAATATTGCTCGTTTGATGCTCTTCTATAAATTCATTCTTAGTTTCATAATTAATCAAAACTGTTGATTCCGTCAATTTATCAATCGAATTGACTTCAATTGATTTGTTCTCTACAAAATTACGTAGTTCTGTTGGAGAATCCGTGATATGACTCTTTGTTAAAGTATTCCTTAAACTAAACCGCCCCCAAAGAGAGTTTAGCATAAGCTTTGAAATATAACGCATTGCTTTATCTGGAATCATCTTTTCTCTTTCTAAATAGATTCCAAATTTCTCTTGACATTCTCTAATAAATTTTTCTTCTTTTTGATGTGAATCTATCTCTTTCGGAAATCCACTTGAATGGATTTTCATACTCATAAACTCTGAAACATATCCTTTAAACAATTCGTTGTCCCATTTTTCATAGTGAAGCGCGCGAAAATATTTGATGACTTTATATCCGTTGTTTAATGCTTCCCCAAGTTCTATAGAAGTACACGTTGAAACCCACCCTCTTTCTTTATCTCCGTGCTGACAGCTATAGTCAGGAATTATACCGCCTCTGGGGAAGTCTAATGAACATTGACGACACAGTGGGAAAAGTAATCTGTCATCGAACTTTACTGGCATTACCGGAATTTCTGTCTTATATGGAGGTATTAAAAATATTTTAAGAATTCCTTTGATGGGAATATGTTCACTTGCAGTCCAGTACACGTCTTGTTCGTTTTTTGGAACAATTATAATTTTTGGATGTCCAATTGGAAATGATGTTGTTGCTATTGTTGAAGGGTAAAGTGAATTGAAGTCTAAATATGAAATTTCGTGTTCTTCATCGACCTCATAATGAAGAGAGAGTGGGCCAGTTCTTCCTCCGAAAAAGCAATCCCTTAGTTTGATTGGGCCTTTATCGATATAATTTGAAAAACATTTTCTCATTTTCCCATTTCTTCTTAACATCTCTTTAATTTCACATTCCCAAACAACATCCACTTGTCTAATATGTTTTCTAAGTATTTCCAATCTAGCATTATCTTCTCTTCTAACTACTTCAATTGTCTTACCATTAGGTAGAACATGGTCAGGTCTGTCACCAAAATGCTTAGGACATGCATGCCAGACACAACCATGGACTTCAATTGCTCTATCTTCAACTTCAATATATCCATCAACTTTGTATCTCCCAGCTACTGTAAATTCTCCACCATCTGAATAAGCTGTTCGAACTTCAACTCTATTAACTTCGGCATACCATTCAAGATACTTCATTGCTATTTCACTTTGATTATCGCATCTATCATAACCCTTTTCCGGAACTATTGCTAGGTGTTCATCCTTTAAGTGATTCAATCGAAAATGTTTCATACAAGCTGAAGCTATTGTCATTGCATCAAGTAGAATATCTATCCCACTTGTCAATTTGTTGGAATTTTTTGGTTTACTAATTTCCAAAAATTTAACTCTAAAAGCTAAGAGAGCTTCGGTCAGAATTTGAACATCATTTAAACAGTATTCAGCCAGTGCTTCATTTAGGCAAAAAGTTTTGTCTTTTTCTTGATCATACCATTGATCAAAGATTTTCTGCTTCTCGGGTAGCATACCTCCATACAAATAGTCTGATTTTGGAGGAAGTCTTTGTAAAGTTATATCATAATTGCATGGATTATTAGCTAGGTGCGGGAAGAATTGTTTTTCGTGAACTTGCAGATCAAAGGCACCAACCAGCTGTCCTAATGCTACTGGACAGATGTTATATGAATCTCTGAATATAACTTCACAACTATTTTGTGTTTTCGAAACTCTGAGTTCATATAATTTATTTCCTCTTCTAATTATAGATGGAACAATTCCTTTCAGGAATATTTCACGGAATGTCATAACCATATCATACCTCCCACCGAAGTGTGAAAAAGCTATGGTTGTGAATTTGTTGTCTAATTCAAAAAGAATCCAATTAACAAAATCATGTAGAGGATCTTCTATTACTCGCTGTTCATCAACATATGTTTGTTGAAATGGTCTATGTGAAAAAGTTATGTTTCGACATTTACCGCAAATATGGCAAAGTTTTCCTAGTTGTTTGAGGGATGCTTTCCATTGATCATTTTCCATGCAATTTGTGCATATTATAGTAGCTGCAATGAAATTCACGTGATGGAGGCGATGATTTTGATTTTGAGGATGTTTAGCATGTTGTGTTGATTCAAAGTCAAATGTTACAAGACGATAGGGCGTTTTCTTTTTAGGTTTTAGAGGCTTTATGAAGCATCCTCTTTCTGAACTGTGATACTGTATGCATTTTATGCACCATTTATGTCCGCAAATGTGTTTCTTGGCAGGATCTCTATTGATATCCTTTATTCTCCATATTACTCCACATTTCTCACACTGTTTTGATTGAAGACAGTGATTGCTTGACTTATGATGTTCAAAACAATCATTGTTACGGAAAATTTTTCCACAATCTTTGCATTCTTTTTTGAAATCATTTACAATTGGGCATGGTCTTCCTATACCTACGCGTCCACATAATAAACATAGTGATTTGCATGTAGAAATATGTTCTTTAGCTTTGCGATATTTTTTCTGACATGAATAACAATATTGCCAGTGTTGACCGAATTGTGCCCCAACTGTTCTTATCCCATCAAAATGATCTTGCGAATAATATATTGGAATAGGTGTGTTGTAATTATCCGGACCATAAACATATTTAGGTTTGTCTCCGCATCTATCACCAAATACGAAAACTTTGAATATAAATCCATTTTGTGTATATTTTTTGTTCCAGTACTCAACTACCTTCGGAACGTAAACATATGCATCGTAAGATAACTCAGATAATGGAATATCTGACTCAATCATTAATTTTAAAATATCATTTTTTTGACGTTGAAGTTGTTCACGATGATACCTTCCAAAATTTCTTTTATGTCCCAGTTCTTCTATTACATATTTTTTTGTCAATTCCAAGGCGTAAAAAAGACAATAATTATCATTCAAATTTTTTATTTTAATAAGCCAATAGTCTGATTCATCTATACCCGATTGCGAAGAAAATAATGAGTTTGATGGAGCTTTACCAATGATTGATTTTTCCCTTGATAGTGAGGAAATGTCTAAGGTATGAATTGACACTGTGAAAGGTTCTCCTAATAACGAGCCTCTTTCCGCTTTTGACTGAGAAACTAGTAAAAAACGTTGTAAAATATTTTCTATAGTATCCTCATGTATATTACGAACAGGTATCCAAATGTCCACATCTAATAAAGGCGAGGAGATAGTTGCACCAAGATGATCTGCTTCAATTCCATTTTTTCTAGATTCATCTATAGCTTGATTTATGCATTCATTTAAAATTTTCCTAATAGTATCCTCTGGGTTTTTTGTTACTGATTTAATTGCAAATTTTGTAATTAATTTCATTAATTTAAATCTTTTACAAAATATCTTCGTTGAATCTAATTTTTCGAAAATTTTCTCCGTTCCCATACCGATTTGTACTCCTTGATTTGAATTTTCATTTGAAATTATATTCCTAATAAGGAAACGATTTTGTTCATCTGACTGTTGCTCGGATACATTATCCAAGATCCGATCTATTGAGAACCTTGATTTTTTTGGGGTACTATAGGACATTGAAATTTTATTTGAGTTGTTGAAATTATAATGAAAAAAATGTGTGGGCGTCTGAGTTTTTATAGTGAAAATTTAGCCAGAATGTACCAGCCTGTGTCACCTAACAAAATATCTGTTTGAAATTTTAGTTTAAATTTTAAATTCATATAATACTAACACAACAACTGATACCTAGAATTGTTTAAAGAAAATTACAAAAATTGAATAGATGTTCATTTAACAATTTTTATCTCATTAACAAATATATGTAATTCCAAATAAATGTATTTAAAATAACACATACAAATATTTCCAAACAGACAAATTCTTTGAATTATGTATTAGGCTCAAAATTTTTGTTATAAATGAAATGTACTAAATAAATTCAAATATTAAACAATACATAATTCAAAGAGTTCAACACTTATTGCATTTACAAATGCGACCCGACTTTCGCTTGGGACGTAGCGAACGGCGAACAAGATGGTTAAATGCCTTCTTGCACACACAGCATTTAGGTTTTATATCATGTCCAAGTAAATACGGATGGCAAAACAATATCTGACTGATGCTTAATGCATCAAAATGAGGCTCGTAAGCACCGAGCTTGTTCATTCTATTTTCAATGGCCACACGTCTCAAACTAGTCTCCAGACCATTATTCACACAATCAAGACAGAAGGCCAAGCATGAGCAGGAATCCGGTCCAAACATGACATTGGCAAAAATTTTTTCTTCCTCCTTTTCCTCAATTATATTTTTCTTCTTTGACTCCTTCATCTTTTCCTTTTCTTCCTTATACTTACTTATTTGACAATTTACACATACATCAGCTTGAATTCTATTTCCTTTAAAAAGTTTAGGCTTTTCCATGATATCTTCTTGATTATCATCTTCTTCTTGATTAAACCTAACAGGGGGTTGCCATGGTATAGTAGCATCATCAAAGCTCTCATCATGGGCCCACTGTTCTGGAGTAGAACCTAAATATATGCCGTTAATCTTTTGCTAATTAACATAATTTGAAAGCCGTTTAAAATTCATTATTAATTAAAATATTTAAAATACCAATTGAGCTGACTTCATCAAAGCTAATATCATGGTTCCAAAGTGCTGGAACAGGCCCTAAATATATATCATTAATTTTCTCCTAATTAACATTATTTGAATGCTTTTTTCAATTAAAATATTAAAAATACCAATAGAGCTACCTGGAAACCATGGAGTAGGTCCATAATATAACCCTTCGTCATTAGTATAATGTATGGGTGTTGAGACTAAATATAATAGATAATTTTGATTGAACGGAAAATGAATTTTACCTATAGAGTGATTCCCAAGGGAATATAACGGTGCAACTTCAGTTGCATGTAGATTGCGATGATGTTCAATTATTTCATCAAAAAAAGATGTTAGTCCAAACGGAGAGCCTGGCTGCTCGGATGATGTCTGGACATATTGATGATCAAGGAGCGCAGACGAGGTGTTCGTAAGTGTTGCATATGTCCGCGGACTGCCTCTGTTTGGACTAGGAGTGATCCCTCTTGAGCGGATAAAATGATCTTCAGAAAGAGATAAATAAAATGTTAAAATTGAAAGAATTCTTACTCATTTCTACTTCGTCGATAAAAATATTCCAATTGTTAGGCCTATGTATGGGATAAGGAGAAATTTTAAAACAATTAGAAAATTTTATTTTAAATTTAAAAACAATTTGGAGTAGAATGATATGTTTATGTCCTAAACTATGTTTATTTTCAAAACCACATAATAGATTTTACATTGACTCCTCCCTAAATTCAAACAGCAAAAAAAAACAATATATCTTCGCGCCTGCAGAAGAAAATACTTTACACTGTAAAGTGTTGGCACAGAGTGAGAATAAAATTACACAAGTTTTTTTCTTATAGACTATTTAAAAAAGAATTAATTACAAGAAGAGATTTAAATGTTTATAAGTGGAATTGAAACAAAAGTTGAAAGTTTTAAAATTATAATTGACAAATATTATAATTTAAATAATTTTTAATATTTATTTTGTATAATTTTCACCAGCTTTTTTCTTGATTACCCATTCACAAAGCACATCTTTTATGTGCATGTTGAGCTCGACACAGTCCTTGCACAATTCAAACATTATTTTAACTCCTCCATCTTCTTTCTCTATAAAACGACTTGTGCTATGAAAAAGCACATTGGAGCAGATCCTACAGAGACGGAATTCCAACCGAGGGATGTATTTCATTCTCACTAATTTCCAAAGAGTTTTGCTCCGGGTCGAAACTTTTGGTTCGGCTTTCTTGAGAGTATTCTTTTTACCAAGCCATACATCATTAGCCTCATTATTCTCAATTTTAACTTGTTTATTCTCATTTATATTTTCCATTGATATTTCGATATTATTTTCAACTTGTTTCACTAAACTAGACGAATTTTGTTTGGACATTTTCAAATTTTTTTTTATGCTCAAAGACTCAAGAATGAATTTTCAAATTTAAATTTGCTATTTATACTAGGAATATGGGGCGTGACTTGAATAATAATTTGGATACCTAAGCTTGGAATATTTCAAAATTTAATGCCAATGTTAAGTAGAGTGATGTGTAACCATAAGATTATTTTTTAAACCATAAGATTATTTAAAAACCACAATAGATTTTTAAAATCGACTCCCTAAATTCAAACAGCAGAAAAACAATATATCTTCAAGCCAACAAAAGAAGATATTTTAGTGTAAAGTGTTGGCACAAAGTGAGAATGAAATTTCTTAAGTTTTTCTTATACTAGACTATTAAAAAACATTAATTACAATTTCTTTGCTCAAATACTCTGAATTTTTAAATTGAATTTTCAATGAATGATTTTTTCAAATTCAAATCTGATAATGAATTTTCAAATCTGTGTTATTTACACTAGAAATATGGGGCGTGACTTGAATGTTAGTTTGGTTACCCTTAGAATATTTTAAAATTTAAAGCCAATATAATAGAGTGATATGTTTATGTCCTAAACATAAGTTTATTTTTAAAACCGCACAATAGATTTTAAAATCGACTCCTCCCTAAATTCAAAAGCAGAAAAAACAATATATCTTCAAGCCAACAAAAGAAGATATTTATAGTGTAAAGTGTTGGCACAAAGTGAGAATGAAATTTCTTAAGTTTTTCTTATACTCGACTATTCAACAAAAACATTAATTACAATTTCTATACTCAAATACTCTAAATGTTTGAATTTCCAATAAATGATTTTTCAAATTCAAATCAGAAAATAAATTTTCAAATTTGTATTATTTACACTAGGAAAATCGTTGTGACTTAATTCATAGTTTGCTCTAGTGCTAGCCAAACTTTGGGATATAAAAATAGCTAGAAATTTTATTTTCTTTTCATTCACATTATTTTTAAATTTTAAAAAATTCGATAAAATGCCAAACCTTTTGGAGGAAATTTCAAAAATACTAGATTGTACATCTGAAAATGTACATTTAAAATTAGCAAATAAATTTGAAAGGGAACGTGTTCTTGATCAGTTAAGAGGGAAGGCATTAAGGACAAACTATTTCGACAGAAAGGGGCTCAAACGAGTTATATATTGCGAAGGAATTACTACGCTCGGTTCTCACCAGATCTTGGCATATGGGGATTTACATGCACCTTTTAATATCAGTGTCTGGTCTTATTTTCATGTCCGACATCGAATTGTTCTCAAATATCCGTTTCATCAATGTTTACACTACAAAAATTGTTTCTACCCATTAGAATTGCTAGAAATCTGTCCAATCGATGATAATGAAACTGATTTAGTTTCACCAATTATTATGAAGAATCTCCGTCTTCTTCATCTGAATGAGTGATATCTTCAAACACAATTTCTACAGACTCGACAATTAAGGAAACAAATAGCTCTGATAAAACATAAGAAAATTTTTTAAGACGTGGAATCCTGTTGCTTTATAACAATCGTATGAAAATGTGGGAGAAATACAATATTAGCCTTAATAAATCTAAGTAAAACCCTTAAAATAGTGCTTTACCCTTTTAATTTTGTCTAAAATCACTCTTATTCCTCTCATATTTAAAAATTTGAATTTAATAAATTAGTTTATTCACAAAAATCTTAACAAATCGATCGGGGTTAGAAATTGAATTAGAATAAATATTTTTCGAATGTACAACTTAGGAAATGAAATTTAAAAATTCAATACAATGATGTCCAATATTTTGATATTAACCTTGAATAGGTATTTATTTTTTAATAACCTTGGAAATTTTGATAAAAAATGATCAATTTTTTGGTAATCTTGGAACTAGGAGTAATAGAATAAATATTTCGTTGTTTTGTTTGGTATCAATGTACAACATAGGGAATGCTTGAATTTTATCCAAATATTCATTTCATCAATGCGTACAATACAGGAATTACTAATACCTACATTCTTATCACTCTTTTGTCGATCTGTCTGGATAATTATCATTGAGGTCGGATGTGTTATGATTTCTTTGTGAATTTTGACATTTCCAATAAAGAAGCATGTCTGATTATGAATATATGCGCTACATCTTTAGCTAATGGGTACCATCACTTACATCCCTATAAGGAAAATGTGGGAAAAACGCAGATATTTTTGACACTTACAGAAAATATGTGCTAATTTTCTTAACTTTTCATCAGTTTATCTTCTAATGCTTAACTTTGATTCATTTTTATCTTCTAATCCTTAAATTTATATCAATTGTAACTTGTATTGCTTAACATTGCATCAATTGTATCTTGTAGTGCTTAACTTTGCATTTTTACCCCCAAAATCTGCTTCTTACATTTCTTACTTTGCACGAATTGTATCTTCTATCCCACAACTTTTCATAATTTTATTTTCTGATCATTAACTTTGCATTAATTGTATCTTATAATCCTTACCTTTGCATCAATTTTATATTATAATCCTTAACTTTATTAAAAATTTTATCACACAATACTTGTTTTAAATCAATATATTGAGTATGTACATTTGTGAGTAAAGTGTGCTATGCTATGTAAATTAATATAGCGAGTGAACAAAGAACGAGAGCGTGTTTTAATTTTGAACATTCTGTAATTCTACCTAGAACTATGTCCACTTGAACTAGGCCCATTAATAATGAATACGAAAGGGTACTTTAATTTTAAATCATCTTCTGTATAAGTATTATAGAAGTCATTCTGATTAATCATATTTGTAATAATAGGAACATAAAATATTTAAAATAAATTAATGATTTTATTTAATCTCAAGATTCTGTTATTTTTAGTTAGTTTGATATTTTCTTTTTAATCATTAAATTTTCTTTTGAACGTATCTTCTTTTGTTTTAGTAATTCTATAAATTCATTAATAATAGATTATGTCTACTATTTAGTTCAATTTGAACTCATTGTTCACTTGAATATTAAAAATCTTTCTGCAAGTAATAAAACGTAATAAACTAGAATATTTTTCATTTTTAAGTCATTATAATTATAGAAACACCTTTAGTGGTTCTTAATAATTTATTTCAAGATTCTCAGAATGATAAGTTTTACAAATATTCAAGCCGAATTTGTATTTAATCATATAGATATTATTGTGATGCGATTTGATGAACATTAAAACAAATTTAATATTTATGTTACTCATAGTAAATTATTTAATATTTTTGTTACTCATAGTAAATTATTTAATAATTTATTTGATTTTTAAAATTAATTTAAATTATAATGGCTTTGACTTTATATAAATTATTTTATCACTAGTTTTAAAGCATACACAATTTTCACGACAGACTAGCAATTAAAAGATAATAATAAGTTAAAATTTATGATATTAAAATAAACTCTATTAAATTCTATTAAATTAATAAACTTTATTAAAAATACATTTCAATAAATAATCAAAAATTTTTTATTATAATAATTATATATTTATTACAAAAATTTATTTTAAAATTATTAAGATAAAAATATATTAAATTTTTAAAATATTAAAAAGAATTTAAATTTACTTCTTCAAACACTGAAATATTTGGATCGAATGCAGAATTTTCATAGATTTGCATTTCTAAATTATTTCCATTTTCTCCACGTTCAATCAATTCAGCCTCTTCTTCATTCTTTACAAATCTATGAAAATTAATGATTAATTATTTTACATTTATTTAAAAATGTTTGATAAAATTTACCGACAAATTATAATTAGATAAAATATTGAGCATATTAAAATGCCTAACAAAAAATAAAAAAGATTTAATTGCCATTCAAGAACCATTTTTAATTTTCTAATAATTCTGAATAGAAATTTATACATAAAAAATTAAAATTATATTAAAAGACAAATTTAATCTAAATTAACAATTATAAGCTTATACCAGCTGGTAAATTTCATTAAATATTTTTAAAAATATGTATGTTCATCACTAATAAATTAATTTTACCATTAAAAATGCTACGAAAATATTTCTATTCAAATTGAATTGGCTATAAGATCACCTAGATCAAAAGAAAAATAATTTTAAAAAATAAAAAAATTTCAAAATTTTTTATACATAAAATTTTGTTTTCCGAACAGCCCACTCAGATTATATGATAACTTGTGGCAACCTTTAAAATATATTTTTTATAATAAAAATTGATCAAAATAATTTTTATAAAACAACTTTTCCACAAAACATCACAGTTCTTAGCCCCTACCCGATTATTGTTTTCTTTAAAGTACTGTCCTGACAGTTGGTACCACTTTATCCTTCAAAAAATGTAAATAATCATATATGGAATTTGATTAATTAACCAAAAATGCTGATTAATTATACTGTAACACTTCAATATGTAGAGATTATTTGCAAAATCAAAAACAAGGTATCAAAAGGTGTGGGTTTTGGGGTTGGGGAAACGAGTAATTTGGGGGTGAGCGATTTGGGAGGAGCGATTTGGGAGGAGCAATTTGGGGGAGCGATTTGGGGGTGAGCGATCTGGGGGTGAGCGATTTGGGGGTGAGCGATCTGGGGGTGAGCGATCTGGGGGTGAGCGATCTGGGGGTGAGCGATTTGGGGTGGGTTAACTACTCCCCACATATTTTCGATTTTGATATTCATGAATTTTTTCGATTTAAGATTTTCGAAAAAATTTTTTTTGTTTCAAAAACAGCGTTGATATCTTACATCCTTCTTAATTAAAAAATAATTTTAAAAAATTCATTCTCAGAGTTAAAGGACTTCAGAGTTAAAGGATTTTTAGAGTTAAAAAACAGCTCAATTATTTTAAAATTAATAGAAAAAAAATTATTAAAAAAAAGACTAATAAATTAATTAAATTAATTACTAATAAATTAATTACTATAATTAATAAATTAATTAATTATAAATTAATTATGGATTTAGTAAAAAATTAAGAAAGAAAATTTTTTGAATAGAAAAAATGGAAATTTGTAAAAAATGTGGTTTTTTATCTAGGAAATAATATTATCTAGAAAAAAATAATCTAGAGAATAATTTTCGGGGAGGATAATAAGCCACTATTCTTCCTCTTCAGTAAGGAAAATTTTTTGATTTTATGAAGGCCAATTAGCCAGGAATCTTCCTTGCCCAGTAAAGATTTTTCCAAGGAGTTCGGGAAAATGTTTCCCAGTAGTAGGATCCGAACTGAAATCTAAAAAGAATTTTTGGATGAAGTTTATGAAATTTCAATTTTCATTTAACGATTATTGATTTTCGAAAATTTTTTCAAAATTTTCGAATTTTTTTTGTTTCGAAACAGCTCAATTCAAGAGGTAATGTTAACAAATACATATAGGTACTAGTGTCATTCCATCATTAATAATTAAAAAATATCTGTCTAATTGAGAAGTACATGGGGAATGGAGAAAATATTATATTTTAATTTTAAGTACGGGTACTTCTATTTGGACTTCATTTGGTTATCCTTCTGAAATTACTTAAATTTTTGCTGGGATTGCTAAAAAGGGACGAATTCTGGCTTTTCTTGGCCTTTATAAATTTTGGCGTTTAGCGTCCTTTTGGCCGATTTATAGCATACTTTTAAAATTTGAAAAATTGACGTTTGGCTTTCCATGCTAAAATTTTGGCGCACTCTTGCAACATTTGAGATTCTCGTAAAAATCTAAATCGAAAACATCAAAACGATTATATTTCACAATAAAACATTTGCACGAATATTTAGTACAATCTTACAAACAAAATATATATTATCAACAATATTAATGTTATGAGTAAATATATAACAAATCCCTAAATAATTATTTGAGAGAGATGACGACAAATATTTCTATCACACTTCTTTATATCCTTCCATATACCCTTCACAACCAAAAATATTCCTCATCCCATTTGTCATTCCCAAAGTTAGTTTTATACTGCTTTTGGCATACGAGTTGGCGATAGTCGAAAAATAATTTGTCTAGCAAACGATCGGTGCTTTAAAGAAAAAAATTTTTTTGTTCAAAAAATATTTTCTGACCTATCCGAAGGGAAAGAGCATTGAAGAAGTTGCAGAAACGAGTTCATATTTGAAGCGTCCATGGCGCAGTTGCGAAATTGTTGTTGAGCTTTGAATTGATTGTAATATTGTAGCTGGTCATTATTCTCCTGAATTAAATATTATGATTATTTTAAAGTTGGTAAACCTAAGTTTTTAAGTTCAAGCTTATAATGTATTTAAGTTTGTAAAAATGTAGTCAGGTTATAATTAAGCTACTATTTCAAGTTGGTAAACTTAAGTTTTATAGTCCAATTGTGGTCAGATTGCACTTAAACTTGTCAAACTTTTTTAAAGTTGGTAAACTCAAAGTTTGTAAGCTTAAAAATATACGACCCTTAGACTTAAGTCTTAGTATAGCTTAGACTTAAGTTTTTTCAAGTTCAATCTTGATTATGTTTGTTACCATTTCTCCAGAGGATGAAGGATCAAAATCCATCTCTTGTGGTCGAGCATCAAATATAGCTCTAGCCAATGCACTGTCCACAAAACAATTTTTGTCCAGCCATGAATCAGAGGAGCAGGAGAGAAATTCTAAAAATTATATTATTC
Organism: Meloidogyne incognita; assembly: GCA_036172945.1. Taxonomy (NCBI): domain Eukaryota; kingdom Metazoa; phylum Nematoda; class Chromadorea; order Rhabditida; family Meloidogynidae; genus Meloidogyne; species Meloidogyne incognita. The sequence goes on from JARQAC010000010.1 coordinate 4,110,213, forward strand.
TTAGATTTATTTTAAACTCAAAAAATTAAAAAGAAACCTTTACTGCTGTCTTCAATGTAGTACGAAGAATCACAGTTTGAAGGACTATACAGAGATATACCTGTCTCGGGTATAACTGAAAAGACAAACTTAAGTTTTCAAGTTTAAACTTTTTTAACAAACTCAAGTTTGTAAACTTGAAAATTTTTACAAACTTAAGTTTGTAAACTTAAAACTTGCCCTGTGTCTCAACATCACTCAGCATATAACCAAATGATTTTGGCATATCCCCACAAGATTTGGTTCGACGAAGAGAAGACAGTTGAACCTTTTTTGTAATCTTAGGATCTCCTTTGTAGTCGTCAACAGTAATCCCAACTTTATCAACTGAAAAAATTTTTTTTGATTTCTTAAAGAATTTTTCTCTCTTCACCTTTAAAGTCATAATGTACACCAGAACTTTCCTCAATACAACTCAGAGACTCGTCTGTTTTAGGAACAACAACTCCATCGAATACTGACCGGTGTCTTTTGGGGTAGAGGTTTGAAGCTTTGACCGTTATTTGCTTGTTTTCCTCTGTAGAATCCTCAAGGTTCAACTCATCCAGAGCCATTAGACTGTAAGCGCTGTTACATGGAGGATAACAGTAAAAACTGTTATTTGGCTTTGACTCTTTCAAGATTTCTTCTTTGATGTTGTCGTCTATTCCAGAATCCTCAAGGTTCAATTCATCTTCTGTTCCAGTCACCGATTGCGTCCCTCGAGTAGTTGTGTATTCGTCAACAGTCATGACTGAAAGAGAAAAAATTTTTTTATTGGAGCCGAAAAAAATTTTAATTTCACCATCTGTCCCAACACTACAAGAAGAAATAGTTGGAGGAACTTCTACCCCAAATCTTGCATCCAGTCTCAATTTGTTGGAAGGGGGATGTTGTGTCTGTTGTTGGCGGAATTTCTTCATCTCAGCGCTAAAGTCCGCAACTGACGACTGAACAAATAGGCTGACATAACTATTCTGGGGTGTTACACTGTCTGGACAGAATTCTTCCACACTCTCACGTTCATCCACATAGTGTGATGGGTTAGAAGTGAAAGAATACCCTAAAGGTGAAGAAAAATGTTTGATAGGTAATTTACTTCAAAAAAATTCACCTTCCTCGCCGACATTGCTAAAGTCAAAAGTTGAAGACATTGCTAGTAGGCTAGCATATCTATTTGGTGGCACTACACTGTCTGGATATGAAGGAGGTTCTTCCAGGACGTCTAGTTCATCCAAGTAATGTGACTGGTTAGAAGTGGACGAATCACCTAAGAGAAAATTTTTGAAAATTTTTCCAAGAAAATTTTCACCTTCTTCCCCAACATAATGACTTTGAACTGAGGCAGTACAAGATCCATCAAGATAGTATGGTGGAGACGAACTGAGATAATATGAACGTTGTAGAGTGAACGTTTTGTCATCCATTACAGCATCAATGTCCAGATCATCATAGGAGCCTCTAACGTTGGAAGTATAGGACATCGTTTCTTCGTCTAATTGGACTCCTAAAGCAATAAAAATTTATTTTGTAAACTTAAGTTTGCGATTTGGAATTTATTTTCAAGTTGGTGAACTTGAAATTTTCAGTCTATTTTTCTTAAAGTTCACAAACTTAGGTAAACTTAAGTTTAACCTAAGTTTCTACCAGGTTGGTAAACTTAAGTTTTCGGTTTATTTACTTGCCGAACTTAAGTTTGTGGTTGGAATTTATTTTCAAGTTGGTGAACTTAAATTTTGGTAAACTTAAATTTTGTTGGCTTAGTAAACTTAAGTTTGGGTTGGCAGCCTAAGTTTCTATCAAGTTGGTAAACTTAAGTTATCGGTTTATTACTTTATTCGCAACCTGGCAAACTTAAGTTTGCGAATTTGATATTTTCTTAGAAATCAAAAATCCTCACCATTTTTCTCAAAATAACCACTGTAGCTACTCAGAGTAGAACTTCGAGATGAAGAATTTGTATTCGGAACTTCGACACCATACACTGCCGAAGATGTACAAAATTTTCCATTGAAGTTATTGGAGTTTGACTGTTTTTGTTGTTTGGTTGTTTCAACTACAGGAATATCCAAATCGTTTAGATCCACCAAACTATATCCTCCTCGTGTTGAGAAAATAGAATCTGAATCTGGTTCAGATACGTAAGAAGAAGAAATTTGAACTCCGCGTGTGTTACCTTTAAATTTTTTGTAAAGCTTAGCCATTTCAAGAGAAAACTTTAAAAAACTTACGAGTCCGAAGGAACATAACGCTAGAAGTCAATGAAGGAACCGAATCTTAAATTTTTGAATAAAGTTTCGAAAAAAAAATATTTAAAAACTTACAAATACTAGGCACATAGCCAGGACGGTATTTTTGCTTTGCCCTTCGTCGACGCTCCTTGTTGTGGTTGACTGCTGCCCGGACAAACAGAGAAGTTGTCGCCGTCCCTCTCCGAATATTCAAAAAGCTCCGACTGATGAAGTGTTTGCACCTTTTGATGAGGGACTGAATATGTCCAGGTTTACGAGGTTTTGTGTACATCATATTAGTCGAAGCAGGTTGTGAGAAATATCAACCAACAATGGCCAACTGGATGAGAACGGAAGATTTAAGTAAAAAAGTTTTAACTGCTTTTATAGCAAAAATTTTGACTTTATTTTAACTGTTACTTTTGTTGCTTGTTTTATTTCCAAGTTTTAAACTTAAGTTTTCGAACTTGAATTCTTAAGTTCGATCTTAAACTTTTAAGTTTGGTGTCTTTAAAGTTTGCGCCGCATGGTCACTTTCTAGTCAAATTTAATCCAGGAAGTCCAGACATAAAAATCGTCTGGATCTTGATTCTGGATCCAGAAAAAAATCCAGACTGGATCCAGATCCAGACCGATCTCTAGTCCGATCTTGACAACCTTTCAAGTTTGCAAACTCAAATTCTTAAGTTTCGATCTTAAACTTTTAAGTTTGCTGCCTTTATTTTTTAAGTTTACGATCTTAAAATTTTAAGTCTACAATTATAAATTTTAAGTTTACGGTCTTAACTTTTTAGGTGTGCGATCTTGACAACTTTTCAAGTTTGCGATCTTAAGTTTTTAAGTTTTCGATTTTATTTTTTCCATTTTTAATCATTTCTCTCGTCATTTTTTTCAATTTAATTTTATTAAAAGATAAAAATATAAAATTAGCAATTATTAAAAGACATCATCTCTATGGTTACTATGTAAAAAACAATCTTCTTCATATTGCTCATTATTTTTTTATTTTTTTAATTTGGATAATGGAAATGAGAGGGAAATTAAACAAAAAAGTGTACATTTATTGAATAAAATTTGTTAAAAAAATTTTTTTCTAAAATTAGATGGCTGTCCAAGCTGAAACTTTACAAAAAGAAGTTAACAATCCTCCTCAGGAAGAAAATAAATTAGTAGATAATAATGAATGGCGTCCTTTGCATATGCACGAGGTTGTTGCTGTTGCAATGGTGGGGAAATAAATTTTTTTAATTAAAAGAAACCTTTGGAAACTTTCTTAAAAATTAGTCCTTTGTTGTAAAAATAAATTTTAATTTGAAAAAATAAATATTGTGGGGATTCCCTCTACAAGTTTCACCTATTACAAGATTTCCTCAATTCCCTAAAGCATAAATAAAGACGGGAATAAATTTGGTATAGTATTACTCTTAATATGTCAGAACAAGAACAAACTCGTTTTGAGGTAATTTACTTAAAAGAATATGAAATTAGCTGATCATAGGGTTAGATTGTGCCACATTTGAGTGCCCATATCTGGGGTTATTCCATTGTGGTTCTATTCTATCTACAATCCTATAGATTTTTCTTCTCTCCAATCCAATCCAAATCCAATTCAATAGAGTTTAGTCTACTCTTGTCGCCCCTCCCCCCAACCTCTTTCAAAAGATTTACCTAAGCATCATTCTCAAGAAGATCTCCAATCCAATAGACTTATCTTCTCTCCAATCCAAATCCAATTTAATGAAATTTAGTCTATTCTATTGTCGCCCCTCACCCTTTAAGAGCTCTCTTTCAATATGTAGATTTACCTAAGCTTTATCTTCAAGAAGGGTTTTTTCGAAGTTTATAGCCCTCTCCCAAAGAAAATCAAACAAATCTCTATTTATTTTCCTATAAATTATTTTTTAAAAAGGTCGTTAAAACTTGGTTGCGTCCACGAGACAAAACTAGAGAACGCTTAAAGGAAGAAGCAAATGCTCTTACTAATGAGGTTAATACTTCGCTTGTTTTTGAGCCTATGGTAATTAAAATTAAATATTTCTTCAATTAAAAATTAATTTTCAAAGCCTATTACAATGGAACGTTTACGCTTACTTAAAGAAATGGGGAGATCTCCGTCGCAAAGTAGTTTTGCTGCTTTGAGTGAGCTTTTTAAAAAAATATAAAAAGTAGGAATATTGAAAAATCTTTGAAATAATTTCCCCTAATTAGCAGTTTATTATTCGAGAAAAATTTTTTTACCCAATTTTTATAATTTAAAATATATGTATGTATGTATGCATGTAGGTATGCATTTACTTCATTCATTTAAGAAAAATAGGCAATAAATTTTAAAAAATTATTTTCATTTAAATAGCCTCATAAGATCTATGCTGTTCATAAATTATGCTGTTCACCATAGGTGAATCGGAATTCCGACTTCCGGTACCTTCGCATTTCCTATTCACCTCTGCTGATCAGTCCCTTACACTACACGCCCCCTGCATATAGCTACTATTTTCGTTTTGCCTTTGTTTTTCGCTTTTTAAAATCAGTGTCAGTTTTAACAAACCCCTGACACCGCCATTAAGATCAACTTTCTAAAATTTGTTGTCCACAGGGTGAAGGAGTTAGCTAAGGATACCGCCCTATTTATGATACATTTTGTTATAAGATACTTAACTTTTTTCGGCACCAGGAGTTCGATAATGAGGTCCGACTGTTAAAAATAATTTTTTTTTAATTTTAAGAAGCAAAAATATCAACAGCAAGTAATCCAACTCAATTACCACTTGTTTTACAAGTCGAAAATAAAACTAATAAAGAAAATACTGTAGAAAATGAAGAGAACGGAACGCCAGGAGAAGAAGATTTGTTAAATGCTGGAAAAAGTAATGGAAGTGTTTTAAGGGAAAATAGGTAAGAAAAACTTGGAAAATTTTCTAAATTTTTGTGGACTACCTAAGAACAAGGGGTCATAGGTTCTGATTTGGGAAGGATATATGTACAAGTATATATATTGGAAACCTTCCTTTAGTTCATTAAAATCAGGGCTGTGTGTTTGGCGTCCATTTCTGGCGTTTTGCGTTTGGCGTGTTTTTAAAATTTGAAAAATTGGCGTATGACGTGCCACGCGAAAATTTTGGTGCACAGCCCTGATTTAAGAATCCGTAAAAACGGAAATAAAAAACTTCCTAGTCCATTATGGATTTTGACCATTTTGTCCAAAAAGAAGGAAAATTGAATCTAATTGTAAGGGTCAAAAATATTTTTTAAAATTTTCTAGAACTGGACAGAACGAGTTAGAAAATCTAACGAATATTGTAGATCCAGAAAGAGGATTAATTGAAGTTTGCTTGGAAAGGAATACAATTTTAATGTTAACAATGAAGTGGATTAAAACAACTAAAAATAAATTAAGGTAAGTGTAAGGAAGAGAAAGATCCAGCTGGCTAGCATTTAAAACGCTCACTAGGCGGGGGTTTAAGATCTATTAAAAGAGAAGGTGAAAGCATCGTCCCGGTAGCTCAGTTGGCAGAGTACCTATACGTGGTGAGCGAAAGCGCCTAGCAATAACTGCCAGGAGGTCGCAGGATCGGGAATTAACTTTTACATTGCTCTTACTGTAGGTAAGTAAGTAGAACTTAAGTTTTTCTGTTGAAAATGTTTTCAATTGCCCGCAAATGTCGTCAAGCATGATCACACGTCTTTCAAATTAACAATAGATTTTTGAGTTAGGTAGAGGCAACTAAAATAGGGGGGAGCATTCCCTAATTTATCAATCTCTCAAAAAAAAGAAGCAACACAAACACAATTTATCTACACACAAAAATACAATTAAATACAACAATTCAAATACAATACAAACAACAAGAAATATACAATACATACAATGAGAGAACAATATATGGTGACACAAATTTATCACAACTAGATCTCCTCTCTCGGGTTATTATTATTCGGTTCCGACGGCGGAATCCACCTCTCATCAACCGGCTCCGGCTCCTCCTCAGACATTGGAACCTCAACACCGTCCACAGCGCCTCTATTCGCCGCCTTTATCTCCGCCAGTCTCTCCTGCTCCTCAATTGTCGGGTTCTCCTCGATTGTCCACTCGTCAGCCTTCTCAATGATGACCCTCTCAACCTCGACGATCTTCTCGATGACCTTTGGCTGCTCGTATTCAATCGCCGTCCTTGTCCCATCGTCCAAGGTGAACGTCGCCGCAATGTTCTTATTCTGAAAATAAAAATTGGGAGGATTAGCTAAGATTCAGAGAGAGAAAAAATGTTTAAAATTTCACCTTTTTCCACTCCTCGAAAGACCCAACAGCTGCAAGTCCCTTCTTTTTCAGTTCCGGCTTGTATTCCCGCTCGAAGAGTTCTTTTTCCTTCTGCTTCTCGAACTGATCCACAAGGTACTGCATCTTGTCCATGGCCTTTTTCTTCTCCACCTTCTTCCAGATTGCGGCGATCTCGTTCTCGATTGAAGGCAGCTCCACCGCAGACTTCAGCTCCTTTCTCTAAAAAACGGGAAAAGAAGGTTGATTAAATGTAGGTATTTTCTCAAATTTTTAAACTCACATTCTTTTTCCATGCAGCAAATGTTCCGACCACCTTTTTGCCTTTGGCCTTCTCCTCAGCCTTGTACAGCGCAAGCAGACGTTCTTCTTCTGCACGTTCGGCGTCCTGCTTCCCTCCCTTTTTCTCATCCTTTCCTGCCTTGTTCTTCATCCAGAGCCAGACCAAAACTGCAATGACGATCCCGACAAAGAGGCCAGCAGCAGCAATGCCAATCGCAAGGTAGGGAGCTCCGCCACACTCCTCCCGCTGTTCCGGGCACTTTGTCGCTGCTTGAGATGTCGTTCTGATGGAAGAGTACTTTGTAGCTGCTGGAGTTGTCAAAGGAGAAGTGGAGAAGTCTGTTGTCGTCACAGGCGGTTCTGATGTTGTCGTTTCTGGAGCTCCTGTGGTCGCTGCAGTAGTCGTCGTAGTCGGTGGCGTTGTTGTTGCAGAGGTGTTGACAACGAGCAGGCTGTAGTCGGTTGTAGCCTGAAAAAGTGAAATTGGTGAAAGGTTATATAAAAAGAGCTGCATAAAGGTAAAAAATCGAAAACTCACGAATCTGACGAAGAGTTCGCAATCCGGTCCGTCTGGATGTCCGCCGATTTTACCACCATCAGTGTACACAAAAGTCGCATTTTGTCGAAGCAGGCTGAAGACGAGCAGTCGTTTGCCATTGAGCTCCCCATCATTCGTGATCGTCCATGTTACGGGCTCGGCGATTGGAGTCTCCTTTTGAACGCAAACAGCATTATCCGCGGCGTTGAAGTGCTCTGGTTTCGAGAAGTTCATTGTGAACGCACTCACAGAACTTATTGTCAGATTGAAGGTCACATTAGATCGTTGTTCATCAATGGGCTGGTATTGAGTCACTCTTTGGTCCACCATTTCCCCGACTGAAAAGTATTTTCAAATAAAAATATTAAAAAATAAACACGATCCTCACCTAGATGTGTAAAGGCGTAAACTTGTCCCATAGCCCTGCTCCATGAGACTTCAAGAGATGTCCACTGCATGCACTTGCCCATCATGCCATCACAAATTGTTTTCATACTGCATGCTGTGTCATTTCTGTGCTGGCCATTGTTGAGCTTTTCGATGTCTTTGTTGTTTTTGCTGTAGACGAAAGGCAGGCTATAAAATTTGAGGGAGTAAATTTATTACGCTATAATTACTTGGTCTAAAGAAATGCAAAACTTACATATTATTATGACTTTTGTAGAAATTGGGATTCTCGTCAAGGCATTTGAGAAGTCTTCCTCCATGGCCTCTTACTCCGGTCGTGAACTTGATCGTGTTGTCGTTCAACTTGTTCCTGCTGAGAAGATCCACAGTGCATCCATTGCTGCCTTTGTTGTACCGAAGCTCGCTGAAACAAAATAAAATGTTAGTTACGATTAGCGCTATAAAGAATAAAAAAAGGTCCTCACATGTATTTGTCTTCGATTGTAACATCGCAGGCGTCCGGATACAGCTTCCTGAAGTTACAATCAGCAAGGTCGTCGAAGTTTGCCCTGTTGGCAATTACGGTGTTGTCGGCGAGCGTCACTTGCTTGTTGCCATCCTTTGTGTGCTTGCCAAGTCCGACGATTTCGCTGTTGTCCTGTCCGAGAACTGCAAGTTCGGCGATGGTGAGCAGCAGCAGAGAGCACAGCGTTGACGACTTTCTGGTCCAGGGTCCGGTGTCGAGCTCCAATGGAAGAAGGCCGAGCATGAAGAGTTGTTTGTGTAGACGATGTAGATGTTTGAAGGGTTGTGATGATTGTTTTGTAGAGGTCGGTAAAATGAATAGAATGTCGGGGCTTTTATAGTAAGAATGAGTTGTATCTTTAACTAGGAATATCGCTTAGATTCAGTGGCCAACCAAACTTTAGAAAACTTTTCTCAGATTGAGAATGTATCTAGATTGAGAGTTATAAGGTCCAGAAGTAAGAGTTTATCACAAGTTTAGCCGCCAGACAGGATATGAACCTCTGGCAACGCTGATAGTGTTCGCTTGGCCTTGCTCACACCTATGCAACAGGGGTGTGTCTTTCGCCAAAATTCCACCTTTTTTGGACTTTCGCCTTTCGCTTTTTAAAATGTTTGGCACAACCCTGCTATCCAGGTGTTCTACTACTGAGTTACTGGCCGACGACTAATCCGTATTTCTTCTCCTTATAGATAGCTTAACCCCACCTAAGCGTTTTAAATGTTGCAAGATTAATCATCCTTCCACAAATATAATTTAAAAAAAATTCATTTATAACAGTTCAATATCAACAACCTCAATAAACCCAAACGGAACATTTTATGCTTGTTGGACATTTTTAATTTATTTAGTATTTTTATACAACGCTTTTGTTTGTGTTTTATTTGTTTTTGATGATACTAGAGAAGGGAGCCCCCTATTTATTTTTTGGATTTTATTAAATGGTTGGTTGGGGAATAATTTTAATTTTTAAATTAAAAAATTATTTTTAATTAAAGGTTTAAGCGATTTTATTAATTTATTCGATTTATTAATGAATTCAAGATTGTGTTAGTTTAATTTTTAATTTTTTGGTTTTGGAGTACAGTCGGTTACCGTGATTTTACATCCGATTTTACTTAAATCCAAAACCTTCACATAAGGCACAATGCAGCTTTAAAAATCACAAGATAAAAATCCACTTGATTCCTGGGGCCTGTTTTAATGTCCACAAAATCTGCTTTCTGTGCGCAGCTCGCACAATTTTTCTGCATTAATTTACTCGATCTACATATTAATACAAATTTTCCAACCACAAGAGCATATTTATTAATATTTCGACTGTACTACTGTATTTCTTCTAATAGTGCGACTCCCTCCATTAGAGCGACACCCTCAAATAAATTAACCCCCTAAAGGAATATTGAAAAATAAACCGACCGGTCACACTATTAAAAAAATACGGTATATCCATAAATTTTGAAATAAATAAAAATTAAATCTTGCTAAAGCTTATATTGACGATGGGATGCATGTAACTGACTTGAAACGTTTAGCTAAAAAATATTTCCATAGGTATAAATAAATAAAGATTTTTAATTACAAAAAATTTCAAAGTTTTCATTTTCTAATGGATATACTTGCTCTACTTCCTTTCGATTTAATTTTATTGATAAATAAAGGAATTTCGCTTTCTCGGTTTAATAGATTAGCAAAATGCTATAGAGTATGGCAATTTGTACAGGTAATAAATAATGCATACATTCTTGAAATATTTTTAAAATTCTGATTTTTAAATTCTGACGATCAGAATTATAAAACTTAAGTTTCTGATTGTATATTTATTTAATTCTGAAATTTAATTTCCTAAAAATTCTGATTTTTAATTTTATAAACTTAAGTTTCAGAAATTAAAAATCAGAATTTTCTTTAATTTCAGAAACTTAAGTTTAAGTTTCTAACTTAAGTTTTTGAATTAATTAAAATTCTGATTTATAAGCTTTAACTTGAAACAAAATTCTGACTGATAAATTCCTGTCTTTTGTCTAAATAAAAATAGATTCTCATTTTAAAGATGACAAATGTACGTACTAATTATCCAAATGCTTTTCGTATTCTCCACATAGTTGTTGTTTGTGTTGTTTTATTTCATTGGAATGCTGCTCTTTATTTTAAAATTTCTTTAATTTATGGAATTTTTAGTTAAGAGTTTATTTTTAAAAATATAAAAAAATATTTTTTAAGCAACCGATGCTTCTGCTTGGGAATTTAATTACTTAAAAAATCAGGTAATCTAAGAAGAAATTAAAAGTTAACTGTGTTAAAGGATGTATGGTGGGTACGTTGTGGTCAAATGTTGTGGGCAGAGATACCGGAAGGGCATTGTTCTTTTAATGAAAGTGGTTTAGGTGATCCTGATATTGATAGAGTTAATTATTTAAATGAGATGGTTAAATATTGGGAAAATCGGTTAATTAATTTTCAAAAATAAAAAAATTCTTTTCAGCTAATTTTAAATTTTTAAAAAGTTTTCCCAGAGAAAAGCTTGGTGAAATTCTGAAATAAATTCTGAAATTTAACAAACTTGAGACTTAAAATTAAATTCTGATTGTTAAATAAACTTAAAAGAATAGCAAACAAAAATTCTGAAAAAATAATAAAATTCTGATTTTAATACCAAAAACTTAAGTTTATGAAAATTCTGATATTTTAAACTTTGCAGCTTAAAATTAAATTCTGATTGTTGAAACTTAAAATAATAAAAAGCAGAAATTCTGATTTTAATAGAATTCGGAATTTAAAAAATTCTGATCCTTTAAAATTCTGAAACTTAATATAGAAAACTTAAGTTTATAAAAATTCTGATTTATAACCTTAACTTAAAACTTTTGTAACTTAAGTTTCTTATTTCACGTTTTAAAGGCAGGATAATTGATAATATATTCTTTAATAGTTCAATGCTTGTTTCATTCAGCAACTTTAGTAAACAATATAGCCTAAGTTTTTATTGGTCATCATTAACATTAACTACTTCTGGACAACAACCTTACCCTACAGCAGCAATGCATAATTCTTTAGAAATTTTTGATACAATTGTTGGGGTTTTAGTTTTTGCTGTTATTGTTGGAAGTGTGGGAAATGTTGTAAGTAGAAAAGAAAAGTTTGTAAACTTGAGAGTATAAATGCATTGAAATTCTGATCCTTAAAAATTCTGAAAATTAAAGTTCTTAATTCTTAAATCCTGATAACCGAAAATTCTGAAATATAAATTCTGATTCATAAAGAATTCTGGTTATTATTTTTAGAAATTCTGAAAATTCTGATCCTTAAAAATTCTTAAACTTAAAGTTTTGAATTTTAAAATTCTGATAACTTAAAATTCTGAAATACAAATTCTGATTCATAAAGAATTCTGGTTTTTATTTATAGAAATTCTGAAAATTCCGATCCTTAAAATTCTGGTTTTTAAAAAAATATTAAACAAATTTAAAAAAATAAGGTTAGCACAATGAATATAGGACGAGCAGAAATACAACAATTAAATGATGGAATTAAATTTTATATGAAATATAGGTAACAAATACATGCATATTTTTTAAATTTGAAATTTACCAGAAATGTATCAGCTACAATGCAAAAAAGAGTTTTAGATTGTATTAATTATATTCAAAGGCATGCACAAATACAGGACGAAGGGGTAGTACGTTTGCGAAAAATTCTGATACATAAATTCTGAAATTTATAATTATAAAACTTAAAATTCTGAGACTTAAGTTTCTGATGTATTCATTTAATTATAAAACTTAAGTTTCTAAAATAAATTCTGATTCTTATTACAGAAACTTAAGTATATAAAAATAAAATATTCTGATAAAAATTCTGGTAAAGAATTCTGACAAAAAGACTTAAAATGCTATAGACTTAAAATTCTGAAACTTAAGTTTCTGATGTATTTATTTAATTCTAAAACTTAAGTTCATAAAATCAAATTTTGATTTTAATTTCAGAAACTTAAGTTTATGAAAATAAAATATTCTGATAAAAATTCTGACAGAAATTGTGGTAAAATATTCTGATTTATAACTCGAGCGTTTAAACATAAAAAATTCTGAACTTAAATTTTAAATTTAAATTCTGATATCATTTTTAAGGCCGTTCTAGGAACAATTCCACCACGTTTAAGAGGAGAATTAGCTGTTCATTTACATTTGGTAATAAAAAATCTAAAATAAAAATTACAAAAAATAATTTTAAAGGAAAATCTTAGGCGTATAGAGCTTTTTACAGAATGTGAACCTTCCCTTCTATACGAGCTTGTTATTCGTTTTACAATGAAAATGGTTTGGAAGGGGAATTTTTTTAATTTTATTAACTTTAAAAAATATTTTTAAGTTCGCTCCGAACGATTTTCTATGTAGGAGTGGAGATTTGGCAAAGGCAATAAATTATTTTTTGATATGTTTATTCTATACCTATGCACTTTAAAGTTATAATTCTGAAACTAAAATTCTGAAATTAAGTTTTGAATTCAAATTCTGATTTATAAATTCTGGTTTAAAATTCTGATTCTGATACTTAAAAATAATAACTTAAAAATTCTGATCCTTTAAATTTTTAAACTTGAGATCAGTGCTGGGTATAGCTCCGGGAGCTAGCTCCGGAGCCCGGCTCCGGAGCCGGCTCCGGCGGAGCCGGAGCCGGAGCCGGAGCTAAGATTTTGGAAACCCCGGAGCCGGAGCTGGAGCCGGAGCCAAGATTTTTAAACCCCGGAGCCCGGAGCCGGAGCCGGAGCCAAGGTTTTCCAATTCCCCACGGCTCCGGCTATACACCCCTAAAGATGGGTTAGAGAAAAAGAAGTAAGCAAAGATGGTAGGCGTAAAAAGAAAAGGAAGAGAAAATTAGGACGGGTAAAAATGATTTTCTTTCTTTTCCTCTGATATGTAGGTGTGGCCGAATGGATAGTGTGTTAGGTTCCGAGTTTTATCCAATTATAGGTTCAAAAAATATCACAACAAATAATTAAAAAATAGTTTTTATTTGGAAAATAAATTATAATAAGCATTTTTTTATTAAATAAAGCTGGATAAATATTTTAAATTGATTAATTTTAGTCTCATTTTTCAAAATTTTCGCCTGCGGCGCAAAAAAAGGAAGATTTTTGGCTTAAGGATCGTCCAAAATTTTCAAAATTTTCGCCTGCGGCGCAAAAGAGGAAGATTTTTGGCTTAAGGATCGTCCAAAATTTTCAAAATTTTCGCCTGCGGCGCAAAAAAGGAAGATGTTTGGCTTAGGGATCTTCCAAAAATTAAAAAATTTTCGCCTGCGGCGCAAAAAAGGAAGATGTTTGGCTTAGGGATCTTCCAAAAATTAAAAAATTTTCGCCTGCGGCGCAAAAAAGGAAGATGTTTGGCTTAGGGATCTTCCAAAAATTAAAAAATTTTCGCCTGCGGCGCAAAAAAGGAAGATGTTTGGCTTAGGGATCTTCCAAAAATTAAAAAATTTTCGCCTGCGGCGCAAAAAAGGAAGATGTTTGGATCCAAATCCCCTTAATCCCCCCAATATCGCCCTTAATCCACCTAAATCACAAGATAATCCACCCAAATCCAGCTTAATCCATTGATAACTCTGTTAATCCTCTTATATCACTCTATATCCCCCTTCATCTACCCAAATCTCCCAATGAAAAATAATTCATTGATTTTCCACCCGGAGCCCGGAGCCAACATGGAGCGGCTCCGAAAATCGCCGGCTCCGGAGCCGGAGCTGGAGCCGGAGCCAAGATTTTAAAAGGCCGGAGCCCGGAGCCGGAGCCGGAGCCAAGATTTTTAAACCCCGGAGCCCGGAGCCGGAGCCGGAGCCAAGAATTTGAAAGGCCGGAGCCCGGAGCCGGAGCCGGAGCCAACAAATGGCAAATACCCAGCACTGCTTGAGATTCTGATGATACCTAAAACTATAAACTTTAAAATTATAAATTCAAAAAAATAAAATTCTGATAATTCTCCAACTTAAAAATTAAAATAAAAAGAGCATACTTAAATTCTCAAGATAAATTTTCAATTTTAATCAGGACATGTTTGTATTAAAAAGGGGAACACTCGACGTTTTGTCTGATAATGGAGAGCACTATTCTAGATTAACTCAGGGAGGGATATTTGGTGAAATGGCTATATTAAAGCCTTTAGGGCCGTTGGGGAAGTTGCTAGCTAGGAGACGGTAATTTTCTTAAAATTTCTAAAAACACCAAAAAAGTCTTCCTTAAAAAGTTATTCTCTCCGTTCTGTTGGGTATTCAGAAGTTTATTTACTCTCTCAAGAGGATGCCTTAGATGTATTTTCAGACTATCCTGGTAAATTTAAATTTTTAAAAATTATTTTTAAAAATATTTAATAAAAAGAACAAAGAAACGAGCTGATTAGAAAAGGTAAAAATAAATTTTAAAAATTCCAAAAATTTTAAAATTAAAATTATTTTTAATAAAGCAACCTCTCTCTTACTCGAAAACAACGAAATCCACTTGGAGGATTTAGCTGAGAAAACAAAATTTAATCCGTTTGAGTTAAGCGGAACGGAAAGTGTTAATGTATAAAATAAATAATTTTTAAATTAATTTTGGAAATTAAATATTTAAGGAAATATTTCAATTACTCAAAGAAACATTGGATACACTAGATAAAGAACTGGACACAGTTTACATCAAGTTTGCGGTAAATATTAATTTTTTTTATTTTTAAGTTGGCAATTGAGAATGTCAACTTAAAACTTTATTTTACACTTGAAATTAATTAAACTTGAAATTAAAATTCAATAACTATAAGTCCTACATATAATGATTAATATTTTTGATACTTAAGATTCTGGTAAATAAAATTAATAAACTTAAGTCCACAAGCACAAGTTTATTACACTCAAGTTCTGATATATAAACTTAAGTCCAGAAAAAAATAAACTTAAGGGCAGAAACTCAAATTTATTAAACTTTTTCTGGTATTTTTAAATTAAAATTCTGAAAAAAATAAAATTTCAGAACGCATATTTTGATTTTAATAAATCAGAATTTAATCTTTTAACAATAAAAAGATTTTACTTAAAATTCTGAAACTTAAACTTAAGATTCTGATAATTAGAATTCTGAACTTAAGTTTATTAATTTATTCTTTAAGGTTTTGTTAAATTAAAATTCTGATTTTATTTCAATACCCTTTTATAGGGTAGCAGTTCATCCTTAAAAAAGCAGGTGACAAAACTAGAAGGTTTATATCTCGAGAACCGTAAATTACTTAAAAATACTTTTCTGAGAAAAACAAAGAATTCTAAACAAATTTAATACTTCAGGATTTTTACATAAAATTTTTATTTTTATCATTTTTTTCCAGACAATGTAAAAAAAAAAGACCAATTGTTAATATTATAAAAATATTTTTTAAATAAAAACGATTAATATTTTTTAATGTTTATTAGTTTTGTTTGTCCTACAAACGTTCTCCCCAAAGATTTACACACACAAATATTAAATGGAATATCAAATGACTTTTTTTTAAATTGCAGCAAACTGAGTAATATATACACACGACTATTTTTAGAAGAAAAAATTTTTTTCAGATTTTTTTAATTTTTTAAAATTTGTGTTTTGAGTAGATTTGGTGGTAAATTTATTTATTTTTCTAAAGACAAGGGGTATAAGGAAATTCGAATTTAAAGAGATATTTTATATAAAACATTATCCCTCAAAAACTGAAGGAATATTTTTACAAATGAAATCCTCTGAAGCATTTCCTGGTTAGGATTTCAGTTTCCTGGTTGATAAAACATCTACAGAAGAAGATCGTTATTGCACCGTCCCCTCAAAAATATCACCGGATATAGGAGTAGATTGAAGAAAAGAAAGTACATCTACATACTGCTTCACTCCACCCGTCATCTATTTTAATTATTATATACCGTATTTACTGAAATAGTACGGCCCCCTTTATTAGAACGGCCCCCTCTATTACTACGGCCCTTTCGATGAGGATTGAAAAATAGTACGGCCCCCTCAATTAGAACGGCCCCCTAAATAGTACGGCCCCCATTTAAAAAATAGTACAAAAGCTTCTCTTTGAATTATATTAATTATCCTCACGATATTAAATTAATTTTATGAAATCTTAGTAGTATAGAGTTAAATTCGAGGGATTTTGGGAAATTCGTGGGATTAAACGGACTTCCCAAAACACGGAACGGCCAAAAGGCGGAACGACCAAAACACAGTCCAGTGAAATAATAATTCTTTATGATTTTAAAATATTTTAAATAGTATTACATAGTATGTATCAAAAAAATATTTAAAATACTGGTTTTTTAAATCAAAAATAATCTCAAAATCAGAATTTTTTTAAAATTAGAAACTAACTTGATCACACCAATCCGATTATATCCGCTGCTATCACACCAAGTCACTGATAAATTAATGGACCTAACCTATGTTAATCCCAAAAATCCCCTGATACATTTGCTAAACTTCAATACTTCTTAACCATTTTAATCAATTTATCTCTCCATGTAAATTCAAATGAGGTTCCGCGTTTTAGCCTGACACGATTGCCTTTTTTATATATTGCCGGCTTCGGGCCGAGGAAATATTTTCTTTCAATATTTTCTTCGGGCCGGCCCAGTCCCACACCCCTGTTATACACCTCCCACCTGCATCAATAAATTTTTGGTTCGGTTTCGGATAACAGAAGGCTCTGGTTCAGGGTCGGCTCGGTTTCGATCTATCATAGAATTTGGATTTAAAGAAGATATTGAGAGATTTTAGAGTAGTAAGAGGGATTAAAACTAAATCAAGCTGACTCATTCGTGAGGACTGAACTAAGTTTTACTCGATTTTCGGGAATCGGGTCGGCTAGATCCGTGGTGTATAATAAAGAACAAAGAAATATTCAAACACACACCCTTAGTTTAAGGTGGCACGACCAATAAAATTATTCAGAAAATTCCAAAGGAGGGTTGAAATATAGTGCGGCCCCCTCAATTAGTGCGGCCCCCTCAAATAGTACGGCCCTTTGGAAGAGGGTTGAAAAATAGTACGGCCGGCCGTACTATTTCAGTAAATACGGTACCTACCTCTCCCCTCCCCTCACCAAAATTTCATTTGAAGTTTGGAAAAAACTCCTATATACCAGTCAATTGAAGCTTAATTTTTATTAAAAAAATTTTTTTTAATTTGTGTTTGCTCATTTAAACTCTCGAATTTGGACATACTGTCTTCCCTTTAATAAATTTAATTTTCTCTTACATAGTCCCTTACGAAATTTATTTTTATTAAAACACATGAAGATTGGATGAACTAAAATAAAAAAAGAGGAAAACGGTCTGCTGACAGGTCCAAAAAATATTTTTTATTTTTTTCTGGTTGTCGGTCAGTCATCTGCCACATACAACCTTTTTTGAAAGGGATGTCATATGAGTAGAAAAGTAAAGAGAGAGAGAATTTCTCTAAGGAATTTAAAAATACCCCATTTATATTTTATCTTCATTCATTTTTTATTTTATGTGCTCATTAACATTTGCGGACGGATATTTGCGGACACAGCAAAGAAATTTTTTCTTATGTAGTTGAGAGCTAATAAGGGTTAGTACCATAATTAAATGTAGTTTTGGAAAAGTTTTGGAAAATTTTTGGAAGGCTTAACTTGGTAGGATACATCGTTAACAAGGGGTGCCGGAAAATTGGGCTCTGGAAAATTGGGCTCCAAGATTTTTCGGAAATTTGGGCTCCAACTTTTCGGAAAATTGGGCTCCAGTGGTAATTTGGGCTCTGCGTGAAAAAATCGGAATATTGGGCTCTAAAATTTTGGGCTCCGGAGGAATTTTGGGCTCTGAGGAAAAAAGTCAAATTATGCAAACCTACGGAGCGAAGTCGAGTTCTGGGCTCGGAACCTACGGCCAGTTGGTCTGGGTGAGTACTTGGCCCTATTCCTTTACAGTATACTCAAATTGGTGCAAATTGGTTGGTCCGATTCCGTGGAATTTGATAAAGAAATCCTATTCCTTCCAATAACAGTTGGGCGTACATGCAAAATCTCCTTATTTCGAAGACTCATCTCTAATTTTTGCATAATTTGACTTTTTTCCTCAGAGCCCAAAATTCCTCCGGAGCCCAAAATTTTAGAGCCCAATATTCCGATTTTTTCACGCAGAGCCCAAATTACCGCTGGAGCCCAATTTTCCGAAAAGTTGGAGCCCAAATTTCCGAAAAATCTTGGAGCCCAATTTTCCAGAGCCCAATTTTCCGGACACCGTTAACAAGCCTGATTAAGTCATACCTTCGTGAAACTAGCTCCTGAACTAGCTTCTCAATAGTACCCGGGCACCTGAATCTCGTTAATATTATACCCACTGTTGGCCGCTGCTTGGGTGGAGCTGCCTATAAAGATACCCCCCCCCCACAAATATAGAGTATTCAGAAGACACCATAGAAAGGTCAAGTGATGTTTTATTGTGCAACTTATTTTAGTCTACAATTTTTCAGCCCTAAGGGCATATATTTTAACGAGATTCAACTGTCTAACGAGAGAAATTAGACTGTCTTTTAATAATCCACAAAAATCTGAATTAGGTAGATGTCCGCAAATTTATGTCCGCAAAACTCAAAACACCCATTTTATTTTTTTAAATAATTTTTTTCCATTTTATTTTTTCTCTTTTCCGGTTGTTATATTTAAATAGGAAAAAAATTTTATTTTAGTCAGAAGACACATTTTCTCTATACCAAAAATGCAAAAAGTAATTAGCCTTTTTTGGGGAGGGGCATTTCAAGAGTATAAATGATGTAAAAATTACGAAAATAACTAAAAAGACCAAAAATTGGTTTTTAAAAAATTCTATAAATATTTGATTAATGTGTAGTTGAAATTGTTTGTTTAATAGGTAATTTGTTGCCTATTCTAGACATTTTACATAAATTTTTTTCTTATTTTTAACATTTTCTGTCTTAAATAATATTTGTTAATTACTAGCTGATTAAGTGAAAAATAGTCTATTTAGTGAAAGAAGTAATAAATCAGAATAAAAAATTCTGATTTTAAAAATAGACGAGAGAGAATCTTTAAAAATAAATCAGAATTTTTAATTAGAAATCAGAATTAAAAAGCAGAATTCTTAAAATCAGAATTAAATCTAAGAATTAAAAACCAGAATTAAAATCAGAATTAAAAATCAGAATTAAAAATCAGAATTTTCTAAATGAGAATTCTTTAAATCAGAATTAAAAAACCAGAATTTTTAAATTAAAAACCAGAATTAAAAACAATTAAAAAGCCAGAATTAAAATCAGAATTTGTTTTATAATTTTAAATTCTGTTCTGATTTTGAGCAAAATTCCTTAAAATCAGAATTCTTATTTTTTATTTTTTAATTCTGATTTTAAATACCAACCAAAATTATCATAAATATTCTGAATTTTACCAATTTAATAACAATAATTCTGATTAAATCAGAAACTAGATAGGTATTTGTGTTTTAAAATTTAATAATTCAGTCAATATTCTACCACTTTTTTTGTTCGTTAAAAAATAAATAATCTTTGTCTGAAACCATAAATTAAATTCAATATTATTTTACACATTTAATCCTCCAAAAAATATTTTTTTTTCAAAATTATTAAATAAATATATCCATTATAATTTACACTCATTTTCAACCTAAATAAAATGGTTGAATGATTTTTCTTTTTTTTTTTTAAATTTTTTGAATAAAAAAATTATTTTTTTTATAATTTTTAACTATTAAATGACACACAAAATAAATATTTATTTTGGTTGGTTATTTTTTTGAAATTTAATCCAAACAATATAAATCACCCCGCTACACACTTCAACACTCATTAACACTTTTCTATCTTCTCCCTCTATTTTATAAATAAATAAATTTTTTTAATTTTTTAAGCTCTAAAAATGTTAAAAATGTTTAGAAATTAAAATAAGAAAATAAATAAATAATTATTTTTATAAGGGTATTATAATTTAAGGAATTTATTGTAGGGTTAAAAATATATTAGTCAAAACACAGGAATGTTTTTTGACAAATAATTTTATGAAACATTCTATTAAACAAATATTTTTTATTTTAGAAGGAAAAATCACTCGAATAAAATTTATACAACCTCCGCAATCCACCTTTCAATTTTAAAAACACTTAGCCTAGGTTTAAGTCTTGCTCACCGCAACAGGAATTCGGGTTAACAAAAAGTCGGGTTCGGTTCCCCGGTTCCAATAAAAAATTTTTTTCTCTTGTATTCTTTTAAAAATAAGGGTGATTTATTGAGCCGACTTGAATGATTCATTTAGTTCATTTTTGGCCAATTCAAAAATTCCTATTTTTGGTTCAGACAAAAAAAGATTGGGTTACACAAATTCCAGACATATCACAAGAAACAATTTAAGGAAAAAATAATTTTTAAATTTGGGTATAAATAGCTGAATCAAATATAATTGTTAAAAAACCCCTCTTAAACCCTCTAAAAATTTCTATTTTTTCTTCTAATTTTTTCTCTTAAAAATTTAATTTAATATACGTATATAATTTTAAAAAGTCTACTCGTTTATTTTTTTAAAAAGAAAAAAATTAAAATTTATTTTTAGAAAAAAAAAATATTTAGGAAAATTCAGCTGATCAAATATTAACTAGTTAAATTTAAAAAAAGAATAAAAAAATATGTATTTATTTTAAGTAGTTTTTTTCTCATTTTATGTCACAGGTTAAAAATTGAGAAAGAAAAAATTTAAAAATGATATTTGCAACCACCAAAGTATTTATTTTAAAATATTCTTTCTTCGTTCTTTTCAATCCGCCTACTCAAAAAACTGATTTTTATTTATATGTATATTCTTTTTTAGTTTAAGCTAAAGAGCAATCAGTCTCTCTAGTATTTTTAAAAAGATCACAACTATTGGTTGGGGTGACGCAAAAAAATTTTTTAGGGAAAATCCAACAAACCAGAACCGGAACAATTTATCGAAGCTAGAGTTGCTCCCAGAGAATGAGAGGGTCGGGAAGAACCTTTGCGGAGAACGGGGATGTCTTGTATCAGGAAATGACCTAAAAATCATAGTCGGGCGGGGTATCGTTGTGGAGGACCAATTCTAATCTAAGCTGTCAATACCTGCGGGGTTTAAAATAAAATTTTGAAACCGTCCGGAACTATTCCGTTTTTCGGAACCATTCCGTCTTTCGGAAACGTGAACACACTGATAGCGGGGAAAGAAGACTGAAATAGAAGAGAAATTAGAGACTTCTTAAAAACATAATCCATTCCCACCTTCAACTTACAAAAACACTATAACCTCCTCTATCACTTAATCGCCCCCGCCTGTATATTTTTAAAATAAATTTTTTCTTCTTGATTTCAAAATAAAGAATGCTTTATTCTTTTCCTTTTCTCTGTCATTTTATAGATCCAGGCAGCTTGGGTAGCTAGTAGCTGGACAGATTTTTTATCTAAGCTATTTATCATTGTAGGCCTCTTGTTGATGAAAAACAGAGGGGGATTTGCCCTGATCACTTTTTTAAACGATCGGGACGTGAATAACAAATGCCCTGGATTTATAAGAGAATAGGAGAGAAAAGAGAAAATAAAGGAGAGAAAATAACCAGCTGACAGGAGGAACATTTACCTTGTACTAGTGGGGAAGGATGACTTTAACCCATGACAGATTTATCGTTTTATTTTTATTTTTTCTCTTAAAAAAATTTTTTTCAATTTTTTTTCACATGAATCTCAGTCCTGACAACTGATATTTTTATAAAAAATCGAAAAATAAAATCCTCATTAAAATTGCTCTTGATCCGCACTCATTTTTAAATGAACACACACCTCACTCAATTTTACCCTCCAATGCTTCCCTTCCCATTTTTTATTAAAAAAATGTGTTCTCTTCAACTTTTTCCAATCCAACAGTTGTTTAAAACACTTGATTTTCTCTTTATTATCCGTCAAAAGTAGGCGGGACAGAGCTCTCAAATCCATCCCTCTCTCTCTCCTTTTTTGAGAGAAAGGCGGGGAAGTGTGTCTGTTTATAGGAAGAAAAGAACAGCTCTAAAACTTTAAAGAGCTTATTTCCCTTCGTTAAAGTCGGCATTCTTTCCCCTTTAAAGAGAGATTAGAAGCATCTCTCCCTTTTTAAAAATTTTATTTTTTCTTCCTTTTCAATCATTAATTTGTTTATGATAAATAGGCTTTTAAAGAACGCGAAAATTGATTTTAACAGATTAACCTCCCCCCTTTAACCTTTCCCTACCCCAAATAATAACAATAAATCTCTCGTATTTTTTAGACAAATAAAAACCCGCCACAATTGGCTCTTTAATCTCAAAGTGCTCCAAGTGCCAGAGCAAAACACCAGGCCAGAAAAAAGGTTCCTCCTCAGCAGCAGCAATGTCAGCAGAGAATGATCAAGGTAACGCGCCAGGGCAAGAACAACAGCCGCCGGTTGAAGAACAGCCACCACAAGAAGCTCCTCCGGTAAATTTTTATTTTGTTTAAATGATCAGAGGTGATATTTTGACATTAAAGGCTGAGGCTCCTCCAGCTGAAGAGCCAGCTCCAGTAGTTGAGGCTCCTCCAGCTGAAGCACCAGCACCAGCCGAAGCCCCTGCCCCAGCTGAGGCTCCTGTTGAAGCTCCCACCGCTGAAGCTCCACCAGCAGAAGCTCCCGCTGATGCTCCCCCTGTAGCTGAAGTAGAAAAGTTGTCATTGGAAGAAGCTGCTCCTCCACCAGCAGAACCTGCCCCAGAAGCAGCTCCACCAGTTGAAGAAGCCCCAGCTGCACCGGTTGAGGAAGCTGTGCCACCGCCACAAGAGGCGCCTGGTAGAATTTCTTTTTCAAAAATAATCAAATTTTGTAATTTAGTAACTGAAGCAGCACCACCAGCCCCCGAAGAGGCTGCAGCCCCTCCAGCGCCTGAAGCTGCTCCAGGTGAACAATATTGCCCCAGGGCATTTTCAAAATTAAATTTTCAGCAGAGGAAGCTCCTGCTCCAGAATCACCTCCAGCTGAATGTCCAGCTGAGGTTCCACCAGCAGAAGCCCCTGTAGCAGAAGCGGAAGCTCCTCCACCTGCTCCCTCTGCAGAAGCGGAAGCACCGCCTGTTGAGGTGCCCACTCCTGAAGTTGCTGCTCCGCCAGCAGAGGCACCCCCATCTGAGGCATCTTTTTTTTATTAAATCCTAACGATTTTTGACAATTAAAGGAGGCTCCTGCTGCCCCAGAAGCCGCTCCTGAAGCACCCGCGGAAGCCCCACCATCTGAAGCACCAGCAGCTCCAGAAGCACCAGTGGCTCCAGAAGCTGCCGCTCCTGGTAGTTTTTGGATCTTCCATCTTAAAATATAAATTGACTTTCAGAAACAGCACCAGCTGAAGCTGTTCCTGATGCAGAACCAGCAGCTCCAGCTGAGCCTGTGGTTGAGGATTAAATTTATTTGAAAGAACGAAATGGATGGAGCAAATATTGATATGGTGGGGATTTTTAAAATTTTTTGGAAGCCTAAAAATAATTTAAAAAAAAATTTTTTTTTAATTTTCAGGAAAAAATATTTTTGTCAATTGTTTTCATTTTGCAATGGATTTTAATTTTTTGAAGCGCAACGGGAAAGAGCCAGACTGTTTATTTACAGCGAGGCAGCTAGACGGGTTATAAAATTAAAAAGAAAATAAATTAAATAATTAATTTTTAATTTCTTCTTAAAATTGTTTCCCGTTTCCTTCGCTTTTTCTACAAAAAAATATTTTTAACAGTCCGGCCTTCTCCTCTAAATCTTTCCCCCCAAATAAATTTTATTTTTATTCTCCCCGTCCCTCTCATATTTTTATATTTGAATTTAAAAAATATATTCAATATCTCTCTTTGTGCCTAAACCCTTACAAAATTAAAAATATATTATTTTTATTCAGAAATTGCTTAAATAAAATTGTAAAAATGTTTTGTTTTCTTGATTTGTTTGGATTAAATTAAAAAAATATTTTTACTAAAAATACCAAAAATTTTAGGGGTTTTATTATAAATTCTAAAAGGCTTTTTTGGAAGCTAGATGGGTTTTAGAAATTTTTTTCTTAAAAAAATTTTTTTGAAATACCCTAATTTATAATTTAAAGTAGTTTGCTTACTTAAAAAACTGTTAAGATTTTCAAAAAAAAATATTATTCAAAAACAAAAAAAATTATTAAACAAAAACAGAAATGCAATAAAGCAACAAATAACAACAAATGTTATGGGAATATTATTAAAAAATATTAAGAGAAAATTCAACTATTAAGCATTTTTTAAAATTGTTTTAAACCTCAAAACGGGTAAATACCTCATTTGTTGTTTGACGAACCTGAAAACAGATTCTTTTTATAATTACTAGGGTTGGGGAAAATATGCACGGAAAATCGCCAAATATGCGCATATATCCACTGAAAAAGCCAACGTAAAAACAGAATTTTTGGGCTTTCCACTTCAGGGCATATCCGCACATAAAACATGCATTTGCATGTTTTGCCCAACTCTAATAATTACAATCCCCCCTCACTCAAAAGAAACTTGCCTGAACAAAAGTAGCACGTTTAGAGAGTTCTTTAATTTTTGGAGCACCAACATAAGTACATCTTAAAAAATTAAAAATTTTTTTATTTAAAAAGGGGTTAAAAAATAATTACGCAGATCTTAATCCTCCCAAAATATCCTTTATTGTTGTCATAACATCTCCTCTATAATTTTTAAAAGTCAGAATTTGTAGAAAATTTTACTCAATTATTTTACCTATATGGAATTGAGATTGTTTTTCCTTCGGAAGCTCTATAATCAGCAACAACTGTGCCATGATGTTTTTTCATTGCGGTACTTGAAGCCATTCCATAAAAGAGTTTGAACTGAAAAAAATCAGAATTTTTAGAAAATTAAAAATCAGAATTCTGAAAAAAATCCAAAGAAAATCAGAATTTTTAAAAATCAGAATAAAAAAGTAAAAATCAGAATCTCATTTCAGAATCAAAAAACAGAATTCTGAAAAAAATCAGAAGAGAATCATAATTTCGTTAACCTTTTTCCCATTCTTTTCAATTATTTCTCCACCAGATTGATCATGTCCAGCAAGAAGACCACCCAACTAATTAATTTAAAAAAATATTCTTTACCAAAGAAAAATCAAAAAATAACCATAACAAAATCAGCTCCAGCTCCAAAAGCTTTGGCTACATCACCTGGACAGGTACACCCCCCATCACTAATTATATGTCCGCCTAAACCATGAGCGGCATCTGAGCATTCCAAAACAGCACTAAATTGTGGATAGCCTACACCTGCCTTGCTTCGAGTTGTACAAACACTCCCAGGGCCAATTCCTACTTTAACTAAATCAGCACCCGTCAAAATTAATTGTTCAACCATTTCTGCTGTTACCTAAAAAAATAAATAAAATCAGAATTTGTAAAAGCAAAAATAGGAAAAGTTTAGAGAATTAAAAATCAGAATTTGTAAAAAAAAATAAAAATCAGAATTACAAATTCTGGTTCTTTTACAGATCAGAATTTGTAATTTTGGTTTCTTACTATTACAAATTCTGATTCTGAAAAGAATTCAGAATTTGTAAAATTCTGACTTTAAAAAATAACAGAATTTGTAAATTCTGATTTAAAAAGGAATCAGAATTTGCAAAAGTTAGTAACCTTATTTAATTAAAACAGAAATTGTAAAAACAAAAAAGAATCAGAATTTGTAAAAAATATTCTAATAAAAATTACAAACCACATTTCCAGCAAAAATTGTATGATTTGCAAATTGTTCGCGAACACGTCGAATAATATCAACAAAAGTTTCGCTGTAACCTTTAAATTAATTAATTTATAACTAATAAAATTATCCAAAAATAACCATTAGCAACATCCAAACAAATATATTTTAATTCGGGAACAGCTTCCAAAACTTGACGTATTTTATCAAAATCGTCGTTGCTTGAACCAGAGGAGACTGCAATATTATCAAAAATCTAAAAAAGAAAATTATGAGGAAAATTTTGAATTAAAAAAATATTTTTTAGCTGTAGTTAGGCGTCTAAAAATTCCAAAAAGCAAAGAAACAAATTTTGAAGAAATTTTTAAAAAAATTTCTTTTCCTTATTTTTTCAATTAAAAAATAATTTAAAAAATCAAAAAATTAACCTTTGGGTTTTCTTTAGCCTGATCCCGAAAGTTTTTCCAATCATCTATTGTGTACCATTTATGAACTAAAAATTGATTAGATAATTTTTAAAAATTAAAAAAATACAAACTCGTAGTAAAACAATTGACTTGAGCCAAAGCACGAGCCATTTCAAAGGTTCCAACGGTATCCATATTCTGAAAAATTAAATTTTTGATTTGTAAAAAAATATTTTTAAGGGTTAATTTTGAAAGAAATAAGTAATTTTTAAAACTTTTAATCAAAATTTTTCAAAATTAAAAAAAAATTTCTTACACTAGCAACAACAGGAGTGCCATTATAATGTTGTTTTGAATGTTTAAAAATAAATCTGAAATCAAAAAAAAAATTTTTTTGAAATAAAAAAAAGCCATACTCTCTATTTAAATCCACTTCAGAACGACTTTTAAGTGTTGAACGTTTAGGTACTAACAACTTGGAATTAAAAAAAAATTAATTAAAAAAAATATTATAAAAATACCACATCAGAAAAATCAAATTTAACTCCATCAATAATACGAGGCATTTCACAAGAATTTTTAAAATAATTTTGAAGAATTAGTGTTATGAAATAGAAAACCTGTAAAAAATTTTTCAAAATTAAAAAAAATTTTTTTGGAATTTTTGGAACAATTTTGGAATTTTTTTTTGGAAAATGGAATTTTGTTTGGAAAAAAATTTAACGAAAAATTCAAAAAAATTTCAAAAAATTTTTTTGATTGAAAAAACCCTTCTCTCTCTTTAAGGCACGCAACATTTCAAGCCATTTATTATTCTAAAAAAATTTAAATCAACCAGAGCTTGTCATTAATAACTCTTATGTCACGCGAAAGAAAGGAAAATAGCACAGAGAAAAATAAATTTAGAGAAAAAGATAAGCACGCACATAGTCACGCGAAATTCGATTTTTCACATTTCAAAAGAAGAAAATTTTATTTGCCCTCCATTTTTTATATTAACTGTTACACAATTAAAAAGAAACATGTTAAAATTAGCTTATTTTTTCTAATAATCCGAAGCCTCTCAAAAATCTCAGAAGCCCCTCAAAAAATTTTTAATTAAAAAAATTTTTTTCCCTTAATTTTAGATGACAGAACATCCCATTTGGAAAATTGGCCTATTCAATAGAATTAATGTCAATGAAGCCGAGTGTATTAAATGCAAAGAAGATGGGGCTTTTAAATATATATTTAAGCTTCCCTATCGTAATTTAAAAGGATTGTTTGCACACGTTAGAAGTAAAATACACAAAGATACGGAAATTTGTAAATATTTTGAGCAACTTATGGCAGAACAGGACAGGTTTTGACAAAAAAAATTTTTATTAAAAAATTCAGAAATTTTGTAAAATTTTGAGCGTTACAAAAATTGCAAAAAAAAACTGGCAAAAAGATTTTTCCAAAATGACACTGAAAAATGACAATTTGTCCCATTTTAATTTTAAAAAGTTCCACTAGAGTCTGGGATTTTTAATATTCATTTTTAATTTATTTTACTTCATCCTTAATAAATTCTAATAAATTTTAACTAATAATTTTTATTTAATGACAAGAACTGGAGTTAGTAACTGGACGGAACTTGAATTGACAGCTTTTGTGGAGGTTACCCTTTTATTTTTAATTATTTTTAAAATTTTTTTGAGGATTTTAAGCTTTAGAGACCCCATTTTAGTTCTTCGTTATTTTCACTTGTTTTATCTCAAACTAGAGATTGGCCTGGATCTGGGGAACTTATGCAGTTTGGGTATGCTTTTTTTAGCCACGCCCCCTTTCCTCTTTCCACCATCAATCAAACTTATTTTGTACACAATGGTCAGCCTTTCCTTCTCACTTTTTCTTCTCCACATCAATCAATTTAGCCGAGTCGTAATTTTTAACTTTTAAAAATAAGGTTTAGGGTTGCCGTTTCGAGTCGGGCCGACATTCACGTCAATTTTTTCGGGCCCGCCAGACCGAGTCTTTTTGGACCTCATTTTTATCTAGTCGGGCATCGAGTCTTTTTCGGGCCAAAATTCCATTGAAAACATTTAACAAAAATCAATAATAATAAAAATAAAAATTACGACTCGGCTAAATTGATTGATGTGGAGAAGAAAAAGTGAGAAGGAAAGGCTGACCATTGTGTACAAAATAAGTTTGATTGATGGTGGAAAGAGGAAAGGGGGCGTGGCTAAAAAAAGCATACCCAAACTGCATAAGTTCCGGATCTGGATCCAGGCCTTGTTTTTTCTTGGATCCAGAGTCAAGATTAAGGCATTTCTCCAAAATCAAGGACATGGCTATTTAAATTTCCGATCTATACTTGAAACTAAAGAAATTGAAAGGAAAAAGAGGCAAAAAAATAGAAAAATAAAATTTGGGGTACCTAAACTTTAATGCTCCCCAATTTTCATTTTTCAGGAGATTTCTTCACGACAAGAATTAATCTTTAGAAGGCATAGACCAGTAAATCCAGAAATTGATTTGGACGCAATTTGGGCTAGTGTAGCAAATGCTTGTGCTGACAGAGGATTTGAAAGATTTGCGGGACGTACTCGAAAACAATTACAATGTGATTTGTGGGGAAAGAAGAAAAAAGAGGTTATGGAAAGATATGAAAATGCTTTGGCAGCTGGAATTGATGAAAGTCGGAAATGGAAAGATGTAAGTGAGAAAGCCAAGGTTTTATTAAATTTTGAGTGTGAGTACTTGTAAGGACAGATGCTCAATTTTTAGTTATATTTTTTGCGGAGACATTCCCCGAAGTTGCTGCTAGAGATCGGGCCGATACAAAATTCCGTAAAAATTTTTTTTCAGGATCTCGATTCTCGTACGACCTTTTCAGACCGGTCTCTAGTTTTTGCCCTTTTCTTTTATTTTTTCTGAATTATGGCACTATAGTTTGGTGTACTTGGAGCTTAAAGTTCCTCCATATATTTTTTAGGAGTTCTAGGCTTCAATGTTATTTTGAGTTTCTAAAAAATGGTTTCCAGCAATGCTCTGACAATCTCAAAAAAATTTTGATTGATAACGGAAAAAGCAAAGCAATAGAAATAAGGGGAATAGGAGAAGTCCACAAGATCTCAAGTTTTTATAAGTATCAAAAATGTACATGAAAATAATTTTTTAATTTTGTTTTTAGTGGGAAAGATTAATAATTGAAATGTGCAAAAATAACGGAGGTGAAGAAGAAACACCAAACAGAAAAAGGCCTATTGAAGAACAATTTTTGGCTTTAGCAAATTATCAATCTAATAATAACAATAAAAATGGATCTAATTTGGATGAGATTTCACAAACTTCTTCAAACCTTGGATGGCCTAAACATGTCAAATTGGAGGTTTATTTCTTTTGAAATTTAAATAGGGAATTTATTTTACAAATTTCTTTAAAGAATTGTAAAATTGTAGTGAAAAAACGAGTAAATTTCGGAATTATTTTGCAGGATTTTTTTTTCATATTTTCAATGAGACTTATCGAAAATATTTTTTAATTCTGTTTTTTTCTATTTAAAATTATTTAGGATTTGTTGTGATAAGATCAAATCTGGCCAAGTTTTAAAAATTATAAAATTCAAGAGGGTCCAAGGGCATAGCCAGGAGGTCGATTTCGGGGGGGGGGGGCCTAGCCTCTCGACCTAGCTGCTCTATTTAAAATAGAATAACTTTTCTAAATTCGTCTTAAAAAGATCAAGTTTGGTATCAAATTAAAGTGCAGAAATAGAGCAATAAAACGAGAATGAATAAAACAATGTTCGATAATTTTAAATGATTCTATAACACGTTAAAGAAAAACGATCAATAATTATGTTACAACCTAATATTTTAATTTCCTTTAATTTTTCATTCAAAAATAATTTCTCATTATTTTATTTTTTCAGGAGGAAGATTTAAGATTAATTCCTCAAGCATCTCTATTTGAACGTTTATGTCCTTCTAATAATAATTCAACAACAAATAATTATGAAATTCCAACAGAAAATCACCAACAACAAAACCAAAATTCCTCCCAAAATTTTTCATTTAAATATTCTTGTAGAGAAGATGTAATTAATGAAATATTTAAACAAAAAATTAAATTGGGATTAAAATGGACAGAAATTGCAAAAATTATTGGAAATAGTAAAGAATGGACAACAGCTGCGTGTTTAGGAAAAATGCAATTTAATGAAAGTGAAGCAGAAAAAATGGTTTTTATTTTTTAAATTTTTTCATAGGGAAAATTTTTGTCCGACTATTATAATAAATTTTGGTTATCCAAAAATTTTTAATTTTCCGCAAAAAATTCATAAAGATTATTTTTCACAACAAAATACGTATTTAAACTTGTTTTTGATTTTCACTTTTTTGATCGTGCTCCCATAACATAATTCTTCTTTTGCCTATTTTGTGGGCGCATTTTTGCTAAATCTCGTAATCATTCCCTTAAGTCTAAAAATTTTTTAACTGGTCAGAGCTAGAAAGGGTAATAAATATAAACAAAAAATTAAATATTATTTTTTAAATATATTTTTAAACAGATTGAAATATTCCAATTAGGCCCAGATGCAAAACAATGGCTCAAATCTATCCCAAATAGAGGAAATACTAATAATTGTGCAAGTACTTCTAATGACCCTCTCCTGTATCGGTTTCAAGAAGTAATATATATTTATTAAATTTTTAATAATTTATTTTTAAATTTCACGTTACCAGAAACTCCAAATTTTTTTTCGAGCCTTTAAATTTTAATTTCTACAAAAAAAATTTTGCGGACTGTCCGCAAAAATATTTTGGAAAATTTTTTTCTTTTTGGTCAATTTCTTCCTTAATTTTCTACTATACATTTAAAATTTTTTAATTAGCTTATGATTTAATTTTCGGTCTTTTTAAAAATTCAAAGAACTGTCCGCAAAAATTGTCCGCAAATTTAAAAATAATTTTTTTCAAAAAATTTAATTTTTAAAAGGTATTCAATATTTACGGAGATGCATTAAAAGAATTAATTAATGAACAATTTGGAGATGGAATAATGAGTGCTGTAGATTTCCGAATAGATTTACAAAAAGAATTGTGTAATGAAGGTGATAGAGTAAAAATAATAATGTCGGGAAAATTTTTGCCTTATAAACGATTTTAATTTTTTAATTTAATTAATTTTCTCATCAGCCTTTTTATTATTAAATAACAATTTATTTTCTTTTTTATTTATTAAAGAGAAATTTAAGAGTTCGTCCTTTTTTCTATATAATTTTTTTAATAGCCTTTTTCTAATACATTACCCGAAACCCCAAACATTTCCGAAACCCCAGCAAGAAGCCCAACCCGAAAATTTTCCTTAAACCGGGCCTTACCTTTCTCTCAACACAATCCATATCGTTTAGCCAAACCCTTACGCTTCTTCAGGAAGACTTTCTTCCTCTAGAATAAAGAAGAAAAAGCCGTTCTTTCTGCCCCTCCTTCTGTACAGGTTGAACCGGCACATCGTTCGGGTTCGTCGGTTTATCGGATCGTTGACGCAATTCCTGCATGGCCTGCTGTCATTTGCGGTTGTTGTTGCTTCGGGTGATAGCAGTTGTGTGATGGAGACGACATTGTAGTCCTGTCGATGACTGGTGTGGTGAGCGGTAGAGGAAGATATTGAATGTTTCAATAAAACTGCTTTTATAGCACCTACTTTTCTTTGCTGGCAATTTCGTATTTCTATTTTCTACTATAAAAGCCCCCGACATTTTACTCATCTCCACCAGCTCTACAAAACATTCATCATAACTCGTCGAACGTCTACATCGTCTACAACTTATGCTCGGCCGCTATCTTCCATTGGAGCTCGACACCGGACCTTGGACCAGAAAGTCGCCAACGCTGTGCTCTCTTCTGCTGCTGCTCACCATCGCCGCACTTGCAGTTCTTGGACAGGACAAAGTCGAAATCGTCGGGCTTGGCAGGCACACAAAGAATGGAGAAAATGTGACGCTCGTCGACAACACCGTAATTGCCAACAGGGCAAACTTCGACGACCTTGCTGATTGTAACTTCAGGAAGCTGTATCCGGACGCCTGCGATGTTACAATCAAAGACGACTACATGTGAGGACTTTTTTTATTCTTTATAACGCTAATCGTAATTAACATTTTATTTTGTTTCAGCGAGCTTCGGTACAACTATGGCAGCAAAGGATGCACAGTGGACCTGCTCAGCGAGAACAAGTCGAACATCAACACGATCAAGTTCACGACCGGAGTGCGAAACCCGAGAGGGGGAGATCTCACCAGATGCCTTGACGATGGTGCCACTTTCGAGAAAAGCCATAACAATATGTAAGTTTGCATTTTTTCTGTTGACCTAGTAATTGGAGTAACTCCCTTTAATTTTTGCAGCCTGCCTTTCGTCTACAGCGTGAACAACACCGCCATCAAGAGGTTCAACAACAAGGGCCCGTACAATGGAACTGACGCGTGCTATAATAAACCGTCTTGTAGGGGTACAAATGGTAAATGCATGCTGCGGACGTTTCTTGAAGTCTCATGGAGCTGGTCTTCGGAGCAAGTGTATGCTTATACACATCTAGGTGAGGATCTCGTTTAATCTATTAATAAATTAATTAATCGTTTAATCTGTTAATTATGTTTCAGTTGGGGAAAGGGTGTCTCAAAGCGTCCAACAGGAGCAGCAGTTGGCCGGTGAGATGACCTTCAATCTGACAATAAGTTCTGCGAGCGCGTTCACGATGTGGTTCGCGAAAGAAAAGACATTCAACGCTACGGAGGATGCTGTTTGCGTGCCACAGAAGGATCCAATCGTAGAACCCGTAACATGGACGATCACGAAGGGCGACCACATTGGCAAACATCTGCTTGTCTTCAGCCTGCTTCAACAAAATGCGACTTTTGTGTACGTTGATGGTAAACGCAAAGGATCTCCGGGCGGACCGTACTGTGAACTCTTCGTTCAATTCGTAAGTTTTCGAGTTTCTACCCTTTTTTTATATAACTTTTCACTAATTCCAGTTTTTCAGGATACAGCCGACTACAGCCTGCTCGTTGTCAACACCTCTGCAACAACAGCGCCACCGACTACTACGTCTACTGCAGCGACCACAGAAGCTCCAACAACGGGAACATCAGAGACGCCTAGAACGACAACATCTTCACTGCCAACTCCGCCTATGACCGCCAACAACTTCTCTTCCATCAGGGGCCTATATCAATTGTCCGCAGATTCTGCATTCTGTGCACAGACTGCAGAATTCTATATCAATTAAATTCTGTGTACTCAGATTCTGTGGTGACCGCAGATTCTGTGGAAACTACCAAAAAACATTCCGCAGAATCTGCGGACATAAATTTCTGTGGATCTGCGGATTTTTTTCCACTGAGCCACAGAATTTCTATATCAATTCTTTTTCTGTGGTTCTGTGTATTTTTGCCATATGTAAACAACAACTATTACTACATATTTCGAAATTTTATTAAATTTTACTCGTGATTTTTAGGGCAATAATGAGCGACAAAAATTCTGAAAAAAAGGAACTTCTTTTATTGATTAAAGAGAATTATTCAACAATTGCTGGAAAATTTTCTTCCAAAATTACATTTGACGAGAAACGTCAAGTCTGGGAACAAATTTTCAATACTTGTAAATCAAAGAATGCTTCATGGACAAAAGGGAGAGATTCTAAGTGGCTTTCGGGCACGAAGTGACCGTCGTTAGTAAAAGAATTTAAAGTTAGAATTTTTGAAATAATTACTTTTAATATTAATAAATTCCAGGCAAAGTTAGATAGGAATAGAGCAACTGGAAGTGGAGGTGAAAATCGTTTAAATGAACTTGATCAAATTATTAGCGATATTTTGGGCGTAAATTCTCCTTCTATTGTTGGATTAAATGTTCCTGATGCTGGAAGTTCTAGTACTGCAGAATGGGCGTATTATAATCCGCCTTCAATCTCTGAATCTGTTAATATTTTTGATGAAACTCTACAAGAAACTACACCAAAAACAAAACGAAAGCGAGACTGCTTAGAGAGTATGTTAATTAGAAATTTTTTATCTTTATAACTTTTAATTATAGTTATGGAGGAAGATGCTTATAAGAAAAAAAAAGAGGAGTACTTGGATCTTTTGATTGATGTTGCTAAATTAAAGAAGCAAAAATTATTATTGGAAATTAATGAGATAAAAAATCGAAAAAACATTACTGCTGAAACTACTGAAACAAATTGGCTTGAACTTTAATTTTTTTCAAGATTTTTGAAGTATATCAATTTAAAAAATTGTTTTTCAATTTATATTAAATTATTTTATTCGAATTTATTCAAATAAACTTGTTACTTCATGTAATTTTTCCAACCCTTTTTGTCTTGCATTGATATCGCCCGGAGCATTTTCATCCACTTCAAGTTCTTCATTTTCATCTTGTTCCTCGTTTTCAAAATTTTCTTCAATTTCTTTGTTATTTTCTGTAGTTCTAAAGTTGTGAACAACTAAGCATGCTTTGATTATTTCAGCCGCAAACGATGGGTCTTTTACTTGTAATCTTTTGAGACAACTTAATATTAAAACGTTAATAGAAATAACCAAATAAATACCGAAAAGATTCCTTAAGAACACCGATAGCGCATTCGATTATTCTTCTTGTTTTTTTATGTGCGTTGTTATATTTTTGCTCAGAATTTCCTTGAGGGTTAGCAATTGGGGTTAGAAGATACTCACGTAACATGTTTCCAAATCAAAATATTTGCGGGGCCGATATATTTTTACTTTTTCTATATCCTCATTTTGTTCCTCTTCTTCGAAAATTGGATTCTTGTCAAAATTAAAATACATAATAATTCAATTAACCTAAAAAATGATGTACCTTTTTTAAAGTCACATTTCACTATTAATTTTGGAGGATAAAATTATAAATTTTATATCATTGGATAGAGAATTGTTTAATTTTTCGTAATAATTTTAAATTGTGAAAATTGGGTCATTTTAAACTGAGATATAGATTTTTCGCAGAAAATCGCAGAACTAAATAGCATGGTGGATTTTTTAATGGATTCTGTGTATTTTCCGCAGACCACAGAAACAATTGATATAGAAATGCTCAGAATCGTCGAAAAACGCCACAGATCTGTGGATTTTTTTCTGTGCACAGAAAAATAATTGATATAGAATTCTGTGGTTTTTGCATGTTTTTGTATGTTTTGCAGATTCTGCGGATGTTTCCACAGATTCTGCGGACGAATTTTTCCGCAGAATCTGTGGAACAATTGATATAGAATTTCTGTGGTTCTGCGGTCTGTGCACAGACCACAGAATGCAGAATCTGCGGACAATTGATATAGGCCCCAGAACGACATCTCAAGCAGCGACAATGTGTCCGGAACAACAGGAGTGTGGCGGAGGTCTTTACGTTGCAATTGGCATTGCTGCTTCTGGCGTCTTTTTCGGGATCGTCATTGCAGTTTTGGTCTGGCTCTTGATGAGGGAGAAAGCAGGAAAGGACAAGAAAAAGGGAGGGAAGCAGGACGCCGAACGTGCAGAAGAAGAACGTCTGCTTGCACTGTACAAGGCTGAGGAGAAGACCAAAGGCAAAAAGGTGGTCGGAACATTTGCTGCATGGAAAAAGAATGTGAGTTTAGAAATCTAAGAAAATACATTTAATCAACCTTCTTTTCCCATTTTTTCAGAGAAAAGAGAGCGAAACGAAGACTGCGGTGGGGCTGCCTTCAAGCGAGGACGAGCTTGCCGCAATCTGGAAGAAAGTGGAGAAGAAAAAGGCCATGGACAAGCTGCAGTACCTTGTGGATCAGTTCGAGAAGCGGAAGGACAAAGAACTCCTCGAGCGGGAATACAATCCGGAACTGAAAAAGAAGGGACTTGCAGTTGTCGGGTCTTTCGAGGAGTGGAAAAAGGTGAAATTTTAAACATTTTTTCTTTCTGAATCTCAGCTAATCCTCCCAATTTTTTGATTTTTCAGAACAAGAACATTGCGGCGAGGTTCACCTTGGACGACGGGACAAGGACGGCGATTGAATACGAGCAGCCAAAGGTCATCGAGAAGATCGTCGAGGTTGAGAGGGTCATCATTGAGAAGGCTGAGGAGTGGACAATCGAGGAGAACCCGACAATTGAGGAGCAGGAGAGACTGGCGGAGATAAAGGCGGCGAATAGAGGCGCTGTGGACGGTGTTGAGGTTCCAATGTCTGAGGAGGAGCAGGAGGTTGATGAGAGGTGGATTCCGCCGTCGGAACCGAATAATAAACCGAAAGAGGTGGATTGGTTGTGATAAATTTGTGTCACCATATATTGTTCTCTCATTGTATGTATTGTATTTGAATTGTTGTATTTAATTGTATTTTTGTGTGTGTAAATAAATTGTTGTGTTTGTATTGTTTATTTGATTCGAAAAATTGAGAAATGCCCCTATTTTAGTTTAACTTCCGAATACAGAGTCCAGAAATCTTTTAGATGATTTTTTGAGTAAGAAGGTGACATAAGAATTGTAGTCTTCAAATCACATCAGAATTAGTTTTAGGATTGTACCAGTTCTCTCAATGTTAGCTTCAGTTAGTCCTCTCTTGGTCTTCTTGATTCGTTAAATTTTCTGATATTCACTTTTTCATTAGGAAATACCCCTATTTTAGTTACCCCTACCTAAATCAAAAATCTATTGCAAATTTGTAGACTTGTGTGATGTGTGAATAAATTGCTTATTCATGTTGTTTTTTAGATTTAAAAAATTGGAAAATACCCCTACTTTAGTTTAACTTCTGAATCCCTAGTTCAGAAATCTAGAGGAATTTCTGGCAAACAAGAATGTTGACATAAACAAGAATTGTAACCTTCAAATTACCTTAGAATATGTCTTAGGATTGTACCATCTCTTTCAATGGGTACCATTTTCTTCAGCTAGTCCCCTTTCTTGCTCTACTAGATTCATTGAATTTTCTGATATCCACTTTATTCATTGCCGAAAAAATTTTTTTTTCATCCATTTGCCGTCCAAAATTTTATATAATTTATTTCTTCTTCCTTTTTTTCATATTTTTATCCATAAAAACACACCCGCTTCTTATTAATTACCGCCCAAGCGTAAGGGGTCGCGCAGGAGATAAGTAGCGACTGTGCGGCGCCAAATATTATTTACCCAGCTACTTTAAATATTGAAAAAAACATTTTACTGGAGGTGAGAAATGAATGAAAAAAGACTGGACCTTCTACCTAGACTAACAAACATTCTAACGGTTTACCCATAAAATCACCTTCTAGAAAGGCAAATTCTATTACTTTCTTTTGCCCTCGTTCTTGGGGAAAGCTGGCAAGGTTATGAGAAATTAAAGTACCTAAAAGAAATTAAAAAGTCAATGTAACGAACACGAAAGACTCTCAAGGTTTTTGAGAAGGCTCCCCGAGATCTTGAGAAAAACTTGAGAAGGGAAGATGCTTAAGAGTGGTCCATACCTTTAGAGTGGTCCAAACGGAGTGGTCCACAAATCCCAGGACCGTTAAATTGAAAGGTGACCGTTGATTGAATTGGACAACGGCAGTGTCCCCTCCTTGTATAGCACCATAGCCCTCGCTACCCACTTCTCTTAAAAATACCACATTCTCTCTACTAACCCCTACTTCTACTACTTTGATCAACAAAATTTTGCTTAAAGAAATCTTGATTTATCAGAAGGTGATATTTTTGATTATCCAAGGATAACAACAAAAAGAGGAGCGACCGTTCGATTGAACCTGAACCGGACAGACTAGGGATCAAGAGGGAGAGAAAGATTAAAAACCATCACACAACCAGCCGATTTAAAAAGTCATTGGTTATTTTTATTGCTTCCACTAAGCTTTCTCCATATTTTTTTTATAAAAAAAATAAAAGCGAGTTGGTCAACAAAAAAAATTTTTTTTGTTGTTTATTTTAACAACCTGTAAATATATTAAAAATCTTCTCTCCTCTAATTTATTCATTTAATTATTCTTCCTAGCATTTTTCACAATATTTAGGGTAATTAAGGAGAAAATAAAAAAAATTAAAATAGCTGGAATGGCTACTACAAACATTTTGCCCAAAGAAATACGTTATTCAGCCTTTCTTGCTTCTGCAACAAGCGGAATTGTACTTGTAATTTCATTATTTGCAATGATACAAATTCAGCAAGAAATTAGTGGATTTTGGGAGGAAGTGGATGCTGGTGTTAAACAATTTAGGGTGGGAAAGTTCATTTTTAAAAATAAAATTCTGGCCAGAATTTGTAAAAAAAGAATATTTGTAAAATATTTTAGAATTTGTAATTTTAAGAATTGTAATTTTCTAATAATTGTAAATTAATTTTTCAGAATATTAATACCTATCAGAATTTGTAAAACTTATAAACAAATTGTAAAATTCAGAAAAAGATTTAAAAAATCGAAACCAGAATTTAAAAAATACAAATCAGAATTTGTTTTATTTTTTACTTTAAAATATTTCAGAATTTGTAAAACATTTAATTACAAATTGTAAAATTCAGAAACAGAATTACTAAATATAAAATCAGAATTTGTAGATTCTGATTAAATTAAAAATCAGAATTTGTAAGTTTTGTACAAATCAGAATATCTATACGTATAAGGGGAACAAAGAATAATTAAAACTTGAAATATAAAAACCAGAATTTGTAAAAAATATTTTTACAATTACAAATCAGAATTTGTAATATTATTAATTCAAATTAAATCTTCTTAACTTCACTAATTAAATTTTTAATTCCAATTTTAAAAAGGAATCAATAGAAGAAAATTGGAACGAATTAAGGCGGGTTCGCCGTGAAGTATACGAGCCTTCCGCACCCGAATCAAAGCCTCCCGGAATCTCAACAAATACGAACGCCGCGTGCAACTGCGCGACAGGAAGTAGTAATAAATGCCCTGCGGGGATACCAGGGCCAAAAGGGGTTAGAGGAAAGCCTGGAAACGATGGAAAGGATGGATTGAATGGAGTACCTGGAAAGGGTAGTTGAATGAAAGGGGCTCTAAATTTTTAATTTTTAAAATAAAGATGCTTCTGATGTTCAATTAGCTCCAGAATATGAACGCTGTTATTATTGCCCCTCGGGTCAACAGGGTACAGTCGGTCCTACAGGAAAATCGGGACCTAGAGGGATGAAGGTAGAGAGCTTAAAAAATATTTTTCTAATAAAATTTGTTTAAAGGGAGTCAATGGAAAACCAGGCGTAGCAGGAAGAGATGGCCAACCTGGCAGTCCCGGGGATAACGGTACCTGATAGAATCAAATGAAAGTCTAAAATCTTATTTTTCAGGACCCCCAGGCGCTCAAGGGGTTGTAGGACAACCAGGTCCTGTTGGAGAGAAAGGACGCGATTTTCATCAACAAATAGGCCGTCCAGGTTCAAAGGGTCCAAAAGGACCCCCTGGACCTCAAGGCCCAATCGGAAATCCCGGAATGCCTGCACCGCCGGGACCGCCTGGAGAAACGCCTGGAGAGAGGGGAAATCCAGGTAATTTTCGATTCAAAATTTTGTCAATTTTGTTATTAAAAAAGGTCCACTGGGAGAAGTCGGAAAGCCAGGCCCTACAGGATTTGAAGGAAACAATGGAAAACCAGGTAGGATGGTTGCCGCTTCAATTAACATTTTTTCTCGTTAAAGGACCCGATGCTCATTACTGTAGTTGCCCACCTCCATCATTTACTAGCAGGACAAAAAGTAATGGTTCTGTGAACCGTGGTCCTTATAATTACTACTTTGGAATGTCAAGGCGAACTAGAGTTTAAAGAGAAATTTAAAAATGATTCCAAATCAGAGACAAAAAATTTTCCGGTCTCCGCGAAATATTTTTTTTATTTCGCC
This sequence comes from Meloidogyne incognita, assembly GCA_036172945.1. NCBI lineage: Eukaryota > Metazoa > Nematoda > Chromadorea > Rhabditida > Meloidogynidae > Meloidogyne > Meloidogyne incognita. Next base: position 4,150,441 of record JARQAC010000010.1, read on the forward strand.
AATTGTTTTTAGTAACTGTATTTTATGTAAATAGGTACATATTTATTAATTCCACAATAAATAATTAAAGGAAAGAAGAAAAAATTGCCTTTTCGAATGCAAATTTAGCAATACCTTTCTTAATATTCCTCAAATAAATTTTATTAAATAACGTTTTTAAAATTGGACTTCTAAATAGGGTTGTTGGCGGTCGGTTAACCGAACCGAAACCGAAAACCGGTGTTTTTGGCCAATAAACCGAAACCGAAAACCGGGGGTCAAAAACCGGCGAAAACCGAAAACCGATGGCCTAAACCGACCGGTTTCGGTTTATAAGATACACCCCTAAAGATGGAATTTTTTGGGAATTTTCGGCCATTTGAATTCCCAAAACACACTTCGCCAAAATAATTTTCCTAATTTCTCCTTCAATAAATGTTTTTTCACTGCTTCGCATGACAGTGTGTTTGGTTGAGTGTTTACTTGATGGGGTCACTTAAATTATTTTTTTGTATGTGACTGGGTTCGAATCCGAAGTTGGAAAGTTGACTTATTTTCATTTTATTTCCAAAAACTAAAAATCTTAAACTTTAGTTTTTATTTTATACTAGAAATTTATTTTAAATATTAAAAAAACAGTGAAAAACCAAGTCAAAATTTTCAGTGGAGTTTTATAATTCTCAAAATTTCCGCCTGTGGCGCAGAAAATGGACGAAATCTGGCTCCTTGGCCTTTGGAAATTCTCAAAATTTCCGCCTGCGGCGCAGAAAATGGACGAAATAGGAGGATTTGAAGGATTAAGGTGGATTTGCGAAATTAAAGTGAATATCGACGGATTGGTGTGTAGGAGATACAGACTCGAGAAAATTTTAAAAAATTATAAGGAGTTAGAAACGAAGATATCAAAGGATTTGCAAGGATATCTAAGCCTTTGTGACCATTTTTATTACATCCCAAAACTCTCATCTATTTTCCATATGTGCCGAAGCTAATAAATGGCCAATATACAGCACTGTATTTTCACTTGCGGCTCTAAATAACAAAATTTTCGTTGGCTGCTCTTTAGAATATTTCATTGAAGCATAATAATGCGATAAAATATGAATTGAATATTTTGTAAGGCAAATTCAGGCATAAACCGGTTTCGGTTAACCAAAAACCGGGGGTCAATCAAAAACCGAAACCGAAAACCGGGGGTCGTAAACCGGCCAAAACGAAAACCGAGGGTACCGGTTTTTAACCGGTCGCCAACAACCCTACTTCTAAAGATTATTCTTTGTTCTGTGAGGATTTATAACAAAGATTTGTTACTACTTCAATCCAAAAGACATAAATACTTGCCAGTAAACACTGACATCCAAAAATATTAAACTTTCTAATCAGAAGAACTTAAGGGTGTTTTACAAGCAATTATTTAATTAAAATTTAATTAAATAAATAATATTAAGTAAATTTTAAGTTATATTTTTCTAAAAAATGAGTTACCGTTAGGTTTATGAAACCATAGATTTAAATATACATACTATTTAGTTCATTTATTTACATGTTTATTTTTATTAAATCATGAATAAGTTCGATTTCAAAATTTTACACCATATTAATTATTTGATATATAATTTTATTTAAATATTTGAATATTTTATACAAAGTATGTGGAGCTTGTTGTATGTTTTCGTGACTATTTTTGGATACCGGCTTCTAAAGCTGGTAAATTATTTTTAAGACCCGTTAAATAAATAGCCCTATGTTTTTTTAATTGACCGACATTTCTATTTAAACGACAGCTCCCAATAGAGAGGCCCTTTGCGTGATTGAAAATACTGTAGTTTTTAGTAAATTAAATTTTCCTGAATTTCAATTAAATCTTTTTTTACATTGCTCTTATAGTCGAAGTTACCTTCCGGGCTCATTTAAAACTTAAAATCAGTGTTTATAGATTTCAATTTTGCTCGTACTCTTACTTGGTACTTGCTTATTTTTGGCCTCGTTCTCGTACGCATTTATAAACACTGCTTAAAATATCATCGCTCTACAACAACTACCACGAATTATCTATAATATATACAAGCTACTACATAGTACTTCTTATATAAATTTAAAAATAACTCCTTAAAACGTCTAAATAGTAAACAATTATACATATATATATACCTAATCTCCATGCCAACAGCTCCTACTCCTTATTTTTAGTCTACATTTTGCTATTTTAACTAATTCCTAGATTATATTTATTAGATTTATTTTTACAAAAATAAATTTTTAAAAAATTTTATTTTGTTTCCCTTGTTTACCTTGCAAACTTTTGAAAATTAAATTTTTTACTTTTTCCACCACAAATCGTATTTTATTTTTCATTGTTTGTTCTAGTAGCTCGTTTAGTTTTTTTGTACTGGATGGACGTTGTACAGGCAAAAATTAATTGAAGCGTTTTGAGGTGAGGGAAAACGAGGAGAGGAAGACACTTTTTAAGAAAAAATTTGAGGGGATGAAGAAATGGATGAGAAAAGATGAAGGAAGTAAACCCTTCTTAACGAGGAGAAGGAGGCAAACCAGTTCGAGGCCATTTTGTAGAAAAAGGTGGGCATGGGCAACAGACCAGAGAGAGGGAATGAGGTAGGGATTTGGGGCTGGATTAAGACGTTTGGGCGTTGAACCCAATCCGGCCCTTAATATAGGACCTAGATCCATCAAAAAATTATAAATTTGGTTGGGTAACCTAGAGAAAGATTTTCGGATATTTATTCAATACTGAGAAAATTATCTTAAAATATACTGAATTTGTCAGAAAAATGAAGGGGAGTTAATTTGTTTTTGTAACCTAACTCTAGATCTCAATATCCAAAAAATCCGAAATTTATAAAGGAGTTAGCTAACCTTGTGAAGGACACCTTACAAAAATATCAGAGGATTACATCTTCTTAATGTGGCATTTTCCTATGATTGCGCCACAACGTTCTTGCGCCTAGAAGACCCTCCAACCTGAGGAAAGGAGATGTGAGATTAGACTCTCCCTTATATACAAACCGCAACGAGGTGATGCTCATCCCCTTGAAAAAAATTAAAGAAAAAAAAGAAGCAGCCAAGCAAGCAATCGGCGATTGTCGGCCATCGTTGTGTGGGGTTTTAAGGGAGATGATGGAAAGGAGTAGGGGAGGGAGGGAGTCCCAATTCCCAGAGAGGAAGAACAGGAGTTGTAAAAGTGCGCAACAAAGCAATAAATAGAACAGTCCAATAATTGCTTTTTTTAAAAATATTTTTCTATCTATTTTTATTTATTATTAATATTTAACGTTAAAATGATTTTTCTGTTGATTATTAATAATTTCCTCTTTTTTGTATTTTGATCAATTACAAATTGTAAAATTAATTAATTAAACTTATTTCCTTCACTGGAAATATTAATTTATATTTAAAGTTTTATTTTGTACACATTTTCAAAATTAAGTTTTTAAATATTCTGATAAAAAAAAGTTGAAACTTTTACAAATAAAATCAGAATTTGTAAAATATAATATTTTTAAACCAGAATTTGTTATTTGAGTAAATTTACAAATCACAATTTGTAAATAATTTATCAGAATTTTTAAGCAGAATTTTAAATATCAGAATTTCTTTTAAAATAAATTACAATTCTGATTTCTTTATGTTTAAAATGAAATTCTGATTTTAAAACAAATAAGAAATTGTATTTATAGAAATCAGAATTTTTATTTTTAAAAAATCAGAATTTGTATTTTTAATTAAAATTACAAATCAGAATTTGTAATATTAAGAACAGGTTACAATTTTTGATTGTAAATTTCTCTATTTTAGGCCAAAAACTTCAATAAAACTCAAACTTACTCAATAAATTTACTCAAAACCTTCCTGCTGTGCTTTTATTATTTTTCCCTCCATTAAATCAAAAAATCTCTCTCTTCAAGGTCAAAAAACAACAAAAACAATTTTCTTTTAATATTTTAGCTTATTAAAAAATAAAAAAAACAACAAAAATTGCAATAAAATGAGTGAAATAATTGATGAAAAACTTAATCGAGAACGTTTTGGTCAACTTTTGGAAATGATTGGGGATGGATTATTGTAAAAATAAAAATAATTTTTTTATAATATAATTCTCTATTTAAGAGAATATATTGCCCTATCTGAATATTATTTGGGAATTGAGCCCAAAGCTAACGAAGACAACAATAAAGAGGGGAATACCAACACAGAAAATAATAATCCAACCCATTCAATTACTTCATTACAAGTAATTTTTAATCATTAATTCTGGTTGTTTCTGTCTCTTTTTTCTGTTACAAACTTATGTTTATTTACAAGCTTGTTTATTTATTCTTAAGTTTTATTTAAATACAAACTTAAGTTTATTTAATTTTAAAATTAAGTTTTTAAGTCTGTAAGCTTGCGTTAAGTCTAAATTGTAAAATAAACTTGGATTTTACAATTTGTAAAATTGTAAAATCCAAGTTTTAAATTATTGAAGAACAAATTAATTTTTACAATTTGTAAAACGTAAATCAGAATTTATCATACCAGAATTAATTTCTAAATTTTGTTTTACAATTTGTAAAATTCCAAGTTTTACCCAAGTTTATTTAGTTTCACAAATTAAACAACAACAATTACAAATCAGAACAACATTTATTATTACAAAACTTGCAACTTTACAAATTACAATATCAAAGAATGGTCAAATTGCGGAAAGATTATGCTGGGTGGCGCTTAAAAATGGAAAGAGGTGGGTGAGACTTTTTGATAATTTTTTTCAATAAATTTAGAAAATTTTAAAAAAAATTTTAAATTTAATTTTTTTCATTTCCATACTAGAAAATTTTTTTTTAATTTAAAAAAATATTTTTTAACCTCTCCTTAATTGCAGCCATTTTCCTCATCTTTTCTTTGCGCAACCTTTTTCTCCTTACATTTTCTGCCTATTATTTTCTTTACAATTTTAATTGCCTTCTTTTAAATTTAAAAATGCTTTTTAATTTTTATTTTCTAGCCATATATGTATTTACTAAAATAAATATACATTTTTCCTTTATTTTTTTTCTAAAATTTTTTTCCTCTTAACCCTTTCAAGGTCACAATCCTCATTTATTTATTTTATTATTTACCTCAAAAGGAGCAATTTGCCTTTTAAACAACCATTTTTTGGTTGTTTATTTTTGTTCATTTTATTCAAAAAAATACAAAAAGGGAAGGATAATAAAATGTAAATCATCGAAAAATTGAATGATGAAAAACCAGAAAATTTTATTGTAAAAAATTTCTGAACTCGCAAAAATAGGCATTGTTGGGACACTTATTAAAGTAGGATCTAGATTGTATTTACACATGGGTTTGGGTCGGGAACACCGATTTCCTAAATTTCCATTTCTTTTTTGTTGGCGTTAGTCCTAATTTTGTGTGTAAACTCTCTAAACACCTTAAGTTGATTGACCATGTGAGAAAAGTCTACTTAGGAACTATCTCCAATTTTACATATACCTCAGTTTTACTTACAACCTTTTTTCCATACACAAGGGTTTACGTACAATCGAGATCCGTCAAGTTTTAATTTAAACTTTTTTTTATTTTTCAAAATTTATTAATTAAAATTTTATTTTACAAATAATTTTCCAATTTTTAAAATTGTCAAATTCTAGTTTTAATTTTATATCAGAACAACGAAATTCTTAAAAAAAGGTGTTTATCTACTATATTCTTTTTTATTTGTTGACTATCTCAACAAATAAATTTTTTCTTTCCTTCAAAAGTAATGTTTATTGTTATTAATTAATTAAAAATTATCGGGCCAATCACGTATAATTACTAAACACTTCTAATCGTCTTTTTTCTTTCTTAATTTTTATTTTTCACACGTCGCGCAATCAATTAATTTCTGGCAATTTTTAAACTTTATTTACTATAAACTTTTTAATTTTTTCTCTCTCGTTTTCATTTTAATTTAAAATTTAAACTTTCTTCAATCAATTAGTAATAAATAAATTTGAAATTTGGGTAATAGTATAGGTATATAATTCTGGCCAAGACTTTTGACCTAACTAGAGTTGTCGGTTCTTGGGTTCTTGGAAAATCTTCGAAATCCGGAACTGAACCAAGAAATCCTCATTTCCCCGGTTCGATTTAGTTCCGAACCTACAACTAGGTTTACTAGGTTGGCTAGGGTTGGTTTTGATTTTTTTAATTTTTGATTTCATTTGATTTTATTTGACTAGGGTTGGTATCACGTCCACAAAGGCCGAGGAATTTGAGAGAGACCTGCATATTTATTGACCATTACTATATATTTTCAACATTTATCATCTTTTTTTAGATTGCTTTTGACCGCATTTTTAGTTTATTCTTATGACTAATATTTCTAAATATAAACCAAAAAAGGTACTAAAAAGGGGAGAATATTTTATTTATTTTATAATTCTGGCCAAGACTTTTGACCAGAAAGAATTATTTAAATAAATAGAAGGGGGGGGGGGGTTGACCAGAGAATGAATAATGAGTAATCACCAGCCACCCACTCTTTTTGCTTTTTCTATTTTACTTTTTGTTTATTTGGTCTGTCCCCAAGAATATTTTCGTTATTTATTATTTATTAAAGCCGAGAAAATGATATAAATTTTCTTAAATTAATAAATTAAAAGGTAAACTGAGTCTTCTATTATAACCTCTCAATTTCTCGGCTATCCTTTCTTTTCCATTTTCTCACTTATCCCTTTCAACCAAGCTTATCCTCACTTATCATACCCAAGTATCCATCGTATCACTTCCAAATACTCAACTTAACCTTATTCCTCCATTTCCAAATCCTACCCTTATCCCTCACCCTTTCCCCACCCACGTATCCAGCTTATCCCTCATATCTCTCGCTTATCCCAGTCAAAATACTCAACCTAACCTTCAATATATCCCTCCAACTTATCCCTTTTTTTTAAAGTCCCTAAGCTCACTGTTCTCAACTCGAATTTTTAAAAATTCCTAGGCCTCTATTATACTCTCCCTTCATAAAATATTATTTATTGCTTCTATGTAATTAATCATTTATTTATTTATTTTCTGTTTGTCCAAGAAAAATGGACAATTGTAAAGTAGTAAATTATGTTCTCTCTTAAATTAATTTCCAAACCCTTGTAGAAAACTTCCATTGCTTTACCCCCTCCATTTTACTCTTTCCCAAGCCTTTCTGGCCTTACCTTTTCAATTAAATTTTGTTTAACTAAAAGACTCTTCTCCGAATAACTACAGGTCCCATAACATCGAAAAATAAAATCAACACCCAACTGATCATCGCGGTGATAGGAGTACACAAATCTAATGTATGGAGAGCAAGGATGTCCGCAATTTCGAGTTGCGTGTTTTTTCGACTTGCGGATTGCGTTTGCGGATTATAAAGTTGAAATTGCGGATTGCGGCTGCGTAAAATTTTTTTTAATTGCGGACACCCCTTATGGGGAGTCATCTATCAAATCAAGTTTCATCTATCTCAAAATAAGACACCTTTGGCATTCACACCTTTATAAGCATTCAATGAGTTGAGGAAAATTTTTCTAGACCTAAAAAACTTTGCCCATTTAATTATTGACCTTTTGGTCCATTTTAAAAACTGACCGGCTGTCCATCATTGTGTTTGTTTTTATTCTGTCCTGTCTACAAAACACTCTTTATTGCCTAATCTGAAACGCAAATAAAGACAAAAGAGGCTTGTATAGACTAAAAATAATATTTGCTATTTCCTCCTAGTTGAATTGTAATTTTCTCACTTCTAAGTCTTGATAAAAATTTCAAAATTTTTTTTATTTTTTCTTGTTAAATAACCTTTTAGAGACTTGTTTTAAATCCCATGAAATTTTTCCACGTTTTATATTTATTCTCTGATTTCTCCTCATATTACCGTAATTCATTAAAGTCATTATCTACTTTATCTCTTACAAATTAGGATCCTTGAATTTTAGATAAATACTGTAGACTTCAGGTATAAAGGCATAGTGATATTTATGTAATACGAACATTCTATGACATAACCTCAATGTGTTTTTTCACACCAAAATAAATCTGAATATATAAGGGGACAAATCGTTTATAACATCATTTTTCGTATGTTCCATAGGGTGTTCTTATTAGGATTGCTGTTTTCGAATCGGGCCGACGTTTTATCATTTTTTCAGGCCTCATTTCTATCAAACCGGGCCGTTCGAGTCTTTTTCGGGCCAAAAATCAAAGCCTGATTCTATTTTTTAAGCCAAACCGGGCCGGCAACCCTAAACCTTATAACTAGAGTTTTTTTGCTAATCAAAAAATTTTTTTGATTTTTTAACAATTAAAAAATAAATTTTCTCCTTTTACAAATCATCATCGTTTATTTATTTATAGACCATTCGATTACAAAAAAATAGTAGAGAGAAAAAGCATTTATTTATGTCCCCATTTATTAGCATAAAAAAATCAGCGCGATTAGCTTTTGACATTTCTCTTTTCTTTTTTTCCATTTTATATTTTTCATCATGGTCAATAAAAATAAAATAAAATTTGTTGATTAACATCTTCTTTTTACCGCTTCAAAACTCTTCTTTTTTGATTAAACATTTATTTCTTCTCCCTTTTCGTGACCGACCTTTTTTTTCTCAACAACCAGTAAAAACAAAAACAAATCATAGCTTCTCATCATCATCATCGCTCATCATTTGGCCAATAAAAGTATATTGAAGAGGAGTTTAGAGTGATTTGTACGAAAGAAGAAAAAATATATATTTATTCTCTACTTGAATTATAGGGACGATTTAATTTATTTTTAATTATGTAAAGATGAGAGAATTGTTGTAAAGTCAAATCTTATTTTTATTTATACCTTGAAACTGGAAAAATCATATTTAAAAATGGGGAGTCTCTTTGATTGAGGATTTTCCCCTCCAATAAAATGGCGGGGACGTTAACCCCTCCTCCACCACCAACTAGCCCCTCCTCCTCCTCTACTAAATGTATCTATAATCGAAGATTGTCTATAGAGGTTTTTAAAAACGAGATCCGACTGATAACCTTTTAACTCTGTTTTTCAATAACCAGAAATTATTATGGTGCATTATAAACAAATTTCGGAATGATTGCAGACTTGATGCCTGCCCGGTGCTAAATTTAACCTCTCTCTTGCTCAATTAACAATTTTAAAATTAACCATTGGCCCTTCTTTCTATGTATCTAGTTACTTTCAAAATCATATTTAGACACTGAACAGAAACCTACTGAAAATATTAACTATAAAATCAAATAAATAATCAGACTTGATTTCATGCATTTTTATTTTCCTTTTTTTATCCCCCCATATGTCCCCACACACCTTTTTACAACAATTTTCTCCCCCATTTTCCCTCCATGGCATCCAACTGCGCGTAGTACCTGACCATTTACTCATTCTCTTTTTATATAACTCACCTAAAATTTAGTCGATATATTTACCTATTTTCCCTTCATATTTCCCTCTTTTTTCTCTGAAAACTGACCAGCGATGAGGAAATTTAAAATAAAAATTTTTGGGAGGATTTTGCATGGCATTCAATAAATGGGGGATTTAAGGGAGAGGGGGAACACGTGAACAACAATTTAACAGGGGATGGGATCCAAAATAGTACTAGTCGGACTTCATTTTAGACAACTCTCGAGTTGGAAAAAATATAGGGTATTGCCTAGTCAGCTACACACCCACATAGTGGTCAACCAAATTAAAAAAAACGTATACTATAAAGTAGAGATCGGACCAAAATCAAATATTTGGTCAAATATTTGATTTTGCCGGTAGTCCGATCTCTAGTATAGTGGTCTAGTATTAGGGTAGCTTATAGCGTGGTTCAACTGTATTGGTAATAATCACCTTAATAATTCTGTTCATTTTTATCTCTTTTATGATCCTTAAGGTCATTTAAGATCAATTTCTTTTCTTTTAACAACGCGGAAATGTGCGGACAGACATCCGCTTTTCGAGAATGTCCGCAAATCTCTTTTGCGGACATTTATAATAGGTCATTTACATAAATACTATTTAATACTTTAAATGTTCTCTTCTCTCTCTTTTCTAGTTAATCGGCCTTCATTTACTTTCCGATCGGATATTTTTTACTATTTTTTATTTTTATTTATTTGGGGCAAACAGGAAAATCTTTTAATTTTAGTAAAAATTAAGGGAAATTTTTTATTTTAAAGACCTCACACACACGAGATTTTGGGGGGTTTTTTAATCTTTTAATTTTTAAGTTAAATCTTTACTATAATCTGAACTTAAAAACAATTAAAAATTTACTTATTTAAAGAGTAAAATTATTTTTTAAATTTATTTATTTTTATACATATATGAGTTTCGTTAATCAGTTAACGTTTCATGTCTTTTCCAGTCCGCAAATTTCTCTCCACAAAATTTCTTTCCGCAAATTTCTAGTATAAATTTTTGTCCGCAAGTTTCTCACCTTAAATATGTAAATTCTGTCCGCAATTATAATTCCTAGCTTCCGCAAATTTCCTGTCCGCAAATTTTTTGTCCGCAAATTTCCTGTCCGCAAATTTTTTGTCCGCAAATTTCCTGTCCGCAAATTTTTTGTCCGCAAATTTCCTGTCCGCAAAATTATGTCCAAACCCTTCTATTCTCAAAATTTTCGCCAATTTTTGTCCGAAAATTTCTCTATGTAATTTAACTAATAATATATTAAATTTGTACGTATTCTTTTAAAATTTATTTTTTACAAAACCTTTTTTCTCTTTTGACCTCCCACCCCCCTCGTTCTTCTCCACCCTTTAAATTTACTTAAAATAAATCGGGCCCATTAATTTTTTTTGACGTCTCCGTCTTTTCAAAAGGAATTTCAGCACCTGCTTAATCAAATTAATTCCTTCCAGACTTTTCTTTTTTTTTGCTATTAAAAAATTACGCGCACTATAATAGTAGCTGGTTGATTATCGACAAAAAAGGAGAAGAAATGTGTTGGTAATATATAAAGTTGTGTTAATATTATAAGTTTTGTGACCTAAACGAGTTCTTTTTTTTACTTAATATATAATATTTTTTTTATTTGACACTTTTACTTTTTCTTTTATTTTTTTTTAAATTTAATTTTTATTTAAAGATGTATTTGTTAGTTGTTGCGAAAACAATTAATCTTTCAAAATCGAAATTTCGAAACAATTCTACTAACTTTTAAAATATTCCTAGGGGTATAAAATTTAAATATGTTTAAGTTTGTGGAGGCGAATGTTTTTTTTTGCGAGTGTTAAGATTAAAAGAAAAAAAATAATTTTAACAACACTCATACGAGGCAGGGGTGTGCCAGTTTCGCATTTCGCGTTTTTTCGCGTTTTTTGGACTATAGCGAAATCATTTCGCGTGTCGTTTTTTAAATTTACTTTCTCCGCGTTTCGCTTTTTAAAATCTGTTTCGGCAACCCTTGATCATTTTTTGATTTAATCCAAAAATAAACTTTTTAATTTTTTACTTTTTTTTCTTATTATAATTTTTTTCTTAATAATTTCCTTTCCTTTTAAAACACATTATAATATATTTATTTATATAAATCGTTCATTAAACCATTTTTATTAATTGATTGATCATCCACCCAATTAATTTAATATTAGCTACTTTTCTAGAAAAAAGAGAGAGAAGGTTATAGGTAGTAATTCTAATCGTTTACTTAAAATATTAAATTGTATCCTTATCCTTTAAATATCTCAAACAAATCACCAAAAAAATCTTTACCCCTCCAAGCTTTTCAAGACCCGATTCCTATTGCATATTTCGACACCTTCAATCAAGCATATATTTCAGAATCAATCTATAATATCACCACTTTTGATCAAGGGTGGGCGCAATGAGTTTTGTGTGTTGATTTTTGGCCTTGCGTTTTTGAAAATTGTTTTTTTTACCAAAACAAATTTTTCTTTATATTTTTTTCAAAAAATATTTTCCATTAATATTTTTAATAATTACCTTCAATTTCCGGGTTATTTTTATTTTTTAATGCTCTGCAAAAATAACAACAACTAATTAAATCTTTACTAAAAATATTTTTATTTTTTTTGTTGTGCTAATGGATTGACTTTTCTCTTTTTTTTATTTTTTTTATTTTTTGATTTAGAAAGCTTCAGGTTCCAACTTTTAACTGAATCCCCATTTTCTTTTAATTTTTAAAAAAAAAATATTTTACGGTCCAATAAATTTTCTATGTCTTATTTAGCTAGCTATTCTTATTATACACCTATTTACATGTTCCAGACCTCACTTTAAAATACTCCCAATAATAGATCCATTTATCACACACTTTTTTTTAAATTTTGGTTGGTTACTTGGGTGGGAGAGCTTCTAGGCGATACCTCTCCATTAAGCTACCTCTCAGTATAGGCTATGATTCTTTTTAGCCTTAGGGTGGTATCTTATAGTGTGTGTCAAACGTATTTTTACTTAAAGAAAAAAAATTTTTTTACTCGACTCTCACTATAACTGACTCATCTCCCTCTCCACATCACCTTCCTTTCTTACATCAGTTCAAATCTCTTTTAGAGGTGTCTTATTAGGAGAGATCTGACTGTAAATAATAAAAAAACATCCAGGATATATCCACGCATCCTTCCTCTCCTTTTTACTTTCTCATAATCATTATTTTCCGTCAAAATTCTTTTAGATGACATTTTATCCCATAATTTTTATTTTCCCATAAAACATCGAAAAAATTTCTTTTTTTTCTTTTTCTTACCACAAAAATTATTTTATTGGCACGGAGAGAAAAAATAGCGATGGAAGGACCCCCGAAAAATAAATAAATATAAAAAATGACCAAGCAAGTCAGTGGTTTTCTGTCGTTTTCTTCTCTGCGCGTCTCTAAAAATTTTTTCTCTTTGAAGAAAAAAAACTCGATTCATCAAAAAAATTCTTCAATTTATTTATTTTCTTATTATTTTTTATCTTTTTATTTTTGTTGCTTTTTTTGAATTGATCAAAGTAAAAATACAACAAAAAGAATACATATGTATAACAGATTTGAACAAAAAAATTTTTTGAGAGAAAAAATTCATTCGAAATCTTTCGACAAAATGGAAATGATTTCACGCTTAAATTTGTTATCATTTTTAGTGAAACACGCAAAAAAATTTTTTGGAGATTTATTGAGGTCCTAAGAAGCTAGAAAAATTCTTTCATTCCTTTTACTGACTACCGAATAGAAGGGAAGAGTTTATATCAGAACTAGGTGTGAGCGCATTGCGTCTTGCGTTGACTTTTGGCCTTGCGAGTCATTTTTCGTTTTTTGAGATGGTCTCTTGCGCTCACCTCTAATCGGAACTGAAAGCTTTAAGATTCAGAAACCGATCCGACTAGCATTCTCGATTTTCTATTTAGTTATTGACCGAAAATTTAGCAAAAAGGCATTAGTTAGTTTTCCTTTTTTCTTCTCAAAATTTTCATCTTTCAATTTTTTCAAAAATTTTTTTCTTTCTTAATTTTTGTTTAAATCGTTCTATAAATAATTAATATTATAATCTTCTTTTTTTTCTAAAAAATTATTTTTTTTCCTATTAATTTTAAAATAACCTCCTCCTCCTTATCCCCCTCACACACCCTTAAATTGATAAAATATACTTAAAACAGCAACAAATAAAGTCCTGTTTATTCTGATAATTTTATTATTTTTTTTTATTTTTTAATCATAAAAATGGCTTTTTAATTTTAATTTCTATCTGTATAGCTCTAAAAATCTATCCACAAAAAAATTAAAAATTAAAATTAAAAATAAATAAGGAGTGGTTTAGAATAAATATTTTTAGTAGAAAGGTGGATGAACTATTTAAAAAGTGATTTAGGAAAAAATAATCTTTTTTTTCTTAAAATTAAAATGAATAATTTTTTCCATTCCCTATAGTATGTATTCTTTTTTTTGAAATAAACGGGTATCTCTTTAATTGTAAAAAATGAAATATATCAGAGCAGTTTCGAAACAAAAATTTTTAAAGATCGAAAATCAAACAATATCGAAAATTGAAAGAAAAAGCCTCTAAAATAAAATAAAATAATTTCGAAACAGCTCTGAATGGTACCATATTTGTGCATCTTAGCTTTAGAAATAGAGCTTTTTCGAAACAATACTAAAACTTTGGGCAAATCAAAATTCGATAGAAAAAACCTCAAGAATCTAAATTTCAAAACAGATCATCTGATTTGCGGAAACCTTACTTCAAAAAATATTTTTGTATTTTTATTTCCTACATTGACCTCTTCTTGGTTTTGGATTCGGATATCCGAAGATTTCCAAGTCCTGCCAATCCTAGTCCTATGTATTTATATCTTAAAAACTTAACTATTGTCAAGAATCCTATTTTTCTATTTCAACACATTTATTACAACAATTACAACAATACAATTACAATATAAAAAATACATATACAAACAATACAATATATAAGATATAGCAGGGAATACAATTCAACCTGCAAATATATAGGGGATATATGGAAATATATATATAGGGAAATTTGTGTATATATATAGGAAGAATACACATAGATAATACATATATAGACGGGCATATAGCCTAATATGCGAATATATGGATATAGGTGAATATAGGGAAATATAGGGGATATAGGGAAATATATAGATAGAGGCATATAGCCATAGAGAAATACAATTTTTGTTGAGAGATTTGGAGAGAATATTGGGGGATGAGAATAATTAGATAGAGAATGAATGATTTACAGATTATTTACAATTTATATTCTCTATATATCTCCAAAAATCTTCTCAACTTCTCTCATCTCCTAGTTTTGTTCCTAGCCGCAACCTTCATCACCAATATACTTTTTTCTTCTTCTTCTCTTTAGGATCCGACAGCAGATCCGTTGGAACATCCGATGTCTCTGACTTATCCGGTGCCGAGTCCTTCTTCTTCTTGCCGCCCTTCTTCTTTTTCTTCTTGCCTTCGGTAGGTTTGGCATTTGACTCGAAGTACTGTTTCTCCTGTTGCTTGTTGAAATATTCGCTGGTTCTCTCAGTCTCGTCCCTCTTCGCAATCGCCTTTTCGACTCTGCCGTTGAATTCTCCCAAAGTCTCGTCTTCTCCCTTGAACATATCATTCTGAAAATGAAAGAAAATTAGATTTTCTCCATATGTATTTTAAATTCACCTTCTTCCGCCACTCTCGGAAAGTCCCAACTGCTTCGAAGCCTTTATCCTCCAATGCCGGCAGATACAATTTGTAGAGAATTTTTTCGATTTTTAGAGCATTGTCCGTATTCTCCTTTTTCATCCTTTCGAAAATATCCTTGACGAATTCTTTTTCCAAAGAAGGCTTATCTGAGACAGAGCGTTTAATGTTTTGTTCAGCAATCTCCGTGTCGTTTCCAGCGTTGTCCCAGTAGATCTGAAAATGAAAAAAAATTAGGTAGTTTGATTAATTTAAGTAATTTGAACGTACCTTTTCTAGCTGTTCTTCTTTCTCTTCCTTTTTCTGCTTTTGACGTTTCCGGCAACAGCAGAAGCCGACGACACCGAGGCCAATTACAGCAATCACCACAGAAATCGCAACAACTATCCAAATCCAGGCATTACTTCCTCCTTCGGTGCCCTGTACTCCTTGCACGTTTGTTGTAGTTCCTGGCTCCTTTTGTGTCGCTGGAGTTGTAGCTGTTTTCCCAGATGGTAGTGGGTATGTTCCAGATGGTGGTTGTTTGGAACCTGGTTTTGGTTTGGGTGTTGTTGTAGTTGTGCTTGTAGTCGTTGTTCGTTGGTCGACTTGAAGAAATTCGTAGGCTGGCCTTTTCTGAAAGATAAAAAATTAGTTGGATTTTTGTAAAGAATTCAAAACTTACAAACTGAATGAAGAGATCACATTTTGGTTTTGTTGTAAGTGGTCCCTTGTTCGCGCCTCCTTCGTACCTTCTTGTAGCACTTGGCGGAAGTAGATGAAAAACGAGCAGATGTTTATCCTTCAGGTCTCCAACTCCATTTGTGATTTTCCATGTTTGTGGTTGTGCAATGGCATTTTCTTTTGGAAGGCAGCTAATCGTCCGCTTTGTAGTATCAAAAGTAACATGTCTCTCAAAATCCATTGTGAAGCTATCCTTAGCTATCCCCAGTCTGAATTCCATCTTATCACCACCTTTTTTCTTTTGATCCAATCCAGTCTTATGTTCACCAACTAAAATGAATATTTTAAAGTAAAAATAATCGTTTTCTTACTTAGATGGGTGTGAGCGCGTATATAATTAATTTGATCTTCTTCGACACATCTACTCCATGAGACTTCGAGAAATGTATGCTTCATGCACTTCTTGTCTTTCCCGCACTGGTCTTTTTCCTCACACACATTATCATCAATATACAACGGACCCTTGTTGAGCTTTTCGAGATCCACATTGTTCCTGCTGTAGGCGAAGGGCAGTCTATAAAGAGATTATACACTCCTAGTCGGCATACAACTTAAGACTTACAGATTTGAAAAGCCATCCTGAAAATCACGACTGACGCAGTTTTGCAGGTTTCCACATTTGCTGTTTTTTATTCCAGTTGTGAAATTGATCATGCTCCTCTCGTCGGTGATCAGCTCCACAGTGCACCCTCTGCCTTCGTATAGAAGCTCACTGAAAAATTAAAAACGTTTTTTCCTCAAATTTTAAGAAAAAATCAGCTTACATATTGTCGTCAGTGATCAAGAAATTACAGACAGTAGGAAAAAGCTTCTTGTACACGGCATACTTCAAGTCCTTGCCGGCCTGCTTACTGACTGGTTTGAGCGTCACACTGTTTCCATCCTTGGGGTGCTTGGCGACTCCGACTTCCTCAACGATGGCCTGTCCAGGAACTGCAAACACTAGGAGCGCGGCGATGGATACCAGCAGCAGAGCACAAAGCGTTGTCGACTTCCTTGCCAAAGGTCCGGTGTTGTGGTCCATTGGATGAAGGAGGCAGAAGAGCATGAAGCGTTGTCTTTGTTGTTTGTTTGGATAATGTTGACGTAGAGTTGAAGTGATTGAAGATTTTGTTGTGTTTGGAGGGAAGAATGAAACAATCAACAAGGCTTTTATAGTAAATTTTAGCTTATTGAGGATTGTCAGATTCATTAACCTTTAGATTCTTCTGGTTCTTAAAAACTTTTTTCTAGGAACATTTCCTCGGTTCCGGTTCAGGAATTGGACGAACACAAAAATAATCTAACTTAAGGAATGTGTGGTTCGAATAAAAATATTTGTATTTGCAGTGGCACTGTCTAGCTAATCTCAAAAATCTCAAACATCTCAGCTTCCTTTTTTTCAATTAATCAGTTCTCTCCCATTCTTCCTAGAGAAAAATTAATTTCATTAACATCGCTGGTCAAATTAAACCTTTTTTATTACTTCAAAAACAATAATTACATTTATTTTTATATTTTTTTAAATTGCCGGACCTGTGTATCTCACCTGATTTTATTTTTCCAATTTTTTCTATTAAAATTTCTCGTTGTGTAATCTCTTTGGAATGCTTCCTTTTTTTAATTAAAAAATTTTATTTTTACTGATAAAAATGATTAAATAAAAGAAAAATAGGAAAAAGGGTGAATTAAATGAAAGAGAATCATCATCATCCTTAAACACTTTATTATTTTAAAGAAAATTTTCTGTTTAATGAAGGCTAATTCCGGTGTTAGTTAATTTTTTAAATTAATTTCCTTTTTTCCTTTTTTAGTGAGGGATTATTAAAAATTACAAAGTCTGTTAAGAAGTTGTACTTACGATCTGGGCCAGTTAAGGAAATAGTTGAATAAGTTCTCCCTTATTTTTCCTTTTGAGAGGGAGGTTTGAATTAGGGATAAGTTGAATTGAGAAATACCTTAAGGTTTTGGGTAACCCGATCCATTCTTGATTCGATTTTGCTAATCAAATCCGTTTAGAAATGATTGGAAATTCACCAGTCTGATTAGAAATGAGATTTCTTATGTGGAAAAGTATTGTTAAGAGTCTTGATTTTACATACACCCAAAATTAGGTACACCCCTTCAATCTTATATTTAATTTATTCTTCTTCTCATTTAGTTCACTCTCCTTTTTATTTTAACCATCAATTTTAAATACACCCTCGATTTTCAACACCTTTTCCGTCCCAAATGGTGTAAAAGTAAAAGCTCTACCTACTAAATTTAAAAATTAGTCAAAACCGCAAAACAAAAAGAACCCGGAATTAAACGTGCGAATCAACAATGTGCTTATTTAATATTTACAAGCAAGCGTTTTGCCTAATACTTGGATAAATAAAATCCCCAGACCGACCGATCACTCATTCAAATTTTCTTCCTCTATTTTACCTCTTCCTCTTTAATGTTTTTTAAAAATGTCTCTCCCATGTTTTACAATTTTTCTACTAAATTTGCATAAATTGATCGGCCAAATCACCTACCAACCCACTACATTTTCAATGTCAATCGATGTTTTTACATTTTTATTGTCCAACCGTTACTATTGTTGTACATTTTATTTATATTTTTATATTCATCTTTTGACGGCGTACAAACAAACAAAAAAACCCAAAACCTTTCTTCATTTTACTTTGCTTATATTCAAACAAAACAATCGCAACGCTATAACGCTATTGTTATTGTTGAGGGAGGAAAAGGGATGTTTTGGCGCAAGTAGAAAGTCCGCAAGCGTGGTATAGCCGAATATTTTTGTTATAACTTTTGAAATACTAGGCTTAATTTTCTGAAAGTTATAGAGAAACTAGTTAACAATATCGAGGATATTTCTTCAAAATTTTAAATTTTTAGGCTTACCCTTTAATTTTTTATGAATAGAGGCGTAGTGTCGCCTACAACATTTCGCTTTTTCTTCATAACTTTCGAAATACGGCACCGAAAATTCTAAAATTTATAGCCAACATAGTTTTCATTATTGACGACATTTCTGTAAAATTTAAAATTTTTAGGTTCACTCTTGTATTCCATTTTTACGCTTATTTTATGAACAAAGGCGTATTGTCGTCCACGGTCGTTTACCTTTTCTCCATAACTTTCGAAATACTTAACCGAAAATTTTGAAATTTTTAGCCAACCTAGGAAACATTATTGACCACATTTCTACAAAATTTCAAAATTTTAGGTTCACCCCTTAATTTTATATTTACACGCGCGCCGTAACACTCCTGCGCCGAATCTCCCCTTAATTTTACTTAATGGCTTGGTTCTTTCGTCCACAAAAATATTTATAGTTATTGTATATTTTATTGTATAGTCTGTGTGTATTGTCGGCCCCATTGCCTAGTTGTGTGTCATTATTTTTTTACTTTTTTTCCTATTCTTTTAATGCGCACCTTGAAAATCTTAAAAATTATTACAATTTTTTAAATTAAGTGGGGGGGGGGGTTGTTGTTGCCCAATTGTTTTGAGTAAAAACTATTTTTTATGAAGAGAGAAATTCTTCAAGTACACTTTTCTATTTAAAAAGACCCTCTTTAAATTTAATAAAAAATAATTTTAAAAAATATTTTCGCAATTTTATTTGTTTTAAATTTTTGAAATTCTTGAGTCAACTACTTAAAAATAAATAAATTTTAATTAATTCTCTTTTAGAAAATTTAATAATTATAATTAATTTTAATTCAATCCACATATTTCTAATTATAAGTAACTAATAGAGATCGTGATTTTTGAAAAGCCTGGACCTGTTCCTGGGTTCTGGTTTTGATTTATTGACCTTGGCCTGTAGTTCAGGAAAACCCCAGGAAGATCAAAAAATGCCTACGCCTAGACTCTGAGTACAGGAAAAATCAAGGCCTTTGTCCAGACCTAGCTCGATCTCTAGTACCTAATTTAATATACCCTTTCTAATTTAACATCCATTTTTTAAATTTGATTTTTAAATTTTCAATCTTCAATCATCCCTCATAAAACCTCTTTATAAATTTTTTTTATTTTAATTTTATTTTCTTTATTTATTCTAATTAGAAGACTCTCTTTAACTTATCTATCTCCCATGCTTTATCCCCCTTCATCAATCTTTTCTCAAGTTATAAAAATACGACAAAATGTCACACTGTCGTAAACACGACAAAATGCCACAAATTTAATTAAAATATAATAAAATAAATTCTTATCAAATTTTGATAAAATTTATTTTATTTAAATAATAAATTAATAAATATTAAACAACCAATAAATAAATAAAATAATAAAATAAAAAGACGGCAACTTCCTTCACTTTTTTTATTTTTATTATTTTCAATGTTATGTTGTTTAATGGGTGATTTTTTCTCTTTGATGATGCGCTATTCAAAATTAACGGGGCAATAAAAAATTTATAGGTATATTTATTCTGACAAAATGTATATACTTTTTTGGGAAATGATTTTAAAAGTACTATTTTGAGATATTGATATGTAGATTTTTTTATTTTATTCTAATTAAAAGACTCCTTAACTTATGTATCTCCCATGTTTTATCTCCTTACATCAGGCGATTCTCAAGTTTTAGGTAGACGACCCCTTTTGGCATTAGCTTTATTTCTTTTCTGGCATTTAAGTTTATTTATACGATTGAGATATAATAATCAAATCTTGATTAAAAATCATGCCTCTTTACGTTTTTAAAATTCGATCTTGACTAAACGTGAAATTTAGATCAGGATGCCTTTTTACCCTTTCTTTTTGGGTTTTAATCTCTCCACCCTTTTCTCACGTTTCTCTACATTGCCACATTTTTTGCCCCTTTTATTATGTAGAAGCCATGCTCCTTTTTGTTGATTTGAGAAGGTCGAAAGTAGACCCGGACTGAGATTTGACTTTATCCCATTTTATGCTTATATCTAGGCATTCTATTAATCCTTTTATTTTTTTCTATGATTGAGATTATGAAATATAAGCCGATCGCAAGCTATAGGAAAATATTTTCGACTCGAGATTCGTTTTTCCTTATCTTGAAAAGACACTCCTTCCTTCCTTCTTTCGAAACTGGTAAATAAAGTTATAATCAATTTATTCAAAATTTTATTCGAAAAATATGTAAATATGTATTTTCCACGTTTATAACTTTTAAAATTGTTTAAATTCCTTTACATTCCATTTTTTTCTAGTCCCAACAAAATCAACAGAATTTATTAACAACAACAATAATTTAAATACAAATTCCTCCTCTCGTCTATCTAATACATTCAAGCTTTTTTCTCTTTCACGTTTTTGTAAATGTCCATCCCCTCAAAGACAAAAATTATATTCAAAACAGCAATTTGCTTCTTCTACTAGTGAAATACACAAAATTGGAATTTGTGGGAAAAATAATTTTGAAAATTTTGGTGGGTTATTTGAAATTTAAGTAGAGGGAAGGAAACTGTCTAGAGAAAATCAATTTACCTATTCGAAATTTAAAATTAAGCACTAATTTTGGAGGTTATTTATTTAAGATACCCCTCAATCATTATCCAACGGTTTCCTAAAAATATATTGTCTAGAAAATATTTTATAAAAAAAAATTTTTTAGTTAGGGATCTCTACAGTATATTTTTTGGGGAAAAGTTGGATAATAACTGAGGGGTATCTTAAATAAATAGCTCCAAAATAGCCTCAAATTTTTAAGATACGGTTTGGTTGATTGATGAACAATCAACCAAATTGATTGATGGTTGATTGAGGACACTGAACAACTCCGGAGTCTCTTATTACCTAAGGGTGTATACTTAAGTTGAGGTCCCCGACAGTATTGAGCAATTACATTTGTGAAAAAATTAAGACAAAAGCCAACCCCATTTCGAGACCTTGCCTATTGCATAGATTTTTTAGCAAGTAGTGTTTGGTAATGCCCTCTGAAATAATATCTTTTCCTAAATTTTCCCAAATTTTCAAAATTAAGACAAAAGCCAACGATTAATTATTTTTTTTTGCTCTATTAGTATTTCTACATTTTTTTGTATAAATAAAAAAATTATTTTTATTTTATTTTGTTTATTTCCAAAAAGTATTCCCATCGTTTATTATTGTTGTTAAATACGTCGACATTTTTACTCTTAACAAAAAAAAAGTTTTTCTCTCCCTTCTAAACCTAAAATTAATACAATAGAGCAATTGTAAAAATAAAAAAAGGTTTTGAAGTCTTCCCTCTTTTAGTTTTTTTAAAATAAAAAAAATTTTGAAAATTTTTTTAAACAATTTTAAAAACATTTTTAAATACAGACAAACCATTTTTCACTGGAAAACCCCAAAAAAGTCAAAGTTTATTCGATTTGACAAGCAACAGACAAATTGAACAGGAAGAACTGCCTAAAGAATCTGTTAGAACTATAAGGGCAGAAATGGGAGCGATTGAAGCTGAGGCTTGTGGAATGCTGGGAAGGCTTCAGTTTCATGTTCAGGGTGAGTGTTATTTTTGGAAAAATTCTTTTGAAGATTTATATCGGTTTTTCTTGAAACCAGAAAATCGAGCGGTTCTGTCTCTCGTTGTCGAATTTTTATATATTAATGGAAACCACTGACTATTTTTTAATCTGGATATCCTGAACAATTACCCTTTTTGAACCGCCAATCGCCAAACTTTTGGATCTGGATATCTGGAACCACCAAACTTATCCTAATCACCTTAGGCTGTTAATGAACATTTTAGACCCTCTTTCGATAAAAATAAAATTTTGTATAAATTCGGAAAGACGAGGCAGATTCAAAAATATTAATTTAAGAAAAATGGGAGTAGCATTAAAAACTAGGATATGTATCTTTAATGTGAAACTGTACTGCAAGCGAAGTCCGATAATATTTTTTAAATTTAACTTTAATATAGCAATAATCGGCTTTGCACGCATCTGCACTGGTGACGTTTTTGAGGTCTGCATTCGGCATGGCCACCAACGTTGGCGAACTCGCGGAAAAACACAGCCAGACAGATCACAACGTTGGGACCTACAGCCCCCAATAGCCTCCATACAAGTTTTGTGGAACGTGCCTGTACAGGTTCGGGTACTCGAAATTGGCTTCCTTCGAGCCCGCTGTCTCAGTGAACGACAATTTGACCCTGCCAAGTTTGCGGCAGCACAGCCCCAATTGGTCACGATGAATTTAAATAGTTCTGGAAGCTTAAAATTGAGATTGATTGTGACTTGGCTGCCTCTACTATCTTCCAATATTCCTTCACAATTTAATAATATTTTAAATCAAAAACAACTTCAAGCTAAAGAAAATGGATTTAATAACAATAATAATCATGCTTCCTTATCCCAACAAAATTCGTTGGCACAAAGGTAGGGAGGATTTCAAAAAAATTTTTTAAAGCAAATATAAAGGGCTGACCCCCTCGGGAAATAGCAAAGGATTGGATGGAATCATCATTTTTACTTGATTAATTCCCCCGAAGAATTATCTTTCATGTAATCCCTAGGATAATTTGAGAAGACCTTCTCTGAGACGAGGTGTAGGGATTTATTCAAGAGTGGGGAATTAGCCGAATAAATATGTTGTAGCCTTACCCCGAGCTTTTCGACTACAAAAATTTTAACGATCACACAAAACTCTTTAATAGAAAAAGAAGGGTTTAAGCTGCTTATTTTCGTACCTTAGGGATTGTATAAAAATTTTCTTTTGTGTCTTATTTGAAAATGCCTGTAGAATACATATGCTTCAAGTCCCATTAATCTTATTCCCCAGAAGAAAAGATTATTCATATAGAAATAAATTTTTAAGTTAGCTATATTAGAGTTTTAGGATAGAATAGAGAAGTAAACTAAATCTCTATTTAGGCCAGAGCCTCCAGAACGTTCTGCAATAAACAACAAACTTCGCCAACACCAATCCCAAGTCCTCCTATCATCCGTCAATAATAATAATCAAAAAACACAACAAAATGGTGTTAGTATTTGGAGAACTACTAGCAGTAATTCACCTTCAGCTTTTCCATCCCAAGCTGGGAATAATAATAAAACAGCAGGGCAAAACAACAACAATACTAACAATCAAGCTAATTCAACAAATAATACCAACGAACAAATTAATGGTGGAAAGTTAAATGGTAAAAAAATTTAACAATTTTTCAATAGACACAATCATTAAAAAATTAAATTGCAAACTTAAAAATTCGTATATTACATACTAGGGTTCAACATTTACGGTCAGGTGGCTGTTCCCACGGGGACCAGGGTTGCGTCGTAATTACGAATTACGATTACGAATTACGAATTACGGTGTTTTTTCAGTTACGAATTACGAATTACGATTACGAAAATTTTTTTAAAATTACGAATTACGAATTACGGTTACGAAAATATCAGGAAAAATTACGAATTACGAGAATAAATTTGTTAAATTTTAGAATGAAAAGGGGGAGAAATATTTATATTTTATCTCAGAATTCCTTTTGTAAAGTGGTGGTTGAGTGGTTTAGAAGTCGGGCTTCACTTCTTTGATATTTTGTGGGGGTTGGTTCGAATTCATGTGTGGAAAATAAAATTTAAGCAATTCATTTTTTCAAAAATAAATGTTATTTTTTATTTTTCTTCTGGCTCTAACAAATGAATTTTTTCTCCCAAGGCTTTCCAAATTTCTCAAAATTTTTGCCTGCGGCGCAGAAAAATTACCTGAGATTAACAAGGATATCAAGAGACAAGGATATCACATGATATCAAACTTTAATCTGCGAGGATGATTTCGCATGATTGATTGAAAATATATAGGAGGATTAAGGGGATTAAGAGGGATTGATATCAGGGAGGGATGTGAAATAATATTAGACTTGGAGGGATTAATGGGAATTATTAGACTTGGAGGGATTAATGGGAAAAACAGCAATTATTAAAAAATATTTGATTTTTTAAATAAATTTAAATATTTTTAAAAAATTACGAATTACGATTACGAATTACGAATTACGGCATTTTTTGAGTTACGAATTACGAATTACGATTACGAAATTTTTTTTAAAATTACGAATTACGAATTACGATTCCGAAAAATTTTTAAAAATTACGAATTACGAATTACGATTACGAAAAAAAATTTTCGATTACGACGCAACTCTGACGGGGACGGGGGTTACGGGGGTTTTAGCCTAGGTGACGGGGACGGTGGCTCTGTGGGAGAGCCTCCCACCATGTCCTCGGTGAACCTCTGTCCCCGGGAACGGTGGTTGGACTAGGGTAGGACAAGTCGAGATCGATATATCGGTCTCGAATATCGGTCTTTTTCCAATATCGATGTCGTCCTACTCTAGTCAGAACACGATCACAAACTTTTAAACTTAAATTTGTATTTTCTTAAAATAAAAGTACAATTGTGTAAACTTTAGAACTTGAGAAAATAAACCTACAATATGTATATTTAATTTTAAAAGCATTAACTTTAAAATAAACTTTTTTAGATGTTCACCAACCTTCTGAACATTCCCCTTCATCCATTACAACAAATGGAACAATAGACAACGGACCTGCAACCAAAGTTTGTCTTCGCGACAAAAAGCGACAACGGGAACAACGTTTAAAACTTGGTGCAAGTGTTGGGGCGGCTTTAGGAGGGGGAGGAGGAGGGGGAATTAGTAGGGAATCGAGTAAAACAGAAAAGGATAGATGGAGGTGTTCATCTACTACACTTTTGGATGAAGTTTATAAAGACTTGTCAAAGTCTATTCCGACGATTGATGATGTGAATATTTCTTTAAAAATACAAAAAAATTTTGAATTTTTTGAGATGTCATTATGCCCTCATTTTTTGTTAAGAGTAGAACCTTATTTTTAAGTACCCTCAATACGGAATACATTTTTATTTAAATATGCTTTTTTCTAATTTTAGTTGCCCATTAGGGTTGTCTGATAGTTGAAAATCCTTGGATATCCGGATCCGATATTCTAACCGAAAATTGGATCCGGATATTTTTTCGTAACCGGATTTCCGGATATGACAACCCTATTGCCCATGGCTTGTTGTGCTGCCTAAACATACTTTCTATTTAATATACTACTTCTCATTATAGTAGTTATAACCTCTTTATGAGGTAACCCCAATACTTTAACACCTTAATTTAAGATGGGTACTCTTTACTAATTTGGTTGTCCATTATGTGGTGAAGCTGCTAAAATGCTACCCTTAAATATTATTAAAATAAATTTTTCAGCTTTCCGCCCTTCACTCCTCCAAACCTTCAAGTGTTTGTGGTGGCAGCTTAGGTCACTCAAAAAATACTTTTTGTGGTCCAAGTTCCTCCTCTTCCGTATCTGATGGCCATGGAGCTCGTAGCGGGGCTAAAAGAATTTTTTCTTTTGTCAAAAGAGGAGGGCACGATAAATCCTCTTTGGACAGACAAACAGCTTCTGATTGGAGAAAGTCTGTCAGTTTGGCACAAATCCCTTCAAGTAGATCTATGGAAATTGAACAGAACAGCAATTCTTTGAAGAGTTCTAATAGAAATAAAAGTCAATATCGTTTAGAGGTTGAGGAACCTGAAGAACCTGAAGAGTTTGATGAAAATGAGAGGGAAGAAGGACTTTGTAGAGGGGGGACAAGCAGGCAAGTTTTTGAAAAAAAATTTTTGATAGTGAAGATATTTTTGAAAAATTGTTGGAACGAGCATTTTTCACTCTTACATAAAATTAAATTTTGCATTGGTCCTCCTACCCTTCCTATGAAACTGGTACTCTTGTTTTTCCATCCATGACTTATTTGTTAGTCTATCATAGGGTTGTTTGTTCTGGACCGAACCGAACCTATGAACCGATGATTTTTCGGTTCGGTTCCGGATCCAAGAACCTACAACCCCTCCATCAATGACAAAAGCTCTTCCAAACATGGATGGGTAGGTTGAGAAATAAGTCAAATCAACGGGGGGGGGGGGGGGTTTCGATAACTCTACTCATCTCTGGTTTTTAATACGAGACCATTTTACTAAATTATTCTTCTAACATTTTTGTATTCTATCAATATTTTCTTAATTCTTTTTAGTCCAAAAAGTCGTGATCTTCATTCCCCAACATCTCAAACTACTTCCTCTTCCTATACTAAAGAGATAAGTGAGTTTCAAAGTGCACTTCATACGGTAGATGCTTTGCTTGATATGGTTGAATGTTTACGTGTTTATTTGGCTAAATTGAGGTGCTTAAATTTGACAAAAATTTTTTATTAAAAAATATTCTTTAAAAAATTAATAGAACTCACTATTAGATACCCATGGAATATAAATACTACCTTATAAATATAGAAGATGTCCTCCGCCCACTAGTTTGAAGAAAACGTATCCTAAATAGAGATATACCGTACTCTCTTGAATAATTACCCAGGCTAATTCTGGTTTTGAAATTTAAACATTGGGAATTAAGGAGAGGGTAATTGATGTCCCAGCCTCTCACTAGAAGGTGTTGATAGGGAGGGGGCAATTATTCAAGGGAGGGTACTCATATTGAGGTTTAAAGTAAAGTAAAATTCTCCTTTTACAGACCATCAGAATTCACTGAACTAGTCGCTTTTGAAGCAGCAATGCTCAATTGGGAAGCTTGCCTTAAACTTAATCGTTCCGGAATTTTATGTCAACTAGACAGCTTTGCAGGGAAAACAGAAAATAATAAAAAACGTCAAAATTCGATTCAATTAAAAAAACAAAAACACCGTTTAGCTA
Source organism: Meloidogyne incognita (assembly GCA_036172945.1). Taxonomy (NCBI): domain Eukaryota; kingdom Metazoa; phylum Nematoda; class Chromadorea; order Rhabditida; family Meloidogynidae; genus Meloidogyne; species Meloidogyne incognita. Next base: position 4,177,980 of record JARQAC010000010.1, read on the forward strand.
CGGGAAATTTAAATTTAATTAATAACCATTCTTCGGCTACAACCCTTTTCTCGAATGAAAATAGGGTTAATAATCAACAACAACAACACAGCCCTTCTACAGCTTCTGACCATACAGAAGATAATGATGGGTGTGTTGCTGGTACTTCGACTATTAAATATGAACAGAGACATCAACAACATGTTTTGGATCATATGTAAATAAATTAATAATTTTGATGGGGTTTCTTGAAGAGTTTTTGTGTGTAATAACCTAGCAAGCATATCATGGTTAGAGAAAAAGACGGTTATGGGGTTGGATCGGGATTTAGAAGACTTCTTGTAAATTTTCTCTAAGTTCGGATCGAAAACGGGTTAGCGGACTTCGAGTATCGGATTTTGGATAACCACTGACATCTCTAATACCTAGTTATGATTAAAGACCGGGCTGGTAAAAATTGTAAAAATACAGTAAAAAATGTTAAAATTTTTTATTTTTCTAGTTCCGAAAATGACAGTGGTATCGACTCTCTTCGCCATTACCAATCCCCTTATAATTCCTATGCCAGCTCTGTCAGAAGATTAGAACAAAATAATGAAGGAAATTGTATTGTATCCTCTCAGGTAGATAAACATTTTTAAATATATTTGGGCCTCACTAAGGCACACTTGGATAATCATACCTTATATCAAGGTGTCTCTTAAATAGAGGTACTCCCAAATACCTTTCATTATAAGAGAAGACTTATAATAAAGAGCAACTTAAATAGAAGGGTATTGCTTAGGCAGCTCCTCCACCCAGTTAAACAGAATTAAGAAGAGTTTCTTAAATAGAGGTGAAGATACTTATTGTTGGTATCCCTTAGGGAGCTTCCGACTTTATAAAAAATAATTTTAAAAAAATTTAAAGTTAAAAGAGAGGAGAAAATCGCTTGTAGGAAGCACAATGTTGGATAATGATAATGGAGAGAATTTAAAAAATTCAAAAGAAAAGAGTGAAAGGAGGCTGATAATTACAGCTACAGGAAGTGCTCAAATGGATGCTTGTTTAGCTATTCATTTGGATGGGGCTAGACAACCTTTAGAGGTTTTTGGGGGTTTTAATGAAGGTTAAATTTATTTTTAAAAAGATTATATGTCAAGTACAAGGAAGTCCGTTTGAATATACAATGACTAAAATGCTCTACAGAATGGAGGTAATAAAAAATAATTGTTTGATACGAGATATTCTCTGCAGTCGAAAGAGAAAAATTTGGCTACTTTAAAATTATTTTTGGATTAGTAAAATGAATAACTATTACAACCTTACCAAACCTTAGGGACCAAACATCTTAGAAGATCCGACCTATCGTAAACGGGATACCAGATATTTTGTCCTTTCATTAAAAGATAAGACTTATAATAAAGAGGAGCTTAAATTAAGGGTATTGTGTAGGCAGCTCCTCCACCCAGTGAAACCAGAATCCTAAGTGATTGGGTTATCTATACAAATAGTAAATGAATACAGCTAATGTTCTAGTTAATTTCGAGGGTTCTTCCGCTTTTTAAAATAAGTTTCGGCACACTTCTAGTAACTGTCAAGAATTTAGACAAAAATACTAATTTCCAGAAATTATGAAAAGAAAGTCTGGTCACAAAATTCATTTGATTCAACTTTTGAAACACTTCAATTCCAATTTTAACATTTAATTCTAATTCAAATTTTCAATAAAATTTTTATTCAAAATTTTAAGGGTGTTGAAACAATTGCATTAGAATCAATGTTAGGCCTTCTACAAGATATTTTAGCTCAATGCCAACCAAATCCACAGAATGTTTTACTCCAATTAGGCCTCCAATTCCAATTACAACAATGTTGGCTTTCTGCATGCAAAACTGAAAATGAATTTTTGCTTGCATCAGCTTCTATATTGAGGGATAAATTGAGACCGATCTGTGAACCTATTGTTAGAAATCATTATCCAAAATTGATCGAAAAAGGTGATTTTTTGATGAAAATTTAGGCTAAAAATTTTTTCAAAAAAAATTTTTTTTTGAAAAGTTTTGAGTAATTTTTATCTGTATAATCCATCTACCTAAAATTGGCCTCAAAATTGTACCTTTTAGTTTAATTAAAAAAAACATCCTATAATAAAACTTGAAGGTAGAGATCATAGATAATGTTACTCTACTCATGTCAAGTACTGTTGACCTTTAGGTATGTGTCAATTGAGTACATTTGAGTCTTGAATTTTAACAATTTAAATTAAATTTTTATTAAAATTTTCAAAAAATATTTATACATTTTAAAAACAATTTTTTAACATTTTCAGTTTTGGATTCTCTCTTTTCTCTACTTATTGACAATCCAACTGGCAGGAAAAAACAATCAAACAATCATCAATTACCCGTTACAATATTTCAATTTGTTTCACTTTTTAGAGGAAAACAATTCTCTGCTTTTATTGAAAATCTTTCCCATGAAGGTATAGACGGAAGTTCATATATAGATTAAATATAGGACCGAGAGACCAGATCTCGGACAAAAATTCAGTTACCGAGATTAGAATATCATTCGAGGAATCTATCTCGATTTTCATACGGCCTTCCCTGAGCGTTCTCTCGACTGACACTTATTAAAGTCTACTCTCAGCATCCAATCTCCAATATATCCTCCTAACTCTTCACTAGAGTTCATGGGGTCTACTAGATGCCTATGAAAGGAGGCTTCTAAGTAGGGTTTGACCCCGAACGCTCGGGGGCGGGTATGTTGGGGTACGGGGTTTTTACATTGTTTCAGGGTTCGGGTCAGGGCAGCAAAATATTGTCGGGGTTTGGGGGATCTCATAGAGTCAAAGATAACTAAAAATATTTTTTTCTTAAATTTTTAGCCTGGATTACTGCCAACCTCCAATCAGGCTTACCCAGTGCTATTAGAGATGTAATGGGACGTCTTAGGAATGTTCCTGTTGTTCCCCCGTTAGAAAGTCTAAGACATATTGGCCTCGTTTTGGCTGAACAACATCAAGAACTTTATTCTCCCATAGGTAAAAGTTTTTTGAAAATTCCAAAATAAATTTTCAATTTAAAGAAAACTATTTACGCAAAGCATCACCAGAATTAGCACTTGATTTATCTGCCTGTTTCATGTGTTTATTAGAACATGAAAATGATGCGAGTAGGAGAGGGGCTTGCCGTGCTTTGGCTATTCTTGGGGTAAATTAGTTTAAAATTTTTGAAAAAAATTGGGGATGTGGCTGCATCACCGGCTTTGAATCAGCTTACACAGACCGATAACTGCTATATAATTGATCTACTCCATCCACCTCCATTGTGCGTATTTTAATGCCCCGCACACCTCCATACAAAAGTTGCACGCAAAGTGCACGGCGAAGCCGCCTTTTGTTGACAAGATTGCCTTTTGTCGGCAAGAGCTTGACATCCTCCAGGGCTAGCCACGGCCTTTTTTATACGCGCCCCAGCATAGCAGCAACTAACTTTTTTGTTTTTGTAAACCAATTTGCAAGTTTCGTCTGAAGCTGGCCAGAGCCTCCGCTCGAGTGTCCGACACACCACATCCACGTGTCTGGTCGTGACTAAATTGTATATATAACCCTATTTATTTAATAAATTTTAAAGTGTCGCTTTGTAAATTTTGATAGAGAACACAAAATTATTTCAACTAAAAAGAACTGACCTTTTAACCTTCCCTATTTTGCATATTAAAAAGTCTTTTTCCTTAGAAAACATACCTTTGTTTATTTGTTTAAATTTAGAGTTCAGTAGAGTAAACTGGTCACATTTGTGTCTGTGTAGCAAATTTTCTTTCTAATTTTTGATCGGTAACTGTTAGAATGCTGCCTAATTTTATACCAATGTTCCTCCATGTTCCCTCCCAATTTTTCGCGATTTTTTAAAATTTTTAGGGGTCGGATTAACTTCGAAAAATTTGAGTCCCTGCAACGTTTTTTTCTAATTTTTTCAAAAATTGTGTTAATTTTCCAAAAAAATTTTTTTTCAAAAATTTTCAGGCAGAAAATTCTCTAACTTGTCTTGATTTTCTCTCTCGCAGTGACTACAACAAAAGTGTCCGACAAGAGGCAGAACAGGCTTCATTAAAAATTCGAAGATTGCTTTTACTGAGAGAAGAACAACAAGTTGTAACTAAAATATAAAAGAAGGGGGAGATGAAAATAAATTAGCAAACTTAAAGAAAAACATTCCTAAGTATTTTTACAAACTTGCCTTTTTAATTTTAAGTTTATTTTTTAAAGTTTATTTTTTTAATTTGAAGTTTGCCTTTCTCTGTCCAAGTTTTGTCTCTATTATTTTTATGCGCTATTTTCACATTAATTAAACTATAAAACTTGAAGAATTCTTTATCAACCTTATTTTTTTTTATTCTTAAAAATAGCTAATACTTATAATTATTAACGTTTTTTATTAAATTTTAAGCTTATCTTCTTGTCCCCCTACTTGATTATAAAAATAATCTTATATTTATTGAAGTAAGTACTGTATACTCTCTATTTTTATTCTTAGGTTCCCCAATTTTCCTTGAATTTCCTTTCATTTACCCAATGTTCCCTTCACCCTACCTCGCTCATGGTACAATTAATAACACAATAGTCTGATTAACTGAAGATGCTGAGTTTGCTTCCAGCCACCTAATTATCTTTTTGGATCAGCTGAAGGAGAAATAGCTATAGCCTCGATTTAGCTACCTTATGTTCCCTTCAGACTATAATGAAGAGGTAACTACATCCAAGGACCTTCAAATGATAGGATTTTAGACAATTTAAAATAGAGAGAATACAGTATACCCTCTATTAAATTTGTATTTTCTGACATCTCAATATACGCAATTTTCTATTAAATATTTAATATCAGTCTATATTTTGTTCCAAGTAAATCTTCAAGTAAAAATTCACCAAAAACATCGATAATGCGATTATATACTTAATTTAATTTTGTATAAATTTATATATTTTTATAAATAAATTAAAATAAAACAATTAAATTTAATTAAAGTAGTCGGTTTATCCACTGAATTTTATTTGTACTGGCTTTTCTGCTTCACTTTCTACACGACTTGCAGAGGCACGACTGGATAAAATTATTAAATTTGTCAAGAATTTTTGAGTACCTTGATTTTGCGTTACGTACATCTGGAACGAGTATAGGTACAGAACTGACCTGTAGAAAATTAAATTTTTAAGATAGTCTAAGATAAAGTGATTGCACAAAGGTAGTGTGAAAGGAAGGAAGGCGAGTGGGACATATTAGTAGAGTGAGTGTTAACATAGTAAATAAATTGAGGTAAAGGGAAGGTTGAGGAACAGAAAGAAGTATGAATGAATCACGAGAGAGCGTGCAAGGCTCTATATTTCGGACAACTATTGTATGCCTTGCACGCTCTCTCGTGAAACTGATATCCGGATTATCAAAAAATCCTTGATCAGTATTATCAAAAAAATCCTTGATCATTCAATTTATCTTTTCTCAATTACTTACCCCTTTAAGAACACGTCCCTTGGAGTCTACAAGATTTGTTTGTAGCAGTGTGTTTACTCCGTAATCTTTTCCGGCTGGCGGAGGTATCTAAATAATGCTAGCCACATTCAATATTTATTTGAAAAAATTACCGTCCGAACTGGAAATTTTGTGGATAGTTGACCTTTGTTTCCTTCCTGCTCCTCTTGATTTGGCTTAAATTTTCGTTTTTATGTTTTATTTAATAATGTTTTTTTGTTCTTTACACTATTGGTAGGTTTTTTTCTATAGCGCTTCTTGGGAATTCTTCAGATATCCGGATATCTGAAGAATTCCCAAGATTTTTTTTTGGGATTCTATATTCCCAATAACTATTGTAGTGCGTAGAAAACACTTTTGTTCCCTTCACATTATAGGTAGTCCGAAAGGAACACTTTTTTTCTTTTTTAATATAGGTTGTGCGAAGGGAACAAACAGTAGGGTGAAAGGAATTAAAAAATAATAATTAAAACTGGTACCCTTATAACTTGCTGAACAACAGGTGTACCAGTCCCTTGAACTGTCGGCGATGAATTTACTTTTTTCTTATTTTCTTTCCCTTTCTTTTGAAATATTAAAGGTTTGTTGTCGTTGCCTTTTGATTTCTAAAATTATTTTTTCAAGTAAATTTTATTTTAATATTACTTTTTCTTCATCCTTTTCTGAATTTTCTAATTGTGAATTTTTTGATTCTTTAGCAGATTGCTATGAAAAGAATTAAAAATAAATAAAATTCTACCATTACCATAAGACCGCGGTTTATAGTTAAGTAACCTTAAGGCAATGGTAAACCACGTGATTTTCTTATAGTGCCTTTTTAGAATGAACTTAAGGTTAACTAATGATGATTAAATGACTTGGCCAACTCTGTTATAATCCTAGAAAAACCACGACAAAAATTAAAAATCTTTCCAACTTGTTCATGTTGTTCTGTCGCCCCCTCTTGTTGTTCTTCCAATTTTGGAACGATCGGCTTTTCCGGGTCATCCACAGCCTTGGCCGGTCTTAGCCCAGGAGGGACTTCAATAGCACCAACAAAATGAATAAATAAAATAAAAATAAAAGCAAAATGCATTTTCTCTAAAAGGGAATAACTAGAAAAATGATTAAAAATCAAAAAATAAAAATATAATTTTTTCACTTTTCATTTATCCCTCTCCAAAAACAATGATTTTTTGCTGCGTCGATTTTTTTTCTTCTTTTTATGCCCAAACTGCTCCCGACTTATCAGCATTATTAATCTTTCTTTTTAATTAAAAACATAAAAAGCGTAATAATATTAAGTTAATAAACAATAAAAATTATAAAAAAATAAAAATTTTGGGATATTTTGTCTCAACAGGTTTTCTCAGATTTTATTGTATCCTTTAATCCTTAATTTTACGTAAAAAATATTTTAATAACTTATTTCTGGTTTTTTGATGGTGTAATTAAATTTATTATGTAACTAGATCGGTTTCAGATTCTGTTACTTTCACAACCGATTACCGTATTTTCTCGATTAATTCCCCTGGGGAATTAATTTTTTCAACCCTTCCTTGGCATGTGGAATTAATCGAGGAAGGGGAATTATTCGAGTTTTAGCATTTGAACGTGCAGTAGGGTATTTGGGGTGGGGAATTATTGTTTTAATCCAACTCTAGCATGGGGAATTAATCGAGGGAGGGGAATTAATCGAGAAAATACGGTAATGCTTCGACAGGCAAATATAACACGATTTTCCCAATTCAATAGAGGCCTTATAGAGTTCGAATCTAACTTGTATTTTCTGAATTTTATCAACTTTTCATATCTAATGTAAAAAGGGGTGAAATTATCCTAATTGGTGAAAGTAAATCGGAAATTTTTCAGCAATTTAATACATCTATTTATCTAATCTAAAAATCATCTAAAAGTTTTATTTCATCACTAGGGATCGGATTTTTAGGTCGTAAAAACCTTAAAATAGGCACCTAAATAGGTTGTATAAAATGCTAAAATAGGTGACAAAAATAGGCAAATAGGTCGTAAAAATAAAGAAATAGGTTGCAAAAAAGGTCGACATAATGGGCAAGCAAGGCAAAAATGACGATTAATTTCTATTTTAGTTCATAAATTTCAGCGACAAGGCAAAAATGTTGAAAAATTTTAGTTTTACAAAAATATTGAATTTTTAGAAAAATATTTTCACAAAAATTGAAGAAAATTTTTTGGACTTATAAGAAAAATTGACAAAATTTTTGAAAAATTTTTAATTTTTTTCAAAAATTTTTGAAAATTTTTATTAAAAATCGAAATTTTATGAAAAAAGCCCAAAATAGGTGACAAAAAAGTGAAAAAATCACAAAAATATCCAAAATAGGTTAAAACCTATTTTAGGTTGCAAAACGCCAAAATAGGTCCAAATAGGTCATAATAACTCCCCGTAAACAAAAGATTTTCAAGAAATAACAACGGATTTGAGCTCAATTCATCAGGACTATTTCGCAGAAAAAATAGGTTATAACCTAAAAATCCGATCCCTATTCATCACCATAAGAAAAAAAGTTATAGCAACTTTAATGTTGCTACCCTAAAATATTTATCTAATCTAAAAATGCATATGTTTATCAACTTTTCTTAAATCGAAGAAAATCCTATATTACAATGTTCCAAAAATTATACAAAAATTCATGTGGACATTTCCATCGATATAGTGTAGAAAAGTAAAAAGAACGAGGTCTGAAACTTACTTCATCATCGATATCTTGAACCTCAAAAATCAACGGAAAATGGGGGTAAGGTACTTTAAAAAATATTTTAACCCCCCTTTAAAAAATATTTGTACCCCCATTTTCCGTTGATTTTTGGGATTTGAGATCTCAATGAAGAAACAAGTTACAGACTTCGTTCTTTTAATTTTTCTACACTATATCGATGGAAATGTCCACAAGAATTTTTGTAGAATTTTTGGAAGATTGAAACTTAAGATTTTCTTCAATTTTAAAAAAGTTGATAAACATATGCACCATCAAATTTTAGGGTAGCAATATTTTAATTGCTATAACTTTTTTTCTTTTGGTGATGAAGTAAAACTTTTAAATGATTCTTAGACTAGATAAATAGAAGTATTAAATTGTTGAAAAATTCCCGATTTACTTTTACCAATTAAAATAATTACAACACTTTTTAAATTACAAATGAAAAGTTGATAAACATATGCACCGCACTGTAGCTAGATTTATTCTTTTCATGTTATGATGGAGTTCGGGATGGGTTTTGGAGAATTTCTCGGGTTGGGTCTCTGGTCAAAAAAACGTGCTAAACTCTTACTTTAGTTGCCATTATACTTGTTTCTCAGAATATTATCTAAAGTAAAATTCCGAGTTCAGAATTTTAAACTACAACATGGGACTAAAAAACAAGGGACATAAGACTAATTCTGAGGTAATTTGAAGGCTACATTTCTTATGTCAAATTCCTATTCAGTAAAAAATCATCTAAAAAATTTATAGTCTCGGCATTCAAAAGTTAAACTAAAATCGGGGTATTTCCCAATCTTTCGAGTCTAAAAAACAACACAACTCAAACAACAATTTATCTACACACAAAAATACAATTAAATACAACAATTCAAATACAATACAAACAACAAGAAATATACAATACATACAATGAGAGAGCAATATATGGTGACACAAATTTATCACAACCAATCCACCTCTTTCGGTTTATTATTCGGTTCCGACGGCGGAATCCACCTCTCATCAACCTCCTGCTCCTCCTCAGACATTGGAACCTCAACACCGTCCACAGCGCCTCTATTCGCCGCCTTTATCTCCGCCAGTCTCTCCTGCTCCTCAATTGTCGGGTTCTCCTCGATTGTCCACTCGTCAGCCTTCTCAATGATGACCCTCTCAACCTCGACGATCTTCTCGATGACCTTTGGCTGCTCGTATTCAATCGCCGTCCTTGTCCCATCGTCCAAGGTGAACCTCGCCGCAATGTTCTTTTTCTGAAAAATCAAAAAATTGGGAGGATTAGTTGAGATTCAGAGAGAAAAAATGTTTAAAATTTCACCTTTTTCCACTCCTCGAAAGACCCAACAGCTGCAAGTCCCTTCTTTTTCAGTTCCGGCTTGTATTCCCGCTCGAGGAGTTCTTTGTCCTTCCGCTTCTCGAACTGATCCACAAGGTACTGCATCTTGTCCATGGCCTTTTTCTTCTCCACCTTCTTCCAGATTGCGTCGAGCTCGTCCTCGATTGAAGGCAGCACCACCGCAGTCTTCGTTTCGCTCTCCTTTCTCTGAAAAATGGAAAAATATAAGCTTGGTACGAAAGAATGCTTTGTTAAACTCACATTCTTTTTCCATGCAGCAAATGTCCCGACGGCCACTTTGCCCTTGGTCTTCTCCTCAGCCTTGTACAGCGCAAGCAGACGATCTTCTTCTGCACGTTCGGCGTCCTGCTTCCCTCCCTTTTTCTTTTCCTTTCCCGCCTTATCCTTCATCCAGAGCCAGACCAAAACTGCAATGATGATCCCGACAAAGAGGCCAGCAGCAATGCCAATCGCAAGGTAGAAAACTCCGCCACACTCCTCCCTCTGCTCCGGGCACTTTGTCGCTGCTAGAGAAGTCGTTCTGATAGAAGTGAAGTTGTTGGCGGTCGTATGCGGAGTTGTCGCTGAAGATGTTGTCGTTTTAGTCGTCTCTGATGTTTCCGCTGCTGTGGTCGTTACAGTAGTTGTAGTCGACTGCGTCGTTGTCGTAGAGTTGTCGACAAAGAGAAGGCTGTAGTCGTTTGTATCCTAAAAAATCGGAAAATCAAAACTATTAGACAGGTCATGCAAAATAAATGAATCGAGAACTCACAAAGCGGACGAAGAGTTCACAATGCGGTCCGTCTGGAGGCTCTGCCAGCTTGTCATCATTGTACGTAAAAGAAGCATTCTGTCGAAGCAGGCTGAAGACGAGCAGATGTTTGTCCTTGTAATCCCCATCCGTGATCTTCCATGCTTTGGGTGCGAAAAGAGGAGTTGACTTTGGAACGCAGACAGCTCCTTTCGAGGCATTGAATCCCTCGTCCTCTTCGACCATGAATCCGCTCGCAGTCTTTATCTCCAGGTCTAGGGTCATATTCTCACTCACAGGCGCTTTGGACAGACTCAACCCTCGCCTTTTATCTTCACCAACTAAAATTATTTAGAAAAAATAAAAACAACAGGCCTCTTACTTAGATATGTGTGAGCATAGACCTTTCCATCCGATTGGCTCCATGAGACTTGAAGTGATGTATTCCGCATGCATTTTCCATTAATGCGTCCGCAAGCACCTTTTTCACACTCTTCTCCCGAATCGTTGTACTGACGGTTGTTGAGCTTCTCGATGACCGTGTTGTTGACGCTGTAGACGAAAGGCAAGCTATAAAAGTTAGGATAAATTAACAGAAATTAACTGTCAAATAGAATAACGAAATAAAAACTCACGTGTTGTTATAGCTTCCGTCGAGGTTATGATCATCGTCAAGGCATTTGCTAAGTCCTCCTTTTATGTTTCGCACTCCGGCCGTGAACTTGATCGTGCTGTTGTTCGACGCGTTTTTGCTGAGAAGATCCACAGTGCATCCTTTGCTGCCGTTGTTGTACCGAAGCTCGCTGAAACAAAATAAAACGTTAGTTACGATTAGCCTTAAAAAAGGAATAAAAAAGTCCTCACATGTAGTCGTCTTCGATTGTAACATCGCAGGCGTCCGGATACAGCTTCTTGAAGTTACAATCAGCAAGGTCGAAGTTCTTCTTGTTGGCAATTATGGGTTTGCCGGCGAGCGTCACTGTGTTGTTGGTCTTCGTGTGCTTGCCGAATCCGACTTCTTCGCTGCTGACCTGTCCGAGAACTGCAAGTACGGCGATGGTGAGCAGCAGCAGCAGAGAGCACAGCGTTGACGACTTTTTGGCCAAAGGTCCGGTGTCGAGGTCCATTGGAAGAAGGCAGCGGATGAGCATGTAGAGTTGCAGTAGACGATGTAGACGTTCGATGAGTTGCGATGATTGTTTTGTAGAGCTGGTGGAAATGAATGAAATGTGGGGGCTTTTATAGTATAGTATCAGGAAGACCGAGATTCCCAACAAAGAGACGGAGGTTATAAAAGCAGTTTATTGAACTGTTCACCATCTTCCTTTGCCTCTCACCACGCCAGTCATCGACAGGACTAAACTACAATGTCGCCTCCAACACACAACTGCGGTCACAAAAAGCAACAACAACCGCAAACGACAGCATAAACCGTTATTATTACCGAAAATTCGACTTTTAAACGTTACAAAAGACAAAACTCTTAACATAATTAATTTTTATTCCAAAATGATTGAAATAAACGTGTAAAAGAATTGTTAGCAAAAATGTTAATTTTATTATTATTTATTCTTCCATCCCCAAAATTTGTTTTATTTAATGTTCCCTTGAGCATTTTATTGGGCAAACATGACTTAAATTGAACTTTTATTTTAAAAATTTTTAAGAATAAAAAAAAATTTTTCATCGCGAGTATAGATTGGAGCGTCACTTTTAACGGCCATCTATTTTGGCTCTCCTTAAAATCGACATTTATGCGTCCAATAAAAAGCTTATGCGTCCAGTCAATTTTTGTGTCCAATCGCGGGCGCTAATTACCCGGTTCTTCAATTAAGTACCGTGAAATCCCTAGGAATTATCTCTCACCAAGTGTTATGATAGACCCGTACAGTAGCAGTCCAAACAGGCAGAATCGGCTACTACTTATTAACGTAGATTGGACGCATATTTCATTAGACGTGTAAAAGTTGATTGGACGCGGGACAAGAGTCGCGTATTTTTTGCGGCTTTTTTCGCAGAATTTTTTTGCGAAAAAATGCTGTCCGCAAAAACAACACTCCAATTTTCCTTTAAAATTAGGGTTGCACAAAACCGTTTAATTTTGAAAAAACCGTATACCGTTTATGCCGTTTATCTGAGACCCGTATACCGTTTCGTTTAATTTTTAAGACCCGTTTAAACGCCCGTTTACCGTTTATTTTTAAAATTTTTTAAAAACAATTCATAATTCAAAAAAATCAATGAAAAATCATTAATTATGCTCATCCCTCTTTATAAAAATTATAATTCAACTATAAATTCATCATAACGATGGATTTTGAGGGATAAGGGCGGGCTGAAGAGATGTCTTGTGATTAAAAGTGATATCAGTGGTTTTGGAGATAAGGAGGATTTAATATAAATATATAGGAGATTTAGGTGAGATCTCAGTAGATAAGGAGTCATTAAAGGGGATCAGACGATTAAGGGGATCAGGATTGTATATCTTAGGATTAAGGTGATGTAATGAGATTTAAAAGAATTGAGGGGATTTGAAGGGATATCAGATGATTAAGGTCGATATAATGTGATTTATATCGAAGGATTTGAAGGGAAATTAGGGATTTGAAAGGATAATAAGGATCCTCCGTTTTCAGCGCCGCAGGCGAAAATTTTGATAATTTTGAGACCCTTAAGTCAGATTTCTTCCTTTTTTGCGCCGCAGGCAAAAATTTTGAGAAATTTAAAAAGCCAATAAGCCAGAATTCTTCTTTTCCAGCGCCGCAGGCGAAAATTTTTATAATTGTGTAAGGCTTCAAGCTAGATTTCTTCCTAAATTTTGCGCCGCAGGCGAAAATTTTCTGATTTTAGTGTGTCAGACGGCAAAAATTCACGTTTTAAGCCACTAATTTTAAGAAAAAATTAAACGAATTAAACGCCGTTTAGAAGGACCGTATACCGTTTATGCCGTTTATCTGGGACCCGTTTACCGTTTCGTTTAATTTGAGCAAAAAACCCGTTTATCGTATACCGTTTACCGTTTAGCTAAACGGTTTTGTGCAACCCTATTTAAAATTCCAAAACCTTTTCTTTTCCTCCAATTAAATTTCCAACTTTAATTAATCTCTGTTCATTCCTCTCTAAATATTGGGCAAAACAAAAATAATAAAAATCAGAATTTTCATCTTTTTTATCAGAATTATTTTCTTTTTGTTTTTGTTTTAATTTTGAAATTAATATTTGACTACTTTTCTGAAGAAAATTTTTTTAAGTTAGATAAATATAAAATCCTACAATAAAAGTTTTGTAGGAATTTGTTCTACTGTGAAGAAGAAAATTGTGAATAATTGGTTGTAATCGGAAATAACTGGGGGAAAAATTAAAATTTATTTGTTTAAAAAATTATTTTTCAGTAAACATAAAAAGGTGTTTTTGTGTTTTTCTCATTTTAGACCTTAACTTTTAGCTGATTTTTCGCCTCTTTTTAATCCGTTAATTTTTTGTATCTACTCGACTAGTGTTGACAGATCCTTGGAAATCCCCCCGGATATCGGTCCGGAACCAAAATTTTTATTTTTGTATGAGATTGTCTGGTGACTTAGAGGGTTTGGGGATAATTTTTGGAGAGGCTACATCATCTTGTGGGAATAATAGGCTGTATGTATTTAGCCTGTAGCAAATAGATGAATAATCTTTAATTCTTAATTTAATTACTTTGTAAATGAATAATTTTTGTTTTTAGGCAAAGCATCCAAAATGGAATTACAAACAATTGTTTGTAGTTGATGGGATATAAGTGATTTTAAATGTGATTCTGTTTCGTTGCCGCAAATGTCGAGAGGCCAAATGAGTGAAATTACCTGTAAAAATTTTTTCAAATTTTTTTTTTTACTTTTTAAGAATCACTTCAAAGGGTGTCCACGCCAACGGTTCCAAAACACTGCAAAAATCAAAGCTACGGCAAAGACTTTCACTTAACTTTTAAAAATTGATAAAATATATTTTTCAATTAATTTAAACCATTTTAAGGCATTGCTTAATAGAGCCTTCTAAATTATTAAAAGGGTAGGGGGTATTGCAAGTAAATTCATTAAGTGATCGTCGAGATGTTGAAAATTCTGAGAGGAGCATTTGAAGGCTAAAAATTGAATAATTTTAATTTTATTGTCAGAAAAAATTATTTGAGGTCTCCAAGAAGGGGGTTTAGCTATGAAAAGTCTGAACTTAAAGAAAACTGAATTTTTTGACAGGTATAGCTTACAGGAAAATTTTTCCCAAAACAGGCCTTCAGAAAGGGGGGATTCTTATCAACTCCCTTGGGCATCTTCATATATGTAGTACTGAAAAGTTTATCCTGCGACGTTATTTCTAGGAGCGTTCGCTCGTCACTTACAGGTGCTCTACCGACTGATGTATGTACATGGGCGTTCACCTTCTCTATTGAGAGACACACGCCCAGTATCTGATTTTAAATTTTTTACTTGACCACTCTTCTTGTATTTGATTAAGAAAATTTGGACTTACTGGTCCTTATTTCCTCTAGCCAAAGTCATTAATTTTTCTATCAAAGCAAAATTTCCACCAGTTTTTTCAATAAGTTCAGTCAACTCCTCATTATTAAATTGCTCCTAAAAATGAACTTGAAAATCAAAATTTTAATCCCCTTAAAATCACTTCAAATCCAAATTTCCTCAATAACTGTCCCAATTCATTAATTTCCAATTCATCCCCTTCCAATTTCAACACATCTAAATAATCAACTGAAGTAAACAAATCACTGCTGGTACTTGTTGCAAGGATTTTACAATTGTTAGGCTTAAATTGAAACTTTTTTAACTGGCTTTGTCAACAAAAATTTTTTTAGATTGAGTAAACTGGAGGTTTAAAGGATCTTTAACAGAAAAATTTGTCCATAATTTATGCTCTCTTATAGTACATGTGGACTTTATCAAATGCCGCGAGGCATCGAACCCTAATCTCCCATAAACCTAACCTTAATCTCCCATATTGAGTCGGGCCAACGTTCAAGTCACTTTTTTCGTGACTAATTTCTATCGGGACAGCCCGAACGAATCTTTTTCGGGCCAAAATTTGATACTCGACTCAATCTTTCGGCCCGGGCCGGATCGGGCCCCAGCCCTAAACTCGAAGGTCCTCAACCCTTTCTCCTCACCTTATATTCATCAAAGAAGCGAACAGTTTCAGATTTTAACACTCCATCCAAAATTAACAAAAATTTCTTCTAAAATTAGATTCATTTAATCAATTTTTAAGAATTTACTGGAATATTTTCAAGCGTCATTTTAAGTTTATTTCCAATTGAAAGACTTTGGGAGGAACCCAAAAACAATCCTTCAGTCTCTACTTGTATCATCATATCAACCTCATCTTTTTGAATTATTTCTTCTCTTTTTTCAGTAAAATTTTGAGTTGAATCAAGCGAAGCAATCAAAAGACAATCTGTTGCTAAATTTAGAGGACCTTCTTCATCCATTCGGCGATCTGTTAGCCTTTTGAAAATATTTTGTGAAAAAAATTTTTGTTTCCCGAAGGGATACAAGGTGATTTTTGGTTACAATAATTAGACAAATTACAACAAATTCTTAGCTTACAATAATTGTTTTAAGACAAACTTGACACAATTTAAGAGGCAAAAATTGTAATGATTTGAGCTGTCCTGAAGTCTAGCTCAGAGGCTTAGCTTAAAATTTATATTACTAAAATCCTTAGTCATGCTCCAGACTAAGGATTCAAAACAAGGCCGAAAGTGTTCATGTCTTTGTCTTAAATAAAAGGTATCGTCTGGACATTTTTAAAGTCACATTTATAAAATTTTCTTACCAAATAACACGATCAAATAGTGCAAGGCTTACTTCCGGTTTTTCCCACAATAGGGAATTAAGTAAATGAGTTTTGCCACACCCAGGCATTCCAAAAATTAAAAACCAATTACTATCTAATTAAATTGAAAAAATTAATTTTTGTTTAATACATCTGAATGTCATTATTGGCAATAAATCATATCTTATAAAGAGCTGTATCCTAACTAGAGGGTATCGGCTAGACAGCTTCCTACCCCATCGCAATCAGTGGCTAATTAGAATTTAATAGGGGTTCTTAAATAGAGGTGTATCTAGTATTGTGTGTATCTTAGAATTAATTCTGAAATCTTACCTTATAATGAGATGTACCGTAGATCTTTAAAATACCCCCGGGTCTATTTTTTCGATAGACTCTGGAGGGGGGCTATTATATAGAGAGGCTATTTTAGAGGAAATACGGTATATTAAATGGAGGTTATCGCTTATAAAATCTCCCACCCAGTGGGCAATCAAAATTTTATAAAGTATCCTAAATAGAGGTAATTCTAGTATTGGAGGTGTATCTTATAGGGAGGTTTGAATGTTATTTAAATATTTACCTGAATTATCGCAAAACTTTTCTATCCTCTCCCCAAGTTTGTCCAAAAGTTTGTGTCTAAGAACGCTTCGCTTTCTAAGCAAAGGGACTCTTCCAATGCTCAATAAATGCCTCTGTTCTGAGGAGATGAGGTCCATAATATTTAAATTTGTTAAAAAATTGTTTTTAAAATTTTCTAAAAATTTTTGTTTAAAATTTCTTAGAAATGTTTTTTGTCTAAAAATTAAATCGATAAATGCCTTGGATTGCGCATAGATTTGGAAGGAGGGGATTTTTCGTTGTTGGAGGCCAAAATGAATGGTTGTTGTGGACAGAAAATTAAAGTGGGAAGATGAGGGAAGAAAGGAAGGGATGGATTGTGTGGTGGGTGGTTTGGTTGAGAATTTGTGACCATTATTTTATAGAAGGTCATAAATATATACATTCGTAGTTTGCCTATGAAAAAAGTTTTTTTTGGGAATAAATTGAGTAGAGTTGTTTTTTGACCAGAAAATTTTTTAAGTTCCAAATTCTTCCACCTAGAATTTAGTCAAGGCAGGGGTCTAAAGCTGTCCAAGACCGAAAGATTCTAACAAAGCTAATGTTCCAAAATTATAACGCAATTTTTTATTAACACTTCCTCTGTTCTGAAGAGTTACCGAGGGTACTAATTTAAAAAATGACAAGCTTAAAGACCTTCTTTCAGAAGTTAATAAAAAAAGACGTGAATTACCTCATGAGCGATTGATTGAAACAATAATTACCCAGCGCAATTAGTTGAGTTCAAAAAAAGTCTCAAGTTCTGAGCTTCGGGAACCCTAGTAGGAGTCGACTGGACATTTACCGTAATTTTCTGTTTTTATTTTTTTTTGTTAAATTTATTCTTCCAAAATATTTTAGTTTTATTACTAAAAAAAGATTATTTTTACTTAAAAATTCTTTGCATAATTTCCATCACCATCAACAACTACCTACCTAAATATTTTTTAATCACAAAAACACCCAAAATCAGCCAACCACTAAATAAAAAATTAAAAAAAAATGAGAGAATAAAAATGACAAAAAATGTGTGTTTAATCCCCCTTTCTAGTATTCAATCATTCGAGACCCTCAAAATTATTTTAAACAAAACACCTATCTCTCCTTTTTTTCTTGTTAAACTTTTCGATTAAAATATGTAATTATTTTTTTATTTTATTTTGACTGAAATTTTCACTAAAATTTTACTAATTTTTTTTGTTGATTTTTGGGTCTCAAAAAAATTTTTTTATATTTATTTCTAGAAGGATAGGGAAGGTGATTAAAAATAATAAAAAATATAAGAAAAATTGTCTAGACTTTTTGAATTTTCATTTTGTCCAAATAAAAATTTTTTTCGGAATCTGATTTGCATATAAGTCTAATCCAAACTACAAAACTACCTACTATTTGCTATTTGACACACATTTTACATTTTTATATTTCTCATTATAATGCCAGACCTTTAGTATCCGAGAACTGACTGGCTATCTAATTTTTGAGAATCCGAGATTATAGAACTTTTACTGATATTAATTTAAAAAGATTTTTAAATTAAAAATCAAGTTTAAAAATATCATATAACCTCTACCAACTGCCCCCTCCCCAGATTAATTACCCCCCTCTGTTAAGAATATTACCCTCCTTAAATGCCCTACCTCACGCCTACCTTCGATAACCATCTAGCAAGATGATGAAAAATTATTACCCTGAGTACCCGCAAATTTAGATACCCCTCGTTTTTGAATACGAAGCTCGAAGGGGTTATTTCAGACCGAGATCTAATTATATACAGAAAGTCTGTCAATTTTATTAAGATTGGGTATTTTAATTTGTATCTTTAACTAAAATATTTTTTTCATAATTTTATTCTCAATTTCTCTCTCATTTTTTTTCTTGTTATGACCCCAAAACTTGTTGAGGTATAAAATTGTTTCCTTCTTATTTTCTGTTCCACAGGTTCCGCTATATTTGCGCAAAAATAATTTTTTATTTTTAATAAAAAGTAAGAAAAAATATGAGTGATTAGGTCATGAGAAAATTACCAAAAAATTAAAAAGGTGACAAAAGATCCCAAAAACAATAAATTAATTTTTTATTGTTTTGTTTATTTTTTATTTTATTTTTGACCAACAGAAATAAATTAATTAAAAGAAAATATTGGCTAGCTTCTTATTTGGTAAATATTTATAATTTATTGTTTTTGGTCTTGTTATTTAATAAAAACCACCTGATTTTTTATTTTTATTAGTTAAAATATTTTAATTATTTTTAAGGCCCTTAATAATTTTATTTTTTATTTATAAATTTCGATAAAAAATTAATAAAAAATATAGTAATTTTTCCAGAATTATTTTGCTGGCCAGAATTTTCTTTCAATCAAATCATTTTGATCAGCCCTGTGTTCAATGAAAATTTCTTTTTTTAAATATAACCGAAGCACATAAAAAATAAAAAAATATCCTCCAAAAATCACCCCAATGTCCATAAATTGATTCATAATTTTTATTTTTTCTTTTCCGTATTTTTATAAACAAAATATTTATTTCTCGCACTTTTATGGCTTTTCAAGAGCCTCTCAATAGCGTTTTCTCCTTTTTTTATTTCAACACATAGCTTTTACTTTTTTTTTGCTTAATATATATTTTTATATTTATATTATTTTTGTTTTAATTAATTAATAGTTTCTTGAAAATAAAAGTTTTTCCTACTAATTTAATTTCTGATTGACATGGGATATTTGCTAACAATAAGCAGGCAAATATACAATGTGCGAACCAAGCTCGGGAAGCACTGATTTTTGGTTTACTGTAAAAGTTACTTATGTCCTATTTATTTTTCAAAAAAATTATTTTTCCTGATTCACTTGATACTTGATGAGTAGAGAAGCCCATTATCATAGCGTCCCCTCCTATAGTAATCTCCCTCTTATGTCAGTTCATTATCAGTGATCTGACTCCTCCTTCATGACACATTCCCTCATACGTCTGCTCAAGCCCGTATTGAGGGTGATGTGTTAGAGAACTTGACTTGCACCGTAAAGGATTTGGATTTGCTTTATCTCCCTCCATCCGAGTTTATTGTGTTCATCTTTTGAATGCATTATTATTAAATTATCCAAAATGCATTTACCTCTATAACGAGATTAATTAAATATTAGAAATCATTTTAAATTTTCCTTTAAATTTTTTTTTCATTAAACAAACGTCATTTTACTCTAGTTTACGTCCCATAAATTTCTGCTCTTGTTGCATTTTTGATTACAAAATTAATTTATCAATAAAATTAATTTTCTTATCAATAATAATTCTTTTTTCTTTTTTAATTTTTGGCTATTCTTTCTAATTTTTTTTGCTGACTTTAAATAATTATTTTATGATATTTTGCCTCAAATAATCTTCTTTTTTAAGGGCCCTTTATTTTCCTTTTTCTTTTATTTTTTGGGGGAGAATTTTCAGTTATCAATTTTTGTTATATATTTTTATTGTAATTTTTTATTATCACTCATTCACTACAACATTTATTTTTGCCGTTCCTTAACCAAACCTCTTTTATAAAAACAAATAAAATATTTATCGTTGTTTTGTTGTTTTCTTTAAATTCTTTTTAACATTTAATTTTTAAAAATTTTTGAATTTCATTGTCTTTTAAGAGAGTCTTTTTTTGTGTAATTAAATCAACCATAAAGGCTTTCTACTTCTATATACGAGGGAATTGTTAAGGATTTTAGATACAATCAAACCTCGATAAGACGTCGCCTTTGGGAACGAATTGAGCCGACTTTAATAAGGAAAGGAACGTGATACCGAGATACATGATATCGAGATTAGACGGTGATTGTTAACAGATACCCCCTTACTGTCTTGTGATTTATATGCAAAGCTAAACCCCTCCCTATCGGAAAAAATCTTTCGTCCATCTCCATCTCATACAAGTTTGAATCAAGTCCAGTTGTATATTCCTTTATGATTCTAGACCATTTAACGTTTTGTGTCCCAGGCTCCGACCTTTTTCAAATATTGGCTCCGGCTCCATTTTTAATCTTGGCTTCAGCTCCGGTTATTTTTAACAATCAATTATTTTGTTAATATATTTAATTTTAAACCCCTTTTTATTCAAAATAACCACTTTATGTAACTGACACTTTTTAATATCTACGTGGAATAATTTTTTTACACCTCTACTAAATGTATTATTCCAATAAAGAAAAATTGGAATGAATCATCTCATTTTATATTTTTATTTTTGTAATAATTTTCTTATTTTTATTCCTCTTGTAATTCCCACCCTATATTACAGAAAAAACAAAAAAATAAATTAAAAAAGAGGGAATATATAAATTTAAAGCCAAACGGGTGGTAAGGCAGAAAATCGCCTCGTTTCACATTGAGGTTTTCCCGAAATATTGCCGTATAGTTTAAAGCAATATTGGAATTATTTATAGGATTAATCCTGTTCTAATAAATCCGGTAGGATCTGCCCGATGTCTTCGTTACTCACCCTTTCCCTTTTTTGGTTAAAAGCAATGCAACTATATGGTGCTTTACTCTTTTTGTAGATTCACCCACCCTAGTGTTTATAAGTAGAAAGATTATACTTAACGAGAATTTACTTACGTATCAGGGAATCTGCCGTTTTGATTCCCAGAAATCTGAAAATTCCCAACGTTTTTTGAGTTGTGAATTCACGCTTTTCGAAATCGTGCCCGTGCACATATGGACTCAAAACACTATTAAGAACTTATCACGAAGAAGTTTCTCTTCTCTATAATTTAAAAATTATTTTCAAGAAAATTAAAATAATAATGGACGAGAACCAAATATTACCCCGTATTTGTATATTAAATAAATCCGCAGGAGTTAATGAATATGGATTTGATTTACATGCAGAAATGGGGAAGGGACAATTTGTTGGTGCTGTGGATATTGGAAGTCCGGCAGAGGTGTTTTTTTTGAAAATTGAATAAATTTCTGTGTGATTTTCAAGCAATATTTACTAAAGAATTAATTCACTAAGATAAAATTAAAAATATATTAGATATCTGGTCTACGCCCCTTAGATCACATTTTGGCCGTAAACGGTGAATCTATTGAAGGATTATCTCATAAAGAGGTACTTTACTTGGAGAAAATTCCAAAACTATTTTTAAATTTTACAAGGTCGTCCAACGCATTAAATCAAGCTCTAAAGGCTGTTCTTTGCTTGTGTTGGATGAGGAAGGGTATATTTGGTAATTCCTCTGGGTTTGATCGAGAATAATTCTTTTACTTTAAAGGGCCAAGGAAAATAATTTGTCTGCAGAATATCTGCTTCAGCAACTTAACACAATTCCCAGGAATGTTGTTGAACAACAGCGTCCAGTATGTTTATTTACAGTACGGGACTACTGTAGATTGAGAGCAGTTAAAGTTTTATGACTCCGGCTCCACCCCACGTCAGGGATTCCAGCTTTGGGATTTTAAAAATTAAGCTTCGGCTGTAGCCTGCTTTGGAGCTAGCTTCCTGAGTAATTCACAGTACTGATTGAGGCGTTTTTCAGAGTCCTCTCATTCTACAGTACCCGTTTATCTTAATAAAAAATTTTTTTTAAAGAAACCATTTCCAAGAGAGCCAAATCAATTTATAGAAAGTGGTCAAATATCGCAAATTAGTCCTCCTTATAGGGTAGGTATTTGATTTAAATAGACACACACATTTCCCGGTTTTGCCTTTATCATCCTTTTTTAATTCCCGGTACCTTCCCGATTTTTTTCTGCTTCATTTTTTGATTCCCTGTCCCAGTTGTTTTAGTAAATCCGCTAGCTTTCTCTCATTCCTTTCCTCCATTTCCCCTACAATATAGCAACTCCCTTTACATTCTATTGGAATTTTAAAAATTATTTTAAAAAAATTTCTGTCACGTTTTCCTCTCCCCATCCACTCCATTTAATTTTAAAAATTAACAAAAAAAAAGGAAGAAAATACAACAGAAGAGAGCGGCTCTTGCTCTATTGGCCTTCCATTTAGCGGCTCTAACTCCCCTTATTCTTCTCGTCATCAACAACAACATTTATTAGTTAATTCACAACAAATTCCATTGGAAATGGGGGATGAAGAAGAGCAGCTTTTATCGAATGGGGTAAGTTAAAAAAGGGAATTTAATTTTTTAGAATTTATTTATTATTAAAGAATTCAGTGAATTAAAAATAATTTTTTGAATTTTCAAATTATTCATGAATTTTTTCGAATTTTTTAATAACTAATTTAAACATTTTTAATGACTTTTCATTGCGTTTCGATCTAAAATATTTATTTGGTATATCCGGGAGATCTTTATTTTATTTGTTACCATTCTTCACAATAAAATAACGCGAAGGTACTATGCTGGCATAAAAATCGCTCGCGCGTCTTGAGACATTCAATTGGCGACAAGTCCATCCTAAAGAAGAAGCTAAATGCTTACATAAAAATTAGTGTTTTTAGGGTTGTTTCGGCCACGGGGAAAATTTTCGGGGATGCAGCGCCACGGGGGGGGGGGGACAACTCTAGTGTTTTCTCGCTTTGTGCTGGATCATCTGTGCTGAAGACGCTAACTTATGCAATCACGTAGCAGCGGCTTCAAGATGTGGGCGCTTTTTATTTAGGCATAGCTTTAGGTTATCTAACCTTTATGAGAAAAAATTTCTATGGCATTCTATTCATGTTTTTTTAATTTTTTAATTTCTTCAGACTAATATTATTTTAAATAATTTTACAAAAATATTTTGAGGGATTTGGAGGTGTTTAATAAATATTTAATAATAAATATGTAAAGGATTTGAATATTTTTTTCTTTTTAATTTATTTAATTCTTTCCCTATATTTTTACTATTTTAAATATTTTCTTTTTTCAATTTACTATACGATTATTATATTTAATCACTACCCTGCTATTTACACAAAAACAAATTCCTCTAAAATAGCTTCTAAGCTTTTCTATTTTATGAAGATTTTAAAGAAAAATTTCTAGCCGTGTCAAGACCAAAATTAATTTTCCTACTCGTGCCTAGTTAGATACGGACCGAGTATGCCGCCTCTAAAAGAGTCGAGGATTTCTGATTCTCACATACGAGATTTTTCTTATTCATACCCATTCTATTCATGCCCCACCCAACTGACATGAACTATCGGAGCCTTTTTTACCTTCCCTTTTAGTAAAGCTTGAACCCCTGACTAGTATTTATTTTAAATTCTATCCTGCCAGATCTATCTTCTTCCTTGGGCTTGATTTTTTGGAAATATTTCCGAAATTTTTTTTAAATTTTCCAATCTATTATTTAATATACTAGTCCTGTCTATTTTATAGCCTTGTCGAGTCCTTAAGAAATTTTTCTATTTTTGCATTTTATTTTTGGCCACGCTAATAAATTGTCATAAAATTGACAAAAATTCTTTTTTATTTTATTTTTGCCACGTTTATTTGTATTTTACGATTCTTAACCAATCATTGTTCAAAGAATATTTTATTCTTTAAACAAAAATTTTCACAATTATTGTCTCTTTAAGCAAAAAAATTTTTTTCCTTAATTCTTAAATTAACCTCTCACTATAGTAGACTATTCTATTTAATGGACACTAATTTTAAATAACAGCTCATTATAAGAGAACTACTCCCTTTTTATGTAGAAGGTTAGATATACATATTTCATGGTGTGCCATTTCGTCGTTCGCCTTTTTTGGTTCCGCCTTTTTTTCCGCCTTCTTTGGACTTTCGCAATTTCGCTTTTTAAAATCTGTTTCGGAACATCCCTGGTATATTCCTATCTCATTCCTATATACTTTCAATATTACATATACCCTCAATTTAAGATACCCCCAATATTATCTGCACCAGGGATGTTACGGGTAGAAGAAAAAGGTAGGGTAGGATTCGGTTCGAAAATTTCTTGAATCTGGTATCGGGTTTAAAATTCTCCTAATTTCGGGTATCGGATCACCCGTGACACCCTTGATATACTCTATTTAAGATGTTTTTAAAGTTATTTGTGCCATTGGATATACGGGAAAGCTACCTAAGCTATATCCCCAATATTAAATACTTCTCATTCTTATTGCGATTTTCCAGCTCAGATTTTTAGCCTCTATGTATAATGATTAGATTTGGCATTAAACACAAACATAAAATTAATATTTCATACAAACATATATTTATCACAACAATTACAATACAAATATATACAGAAAATACATATACAAACAATAAAATATATAATGAAAAATAGCAGGGAATACAACTCAACCTGCAAATATATAGGGGATATAGGGAAATATATATAGGGAAATTTGGGTATATAGTGAAAATAGATATATAGATTATACATATATATAGATGGGCATATAGCCTAATATGTGAATATATGGGTATAGGTGAATATAGGGGATATAGGGAAATATAATAGAGGCATATAGCCATAGAGAAATACAATTTTTGTTGAGAGAATTGGAGAGAAAATAATTAGATAGAGAATGAATGATTTACAGATTATTTACAAATTATATTCTCTATATATCTCCAATATATCTTCTCAACTTCTCTCATCTCCTAGTTTATTTAGCCGCATCCTTCCTTCACTTCATCTCCACAATTTACTGATCCGTCTCTTTAGCCTCCGACACCATATCCGTTGGAACATCCGATGTCGTACCTGCCTGTTTGCTCTTTACAGCGTCTGACTTATCCGGTGCCGGGTCCTTTGGAGTCGATTCCTTCTTCGGAGTTGAGTCCTTCGGGGAATTTTTGAAAGGATGAAGGAGGATTCGGACAACGCAGGAAAAAACGAAAGAATTCTCTTCGAATGCTATCTGCCAGAATTGAAGAGTTTCAAAACTGTCTCAAAACTTGTCCTTCTTCGCCTTGTCGCCCTTTGTCTTCTTCCCTTCGGTAGGAAGACCCATCCACTCTGAACATTTTTCAATATTTTAAATTTTAATTCACCGTTTTCTTCCATTCTCTGTATGTGCCAACAGTTTTGAAACCTTCATTCTTCAAGTCTGGCAGATAGCCTTTGAAGAGAATTCTTACGTTTTTTGCCGCATTGTCCTCATCCTCCTTCTTCATCCTTTCAGAAATCTCCTTGACGAATACCTCTTCCAAGAAAGGCAGTTTTGCCTTAGAACGTCCCATGTTTTCCTCAGCAATCCCCTTTTCGTCTCCAATGTTGGACCTAAGGTCTCTGAAAATATAGAAAAGATTAGTTATTTTACTTCACTCTTTCTCCATTACCTCTCTTTCTCGTCCTCTTCTTTTATCTTTTGATTTTTTCGGTAGAAGTAGAACCCGACAGCGCCGCCAATTACAGCAATCACCACAAAAATCACAATTATCCAAATCCAGGCCTTACTTTCTCCTTCTGTGGCCGCTGCTTCTTGAACTTTCTGTGTAGTCTTTTGCTCTGGTGGAGTTGCTTTACTACTAGCTTTTGATGAATTTGTAACCGGTGTTGGTTTGGGTGTTGTTGTAGTTGTGCTTGTAGTCGTTGTTCGAGGGTCGACTTGAAGAAATTCATAGGCTGGCCTTTTCTGAAAGATAAAAAAGTTGAATTTTAGAAACATTGAAGTTATTACAAAGTGAATGAAGAGTTGACATTTTGGTTGTGGTTGCAGTTTCTCAGTGTTGAAGTTGTGATCCTTGTCGTACCTTCGTGTAGCCTCAGGTGGAAGTAGATGGAAGACGAGCAGATGTTTATCCTTCAGGTTTCCGTCTCCATTTTTAATGTTCCATGTTTCTGGGTTGACAATGGCATTCGATTTGTGAATACAATAAACTGTCTCATTAAAATCCTTTTTTGCTCCTATGTTCGATATCATCCTGAGGCTTTTATTAGCGTATATCTCCATATTGAATTCTATCCTATCATCTTTTTCATCTTGAAATTGATCCATGCTCTTCTTGGATTCTCCGACTGAAATAAATATTTATTTCAAAGTAAAAATAATCAACATCTTACTTAAATGGGTGTGAGCGTGTATTAAATCATTACATTTGCTCCATGAGACTTCAAGAAAAGTCTGATTCATGCAGCGTCCCCCGCACACGCCTTCTTCAGCACACAAATTTCCACCGTAGGACGGACCCTTGTTGAGATTTTCGAGGTCCGTGTTGTTTCTGCTGTAGGCGAACGGTAGGCTAAAATTGGGTTTGTTAGAGACTGTTCATATCGATATTTAACTGTAACTTACAGATTTGAAAAGCCATGCTTAAAGCTGTTATCACCATCGTCGCAGGTATCTAAAGTACAACCAGCTTTCACGTATCCAGTCGTGAATTTGACAATGTTTATTTCCGTGGTGATGAGTTCCACAGTGCACTCTTTGCCTTTGTATAGAAGCTCACTGAAAATTAAAAAAGACATTTCCCCAAATCTTAAGAAAATATCAACTCACATGTGTTCCTTGGTGATCGAAAAATTACAGACAGTAGGAAAAGTCTTCACGTACTCGGCATAAGTTACGTCATCGCTGGCCTGCTTACTGACTGCTTTGAGCGTCACACTGCTTCCATTCTTGGTGTGCTTAGCGACTCCGACTTCCTCAACTTCGGCCTGTCCAGGAACTGCAAGCACTAGGAGCCCGGCGATGGATACCAGCAGCAGAGCACAAAGCGTTGACGACTTCCTTGCCAAAGGTCCGGTGTTGTGGTCCATTGGATGAAGGAGGCAGAAGAGCATGAAGCGTTGTCTTTGTTGTTTGTTTAGACGATGTTGACGTAGAGGTGAAGTGATTGAAGTTTTTGTTGTGTTTGGAGGGAAGAATAAAACGAACAACAAGGCTTTTATACTAAATTTTGGTTGATGGCTAATTTGAAGTCTAATCAGATTTGTGTGCCATTCGCATTTAAATTGTTTATTCAGTTTCATGTACCGTTAGAATTTAATTGCAAATTCTCGAAATATGTTTTTAATTACATATTTATAGAGGATATATTTATAATTTAATCACGTACAATCAGTATTCTTTCGGTTTCAAAAAATCGAACAGTTCCTCGGTTTCGGATACCTGAAGAGTAAACATTGTAATTTGTTAAGGATGTTATGGAATTATAAAATATCTTAGAAAATCTTGATCCCAATAATGTTTTTAATACTCCTTTGCCTTCGTATAGAGGCCCAATAAAACAAATATTTTATTAAAATTTCGTTTCGGTCCGATTTACTATTTATGACGTTCTGTTAGATAAGCTCAAATTCACAATAATGCCATAGAATATAACACTCCATACTGAAGCTTTATAGCCTTTTTAGAGGCCATAACAGAAGTCATCTTTAACTTGATTTAAAGAGTCCTCTAATTTAGATTAAAAAGTCCAGTGAACCTCACATTTATCATTTCTTTTTCTCCTTTCCTATACTTAAAAATGTCCCTATATCCCTTTCAAGCTTAAAAACTATACAAAAATAATAAATAAAAAAAATAATTCCAAAATTGAAGCAAAAATATAAACAAACAAATAAAAACCTTCCTTTATTCTTTCTTCTAATCTTCCCCTCAATCTTCTATCCAAACAAACCAAAAACAATCTCTTTTCGCTTTCTTGGCCATTCTTCTGCCTTTAAAGACGAATAGCTAAGAACACAAATTTCCTTTTATTTTATTGTCCAAAAAATTTTTTTTCTGTAAAAAAGGTTTATTTAGCTTTTAGTTTTCTTTTATATTTTTGCCTTTTTTGCCTTTTTTCGCTTTTTCTCATTTTTTTTATTTTTCCGTTTCGCCTACCTGATATTTGCAGGCAAACTTGTAACTCGTTCAAATTTTAATTAGAACTATTTTTTGGCTTATAGCATATCAAGACCTTTGTAAATAGGGTTCAACCACGATCCCATCTAACGCCTACCCCAACCCATGACCTGTTTAGTTTAAAACCTCTGATATTCTCTGTCAACTAATGTTATCGGATCCGGATATCTGAAGGTTTCCAACTATCCGACAACCTTTCATCCCTCAACAAACCCCAACCCCGAACTTTTTAACCTCGAAGGGTATAGGATCCACCATGATGATGTTGAATGATGATCCACGATAATGATGATGATATAATCATCCATCCATCCATCATCTATCCACCATGATCCACCAACCCTGCCTATAATACTTTAGAAAGTTTGTGGAGTGTCCGCAAAAGTCTATAATAGTACGCAAATATTTTTATTACATTTTTTTTACTTTCCCTTTTTTTCTTCCAAAAATCATCACTTTTTTGACAAAACCATCAAAACCTTTCAGCTCGTTTTGTGTGCCTCTATTCAATAATAAGCATTAAAAATATATTTAAAAGCATTTACTAGACAATAGAAAATAAAAAGAATTGCGCACAAAAACTTGTATATCAAAACAAAAACAGAAATAAAAAGTAAAATAAATTTATTTTTTTATTTTGACTTTTTGGAACTTTTTTTATCATTTTAAATTTTTATTTTTTGGTTGGGTGAATTTTTCTTATTAAAAAAATTTTTTATATTTTTAGTTATTTTATTTCATTTTTAGGAGGAAATTGTCTCTGTTCATTTTTTAACATTTTTAACTAAAATTCCGATTACTTTTCTATGTAATCTCAAACGTTTTTGGTATTTTTGAAGAACCAGAGGGCCAAAAAGTTGAGACCTTGAAGGGCCATAACTTGGCCTCCTTTTTTGACCCGCTTTATTTTTAGGATAAAGATAAGGCAGAGGACTTGAGGGCACTCCTGCCGTTTAAGGGGGCCGCAGTTTTCACAAATATAACGTGGGCCATCTGAAATTATGGGCCAAAAATAAGTGTCAGAGGACTGCTGCATCCTTAAACGGGTGGAGTGCCGTACTTGATCCTATGGACTTGATCCTGGGAACTTCCCGATGCAATAATGTTAACCGCTCGACCCTCCTTCTCACCTACTAATTGTTTTCTTTTTTTGATTTATCTGCTAGAATGGGGGAACACTTCGATCAACTTTTCGAGCTGTTAAAGCAAAAATACACAAACAAAAAATTTTCTTTCCCTATCCCTCTTTCAATAATTTAATTTTTAAAAAATCTGTTCTAACCAAAAATTAGCAAAATCGCTAATTTTACAATTTACCTAATTGTCTATACAATTACAAAATAAATTACAAATCAAGGTAATTTCCGACGGGGAAAAAGTAAAAAAATGTTTGATGACTCATTTAAAAATACACAAATTTATTGTTTAATTTACAACGCGCAACTATTTTAAAAGCAAAAAAAAGATTCTTATCACCGCTAATATTTTAATTTTTATTTTTGTTAATTTATTTTTAAACAAATTTTTTGTTCTATTGTTCTTTTAAACTTTTATTTAATGTAAAAAATTTATTCTCAAAAATATTGTTGATATTCCTTGGTGAAATTCATTCCAGTCTTGAGGCCATATTTTGTTCCACAACTTTTTTTGAATCTTAATCGACTTGAATAATGAAAGTAGAATCTAGCAAGGCCATTTTGTGAGTTACACCTATTGGCCCAAAATATGGCTTGAGACAAGCGGCTATATTGAAGCATCTTTTTTTTTAATTAAAAGAAAATTAAATCGTTTTAACAATTTTCAGAAAAGTTTGAAGAAACATGACATGGACACAAAGGGTGTGCCGTTTCGCCTTTCGTCTTTCGCCGAATCTTCGTCGTTTTTGGTGTTTCGACTCAACTTCCGTTTTTCGCTTTTTAAAATCAATTTCGGCACACCCATAGTCTTTTAAGTACCCATAAATTCTGTCTAAAATCTTCTTTAATTAAATTTATCTACCTAAATTGTGTATACCGGAGATTATTTGAAAGGTTCTCCAAACTTTTCTTAAAATAGTTAAAATATTTATTAAATTGAAATTTTTATTTATTTTTTGCTTTCTTTCATTTTAATTTTATCATACCACAAATTTGTATGTTGAAATTAAAAATATAAATCGAGTGACCACAAAATTTTGCAAAAAAATTTTTTAACGGAACTACCCAACGTTTCCAATTTTTACTAAAACGTTCAAAAATTATTTTCTGTTTTTTTATTGATAAGCAATTTATTTATTTATTGATAACCACTCCTATTATTTAAACACACCTAAAATAAGCAACAAAAATTCTTTAACGCCTTGTTTTTGAGGATTTTTCTTTCTTTTATTGTCCTTATTTTCAATAAATTTATACATATCACAGCGGGGAACCTAAAAATAATTTTCCCTAAATTCTCATATGATGAAAGAAACGTGAATACATATAAGAAATTAGGTATATATTTTTTGTCTATCAATCACTCGAAGGCTGTTTTTAAATCAAAAAAATTTTTTTTTGAAAATTTTTCGAAAATTTTTTTTATTTTTGAAAATTTCCGAAAATTTTTGAAAAAAATTTTCTAAAAATTTTTTTGAAATTTTTAGAATTTTTTTTAAAAGTTTTTGAAAAAATTTTGAAAATTTTCGGAATTTTTTTTGAAAAATCAATCCATTCTTTAAGCTTCTATTTCACACACATATATTTTTATTTATGCAACAACCCCCTATTTTTTGATTGCTTCTTCATTTCCTAATCCAATTTATCAATCAACATTCCATTTATTTTTTCCTTCGTTTAATGGCCATCTCTCTCTTTTACAAAATATTTTTTTATTTTCGATTTTCTATTCGCGCTAACATTTTTAATTTATTTTTTATAGGTAAATTAATGTAAAAATTAATTTATTTTTTTTGAAATTAGCTTCCTTCATTCTTTATAAATCAGTTTTTTTAACCCTTTATTATGATCAATCATTAGGTATACAAAGATTAAACTGAAAGTATTGTTAAGGGTTGGCGGATCCCGGAAAATCCATATATGTTTGAACCAAAAACTTTCGGATATTCAAACTTGTTTGGTTCGAGTACCTTAATTAATTAATACCTCTTCCCTATTAATTATCTGATTGGAATATCTACTTGAATATCTACTCTTTGGTTCGAATATTTACTGAATTTAACCTTCTCTCGAAAATTTTTTTTAAACTCCTTATCTCTAACTCCTTCCCTATTAATTATCCCTTCAACCAAAGGTTGGAACAATAATTACCCAGAGTAATTATTTTAGCATATACGGTAAATCTCATTCATTCCGAAGTAAATTGTGGACAGCTTTATCTTTTATTTTCTCAATTTTTAACAGTATTCCCCTAAAGCATCTTAACTTTTTTTTAAGATACTTTAAAAATTAATTTTTAAATTTACTGATTATTTACTAAGACTTTAAAAAATATTAAAAAATTTATTTTTTAATATTCTATTTTCGTGTCAAGTCACACGATTTTCCTTAAAATTTCCTCTAAAAAATTTTCTTTAAAAAATTTTTTATTATTTTCTGATTTAAATAAGGAAATAAATACACAAGTAAATCAATCATTTAATCGTTATTTTCTTTAATTTCTCCATTCCTGCTTTTGTTGATTTTTTATAAAAATTGGCCCAGTTGTTGACAAAAAAATGCCCATTTTTGGGTAGTTAATGGAGCGTTAAATATATTTTTATTTTTTTTTATTTTTGGCTTGGGAAAAGCTTTAGAAAAATATTTTTAAGGAAAAATTTTGAATATTTTTTTATTTAAATGGAGATGATTTTGTTAAAAAGGGGAGGGAGTTTTTTGAATATATTTTAATAAATTCAACAGGTTACCCAACTTTGAGGCTATTAAGCATACCCTTTTTTGTACGGAATTTAAAGGGGTATTTTAAAATTTAAAATATCAGGCCTTCAAGACAGTCTTATTTTAAAACTAGGAACACCAAAAATAGGATAATTTTAAAAAGTTGAGGCCATTGATATGTTGCTTGCTGCCATACTCTTTTAATTTTTTACAAAGTTTGTCCCTAAAAGTCGCTTCCATAAGATTCCATGTTTTTAACTTTAACTCTGCTTACACCCCCGGAAGATGCTCTAGGAAGTTTCTCATTTTTTGACTCAGATTTATTTTTAAATTTAGTATCAAAATTTAAAAAATCAAGAATCTGAATCTGTTTCCGCCTTCCAAAGAATTCCGCTTTTTTGGAATTTCTTTATAATTTTCTTTAAACTTGTTGCTTAAATTTATTGTATAATTAGGTTAAAATAATTTTTCCTTCTCAATTTTTCCCCTCTAATTATTCTTTAACTTTTTCTTTTCTTATTTTAATTTTCTTGTTAAAACCCCTTCTTTTCTGCCACATTTTTTTCATTGTCTTTTTATGCCAAAACCCCCCACGTCTCCTTGGTGAACGGGTCTTTAACAGGCTTTCAAAACTTTTTTTGCCAAAGATATTTTCCTTTTTCATTTTTTTCCTTTCATTATTGAAGCCTTAACTTAATTTTTAAGTTAATTTTTTGCTGGTATTTAGTTTATTTTTGAATGATTTTTTGTAAGGATTCCAGACGTAAATACATAATTTTTACTAAAATAGCAAAAGAAATTTTTCGTCATTCATTTTTTAGTAGTAATTATTAAAAGCCGAAAAGGAATTTATGCTAGGACTTGAGCTTTTTCCCGAAACTTGGGCTTTACCCCTTTCATTATTGAAGCCTTAACTTAATAAAATGACAAACGAATCTCATTAACCAAAAAGATTTTTTTGACATTATTCGTTATTTTTCCTTATTCGGTTAGACAAACCTTCCTGCGTAAAAAATTCTTTTCTCTTGCGGTCAAGCTCCAACCAGGAATGACACAGATTATCCGAAACCGGATATTCGAACCCTCTCGATGAGACGCATCGAATGGACTTAAATTATATATTTTTACCCATAAGTCCATTAACTAGTAAAAAATAAATGCTTATGATTTAAGCGATATCCTTACTATTTTTTGAATTTGTTTTTATTTTTATAAAAAAATTTTTCCTCAACTTTATTCTATTTTTATTTATTTTTAAGCGCTCAGAATCGCAACAACAACAAAAAGAAAAAAATAATAATTTTTCTCCTTCCCCTCAACAACAATTTTCCCCAAAATTTTCTGATAAAAAACAATCTTCCCCCTCGTCAGCAGCCATTGGCCGACACACCGCTGTGCCAGTGCTCCCACCGAGCACGCTTTTATCTAATGGGCCTAAACCACGTCTTTGCCTTTTAATTAAGGGAAGGTAAAGAGAAAAAGAAATTTTTTTGAATTGAATTTAAGAATGAAATAACGGTCGTATCTTGTTTGTAAATACCCCCTAAGGAGGCTGAAAATTTTGGTTACCTTCTATTGTAGGGTTATAATGGGATGTACCATATGTGAGGCTGCCTTACAATGAGGGGCATCCTAAAATGAGGTGTACCCAATATAGGATTTATCTTATAATGAGGCCTGACTATTAGAATTGTCCACATTAATCGCACACATTCTTTAAGTCCAAGCCAAGAATTCGGCTTCAGTTTGCACGCTGAAGGCAACGGGCATTTTATTGGGGCAGTCGATTCTGATGGAATTGCGGAGAGAGCTGGACTGGTGAAATTTAATTTTTTCTTAATTTAAAAATTTGTCACAGGTGACAGGGCAAAGAATAGTTGGAGTAAATGGCCATTTGGTATATCCGAATACTTCTCATATGGTATATTAAAATTTTTAATTTGTGTGCGCCGGAAATAGAATTTGGAGGAGTAAGCACAAATCCTGCTTTCGTTCACAACGTATACGTATTACATCAACAAAAGAACCCGACTTTTTTCAAATATCCCGACTGAGCTACCGTGGCGGAGAATATTATCACATTAACCTCTCTTGTTCTTAACCTTCTCTTTAAAAACCCCGCCTAATAAACGTTTAAAAAGTACCCAGACGGATCACCCTTATCCCTTACGGCAGGAATTGGCCTGAGAATTTTATTACTAAGCTGAAACCTCAATTAATTGATCCCAAGATCTCCGGCAAAGCACTAGAAATTTTAACTCTAATAATTAAATAATAAAAAGGATATTGTGCAAATTATTCAAAGAGAACCTCTCCGAACAGAATTACTTGTTGCATCTGAACAAGTTGATCGTTTTTATAAGGAATATGGACTTGGTTTGCTTTTTTTGAAAAAAGAAACAAAAATTTTGTAGCATTCTCTTATGACTACGTGCAATTTTACGACCCCGTTGTTATGCGCAATGGGAATGGGAAACCCCCGCAGTTGGGTGGAGCGGCTGCAGTCCGTCCCAAACAATCCCCCAATGCTGTGAAGGTGAACAGACTAATCTACTTAATTTTTTTTAATTTTTCTGGTTTCAGAACCAAAATTATGAAAAAGGAAAAGCTGTGCAGAGGAGTAGAAGTGGTAGTCGATCTGTGGAGAGAAACCCTTCTAATAAAAATGTAAATATTATTATTAAGAGTATGTCTTTTTACTAGAGACCTGTGTTGGAGGGTCATACAATAATTGAGTTCGTATCTCACAAAATATCTCGCTACAGAGATTTTTGTTATAGATCTTGTCTCGATTTGGTCTCTAATTAATAACTGAAATGCTACGATTTCCAAGAAAATGCTACGATTTTCTTGGCTCATTAGCTAGCTATATTTAACTCTGGTTACAGTAGCATCTGGATATAAGTGCAGGAGAATATTATCCCATTAAGCATCTCTCATATTTTCACGATTTTTTACCGACTTCCTCCTTTCTGCTTTAATGGTTAACAAACAAAGGATATGTATAAGGCATCTTTCGATAACTGTCTTTATACATGTATTATCCCCTCATGTCCGATTTCTCTCAAAAATAGAAACAAAGACAGATTACTTTTAGAATGGCCATGCTATTCGTGGACGTGGTCAATCACTTGGAAAAAGGCCCCCAACACCTTCAACAACTTATTTGGTAATTCTAAATTTAGTTACTATTTAACGCTTTTTCACTCTACATATTTTGCTTTACTAATTATCATCTATATTTTATCACGCTTTACTAATTTCCAAACACTTTTCTCTATTTCTTAGTTAATTTATAATCAAGAAAATTATTAAAATTCACAGGAAGTTTTGGCCTTTTAAAAGCCTAATTAAATAAAGCATTGTGGAAATGGTTCGACTAGATCTCGGCACAACTCCTTGAAACCCAATTCTGAAAAACCAAAAAATATCGGATCGAGCCGAGCCTTAATTACAACCCTTGGAAAGGGTATACTCAAACCCCCAAAACAGTAGATGCGGGGAGAGACTTTCTCCTCACGTTATGAGGAGGGCAAGTCTCTCCTCTCTGCCTAAATTCATTCTAAAATCGAAAGCCTTTCAGAATATAACAGACATACCCCTAGCTTTTTTAAAAATATATTCCCCAATTAACTCATTGTAATGAGAGTCATCTTTTAAATATTTTCAAGTCCTCCTCTGAACAAATTAATGGACATGTAGCCGTCCAAATTGAAAAACGTTCGGATAACATGACTTCTATTGAAATTGGAGAGGTTTCTAAAAAAATATTTTTATTATTCAAAAAAATGAAAAAAATGATAGATTGATGATTCTGAACCAACAAAAATAATTGATGAAAATTCTCAACATTTATTTGGTGTTGGCACACCCCCAAGCAGTAGATGCGAGGAGAAGTTGAAAAATGGGCATCATTCTGTGAAAAATGGAGGAGGGAAAATTACTAATGGAGTAGCTGGAAAGGGAGGAAGAGGAGTTGTTGAACATGTCGAAAATTCTGTAAAAATTTTTAAAAATATTTTGGACACAAACTACAAACTATAAAAAATATTTTGAGCACAGACTACAAACTACAAAAAATTTAAAATTAAGCACTCTGTCATTTATTTTTAATTTTTCATTCATTCTTCTTAGTTAACTGACTTGTGATTTTATTTTTAAATTAAAAAAAAATTTTTGCAGAAGCATGTAATAGCTGATGGGCCTGTTTATTCAACTGATTCTTCTGTTAAACCGCCTCATCCAATTGCCGCCCCTAGAACTACTCCTAGACCCGAACGGCGGTACTCACCTCCTCAACCATTAGAAATTTATCATCCTTCTCAAATACAACAGGCAAATATTTTTTAAAGTTTGAAAAAATGGGTGTTAGGGATGGGACTTGAAATACCATTGGACCACACTTATATGTGCAGACCCTTGGGCTGTCTAGATTCCTGAAGATCAGGAATTCACAATGTTATTGTGACGGAAATTCCTATTTTCAAAATTGGGAACTGAAGATTTCCGAACCTGTTGACCCAGAAAACACAAGGAAATTAAACTAAAAAATTCGTAACTTGGACTTGAACTCCGGACATACGGGAAATGTTTAGGACAATTTGGGTAGAAAAATGTTTGGAGGAAAAAATGTTTGGGAGACAACCTATATAAGGTTACTTTCGAGGAACCCCCATCTTGACCAGGAATTTTGAGTGCCATTTATAGGTCTTTAATTAACCTAAAATTTAAATTTTAGTATGATCCAAGTCCACTTTCTCTCCAATCAGACTCTACTCAATCAAGAACTAGTCTTTACAAAAGTCGAGGTAATTGGCCAAAAAATAGATTAAATAAATTTTATTTTTAGACTCCGAAAAGAGTATTTTTGCTTTAAATGCAAAAGAAGCCCGTCAATTAATTTGTTATAGAAAAAAAGATCCTCGTTTGGCCGAACAAATGTCTTTGGGTAATTAAATATATTTTATTTAATATAATTTAATTTTTTTAGAAGAAAAACATCGACTAATAATGGAGCTTTGAAAAGAATTTTAAAAATATTGTAAATTATTTTTACATAGAAATATTTTCTCTAACTTCTATAATTTTCTCTTATATTTCCCTTATCTCTAATAAACTTTTTAATAAATAAAATTTGTTTTCATAAAAAATATATTAAAGGTAATATAAAATAAGCCCGTAAAGGTTCCAGAGCCGTTCCAATTTCCCCGACATCTCATGTTCATAATTAGAGGTCGGAACGGGTCCGGGACCCGGACCCGTTTCCCGGTTTTCGGGTCCCTTTTCCCGGTTTTTTTGAAGCAACCGGGATGAAACCGGGAACGGGAATTCCCGGTTTTCCCGGTCCGGGTCCCTCCCGGTCAACTTTCAGAACCCGTTTCCCGGACCCGGTCCCGGCCATTTTTATACCGGGAAACCGGGAAAAATATTTAGTGTATTAAATCTGAAAAATTCTCAAAATTTTCGCCTACGGCGCTGGAAAAGTAAGAAATCTGGCCTCTTGGCCTTCAAAATTCGCAAAATTTTCGCCTGCGGCGCTGGAAAAGTAAGAAATCTGGCCTCTTGGCCTTCAAAATTCGCAAAATTTTCGCCTGCGGCGCTGGAGAAGGGAGAATTCTGGCTTCTTTGCCTACGGACACGAGTTGAATTTTTTGTATACGAGTTGAATTTGTGTATAAAGGATGCTTTTAGAAAAGAGAATCGGTCTTCCATCCCATAAACTGTTTCAAGTAAGCAGTGTTTATAAATTTCAGATAACTCGTACTTACTCGTACTTGTGAAAATAAGCAAAGAATCTAAAATTTTTATGATTTTTTGGAGTTCATGACACTAATTTTAAATTTAAAGCGTCGTATGCAATAATTTTTGAATCTTGGAAAGCTTTGAAGCCATAAATCAACCTACTTCAAAACTTTTTGCGCCGTAGTCGAAAATCCTTTAATCGTCGATATCCTTTAATCGTCTAAAATCCTTTTATTCCTCGATATCCTGTCAAATCCTCTTCCATATTCACTTAATCCCGTAATATCATTTCAAATCCTATAATATCCCCTTAAATACCAGTATATCCCACTTAATCCCACTTAATCTGCTGATATCTGTCCAAATAAAAAATCAAGAATCAAAGCCTGGATCCAGGCAAAAATAATCCTTGATTTTTCCTTGACTCAAGGCAAGGAAATTTTGGTCAAGGTACCCAAGATTCTGGTCAAGGTACCCAACCGAAATCAAGGTCAAGGTTTTATGAAAATCACGCTCTCTAGCATTTACTTACTTTAATTGAGGTTATTTAGAATAAGTATAGAGGGATAGTTGAAAAATACAGCCCCATGTGGAAAAATACAGCCCCATTTCAACTAATTGAGAATTTCCCGGTTTCCCGGCCGGGACCCGGTCATTTTTGACCGGGTTGAAACCGGGAACGGGAATTCCCGGTTTTCCCGGTCCGGGTCCCTCCCGGTCAACCTTCAGAACCCGTTTCCCGGAACCCGGACCCGGTTTTTTCAAAATTCCGACCTCTATTCATAATAAAATTATGGGCGAAAGACTGCCTTTTCATTAAGAGATATGACTGATATAAAAACAAGCACCTACTAATCCTTATGCTTTTTATTAATTTTTAAATTGAATTTTTAGTTTTAGTATTTTTATTCCTTTTATATAAAATCATTTGTCTCTTGATTTGTTCAAGAAAAGAATAAAAAATATTTTTCAAACATTCTGGAAATTTTATTAAAAAAACAGGCATTAATAAGCAGAATCAAATACACTGTCCACATGTCTTTACTTGATAAAACATAAATAGTCCTCAAGGGTGTGTGTAAAAATTAGGTTCGATTGTAAAAATATTTGTTTATTTAATCGGCAAATACCCATCAATATTTAAATTAAGAATAATAAACATTTAAATTTTTAAATTCTTAAGTTTTTTGAGGACCGAATCTCCGAAAAATCCTGTAAAATAAATTGACAAGAATATAAATGTTTGGAGCTTGATTTTAATGTGAAAAATTTCAGTCTTGATGTCATAAGGTTCATATTTGATACCACCAAGTTTTGATTTAATTTCGTATTTGTTGTCACGAATATTTTGTTTGATGTCCCGTTTAAGTGAAGACAGTTGATTCTAAATACAAGAATTTTTTCTTTAATTTTATTTCCGGATAGGGCCTTCCCCGTCTCCGTTTAGGTCAGAAAACCGTTCCTGCCCTATAAGGTTACCGCAGAGCTATAACTTCGTTTAAAGTTATCAAATCCGGGACGCCATGGCATGGTTCGATGCACCTCAACGAGCTGAGTCGAACTATACCATGACGTCCCGGATTCGACAATAATGAACGAAGTTATAGCCCTCCTCCCTTCATATGTATTTTTTCTTAGGAAATTTTCAATTTGCAAAAACCAAAAAATACTTTAGTCGCAAACGTCGTCCGCAAACGTCTTTTTGCCTGCTCTCCTTTTCCATCCTTGCAATTTAATAATTTTTTCAACCTAATATCTCACATTAAAATCCCTCAATATCCTTTTAAAATCCTCTCTTCGAGACTCTATAGTTTAATATTTTGGTCAAAAATCGATACCTTTACAGCAAAAAAAGCGAAGAAGCGGCCACAAAAAGAGATAACCCGCCAGCAAGGCAAATAATGTGTCTCCGTCCGTAGAGAGGGTATTAAAAGTTGGGGGGTTTTTAAGTATTTCTCTATTTACGTTTTACAAAGAAAGTAAGAGAAAACCCCCCAAAGTGTGTAGAAGTATTTTTATTTTTCGTTGTTCCTCTTTGAAGGAATGGGCTGACGGAAATTTTATCTGTGAGAGTGTATTTGCCTATCCATTCTTTTTTTTACTTTATTTTACTACTACATACTTTGACAATCCCAAAGGGATGGGAAAATATACTATTTACAAAATTGCTCTAAAAATACGTGAAGAAACGTAGTATGTATTTTTCCGGAAAGAGAGGATGTTTTCATCTCTTCAGAATGTGAAACTAACCTTAAAACAAACGTATGTGTATTCTTCTAATCTCTTCGCCTTTTCAATTTAATATTTAAAAATTATTTGTTAGGATTTTTAAAATTTAGACTCGATCTTACATTCTTGTCACCAGGGCTGTGCGTCAAAATTTTCGCGTGGCGCGCCAATTTTAAAAACACGCCAAAAATCGGCTAAAAATGGACGCCAAAACGACATGACGCACAGCCCTGCTTGTCACACTTAAAATTCAAAATTTAGGGTTATTTCTTAATTGTTCTTAATTCAAAATTTTTCAATAATATTTCCTAGAAATTAAAGGTTTTTATTTCCTTTCCTTCTCATTCGGGGCAAAAGATTATCAGCAAAAGATTATCAAAAAATGTGATAATTCAATGTCTCTCATATTTTCCTGATTGTTTATTGAATCACTGAAATTAATATGTTAATCCTTGTTCTCACACAATAAATAAACTGCCTACATATTACAGACTTGTAAACTTGAATTTATTACAATTTTCAGATATAATCAGTTATGTTGCATTTTATTAGAAAATAAACTTGTTCAGATTATTTTATATTTTAAAAACAAACTTTTAGCCATTTTAAGTTCAAACTTAAAACTTGAAAATGTGATAAAAAAAGTAAAAACTTGAGACAAACTTAAAACTTAAGTTTTTACTTAAATAAACTTTTTCCGCTACAATTTTAAAGTTTTATTAACTTTACAAACTTAAGCAACCTCAAACTTGAAACTTAACTTAAAACTTAAGTTTGTTCGTTTAAATTAAAATTTATTGATCTTTACTCGACAAAAAATGCATAGTTAATATTTTTCTTAACTAATTATTTAAACCTTATTATTCAGCTTTAATCTTTAATTACCTATTTTTAATGGGAATAACAAGTCTTATTGTTATGCTGGTTGTTAATTCAACAGCTTATTGTTAAAGTAAGTGTATTTTTTTAATTAAAAAATTCCCCTAATTAAAAAAAATTTTTTTCAATTAAAAAAAAAAAATTTTTTAATTATTTTTAAAGTTTATTTCTCATTATTTTACCCTTTTTTTGAAAAATTATTGTTCCATAAATAATAAATAAAATTGTTTTGACAAAATAATTATTTATTTTCATTTCCTTCTCAACAAATAAAATATTAATTTTTCTTTTTGTCTCATTAAAACAAAGGATTTATATTTAATATTGTGGTCATCATTTGGTTGCTAAGGGTGACCACTAAATCTCTCTCTCCTTTTTATTTTAAACCAAGTCTGTCACTAACAATAAACTTCTCTTTCAAGTTTTATTTTAAAAATAAATATAATTCGCAAACTTAAAAACTTAGAGAAAGAGAAGAAAAGTTTTAAAGAGCAATCTTAAGTTTTAAGAAAATAAAGCTTATACTTTAAGTGTGCACTTAAAGCTTTGAGAAGCGGACGTTTTATGTCGCTTTTATAGTGAGGGAATGACCAAAATTATTTTTTAAAATTTTTTTATAGGAAAAATGAAAATCCCATACACTTTGTTAATCTTTAAGGACATTTCCTTTTTTAAATTTCTGTTAAAAATTGTGAAATGTTTCAAATCTTTTTTTGTTATTTTTAAATTATCATCTTTCCAATTATCCTTAAGAGAAAATGCTGTTTTCTTAGAATATTCTAAATATTTACTATTAAAAAATTAATATTGAAAAAATACATATTAAGCAAAAACAAACAGATGTTTAAGGATAAATTAATTTCTGATCTAATGCAATAATAAAACCAAAGACCAGAGAACATATTCTGAAGGGATGCTCTCAGATTTTTCTTTTTTATATTTTATTATCGACCACCTTATATCTTTATCCTTTTCTAAAAAGAACTTATTCCCGTTATAACCTAAACTAAAGAAAGTGACGACATTCTTGTGCTAGATTTTTTGGTATTTAATTGATTATTGTTTCTCCTGTACCTCATCTATCTA
Source organism: Meloidogyne incognita (assembly GCA_036172945.1). Lineage (NCBI taxonomy): Eukaryota > Metazoa > Nematoda > Chromadorea > Rhabditida > Meloidogynidae > Meloidogyne > Meloidogyne incognita. Next base: position 4,220,213 of record JARQAC010000010.1, read on the forward strand.
AAAATCTCAAATCTCGGCTTAATAAAGCCATAATATTAAATATTTTTTAATTTATAGAACAATTTTATATGATCCTCAATGATTTAAAAATTTCGAAAATTTTTAAAATTCTTTAAATTTAATATTTTCAAGATGCAATGACCGTTCATCGTCCAAACAATGTCCATTCAGCAGTTCAAAGGCTCAATCGTCCCCCTTCCTCTACTGGAAGGCCAAAAACAACAACAGCTTCTTCAACTTCATTAAGCGTCTCTCAAATTTCTTCTCAATCAACGAGTAGTAGCTCAGGGAATGAATGTGTTAAAGTTGTTGTTAGGTCAGTCTTAAGACTGTATCCAAATCCCATTGCTTTTTTTCGCAATCGTATTTTCCTACATATCCCCACGTTTCTTCTGGTGCTTCCAACCTCTCAAGAATTACCCCTCAAGGATCAGGAAAGTCTCCAATTATACCTTTCCTCTTTTCACATATCTGGGCTTCTTAATGGCATTCAATCTTATCAATCCTTTTATATATCCCAGTTACTTCTCCATCCCTCCCAAACTCTTCCCAGCTCTTTGGAATCAATCCGTGAACTTCGGCAGTATAGAGTGGATCAAGCTATAACAATTATCATTTCCATTACTACTTTCATTACAGATGCCGACCTCTCTCTTCTTCCGAACAAGCTCAAGGGCACAATTGTTGTGTTAACGTCGACTCCAAAAGTGGCATTATCGAATTAACAAATCCTCAATGCCCTGACGAACCAGCAAAATGTTTTTCCTTCGATTCTGCCTTTGATCTGAATTCCAAACAATTGGATGTTTACGATGAAGCTGTTAGACCAATTGTTGATTCGGTACTTCAAGGATTTAATGGCACTGTCTTTGCTTATGGGCAAACTGGGACGGGAAAAACATACACGATGGAAGGGCCGAGCGGAATTGGAAGTAGGAAAAATAAATTATTATTTGCCTGATAATTAAAGATATAATGAGAGTGATTGAATGTGAACAGTGATCACGCTAGGAAATTTCTTCCCTTTTAAATAAAAATTTTAATAAAATCCTTAAAATATTCCATGAAAAATATACATGGGATTGGAAAATAAAAAAACCGTGATATTGGAACAGCTGGTAGTCATCGTGCTGGATATATCTCCTAGAACTAGCTCTGGAGCAAAAAATTTAAAGACTACGGAGCCGGAGCCACAAAACGCCCAATAATCGGCATTGGTAATTATTGCTACCACATTCAGGTGCATTACCGACTATGCTAACTTGGCGATTACTATCTTCACTTTTTTAATCTTAAATCACACTCTAGGCTTTCTAAATTTAAGCCATTTATATCTTCAATTAATTTAAACATTTTCTATTCAGAGAACATTGCTTCAGATCAAAGAGGTGTCATTCCCAACTCCATAGATCAAATATTCCAACATATTGCTCAATCACCTCCTTCCCTTCAATATCTAGTACGTGCCTCTTTTTTGGAAATATATCAAGAAGAAATTCGCGATCTTTTAGACAAAAGTGGGGGAACTGGTAAATATTTTCCTTAAAATTTGTCTCAAAAATTTGACAAAATTTCCCTTTAGGAAAACGCTTAGAATTAAAAGAAAGGCCAGATGTGGGTGTTTATGTACGCGATTTGAGTTCATTTGTTACTCAAAGCGTTGAAGAGATTGAACATGTATTAAAAGTTGGTCATTCTAATCGAAGCGTTGGAAGAACTAATATGAATGAACACAGCTCTAGATCACATGCCATTCTTGTTTTGACTGTGGAAAGCTCTGAAATTGGGCCGGATGGACAGCCACATATTCGAGTGAATTAAAGAAATTTTTTAAAAATAATTATGGAGGAGATTATAAAGAACAAGCCTTATTGAGAAAACCTTTAATTGTTTATGCCCGACCAAAAATTAAAAGACAAAATTAAACTTTATGTATTTCTCCATAGCGATACTACCACAGAGCCATAACTGTTAAAATACGTCAAATAGTGCCAGAATTGTCTCAGCCCTACTTTTATAAATCTTGTTTATCTGGCAAGCGATAAGTGGGCTAAGGTATATGGGGGGGGGGGGGGGTAGTAAACAAGACGAGAGACATTTTTAAAAATGGAATCTCCTCATTTTTACGTTAAAGGAGATAACAATAAAATTTATTTTAATACCTTCAGAAAAATATGGAGAATACAGAAAAATTAAATTTTTAAATCAAGGTTGGTCGTCTAAATTTGGTTGATTTGGCTGGCAGTGAGCGCCAAAGCAAAACAGGCTCTGAAGGTCAACGATTTCGAGAGGCTACAAAAATCAACCTTTCCCTGTCTGCTCTAGGAAATGTTATCGCTGCTTTGACAGATCAACAAAGTTCTCATATTCCTTATAGAGATTCTAAGTTAACCAGATTGCTACAAGATTCCCTTGGCGGGAATTCTAAAACTGGTAATATTTCTTTTTAAATATCTGAAGCCTGTCCAAGTCGAAGAATTTTTTCAAAATAGCAGACTAATTATAAACAACCCCTAATACTATTAATGACAAAAAACTAAGATTACAGTGCATACCGAAGAATCAAAGGATTGAGTAAAGATTTAAGACAGATCTAATGTATTAGTCTGACTAAAACTATTCCCGTTCTTCTAAACTTCAATGTTTAGAGAAATTTATTTGAATGGGTGATGGAATAGAACCATCTAGGAACTGATAAATTTAGAGCACAACTTGTTTGATTTTTTATTATTTCATGTTCCTTCAGAAAGTACGGACATAATAAAAAAGAAAGAAATATGTATAAGTTAATTTAGTGCTGAAAATCGGGGTGCACCTAGCCTTATATGGTTTTTTACTGTTTTCCAAGGATCCGTTAATATTTTAAACAAATTCTAGTTATAATTTTCTGTTTAAAGTGATGATTGCAAATATTGGCCCAGCTTCCTACAATTACGAAGAAACTTTATCTACACTTCGTTACAGTTCTAGGGCTAAACAAATTCAGAATAAGCCAATAATAAACGAAGATCCAAAAGATGCTCTTCTTCGCGAATTTCAAGAGGAAATTGCTCGTTTAAAGACTTTATTAGAGCAAAAAGGTATTGCCATTAATTACCTTTTCTTAGATAACTACCCAGTCCTTAGAGATACCGTATTTCTTCAAATAGTCCCCCACCCTCGATAGAGCCCCCACTTCCTAATACAGCCCCGGTTGGTTGAAAAATAGACACATGGGGCTGTATTAGAGAAAATACGGTATTTTTGTAAAGCATTCTTCCCAAGATGGATTTTCTATAAGTACAGACACAAGGATTTGGTCTTGTACTCGTTAATTATCCCATCCCATAACTTATCCCTCCATTTTTCTGCCAAAGCTTTCTCAGGGCATTCTTCCCTTTGATCCTATTTAGTCCTATTTGATCTCAATAAAAAATTAAAGGAACCAAAAGACGTCAATCACGTCACAACAATAATGACCTTATATTACAAAATGGGTCCAAAATGGATACAAGTACTGATCTGGCAGAAAAGGAAGCAGAAGGAATTTATAGAGAAAAACAGGCAAAATTAGAAATGGAGAGACAACGACTTTTACACAATAATCATATCATTGTAGAAGAAAAACAACGGATTTTGTCTGCCTTAACAGAACGTGAACAAGAATTAGAACGGGAAAGGCAAGAACAACTTTCCCTTACAGCAAAAATTAGACAAATGCAAAGCAAATTGCTTTCGGGTGATGGAAATTTACTTGATAGAACGAGAAAACAGGAAACTTTGTTGGGACAGAGGAGGGCTGAATTGGCTGAACAAAGGGTTTTTATACATAATCGGACCTCTTTCTTTGATAAACCCAATACTAGGTAACAGCTCGATATAAGAGACTTTTTGGAAACGAGGAAGCTCAAGTAATATTCCTAATTTCGGGAAGCTCCTGATTTCATTAGTAACAGTTTTGCCTGTTGTAGTAGCCGTAACACTTTCGACGGCTACAACAAATTCGGCGGCTACCCATGAGATCCCCGCTTCCCATTTAGTTTAATAATTTCTATTCTGACTTGTGCTTTTAATAATTATGTAGAAATTAACATAAATTTGATTTGCTGCTGACAAATTAGTGAGGGAGTTGATAGTTCAGGGAGTTGCCTTCACCTTAACCTTGCCAAATTCTAAAAACATATGTATCTTAAGGTATATCTAGTTTTGAGTGTATCTTATATGTAATGAGGTCCGACGTATAGAAATTTTTTTATGATTTTTTTGTTATTTTAGAGAAGAGAACGAGAAGTTTTGCAAAGATTAGAAATTCAAGAATTGGAAACAGCAGAAATTAAACAAATATTTGCTAGTTTACAACAAGAAGTTGAAGCAAAGAGGAGAAAATTTCAAAAATTAAATAATAGGCTACAACAAATGCGGCTAGAATTGCGTGATAATGAATTAACAAATGCAAGTGAACGTCAAAATTTAGAACAAACAGTTCTTGAAATGAACAAAGAATTGGCTTTAAAGTAAGGGAAAGTAATACTATCTAAGGACATACCCGATTCCGACTCCCTAATCGGGAAATTTTCCCAAGTTTTTGGCCTCTCGACTCCCAATGTCAATTCCCGACTAAGTTGGGAAATTTTTATACCCCTAAGTAGGGTTGTCAGCCCCGGTACATACCTATAGTGTGAATGGAACATAACTAATATAGGTAGTCTGAAGGGAACACGTCTGTATTCTGAAGGGAAGATAGATATTGTAGATATTGTCTTATGTAGTATAATGTGGGGCCATTAACGTTGGATATCGTTTAGACTGATCACTTAGCAATTGGATAAATTTTAAATGATACGAGTTTTAAACTAGGTGTATTTGGTTGTATCTTATATGTAATATACAGCTTTTGATTATTTATTTTTAAGATGGCTTATCATCGATAATTTCATTCCTTCGAATGTAGTCGAAAATATCAAAGAGAAGGCACAGTTTGATGATAATGAACATCAATGGATTATCAGAGAAGGCCCCTCTAATCAACAAAATTTTTTGATGGAACGTCGGCGCTCTATTCTTGTCGAAAACGAGGGTGGAGGGTTGGAAAGGCTAAATCTTAATAATAGTCCTCAACAAAATTTTAATTCTCATTTGAGAACAACAATGGCTGATTCTGGATTGGGAAGGTGACTCAACTTTTAATCCTCACCCCCCCCCCCCCCCCCCATTTTAATTTTACTTTTTATTTAGTAGCAATGGTTGTTCATCAACCCAAGGGCCATCCGATGCTAGTTCTCAGGAGGACGGAGGAGTGAATTCAAATGATGTTGTGGATTTTGCCGAGCAAAGTACTTCTCAGCACGAGAATGCTTTTATTTCCCCCGCAAGATTATTGAAAAGACCGGTAGATATTTTTTAAGAGAATTATTCGAATTGTGTTTTAGATGGCATTCTCTGGAACAACCCGCCCTATTTCCAATTGGGAAATGGTACTTCTTGGCAAACTTAAAAATCAACTAACACGCTCAAATTCAAAACAACATTCTAGATATCCTCCAAATATAAAAATGAGTCAATTATCTAAAAATGGAGAATTGCCAGAATTTTTAATTTATGATGAGGTGAATTAATATCATTTTATGAAGTAGAATTATACTGTAATTTTAAACCCTTTAACTACATAGCATTAGTATTAAGTTTCAGATTTTCTAATTTTATTCCCTTTCACAAACTTAAGTTTTAATGAGGTTTATTTTAATTTATACTTAAGTTAATAAATTATTAGTTATCGAAAACTTAAGTTTTTAAGTTTTAATTTTATTTAAGTTTTAATAAAAAACTTTTTTTACAACCTTAAAACTTGAGCTTAAAACAAGTTTACACTGAAATTAAATTAAAACTTTTTCCTCTTATAGTCTAAAATCCATCTCCTTTTGTGTCTCAAATCCGCCTAATTAAAAATAATTTAATTAATTTAAGGTTCTCCGTTCTTGTTCCCAAAATTTATTAACATTCCAATCCCTGTCCCCATACGGATCTCAAGTTAATTCTAACTTGGAAGAACAACAAAGACCCCCTACAAGATCAGGCAGGACATCAAAACAGCCAACCCCAAATTCAAAAATTCAAAGATTTGTTGTAGATACTTCTCGAATTCCAATACCTACCCAAAGAAGTGCTAGCAGAGATAATATTAATAATACAACGACAACATTGTCTAGACCAATGTCTGCTGCAAGTAGAAGAAGGGGTTCACTTGCGAGGGGTTCACAATCTTCTTTAATTAGTTCTGCTACTCTAAAGCTTTGCAATAATAATCAAAATAGTCAACAAATGTATTTCTTTTAAATTATTGTTATTTGGGTTTTAAGCCCTTCCAATACATGAGATTATAAAATAATTATGGTTGACTTAGTTTATACTTTTACAAGACCAAAGGTTTAGGCATCATGTTATGACCATTTATAAGGAAAGTCAGCTTTAACTGGTCTTATACAGAAAATTCTTTCTGTTAGAAACTAGGGTTGTTTTGAGAGATTCTTGAAAATTCTCCGTCAGTTCTCCCCGAAAAGTTATCCCCGTGCCCCCCCCCCCCCCCCCCCGTCTGGGAGTAACACTATTGGAAACTACGGATATGAGTAAGATACGAGCAATCTCTTGCTTTTCTAACTCTTCTAGAGCAATCTCTACTTTCTGTCTCTATTATAGATACCTAGACCCGTTAGGTTTGGAGAAAAATTTTAAACCAAGTCTCTTAAACGAGTGTTTATAGTTAAAAAATTTCTTTCATCTTGTATTCTTTTAGTTCCAGCCCAGAAAATTTATTGCTAAATCAAAATGGACATTCCAATAATAATTCAAAAAACTTGCGTGCCCGCAGCGTGTTCAGCAGCAGCAACAACAATTTAATTTTAAACAAAAACAACGAAAAAGGAAACAACAAAAGAATGGCAGAATCTGCCTCGAGTGCCTCCTCCTTTTTAGAAGGAAAAATTGGAACAACAATTGTACAAAGAGCCCCAAGCAGTCCAGCAATTTCTGGACGTATTCCAATTCCCCTTCAACCAAATTACCCAAAAGCAAGAGGCCTTGTTGGAGGGGGAATAATTGGTGGAGGTGGAAGCAGAAAATGAATAAATTGGAGAGGAAAGAGATTTGGGAATATTTTAAGGTGAAAATTAATTTGTAAAATCACTCGTGGGGTTGGGGGGATGCAAGAACGGGTAAATGAGGAATTGAAGAAAATAATTTTGTGGGAAAACCGTAATCCCGGGGAAACCCGGGATTAAAAAATGGAGAGTATAGGTAGGAGGTAACGGGGATGTGAAACGATAATACTAAGGGCTATATAATTGGTTAAAATTGAAATTTACATTAAGGCAATTAATTCACCATATAACAACGACTTTTATCAAAATTTATCTGAATCAACTACGCGTTTACAACAAAAATCACCATCAACTAACAACACTTCAAAAATCCCTTTATTTATTGGACGTTCTTTACATTTTGGAATTTATTCAAAAAATAAGACAAAAAAATTATTAAATAGTAAAAATAAAGAAAAACAATTGTTCAAGTCTAATAATGAACAACAAATCGTTCCCTTTGTTTATTCTTCATGTGCAAGTTCAAGGTGTTTTACCTTCTAAATTTTTTTCTGATTCTTTAACGTTTTATTGGCTCAATCTTTACTCGCTAGATTTTACACGGGATTGGCATATCCTGGGATATGGTTGAATAATCCTAATATTGGATCCGCCAACACTAGTTTGCCTTTAGAAAAGGCTCTAGTTTCCTTTTATTTAGAGGCTGTTGTTTCGAAGACGAACCGACTGAAGAGCCGGAGATTTTTTGGTTCTGTATTTCAGTTCGGTTCTGGATATCCGACTGAAGAGCCGAAGATTACTTAGTTTTATCCTTCCGTTCAGTTCTGGATATCAAGAGATTTTCCATGAACTGACAATCCTACTTTCGACTCCTTTCCCTCTTTCTTGAGACACTAACTCAAATTTTTTTCTATTTTTTTCTATTAGGCTTACAACTTTTTTTTATTAACTGATTTTAGACTAATTTTTAGCCTTTTTCCAATTTTATTTTTAAAGAGAAACACTTTCATCTTGTGGGAAATTTTCTGAAGAGGATTCAGAAGAGGAACACGAAAATGACAAAATTACCAACAAAAATTCACTAAACTTGAATATTTCACCATCTAGTCTACCTTCATCATCTTGGCACACAATAGGCATTGCCCACTCCCTTCTAACCAAAATTCAAAATAAAAATAAAAAATCAACAAAATTTAGAACATTTCCACTTTTACAACGTCCAATATTTAATAAAAATAATTTTAAAAATGAAGAAGAAAATTGGAAAAGTTTTTCTGGAACTTCTGGGAAAATTTTTAATTCTTCCCTTTCTCCGTTCTCAAAAAGCTTTTGTTGTACTAGTGATAATACTAAATTGTTATCTAACTCTTTACAACATTCTTTTAATTCAAAAAATTCTTCAAATTGTTTATGGGAGAACGTTAAACGAACCAATTTGAAGTAAGTTTGTTAGCAATGTTTTTATGTTGGAGAAAGAAATTTTGTTGGAAATTTGAATAAGGGATGGGACCTGTCTTATTTTAAAAAGCGGAAGTTAAAGGCGAAAGGAAACGGAAGAAAATAAAAAACAAAAAACGGAAGCAGTAGTGCCAAAAAAGGCGGGAATAGGGAAAGGATGGAAGCGGAAATAATCCCGTTCCAGTTTTTATTGGATTAAGTGCTCTTTGTAATTTTTTTCGACCTCTTGCTGGAAGGAGGTGGTTAATTGAGGAAGGGTAATTAATCAAGTATCTTAAGCTTTGCTGAGAAGGCTTCGGCATGGGGAGCAGGATTTTGAAATGAATGAGCTGAAACCAATATTCTGAAAAGATGCCGGAGTCACAGAATCCCCCAGTACCTAGTACTGATGAAAGTTGTTTCATATATCCAATAAAGATCATTTTCTTTAAAATTCCCCTTTAATTTTCTTATAATTTTTTAAATAATTTGCAGTTACAACAAACTTCCAACAAATATAAAAATGCTTCAACATTATAAGCTCCACAAAATTCGGCACATTTTTGGGCTTAAACGGTCTTAATCTTTTGATAAAATTCAAAATTTATATAAATTCCTTAAGCTGTCAACATACTCCGTTTCATTTAAATTCGAGTTTGTTGTCCATTTTAAAAGAACAAAAACAAAATGTTAACAAAACAAGACAGACATTTGACAACAAAACAATTTATTGGGGGATTGTTGTTTTTGCTGGATTTTCTCTCTTTTTTGGAACTTTTTCTTTTTTGTTCAATATTTTACTACTCGTTTGGCAAAATAATTGATATTTTAATACATATGTTTTATTCTGAATTTGAACACGTTGCGGGCAAAAAAAATTTTTTAGTGATTAAATTAATTAATTTCATTGTATATTCCAATTTTTGTTTTAATTTTAAATAAAGTGTTTAAAATTCCTTTAAATATGTTGTAAGAGAGTAAAGCAGCTGGGCTATACCTACCTATTTCTCTCCTTTAGCTAGTGCAAAAGGTTATTCGACGACTGGGAGTGAACCATCATCTTCGGTAGACCGGACTGATGTGTTAGCCATTACACTACTCCGCCTACTGCATAGCCTTAGGAATTAAATAGCTACATGCTTTACAAGAGTTTAGCAAAAGTTTAAAGGAAAAAATTTTTTTCCGGGCAGGATTAACCTGTGATAACGCTGACAGTGCTCGCTTGCCATAGCCTGGCAGATGCTCTTCCACTAAACTACCCGGGGCTACTACTAAATTCTCCAAAACTATTTTGTTTCTGCGCTAATGAAAACTGATTCGGTTCTTTGGATTTTTGTCTTGTTAATTCATCCTTCGTTGAATTTTATTTATTCAAACATCCATTTGTTTAAAAGCTGTCGTTAGTGGCTGTAGAAAGTTGAGGACTGAATAAGGAATGACTAAAATCAAGTCTTGCTATAATACTTATCTCCATATATCCAGTAAAGATTATTTTCTTTGAAAGCTCTTTTTTACCTTCCGTTAATCATTTTACTATAAAAGCTCATTATAGTAAGCTCCTCTTAACATATACCGTTTCTTCCACCCTTGGCATTCTGCCCACAATAAAAGGTCAAAAAAGAAAAACAAAAGGCGGCTTTACAACCGTTGTGGAAGACGAAACGTGACAAGCTCTAGTAAGTTTATTCAAATATCTTTCGCTTTTTAGCTATAAATTTATCAAATTTTAGCGGAAACTACCACTACTTCTTCTTCTTCTTCTAGCACACATTACGAAAACATTCCATATTTTTCGTCATCATCGTCAAATAATTTTGCTCCTCGAAGACCTTTGCCAAATAACAACAATGTTTATTCCTTAGTGAGACTTGGCGATCTAGTACGTGTAAGAAATTCAGAAGATGGTGTATCTGTTCCGAATACAGACGAAGACTACTATTATGTGAGAATCTTTAAAATTATTTTATAGAAAATATCATACTTTGTTTTTAAGATCAGAAAGAAGATTCAAATTGTCTACTGTTCGGCAAACCAAATCTTGTGGAGACTTGCCCAATTTGTTGAATTTGGAGGATGACAATTCTTATGGTAGGGAACAGTTTTAAAATCTCAGAACTTAAAATTTAAACTTTTTAGGTGAATATGAGGACGAAGAGAACGGGACAACCAACAACTATTCAGGTAGTTATTCAAACGATGCAGACGTGTCTTCATCTTGTGACGAAGAGGAGGATGGTTCTTTCTATTCTACTCGAAGCTGGGATAGTTATGGTATGTTTTTAGGCTGGTTTATCAAAAACCCCCAAATTTCTAGATCAATCTTCTTGCTCCGAATCTGTTTCTTATTCGTCTTATTCTGAGGAAAGCAATGTCAGCTTCTCTACATCTTCTGCCTCAACAGCTTTCTCGCTTCAATATGCGACTTAATCCTGAGAATATTCAAGAGTCTAATGTAACCGAGGTGCCAAGATCTTCACAACACAAAGACGAGTCGTCTTCACAAGATGAGTATTTTATGGCAACAAACGAACTGTCGTCCAATTCGTCGGAGATGTATTTCTCTGATGCAGTCTTTGAAGAAAAGGTGGTAGATTCTATAAAATAAACTTAAAAATAATCTTAAGTTTACAAACTTGAAAAATATTCAAGTTTGAACTTGAAATCTGAAATCACAAACTTGATAACTTGAAAAAGAGTTTTAAGAGAAACTTAAGTTTACAAACTTAAAAAAATAAAAACTTGGTAATTAACCTGCTCTTTTTAAATGTTAGGTGTCCAGATTAATGCCAGAATACAACCTATACAGTACGCAGCAAAAATTCCGAAATTGTGCCGTTGAAGCTTGCAATATGAATACATTTCTACAACTGATTGAATGTTCTTTTCCTCAAGAATGGTTCGAAAAATAATTTTTATTTTTTATTAAAAAATTTTTTTAAGCTCTGAACAGATTCTAAACAACTTATTCTTCGATTATCATCAACTTGATGTCAAAAAATGTGAGAGGATTCAACTCTTGTTTGTTAGATGGAAAAGTGATGGTATTTTGTTTGTATTTTTATTTTATTTTTCGAGAATGTAAGGCATTTTATGACCATTTATTTTTAGAAAGCTGTACAACAAAAAATTTAATACTTAATAGATAATAGGGTTGGTCCCCGTCGGGTGGGGAGGGGGGGGGGCTCGGGACGGGACGGGGAGAGATTTTACGGGGAATTGAAAATTATTTCGATGTCTACTGTGCCGAAAATTTTAGGCGCCAAAATAAGTTAGAAATTCAAAAAAGGCCAAAATATGTAAAAAATAACGCGGAGTTTTCTTTTTGTAATCAAAATATTTGTTTCCAAAATTAGCTTTTGCAGCCGCATCAGTACCAGAAATAATAGTTGGATAAACCCTATCATATTTTAATACATGTTTTACTGAAATTATCATTTCAAGTCAAATCTGAAAAACTTCGTTCTGAAGGGAATTTCAAACAAATTTTAAGGGACTAGTTGGGGAACTAATTGAATATATTTAAGGAATTTCAAACTCACTTGAAATTCGTAAATTCAACTTCAAAATACTCATTTTTTGTTAATGGGTTGATAGCTCCAAAACTCATCATATTGGTAAATCCTTAAATTAAAAATTTCGGTAAATCTAAACAAATTCTTAAGATACCTTTGATATAAACAGTTGTTCCATCGGCTGTTAAAAAACATTTTTCAGAACTTTGTGAAGCTTCAGTTTATTTGTAATATTATCTTCTTTAGCTTTCATCAATAACTTCAAACATTCTTCCATTTTGGAAGCATAAGTATGAAGATTTTTGCACTTTTTCTCAACTTCAGTGGCCTCATCTTTTACTTGTTTAACGTATCCTTGAAGAAGGTTTATATTCTAAAAAATATTTGAAATTTGCATATCTTAAAAATTTTCTTAAAAATACTTTTTTTAAATCCATTTCATCACTAACATTAACATTATGTTGTTCACCCATTTTTGTTTTGATTTAAGTTTTTCTGGGAAGTTCAAAATGTTGCAACTCTAATTTAAATTACCTACATATTTAAAAACTTAAATCAAAACAAAAATGGGTGAACAACATAATGTTAATGTTAGTGATGAAATGGATTTAAAAAAAGTATTTTTAAGAAAATTTTTAAGATATGCAAATTTCAAATATTTTTTAGAATATAAACCTTCTTCAAGGATACGTTAAACAAGTAAAAGATGAGGCCACTGAAGTTGAGAAAAAGTGCAAAAATCTTCATACTTATGCTTCCAAAATGGAAGAATGTTTGAAGTTATTGATGAAAGCTAAAGAAGATAATATTACAAATAAACTGAAGCTTCACAAAGTTCTGAAAAATGTTTTTTAACAGCCGATGGAACAACTGTTTATATCAAAGGTATCTTAAGAATTTGTTTAGATTTACCGAAATTTTTAATTTAAGGATTTACCAATATGATGAGTTTTGGAGCTATCAACCCATTAACAAAAAATGAGTATTTTGAAGTTGAATATACGAATTTCAAGTGAGTTTGAAATTGTCTGAAATTCCTTAAATATATTCAATTAGTTCCCCAACTAGTCCCTAAAAATTTGTTTGAAATTCCCTTCAGAACGAAGTTTTTCAGATTTGACTTGAAATGATAATTTCAGTAAAATATTAGGATACAAACGATTAAAAACTGCAATTTTTTTTGATTGAAATATTTTCAGAGATTTATCTGAAAAATTTTGACTTTTAATTTACATGTATTAAAATATGATGGGGTTTATCCAATTATCAATATTTCTGGTACTGATGCGGCTGCAAAAGTGCTTCCTGTCCAATTCATTCTTTTTGGCTTTATATATTCGTTCCAAAATTTGCCTCCGCTTCAGCATCTTTGCCAGAAATGGTAATAACAGGAAACATAAACTCAAGTTTATTTATTTTCACTTGCTTCTCTACAAGTTTGAAAGTCAATTTTATGGATTTTTAAAAAAACTTCCGATCATAAAACCATTCCTTGTAAAGTATAAAAAACATTTCTTTGTTACCACTCCTCCATAATAAATTAATCCACATCCCAATGTATCTCCACCAACAAAGCCTTCTGAGAATTTTTTTTCTTGTTTGGCCTCATTCCAAAATGCCCCCGTATTCGAGTATGCAAAACTTTTAGGAAATGTTCCAACACCGGTTTTATAATCCAAAGGGAAATCTTCAGTAGCCACGCCAATTCCAGCATATTTTAGAATTAAAAATTATTTTGTTAAATATTAGGTTGTCAAATATCGAACTGATAGAAATTTTTGAAATGAAATTTTGAAAATGAAATTTTTTAGAATGAAATATTTTCAGAAGCAATTTTATGGATAAAACTTCGCCTAATATTTAACAAAATAATTTTTAATTTTAAGATATGCTGGAATTGGCGTGGCTACTGAAGATTTCCCTTTGGATTATAAAACCGGTGTTGGAACATTTCCTAAAAGTTTTGCATACTCGAATACGGGGGCATTTTGGAATGAGGCCAAACAAGAAAAAAAATTCTCAGAAGGCTTTGTTGGTGGAGATACATTGGGATGTGGATTAATTTATTATGGAGGAGTGGTAACAAAGAAATGTTTTTTATACTTTACAAGGAATGGTTTTATGATTGGTAAGTTTTGATTAAAAATCCATAAATTTGACTTTCAAACTTGGGAAGCAAGTAAAAATAGATAAACATGACTTTATGTTTCCTGTTATTACTCTTTCTGGTAAAGATGCTGAAGCTGAGGCAAATTTTGTAACGAATAATTTTTTATATAAAAACAAATAAAAAGAATGAATTATTTTTGAATGATTTTAAGTTTTTTCTTTCGATTTTTGGTGATTTTTTCGTTTTCGATATTTTTGGCCTTTTTATGATTTCTGACTGTTGGAAATTTTTTGGTTCGAAACATAATCTTTTTGTTAGGAAACTTCCCTTGTTTAAAAATATACATATTAGGTTTTTGGTGATTTTGCTTTTTGTATTAAATTTTTTGTCTATAACTATTCAATGAAAATGCCTTTAAATATTTTGCCTTCTTTTGTTTGTTTTGTTTTTTGTTTCTGTTCAGAAAACATTTTTCACGATTTCCGGAAAATATTTTTCCTGATTCTGAAAAAATTTTTCCGGAAGACTTTTCCGCAAGCTGGAATATTTCCCGGAAAATATTTTCCGGATTTATTTTCCGGTCCAAAAATTGAAACGAAACCTAATATATTAATAAATAATTTCTTAACAAAATCATTATAATTATCAGAGCTGTTTCGAAACAGAAAATCTTCGAAAGTTGTAAATCAAAAAAATTCAAAAATTTCTAAATCGAAGAAAGCTCTGATACAACTTTATACAAAAATCTTATCTTAAAAATAATCATTTCTTGAATAAATCTTCTATATTCAAAAATTTTCATTTATTGTACATGAAGTAACTCGTCCCAAAATTAGCATTAATAATTGCATCTGTGCCAGAGACATTAATAATCGGCAAAAATTCATCATGATAATTAATCTTCATTGGTTTCCATATAAATTAAAAAATGAATATTTATAGATGGATTTCGTGATGATGATACAATAGGCTGCGGCCTGAATTTTGACGAAGCTACAAAAAATTGTTTATATATTTCAAGAAATAGTATGATTATTGGTTAGTTTTAATTAAAAATATATAAATATTCATTTTTTAATTTATATGGAAACCAATGAAGATTAATTATCATGATGAATTTTTGCCGATTATTAATGTCTCTGGCACAGATGCAATTATTAATGCTAATTTTGGGACGAGTTACTTCATGTACAATAAATGAAAATTTTTGAATATAGAAGATTTATTCAAGAAATGATTATTTTTAAGATAAGATTTTTGTATAAAGTTGTATCAGAGCTTTCTTCGATTTAGAAATTTTTGAATTTTTTTTGATTTACAACTTTCGAAGATTTTCTGTTTCGAAACAGCTCTGATAATTATAATGATTTTGTTAAGAAATTATTTATTAATATATTAGGTTTCGTTTCAATTTTTTGGTGTGTGTTTGATTGGGAAATAAAATAAAAATTTCCGTATACGTGATGTAAATTTGTATTATAATACAATAATTTTAAAATATAAATCCTAAAAAAAGTCTGGAATTGCTGTAAAATTTTTTTAGAATCATAAAAATTGTAAACAATTTTTAGAACAAATTTTTCGAAATAATTTTTTAGAATTTTCTATTGGCTTTGAAAGGTAAAGAATACCTTTAAATGACGACAAATACTTAAAAATATTTTTGGGCAGCTATATTGCGTAAATCCAGATTTACCGTAAATTTATTCCGGAAAACATTTTTCCGGAATTCCGGAAATTTATTCCGGAAAACTTTTTTTCGGATTTGCCGTAATTTTTTCCGAAAAACATTTTCCGAAATTTTTTCATGAAATGCGCATATTTTGCATTTACCATGCATATTTTTCAGGCCCTCTTATTAATAATGGTTTTTGTTAGGGTTTTAGTACATACTATTTATGTAAATGAAACATTTTTAGTAATTAAACTTGAGAAAATGGTTAATTAATTAATCTCGATTAGAAATATTTAGGGAATGTTTGAAATCATTTTGGTTTTGATAAGTTAAGTATTTTAGAAGATTGTTTAAAAAAATTTAAAATATATTCGAGATTAAAATACACAAAATTATTTATTTTAAAAATTCCATCTTGACACATAAATTTGAATTAAAGCTAAGTTGTGGGCAATAGAAACTCCTTTTCTCGACATTACATTTATGTTTAATTGTATGTTTTCTTTTCGAGGTCCTTTTATTGGTTTTGAAAGGTAAAGAATACCTTAAAAATTAATAAATTGTTAAGTAATATTTTTGGGCAATAAACTTAATTTTAATAAACTCGGGTTTTAGAAATAAATTAGATTTAATTCTGAAAGATCAAACTTAAGTAAATAAACTCAAGTTTTAAAAATATAAAATAAACTTAATTTCAAGTTTGTAAAGATATTTTTTAACAAACTTAGGTATGCAAAAGTACACTTTAACTTAAGTTTTAAGTTCATATTTTAAAAATAAACTTAAGTTTGTAAAAATAAGCTTAAACTTAAGTCTGTAGAATAAACTTAAGCTTAAGTTTATTAAAAAGTAATTTTATAAACTTAAGTCTATAAAGATAGACTTAAATTTAATAAACTTGAATTTTAATAAACTTGTCTTTAAAATTAAAAATTCTTACCAACATTTCCTTGTTGTTCAACAAAAAAATCTTTGCCATTTTCTCCATTAATTATATATTCAATGTTAAATACTATATTATTTATTTTTGTTGTTATTCGAGATATCTAAATAATCATTTGGATAATTTTTTCATTTATTTAATTACCTCAATCGGCTTTTTCAAAAATTTCATTGACGGGACAGTTCTAAATTGGTAGAGAATTTCCCTTGTATAATTGCTAAGACAGATAGCATCATTGGGATGACAATTTTTTATACAAGAATAGCCATCTTCTACTTGACTTAAATTATTTTTTGAATTAATTCATTTTAGTCATTCTTCCTAAATTTTTATTGAGACTAGGAATTTATTAGGAAACTTAAGTTTGTAAATAAACTTAAGTGCGTAAATTGTCTTTAGAAATAACTTAATCCTGTCTGATCATGTCCCTTTCCTGGCTTAAAACCAGAATATTCTTAAATCATAAAAACAAAGAGAGAGCCTTCTTTTTAATTAGAGCAAAGTTTGTTATTGTTTCCGTTGTTAATAAATTTTATTCATTTCAAAAAAACTAGCATTTTATTTACTATATTTAAAAAATTAGTATTTAATTAATAAACACACACAAATATTTAAAACAGCACAAAAAACAAAGGAATGTTAACTACACTTAAAATATTAAGATAAACGAGATCTGAAATTTTTTCCGACTTTTCTTCCAATATTCAAAGTCTACGGATTCTGTGTAAACGGCTATGTTGTGTTTGGGGACGATATTGTGAAACAAAGACCTAAATGAAATTTTTTTTAATTTTAAAATTAATCAAAATACGGCAGAACTCATTTTTAGATAACCATAATACTAGGTACATACACCTTTATTTAAGGTACGTTTTAAAAATTGTAGATGGCTACTACTATGGCTACTATTAGCTTCCTAAGCGATACAACTTATGTAAGGAAACCCTACTTATAAGTTAGGGTTTAGGCTTCAAAGGCCTATCAAAGATGATGTTTGTCTTATTTTAATCCAAATTATTTATTTTTAAATAAAAAAATTTGTCTACAAGTAAATTAGCAACATATTTTCCATTAAATTGCCCATTAGTTGTTAACCGAAGGGTTAATTCCAAATGAACTTCTTGTGGACCATCCAACGAATCCCTTAATGCAATTATTGCAGAATTGTGATCCTCTCCTTTAAAATATAATGAAATATGGAAAATTAAATAAATATCAAAGCAAACCCTTTTGAAGCAAAAAATTTGCTCGTATTGCGGGAGTAACTGAATCTGAGCCTTAAATAAATAATTTTAAAAAGAAAGGCTCAGATTGGGATTTGAAAACGGCATTCATTCTAAAATAAGTGGCAAAGCCCATCCCAGAAAATAATAGAGAATTGGATATGGACTTGATCTTGAAAGCTCTTCGAACCACAAACTACATTTTAGGTGACCACCCCCTACATTTTTAAGCCTACACTAACTCTTCCATATGCAAATAGAAGTCTATTAAAGAGTTTTATAGGAAGGCTTTTTAAAAGAGGAGTTTAAGGGGGATTGTACTTAAACTAGAACCTTAAAAAAATCATCTTAAAAATAAATTAAAGTCCACCTTGTTTGGCACTAACTAAACGAAGTTCAAATTGCATAGAAGAATCTTGATTGGGAGGACCCTATAGGGAAAAAAAATTTTTTTTAATAAAATTTATTCTTAACCTTCATAGAGAAAAGTGTCACAGAAGTTCTGTGAAGAGAAATATTCACTTGCTTTTGGAAAAAAATTAGAAAAAAATTTCTCAAAAATTAAATACTTTAGGTATAGCAATATGTTGCCACGAGATATGTATAGGCAATTTTTTGCATCTTTCCAGTAGCATATTTTCGCAGTGTCCTGGTTTTTTCAGGCAACGACTTTTTATTTTAAATTTATAAATCAGGAAAGAATGTTAAAAATAAAAAAATTAATAGGTTAATTAAATTAATTTAAAAACTAGTAAGAAGAGCAATAATAAATTAGTAGGTTAGTAACATTAAGTAAAAGTTAATCCTTAACCACGCCTGTTACTTTATCCAAAATATGGAGATCTCATATAATATGTATGATACAGTGTTAGGGAATTTAAAACCTGCTTGTACACGTACTCGAAATTGGGGGTAGACTATAAAATACTAATTGGAGTAGAGTTCCCGGAATTGAGAGGGAAACGGAAGGGAAATAGTGCCGTTTAAGGCTGTCTCAATTTTCATTTATTCTTGGCTTTGTTGGTTACTTTTGGGATTTTATAATATTGTCGTTCGCGGAAAGGGAGGCTTTAAACGATATTGTAAATTCTCCAAGGAACTAAAAATCCTCAGAACACCTACCTATTTTAAGTTACTTGTTAAAAGTTAAAAACTATTCATTTTACTTTTTAAAGGTCCTGTCAGGAATATAATTACGTGGACATTCAATCCGTTCACATTTAAAGCTGCCCAACAAATTAATACAGATTTGGTCAATATCACACAAATTTGAATTTTCTGAGCATTCATCAATATCTTTAAATAGATTTAGATTGTTAAATAATTAGATTACTGAAGAGGAGGAGGAGAATAAAAACCCCTCTTCAACAGTAATGCCAAACAATTCAAAAAATTTTTATTTACCTTTGCAGGTAATTCCATCAGACATAACTTGATAACCTTCTGGGCATGTACAAAGAAACGACCCTGGAGTATTTATACATTTTCCCATACATAATTCATTTCCTGATAAATAGTTTTCAATAAAAATATCAAGTTCGCAAATTTTGAATTTTTCGTCCACAATAATAATTAGTTTCGAATATTTTTAAAATTCAAAATCTACCAACCCGACTTTGCCCAAATTTTGCATTCATCAATATCTTCACATGTGGCTTCGTCTATTCCCAATTGATACCCTAAAAATATTTTCTATGATCATGTATTTCAAGAAATTATTGCCTCGATCGCAAATGCATTGATAAGAGCCTGGTGAGTTTATACATTTTTGTTGACATTTGGCTATACCCAACTCACATTCGTTTATATCTTAAAATTAATGATAAGTCCGCAAAATGTCCGAAAAGGATGTCCGCAAAAAATGTCCGCAAAAAGCAAAAAGTCCGCAAAAACTGTCCGCAAATTTTTATTAATTCAATTAATTTCCCCTACCATCACAACTTCTATTATCTGCAGCTAAACTAAATCCAGGTTTGCATATGCATTGATAAGAGCCAATAGAATTAACACAATCGGCTTGTAAAGAGCAGGCATGCCCGGAGAATTTAATACATTCATCAATGTCTTCGCAACGCCTTAATGGGGAAAAATGTTTTTAAAGTTAACATGGGGGCATTATTGAAGAGAGGAAGATTGTCTAAATATGTATGGAAGACGAACAATAAAAAACGTCTGACCGTAAAAATAGGTCTCAAAAAATGTCCGCAAAAATCAAAAAATGTCCGCAAAAGATTTTTTAAAATCTGAAATAGTCCGCAAAAGTGTTTCCGCAGAAATGACGTTCCTTTCTTCAGTAGAACAAACATAGTCTATTAGGGTACCCCAAATGATTTTTAATGAAAAAAGTTTTTACATTGTATATTCATTAAATTCAAAGCCTGCAGCACACTTGCAACGATACATTCCTGGAAGGTTGATGCAATCAGCAATGGATGCACAAGTGTGTGTTCCACGTTGGCATTCATCAATATCTTTACAGATTGATTAACAATAGAATTTATAAGGACAAACCAAGACAAAATCCACTCTCTCTGTCCATATAATATCCATTAGAACACACATTCCCTTGCTCTTGACAACGAAACGAGCCTGGTGTATTTACACCTTTTATATAATAAAGATGAATAAAAATAAATTTTCGTCTTTATGTGCTATCCCGGTTCAAAAATTTAGAAGGTTTGGGATATTGCAGTTCGGGCACTTCTCTGTTTCACGGTTCCCACGTTTTCCACGGTTTGACAGTTCCGAGCAGATATGGACGAACATTTTAGTTTGGTTATTTCCTTGAAGAAAGAGAACAAGGAAAGAAGGTTCCTAGGACCTTTTATGTATAACCGGAAACTTGTCACTAATGAAAAACAGCGTTTCCTACTCTCCTTAAAACTAGTAAAGAAGGGTAGATTTTCCGTCTACCACAAAACGAAAAGTTATGATTCTGAGGTTCCTGGGAACTTTTAAAACCGGAACATTATTTTCCGCAAATCGTTCCTAAACTGGGACAACACTTGAAATACAACTCACATTCCTCATAAAAAGGGCAAGCATTAGCCTTCTCCCTACATTCATCAACATCCTCACAACGTCCATCTCTAGGTCTGTATCCAGGCGGACAATTTACTGACTAATAAAAATATTTAAATTTTTATTTTTCCAAAAAATACTTTGCATTCCCCAGTTCCAGGGTCCAAAACTTGATTATCTTCACAACGCTTAGGCACACAACGAAAACTTCCCTGAGTATTTTTACATTGATACATAGGTCCACAATCGTGTGCTCCAAGTGTGCATTCATCCACATCTTATATATAAAATTATGGTTTTACTGAGATAATTTTTTCGCAATTAAAGTAAAGTCTAAAAATTAATCCTAATTATTCCCTAATAAACCTTCAAAGCTTTGGAAACGCTGTCGCAAATTTAAGTTAAAAAGGATCCATATTTACTCTGTTATCTGGATCTGTATAGCCTAATTATGTTAATTTCCAACGTTCTACTCATCAGGGTTCGGAACCGCAAATTTAGCCGGAACCGGAACTTTGCATACAAACCGGAAAGAAAAAATCCCAGAACTTCCGGTCTACCAGAACCGAAACTTCCGGAGCAACACTATTCTGCTGATGAGATAGAGTTGGCAATTAAATAAAGGAGCCTTACAATTAGAGAAAATACGGTAATAAATACTTGCTATTTGTAATTTTGCTACTAATAACGTCCGTAAATAAGTAAATCACATCAAAATAAAAATTTTGTTAATAAAAAATTAATAAATTTTTTCCCAAACAAATTTCCATAAATAACCTACCAACACACTGTTCAGTTTCACTATCCATTGCATAACCAGTTCCACCCGAAAATTAGGCTTTTATTTATTTTCAAAATTTATTTTAGTCTTACAAGACTTTGTTCTAATACATTTGTAAGCTCCAGGCTGTTAAACAAAATTTTTAAAAATAAGAAAGTTGTTAGTTACTGTATTTAAACAACGTTGGGATTCTAAACAATCATCAACCAACAAAAGACATTCGTCTATATCTGAGGGGATTTTTTTGTTTATTTTTTTTAAATTGTTATTTTAGATAATGAAAAGTTTTTGTATTCTTTTAAGCAGGATCACGAAAATTTAAAAAAATAGGGAGCATCAGGGAAACGATAGAGCATATCAAGGGAAAGTATAGAGGCGTTTAGAATGGGAACCAAAGTCCTAAACTTCTAAAATTTGGACAATGGAATTAAAATTAGAGACCGGACTGGGAGTGTCGTACGAGAATCGAGAAAAAGATATTGATAAATCTCGATAAATCTCAAACATTTTTCGTACGAGAATCGAGATCTTAAAAAATTCTCGATCTCGATAACCGAGATTTTCGATCGGGATCTCGACTCGGTCCGGTCTCTAATTAAAACCAAAAAAATCTTTAAAAGTTTTTTTCAGCATTTTTGGCGGTTGAATCCTGGAATAATTTTTTTTGAAAATGCCAAAAGGTATGAAACAGGCAAAATGAATCTCTATTTCGTACTAAGCAAAATTAGGAAAAATTAATTAGAGAAATTTTATGTAAAGGGAAAGTTAAGTGAGCATAAAAAACAAACAAACCAACACAAACACTCCCGGCATCACTCCAATAAAATCCAGTAGAACAAACACAAGAAAACGTTCCTTGTAAATTCAAGCATTGAGTATTAAATTCGGAACAGAGGGCAAATCCGTGACTGAGACATTCATCGATGTCTTTTAGGGGAAAACAAAGGGATTAGTTTCAAAATTAATTAAGGAGGGGGGGGGGGGTGATTAGAAAAAAGCAAAGAACAAAGCAGAAAATTAGAAGAAAATAAAAATAAAAAATAACAGAAAAAGTTCAAACAACATTTTT
The DNA here is from genome assembly GCA_036172945.1 of Meloidogyne incognita. NCBI lineage: Eukaryota > Metazoa > Nematoda > Chromadorea > Rhabditida > Meloidogynidae > Meloidogyne > Meloidogyne incognita. Next base: position 4,243,057 of record JARQAC010000010.1, read on the forward strand.
TTAATTATCCGTACACAAGTACGTGTCCGCAAATGCTATTTAACCAAGGAACATTTTCACGAAAAACGCCTGGTAAATCGCCTGAGAGGACTCGAGAAGAATCTTACGCAGGCAAAAGGTCATTGAAATAGAACCTCACAATAAGTTACCTCTTCTTCTAAATATTAAATAAACCTCCCTTTAAGAGACGTTTTTAAATTTGGTTGGCCTTGGGTGCGATAAACTGCTTGAAGAAGGACTTGAAGGAAGGACTTGAACCGAGGACTTCCTTATAAAAATACCTCATTCTAAGGTGCTTTTTCAGCCCTAAAGGATGTATCTAGACTGTATTAAGTGCTAAATCCTTATTAATTTTTCAGCAACCACAAACCAATAAAAGTAGTCGATGCATGTTCCTCCCTTCCTCCTCCATTTCGACCTGACCAGAATGCAGGTATTCCTCCTCTATTGCCAACAGTTTTGTAGACAAATCTGCCATTATTTTTGACCCTTTGTGGGCCTCTTTTTAGAGGTTTTGTGCTCAATTTTGGCTCCTTAGATTTTGAAGTAGCAGCACTTTTAGCAGGTCTGCACCCATATCCGCCAATTATGTTAACACATATTTCGCGTTTGAAATCGCATAAAGGCATTTTTTGATAGTTTAAAGGAGGTGAATTGAATTGGAAATTATTTGGATTGTTCTGCTGTAGTTGGTGACATTCGTCAATATCTGTGTTTTCATAAGAACGGATACAAATAAAATGAATATAGAGCTAAGGAAAGGATGAATATTTGGGGTAAAAAAATTTTTTGAAGAAAATAGAAATGTGAAAAATGTAGGGAAATGAAGGGAGAAAAGCAGATGTATGACAAAAAGTTGATTAACAATTTAATAATTAACACATACCGACACAAGAACGGCCATCAGGTGCTAAATCAAAACCTGAACGACAACTACATTGTGAAGTACCCTAAAAATAAAATTTAAATTAACGACTGGACTGTGAGAGACGTAGAAGAATCGAGATCAATATCCCAAAAAATCTCGATATTGATAAGTAAAATTTTTGTTCGAGATTTCGTCTTGTTCCACACTTTAATTTAAATCTACAGGCTAATTTTAGGGTAAATAAAGATTGTAAACTTGCATCTTCTCGAATGGTACACAAATGTTCACATTTTGCATTTGAACAGCTCGAGGCTGAATAAAATTAAAATTGACCCGAAATATTTTTGGTTCCTGTTTTAATTCAAATTACCATTCCCGACACCTTCAAGGTCAATTGAAAGGCCTACGCTTTGAACTTGGGAAGAACCTTTACGAGAAAATTATTTGTCAAATTTTAAATAATAACCAATAAAGGAAGGTTTATCTGATGCTATTGTTTGATTACAACATTTGTTAAAAGCCTCCAAACAATCAGGGCTAAATCCGATTGGGGCGATACAAGCTTCATTACGTTCAGACAATTCTTTTGCAAGTAGACAGCAATCACAACATTCCTAAAATAAGAAAGGCTCTACAAGTGCCGCGTTATCTGTTAAAATACAAACGGACACACACTGATGCAACCAACCCGATTTAGGATACATTTTTAGGTAGCTTTTTAGGGAGTTTTAAGGAGCTATACACCACAAATAATGGATTCACTCTATTTAAGGTTATTTTTCCAGCCACAACCTGACTGTGTTTATTGGTGAAAGGTTATCACTTGATGGATGGAGCTACCTCAGCTTTACTGCCAAATAAATACTTTTTTGCTTTGCATGGTGCGTCTGTGAGTGAGGGATTTAAAGGCGTACCTACATATAAGTGAAATCCGCCTGTGTTTATTGAAATATCTACTCACCCTTTTAACCCCACCAGCTAGCTCATTTATATTCACAGCAGAACAAACTTTATGCCTTTGTGCATATAGAAGGCCGGCTTGACAAGAGGCGTCTATCAATGAACGGAGACAACAAATTGAACCTGCTCTATTGCAGGAATGGGAAGAACCAACTTGAAGGGGTTGGAAAAAAATTTTTATAAAAATTTCAACTAAACCAGCTCTAACAGAAACACAATTTCCATGTTCTTTAAAGTGTTTAGAACCGCCAGAACAACAACGGGAAAGTTCATTGGATGCTGTAAATTGAGGAAAGAGGAGGAGACTAAGGCCTTGATTAAATTTAATTTTAAATTTTGAAAATTGTAAACCGAGAAGAAAATAATGGAGAAGGAAGTGTGTAGACATGAAAGCTTTTAAATTTTTATTAAATCAAGAAAAATAAATTTAAATTCATTTGAGGGGGAAAAGAAGGAATTTATTTAAAATAAAAAGTAAATTGTGTCTGAAAATGTGTCTGAAGCTTTAAAAAATTTTTTTGGAGGAATTTGCTGATAAAAAAAGAAAATTTAGATAATTAAGGATTACTTAATAAAAACAAAAAAATAATCAGACAGACAATCCTCTTGTTTTCCTTCAAGAGTTTCAACAGACCTTGATACATTTTTCTTGCATTTCCCGTTCTAATATACAAAATATAAAATATTTGAGTAAAAATAATTATTGATAAGACTAACAAAAATTGATAAAAAAATGAGAGTGAAGGGAATGATTAGAGATAATGGAAAGAATGATTGATAGAAGGAAATTGAATTGAATATATTAGTTAGAACTCTATTAGATATATAGAGATTTATATACTTTTTAAATTTTAACATTCTTCTAGTTTTAAATTTGTTTAAAATTTGGTAGCTTTCAATTTAAGTTTTGTCTAATTTTAAAAAATTTTATTGGCCATTAAGCGGGGGGAAACAACATAAGCTAGGTATATCCAGCAACTTAAGTTTACAACTTCTTTTAATTATGTATTTAAGTTTGAACTTGAAAACTTGGAAATCTACAAAACTAAACTTGGCCAACTTAGCAAGCTTGACTAGACCTCATTATGCATCCAAGTGGGTATCAAAAAGTGAGGAGCAATTGTAGATAACTTGACATTCATTTGAAGAAAGTGATCTTTAAAAGACTAAATAAAAAAATTTTAAATCAATAGAAATTAAATATTAAAAAGCATATCAAGTTTCCTTGCAAATATTTAAGAATACGAGAATAGCCATGAATAAAATGAAGGACGTAAAAATATCAATTTCTTAAATGAGCCGTTAAGTTTTGATTAAAGAGAAGAAAAAACAAAGTTTAATTCTTTATTGCGAAACTTAAGTTTACAAAATTATAAAATGTTTTAAGTGTTTGAGTTAAGCTTGAGTTAAGCTTGAGCTTAAACTTGGAATTTATATAATTAAATCAAGATTAAACTTAACTATAAATTAATAAACTTTAATTAGCAAAAACAAGTGGACAAACAAAACTTAAGTTTACAACTTGAAGGGATCTTTTAATTATATGATTTAATACAAGCTTCAACGGCGCAATTTCGAACTTTTTGCTGCAAACTGTATAGGTTGTATTCTGGTATCAATCTGGGCAATAATATTTAAAATAAGTTGGTTACTTCCCAAGTTTTTAATTTTAAAGTTTGTTAACTCAAGTTTATTTTAAAGTTTGTTTAATTAATCTAGTTGAGGTAGTCTTTTAGCGAAGTTCAATGTGCAGCTATCCAAGAGGATTTGGGCCTATTCACAATGGGACGTCCAAAACGATAAAACTGCACTGTCATACATACTTGCAAATAAGCGAGAATGAACCTAACAACAGCGGCATCAGAAACAAAAAATCATGTATAGAATAACAAAGGATTTTAAGTTTTTATATAATAGTAGAGAGGTTTTTAAGTTCTTAAAAATTTTCCGTATTATAAAAGTCGCCAATTCTTCTTCCGCCAGCCTCTACAAAACAGTCTTCTACGTTCAAAACATTTACAACAACAATACTTCATGCTCGACCGTCGCCTTCTTCCATTGGAGTTCGACACCGGCCCTGGGACAAGGAAGTCGTCAACGCTGTGCTCCTTGTTGTTGCTGCTGCTCGTCATTGCAACATTCCTTGTGCTTGAAGTATCCGGACAGTCCAACAATGACGGAAGCGTCGGAGTCGCCAATCACAAATTGATTGGCAAGGATGTTACGCTGGTAGACTACACTATAAAGGCCAACGAGACAAACTTCAACTCCGACGAGTACAAGAAGCGCTTCCCGAATGCATGTGATGTTAAGATCGACAGCAAAACCATGTAAGTTTGCTTTCTTGTTTTTAAGAATTTTTAATAGAAATTGTTTTCTTTCCCAGTAAGCTTCAGTACAACAACATCACTGGATGCACAGTGGACCTGCTCGTCAAGAACGAAGACTACAACAACAGGATCAAGTTTAAGGCTGGAGTGAGGAACAAAGGGGGAGTCTTCAAAAAGTGTCTTGATGAGGGTTTCCGTGTCCAGCACAGCTTTAATAATATGTAGGTTTTAAATTTTAGAAAAATTTGATTTCTTGTTTTTAGTATGCCGTTCGTCTACAGCAAAAATAACAAGGTCGTCGAAAGGCTCAGCCATGGTCCCATCTATGCTCGCAAGGGAGATTGTAACAAACAGGAATGTGGAATATGCATGCCGTGGACGACTCTCGAAATCTCATGGAGCAAGTCTGGTGGAGATGTCTATGCATACACTCATCTTGGTAAAATAAAACGATTAACGATACATTTATTTATCTTTGTCCTTTCAGTTGGTGAAGTTGAGCCTGGCGAAAAGCTGCGTATAATTCATGGTGGAAACGAAGACGTAACCTTCGACATGGAGGTTGAAGGCGTAGGCGAATTCAAGATGGGTCCGGACTCATTCAAGGCTTCGAAAAATGTACTCTGCGTTCCAAAGAACAATCCATTCGTTGCCCCAGAAACATGGACCATCACAAAAGGGGATCTGGAAAATAAACGTCTACTCGTCTTCAGCCTGCTTCCAGTGAGTGCGTCTGTTGTGTTCGATGGTAACAAACTCGTGGATAAACCAGCCATGTCGAATTGTAGTCTCTTCGTACAATTTGTGAGTTTTAACATAATTCTTTGAAAACCCTTATTAAACTTATTTAATTTAGGACAGAAATGACTACGAGCTGCTGTTTGTCTCTCTTCCGCCACAGACAACGACGACAACTACATCGACTACAAAAATCTCTTCAACGGAACCAGTAACACCTGAAACTTCAACATGTGCTCCTTGTCCATCGACGACTCCAGTGATTACAACTACGACCAAAAACATCTCATCACCATCGACAAAGTATCAAGCTGAAAGCCAGTGCCCGAAGGAATCCAAAGGATGGCTGTTTTATCTGATTTTGGTTGCCGTTATTGTGGGTATAATCATCATTGGAATCTTGGCATGGTTCACACGGTCCTGGATGAAAGTACATTCTGCGGAGTTGAAGGAGATTGAACGCGAACGTAAAGAAGAAGAAGATGTGCTTGCTCTGTACAAAACTGAAGCAAAGCTCATAAAGAACATCAAGCCATTTGAGGAATGGAAGGAAGATGTAAGCTCAAAAATTTTACTAAACAACCTTTAAATTTTCCAAATTTTTCAGAAAAAGCTGGAAGATCAGAGGGCAGGACTTTGTTCGGTTCCGACTGAGAAATTGGTTGGTACACTGTGGAAGAGAATCGAGAAGGAAAACGCCAAGGACAAAATGCAATTCCTTGCAGACCAGTTCGATAAGCAGAAGGACAAAGAGCTCTGCGATCGCGAATATGCTCTGGAATTGGCTGAAAAGGGATATGATGCCGTTGGGGGTTTCAAGGAATGGAAAACGGTGAAAAATGTTTTTTTTGAATGTCAACTATTCATTTCTATATTTCAGGAAAATAATATCAAGCCGTTCGAAGTGATCGATGGAACGTCAACTGGGATTGAATATGGAGAGTCACAGATCGTCGATAAGCCATTGCTTCCTGGGGCCAGCATTGATGATAAGAGGCGATATTAGGGATATATTCTGTGCCCGGAAGTTCTGAAGGTGATGCTGAGATATACATAAAAATAAGATATTCTTTCTGTATATTGTTGATTTGCTATGTCCCTATATAATGTTCATATTCCATGTACCTCCATATACATATATTCTTTCTATCGTATGTACCTAATATATATTTTGTTGTTTGTATTGTATGTATTAGTTTGTAATAAATAGTTTCGACAAATTGGTTCAAGTTTTCGATATTTTAGTATAGACTTACTTTACTCGATGTATACCTTTTTGTAAAAAATTAGACTTAAGTATGTAGTTGCAAATTTGTTTTCAAGACGTTTCAAGTTTTGTCTTTAGGTGTTGATTGTTTTTAAAAATGTCTCTAAGCACCTTGAACAGAGACACTTAAGAAAATTTAGAATTTTATTTATCTTTTGGTCTTGTAAAAATTTAAATTTTGTATTATTTTCTGTATTCTTTTTTCCTTCTTTTCTTTCCAGTATTCTTTTTCCTTTTTTTAAATTTATTTTACTAGCATTCTCATAATTTTTAACTCAATTTATATTTAAAATAATATATATCAAGTATTCCCCCTATTTAATTTACGTTATAAACCCACGTTGTCTTTTCAACGAAAAATTATTATTTTCTTCATTATTTGACTCGTATCTATTCTAGAATAATTTTTTAGATAAGTAAAGGGGTTTTGACAATTTGTTATTTTTTACTATAAAGTCAGGAGAGAATATTTAATTTTTTTTCAAATTGTTCCTCCAAAAGAGAATAGAAATTTCAATGTTTTTCCGTTTAAAAGTCATTGTTACCCAAGTCCTCTTTATATTAAAATTCCATTTGATAGGAGATATGGAACTGAAGAATCTTGGAAAGGTACAGCAAATTGTGCCTGTATTAAATAATTTGGGGTATTCCTTCTGTAAAGACCCGCTTATTAATTAATTAAATAGTTAGTATCTTCCTTAATGGATAAAGGATAAGAATAATTAAATTAATAAAATTAATAGTGTGTAATATATGGTGGCATAAAGCCTTGTGTATTATCCCCCCCCCCCCCCGTGTCAACGTCAGTTTCAGCTAGTTTTTGATCTCCTTCGTCTGATCCAGCCCTAATTCCACCCTTGCCTATATTCTAGAATAATTTTTTAGATAAGTAAAGGGGTTTTTGACAATTTGTTATTTTCTACTATTATAATGTCAAGAGAGGATATTTAATTTTATTACAAATTGCACTGTAAATTTTTACATTTAATAAAGTGTTTGTTGAGTTTGGCAGTGATGACATAAAGTAAAAGGACGACCTTACCGAGTTCATCACTTTTATGTACTGCTAAAGAAAATTTGGTACTTATCGGTTATCTCCCCACACGTTATTTTCCTTTTATTTCCCCCTCTCCTTCTTCCCATAAGTTACAAAAATGCCAAATTTTCTTTCCCTTTTTCCCTCTTCTTTTCAATAATTGCAAAAATGCCACATTTTTTCCTCTTCTCCTTCTTCCCAAAAGTTACAAAATGTCACAGTCTGTTATGTGTCACACCTTTAAGCAAGTATATAAGTCCTGGTACTTGTATATTTCTGACTGTTGGAAAGAGTACAAACATGAGGAATTGGAACCCCCTAAATGATGTTTTTAAATTACATTTTCTCTTTTTTAAAATAATTACAAGTATTTGCCTGTGACGTTTTTGTAACTTTTGGGAAGGAGAAGAGAGAAAACAGAGAAAGAAAAATGTGGCATTTTTGTAACTTATGAAAAGGAGTGGGGGAAATAAAAGGAAAATAATGTGTGGGGAAATAACCGATAAGTACCGAAAATTTTTCTAAGATTATATCATTTAAAAAAATTTATTTAAAAACTAAAGAAGAGTATAAAAGTTTAAAGTCCAAATAATTACAAATTTTTTGGAAATAATCTATTTAATTAAATTAAGTGTTAAATGACATTTAAACTGATAATGATATGAAAAGTATGAATTAAAATGAGAACACACACATTGAAGATATATTTGATTAGAAATATGTATATAAAATTAATTATAAAGAAAATCAGATTGAATAGATCAAGAAATGGTTAGTGGTATCGTTTAGTGGTATTGTTTACAGCTAAAAGATATGTATAACTTTGCTCAACGTGGTTTTTCTGTATTCGTAAGGTTGGCGGATAGTTAGAAATCTTGGATATCCGGATCCTGTATTCGAACCGAAAAGTTCCCGATATCCTGGCGTTTTTCGGATCCGGATACATATTCGTGAGTCGTTAGCTGTTGAATACTGCCTATTTGTGATGGCATCTCTTCCAGTTCCGATTCTTTATTTCTTCCGGATTCTTCAGCCTTCCGTCTTCGCTTATAAATTGCAGAAGACTCATCACTGCTTTTAGGGCTCCGATATGTTGGATCTTTTTGGATCTTTTTTCCTCTTTTCTTCCAAATACCTATACATAATTCCTCGAAAATAAACTTTAAAAGGCTTTTACCGATTCCCAACAAAAATAAAACATTCCTCAACAATTCAACTAGGAAATAAATATAAAATTCCAAGACAAATCATTTTTTTATTTTTTTATTACAAAAATATTTTCCCCTTCTCTCTGTCCATCAAAAAAGGAAAACGAGGAAAAGGCATTTACCCCCAAACATATTTTTTGTCATAACTATTTATTGGAGTTTCGTTGACAAAAATTCATCTACCTCCCTTTCTACATCTTTCTTAAGATAATTTTCTTATCTGCGCGTCGGTCACCACAAAAATTATTATAAATAAATATTTTGAGAGAAGAAACAGGAAAAAGGGTTTTTGTGTCCATGCTTTTGCAAAACGGGTACAGCCCAAAACGGCGCGCGGCCATAATGGCGTAAAGCCTAACTTACTGGAAACTGTCTGGCCCTTATGAATTTTGATAACAATCTCCTTAGCACGATGTGAGGAATCGTTTAATACTAAATTTGGGAAGATTGGGAAATTTTGAAGCAAGTTATGGCTTTACGCCTTTATGGCCACGCGCCGTTTTGGGCGTGACCCCGCAAACAAATAAATTTTTAAAATAAAATTTGATCGCATTTGGGGCAATATATTCTTGAGAAGATTTATTGGTCAAGTTGGCTATACTCTGTTGTATCAAGGGGGTATATTATTAAGGTACCATAACTGTCCTGACATTTCTGTGAATCAAGAGTTATACCATTCGACTTATCCCGTTAAACTCAGTCGTATAGAATTGGTTTTCTAAAGTTTTGGAGCAGGTAGCCTCAAAGTTTAGTTAATTTATTAAGTTTAATTTATTATCCAACAATGACCATAGGGTCTGAAATTTGGTAGGTTAATATTTATGGATTTAATTCGTCCGCAAAATATCTTGTCCGTATTTTACTTAGACATGGACACCCCTTAAACAAGCATTGCTTCATACTTGAAGTCGTTCTCTTTCTTTTAATAATTAAGAAAATATTTTCTTCAATATTCACAATTTTATTCACTTTCTAATGTTCCCAAATGAACCCAAAATTTAAATAATATGAACCCATACCTGTTAACACAAACCCTCCCCATCTCATTATGTTTGTGTTAACTAACAAAATAAAATTATTTAATAGATAGTAGCCCACCATGTGCTAACCAATTTTTCCTTTAAATTGGGGTTACTCCCATCCCCCTCCCCTCTTCCTTGACATGTCGCCTGTAGGGGGTTAACGGGGAGCAATATTTCAAATCATAATTTTGTTGACAATATTTTTCCGTCATTGAAAAGAAGCGCAAAAAACGGGTTCCCCCTTCCCCTCTAGATGATATAAAAACAATAAGAAATTAAATTGGAGTATTTATGCATCATCCATCATAAAATAGGGGAGAGATTGGAGAAATTGGGAGAAAAAATAATAATTTTTTTGAGTTATCTAACAGTAAAAAAGGTATATTTTATTATGGTGCTGAACATCCGAAAGAAATCGCCTCCCTTTTTTTATTACGTGTTGGGTCATTTGGGCGCATGAACATTTAGGCGCACGCCTCAAAATTGAGATAATCCCGAAGGTTTATAATTTTGAAAAATTTTTGAGAAATCTCTAGTAGTCTTAACTAACTTCTCCAAAAATAATAGAATTTTCTATCAAGTAGTTCAAAAGTTAGAATGATAAAATTTCAAAAAAAAACTAGCATTTTCCCCTTTAAAATCAGTTTTTTAGACCATAACATTTTTAATTACCAAACCAAAAATTCTATAAAATTTCAGGAGAACAAAGATAATCAAATTTAGGATTATTGGGAAAACTTTCACGATTTTAGATCAAAAATTAATTATTTTATTAGTCCACGCCCCTAACCGCTCTGCGCCTTAACGTCCATTCCTTTCCCCACCTTTAGATATTTTGTCATCGAAAAAAATTATTTTGAGGGTCATTCGTGTGTGTGGGGTTTCCCCAAATCTAGTTATAAGATAGATGGGAGCCTTCTGGCTAAATGGGAGCCTTCGTTCGATTTATTTTTACTAAAATATTTTTCGATATAAACGATCAAATAGACTACACGATTAATTGTGGTCATTTTAACAACTGTTTTTAAATATTTTGACACCTTTTAAATTAAACTAAGAGAATATATTTAATTAATTTATTCTTTTTTATTTTTCTGGGATTTCATGATCCATAAAAATGTTTTTTTTCTGATTTTCATTTATCCTTTAATTATTAACTCAATTCAAAAGCAATCCCCTCAACTCCGAGTTACTTTTTATAATTTTTAATCAAAATTTTGACTTGTAAATGGGCCCCAGGAGGGCATATAGATATCGTTCCTCGATCCTCAAGTTCTGTTTTATTCTCATATTCGTCCTACAGTAGTTTTTGAATTAATAAATCCCCTTCACTCTCCGCGGGTGAAGAGAGTCCGTTCCTTCACTCCCGTAAATAATGTTTTCATGATCCACAAATCCTCAACATACAATTAAACCCTCTTTATAACCTTTCGTCTTTTTCATTACCCTTTCGTTTTAAAGAATTTTCAAACATAAATTTTTTTTCAATTTTCTAGCTTATCATTCCATTAAAAATTAATTTATAGGGTAAAAGACCAAAAATAGTTATATATAATTTAAAAAATATATAAAAATATATACTTTGTATATATTTTTATTTTGCAATGAAATTGAATAAAACAAACATAAAATGGCAACATAAAAATTTATTTTTTTTTAATTTTTTGATTTTCCACGCTATTGTAAAATAATTTTAGGAAAAGACAAGAATTATTTATAATATTAAGGGGTGGAAGAAATGTGAGGACAGGTGACTAAAATTGAATATGGATAATTTTATTTTAAAAAATGGGGAAAACATAAAGATTATTTTAGCAATGGAAAATTTTTTGTAATTATTGAGGGTTTCTGTTAATTTTTGGAAAATTTTTACTCAAAGATTTTTTCGTAAATTTGTTTGAGATTTAATGTCCACCTAGTAACCTTAACTAACCTACCCTCCTCGGGTAGGTTAGCTGAGGAACTCATTAAATTAACTCGGTTGCCGAAACTAAAATTTAGAAACGCGTAAAGCCTAACTGCCAGACCTTGTTATAAACCGGGCTAGGCTACCCGACTAGCAATTAATGGAAGGGAGGTTGAGGTTAGACTGCAGACTCATCTTTTGTTCTAGTCCCTAAACTCATTTAACCAGTCCTTTCACCCATCCATTTTGGGAATCCCAATTAGAATCCCAATTACTGCTGGAAACTATTATTACTTCTCCTGTCTTATTTTTAGCTCACTTTTTTCCTAACATTTCCCTCAATTTCTTCAATAAATTATTGCAAAGTAAAGTTTTCACCTCCACTTTTACTCCTTTTTCGGTCACCTCGCATTGTCCGTCTCTCCTCATCTTTTTAACTTTTGGGGGATTCCCCCTCTTCCCTTGTGATTTGTTTGGACTTCCCCGTCCTCCCCCTCTTCTCCTTCGGGAATCCCTTTTTAACATTTCCTCTTTTTTCGTAATATTTTAGTAATAAAACAGCGACGAATTGTGGGTTGATTGTGTTTAATATTTAAGAAATGCCAGCCGATAATAAACAGTTAAATAATTGTTAATGGTCATGGGATGATATTGAAACAAAAAAAAATAAATAATAATTAAAATAATTATCTAGGAAACCCCCTAATTTGCTTTTATTTTTATTACAAAATTTTAGAAAAATATTTAATAAAATGAGTATTAGATAATTAAATGGAAACGGATGTTTTTAATCGAGGTTCAGATACACTCCGTAATCATAAAAACTACCTGGATTGCCTGCGCAAAATGTTAAAGAAACATGCACAATTTGACGCAATCCTCAATTTTATTTGCGGACATTTTTATGGATTTGGACAGATTTTGCGGACAAATCTTTACTCATGCAGACTTATAACAAAAAAAAGGCTTAAAATGGGAGTCATTATAAAGAAAATAAAAAGGTGTAGTGAATATTAAGGGATGTGTTATCTCTTGGAATTTTAAAAATAGGTATTTTGACCTTGCATTTTTATAAAATTTCTTAATTGTTCCCCCTACCTCTTAAAAATTTATTATTTTCTAAATTGTCTAAAAAATTAATTAAATAAATATATACTTTGATTGCTTTAATAATAACCGTCTTTTGAATTTTTTACGACCGTCTAACTATGTATTTATTTAATTTAAAATTTAATGACTTGTTTAGAAAGAAAAAGGGTTAAATTGAGGACTTAAATTTTTGTTTTTTTTTAATTTTTATTCAAAATTTTTAAAAGGCCCTTCCTTGTAAAATACGTTTATTATTAGATTAGTCTGACTTATATAACCAGGCTAACCTCAATTTAAAGATTGACCCAAAATAGCAATCAAAGTATCTAAAGTGACTAGAGGAAGGATCAAACAAAATCTAACCTCGTTTGTACAAAACTTTTGGGCAGAAAACCCGACGTTAATTTAAGATTTGTTCTATGTGGGACGTCCTACGAGGCCAGATTATACAGTATCACTTTTATCTCTCACATTCGATCATTCCTCATTTATCGATAAAATGTGAGTTCGAGCCAATGCGTTTTAATAATCCCCTCAGGTATTGAAATTTATGCTAAAACTATTATTCCTATTTTATGAGAATGCTGACATCACGCGCAAGGAATTCTTTAAAATTAAACTTCCACGCGTTGCTCGATCTTTGTTTTGCCTCCCCACGCCTCTCATAATGCAAAACAACTTCCCAATTAATTAATTAACTCGTGCTAAATTTATTTAAGATTAATCTTTCGCCCTCTAAAATGATTAAAAACAAAATAAACAGCTAACCTTCCTTTGCACTTTAAATTTATTTAATCAAAAAAGTCAAAGCCCAATTTAAATTAATTAATTATTTAATTAAAAATTTAATTTTAAAAGAATTTATTTTCTTCCTTTAACTTAAATCGTGATAGGGCAAAGCACCGTCCGACATTAGAGAAGAATAAATTTTTAGGTTTTTATTTTTTTTAGTCATATGTAGGGTTGTTCCCCGACGGGGGGGGGCACGGGGAAAATTTTCGGGGAGGCAGAGCCACGGGGGGGGGGGGGGGGGGCGGGGAAAATTTTTTCATTTTTACGGGGGGGGGGGGTGCGGGGAATTTTCAAAAAATCTCAAATTCCCCGACTTTCGGGGACGGGGACGGGGTACAACCCTAGTCATATGTAGAAGAGCCAATAAGGTTGTCGGATAGTTGGAAATCTTCAGATATCCGGATCCGACAACCTCGCTGGCCAATACCTAATACCCTCAATATTTTTTACTCTTTTATTCGGACAGTATTATGATTGGACGGTGTTTTGTCCCCCACTCCCTTTAAATATTTACTTCTTCAAAAAAATTTTTAGCAAAGTAAAAAAATTTTTTATTTTTCCTTCAAATGCTTGTTTTTCCTTCAAAATGCCTTTATTAAGATAATTTAAAAATGTAATTAATCAGAACGCATATTTTCCTTAATTTTTATTTTATTTTCATTTTTCAAGGCCAAAATATACTTAAAAGCATTTTTATCAGTTATTTACTAGTTAAATATTTATTATTTTTCAATAATATTTTCTGCTAGAAAGTTTTTTGTTTTGTGTTGACAATTTATATTTATGTGTATTTTAATGTTATTTGAAGGGTATTTGGTATTTTATGTAATTTTTTGATAAAAAAATTTTTTTCTATTTTTTGTTATAAGCGTGAACAAAGAATTTTTGGGTTTTTGAGTCCCCTTTTAATTATTAAAAAAAATTATTTCTTTCTTTTGGAGCCCTATTAGTAATACCGATACTCTCTGTACCTGTAGAATCGGTTTGAGGAAATTAATATATCTCTATATAACGACACACGATCCTACGGAACTTAAATTCCAATGCAACCTCAATTCGGTCCAAAAAGTTGTGTTATAACATGATTTGACTTCCCCTCCGATCTCACTTTCATTTTAAAGTCAGCAAAATTCAACCCAGAGAAGGTTGTTATATAGAGACACTAGAAGTGTTATTATGTCAAGATTCTAATGTTCATTTTCATAGGAAGGGACATATTGGAATGTCCTAGACCTAAAATTTTTAGGGAAACTAATGTGAAAGAGAGTGAAAGAGAGAGGCCTCTCTCTGAAGATGCTTCTCTCTAAAGCGAAGGAGAAAGGCATCTATCTTACTAACTTGGCATTTTGCGAATGAAAGGTGTATTTGCGGGCAAAGTATACGAAGCTTGATAATCTGCGACTCACGCGATGACTCGCGGAATACATAATTTTAAGACTAATTGTGAATCACAGCCCTGGTTTAGTGCCTTTATCATTTATTATTTTCAATTCTAAATTAAATTTTAAATTAAAAAACAATTATGTAAAGGTTGATTATTATAAAAATAAAATAAAAAATTTTCTCCGACCCAGACAATTTTTCAACGACGATAAAGGCCTTTGTGATTTTTTTCAGACAAAAATTGCTGTGCGGTCTTTGGGCGCTAATCAGAGCCATTTTTGAGATAGATTTTTTTATTTGGGAGGAGGAAGAGTCAAAAACCCTTTTTTTCAAAGAGAAGGGAAGGCACATTTCGTTGCTAACAAACACCTTTTTTTTATCTTCTCCCTTCTCTCCAATTTTGGGTAGCTATGATATGGAGGAGAGAGGTTTGAAGAGAGGGGGGGGTATCGGTAGGCCCCCGTGGATCTGCCTTACTGTTATTACATTGAAAACAAAAAAGAGAGGGAAGGGGAGAAGGAGGGGGAAGAGTTGGGGGCGTGTAGGAAACGAAGAAGAAAAAAATTTTGGGGGTAGATTGGACATAAATATATAAATAAATTTAGTTAGTTGGACCGGCTGATAAAAGGCCCTCTTTCTTAAAAGGAAGCCATTTTAGCTATTCTCTCTACTTAAAAATTATATATTTTATTTTCATTCAATCACAGTTTTAATCAGTCAATCCCTTACTTCCATTTTTCCGTTGTTTCCCCCATTTTTCTTCTTCATTTCCTTCTCTTCTACCACCTTAAATGTCCCATGCCATATTTTTACCTATTTTTCCCCCAAAAATATTTTTTTCTAATTTTTGCTAAGCGAAGGGTATTATGAGAGCTCCTGTCTTATTTTTGCATTTTCAGCATTTACGGGAAGAAGGAAATTTTTTTAGCTCTGACAGCAAAAGACATAAGATTGTTTTTATTAAAAATAAAAAATATATATGGAGTACATTTAATCTTATTATTTAACTAAAAACGGTCCAAAAAATTGTCCAAAAATATAAAGATATTGTCCCAAAATTATTAAAAAAATTTCTAAGTCCAAAAAAAATTTTTTTTTAATTTCAAAAAATTTTTTCTAAAAAAATTTTCTAAAAAAATCCAAAAAAATTTTCAAAAAATTTTCCATCCCAAAAAATACCCTTCCAATCCACCTATGCTTCTTTATTCATTAAAAATTTTATTTTTATATTTTCGTTTTCTCCGTTTATTTTTTAATTTTTGGATTTCAATTTATTTAATTTTAATTAAAAGAATGACTGCAACAACAACAACAACTTCTTCAGACTTTTCCCCAATAATTTCACAAAAATCGAGTTTTACTTCAGAACAGTCAATGCCTATATTGAATTTAGAAGCCAAAGAATTAATTACTAAATCTGTTGTTGTTTATTTGGATAGGGCTGAGGTTAAAAGGAAAATTGTTTTTCAGAGGCCCGAACAGATTCAATTGCCTTTTAAGATGATGATTAGAATTAATGTAAGTCTCCCTTGAGAAAATAATTTTTTGTAAAATCTATATCTTGTTCAAGTCCTTAGAAACACTAATGAGGTCCTCCTTATAATATAAAGTTTTATAATTACATTATTTTATTACTTAATTACCTGAATACTTATCCGATAAATATAAATTCGATGAATAATTAATAATTCGAGAGAATCCGATAAATACCTAAATTCGAGTTTGGAAGGTATTTAACGGTATTTTTATGTATTACGGTACTGAATACTGTACGGTACAGACTTCTAATCTCCTACAAATATCTAAATTTTCTCTAGAAATTTACGTAAATTCAACATAATTTTTTAAATACTGTAATCTTTCAAAATAATTTTATTTTTTATTAATAAATACAGAAATTTTTCAAGACTTTGTCCCTAAAATGCCCTTATAAATGAAAATCTTATACCATCTAAAAATTTTTCCGAAAATTCTTATTTTATTTAAATCCCAGAATGTCTCTCCGATGATCGCGCGTGACTCAATCCGCGTAGATGGTCAAAGCGGTGTGCTAATTTTGGATGTCGATTATGTCGAAATACCCCAATTTTGTAATAATGATGATGGAAGTGAAAATGTAAGAGGAAAATAACCCTTTTAATTAGTCATTTAATTTTCCCTAAAAAGATATCTTTTCTTGAAATGGAAACAACCGATTTAGAGGGAAATTGTGCTGCTTTAAACGATCAAATTGATGTATTACAGAAAAGGCTAGATGTTCTAGATGGTGTTGCTAAACAGGTAGAGATGATAGTTTTTGGAAGGGAATTTTGAAAAAAATTTTTTCGAAAAATTTCACTGGTCTTAGGAAAAATACCAAATAAAAATGCCTTACTCAGCTTTGGACGCGAATTCATAAAAAACGTCATTATTAACCGATAAACTTGAAATTTTGCAGATTTATTGATAAAAGTGTTATCTAACTTCACAAAATATTTCAGAATTTTTAATACCGTAATTCTCGAGTTATGGGCATAAAACTCAAAAAAAGCTATGTTCTTGTCTAATTTTTTTTATCTTTTTGTTCTTAATATTCTGAAATTTTTTCCATGGAAAATTTTAAGTTAACAATTTATATCTAGATAGGAAAAAATGCCCTAGTTTCCACTGATGCTGTTCAACAGAGACGTTGTGGAGTCCAAGCAGCTCAACAAATACAAGATCAACAACAAATAAATGGATGTATTGAAGGTGGAGCACAACAAAGTGTGTAAATTTTTGGAAATTTTTATTAGACGGAAAACCTCAATGCACCCAATACTAGACCCATTTGAGAGTTTTTTCAGCCCCAAAGGGCTATTTTATTGAAGTCTAACTTTATTTCTTCCTTTTAAAGATGTTTCGATGCAATTTGCACCAACCAGCTTATTTTTATTAAATGAGGATTCAATGAAGAATTTGAGCTCATTTCTTGATTATTATGGTGAATTGAATAATTATTAAATTAAATAAATAATTTTTTTGAGGTAAAACAGCTGGAGAAACAAGAAGTGAATTGAGGCAAAAAGCAAAGGAATTGGCTGAATTAAAGGAGAGACTAGCAAAGTCTGAATGGGAATTGAACAAACAGAGAGGGAAAATGGAATATGACAAAAATAAAAGGTGGGAATGGAAAGATTTTGTTTTTAGATGAATGAGGATATTTTATCGTCGCCCTTCCCCATGAGGGAAAAAATTAAAGTTTTTGCTGGACTTGTTTAAAAGAGAGCGAACTGCATGAAGAACGAACTAACTCTTTGGGCTTTCATCTCAAAGTCTGAAACACCCCTTTCTAAACCCCTATTACTATGCACAGAATTGGATAAAGAATATAAGATCAAGTCCCATAATCTTAGGAATTCTGATTTTACACTAGTTTTCATTTTGTGGGAGATTTCCATATGTAACATTCAGCCTCCCATTACTCGTTCCTCTCCTTCTCGTTTTCTTTCTTCGCCTTTTAATCCTCACAAAAATTTATTTAGAAGCATCAATTTGCTCGTTGAAATTCTGTCAAATGAGGAGGATTCTTCTATTGACTCTTCTATTGGGGATGGACACTGTGAACTTTTATTGGTCTACCAAGTTTTTAGTTGTACATGGAGGCCTTCGTATTCGTTGAGAGCTTCGAGTTCGGGTAGAAAAAAATTTTCTGAAAAAAATTTCCAAAAAAATTTTAGGCGTCTTAAACAGCCGTTACTTGTCAAAAAGAAAAATGTCTCGCTCTTCATTGAAAATTAAGGCTGGAACTAGCAATGAAAATTTACCTGAAGAAAGGGAAGACGAGGAAGAGGAAAATGAAGAAAAACGTGTAAATAAGGAAGAGGAGGAAATTAAAAAGAAAGAAGAGAAACTTTTAAAGGAGAAGAAGGAACGAAGGGAGGAAGATTGTTCTGAAGCTATTCTTCTTTCCTTTCATGGAATGGTTGAGCAAAATACTGACGAGGCAAATTTTAAATTTAAAAAAATTCACAAAAAATTCTTAAAGTTAACAGTAATAAAATGGAAGCACGAAAATTCGTTTAAGTCATACCCCTCCCCCAACAGCTAGCTAGATTTATTAATATTCAAATATAAATACTCAACTAGAAGCCCTTGGAGGGGGCTTATAATATGGCTTGAGCTTCTATTAGAACATTTACTTGTATGAGGTCCCCAAGACTGTACGGCCAGGTTCTTGGATCGAATTGGTCATTTTTTAATCCCAAACGGGATATATTCTCCTTCTCGAGAATAACAACCAGAGCTTTTCAAATTCTACTTTTTGATTTTCGAACTTCATTTAAGAAAAATAACTCGAGAAAGAAATACCCTTCAGACTTATAAATTTATTTTTCTTTAGGACTGGAAAGATGCCCAATTAATTCTAAGCACAGCACAGCCCTGTTCTGCAAATTCAGTTCCTTGCGTTCCTTCACTTAATGCAATGCTTCAAAGAACTGTTATTAGGCTAGTTTATTGTTCAATTACTAATTTAAATCCTTTAAATTTTTTAGTGGTTGTTTATTTTGTGTAAATTTTTAAAATTTTCTTTTTTAGTGGTTTTCGACAAAGAAATCATTCAACAGCAACAGCTAGACATAGAAGAATGTTAAACAGCCATGCTGCTTCTCAAGAGGATTTGGATGCGGGGATTGGATCTTTTGATTATAATGAGCTAATTGATGCACAGGCAAATATAAACCTTATTTTAGACACCTCTATTTTGTAAACTTCTTTTGTATGGACACATTTAAAAGTCCACAAAATTGAGGTGTTAATTAGTTAAGTGTCCATAAAATAGAGGGTGCTCTTAATATGTCTGTTATATTAAAGACCTATTGCTAAATGAGGGTCTATTAACCATAAGGTTTCCATTAAATAGAGGATTTTATGAATATAGGGGAGTTGTCTACACTATGGGATGTCCGCAAAATAGAAGTCTCATGTACTAGAGAAGCCTGATACCCATCGTCTGGTACCTGCTAGAAAACCTGATTAATCGAGTGAAAAAAACTGTCCATAAAATAGAGGGTTTGCAAAATAGGTGGCTAAAAACCCCAAACTTTCAGAGTAACGAAGGAATAATCTTTTCCAAAATTTCAGCATTTACAACAACAAATGAGAGCAGCAGCAATTGCAACCTCTGTGCATGGAAGTGGTTCAGAAAACTATTCAATTCATGTAAATATTTTTAGAAAAAATATTTTAAATAAAAATTTCATTTTTACAGTCACTTGAACAAATGCCCTCCACGTATTTTCCTATAGACCATCCTTGCACTATTCCAGCTGATGGTCAGCCACATAAGGTGGGGGGAAATTTAAAAATATTTTTTTTATTTTTCCTAAATTTTTGGGCAAAAATCAAACAAAAATTTACCACAATTTAAATGCAAAAAGAAAAAATATATTTATTTACAATAGGGCAATATTATCACTAGGTATATCTATTTATCTCTCTCACATCTCTATTTATTCTTCAAACTTCCGGCAGCGTCTTAGTTTCCACAGGAGTCATTGCCTCATTATCCTCTCCCTCCTTAATTTCCCCATCGTCTGTCTGTGCCTACTCAACATCCACTGGAGCTGTAACCGACTTTCCATCTTCCGGTGCCGTCTTTGCGCTTTCGGCATCCACTTGAATTGCTGTATTAACGTCCGGTCCATATTCCGAGTCTGCTGTAGTTATCACTATACTTCTCGCACTCCTTGTCTGAAAAAATAAAAATTTTTGGATTACATTTATCTTCTAAAGAGAATTTATTACCATTTTCTCTTCCTCTGGCTTCTCCTTTTCATCCTTATTCATATTGAAGTAGAACCACCCTGCATTTGTGCCGATACAGCCAATCAGTAGAAGAAAGAAGAGAAAAATCCAGATAAACGAGGATGACGAGCTTGTTTCAGCTGAAGGAGCTGGAGGAGTTGTCGTTTTTGTTGTGGTCGTTGAAGTTGTTGTCGGAGGGACTGGACACAAAGGACAAGCAGTACACTTTATAGCTGGTTCCGATGAACACACTGGACATGCAGGACAGGTAGCACACGCTGGTTCCGTTGGACACGAAGGACAAGTAGGACACGTTTTAGCTGGTTTCGTTGGACAGATTTTTGGTGTCGGTGTAGTAGTCGTTGTCGTTGTTGGTGGCGGTGGAGGAGGGACAAACAGCAGCTCGTAGTAATTTCTGTCCTACATTAGATAAATTTAATAAAGGTTTTCAAAAATTTATGTAAAAGCTCACAAATTGGACGAAGAGATCACACTGCGTCCCGGCTGGTTTATCTACGAGCTTTTTACCATCGAACACAACAGACGCACTCACTGGAAGCAGGCTGAAGACGAGTAGACGTTTATCTTTCAGATTCTCATTTGTGATGGTCCATGTTTCTGGGGCAACGAAGGGATTGTTCTTTGGAACGCATAAAATGTTGTCAACAGATGAGTCGAAGGATGTCTTTTGTTCCCCCAAATTCATCGTGAATTTGCCTCCGCCTTCTATCTCCATGTCGAAAGTCATGAAAGTCGTGTGGAAAAGGTCAGCACCCATAATTTGTTTATTGCCTGACACAATTTCGCCAACTGAAATGATAGAAATACAATTTACATATGTACAATTAACAGCTTTATTTCACCTAAATGGGTGTAAGCGTAGACCTTCATCCTTTGTCCGATGCTCCATGAGATTTCGAGAGTCGTCCACGGCATGCACATTCCACACTCCTGTCTGTTACAATCTTCCTTGTGAGCATAGATTGGACCATGGCTGAGCCTCTCGACGACCTTGTTGTTTTTGCTGTAGACGAACGGCATACTAAAAAGAAGAAATCAAATTTTACTAAAATTAAAGACCTACATATTATTAAAGCCGTCCGGGAAGAAGGGACCAAAAGCAAGAAGACAATCTCTGAGCTTCCCTCCTTTGTTCCTCACTCCGGCCTTAAACTTGATCTTGTTGTTGTATTCTTCGTTCTTGACTAGCAGGTCCACTGTGCATCCAGTGATGTTGTTGTACTGAAGCTCACTGGAAAATAAAATAATTTCGATTAAAAATTTTCATAAACAAAAGAAAGCAAACTTACATGGTATCGTTGTAGATCTTAACATCACATGCATTCGGGAAACGCTTCCTGTACTCGTCGGAGTTGAAGTTTTCCTCGTTGGCCTTAATGGTAGAGTCTACCAGCGTAACATTCTTGCCTATCAATTTGTGATTGGCGACTCCGACGTTTCCGTCATTGTTGGACTGTCCGGGTACTTCAAGCACAAGGAATGTTGTGATGACGAGCAGCAGCAAGAAGCACAGCGTTGATGACTTCCTTGTTCCTGGGCCGGTGTCAAGCTCCATTGGAAGAAGGCAGCGAACGAGCATGAAGAGTTTTGTTGTTAATGTTTTGAACGTAGAAACGTGAAGACTTTTTATAGTAAAAATTAAATTACGTCGAGTACCGAGTAATTGGAAAAAACCTAGCTTGAGTATACCGAGTTTGAAAAACCCGAGTTCGAGTTCAACTTTTTTGGGCCGAGTTCGAGTACGAGTGAATCGAGCAATTGAATAGTAATTTTTATAAAACAGTATCTTAAAATAATTTTAATAAAAACAATACTTTTACTCAAAACTATTAATCATCAGTGCTGGGTATTGGGCATTTGTTGGCAGTGATGCGAGGGATCTTCATCCAAATCCCAGTTATTTTCATTAATCCGCCGATATCCCTCCATGATATTGCCTACGATTCATGTTGGTTCCGGGTGGAAAATCAATGGATTTCGGGGGATTTGTGTAGTAAAAACTAATCTTTTCTATAGCTAATTAGGGTATCTAGCTAAACATCATCGAGCTTGTAACAAATCTTTTCTTTTTCTTTGCCTTTAACTTCCCTCCTGTTTTTAATTAAAATTATTTTTATAAAACTATTTCTTTTTTCATCCAATCTTTCGGCTTTATTTTATTTTATTTTCAATTTTTTGAGTAATTTGTACTTAAAATTTATCAAAAAATCTGTTTTGTAATTTTATTTGTTCCAAGGAACAAAGTATTCAAAATATTATTATTTATTATTGACATGTTTTTAAGTGAAATTTCAATGAAAAAAATGAATAGAATGGAAAAAATAAACAGTGATTAAGTAAAAATCAAAGGAGGGGGAAATTGATTTAATTAAGCCCTAATTTACTGGGATTATGCCAAAAATTTAAGTTTTTAAATTTGAAAAATAATATTTAAAATTAAAAAATAACAATCGGAAGCCATTATGAGTAGACCTTTGGGGCTGAGAACATCGTACCTTACTATCTTAACTGGGGGATTATTGGCATGAATGTGTTCCTTTAGAGGTAAACCACTGGGTAACCAAATAACTTAAAATGAAGTGTATCTAATAGTGGGTGTATCCTATAGAGAGGGTTTTCATACTGTGGTGTGTATTAAATAGAGGGTATCGTTTAATCAGCTCCTCCACCTTGTGTCAATCCAAATTTTAAAACGTCTTTTAAATAGATAAATCTCGTAATAATCTCTTAATACTAATTCAAAAATTTATTAAGATTGATATTGCACATATTGAACTTTTGCCTACTTATTGGCATGAATGTGTTCCTTCTAGGATGTCAAGTGCATTCATCAAGTACTATATTAAACAATAATTCTTTTTAAAAAATTTTTCAGTGCAAAATTGGTCAATTGTTCGCCATTACCACTACTTCCTGGGCCCCTTTCTGTCTTTTTCAACAACAGCTTTGTGTCTACTGTAAGAAAAATATTTTTATTGAGTATTAATTGTAGCCCCCCCCCCCTATCGTACTTTAAAAAGTAAAAAATAGTTATACTATCTTTAATAGTTTCTCATTTCTTAGAGGTTTCTCAATGTCCCCGTCTTTTTCCTTGAGCGACTATTATATGAGAGGCTTTTATTGGAGTAATTCTTCATGAAAATTATGCTTTTTTAGTATAATATCCACAGATGGAAACTATTATTTTTTGGAAAAATTTTTTAGTTTATACAAATTTTTTAAATATTTCAGAGTAATTTAAAACTTGTACTTCCTGGAGAGGAGTTCCGCTGTCTATTGGGTGTAGACCCAGCCATCAAAGTTGAATACAAAAGAGCAAATACTTCAAACGAGCAATTCGGTTTTATGACAAAGAAAAGTTTATCAACACATGAACAAGCAATTTCTTTGCGAAATGCAAAGGCTAATCAAAGTGTTCAAATAACAATACGTGAGCCGGTACCGAAAGCTGTTGATGATCAAGTTAAGGTAAATTTGGAATAGCGACCTATGGGCGGATACGAACAATTGATCTATTTCCAACTTCGACCCATTTTGACTCTATTTTCACAAGCAAAATTTGTATAGCCGGCAAAATTCCATCCGTACTTTCCAAGGTGACTCAAATAATAGAGCATCTGTAAGATGCAAGCAAGCCTAAATATTTTGTCAGAACGAGATTTAGTTAGTAGTTGTGTTCCTCTGCCCTTCCGTTATATATTTTCTTTGGGGCTTTAAAAGTATAATTCTTTATAAAGATCGGACTGGAAGGGTCACGAAAGGATCATTTCGATGGCCGAGATTTTTGTTCGAGATCTCGTCTTTGTCTGGAATGTTCGTATCTGCGCAT
The DNA here is from genome assembly GCA_036172945.1 of Meloidogyne incognita. Taxonomy (NCBI): domain Eukaryota; kingdom Metazoa; phylum Nematoda; class Chromadorea; order Rhabditida; family Meloidogynidae; genus Meloidogyne; species Meloidogyne incognita. The sequence goes on from JARQAC010000010.1 coordinate 4,267,272, forward strand.
TAAAATATTTTTATTTGTTTAATAATTTTACTATATTTTCTGGGAAACATTTTTGGCAGTAAATAAGGACTTTAGAATTTTTTAATATAATTTTTTCTTCCCCCTTAATTTTTTTATTTTTCCAAAAACATTTTTCAGTCATCTATAAAATCAAAGCAAAGGCCCCGCTTTCTGATGTAGAGTGTTTTTGTTACTCTCCTTTTGGGACACCCGAAGCATAAATAAATTTAAGTGAGTAAAATATTTTTTTAATTTTTTTGCTTGAAAAATGTTTCTCAGAAAATTAATTTTTTAAAATAATTTTTTAAATTTATTTTTTCTCCCTCCATAGATTGCTCTAATCCAGCCAGACCTCAAAACCCAAAAATCGGAATGTCGACTAACCAAAGAGCATAATTTGGAATGGACTGTTAAACTTGCACCCGGTGAACAGCGCGAACTTGTTGTTAAGTGGACAGCTGAATATCCGGCACAGGAGGTGAAATATAGTTCTCAAAAATTTTTGGTGGGGAATAATAGAAAATTTTAGAGAATTATAAAATTTTTGGAAAAATTTTCAAGGAATTTTAATTAAAAATAATCAAACACTTTTTGGTTTTATTCTGCAATCTCCAGTTTATTTTTTACTAAATAACTCTTTAACTTATTCCATCCTTCTAGATAAAAAAATTTTTCCGGATTAAGTGGGAGAGAGGTACATAACAGGGATGAGTCCTGCAATATTTTTAAAAATGGAAGAGATCCCATCCTTGGTACTTAAGTAGGAGAGGATTGGAAGAGGATTTACTTGAGAGAGGACAAGGGGGAGAGATTCACTTTTGCATATATTTTTTAAAATTATTCACACATACCTTTGTACTAAAAAGCTTAGTAATACTCAAAAAATTTTATTAGAAAAATAAATGGGAACTAGCTATATTTCTTATTGTAAAGAGTAGGGTTATTGTCTCTTGAAAAATCTTCTGACATCCGAAACTGACCTAAAAAGGCCTCAGATTTTGGGTTCATTTTCGTTCGACAACCCTAGTAGTGAAATAACCTGTGTTAAAATTAAAGAATGATTTTAAGTGAGAGAGGAGTTATTAAATAAGAAATTTTGCTTCATTAAATTATTTAATTATATATTTAATTACAGTGTGTACTCTTCACAAGCGGTAATTCTTGCCCAAGTCTACACATTGCTCCAACATATGGGAGAATTCATTAATAAAAATTGTGTTTGTTTGTTGCTGTTAAAGAGAAAATTATTAGAATGCTTAATGGAATAGGCAAAAATTTCTTTTAAATATTTTTAAAAATTAATTCAATTCGTGCTCTTAATTAATTAATTCTTGCCTTTATTTTTATCTAAATTCCTCTCTTATTTATTCCATTTTAAATTATAACTTCTCTCTCCCACTTATGTAGCCCTTTTATTCTGGACATGTTCTGGGTATGTCCGAGCATTTGATTAAGCCGACCTCCATCCAAACCTCCTTAAAAACCTCCCTCCAAATGAGGGTTGGAAGCCCGATCCGGCCCGGTCCGAAAGATCGAGTCGGGCTTCGAATTTTAGCCCCGAAAAAGACTCGGTCGGGCTGGCCTGAAAAATTAGTCCAGAACAAATGACTCGAACGTCGGCCCGACTCGAAAATCCCAAACCTCCCTCCAAGTCGATCTAAAATTTTTTGAAAGCTGGCCTAAGCTAAATAGAGCACCTCAAAGTTAGTTTAGCCCAAAATTTTTTTCCGAGGATGGACTAAGTGAGAGAGATAGAAACAATTACCTAAATATTTATAATCTTACTTTCCTATTTCTAATTTAATTATATTTTTTTAATTTAATTTATATTATTTTATTTAGCAATTTTATTAAAATACTAGGTATTTTCCTTTATTTAATTAAAGTCGAACCTCTCTGAGATACTCTCAATATTAAATAAACATCAATTTAAGACGTTTTTTAAAATTGGTTGGGGATAGGGGAGCTGCCTTAGTGAGTGATATTTAATATACCTCTCATTGTAAGGTATAGATCTTTCAGCCCCAAGGCCCCCAAACCTTTAACGAGGTTCGACTTTGCCAAATTTTAGAATATTCTTCATTTCCTTTAAATTTTTTTTATTTATTTTTGTGATGCTTTCCTATTTTGATTTGCTGATAAAGAATGAAAAGGGAAATTACTAATTTATCAAATAAAAATCTGAACTAAAATTGGTTCAGGAAAGGGGCAATAGAATAGAGAAATTAAAATGTTAATATTTCAAAAGTCATTTTCGGAACTCCCGGACACGGGATATTCACAATATCAAACTCCACTTCAGATTTTGGAGCCAAAACGCCATCTTATAATGAAGCTGCTCATTCTTGGAAGCTGTCCGTCCTCTCAACTTGTAAGGCTGCTCGTAATAAAAAGTCGAAAAAGACACAGGGCATCGTGTAATTTAACTGAGATAATTTATTAAAATTATTTTTTAAATTTATTCGAAAACAAAAAAAAAATAAAATTTATATTATAATTCCATGTTTTTTTATTAACCGGGTAAAATTCTAATAAAAATTTAATTGGCAAAATATGCAAAATTAAGAGTGAAATGCGCGCAATTATGGCGAGAATCGAAAATATTATTAAAAAATTTATGGGGAAATTTATTATTTTTTGTAGAATGGTTATTTATGGAATCTCTACCATATCCCATCTCAGGCCTCTCATTGATGAAATAAATTTATTTAATATCAAAAAAATATTATTCATCCAATCACCGAATCCTAACTTGGAATATTTCCGAGCTCTAAAGGATCGAGCCATATCCCACAATCAAAAGATCGTTCTTGAGTCACTTCGAATACCCGATATCGACCTCTTCTAATCCAAATTCCCTAAAAATATCTGACATATCTCAATCTGTTAGATATACAGAATTAGATATCGCCAAAGATAGCCTGAATAGGATAAGATAGAGATTCGAATAAAAGAATAAAATATATTAAAATTTAATTGTGATCACATAGTAATTTTCTGATTTGAGAAGATTAGAAAGGGAACATGTACAATAAAAATAAAACTAAATTAATAAAAAAAGGGAAAAAAGGTTGAAGTAAATTAAAATTAATTAATATCAAAAAGAAGATTGTCTCATTTCTTCACCGGTTTTTTCAACTATTAGAAATTAATTGTAAATTATCAAAGTGTGGGTTTGTGTAGCTGAAGTTGGCAAAAGTATCTGGATCCTGAAAAGAAAATTTTTTTAATCTTAAGTTTAGTATGGAATTATTTAATATATGTAGATCAGAGGAAAATTCCGACTTTTGAGCCAGTTCCGGTTTCCGGCTCTTCCGATTTCCGACACCTCTGACTGTTCCGACCCACCTCTAATGTAAATGAAGCTCAATATATTATTTAATTAATATCATTAAGAGTGTCTTATTTTTCCACCCCTGAAACTTTTCACTGGTCATTGACCAGGATTTTGTTCCACGTTTAAGATGGCTTTCGATTTAACAAATGCTCAAGGCTCAATTATGCCTAGACTACTTTTATTAGCCTTTCATTTCTTGTTTCCTCGAGTGTCTATTAAATGTGGGCTTCTATTAGAATAATTCCTGATATTAATTCTGATTTCCGTCTTCCAATTTCAGACTCTTACGATTTCTGGTTATTCCCACCCACTCTTACTTTTCTCCTCAGAAAAACTTACAATAGAGGCAAGTAAATGCTTGTCCTGAATTGGAGTTAACAAAGCCTTTTCTTGAGTAAAATCATCATCAAAATTGGAAGTATCATCAGCACTTTTCTATAAAGAAATGGGGATTTTTAAAGGTTTAAAATAAAATACCACAAGAGGTTTAAATGGAGGTATTGTTTGTCTAGTTTCAAACTTTTTCCAATCAACACCTCTAAAGAATGAGTGCTGGCGGATGGGGCCTAAAAATTTGGTTTTGAATGAATTTTTTTATTAAGCATGTAGAAAATTTTTTTTAATTTCAAAAAATTTCGCTAAACAATCTTTTTATTAGAATTTATTTTTACCATCAGGACATTCAGGCATCCCTAGTCTTGTATTTGGATTTCGATCAAATAGCTGAAAATTAAAAAAATAATTTTATAATTAAATTATGAATACACCCCAAGGTACTGCAAGCCCAAGGTAACGCATAGCTATAACTTCGTTCAGAATTGTCGAATCCGGGACGCCCGGTGTGGTTCGATTCAGTTTGTCGAGGCGCATCAAATCATACCAAGTCGTCATGGATACGAAAATTCTGAATCAAGTTAAAGCTCCGCATTACCTTGGCAAGCTTCCTTATTTTATTTATTTAATGTATCAAATAAACATAAAATTAATTTACAGCAGATAATATTTTTGCAGATTCTTTCCCAATCCATTTTGGGAAATATGGACGTTCATTAAGTATAGCATCGAATAATTCGTCTTCCCCATCTCCATGAAAAGGTGATTGGCCAATAAGCATTTCGTACATTAGCACTCTAAAATGTTTAAATTTGTTTTTAATTTTATTGAAATTTATTTAAGATTAAGTGAGACAGGAAACAACCAGATCTCTCATTAATAAAAAAAAGATCCCCCTCAAAACAAACTCAGATTAGAACTCTTTATTAACCTATCTTAGCAAATTGTATTTTTATATAGTCAGACCGATACTCAATATTAGATATACCTCTATTTAAGATATACTTATTTTAAAATTTGGTTCGCCACTTGGTGATCTGCCTAAACGATAACTCAATTTAAGACACCCGTCATTATAAGGAACAAGTTTTCTTGCCAAAGTTATACTCATAGTGAGGTCGACTCTAATTTATTTTAAACCACCCAAACATACCCCAAACTCCAAAAATCCACAGCTTGATTATAAAGTTGTCCTTTAATTATTTCTGGTGCTATATAATCGGGGGTTCCACAGAAAGTTGAAGCCATTCCATTTTCTCTGTTTGCCTCTGTTTTGCACATTCCAAAATCTGCTAAATGAACATGTCCATCATTATCGAGAAGTATATTATCCAGTTTTAAATCTCTGTAGATTATGTTTTTGGTATGTAAAAATTGTAGTGCACAAATTATTTCACAGGTGTAGAAGCGAGTTCGGTTTTCGTCGAATCGTTTAACCTGTAAAAATTTTTAATGTTTTTAAAATAATTTTAAGGACAGGTTTTTTAAGAGGCTTCCTAAGAAGCTAAATTTCACCTATTCGGTTAGTCACCCTGGCGAAGTTTTTTTCAAGACAGCTCTAGAGCGGTGAATTAGGGTTAAAATTATTTATGAAAAACGGTTAATCGAATATCGTTATAGTGACTGAAAAATTGAGGCTGAAAATTCGTACTAAAGTGAAGGTATCGCTTGGGTATGTCATATCGTTCTTATGATCAACCACACATTTTAAAAAATGTTCACTGAGTTGTATACAATAATTGGAGTGTATTATAACGAGATTCAATTGTAGAGGAATAACTAATATAAGCTCTATTAGAGGGTTGGATCGAGTTATACAAAACCTGATCAGAAAAAAAATATTGAAAATCCGACTCGAAACCCGAAACACTCATTTTCCCCCAACTCGTCCCAAGCCTGCCCTATTTGTTTAACAGTAACAAAAAATAACAAGATTTTTAACAAAAATTTCCCCCTACCTGTTGTATATGATACATTAAATCACCACCATTTAAATATTGCATTACAAAAAAGAGGTATTCATTAGATTGAAAACAAGCAAAAAGTTTACACAGGAAAGGGCATTCACCGGATAAAATAAGTACTTTTCTTTCGATAAAAGTGCACTAAAAATTAATTTTTTTTTTATTTTAAAAGAATTTTTAAAGATTACCTCAGTATCATCATCTTCCAAAATTACATCTTTTTTTAAACATTTCATTGCAAAATATTGACTGTGATTTTTTAATTCTACTAGTAGCACCTGAAAAAGTTTTTTTGAGAGTTTTTAAAGGATTTTGTCTAAATTTTTCAAAGAAAGAAATAAAATTAAAGAGAAACTAGGTCTTTAAGTTTTTAAAGAATCTATTCTTGTCAAACTCAAGTTTATAGGTATTATAGTGAGGCATATGGTCCTGTACAAGATTTTACGAAAACCCGTCCTGTAATCTTGGGGTTAAAAGCGATAGACGGGATTACCCGGATCCCGTTTGTCGCCTAGATTAATTCTGCAGTCGTTCCGTTCTATTAAAATCAATCTCATTATAAGATCCAGGATTTGCTATTTTTCCGTACTCTCACAAAAAAATTAAACTCCATAATTTTTAGCTCTTCAACTCTCAAGTCCCCTTTTTTCTTCCTTCCAAAAAATTCCATATAATCGTAAATTATAAAACAATTTTTAAAATCCCTTCCCCCCTACCTTTCCAAAACTTCCTTTTCCAAGCACTTTGTGAATATGGAAATTTGTTAGTTTATATTGACGAGGAGAATCTGCATTGCCGCCTCCTAAAGGTTCAGAGATTTCATTACTTTTGTCAGCCACAGAATCGCCTCCAGAGACTTGGGCTCTGAATAAATTCTGAAACAAAGGGATATCCTTTAAAATCTCCAATCTTTTAATCACCTTAAATTTATTTCCAACTCCATTAACCAATTGTTGGTCTTTATTAGCAAAAGAAGGGGGTGCTGTATTTGTTGTAGCACTCCTTTTAATTTCTATTAGGGCATCGGAAAGTTGTTTTTGATTTACACCGCAAAGGTTAGGCATATGTTTTTCACAACGGAAGTGACTTGAAAAAATGAGAGTGGATTAATTAATAATTTTGTAAAAATTATTTCGAAGTAAAGAAAGCCCAAATATGATTGATAAGACCACAAATAAGATTAATCCTGTGCGGAAATGATCTGGAGATAACGGAAACCTCGTGATTTTGGATTAGAACTTGTGAAAATCTCTCTGGATCTAGTCCAGAGCTACTGAAATTTATCTTTTTGATTGTTTGCCAAAGGCAATTATATCCCAATTTGATTTCCCTCAAAGTCTTAAATCTCTTAACACAGGGTTAATATCGAGAATAAGTGTACCTAAGTACAAAAAGTACAGTACTTCCAAAATAGGTTTGATAGGAACCCTGAGGACTCGTGAAAAATCTGGCTAGATCGAGTCCAGCTCAATATAAAATTAATCTTAGTGATTGATTGCCAAAGGAAATGATATCCAAATTCAATTTTACGTCAAAATCTCAACACTCTTGACACTTCGACTTATGTCAAAGTTTATCAAAAATATTTTATTTAATTTACCAATTAACGCCACAAACTTCACATTTCAATCCTTGCCTAAAAAGCCCATAAAGAAGAGAGCCGCAGTGATCGCAAAATGTTAGGCTTTTAAAATTATACCTTTAAAAATTGGAAAAAAATTTTTAATTTAAAAAATTATCGCTAACGGTTTGAAACGATGAGGGACGTCAATTTTGAAACGTTCTTTAAGGTAAATTGTATCTTTTGTATTTTTAGCTGAGCCTGGGCATTGACTTAGAGTTTTTTCATGACATTTTTTGTGAACAGCTAAAAATAAAAGTTTTAAGAAAGGTTTTTGAAAACAAATTTTATTTTAAAATAACCCCTCTATTTTGTAAGCTTGATATAGAAGATTTTTATGATACAGTCTCTTATATAGGGATTTGGTTGTATACAAAATAGAAGATAAAATAATATAGAGCCTCAATTATGTTACGGTTATAGTATATAAAAAGGCATCAAATTTAGTTCCGACATTTTTTGTTCCAATTTCCGAAATTTTAGCCAACGTAGAAAATTTCAAAAATAAACTTGCCAAGTGTGCAGAGTTGGCATTGATATCCTTGTTTATTTAAGCCCCACATAAATTCTCCACAAATTGAACAAAAAGTAAATTGACGGAATGAGGTTGTAACAAATTCGTGGCCTCTGATTTCTTTAAAATTTTAAAGGATTTTTGCCCAAAAAATTATCCCCTAACCATGTATTTTTGCATGCTTTATAGCCCCTCTACGTCTATAAATTCCATCACCAAACCCTTTTGGGGTAGCCATTTGAGAAGCACCGCTTTCTTCTGATAGTTGATCTTGGGAGCCATTGCCGATTTTTAAGGTTTGGGCCAAAATACGTCCACAAGGTTTTAGACTGGAAATTAAAATTAATTATTTGATTGGAAGGGTAAATGGCAATTAAAATGGTGTAATAAAGAAGGCACAGAATGGCATAAATAAACACTGAAACTGAAAATCCAAATAGTAACTCTAAACGAATTTTATATCAATTTTTTGGGATCTATGAAAATATCTTTAAATCCCCCACGTCAGGGTTGCCCTAAATTGAAAAAATTTTAAATAGATGTCAGACTTTGAGGTCTCTCGAGAACGAGAATCTTATAAATTTTATTCAGATTTGAGAATAATAGGCAGAGGAAGGCGGTTAAAGACCGCTCTTTAACCGCCAAGCAAGATCGAATATCACAGCAAGATCGAATCAAATTTTCAAAACTCACTTTATCCAAATATGAGTAACTGCATCAGTTTTACTTTTAGAAACAATATCCTAAAATTGTTCGAACATAAAAAAATATTTTTGTAAAGAAAGTTTACTTCAAGCCTCATAGTTGCATCAGCAACAAGTGTTTTATCGTTTTGAACAAGCATTTGAAGTACCCGATTTTGTAGAATGCCAACATCAAAACACTTTTCCCATTGTAACTGCATTGTTTTTCTTTTTTGGATTAAACGGTTTTCACCTGGAAAAAGGGAGACTTGTTTCCTTCCATTATCTTAGAGATGGATTGAAGTGGCAGAACCCCTCCACAGTAGGACCTCCCTAAAAATAGTGTTGCGACGGAATTTCCGGTTCCGGTAGGCCGGAAGTTCTGGGATTTTTTGATTCCGGTTCCGGCCAAATTTGCTGTTCCGGCAAAACACTACCCAGAAGGCTCTTAGAATAGGGCTTATATGTAGTAGTAATGAGAGCTCTCCGAGGCAATGGTCATTACTCGCTCTTAAACAATATTTCTGGCTTCCCTTATGGTTTTATCAGCTAAGCTAGAGGAAAACTTTGCCGGTCTTAGAAAATCTTTTTATCAAAATCTTCCATTTATTGACCAAATAAACCCAAGAAACTCTCACCATTAATCTCCACCTTTTCTTTAACATTAACTGCACAGCTGAGATCACTCAACTGGCAATTTTGAGGTAATTGATCCTCCGGCATTTCCACCCTAAGTAGTTTTAATCTAACAACAGCTACATCTGGGGTAGGTGTAGAAATTTCTTTCAAATTTGATGAGGGGGAAGAAGCACAAGAAGGCGAGGAAGACAAAGCAGCAGTTGAGGCAGCTGGGGAAGACAACATCATTGGTTTATGAGTGCCGTTGTTTATGCCGTTTAATATGCCGTTTATTGAGCCGTTTGGTGATTGCTACAAATTATATTCTAATTTAATTTATCTCTACATACTAATGAACATTATAGATCACCTAACACCCTTTATATAATTCCCCTATAAATAATTCCCCAACATATTCCAGGGTCTTTATTAAGACTAAATAGAGTATAATTTTTTTATAAATTCAAAAAAAATATTTTTAGATGCCAGTTAAATAAAAATACACTAAACATCCATTTAAATAAACGGTGAAATCATAAGGTCTAGGGTTGTCGGTTTCACCAGAAAACCCGAAATCTTCGGGTTTTCGGTTAGGTTTGAAACCGACAACCCTAATAAGGACGTTGATTATCCTAAACACAAAAAATGTCAAAAATCAGGATAAAGGATTTCAATTTTCATACCCAACAACTAAATTTATATAATTCGTAAATTTAACTGGAAACTAAGGAAAGGGGCTGTTTAAGAGATACCCTCAGTTTAGGATACCTTTCATTAAAGTAACAAACTTTCTACCCTCAAGATATTTTAAAACTGAGTTTCAACCTACTTTAGGCGTTGATTGACCAGATTCGTTGTCTTGAAATTCAGTCTCCAACAAATCCTCCAAGGGAAAAAGATCGTAAATCTGAAAAATAAATTAAACTTAAAATTTAATTTTTTAATAATTTCTTTACCTAAACAAAAAACATAAAAATTAAAATAAAGAAAATGTCATTTTGCAGTCTATTTAATTTTAAAATAATTTAAATCAAAATCGAAATTAGACTTAAAATAAAATTAATAGAATAAATTTTTAAGAGTTCAAATAAAAGGTAAATATTGAAGAGAATTAATAAATTTAATAAATTAAGGAATATTTATTTAATAATTAAATTAACAAAAATAATAGGGGAAGATTGAAGAATATTTGTGGAAAATAGTGAAGGAAAAATATTTTAGAGAACCTGTTTTTAAAAATAAAAACAAAATTAATTCCAGTATTTACGTAATTTTAACATTCCAAAATAATACTTTAACAAATTTGCCCTAAATAAAAGGGTTGTGCGCGAAAATAAGTGCTAAAGCACTTAAAAGTTGATAAAAAATGAAAAACAAAATTTATTTCTTAGAAAAAATAAAAATTGTCAAGTTGGAAATTTGTAGATCTGAGGAAATTTGTGTGTTTTGTAGAGTTAACTCGATAAAAAAATTGTTGAGAGGTTGGAAATTTAGACTTTATCGAAAATTTCCTGTACATGTATGAATCTGTCTCGCCAAAATTTTCCCTCAAGTCCTGTCTTCGGTCAGAGATGAAAATTTTTTTAATTAAATTAGGGCCATAATATAAATTAATTAAGGACGTGATTATCTAATTTTTCAGTGAAATAGAGTCCAAAAAATATTTTTTGAATTAAAATAACACTGAAAAATATTTCCGAAAGAGAGCCAAAAAATATTGAAATTTGATCAAGATAGAAAATTCACGGGTTATCGTTTGTTTGTTTTTTATTTAAATTTTAAATTTAAAGAATTTAAAAAATAAAAAGTGAAAATTGCGAATATTTAAAGAGTGAATAAATTTATTTTTTATTTCATTTAAACTTTTAATCTGTATAAGCTTCTTGGCTTTTAAGTCTTATTTAAATAAAAAATAAAAATAAATATTTATTTTTATTGCCAAAAATAAAAAAATTTTGTAGTTTTGTCTTTATTTTTGTTTGTTAAAAGAAAATATATTTTTTAAAAATATTGGAGAGTCTTGTGACGAAAACAAAAAAAAATAAAAAGATTAAAAAATAGGTGAAGGACTGTGACGTTACTGTTGGAAAGAGAGAGGGTCGTCAGAAACATTAGCTCTTATAACTTTTCCAAATTATAACCTAAATTTATGAAATTTTTTAAGGATATAGAAAGGATTGTTATTTAAATAACCAGAAAATTTCAAAATTTTTGGTTCGGTAAAAGAAAAGTTACGGGTGAAAATGTGTTGTATACAGTCAAAAATGCCCACTTTTCGTTAGTTTTTTGGCCATAAATATAAAAATATGGAACCAAAAATTTTGAAATTTAAAGAAAATTTAGTTGACACTATCAAGAATATTTATACAAAATTTCATAGCTCTAGGTCCTTGGCAATTTGTGAATTTATTAGCGCGCGCCAAAACAGTCGCGCACTTTAAATAAAGTTAAAGACAAACGCAAAATAAATAAGAAAAATTAAAAAGGGCAATTTAAAAAAGTTTTTTCTTTATTTCAAATCATTCAAATCATTTGATTTAATGGGAAAAAATTATTTTTTTAATAAAAAATAATTAAATGTCTGGTAAAATAAAAAGAAATTTATGCCTCAAAAAATTTTTTCTAAATTAAATTAGGGACATAAAATAATTAAAATAGTAAAAAATAAAAATAAATTTGTACTTTTAGAGATTTAAAAAAATAAAAGTTTATTTGAAGTTGAATAATGAAATTAGCTTTTTTTCTATAAATTAGACTCATTAACCCTATAAAATAAAATAAAGACAAAAGGATAGACTTATTAAAGCAAGTTAAAAATTCAATTTAGGAGCAGCTCAAATCAAGGCCAAAACCAGCCATTCAGTCTTTAGTTTTTTTGGCCAAATACCACCTTTATTAATAGTGTGAACTTTGAATAAATTGTTCTCCTGTCTAAAATTTTACAGAAATAGCGTTTAATTCTACCTAATGAAAATCGCAAAAAAAAATTATCCCCGGTCTCGAACTAGTCTACTATGTAATAGCAATTAAATCTACCTGCAAAATGAGGGAAGTAAAATATAAATTAGAAATTCAGCTTTAGTGTAGTGATTTGAAATGATTTTCGACTTTTCCAAACTTCTTATAAAGGTAAGTGTATTAAATTTTGATACGAGCTTCGGAGCACCGTTAATGAGATTATGGAACTAAAAATGCCTCTTAACTAGTAAAATTTTAATGAGCAAAAAAAGAAAATTTTTAAGTAAAAAAGTCTATTAATTAGTCTAGCACAATAAAAAAAAGACTTTTTTAAAGAATTTTCTCAAGTAAAAAAAATATTAGAATTATTGATGCATAAATATTCAATACCTAATTAATGTGGGAAGATTTTGGAGCTGTGGAAATGTGTGGTGGGTTACGGCGAGCGTTGATAAAATAGAGAAATGAAGACGTTAAATCATGAAATTTTGCAGAGATATTCACAATATAGTTATCTACCCCCTTTTAAAATTTCAGAAATTTTGAATCAGAATTTTAAAAGTTATGGTCAAAAGAATCAGAATTTTGGGGAAAATAGTCGACTGCTTGTTGTAATTTTTCCATAACTTTTGAAATTCTGAACCAAAAATTTTGAAATTTTAAAGAGAGTTAGATGACACTGTTAGAAAGGTCTGTACAAAATTTCAAGGTTTTAGGTACATAACAAGAGGCATTTTTATTAAAACGCGCAAAAATGGGCACACTAAGCAGTAAAATATAAATTTTATTTTTATTTTAAATAAATTAATGCTTAATATACAGTCGAGAAAAAATAATGAAAACTTGGAAAAATTGGTTTAAAATGAAAGGAAATATTTTTAAAAAATTTTTTTGCTTATCAAAATCAATTTGTGTTTTAAAAGTAATTTTATTAAATAATTAAAAGTTGGGGGAGAAAAAATTTTTTTATTCTAAATTTGGTGTTTAATTGGTGCAAAATGCATCTGTCAAAGGTAATTAATTTGTTTAAAAAAGTAGAGATAAGGAAAAAAAAGTAAAGGTGTTTAAAACAAATAAATAAATATTGCAACTTGAAGCCGGGTAAATTTGGAGGAAATATGTACTTATCTAAATATATTTTTTCGTCGATTTGGGTGATTTAAAAATTTTTCAATGAATTTTCTAGCCTTCAGACTATTTTTAACAAATATTAGTCAAACCTAAATTTAGATAAAGTCAAATCTCGATAGAATGAATTCGAAGGGACCTAAGAAAAAGTTAGCTATATCGAGAGGTTCATTAAATCGAAGGGGCATTACATCGAGATCGAGGCCTTATAATAAGGATAAGGAATCTAAAAATAATAAGGAATCTTGCTTAAAGATATATTTTTCAATTAATTAATAAAGCTAAGAAGCTGAGGGAAGAATTCCCTCAGCTTCCAGTGGTCAACCAAATTTTAAAAAAGATAACACCTAAATTAACTTAGAAAGATTAAGATTGTAATTTTAAAAAAATCAGAAAAAAAATTCAAAAAAATTAGAAAAAGGACTAGGCTAGACGTATAACAAAAAGATAAAAAAGAGGTCTTTTTTCTTTCTTTAATTTAAATCCATGGATGGATTCATTGAAGCGATATTTGTGCTATTTTACTGCAAAAAGAAAAGAAAAAGCCTTTTTTCTAAAGGAAATTGTTTGTGAATATATACGACAATTTAACTAAAAGCTAGGCAAAAGTCTTTCAATAAAGCCAAGAAGCCGAGGGAATTCCCTAAAGGGAATTATTTTCTCCTAAACAAGTGATAGTCACTTTATTTTTCTTTTTAAATTTTCCTTCCTCTATAATTTACTTTTTTTTCTTTGTTTTTTCTTTCAAATTCTCGAAATTAAATTTAAATAATGAGAAGAAAAGTATAGAGAACGAGAGATAATAGACTTACAAATAGAAAAAAAAAACTGATTAACAAAAATAATAAAAAAAATATTAATGCTTATCGCTTGAAAAAGAGAATTTAAAAGGCTTGTGGATTAAGAAGACAATATAAAAAATATTTGTTAAAAATAAGAATAACTATATGAAGTTAATATAAACAATTTAGGTTTGATTAAGTAATAGATGTTACTAGCTTTTTGAAAATTGTAAATTACTTTTTCAGAATTGTTGTAAAAATTGTTTGTTCATATTTATCAGAGGTGGATCGGAAATGACGAAGGTGCCAGAAATTGAAACTTTCGGAAATCGCTCAAAAGCCGGAAATCGGAGCCGGACCCCTCTGATTTAAAGTTTCGCCTTCGATGTTTCGCTTTTTAAAGATCACTTTCGGCACATCCCCTGGTTTGTAGCAAGGAAAAATTAACGCGGACGAAAGATTTTCTTTGAAAATTATCAACCTTATATGTATATTAAATTGCCCCAATTTGCCTTCATTTCTTAAATTTAAAATTGTGTTGAATAACATCTTATCTATTTATTTAAATAAAAAACAAGGAAATAATTTTTCATTTAATTCTATTTCCCTCCCCCCCCCCAAAAAAAGTCTTAAAAACAACAAATCCCCTCAATATTTTCTTTAAATTTATATAAAAATCCTTTCATTTGACTAAGCAATATTTAACGAAGATGACTCGTGTTCGCAATATTTTTTAACGGATTATAGTTTATATTTTTATATTTTTTATATAAGTTTATATTTTATAATATTTTTTAACGGACATGTGGCTCCAAAAACTGACACCTAGTCTAACCCTAAATACATGAAAAATTTTTCTGAAATTTCGTTAACATCTTTGACTAACTCCTCCAGAAATTTCAGAATTTTTTATCAACTACTTTTTAAGGTTTATAGTCGATAAGCCTCGAAAAGTTAGGCATATTTGGAAAAATAAAATTTTCAGCCTAGCTTAAAAATTTTTAAAGTTTTTGGAGAACAAAGTACAACAACATATAAGGATTATTATTGCATAAGTTTATCCTTCTTAAATTCGCTACATGGATTAAGGAGTGAATGGAGGGGTTGCCGAAGCGATATTTTGTTTTTTAAGAAACAACTCATTAAGGCAAGATTATTACAGCCTTAAATATCCTTCTGTACTTAATAATAAAAAAATAATTTCAAAGAAAAAAGAACAAAAATTAATAAAATAAAAAATATAATCGCTTTAAAATTATGGCTAGAAAAAGCATTGAATAAATATTTTTGTTAGAAAATAAAGAAAAGAGAGAAACAAAAGGGGGGAGCTATAATAAATAAAAATAAAAACGAGAATTGGCGGCTGGCAACAGACGCGCGTTTATTTATTTTTTTAGCAGTCATTCATGAAAATAAAAGATAAGAGGAGAATAAGGGAGGAGAATAGAGGAGTGCGTGAGAGTGAAAGAAAATATTATTTTGAGCGAGAAAGGATAAGTATGTATAAGTGGCCATCAAAAACTAGTATATAGAAAATTCTGAAGATTAATATTTTGAAAATTAATTTATTCTTCAAAAAAATCTCTTAAATAAATTCTGGGCATTTTAATAGATTTTTATGGGAGGGGGTCATTAAGGCGCAGTCTGATAAGTCTGGCTTTTTAGCCATAATTTTAATTTGAAAGTTGGTCGGGAGACCTTCGTAGTTATTTTGAGCAATGTTTTAAATGACTTTCGTTAAAACTCCAATCTCGATATAATTATACATACAAAGATCCATCGGTTATACATTCAACAAACATTTAGATGGGGAGTTAAAACGAGAGTCGAATTTATTCTGAAAAATATACATATTACATATAAAAATATTCAATTTCATTCATAATAAATAAATAGATGGCCCTTTTTGTTTGTCAAAAAATTATTTTTATGTAAATGAAAGCTAATTTTACATCATCGGAAACGAAAATAAGATAAGTTGGTACTATCCGTTTATATCCCCGCAATTCTGCAAATGTTTGTCCGCACTTTTTTTCATTCTTTCTCCTCATAAAGGATTAGAAACGGTCAAGTTAACACCCATTTTTTCTTCGCCTTCTTTCTCCTCTCATAAAGATGAAAATGTTCAAGTAAAAGTAGAACCGAATACGGGCCTATGAACATTTCGAATAAAAAAAGTTTGTACAAACAAATACTCATTTGAAGCAGTTTGAGCCATATATCTCGGTCCACAGGAGATACTATATGGCTAATCAAATAAAATTTTCAACAGTTAGCCTCAACAATTTTACCTAACTTGATAAAAAATTTCAGAATTTTTGATTCAGAATTTTAGAAAATATGGTCAAAATGGTCAATTTTCCTTGAAAAACACGATATTTTTTAGTTTTCAACACATAACTTTTGGAATTTTTAACAAAAAATTCTGAAATTTAACAGGAAGAGAGCTAAAAGTGTGGGGAATATTCGAGGAAAAAACCATCATTAAAGTTTATCCCCTCAGGCATTTTTAGACTTCCGCGCCAAAACGTTTCCGCGCCGAAATTTTTTATGAAGGGTTAAAGAAATAATTTAAAAAGAGAAAAAAAGTTAACAATCAACGAACAATATGTGTTTTATCTAATCTTTAAATGTTTAACTTAAAATTAGCTTTTTTTGTCTTTAAAATAATATTTCCTAAATAAAAGAAGAAAATAAAATTTAAAAAATAAATAGAATAAATTGGCCCAATTGTCTTATTTTCTCTTCTCTTTCCCCCGTTGCCTTTCCCCCCCCCCCCCTTTATATTAAAAACTTGTTTGTTCATTTACGCGTGGCAGACTATACACAAAATTAAAGGAAATTGAAGAAAATTTGTTTAAAAAAATTTTTTTGTCAAAATGTAAAATCGTCAAAATACATAAAGGGATAAGCGAAATTTCGTTTCGTGAGGTCTAGAGTCTATTTAATTTATTTTACGAGTCTTGTAGAGGTAATAATCTTGGAAAGAGCATTCTTTGTGAGATTTGCCTAGGCAAAAAATCAAAAATATTCACGAAAAAAATTCAAGAAAATTTGTGACACGTCCCCTAGTGGGGGAAGCAATGGGTCTAGATTTGCCTGTAAATCCCGAGGCAGCAAGATATTGTGACGTACCTACTACTATCAAAAAATATAAAATTCTTAGCACATTCCCTCCACATTTAAGCTTTTGTGGGTGATCTAATTAACCCCAAGAAAAAAAGGGAATTTTCTTCAAGTTCCCTTAATTTCTCTTATTTGCCACAAAATGAAATTTCGCCTGCCTACAAAAAAATAAAAAAATTTTGAAGAAATGTGTGCTAACATTTAAGAGGAAAAATATAAAGGAAACAAAAACTTTAAAGAAATTTTTTTATTATTTTTATTTCTTTTTATTTTTTATTCCCTCCCAAGGGTAAAACAACCAAAAGCCAAACAATTTTATTTTATTATTTTGGCAAGAATGGTCTTTGACTTTTATGCATTTAAAATAAAAAAAGCTTGGAAGGGGTTGCTTTTATTTTTTAATGAATATTTTAAATCTTATTCCTCCCTTTTCTAAATTTATACAAAACTAGATTACAATTAAAATAACCCCCCCCCCCATCCTTCAAGCTTAACATTTTTCCAGACACCCCCATGCTAGATGAGATAATTTAGAAAGTTTGGAAGTTCTGACTTGTTACAACTGACTTAACTCAAAATTTCTATTTTACCTAAAGCTTTCAGATATCCCGGTAAGATGGGATAAGTTAGAGTGTGGGGGATTATAGAAAGTATCCAATCGCTGACTTATCACTACTTATACCAGGTGCTTTTACTTTTCAAATGGATTCCTAATTAAACTTAAATTACCAAAAATTCCGAGAGAAATACCCAAAGTGATATATGTATAATAAGAGAAGAGAAGGTAAAATAAAAAATTTAAAGGTTATTTAATGAAAATTTAAATTAAAAATGTATGCATAAATTTAATAAATTTAAAAAATTTAAAAGAGGAAGAAAAATTTTTATAAAAGAACAAACAAAGATTTATTATAAAATTTTTTTATTTTAATTTTTCTTTCTCATTTTTCTTGTTTAAAAAAGTTTTTAGCAAAAAAAAATTCGATTTTAAAGTAAAAAAATTAAAAATGTTGTGACGTCATTCTATTCTCGAGAGAATAAAAAGAGAAAAATAAAGCAATATAAATGAATGAAATGGGATAAAAATAGAAGAAAAGTGAAGGGGGAAGTGTTAAATCTTTGAAATTTTTAAACAAAAAAGGAAGGTTTTCAATGAAATAAAATTAGGGGGGGGGGGGTAGGTAGATCAAGGCTGTCCGCAAATGAAAAAATTTTCCGCAGCTGCAATCCGCAAGTCCAAAAAACCACGCAATTTACGCAATCCGCAGTCCGAGGACAGCCTTGGAGTTGATCCCCGATCCGCCGTGATCCATCCAAACAGTCACAGGACTGTGTATAGCTTCGGCTTCTCGAGTAATAATGTCCTCGTTTGGTTTGAGGCAACTCGATAAGCTGCATCGAACAGTTTGAGTGTGTATTTGCTTCGAATTATTTAAACAAAGGTTATGACTTTTTGACGGAATGGACCTTGACGGAAATTCAAGAAGGATGATCTGTTCCTAATGAAATTCGAGAAAGACATCCTTGAACAAAATTTTTGTATTCTGAACTGTACATTTTTTGTTTATTTTTTAGTTAAAAAATAAAAAGGAGAATGTTGAGAGATTATAATTATTTGGGCGCAGTTAAGATGCTCATTTGTCTATTTTGTAAAAACATTCACCCATCGCTACCCGCGTCGAAACATGCCCGCGCCCAGAAAACTTTTTCTTATTTTTTGGTTTTAAATATTTGATATTGCGTGAAAAGGGGGAACGAAATGTGTGTTTATATAAAATTGATAGAAAGACTGCCGCAAAGGATTACAAAATAAAAATTTTTTCTCGATGGAATGAACAAACAAATAAATCAAGAGAAGGGGGAAGGTGGATTTTTAAACTTACTAATTTATTAAACTTTAAATTAAAATAAATTTAAAGGTTATATTTAAAGTAGAATTTGGGCAGACCTCGCTAAAATCTTTGAGGCTGAATGTCTTGAGTAAAAATTTTTTTTTAAATAGAGGAGGATATCGCCTAGACCCCCTCTCCCCAAATAGTAAGTGGCCAACAGAGTTTTAACAAACGTGTCCTAAATTGAGGAGTGCCAGACATATAGGGAGGACATATTAGGATAATTCAATGTACAAACAGTTACTATACTAATTTCGGGATCCTAGGGCCACTCTTAGAAAGCACATTGCCCTATTAAAGAAAAGAGTTATGCTTTAGAACCAACGTAAATACGCAAGAGGTTATTTTTGTCCCAATATGTCCGTCCCTACATGTCTCCTTTCCAAATCGAGGTCCAAATATGTAGAATTTTATACAAAAATTTTAAAGAACTTCCGGAAGGAGATAAAAAAGATTATTAAAATAAATTGGTCATTAATGCATCAATTTATCGATATCATGCAATTTAAAAAGGAAAAGCACTCAATGAGCTATTATTAATTTTTTTTTTCTGTCCGGAAGTTTATGACTAAACCGATTTAGATTGATTTTAATGGCTAATTAAATAAAAATGCTTTTTTGACATTTCCCAGCCCACGAAATATAAAAGTGATGCTTTCTCACTTCTGGCATTGATTCACGGAAACGGAGAAATGTCAAGGGAGCTGCAAGGAAAGGGACGCGGGACCTTGGATCGAGAAATTAGTGGTTAGGGTTGCCTATTGTATCTACAATCTTAAGTTTATTGGTCAACTGGTGGGGAGAGCTGCTTGAGCGATACCTCCAATTTTACGTATACCTCAGTCTCTCTTACAACTTTTTTTCATTCCCCAAAGGATGCACGTACAATCAAGATCCGTCTATTACTATTTATTTGTTCCCATTTATTTACTCATAAAAATTGGGTAATTGAAAAATATTAGGGGAAAAATATGATTTTGAAGGACTCAAGGTTTTTGATTGATCACTTCTCTTCTATCATTAAAATTAAAAAGAAGAGGAACACTTTCCCGAGTCTTTTTTACACTCGAGAAGAAAAAAGAAAAGAATTTTTACCCCAAATAATTTAAAGATGAAAAAATAAAAATAAAATTCTTGTTTTTGTAAAAAGAAAAATTTTTTGATAGACAATTTTGAGGCTAATAAAAAAATAAAAAATAAGAAAATTATAGCAAATAAAAATAAAAAAAATAGAGAAAGAATGGAGGCAATAATAAATTTTAAATTGAAAATAATTAAGAAGATTTTTGATTGATTCATTAATAAAAAATTTTTTTTGGTGTCTGTAATGTTAAAAAATTCATTGGATGGGACCACCGTCCAAAACCATGATCTTGAAAGAAATTATGAAAAGGAAAAAAATTATTAGAATACTTATAAAAACACGATTGTGTTTGACAGATAAAAATTCGTTTTTTGTCGGCACTATGTTAACTGAGTATATCGTTAGACACTAAAGGTATTATATGGTTTGTCTGATCTTAAATCAAGGAAATATCAAAGTAAGAAAAATTAAGGAAGCATAGAATGCCTTGAGCTTGATCTCTGATCAAGGAACAATCAAGAGCTGGAAGGCTGAACTCTATTGGATCATTACTGATTGAGCCACTATCCAAAACCCTATGATGGGTTACTTATATGAAAATTTTGAAAATGTTAGAGATTTTTTAGAAAAATTTTATGACATAGTTTTTAGTCATGGAAGACGTAAAAAATAATAATTAAAGTCTTTTTAAATAATATTTTTAAGAAGGAATTAATAAAAAAAAGGTGAGAATGAGTCAATAAAATGAATGAGTCGAAAGACAAAAACAAAAATATTTTTATATTTAAAAAAGAATTTTTGAATTGCAAAAAAATTATTTGGGTGAATGAATAATTTGATTATTTATTTGTGAGGGTGTTTAAAAATCATAAAAAGAAAGAAACAATTTTGTTAGTAAAAATTATAGAGAAATTTTAAAAATTTTTGATTTAAATGACATTTTCTTTTTCTGCCATTTTTCATAATGGCATAATGTTATAATTTTGAAAATTACTGTATTTATTCTGATAGAAGACCTGGGTTCTTATTTTCCAAAGTTTATATTGGAGGGTAGGTTTTTATAAGAGAATGGACTTCTATTGAAGAGTGGGTGTCTATTATAATGAGCGTCTATTAGAAAGTGGGTATTTATTAGGGCTTATGGTAGAATAAATACAGTAATGAGAATTCTAAAAGCAAAAAGGAAAAATATTTCTCCCCCACCTCTTGACTTGCACTAGCCTTAACTTGTTGATGTTGTTTACGTAAATGAAAAACACGTAGAGACAAAGCCAAAGATCTAAATTTCATTGCGGCACTATTTTTAATATTATTATTATTTTGTTTTTGTTGGCTATTTTTTTCTGTTGCAGAAGCTGCTGTTGCTACTAAATTTGTTGGGGTAGTAGAATTATCAGAAATCGAAAATGTTAATTTTTTCTTGAAGAAAGAGCCTGAAGAATCTGAAAAATATTGGAAATATATTTAACATTGGGGAGGAGAGCAAGGGGAATTATAGTAGAAATTTGGGAAACAGCCTGATACAGAATAGGGACGAAATCTCGCTCTAACTTGATCCAGCCTCATTGTTTAATTCATCGGAAATTTATAAAACCCTATCTGGATTCTAGACAATCACATAATCCCTCAACCTTTTTTTTAATTTCATTATTAGCACTCTCAGTACTATCGTATTACTTCTCTACAATTTTGTTCATTATTTTTTCTCTCCAATAAATACACATAGGGTAAAATAACATTAATGGTCAATCAGGTGAGAATTCGGCTTTTAAAGTTCTTGATTGAAAATGTTAGTTCCAAGTTGACCTATGTATTTTGGAGAAAGGGAGGAAATAATGCGAAAGTATCCCAGTCCTTCATTCCTTCATCAAAAGGGCCTTTTAATATACTCAAACAAAAAAATCTTATGTTTAATATTTCTCTCAAAATGTCTTACTAAAGTTTCTTCCAAAAATTAGTGAAACTTTAATTTTTGCCAGGCATCTTAGCCAGCAAAAATCGCCGGGCTCGAATTAAAATTTTAATAAAATTTACTCGAAGCTTTAGGTTTTTCCTCTTCTTTAAGAGAAAGAGTTGTTAAAGAATTATTAGAAGATGAAAGATTTTCTGTAGAGGACTGTTCAACAATAATAATTTTACAATCCTTTTCTTCTTCTTTTGTTTCTTTTAAAGGTTTATTATCACCTTCTTCTTCAATTTGTTGCTCAACTGTTGCTTCTTTCTTTTCTTCTAAGAAATGTTCTTTCCGTTCCTGAAAAAAAATAAATAAAGGGGAATTTATATACAAATTAGATTTATTTATCTT
Source organism: Meloidogyne incognita (assembly GCA_036172945.1). Taxonomy (NCBI): domain Eukaryota; kingdom Metazoa; phylum Nematoda; class Chromadorea; order Rhabditida; family Meloidogynidae; genus Meloidogyne; species Meloidogyne incognita. The sequence goes on from JARQAC010000010.1 coordinate 4,289,617, forward strand.
TTTTTGCTTCAGTTTTGTTTTATTTTCCTTTTTAAGTGAAGGTTGGGGGGACATTTAGGCGCGAGAATGTTAAGGCTTTTATTTATTGTTTTTTATATTGTGAAAGGAGCGCTTTGATTCTTTTAAAGTATAGTAACCAATGTTTGGCCGATTCCAAAAAGATAAAAATTCGAGAAAAATCTGACCGGATCCGACGGATATGATCGATCTTATTCGTCAGATCCGGGCGCAGCTGAATACTACTAAGCAAAATCACTAAAAAGTTCATCAAGCCTCATTTTTATTTTTTTCCATTTTTTATTTACGAAAGTTTTTATTTAAATGATTCAATGATTTACATACTAGATAAATGATTTTTATAGAAAAATATTTTAAAAAAGTCAAAGCCCTTTGCATTTAATTCCATATAGAAAAATCCAAGATACATTAGACCTTTTTTAGCCATATTTATAAAAAATCAAAACCTCCCCCCCCCCCCCCCCCCCCATATCAAATAAAAAATTTTTCGAAAAATTTTTAAAATTTAGGTAACTCCATCTTCGATATTTGAATTAAATTTCAAAGATTTAGCATAATTTTTGGCTATCCGCGCCAAAAACCTCCCACGCCTAAAAGTCCCCTCCCTATTTAAATCGAGCAAAGAATAAATGGCAAAAATGCTTTTCTTGAAATAAATAAAAGGAATGTTTAAAAGAAAAAGCAATTTAAGTGGCAAGGGTTAATTTGAAGTGGGAAGTGAGAGAGAGAGAGAGGTGTTTCTACATAGAATCCTTAATAAAGCGCGCAAAGGAAGAAGTCGAACACGGCAAAAATCAAAAGGGAAGGGGAACGGGAAAAACTAAAAAAGAAACTTGGAAAGAAGAAAAAAGCTTGGTGAATGCTAAATAAATTTAATTGGTTTCTAGAAAAAAAATTATTTCCAAGCTAAAATATAATTAGTTTTTGAAGTAAAAAATGCAAAAAAATGGAAGAGTTGTTGGAAATTTATTTAATAAAATAAAATTTTTAAGCAAATTATTTATTGGAACCTAGAAGATTTATTAAATTAAATTTTTTTCATGACAAGATTTGGATATAAAATAATGTCAAAGATATAAATTTTTTATTTAGTTTAGAAATTTAATTTTCGATTTTTGAAGTTTTCAAAATTTTAAAAAAATTAAAAAAAATTCGAAACTTAAAGTTCTGAGTTAAGCAATAGATATGGCCTTTAAATCAATGACCACTAAATATAGGAACCAGTTTCTGACCAAAAAGGATTTTCTTCTAAAAATTCTTCATATAATTTGAGCCATGGAGGGGTACTACTTCTAAGAGTTTATAAGATTTAAGTATGGTCCCTTCTTTCCTTGTCTTTCGCATCTAAAGATAAGTTGGGGATGCCCCTAGTTAGCCAAAAATATAGGAGGTTTTTCTTAAATAAATCTCCTAAAAAGGTTTTCTCGTCGACTTATGACCAGTTTTTATTAAAAAATATTTTTTGAGATTAAGAAAAAATTAAAAATTCTGATTTTAATTAAATCAGAATTTTAGTTTTACTTAATATATATTATTTTATTTATTTAAATAATTTTTTAAAATAATTTTTTTGCAACGTATTTTTTGAAAAAAAATAAGGGAAAATGCCAAAATGCATTTATATTTATTTTTTCCCTTTTTTACTCAAGTATCAAGTAAATATATTGGCCAAAATACGAAAAAAGGGGTAAATGAATACACAAATAAAGCTGTTTCTGCAACTTTCCCATAAATAAAAAAATAAAATTTTCTTTTCCCTCAATTAGCAAAGCTTTTTTAAAATAAAAAGTTGAGTGAATTAAGCTGGGTTATGGATAACCTAAAGGTTTCTAAAATAAATTAGGGACAAATAATATTTTCGAAATTTCGAGTTTCGAATGGGTTTCTCTTCCGATTGTGAAGGTTTCTTTGAGAAAGATCTGCTTAGGAGTCAAAAGAGAGAGAAAAACCCATAATTCAATCGAATCTCTCGGTATAACTAGCTCTTTTTGGCCCAAAAAAAAGAAAAAAAGATTTTTTTGGCCCAAAAAAAAGATGGCCCAAAAAACGTTCTTTATCGGTAAATCTAGGAGGCATTATATCGAGTTTCGACTGTAATTAAACAGCAAAGAAGGAAAAGAAAAGTACGGATCTTTTTTAAACTTTATTTTCTGTCGCAAGACAATAAGCGACTTATGTAAGCATAAAATAAGGATTTTTAAAAATATTTTTACAAAACAAAAAAAAAAATTTTCCTTTGCTTAATAAGCAAAAATGTGTGTGGTATGTATTTATTACTGAGAGAAGGAAAAATTTTAAAAAAAAGTTGGAAAACAGAAAATTATTGTTGAGACTTGAAAAGAATGTAAATTTACTAGAAAAATGTTTTTAAAAAATAATTATATTCTAAATTTTTTAGCCTGAAAATGACATATTTTTTTAATAATAAATAAATTAAAAAAAATTTTTAGGAGTGTCAGTTGCATGAGAAAAATTAAATAGAAATTATATTTTTTTATATTAATTAATAGGTAGGGTTGTAAATTCGACTTCAATAGAATTTTACATTTAGTTAATTTGGAAATACAAACTCGATAAAATTTGGCTCAAAAAATAATGTCAAGAACGTTGGCTTTAACAGAAAACGGCCACCACCACTGCGATATAAAGATGCGCCTGTACACGATTTCCGATATCGAGGATCGGAAGTTCCCAACCCAAACGTAGGAAATTCCCCATCTTCGGGGAATTATGATAATACTATTTTTAATAATAATCATGTATTTATTTATTGACTGATTGATTTAGTTAAAAACAGGCAAGTGTTCAAATTTATTGAAAATGAGGGTGGATAAACAAAAATTTGGCTAGATTAGAAGTCCCAAGAGGAACGAAATTTGATCTAGAATATTATTGAAAAATACAAAGATCTTAGTGGAAGATTGTAAAGTAGAGCCTAAACATTTTTTGGATTTTTAATCTTTAATTTGGAAACTTCTCAATTTTTAAGACCTAAAATGGTGAACTATAATTATTAGATAAAAAGGATACAATTTTTGGATATGCAGAAATTGGTTACTATATTTTCTCGATTAATTCCCCCCCCCCTTCTAATAATTAATTTCCCTTACTCGGATAATTTAGCCTCGAACTAGAAGGTTAAATTATACTTATACTCTCCCACAATTTCCCTATTACATCCTTAAAATTAAAGCTTGAATAAATGCCATCCCTAAATTAATAATAGAGTTGTAATTATGTAGAGACTGGGCCAAGACGATAGCTTGAACAAAAATCAAGGTTATCGTGATATCCATCTCGATTCTCGTATAGCCTATTCTCTAGCTAAAATGACCAGAAACTAGGCAAATTTTAAATAAACTCCCAACCTATTTTCTACTAAATACAGGGTGCGGCAAATTGGCGGCCGCTTTTCTTTTTGCTATAACTTTTTTAATTTTTAATAAAAATTGTTAATTCTTTTTTTACTGGATTCCCAGTACTTTAGCAATTTTTTTGATACCAAAAAATAGAAATCTGGTTCACAGATGATAAAGATAAGTCGATCCAAACATTTGAAAGCATCAAAAAACATTTTTTCTTGTCAAACTTTAATTGATCATAACTTCGTCAAAAATTATTCAATACCGATGATTTTAGTACCAATCGACTCGTCTTGCTCAGGCGCATCGAAATAGCTTATAATCTCATTTTTGAAAATTTCACTGAAAAATTTTATATTTGCCAAAATAATTTTAATTTATCATTCAGTAAGTCATATCTCGGTCCATTTACGTGATAGACGCCTGATTTTAACGTCATTCGAATCAGATTGAAGAGCTGATTCGGATGATATATAAATTTCTCATAACAAAATAATAGCCTTGAAGCCAGACCGATAATTATCCAAAAAATTTTGCTTAAACTTTGAGAGAAGATTAAACAGACTAAATTATGAAATTTGAAGACAATTTTGATATCAAAAAAATTGCTAAAGTACTGGGAATCCAGTAAAAAAAGAATTAACGATTTTCATTAAAAATTAAAAAAGTTATAGCAAAAAGAAAAGCGGCCGCCAATTTGCCGCACCCTGTATAATTTTTGCAACATTTTTGGATGTTCTAAAAAATATAAAAAAGTAAATGAAATTTGAGTAAATCCAAAAAACGGCAAAAATAAAAATTTTTAACAATAAAACTGTCATTGAAAGCTTTTTAATGTTAATAGAAAAAAGAAATGAGAGGCCTTAAGGCAAATGAAAAATAGTATATATATTATGTATTTAGGTGTGTGTGAGACTTAATAGGTCTTTTTTTAACTCTCTTGGGATGGAAAAAAATTTTTTTTATCTAGATAAATATTTAAAGCTTAAGTGTATATATTTAAAAGTAAAAAAAATAAATTTAGAAAAGGGAAAGTACTAAAATTAATTTTAAAATATAAAAAAATTATAAAGAAACGACAAGAGTTATTATCAAAACGTCAACTACAATGACGTTCACTTTTTAAAAAATGCTAACGATAATGATTAGTGTTGAACAAGGGACAGATGAACAGAGACAGATGGTTTTTTGGGCAGCCTCTTTAAAGCCAGCTTCACTTAAACAACAAGACCGGTATCGAAAACCGGGAGGGGAGGAAGGGAAGTGAGGGAAGGAAATAGGAGGGGGTGTGGGTAATGGGGGTGTAATATTTAATAATAAGTAGTGAACCACCTTAATATGGACAAAATAAAATTTAAAAAAAGCGGGAACGGAAGCAAAATTTCCGAGGAAACAGAAAAAAACGAAAAGTTTTCTCATAAAAATATATATCCTGTCACCTTTATTAACTTGTGAAGTCATCAATACTAAAAATAAATAAAAAAAGGAACAAAAGTTGCCTTTTCATGTTTATTTTTAGTATTTTATTTTTTTATTTTATTTTTGTCATAAGCTTAAAAATAGAAGTTATTTTTATAAATATATTTTATAGAAAAAAGTTTTTGACTTTTAAAAATAGGGACAGTTAAAGCTCGTTAGTATAATGTACGCCCTTGGGGCAAAAAAAATCATACAAAAATACAATTAACGTATATGCTCAAATAATAACCCCGGGTAATTATTTTTAATAAATCCAAGTATTAATCGAAAGGGGGAAATTATGTGAGATTCAAGCATACATATACGGTAGTTGTACGCTAAAATGGAGGTATCCTCCCTAATTTTAATTTAGAATTAAGCATCTTCTCCAAGCCGTGGCCTACCACAATTAAAAAACGTTCACCTAACTGAACTGAATAAACGATGATTTTTCTCCGATTCTTAGGTCTAGAGAGAACCAACAACACCTAATTTTAATTTAGAATTCTCAAAAAAGTCAAATGATAAAGAGATGATAAAAGAAATAAATTACATTTACGTCCCATCCTCCCTGTGTATCCAAGGAGACATAAAAAAATAAATATTTAATATATAAAAATATTGCCAAGTCATTTATTTTTATTAGGATTCATTAAAATTATTTGGAAAAAAATCCTCTTTAGATTTGACTTTGATATGAAAAAACAAAGTATATTATTTTTTTCTGGAAATGTATAAAATAGCTATACGGCTTTGAGACTTTTTTCCCAAAATTAATTTTAAAAATTAATATTGTAAATTTAAAAAAATCAAGCTTAAAAATATGCTTATTTTAAAGCTAAGAACATTGAAATCGACTAGGTTTGTTGAAATCGACTAGCTTTAATAAAAAGTTATGACCGTTTTTTGGTCGTTTATTTGTGGAAATTTTTTAAAATATTATTTTTTGTATTTTCCCTCACTTTTTTAACGTCTCTTTAAAAATATTTTTGAAGAAACGATAAAAAAATTTTCTTGATCCTTTTATTCTTTAGTCTGTCATTGAATTTATTAAAATTAGAAAAAAGAGGAAAGAGACATTTGTGACGTGAAAATAGCAAAAAATATTTTTTTGGTTATTGTTTTGGGAATTAAAAAAAATATTTTTATTTATTTACTTTGAGAATTTAAAGAAGAAAATATTTTTTATTCACAAATAATTTTAAAAAATTTATTAAAACCACTTGGAAATGGGGTAAAGCTACAGGAGTGTGCCAGTTTCGCCTTTCGCCAATTTTCGTCCTTAATGGCACAGCAACATAACCTGCAACTAAGAGCCGTTTCAGTGGCGCTGAAATAAATAAAACATCTTTCTCTTTTTCTTTGCGCTCTATTTTTTTCGCATGCTATTTTTTAAAGTTTTGAGGTGCCAACTTCGAGAGGGTTTATCTCGAAAAAAACTTAGAAATAAAAAAGTTATCTTAGCAAAATCGTTAAACAAAGTCTTAACTTTGTTTTAAAACAAAATCTATTGATTTTTTAAATGTTTAAAAAAAGTTTTAAATGGCCGAATAACCCAACTTTAAAACTGAAAAATAAAGCGAAAAACTTATTTTAAAAAATGTATTTTAGTTTAAAATGCCATTAAATGTTAAATAGGAATGATATTATTAAGATTTAGATTTTATATAATTCATTTTCACTGAAAGGATTCGAACCTCTTGCATTTTTCGCTGCCACTAACCAACTAAACCATACTCCCGCACTGAAAGGCTGGTTGCACCCTCTGCCTGTTTTATGTTGCTGTGTAATGGTGCTTAGCCTTTTGCTTAGCGCTTATTAGGATTAATTTTGGTACACCCCGATAACTAAAATAATTACCCTTGGTAATTATTGCTACAGCCATTCGATAGAGGGGCAATTATTTGAGCGAGGGTGCTGGATTTGGGGTGGAATCTCAATGCAATCGGGGATGGAATTGTTTTGATATTGGTTCCTACAATGTTTAAGATTAGCTTGGAAAAAATAGGAGTATAATTATAGCGAACTTTGACAAGTTTCGGATTTTATCCCCAAATATATCCATACAGCCATAAAAAGTGTTTAAAAAAGCAGAAAAATAAAAATAATTAAAAACCCCCTTTTTCAATTCCTTTTTTGGGGTTATTCTAAAATTTAAATAAAATTTTATTGAATAGAAAATTGGCTTTTGGTCAATTTCCTTTTTTATTTTTGCCTAAAAAAGCCATTTTAGCATTTATTTCAGTACAATGACCCTGAGAGGAAATAAAAAAAATTTTTTTCTAATTTTATTCCTTGGACTCAATTAAAAAAAATACATTTTTGGCACAAAAAGGGAAAAAAAAATAAAATTAGGTGAGAAAAGAGGGAAATTTGTATAGAATTAATTTAATAAAAACAGATAAAAGGACAACATTTTTTTTAGTTTTTTTGGTAAATAAGGCTATAATGTACTAATTTTTAAAAAACAACATCAATAAGGATGCAGTGTTTACCTTTTTAAAAGTATTTATACCATAGTCGGAATCACCGACTATCGGAATCACCGACTATCTAGTCGGAATCACCGACTATCGCTTGTACAACACCCTTATTTGTACGACACTCTTATTCTATTTTCATGACATTCCCCACTCGTGCGAAACTCACTTATGCGACCCTTGTACTACAATAAGGTTGGCGGATAGTTGGAAATCTTCGGATATCCGGATCCGATATCTCTATACTACAGCTATTTTTTATGCGCAAAAGGTATCGTACAAAGGGGATGCTATACTATATTTATTTTTAAAGATTAAAAAAATTCTTTTTACCTTATTTTGCATTTCCAAATCATCTACCAATTCTTCATTAATATGTGACATTTTTAGTATTAAAATAAAATTTGAAAAATTATAATTTTATGCTGATAAATTATTTAATTTAGGCAAATCTATAAAAATTTAAAAAATATTTAATAATATAAAAAAGATGTGAGATTAGGGTTATTATTATTGTCCGGATTGTGAGTTCGAACGATAATCGAGATGGATATCTCTAAAAATCCTGATTGTTGGTAACTAAGATTTTTGTTGGAGGTATCTTGTCGTTCCAATCTCAAGCTCTTTATTTTGGCATTCTTTCTAACTCTAATATTAAAGAAAAGATAAAATGTGGGGGTGTATCTTTGGTTAAATTTTTTAGTAAATCTATCAAAATTGAAAAAAGTAAATTGAATATAATAAAAATAAAACAAAAGTTTAGAGTTTTTTGTGACAAAAAAGGGAACGGGAACATTCATGTCGGTAATAAGATTTAATAATGAATAGAGCAAAGGAAAGGTGTAAAAGTGCAGATTTTTTTGTTAAATTTAAGAGCAATTTTAATGAAATTTTTTGTTGAAGATTGTAAAATATGTAGACATTAAATACAAAATTAAAAAACTAAAAAGTTAAAAGCAAAAATGTAAAAGTTAGTATTAAGCGGGCACCGATCCTGCGACCTCTAGGCAGTTACAGGTGCTCAACCGCCGACTGAGATAAGTAATTTATTTTTTTTTATGCAACCTTTGTACTACAATAAGGTTGGCGATAGTTGGAAATCTTCGCCGAGAACTTTTGTATAAACCGAGATATAAGTAAATCAGTGTACATAATTCTGGAAGGGTTGCCCCAGTATACAAACAAATAAATTTAATTTAAAATTTAAGAACAAAAAGAAGAATGGTCATGTTTGCTATAAGAAAGCCTAAAACTCTGACCCTAAAACAGTTTTTGATTTTATTTTCGTTATAAATTCGAATATAAACATTTGATATTCTCTACTGCTGAAAACTTCTGTATTAAGATTTATTTTGAATAATTTATTTTATTGTTAAATATTTTTTAAATAATTTATTAAATAAACGATGATTAAAAAAATTGTTTAACAAAATTTTTAAAATTTTAGAATGAAAGGATATTTTTAATGTCATTTTGGAAAGAATAGTAATATTTTAAAAAATGCACAAAAGACTGATTAATACTTTATGACGGTTAAAAAAAAACATTTTATTTAATAAAAAAAAAGTTTTAATTTTAACTTTTGATTGTTCTTTTATTTAAAAATAAAAATTTTTTAATTCAAAAAACATTAAAGTTGGGCCATTTTAAGGAACTGGTACTGTCGAACCTCGATATTAAACTCGAAGTGGCCGGAAAACTCGAAGGGACCAAGAAAGTAGTCCGTTATATCGAAATGTTCGTTAAATAGAGAGGTCATTATATTGAGCTTCAACTTTAAGTAGCTATGAATTGTAGACTGTATAATTCAGAACTATGTCTTTATTTTTATTTTTCTGATTCTAATTTAATTTCTGAGTTAGCTAGCCCTTTAACTGTTCATTCGAATAATCTACTATATACCTATTTGTGAAATATGCCGTTTATTTGAATTAAATTAGAATTTATCCAATTAAGAATTATTTTTTGTGAAATTTGACTGGAAAATATCTCAAAAAAATTAGCCCAAATGAGCTAAAAAATTTGGGAAAGTCAACGAAATTAAATTTCTTTACAGACTTTTTCAATAATTTTTCCAGAAAAATATTGAATTTTTATATATAAAAAAGCAAAAATAAATAAAAAAAAATAATATTTTAAAAGGGCATTGAGTGTAAGTAATTGGAAAAAAATCTCATTTAGAGAGAAACTAAAACATGACACTCAATGTTTTTTGTTGGCATTTTTTGTAATAAATGTAAAAAGATTGAATAAATATGTAAAGGAAAGAGGAAGTCAGAAATAAAGAAATTTAATCCAACAAGTTAAAAATTAGATAAATACCGTAAAAACTGTATTAATGTCCCTCCCTGAATTAATTACCCCAACTGTATTAAATACCCCATGTAGAGAGAGATCAAAACAATAATTGCCCTCCCTCAAATAATTACCCACTATTTTTTCTTGTACTAATTTTTAAAAATTGTTAAAAAATCGTTATAAATTTTAAGGACAATATAAAAAATAAGTCGAGAGATTAAAAGAATTTGGGGAATATATCAGGAGATTTGTGTGAATCAAGAGGGTTATCTAGGTTTTAAGATGATCTGGGAAGCGGATAATGAGATATTAAGAAGGTATGAAGTATTTCCCCCCAAGTATGAAGTATTTCTACCCCAAGTATGAAGTATTTCTGGTATGCTACCATTTTCGGATATATTATATAGGAATATATTAATAGAATATAGATTATAAATATCCAATTTTGTCTTTATATATCCCAGGACGGAAGCATAGATTTTATGGTACCACTTTAGTGTAGGAATATACTGAGGAACTATAGAATAACAGTAAAAACGTCAATATTTATCGCCGCATTCGGTATCATATTGTATATCCCTATTCATATATTTATGATAAAATAAAAATTATACAGGTCGAAATAACAATTGCCCTCCCTGAAATAGTTACCCCGCCTGCTTTTATTACCCCCTCCAGCGAGAGATCGAAACAATAATTACCCAGGGTAGTTAATACAGTTTTTACGGTAAATGGAAAAAATTGACAAAATTTGGAAATTTGGGTAGGGGCTAAAACATTGATTTTTCAAAAACACCTTCCTGATCAGAAAACAATGATAAATCAAAAAGATGTTAGAGAATGATATATATTGAAATCAGAACAGGCAGCGTACCGATAGGATTTTTAAAGGCTTTGTAGCTCTGAACCAGGCACCTTTGACGAAAAAAGATTTTTCATTTTTCTAGCTCAATAAACACTAAATAGATGTTCAGTCCCGGGCAGGCAACGATTCTCCAACTTCTGGTTAGAGGACCAAATGTCATTGAATGTCAAGGAATGTTAAGGATCAAGGATGTTAAGATCAAAGATGTCAAGCAGGGCTGTGCGCCATGACGTTTTGGCGTTACGTTTTGGTGCTGTTTTTGCCGATTTTGGCGTTTTTGCGTTTGGCGTGTTTTAAGAATTTAAAAAATTGGCGTTTTGCGAGCCACACAAAAATTTTTGCGCACTGCCCTGATGTCAAGGATCAAACAAATGTCAACCAAATGTTTTGTCATTGAGATAGATTTTCAACCCTCCATAAAAAGTATTTCAAATATTAGCTTCTTCCTTATAATAAAATTAAGAAAATAATAAGCAGATTTAACAGTGACTGTGAATTTGTCTTAACTCTATTTATTAATTATAAAATAAATTTTTTTATTTGTTCGTAGATCAGTAGTCTTTTAAAAAATTAAAAAGAACATTCCTTTTAATCCCAAAAATATCAACAAAAAAAAAAGAAAAAAATCATTTGATTGATTCTTTTAAGAACAAAAGAATTCTTTTGTTGGAAACATTGATTTTTAAACATTTGACACTTTTTTGAAAGTTTTTTTCACGTCTCAGACAAATAATTAATGATTTTACTTAAAAAGCAACAATTTAAGTTAAATGAGGATAAAGGGACCAAATGTCATCATTCAATATTTTCTGAAAATTTTGAAAGAGGAAAGAAGAAAGGCAAATGTTTTTCATTGTTCCGATTTTTATAAACTTCCGTCAAATTTGTGGGAAAAATGAAAGAGAAAAAAAGAATACCAAAATTCAAACAAAACCTTAAAAACTTACCACAAAATAACATAAATTTTTAAGTAAATTAAGGACTTCGCATTCGCTTTATCACCATAATTTTCCCTTAAATTGTCAATACCCAAAAGTAAAAAATTTATTAGTAAACAAAAAGTTAGAAATTAGTAAAGGTAATAACAATGTGTTTATAAACAAAAATATTTTAAATAGTCTTGGTATAAGCAAGGACATTAATGGTGCTATATTAACTAAAGTCCCAAAAATTTTAAGTCAAAATACTGAAAAAAGTACATCAATAAATTGCTATTACTTTAACTGTAGATCGATAGTAAACAAATTATGTGATTTGCGACATTTTGTTGGTGTAGAAAATCCTGACTTATTAATGCTATCAGAGACATGGGTTAGGGATACCACACTTACAGCTGATGAACTATCGCTTAACGCAAAATATCAAGTTTATTTAAGTAACAGATCTAACAATGATAAGAAAAAAGGCGGTGGTGTAGCTATTTTGATAAGATCCGATATCCCAAGTAAAAAAATATTAGCACAAAATAAAAATGGTTATGAATTAATAATTGTTGACTTACTCAAACCCCAAAAGGTCAGATTATTCTGCGTATATCTTCCGCCCAAACTAAACAAAAAAATCAATAATCACCTAATTAAATGCCTAGAAGATAACTCGGAAAGAAATTCTATTATTGTTGGGGATTTTAATATGCCAGGCATAAATTGGAATAACAAACACTCTAATACACTTTTTGAGGCTCAATTTTTAGAATTTTCAGAGCTATTAGATTTTAAACAATACATACAAGAACCTACACACATTAAAGGTTCCACGTTAGATTTGCTATTAAGTAATTCTAATAATCTGATATGCAACCACCAAATAAGGCCCTCATTCTCTACCTCAGACCATTTTTTAATATATTTTAAACTAAATATAAGGAGACCTAGCCCAGAAAAAATCTTAGTGCGTGACATAACTGTACAGAATTTAAATAAAATTAAGCCCCTAATTTTACTTACTTTGGACAATATTCATATGTACTATAAGGTTGCAGAAAAAGAAAATTTTTTGTGTAATACTATAAACGAAATAATTACTAACAACATACCTACTAAATCAATTAATTCAAGGCATAAACTAACTTATCCCAAATATATTAGAAAAGCTATTAATGATAAATTTACATTATTTCGTAAACTAAATCAGCTAAGCAAAACTGACGATACTAATAGAATTGAGTATAATAGAAGCTGTAAGAGGGTTAAATACCTTATACGAAATTACCAGAATATCCGTAATAATAGAATTATGAATAATCATTCTCTTCTCAGGAAATATATTCGTAACAATACTAAACCAATCTTCACAATTCCAATTTTACTGCACGAAAATAGATATATTGCGAATAATAAGGACAAATGCCAAATTTTTGGGCAATACTTTTCTCAGTTGTTTCAGAATGTACCTACTTGGGATTGCCCCAAAATTGATTTTCATAATAAAAAAGAATTAAATGACATTGATTTTGACATTATTAATGTAGTTACTGAGCTAACTGCATTACCTAATAAGAACTCGTCGTTTGAAAATATATCTTATAAAATTCTTAAAACATATAAGGACATACTTGCTCCTGATTTATGTGAAATTTTTAGAGATTCTCTCGACTCAGGAGAAGTCCCTTGTCAATGGAAAAGATCCTACATAGTTCCTGTTTATAAGAAAGGTGAAAAATCAGACTGTACTAATTATAGGCCAATTTCCCTCACATCACCCATTTGCAGAATATTTGAAAAAATATTAACCAAAGAGATATTAAACTTTATGATAAATAATAAACTTATAAGTAATTACCAACACGGATTTATGCCTAATAGATGCACCACAACACAGTTAATATATACAATGGAAAAGTGGTATAAATCCTTGTTAGAAAAATCCAATACAGATGTAATATATATAGACTATAAGAAGGCTTTCGACTCTGTCCCAATAGATTTTTTACTCAATAAGTTATACAGTTATGGTATAAGGGGTAAAATACATCGATGGATAAAAAATTTCCTAAAAGACAGAACATTTAAAGTTAAAATAGGAAATGATTATTCTGATGAACATTCTATTAGTTCGGGGGTACCTCAAGGCACTGTTATTGGTCCTCTATTATTTATAATATATATTAATGATGTTGTAACAAGGATAGGTCAGAATGTATCCATAGCCATGTTTGCAGATGATATTAAGCTTACATTTAGTTTTAGGAATGAATCAGAATGCCATGCATTGCAAAATGCTGTCAATAATTTAGTTGATTGGAATACTATTTGGGGATTAAATGTCTCTCTAGATAAAACTGTTATTTTTCATATTGGCAATAAAAATCCAAAATTTAATTATTACGTAAATAACAATGAACTACCTAAGGCAGATATAGTTAAGGATCTAGGTGTAATTACAAATAATAAATTAACTTTCGAAGAACATATTAACCATGTTAGAAACATTTCTATGTTGAGATCTGTACAACTATTACGAAATATTAAATCAACAAATCCAAAAATATGGGGAAATTACTTTAAGATGTATGTACTGCCTCTATTAGAATATGCTTCTCCTGTTTGGAACCCCTCTCTAAAGAAAAGCATTAAATATATAGAACGCGTCCAAAAATTTTATACGCGTATGGCGTTAAGAAATTGTAAAATTCTACGTAAAATTTCATATGACAGGAGACTAGATATGCTAAACTTAGAGCCTTTATATTTAAGGAGGTTTAAAATTGACTTAATTACCTTATACAAAATAGTTTTTAGACATACTAATATCAACCCTTTAGAACTCTTTACCTTTAATCAAAGACCGAGTAGAAAACACAGTTACATTATAAACATCCCACACAAAACTAGCAAAACACATAATTCATTTACAAACAGGATTATAAAAATATGGAATTCCCTGCCCAAAGAGGCTTTAAATAATAGCACCATTACAAGTTTCAAACTTTGGCTAATAAATAACCTAAAAAATGTTCTAAGTAAACACATTACCTTATAACGAACTAATTCTAACTTCCATTTTATGTTACAAATTACCAGACTCATATGACCCTAATTTTGCTGATAATTTTTACTTTTGGCGTTCCTTTATTGTTTTTTGGCGTTTTGACAAAATGACATTTGAGACAATTTTCTTTTTCTCTAATTTTTATTGATTCCCTATGGACAATGTTTTTGCTTTTTAATTTCAACTTATTTATAATTTTTTGTGAAATTTTTTAATTTTTATATTTTTTAGCACTTTTTTCAAGCATAAGTGCCCTGTTGACTATTTTTTCTTCGTCAAAATGAATAAGCGCCCTCATACTTCTACTGATAAAATATTTTCGTAAAACATTAATGCTTATTCATTTTTGACTTTAAATATTTTATAACTCTATTTTTGCAATTGTAAGAGACTCAGTTAGAGTCCTTTTTGCTGAATAAATTTGATTTGATTTGAGTAAATCTATCAAAATTGAAAAAAGTAAATTGAATATAATAAAAATAAAACAAAAGTTTAGAGTTTTTTGTGACAAAAAAGGGAACGGGAACATTCATGTCGGTAATAAGATTTAATAATGAATAGAGCAAAGGAAAGGTGTAAAAGTGCAGATTTTTTTGTTAAATTTAAGAGCAATTTTAATGAAATTTTTTGTTGAAGATTGTAAAATATGTAGACATTAAATACAAAATTAAAAAACTAAAAAGTTAAAAGCAAAAATGTAAAAGTTAGTATTAAGCGGGCACCGATCCTGCGACCTCTAGGCAGTTACAGGTGCTCAACCGCCGACTGAGATAAGTAATTTATTTTTTTTTATGCAACCTTTGTACTACAATAAGGTTGGCGATAGTTGGAAATCTTCGCCGAGAACTTTTGTATAAACCGAGATATAAGTAAATCAGTGTACATAATTCTGGAAGGGTTGCCCCAGTATACAAACAAATAAATTTAATTTAAAATTTAAGAACAAAAAGAAGAATGGTCATGTTTGCTATAAGAAAGCCTAAAACTCTGACCCTAAAACAGTTTTTGATTTTATTTTCGTTATAAATTCGAATATAAACATTTGATATTCTCTACTGCTGAAAACTTCTGTATTAAGATTTATTTTGAATAATTTATTTTATTGTTAAATATTTTTTAAATAATTTATTAAATAAACGATGATTAAAAAAATTGTTTAACAAAATTTTTAAAATTTTAGAATGAAAGGATATTTTTAATGTCATTTTGGAAAGAATAGTAATATTTTAAAAAATGCACAAAAGACTGATTAATACTTTATGACGGTTAAAAAAAAACATTTTATTTAATAAAAAAAAAGTTTTAATTTTAACTTTTGATTGTTCTTTTATTTAAAAATAAAAATTTTTTAATTCAAAAAACATTAAAGTTGGGCCATTTTAAGGAACTGGTACTGTCGAACCTCGATATTAAACTCGAAGTGGCCGGAAAACTCGAAGGGACCAAGAAAGTAGTCCGTTATATCGAAATGTTCGTTAAATAGAGAGGTCATTATATTGAGCTTCAACTTTAAGTAGCTATGAATTGTAGACTGTATAATTCAGAACTATGTCTTTATTTTTATTTTTCTGATTCTAATTTAATTTCTGAGTTAGCTAGCCCTTTAACTGTTCATTCGAATAATCTACTATATACCTATTTGTGAAATATGCCGTTTATTTGAATTAAATTAGAATTTATCCAATTAAGAATTATTTTTTGTGAAATTTGACTGGAAAATATCTCAAAAAAATTAGCCCAAATGAGCTAAAAAATTTGGGAAAGTCAACGAAATTAAATTTCTTTACAGACTTTTTCAATAATTTTTCCAGAAAAATATTGAATTTTTATATATAAAAAAGCAAAAATAAATAAAAAAAAATAATATTTTAAAAGGGCATTGAGTGTAAGTAATTGGAAAAAAATCTCATTTAGAGAGAAACTAAAACATGACACTCAATGTTTTTTGTTGGCATTTTTTGTAATAAATGTAAAAAGATTGAATAAATATGTAAAGGAAAGAGGAAGTCAGAAATAAAGAAATTTAATCCAACAAGTTAAAAATTAGATAAATACCGTAAAAACTGTATTAATGTCCCTCCCTGAATTAATTACCCCAACTGTATTAAATACCCCATGTAGAGAGAGATCAAAACAATAATTGCCCTCCCTCAAATAATTACCCCCTATTTTTTCTTGTACTAATTTTTAAAAATTGTTAAAAAATCGTTATAAATTTTAAGGACAATATAAAAAATAAGTCGAGAGATTAAAAGAATTTGGGGAATATATCAGGAGATTTGTGTGAATCAAGAGGGTTATCTAGGTTTTAAGATGATCTGGGAAGCGGATAATGAGATATTAAGAAGGTATGAAGTATTTCCCCCCAAGTATGAAGTATTTCTACCCCAAGTATGAAGTATTTCTGGTATGCTACCATTTTCGGATATATTATATAGGAATATATTAATAGAATATAGATTATAAATATCCAATTTTGTCTTTATATATCCCAGGACGGAAGCATAGATTTTATGGTACCACTTTAGTGTAGGAATATACTGAGGAACTATAGAATAACAGTAAAAACGTCAATATTTATCGCCGCATTCGGTATCATATTGTATATCCCTATTCATATATTTATGATAAAATAAAAATTATACAGGTCGAAATAACAATTGCCCTCCCTGAAATAGTTACCCCGCCTGCTTTTATTACCCCCTCCAGCGAGAGATCGAAACAATAATTACCCAGGGTAGTTAATACAGTTTTTACGGTAAATGGAAAAAATTGACAAAATTTGGAAATTTGGGTAGGGGCTAAAACATTGATTTTTCAAAAACACCTTCCTGATCAGAAAACAATGATAAATCAAAAAGATGTTAGAGAATGATATATATTGAAATCAGAACAGGCAGCGTACCGATAGGATTTTTAAAGGCTTTGTAGCTCTGAACCAGGCACCTTTGACGAAAAAAGATTTTTCATTTTTCTAGCTCAATAAACACTAAATAGATGTTCAGTCCCGGGCAGGCAACGATTCTCCAACTTCTGGTTAGAGGACCAAATGTCATTGAATGTCAAGGAATGTTAAGGATCAAGGATGTTAAGATCAAAGATGTCAAGCAGGGCTGTGCGCCATGACGTTTTGGCGTTACGTTTTGGTGCTGTTTTTGCCGATTTTGGCGTTTTTGCGTTTGGCGTGTTTTAAGAATTTAAAAAATTGGCGTTTTGCGAGCCACACAAAAATTTTTGCGCACTGCCCTGATGTCAAGGATCAAACAAATGTCAACCAAATGTTTTGTCATTGAGATAGATTTTCAACCCTCCATAAAAAGTATTTCAAATATTAGCTTCTTCCTTATAATAAAATTAAGAAAATAATAAGCAGATTTAACAGTGACTGTGAATTTGTCTTAACTCTATTTATTAATTATAAAATAAATTTTTTTATTTGTTCGTAGATCAGTAGTCTTTTAAAAAATTAAAAAGAACATTCCTTTTAATCCCAAAAATATCAACAAAAAAAAAAGAAAAAAATCATTTGATTGATTCTTTTAAGAACAAAAGAATTCTTTTGTTGGAAACATTGATTTTTAAACATTTGACACTTTTTTGAAAGTTTTTTTCACGTCTCAGACAAATAATTAATGATTTTACTTAAAAAGCAACAATTTAAGTTAAATGAGGATAAAGGGACCAAATGTCATCATTCAATATTTTCTGAAAATTTTGAAAGAGGAAAGAAGAAAGGCAAATGTTTTTCATTGTTCCGATTTTTATAAACTTCCGTCAAATTTGTGGGAAAAATGAAAGAGAAAAAAAGAATTTTTGCTTTCAGAATATGAAGTTAAAGGAATTATTAAACGAATTTTTTGAAATATTGTTTGAAATATTTTTTTACTGGATCGCTAAACTGGGCTATAACCAAAATTATTAATTGCTGAACTAGTTATACTGTATTGAAATAATTTTTTTATCAAGCTTTGTAAAATTTTAAAAGCTTGAAACGATCGACAAAATGGCTTTACTTTTTCTAAAGCATTTCTAAATTTTAAGGTTGTTCTCCATGAGGGCAAACATTTAGAAAAAAATCAAGATGCAGGACAAATCTTGAAACAATCTTGAATATACCTAAATACAAAACATTTACAACTAAATTTATTTTTTACAAAAAAACTTTTGTCAAAGGAAGTTTTACTACTAAAAATATTCCAGTCTATCAAAACTAAAAAACAATTCAGAACAAAATTTATTACAAACAAATACAATACAAACAAAAAATATATATTACATACGATAGAAAGAATATATGGGTATAGGGAATTAGACCAATATATAGGGACATAGCAAAGGAACAATATACAGAATATCTTATTTTTATATCTCAGCATCACTTTCAGAACTTCCGGGCACAGGATATATCCCTCTTAATATCGCTTCTTATCATCAATGCTGGCCCCGGGAAGCAATGGCTTATCGACGATCTGTGACTCTCCATATTCAATCCCAGTCGACGTTCCATCGATCACTTCGAACGGTTTGATATTATTTTCCTGAAATATAGAAATGAATAGTTGACATTCAAAAAAAAACATTTTTCACCGTTTTCCATTCCTTGAAACCCCCAACGGCATCATATCCCTTTTCAGCCAATTCCAGAGCATATTCGCGATCGCAGAGCTCTTTGTCCTTCTGCTTATCGAACTGGTCTGCAAGGAATTGCATTTTGTCCTTGGCGTTTTCCTTCTCAATTCTCTTCCACAGTGTACCAACCAATTTCTCAGTCGGAACCGAACAAAGTCCTGCCCTCTGATCTTCCAGCTTTTTCTGAAAAATTTGGAAAATTTAAAGGTTGTTTAGTAAAATTTTTGAGCTTACATCTTCCTTCCATTCCTCAAATGGCTTGATGTTCTTTATGAGATTTGCTTCAGTTTTGTACAGAGCAAGCACATCTTCTTCTTCTTTACGTTCGCGTTCAATCTCCTTCAACTCCGCAGAATGTACTTTCATCCAGGACCGTGTGAACCATGCCAAGATTCCAATGATGATTATACCCACAATAGCGGCAACCAAAATCAGATAAAACAGCCATCCTTTGGATTCCTTCGGGCACTGGCTTTCAGCTTGATACTTTGTCGATGGTGATGAGATGTTTTTGGTCGTAGTTGTAATCACTGGAGTCGTCGATGGACAAGGAGCACATGTTGAAGTTTCAGATGTTTCCGTTGAAGAGATTTTTGTAGTCGATGTAGTTGTCGTTGTTGTCGTCGTTGTCGATGGCGGAAGAGAGACAAACAGCAGCTCGTAGTACTCACGGTCCTAAATTAAATAAAATTTAATGAGGTTTCTCAAAAAACAATGTAAAAACTCACAAATTGAACGAAAAGATCACACTTTGGCCCTGATGGTTTACCGGCGAGTTTGCTACCATCGAACACAACAGACGCACTCAATGGAAGCAGACTAAAGACAAGTAGACGTTCGTCTCTCAGATCCCCGTCTGTGATAGTCCATGTTTCTGGTTCAACGAAGGGTTTCTTCTCTGGAACGCAGAAAATATCCTCTACAGAAGAATTGTAAGTCTTCTGTCTCAAATTCATCGTGAAGACACCCCCATTCAATATTTCCATGTCGCATGTCGTTTCGTCTTTTTTAAGACGTGCTCTTATGCCAGGCTCAACATCGCCAACTGTAATAAAAATATATATAGGTAAGTATGTAGATTAAACATGGTAATATAGTTCTACTTACCTAAACGGGTGTAAGCATAGGCAACTTGCCCTTCTATACTCCATGAGATTTCGAGAGTTGTCCACGGCATGCATTTTCCACTTCTGCTTCTACACGTTACTCCTCCGTCTCTGCACTGTGCACTTTTATCGTCAACTGGACCTTGTTTGAGCTTCTCGATGACCTTGTTGTTTTTACTGTAGACGAACGGCATACTAAAATACTACGCATCAGAAAAACAATACAAAAAATCGACTTTATTAAGAAGATTAGACTTACACATTATTAAAACTATTCTTGACACTGGAACCAACATCAAGGCATGTTTCGAGCCCTCCTTTTTTGTTCCTCACTCCAGCGTTAAACTTGATCTTGTTGTTGTAGTCTTCGTTCTTGATGAGCAGGTCCACTGTGCATCCAATGCTGTTGTACTGAAGCTCACTGAAATATGAAGCAATTTCGATTTAAAATTCTTAAAAACAAAAAAGCAAACTTACATGGTTTTGCTGTCGATCTTAACATCACATGCATTCGGGAAGCGCTTCCTGTACTCGTCGGAGTTGAAGTTTTCCTCTTTGGCCGTGATGGTGTAGTTGACAAGCGTAACTTTGTCTTCAATCTTTTTGTGATTGGCGACTCCGACGAATTCCTCCTTCATCTGTCCAGGCACTTCACACACAAGGAATGTTGCGATGACGAGCAGCAGCAACAACAAGGGGCACAGCGTTGACGACTTCCTTCTCCCGGGGCCGGTGTCGAGCTCCAATCGAAGAAGGCGACGGTCGAGCATGAAGTGTTGTTGTTTTTAGCGTAGAGAACGTTGATGTTTGTAGAGTTGCGAATGTTTTGAAGAAGTTGTTGGTATTGAAGAAATGGCTTTTATAGTAAAATCTAGTACTTTTTATTGTTTCAATCAAAAAAAACAATTATAAAAGCCCCAGGATCGAACAATCAAATATTCTACTCCAACAAATCGTCCGTCAACTCATTTTCAACTCATCCGGCGCGAAGGTATAATCCTTTTTTTATTTCTTAATTAATCACTTAATCTAACCTTTTTTTCAATTTAGTAAAGATGATGTTCGGTGCTCGTCGACGGAATTCATTGCGTGGGGACTACAGAGAGGCCCGCCGTTTTCGCAACCGACGTGAGTACAGTGCCTGGTGGGATGCGGGTGAGGTGAACAACTGGCGGATCAATTCACGCCATCCAAGTCGTCATGGCACGGTCGAGTACTGGAGATGCGCGGTAAATAACTTCTTTTCTTTGTTATAGTTCAAAAGTCAAATCTCATTCTTCAGTTCGCAGTGGGACGTTTCTTCACTTGTCCGAGTCGCATCCGCGTCACTTTTGGCTTCGGTGACCGCTATGTGATTGTTGCCAGCGCCAGGAATCATCCACACAACCACAATCGGCAAAACAATAATGCTGCTGTTAGTTTTCTGTGTTAAACAGATCGTTTTATCACGCCTTTTAAATTTTAGGACAACAACCCAAATACTGTGCGCCGCGTTCTTCCTATGGAGGCATCACAGCTGATGACTGCTCGGAACGTTTTTATTGGCCCGAGACCGAGTACTTCCGCTCCGAATCAAACATCAAGAAAGAGTCAAGCAACGCCACCTAGAGCATCGGTCTCGACAATGTCAGCGAACGCGAACGCTGCTACGCCAACGACTTCCAACGCTTCAGCAGTTCAGAGAGGAACGGATGCCCCATCAACATCGGCTGCTGCTTCCCGTCCACTGAAACCACCAGGATTTGCGATTGCTGCAGCTGCAGCCAATGTAAATTTTGCCGTTTTTTGTCGTTAATCCTATTCTTTTATTTTTTTCAGCCAGCTCCAGCGGCTACTCCACAAACTGCTGCAACGATTCCGGGAACGCCTGTGCCTTCTCCAGCGTCCAGTTCTACTTCCGCTGCTGCTTCAAAGCCAACGCCCAGCCCTGCTCCAGCTGCTGCTACCAAGCCTGCTTCAACGCCCAGCCCTGCTCCGACTGGTGCTACAAAGCCTGCTTCAACGCCCAGCCCTGCTTTGGCTGCTGCTACTAAGCCTGCTTCAACGCCCAGCCCTGCTCCGACTGGTGCTACAAAGCCTGCTTCAACGCCCAGCCCTGCTCCAGCTGCCAGTCAACAGGCTTCTACCACTGAAAAACCTGCGCAACCTTCAGCGGCTCCCGGAACAACTGCTACAAAGCCTACTATAGTGGCCGGTCACACAGTTCCTGGACAAGTACCTCCATCTTCTGCCACAAGTAGCGGTCATATCAATGCCAGCCTAACTGCTCCAAATGTTCGTTTTAATTGTTTAAAACAGTAATTCAATTTCTTCCTTTTTCAGGCTTCAATTCAAGCGGCTCTAGGACCGGCATCTTCTCAGCCTAGCTCTGCACCTGCAACAGTAAGCGGTACGCAGAACAAAGAAGACAGCAAGAAGGAAGGCAAGAAGGAGGAGAAGAAGGAAGAAAAGAGAGGACCAGGCTGATCCAAAATGTCATCTGACTGTACATATTGACTTTGCCGTAGTTTTTGTCCCAAATTGATGTATAATGTACAAAAAATTCCAAATTCACCCTCATTGTATATATATTCTCTTTTGTGTTTTCTGTACATATTGTGCATATATTGTATTTATTTGGCTATATTTGTAATTGTAAATATGTGTAGATTTTTTGTTGATAAAATTGAATTTTAGTATTGTTTTTCCTAAGGAAATTTATTGAGAGAAGAAATACATTGTAATTTATTTTATCATTCTCATTTTTGCCTTTTGTTTCTAGCAGTAAAATAGCCATTAAAAGACTGTCCATTTTCGGACCCCAAAAATTTCGGTCCGTTTACGAACCCAGATAAAATTATGCTCTAATAAAGGCGCTCGATTCATAACCAAGTAAGTTTCAAGGTGGTCTACTTTGTCCATTTTCAGACCCCTAAAATCGCAAGGCCATAACGGGCCAAACTGTGGGAATTTGTTGAAAGAGCTTGAATTTGTTGAGCTTTAATTTCGCTCATAAAATAGTTCCTAGTCCAAATTTTATGTGCCATTAATTACCATCTCCCCAAAAAAATTTAATTTTACAATTTCTGTTTTTTTTCCAAAATAAAATGGACACAACGAGAGACATTCAAAAAATATTCAGAATATAATAAAATGACAAAAAATTTTAAAAATTCTTGAAATCAAAAAAAAACTTTTTGAATTTTATTTTTAACGTCTTCGTCGTCTACCAGATCCTCCGCCAATCAAAACATCTTCAGCTGGATTATTTCCATCTCCCCATTGTTGTAAGGTGCATTGAACTGGCGAGAAAAAGCCTGGGAAAAATGGAATTTAATTTTTAAACGATCAAGAATTCTTTTAGAAATTTCTAAAAAAATTTTAAAAATTTTATAAAAAAATTTCAAAAATTTTTCAAAAAATTTTCAAAAAAATTTACAATTTCTGTCATATTTTTTAGCCAAAAAAGGCGTTTCTTGTTGACGTGCCATCAATTCCAAACTATTCAAATCACGCCTTCTCTTTCTTTGTTTGGCAATCTCATTTTTTGGCTGAGCAAAAAATTGTAGTAATTGGTCGTTTTCTATTGGAATTAGAGCTGCTTGACCATCAGAATCTCTTTAAAAAATTAATTAAATTTAAAAAGATTTTTATGTTATCTTTCCAACACCTAGATTGGGATAACTAAAATACTTGGGATAAATGACGAGGAAATTTGGATATGTTTAAAGAAGGGGGATAAGGTAAAGTTTGTGTTGTCCCACCTTAAAGAACAGCCTCAGATCGGGTTAACACAGCTTTGGACAAGTGAGAACTTTGGGTAGAAAAAGTAAAGGAAGGGGTAAATTGAAAGGATTTTTAGGAAGTTTTGATATATTTTTGAGGGAAAATTTTTTTTTAAAATGCTCAAGTAAGTCGAGACCAAGACTAAGAATGGAAAAGCCTAAAAAGGTCACTAAATTTTTGATCTAAAAGCTTTGAGGGTTTTTATGAATTTTTAATTTTTTAATAAAATTTATTATTCAACAAAATCTGTAATTTTCTGTTTATAGAAACAAAATTCAAAAATGTTCAAAAACCAAAAGGAAATAAAAATAATTTTTATTACTTCCCCCAATATTCTGAATTATTAAAAAAAACTTTGAATAATTTATTAAAAATATGCAAATAAAAAATAATTAGTATTTTTTTGAATTTTTTGCAAGAATACTTAATTTGTTAAAGTAATTATTTAATAAGAGTTCTTATATTTATTTAAATTTATTTTTACTTCCTTAAATTAATTGAAGGAATATATTTACTTGTAATTAAATTTTTAAGTGATACACGAAAAAATACAGACCCCAGACAGGCGCCAAAAAAATAAGAAAACCTTAGAAAATGGGTCAGAACCAGTCTGCACTTAATAGATAACTTTATTATCAAATAGGTTCTTACTAAAAAACGAGGTCAACAGTTAAATTTAATATTCAAGTCCATTTCAAAGAGGTCTAGTCTTGCTTATTACTATAGTCAAACTTCTTAAATTGTAGGGCCCGGTATCTTGGTTTTTTCTTTTAAATTGACACGGGTCGTCTCAAATTAAAAGACAAAAACTCGGATCTTATAAAATTTTAAACCCGGTCCCATGCCCAGTTTAAACTCGCCAACAATTTTCTTATTAAAATCCCTAGCCCATCTAATTCCCCCCATTTTTACCTCAAAATAGTTGCCAAATAAATTTCTCTGTTGTTATCAATAGGCATTGCTTCAATTTTTTCCGTAAAATTTAAAACAAGCAAAAAAGCCCAAAAATAAAACATTAAACGTGGAAGGAGTTTTAACAAGTTTTTGCTTTTAGAAAAATTAAAAGACGTTGAAGAAGTTAAAGAGAAATTAATAAAGGACATTTTTAATGAGAATATTTAAGTATTGTGTGGTCCTTAAAAAAAGAAATTATTTATTTATTTAATTCATTAAAGTGATGATATATTAATTTATAAAATAAATAGCTTAATAATACATCAATTTATTTTTGACGGCATTTTTTGATGGCATTTTAGAAGGAAAAGGGAAGTGAATTTATGGAAATTTAGCTGGAAAGGGCGTCTAAACTAAACTGGAAAGAAGGAGGAGGATGTATTTTAAGGAAATAAGGAAAGAAAATTTGTCAGAATATTTTTTAAAAAATAATTTTTGTATTTCCTTGAATTGTAAATAAAAAATATTTTAATTTTTAAACTATAAACATTAAACTTTAATAATTATTAAAATGTAGTTCAGCACGAAACGAAAAAGGAAAAAAAATGTTTCGAATTTTTATTTTCGTTATATTTTTAAAAATTACCTATATTATATTTATAAATAATTTTTGTTTCGAAATTTTTTGCTTAGAAAATTATTTCGAATTTTTGTTTCGAATCGAAATAAAAAAATTTTATTTAAATTAAACCTACAACAGTTATAAAAGGGAAAGATATGTATAAATTTTGTTGAGTAATTGTTACAAGTTTTTATGGTTCAATTAATTTTTGATGAAGGAGATGTTTTATTAGAGAGCAAGTTTTTAAAGAAAAATAATATCTCAAACAAGAATTGTTATTATCAATGTAACATTCTTTAAAATTTAAAGATCGGCACGGGCGGAATCGCATTTTACGAGATCCCATCCCGGAATCCCTGGTTTTAGACGACAAACGGATTACGGAGGATTAATCCCGCGGGTCCTTTTCTTGTTTTTAGAAATTTTCAATTTATTTCAAAATTAATTTTGATTTTTAAAACTGAATTTCGTAGTATTTACAATTACAATTCTTTTCGTTTTATCATTTGAAACCCAATCCCGTTACGAATGCGGGAATCAGATTTTACCGATCTCTACATAGTCATTTTTATTTGTCTATTTTTCCCCACCCTAAAAAGTCTTAAATCTACTAAAATTATTTAAAATTCTTTTTAATCAAAAATAAATTAATCTTTTGATTGTTTTTGTACAAATAAATGTTTGGAAATGACAAAAGTTTATTATTAT
This sequence comes from Meloidogyne incognita, assembly GCA_036172945.1. Classification (NCBI taxonomy): domain Eukaryota; kingdom Metazoa; phylum Nematoda; class Chromadorea; order Rhabditida; family Meloidogynidae; genus Meloidogyne; species Meloidogyne incognita. The sequence continues at coordinate 4,315,812 of JARQAC010000010.1, forward strand.
TAGATATTTTTATTTTATTAGCTTTTAAGGCTTTCTCTCTAATAAAAATATAAAGAATAAAATTAATTTGCAATAAAATAATGCCATTATTTTTTATGGGAAATAATAAATGTATTAATAATTTATTTATTTATTTAGGAATAAATAGACAAATAAATGGCTTTTTAGACCAAAAAAAGTTTTTATTGGGTAGAAGTTGAAGTTAGGGTAGGGGAAAATGTTAACAGCTATAATAAATTACTTCAAACTTTCTGAAAAAATTCTGAAATTTAAAAATTAGTGGAATACAAGTCTAAAAAAAGACTATTAAAATATTCTTAAGAACGTACCATCAAGCTAAAAAGCCTTAACTATCCCAAAAAATCAGAAGTTTTGATTTAATATATCCGAAGTTATAAAGAAAAGATTGAAAGATTTTCAAAAATACTCTAAAACCCACAAGTCGCTTCCCAGTTTAGCAAATATTAGAGGAAAAATTAGGATGATCGGTCGCTGGAGGTATGTTGAGCAATTAAAAGCTCTTGAATCGGAGATAAAGTTCATGGAAATCTTCGGATATCCAGAACAGAACCGAAAACATAATTGAATAACTCAGCATCTTTGCTATTTTCTGGGGCTTTGCTAAACATAATTTTCTGAAATTCTTAATATTTATTAATTGACACGGTTCGGGATATCTACAGAAAATTTTATAGCTTTATATCTGTCTTTGGCTATTTTACAAGCTCGGAACTTAACGTTGCCTTCGTGTTCTATTGGAGGGGAAGAATTTAGAAAAAAAATTTTTAACAAAAAATTTTTTAACAAAAATTTAAACAAAAATAGCCCAAATAAATTCAATTTTAACCTCTCTCTAGAAATATATTTTAGATTAAAAAAATATTTTTTTTATTCGCAACTATTTAATTATTAATAAATTTATGCCCCACCCCTTAATATTTATCATACATATTTATAGCTATTTTAGAAAAAAAAAATAAATAAAATTAAAAATCTACAAATTTGTAAGAGAGGGTGTGGAAAGATTAAAAATAAATTTTTAGAAAAAATATATGATTTATTTTAGGGTTGTTTTTTAAATTAAATTTTTGTTGTTTTTTATTTGGAGTGATGTGAATATTAAAAGATATCTTAAGTTGAAAAATGGTGCGACATTTGAGAACACGACTTTTGTAGAAGATACCTAATTTAAGGGATTTAGGGGATATAAAAAATATTTAATTTTATAAAAGACAAGCTAATAAATATCCATAAAATGATATAAAGTTTGAAAAAAAAATAATGGAAATGAAGTCGGAAGTATACTTATTAACTGCTTAACTTTTTTAAAAAAAATTTTCAATTTATTTACTTAAAGTTGCTAGTTTGAAGCTTAATTTATTGAAAATTAAAAATATCTTTTCAACATTCATTCAACAGATAAGCTTAAAAATTGGCATCCGTACGAGGGAAAAACGTTTTAGAAAGCTTTTACTTTTTATGGTTAGAGTCCTCAATATTCTATTCTCAAATGTCGTGTTCTCAAATGTCGGGTTCTTAAAAGTTGGGTTGCCATTAAAAATAAATAAATCTTAAATAAAAAATAAGTACTATACTAAGAAAAAAGTATTAAAAATAGAAAAAATTATTATTTAATGTTTTTTGAATGTTTAGGTGTTTTTTGAGTGTGTTATTTTTTATTTAATTAATAAATACAAAAAATAAAGAAAATATGGTGGGGCGACATTTATGGGCACGCAGCAGAATCTCGTTAATATAGAATTGAGCCGAGATGTGAGTCAATCATTTGAGTCAAATCAGGCAAAAACACAATCCTAGCTAATTGAATTGGCATGCTTATGAGGGAAAGACGTTGGCTCTATCTTAGGACATGCGTCCCATGAACATTTATGCGTCCCATAAACAAAAAATTGGATTTTTCTTGGTGTTGCAAAGTTGAGGTATGGTTCCAAAGCATTTCTTCATGTTCGGGACCTACGCCCACTGGATCTGGGACCGTTTCTTGCCCTATCTCTCGAAATTTCTGAAAGTTATAGCCATTTTTAAAAATTTCAGAAAAACGATTTTAACTTTCAGAAATTTCGATGGATAGGGTAAGGAACGGTCCCAGATCCAGTGGGCGTAGGTCCCAAACATGAAGAAATGCTTTGGAACCATGCCTCAACTTTGCAACACCAAGAAAAATCCAATTTTTTGTTTATGGGACGCATAAATGTTCATGGGACGCATGTCCTAAGATAGAGCCAAGACGTTTTAGAAGGTTTTGACTGTTAACTACTAACGACGTTATTTTATTTATATTTGTAGGTATTCTGCATCGGTATTAGGGTAATGAATAAGGTAAAAATTGGAATTGGTTTGGTACGAAATTTCAGTCACTAGTTTTCTTATAATTAGGCGTATTGGACTCTTGATAAAGTCAAAATTCAAGTCTCAAATGTCTCTCAAAAAAATAAAATAAAGAAAATATGGCGGAGCGACATCTGTGGACACACAGCAGAATCTCGTTAATTTTGACTTTTAAATCTCATAAAATTAATTTCGGAATTTTAGCATACCCCGAAATTTTCATAAAAATTTCATTTTGTATTTAATAAATTTATACAAAAATTAAATTTAATAAGCTTTCCCTATGTATATTTTTTAATTTCCGCATTTAGAAATTTTTAAATTAAAAAAAATTAATTTATTTAAATAAAAATAACTTTTTTTATTTAATTAAGTAAAATATTTTTTTAAATAAAAATTAATTTGGAGGAAAAATTTAATTAAAAAATATCTAAAAAGTTTTTCTTTCTTTTTTATGTTTTTAATAAAAACAATAATTATTTTTCTTAATAATTTTGCAAAGTAAGAAGGTAACAAAAAATAATAATTATGATTATTTTTTTGTGGAAGGAATATTTAAATGTTACATAAAAGAGAGGAATGTTAGAATAAATTAAGGGACGATAAATGGAGGGACTTTGGGAATTTAAGGGAACTGTCTCGGACTTAAATAGTTTAAAAATACATTGCGATTCTGGTATGTTAGAGGTTATGCTTCCTAGTATCCAGTGGTCGGTCGGAAATGATGAAGGTGCCAAAAATCGGAATTCCGACAGACCTCCCTACATAGTATCTGATATTTCAGGAAAATTAAGACTTTTTCCTTCGTATCTTAAAAATAAAAAATTCTTTCTTTTTTGTTTACATATAATTTTAAATTTCATTTCGTTTAAAAAAATCTTTTTTTCGTGAATCTCTGCGCATACGCGCAATTTTTGATTGAAAAAAAAGACGTGTGAATTTTGTGAGATCAAAACTGCGAAATTTAAAATTCTTGCGGTCAAAATTTGGAAGCTTTATTCGAGAAAGTAGTCCTTCCTTAGGTTAAAATTGGTTATAGCATTAATTTTTATAAATTACCTAATAACCAAAAAATTACTATTTTTTTATGGTTTGCCACAATATTATTAATAACATCCCCCCCTCCCCCCCCCCCCCCCCCCCCCATTTATTGCTGTTTTTGAAGTATTGAGGAAAGATTGCCTTTAGGCATAAATTTCTTCTGACGACATTATTGCGGGGGAATACAAATAAAAGGATGAAATACACTTAAAAAAGAGATTTTTATAAAATAAATACAAAAAAATTAATAAAGGTTTTTTAGTGTTGTGATATCATTTCTATTGCAATTATAACGGAAATGGACATTTCGGCGCAGACTTATAAAGCTTGGGTTAGTGAGGATTTTGTTTTTTAATATGGTTAAATGAGCACTTAGGGGCGTGAAATTTTCTGTGGATATATTAGATAGAGTTAACTATTCTTGGTAAAAATTTTAAAATTTTTGGTTAGATAATAAGAAAGTTATCTTCGAAAATGTCGAGTGGTTTGGAAAAACCGCAGTCTTTTGAGCATAACTTTGGAAATAAAAAATCAGAATTTCTGAAATTCAAAAAAAAATCGGGTATGTTTATAAGGAGTATTTAAGAAAAATTTTCACAGATTAGAATGCAATAGAATTTTTATAAAAAAGCGCCAAAGTGGTATGGACACTGTAAATACATACAACCTCAATTAAAAACTCTTGGATGAACAATTAAATTTATTTTTTAATTATTTGCTGTCGGTCTATTTAATAATGAGGAATTAATCTAGAGGATAAAAGAAAATAAAAGAGGAAGGAAATAAAAGAGCAAACTTGTTTTAAAAAATCTAATGTTACTTATTAAAATTGTTCTTTTAATTTTGCATAATATATGTATTTATAATATTATATTTATAAAATAAAATTACAAATAATTTGAAAGTAAATTAAAATTTAACACTTTTTAATTAGTACTTGATTGGTAAAAGGCTAAAAATAAATTTTAGAGAATGTATAGTTATTGTCCTAATTAAGGACCGAACAGGAAGTTGAGTGAATCAAGAATCTCGAAAAATCCTTAAAGTTCTTTGAAAACTCGAAAAATCTCGATTTTCGATATCTTTGTTTGAGAAGATATCGAAAATCCCATCCCTACTTCTATTGCCAAAAACATATCCAAAGATGGAGACTGTAGTGTTACTGTATTTTTAATTAATCTTTTTTATGTGGGGTTACTGAAATGAATATGTAAATCGTCATTTATTTCTAAAAATTTTGTTCTTTAAAATGCAAAAATCGAAAACTTCTTTGTTCTAGGAATTAGCTAATTAATAGAAAACTTGAGGAAATTCTAGTAAAAAAAAGAATTTAAGCGGAAAAGTATATCAAAAAAAAATAATTGTATTAGCCTTTAAAAAATAATTTTTTTCTCCATTTTTATTTAAAAAATATTTTTTTTTATTATTTTTGTTTTGTTTACACTTGAATAATTTTTTGAGTAAAAAAAGAAAAAAAAACATTTCCCTCACAAACAATTGTTATTTTTTATTATTTTTAAATGCCACTAAAATTAGCTTTTTAATGATGAGTAAAGTTGTTGGGTGTCTAGTTAATTTATTTTCGTAAAAATACCCCAAAAATGTCCTTTAAAACAATAAAAAACGCAAAACAAATCCTTCCTCCACTCAAAAAAATTTTTTAACAGTTAAAATAAATGTGTGGGGGAGTGGGAAAGTGTTTTGGAAAAAATAAGGGTGACGTTGAATAGAGACGATTTTTTGAAATTTAAAATTTATTTTTCGACTCTAGCTTTGTCAAGTCCCATTTTTACATACATAGTCATGGAACTGAAAAAAAAGTTTTATTGTAATGGCTAACATATCAGTCCGGTCTACTGAAGATGCCGCCGAATAACCTTTTGCATTAGCTGAAGGAGAGACCTAGCTGCCTTACTTTATTTTAAAAAGAGATCCCTCCAACCTCCTCCCCCTCCAAATTATTAAAACGCCCCAGTCTAACCATTTTGTTTATATTAGCTGAAGGAAAAATATCTAGGTACTGTTATGTATCGACTTGCGGTTGTGTCCGATACTAACAGAAAGACTAACTAACTGACAAACTAACAAAGGTTTATCACAAGGCACAATACAATGGAAATGACGAGACTATGCGCTGGAGTAGAATACTAGCTTTGACTGCGGACTAAGACTGACTCTGGACTAGCTCCTGACTAACTCCCCGACTACTAAAAGGCTGCGCCTTTTATACTAAGCGCGCCACCCTAACAGGTACCTAGTTCAGCTTTATTCTATATTGAAGTCTAAGTGTAAGTACATATTTCGAAAAGGATATGAGACAATTGTGGTTATAAACTTGAAAAGAAAACTCTGATGCTTTCACAAAAAATAAATAAAATGGAAATAAGAAAGTTTTAATCAAGCTATTTTTTGTGTTTTGATGTTTTTAATTTAATAGGGCTTATTCTCAATTATTTTCTTTTTATTTTGGCAACAAAAGAAGACAGATAAATAACCAAAAAAAGCTTCCCTTTTTTAGTCCCAGAAAGGAAATAATTTTATTTTTTATTTGAAAAACCAAAAGTCAAGCAAAAATGATGTTTTTTTTTTAATTTAAAAAGGGAAATGAAAATATAAATGTGTGGAGGGAAATATTATAGCAATTTTGCAAAATCTTTTTATTACTTAAAAAGAGCACAATATCTACCGTCACTTGTATTTCACCGCAACTAGGGATGTGCAGTAACCGAAAAAATATTTTAAACGCCATAGCACTTATAGATGTTATAGAGTAGAAGTCCATTGAGATTTTAGTGATTAGGTGTTTACTTTGTAGATAATGTTAGAGCTGGAAATTTTCGGATTTCCAATCTGGATCCGGTATCCGAACCGAAAATTTCCGGATATCCGGTCTTTTTTCGAATGGGATATCCGGATACGACAACCCTATACACGATAGGTTATCGGGCTAAAAACCCGAGAGTCAGTCAAAAACCCTAACTTGAACCCAAGAGTATCAGTTGATAACGACAAAGAGCCGTCTCTTCTTTCGAAAGCTATTTTTAAAACGAGGCTTTAAAAATAATTAGTATTTTTTAATTTTAAATAATTAAATTAGACAATTCTTTTTTTAAAAATACCTAATTTAAATGTCTCGTTTTTAGAAACTATTTTAGCTTTTAAAAAAAGAGAAAAGTACAGCTATAAAAAAATAAATTGATAGTTAAAACTAGGGTTGTTGGCGACCGGTTATTAACCGGTACCCCCGGTTTTCGGTTAATCCAAATTTTAGAAACCCGGTTTTCGGTTTTGAGTTTTAGGCAAATACCGGTTTATTTTTGGGGGAATTTTAAATAAAATCACTCATTTTCACAAATTTCCGGTTTTCGGTTTTTAAAATTTTCTAAAAACGGTTAATTTTTGGCAAAAAATTTCAAAAATTCCGGTTTTAAAACCGGTCGCCAACAACCCTAGTTAAAACTAAAAATAAATTAAAATAAGGAAAGTAAAAATAAAATTTAAATTTATTTTCGGGGAAAAAATACTCCAAAAATGTCCTTTTAAAACAATAAACAGATTTATTCTCCACTCAAAAATAATTTTAAAAATATTTAAAATAAAGTGTAGGAGTGAGAAAAATATATTTGTAAATTTTCCTTTAAATGTTGATAAAAAACAAAATAAATTTTTCATAAATTTATTTTTTTTAAAATAAATTTTTATAATTGTTTACAAATTTAAATTTACTATAAAGATATTGTCATAGTTAAGATTATGAAACGCCCATTTTTAGCGCCTCATAAAAGGCGAGAGAGAATAGGCCAAATCAACTTAATTTCTCATTCCTTAATTAGTTTTGGGCCCGATTAAAAGTTGGCCTGTCCCCTCCCCTTTTATTTATTAATATATTTGTTGAATAAAAAGTTGAAAAGAAGGCCTTAGTTTTAATAGGCGGATCGGCGCGCCCCAAGGGTGGGTTTCCACTTTTGGGGCCCAACGCCGCTAGTTCTGGTTAGAACTAGGATAAATATAATAGATATTAATCTTTTAAAATTAAATAGAAGGAAAATAACAAAAAATTTTGGCAAGGCTCTAAAAACGCATCAGGGTTTTCCCTAAATATCTAGCTATCATAAAAGTCCTAATTGTTGTCCTGAGCGTCTATGTATTCGTCTATTTTTTATTGGTTCTTTAGAATGGGCTTTTAGAGAAATGCCCATTCTGTATTCTCGATTCCGACGATAAGTCTGAAAACACTCCTATCCCTAGTACAAACAACAACAAATGACCTATTATTTAAAAATCTTTTAAAGGCTAATTTTGGCATTTAAATAAAAATAACCAGATTGACGATACTAAAAAGAAAGACGATAATAATATATTAATAATAAGATGTTATTTTTTAAATATTTATTAAATTATTTAATGACGCAAATATCTGGAATAAATAAATAAATATTTATATTTTGTTCTTTTGTTTTCTTTTCAAAATAATACATATTTAATTTCTCTAAATTAAATTAAAATAAAAAATAACCTTTATAGGACCATTATGTATTGGTTTTTTTTTTTGAATATTTTCAACAAAAAATTTTAAAAAGGCAAATAATTTATTAAAGTTAATTCTTGAATAAATTTTCAAAAGAACTAAAAGACTTACACTCCGATTTGAAGAAAGAAGAAAGAAATTTGCTTAGATTGCGCTCAGATTTAGGGATACCTAGACTTAGATCCCTTAGATTTTACATAAGCGACATTAGATGGCAATTTTTATGTTTACTTAAAAATGTTTACTTTTATGTTTACATAAATTAAAGAGACAAAATCTCCTCCTCCTCTTCCCCAGTATATTTCTGTCGCATGACGCAAAGCGATTTTTAAGTAACTCTAACCACGCACCCAAGTGGTGTTTGGAAGCTTGTGTATGAAGTATGATTTTTTCATCTAAGGCCTTCCAAAACAAGCAAAAAAATGTATATATAGATACGAGTACTAGGAAAAAATAAGGCTTGTACAAAAATACGAGTACGAGCAAATTTTAAAATTCCAAACATTGCTTCCAAGTTTATATAAAAATATAGAAAAACTTTAGAGAAGCATTAAGAAACAATAATTTAAAATAATTTTTTCTTAAAAAATTAAATTTAGAAAATTTGTTTAAAATTTTACACAACAATTTTCTAATATTTATTTTAATTTTTTGGTATTAATCTTTATAAAAAAAGTATTGTTCTTTAATTTAACTAAAATTAAACAAAGGAAAGAAAATTATTTTTGAACGTTAAATACAAAGTATTTCATAAAATAATTTTAAAAATACAAATAAATTAAATTTAGAGTTATAAAATTAAAAGAAATGTGTACGATCATTAAAAAAATTATTTTACTTTTTCAAAAAAAAATTTAATTTTAAAGAAAAAATTTTTTTATAGGTGTACGACAATTTCGAAACTTCGCAACCAGGATTGAAAAGAAATTCATCAAACGCGCAATTCTACGCAATCCTCATCTCTGTTCCAACGTTCCCCAGACAGCCCCTCCCCAAAGAAAATTTGTTTAACCTTTTCTCAATGTGTTTTTATTAGAAAGGGTATTTATATAAATTAACGTGTTATTTTACAAATTAGCCAAAAAGTAATTAATAGATTAATTAAAATGGAAATTTAAAAAGCGGTAGGCCAAAATAACAATTTAATGTGTAAAACATTTAATAAACAACAAAATTTAATTTATGAAAAAAAAAATTTAAAAAATTAACCTAAGAAAAAATAAAATTTTTTTCTCGTATAAATTACAGTAATTTTTAAAACGAAAAACTTTTAAAAGTAACTAAAAAACTTTTAAAACTTCCTATTTTAAACCAATTCTTTTATTCTAAAAATAGTGCTAGAAGTCATTTTAAATTTAAGCTATATAAATAATTTACAAACAAATTAATCGTTTCTTGAAGTTTAAGAAATTTTTTTACTAAAAAAAAGTAAAATTTAATTGTCTTTAAAGCACAAAAAGTAAAAATTTTTTATTGTTTTTTGGTTCAAAATTAAATTTTTTTAAAAAGGATAAATGTGTATGTGTTGAAAAATGACCTTTTTTAGTTTAAAAAAAGTATTTTTTAATTGTTTTTATTAAATATTGAAAGACTTTTGTTCTACAAAACGTCATTTAAAAAAAAAATTAAAAAATAAAGGTAGTGAATGACGAATTAATTTTAAAAAATAAAAAAAATTAATTAAAATTCGTAAAAATTACAATTAAATTAAGAGTGTAAAGAGAGTGGTGGAAGCTCGTAATAAAATTCGTACTTGTAGTCGCACTATTACGAGCAAAAAATGGACAGGTACAAGTGCGAGTATGAGGAAAAAATAAGGCATGTAAAAAGTACGAACACGAGCAAATTTCAAAATTCCAACGACTGGTAAAGAGGCCGGATCTATGTATCCCGTGAAAACAGCAATGATTAGACGGAATTATAAGTTAGAGACATAGAAAACAAAATCTACTATATTTATTAGATTAGAGAACAAGTACAACTTTTCAAAATAAATATTTGAGCTTTCAATAAAAATGTCTATATAAAATCATGAAAATTAGCATTAATATTTAAATTAATTTTCAATTCAAAAACTCTTCCAAAATATTCACATAAAGGTTCAATTACATCATTTACTTTAATTTGTTTATTTAATTCGTTACTTATTGATGTAGTTGATTTATCTTTTAGACCACATGGAATTATCTTAAAAACATTAAATTAATTAATTAAAAACATTTTCCGGAAACATCTAAACATCTCCGGAACGAATTAATTCTTCAAAACATGTACCGGTAACTCTAAAAACATCTTCCGGAAAAGAATAAACTCTGAAAACATCAACCGGAAAAAATTAATTCTTCAAAACATCTTCCGGAAAACTCTAAAAACATTATCAGGAATCAGAAAAGAATAATTCTAAAAACACTTTCCGGAACCGAATTAATTTTTCAAAACATCTTCCGGAAAAGAATAAACTCTGAAAACATCAACCGGAAAAAATTAATTTTTCAAACCATTTTCCGGAAAACATTCTTTTCTCTCGTTGCTATCGTTATAATATATTTTCCTTACATAATCAAACCATTTAAGGTCTGTTTCACAATTTAAAGCCAATCCATGTGAAGTAATTCCATTCCTGACTTGTATCCCTATTGCCCCAATTTTCTTTTGTTCATTTATCCAAACACCTATTAAATTAATTTTTTAAAAATAATTCATTTATTTTTACCAGCATTTTCCGTTCTTCCAAGATTTTCGAGTTTAAATTTTTCTTTAAGCATTTGAATTAATACTTGTTCTATAAATTGTTTATAATAATTTTAATATAAAAATAAATCAAATTTAAGTTTCTATTACAACTTTGAAAAAATAGTCTCTTGTATTTAAGTTATGAAAAATTAAAATATTTTTACAAGTTCTTCAAATTCCATTTCTAACTTGTATCCCCCTATTGCTCCAATCTTCTAATTAAACTTAACTATAGTTAAATATCTTAAAATATATTCCGGAAAAGAATTAATTCTAAAAAGTTTTCCGGAAAATAATTAAAAAACAAGTCCTAAAACAAACATTTTCCCGAAAGGAATTATTATAAAAATACAATTATATTAAAAAAAATTAAACTTAACTATAGAAAATACAAAATGACGAACTCCAAAAGATTTTTGATTTTTTGGAAGAGGTAAATTGTTTAAATTAAATATCTTGAAAATTAAAAATATAATTAAAAAAATATTTTTTACTGGATAGGCCACCAATTGTCCTGGCCCGTGAAAAGTAATCAAACCTCCTCTTTTTACTCTGAAATAAACTAAAAATTAATTTTAAAAATCTCTTAACTGCTAGTCAAAGGTTTTTAGATATTTAGAATATTTAAGCCCTTTTTTAAAAGTCTATAAGACTTATCCCAGTATTGTTTATCCATCCGATTTTGGGCCTAAATTTTTATGAAATTATAATTTTCCAGAAAAGAATTAATTCATAACATGACACTTCTTAAACGTAATATTCAGATTCAATTTGGTCGTAATTTCTTTTCAGAATCATTGAATCAAACTGATTCTGGTGTTATTTAACTACGCTGATTGAGCTCTTCCGAATGAGCCATCATTAGCATAGCCAAATTTTTGATCCGAAAAATTAGCCCAGCCTCTCTATGGGTTTTCGGTATTTAGTAGTCTGTTCTCGATCCATGGTAGTTGGACCGATGGCATTCACACCTCATCATGAAAGACCATTCATTAAAACCCACTTTTTAAACATTTCCTCCCACCTATGAAATTCGGCTCCCAATCCAACAACTTTTCGTTCAGTCTCTTCAGTATAAATACCTTCACGTATACCAACAGTATATGCTGGAGGATTATGTTCAAACATACATAAATAATGCTGCAATTTAATTTGAATCAAAAATTAATTTTTATTACCTCATTAGGTTTTTGTTTTAAACAAATTTGGTGAAAGAAATATTCTTGAATACGAAGACCTCAAAAAAGAAAAAAATTTTTAGAGAATTTTATCGGAAAAAATAAAAACAATTCATAAAACAGAAACAAAACTATGTACAACCAAAACACTTCAATTTCTTCTCTATAAATTTCCGGAAAGAATATTAATTCAATAATACTTTCCGGAAGATACATTCTCCGCTCTATTTCCCTATTGTAAATATACTCTATAGAAAGATATATTTTCCGGAAATAATAATATATTAATTCTGAATACCTTCCTGAAAACAAAAATCCTCTGGAACAAAACAAACAAAACATACTTCGGAAAACACATATACTTTCCGAAAGAAAATTTCTCTATAGTAAATATGTAGTATACTCTATAAAAAATATTTTTCCGGAAATACATAATTCTGATATATTTTTAAACATATTAATTCTGAAATACCTTCCGGAAAACACAAAATAATTTCCGTAAATAACTCTAAAATTAATTCTGATATATTTTCAGAATTATTTCTTTTTATTACTCTTACAACCTTTTAAGAATAACCCCAAAAATAAATTACTTCTCACCTGTTAAATAAGGCACTTCCCCAAAGAACAAAGCCTTAATCATTCAACTAAAAAAATTATTTTTTTTAATAATAGAAAAAAATATTTTTATTTAAATTTAAACCAAATTTAATTTTAAAAAATTAAAATAAAACAAAAATTAATTTATTTCTAAAATTTTTTCTCAAAAATTCATTCAATAAATTTATTATTCTCTTTAAATTCAATTTCTTTATTTTCTTCATTTTTTGAATTTCCAATTTTATTAAATATTGGAGACGACAATACCCCCATTTTGGAAGATGGAACTCTTAAAAATAAATTTTTTCTAATTTTTTAAAAATTTTTTAAATTTTACGATTTTAATTCTCTAGGTCCCGCAGCTTTGTAAAGACGAGTTTCTCGATATCTTAAAAATTTATTTTTAATTCAAAATTTTCTTTCTTTCATTTTACCTCGGTCTCCACTCCTGCATATTTGTATAAAATATTTCCCTAAGTTCCAAATCGCTAGGACCTTTTTCTTTTATTGGTTCTGTGGAGTCTTTGTATTTTTGGATATTTTGTAAAAATTTCTGAAGAAAAAAATTTAATTAATTAAAAAAAAATTTTTTTTAATATTTAAACCTTTTTTTGTTCTTCTATTTGTGTCAAATCTATAGGTCTAGAATGCCTGTAAATAAAAATTAATTTTTAAATAAAATTTTTTTGGTAGATTTTAAACAGTTAATTCTGTTATTTTTTCAGAATTTTTCAATTACAACTTTTCCGGAAAATTCAAAACATTTCCGGAAATAAATTTATTTAAACATTTTTGGAATATCCATTCCGGGAACAATTTTTTCTATTTATTCCGGAAAGGAAAATTTCCGGAAGTGTTTTAGAATTTTAAATAAATTCTCTCTCAAATTTACCAACCCATAAGGAAAAGGAATAGAAGGGTGCCATGCAGCAACCACACCATTTTTACAAACAACTGTTTGCCACAATTTACTTGCTGGATTTGACATCTTAAAACCCAAAAAAATTCTTAAAAAATTATTTAAAAAAATTTTTTAATTAAAATAATTAAAATGTTTAAATAAACTGGAAAAATTAATTTAAAAAAATCAGAAAATTTATTTAAACAAAAAAAAAATTTTATTAAAATAAAATTCGTCCATTATTTAATTGCTTCAAATTTTACAAGTTCAGCAGCATCCATCAGCTTAAAAAAATTTTTTTAATTAATTCTTTTTAAGGATTTCCTAAAGAAAAAAAATTTTTTGAAATTTTTAAAACTCAAAATAAAGGTGTTTTTGTCTATTGATCAAACCAAAAAAAAATTTTTTTTAATTAAAAAATTAAATTACCCTTCTAATTCCTCTCTTCCTCTTTTTTGTCTTTTTAATTCTCTTCCTAACATTATTATTTATTTTAATATTTTCTTCATTTTTGTCAGTATTATTTTCTTTTGACATTGTTTCTTTTTGTTTATTTTCTTTAATTTTTATTTTTATTGCAGCCATTTTTTCTTTTTTTAATTTTAAATAATTTGTTCTTACTTCTTTATATTGCTTACTAAAAATTGTAAAAATCATTTTTTTTTAATTTTAAAATTTTTTGGGTAAAAGCTAATGAGGTTTTTGGGCTTTTCCTTATATTAGTCTAACCATTGGTGGGGGAATATATGGATTTACAAAAAAATTAATTTTAAAAAAATTCCAAAAATCAGACTTTTCCTAGGAAATAAAGACATTTCATCCCACAACTTGCAAAATATCTAATAAAAACTTCGGAAACTTTTAAAGACACAAATAAAAATTTATTTATGGACAATTAAATTGTTACATCTATTTATTTTTCTAACAAGTTGAAGGACAAAATGTCCGTTCTTTTTTTATGACTTTACCCCAAAAATTTCCCTATTTCTAAATTTTTTCTAGAATTCCCTTTCCCCAAAATTCTATCAAAAAAAATTTCTCGAAAATTAAAGTTAATATAGATGTAAAGAATTAAAATATACTCCCAAAAATAGAATATGCGTCCCGTCCATGGGATGCTTAAAAGCTTATGGGGCGCATGTCCTAAACCAGAGCCAAAGAACCGAGAAATTTAAGGAAAATGGAGAAATTTTAAAAATTCAAAAATTCCATAAATTTAAAAACAAACTTACTAGGGAAAAACCTGAATATGTCGAAAAAGACTAGTTAAACTAAAAATATGATTACTCGTCTTGTTATTTGTTGTTGGTGTCTTTCTAGGCTTTCGACGTCGACGATGTTTTTTAATTCCTTTTTGTAAAATATTTTCGTTCTGTTTTTCTTCCAAATCTGTTTCTTTTCCACTTTCGTCTACAGACATTATTGACTTTTAATAAAAATTTTTTTTTCTTTATAAAATTTTAGAAAAAACCTCTGCTACAGATTGGCTTCTCATTCGGGTCCGTGAAATTTCTGTTAAAGAAGGAACTTGTGGGACAATAAAAGAAGTCAAATTTGTTGCCCTTTCGTCTGGTTGAGTTAAAATTGGCTGAATCTAAATTTAAAGGAAAAAAAATTTTTATCAGAAAAAATGAGGATTGAGTAGATTTCATTTGATTCGATAATAAAAAGAGAGGGCCAAAAGTTAAAATTATTTCAGGCTAGACAAAGATGATTATGAGAACACTAAAAGCTAATCCCTTATTCATTCTTTCATTTTTTAAAGAAGGTTCAACCGATATTTACTTTATTTGTCCAAAATAATTATTTAATTAAATCCAATCTTGAAATCCTCTCCCCCAATTCATTTAATTAAGAAACTAAAATAAAATTAATTTTTAAAAATAATTATTTAAAGTAACCTCTTCTTTTTTGTTTTCTCCAATTTTTTCATCTGAACAATCTTTCATCAATTCATCACCAATTTCTGAATTACACAAATTTTGTTTATTTAGAAAAAGTTTTGATTTTTTATGTCTATGTCCATGAGAATGATGAGTTCGTTTTAAACGACTATTTAATTGATAACGCTGAAAAATTGAAAAAAAAATCATTTTTATAAACATTTAAATTATTCAATCGGGGGTCGTTTCAATTAACTACAAATTTTGTTTCGATTTTAAATTCCGTACTAGCAAGAGATTATGTAGCACGCATGGGCCAGCCGGAATCCAAAAAATCTTCCCCCCGATCTAAAAAATCTTCCAAAATTCGACCCGACTTTTTACCTTTTTTTAATTACCTAACTGACCCGACCCTGGACTTTTTTCGACCCGAAACCCGACATTTTTACTCAACCCGGCCCATCCCTGTTATTTAGTACATTTCATAGAATTTGAAGGCAATTTATTTCTGTGGGCAAATAAATCCAAAAATAAAATTTTTATCCAAAATTTTTTTTGTAAATTGTTCAAAAAACTTTAAAAACCAAACGGAATTTCGCTTTATTTTTATATTTTATTTAACCTCGTTCTCGACTTTTTTTCATTAAAAACAAAAACCTTGCAAAATCTTTTGGCAGCAGTCCTAGAAGCAAATTGAACAAAAGCAAAGCCAGAATGTTGAATAGAATTAACATTTGAAGATTGAAAGATTCGTCTTTGAATTCGTTTAGTTTGAGGTAAAAGAATATTTACAACAGAACCAAATTGTTTACATCGACGTTCAAGTAATGAATGAGTACAATTTAGAGGTAAATTGTCCTAAAAAATTTATTTTAGAGAAAAAAAATTTTTTTAACTTTCTGAAAATAGGCCGAAAAAGAAAAAATAAAATTGCTAGATTTTTAAATTAATGAGATTTCAAAAATAAACTTTATTCAAAATTCTCCTTTTCGCTTATCTATTTGTGTCATTTATTACTTAATAAACCCTGATTGATTTTTAATAGTTTGGAAGACAATAAAAGAATTTGGGTTCAGAATTAGGGCTGTCCGTATTTAAAAAATTGTATTCACAATTCAGTTTTAAAAATATGCAGTACGCAATCTGAAGTTGCGGATCCTGATCCTAACCAACTTCATGATGAATAAAAGCATGGATATCAAAAAGATATTTTGAATTGATCTAGCCATTTTCCCAAAAATTCCCCCAAAAAAGTTTAAAAAAATTAATTTTCTATTAAAAAATACCAACAACATAAACAGTCCTTTCTTCGTGTTGAGAACGTTGTTTTGGATTAATTAATAACCAAAGCTGTTCATTTAAAAATTCTTCTTCTTTTTGTTCATTTTTTGTTGGTAATTTATCAGTAATTCGAAATATTCTAGTTATTTTCGAAACACTTTTTAAAGCTAACGGAGATAATTGTTCAAATTTAGAAATTGGCAATTTGGGAAAAATTAATTGAAGTTGACTAAAAATTGAAGAAATTGGGGCGGCTAAAAAAAGAAAAAACTAAATTTAAAAAAATATTTAAAAAATAACCCAAAATTCCATCATTTAAAGTAGAAAATAAATCATCAGGTAAACGCTGTTCTTTCCCCAAAAGTGTTTTTTCAAGCTGAAAAAAATTAAAATTTTGTTAAAAAAATTTTTGTTAGAGCGACCGACATCTATTAATTCTTTCCTTATTGCAGGCAAACTTCCCTTCTAAATTTACCTCAATTTAACAATAAGATACTTCAGTTGAAATTTGGTTGGTCCTTGGGTGAGGAAAGAGGGGGGTTGCTTCAGCAATACCCCAAATTTAAAATAAACATAATTACAAACTATAATTTTTTCACCTCCGTCGGATTTTCTACTTCATTTATGGGAAAATCGGCATGATCCGTTTCGCATGGACCAAGTGAAAAATAACTACCTTGTGCGGAAAAAGCAATTGAAAAATTTAATTCAATAAGTTTTACCCTCAAATGTCTGACAAATGTTTTTAAATTAAATTTCCCCTAAAACTCAAACACTCCAACCCCTCCAAAAATTAAAAAAAATTTTTACAAACCAAATCTTTTAATTGACACCTCAAAGCTTTTGTTCTCGGACGTCGTCGTTTTTTAGCAACATTTCTTTTTGTTGTTTTATTTATTTGTTCTTTACTAGACGTTTCTTCTACACTTTCTGTATTACTTTCTTTTTGATAATCCATTTAAAAATCTAATAAAAAATGAAAAAATTTCTAAAAGTTCGATGAACGTAGAAACATAAAAGCAATCTTAAATTTAACAAAGTGACTCTGTCTAATTTGTACTGGATGAAATCCTGACGAAATTTTCGAGATTCTGTTCTGGAATCCCAGTCTTAAGCGATAAATGAGATGAGGATTTAAGGTACTAAACCAGGGTACAGCCCGATTAGTCGCCGGCCGATTAGTCGCCAAGCTTTTTAATTAAATATTCTGTAAAACACTATCTGGTTAATTCTTTTGGCTGTAGTTTAGTCGAGGGCCCGCTCCAAACCGCGTCGAAACATATACCATTCGATTTGTCTCGGCGAGCTGAGTCGAACGGTACCACTCCCTAGGTGCGGAAATGCCTGTGGACCGAGATATAGGTCCTTGAAATTTGAAAAACCATAGGGGGGAGTAAGCTTAATTTTGGGGTGAAAAAATCGATTTTTTGAATGATAGCTCATTCGAAAGAGCTCCTCGAGCTGAGTCGAAAGACACCAAGATCACTGTGATTGGACAAGTTTGGGCCGAGATATAGGGCTCGAAATGGTCAAAAGTCATAGGAGGATTTTAGGGTCAAAAATTCGAAAATACAAAAGATAACTCATTCGAAAGAGCTCTCCGAGCTGAGTCGAATGACACCAAAATCAGCTCGATCAGATCATTCTGAACAAAATTATGAACAACTTAATTTTCGCTTGAATAACTGTTTTGGTGTTGATTCGGAGAGTAGGTCGGCATTCTAGGCTGAGAATCGGTAAAAAGGAATAGGATTAAGTTACGAGCCCAGAACCCAGCGACCGTAGACTCCCCGCGAGGCGCGTGCTGCAAAACTCCGCGCGAAGCGCGGAGTTTTGCACAAGCTTAAGACTGGGATTCCACACACAAGCTTAAGACTGGGACTCCGCGCTTCGCGCGGAGTTTTGCGGCTTTTTTTTTGTGGAACTCCGCGCTTCGCGCGGAGTTTTGCGGCACGCGCCTCGCGGGGAGTCTACGGGCGCTGGGTCTGGGCTCGTAACATAAACCTATTCCTATCATAATGAGGTGGGCATTCCAGGCTTACTCCGCAGCAGCAAAACCTCCACATATGCCATAGATAAGGAGCTAAGACAAACGATCATAACTTTGTCCAAACTTGCTAGATCGCGTTGATTTTGGTGTTATTCGTCTCAGCTCGAAGAGCTCTTTCGAATGAGCTATCATTCAAAAAATCGATTTTTTCACCCCAAAATTAAGCTTACTCCCCCCTATGGTTTTTCAAATTTCAAGGACCTATATCTCGGTCCACAGGCATTTCCGCACCTAGGGAGTGGTACCGTTCGACTCAGCTCGCCGAGACAAATCGAATGGTATATGTTTCGACCCGGTTTGGAGCGGGCCCTCGACTAAACTATATCCATTCTTTTTAAAATGTTAATGTTTCACAACGGCTTCAGTTATGTGAAGGATAAAGGAAGTGTTCTCGCCATGAACCTCGCCAAGGGAATAGGCCAAATATATACCCCTATGGATTGAATTTTTAGCAGAAATAGAGGAAATTTGGCCTTTGTTTCTTCAAAAAATTCTAAAATTTTGCCTGAGGCGTTAAAAAAAAGAAGAATTTAGGCTTATTGGCCTTCTAAATTTAAAAATTTTCGCCCGCGGCGCTGAAATGTAAATTATTATTAAGGTTTTCTAAAATTTGTTCCGAAATTTATTTTTACCGGACTAAAACCGGACCGGATTGATCCGGAAAAATCCGGAAAAATCCGTTGAAATTCAAAATCCGGTTTCCGGGTCCGGAAAAATAATTTTGCCGGTCACTAATCAGAATATTTAATTAAAAAGCTTGGCGACTAATCGGCCGGCGACCAATCGG
Organism: Meloidogyne incognita; assembly: GCA_036172945.1. Taxonomy (NCBI): domain Eukaryota; kingdom Metazoa; phylum Nematoda; class Chromadorea; order Rhabditida; family Meloidogynidae; genus Meloidogyne; species Meloidogyne incognita. Next base: position 4,335,143 of record JARQAC010000010.1, read on the forward strand.
CCGCGCGACTAATCGGCCGGCGACTAATCGGTCGCGACTAATCGGCCCGCGACTAATCGGGCGTGTCCCACTAAACCAGTGGGATCCTTTCCCGATCAACCTTTTCTAAAAATTTCATTACAGTATACAAGTTTTTCGGGCGATTTTGTCGCGCTATACTTCTAATAGTGTTGCTCAGACCGATCTAAAATCCGGTCATCCGTGTTTCATCCGGTGATTCAATTTCCGGAAAAAAGAAGAAAAGGAACATTCAATGTTAAAGATGGACAAAAAAGATAAGAATCCATTAAGTATTATTTTTTTATATTTTTTATTGTAAAGTCCATTTTTTCTCCTTTTTTATCCCCACTTTTAACCGTTCCTTTTCTCTTGTAAAGGTCCTTTTCATTGGCTTCGCTTGCCATACACACAAATCACTAATAAAAACTCTGCCCCTTTCTACTAATATTTAAACTGAATATCCATCCACCTTTTCGTTCGTTCGTTGTCTTCATTTATATAAAAAATTTTTTATTCTTTGGAAAATAAAATTGTTTTTCTTTAAATATTGAATAAATTTGTTTTAAATAAATTGGTAAGAAATAATAGAATTTTTTGAATATATTCACAAAGGAAGTGAATATAAGAGTTGCAGATCAGAGAGTTTGCAACATCCGGTTACAGGTTTCATTCTTTTAGATTTTGGTCTCGGTTCGGTTAATCGCGTTAAATGCCCTACATCCCATAATCGTAAAAACTCAAGAAATGCTTTAAACTGGAAAGCCCAAATCAGACAAAAAACATACAAAAAGGTACTTGATGTATTTCGTGTTAAAATATTTAAATTAGAATTTGATCTTTATTGATCGAATAAATTAAAATGAAATTTTTTTACTAGGGTTTAGCTCACGAACTCCTCAGACAACATGGGTTTTTATCTTAAAAATTTTCAAGTTTTACATTAAATTATTAGCTTTTTTTGAAAGAGCCGTCGGGCTGATTCAAATAACACAGAAATCAGCTTGATTTAATCAGTCTGGATAAAATTACGATCAATTAAACCGACCAAACCTATGGGCGTGGGACGCTTGTACATCTCGCGGGAGTTAGATGCTTCGCCTTCTCAACCCAAAACAACCGAAGATGCCATGAAACCGTAAACTTCAAAGCCACCAGCAACACAACAAAATAACAACAAAAACAAGGATAACAACGACAACAAAAATATCCGCACCAAAAAGGACGAGAAGAAGGGACAAAAGAAGGTTTGTTTATGAGTACTAAAAGAAAAATAGGCATAAAATAAAAGGACGAAAAAAAGGAGTGAGCGAAAAAAAAGCTGAAGCAGAACGTGGAGGTGGACGAGTATGTTGATTTCGGGCCGGTGTAGAGGATGAGCGTTGAGGACGAGGACGATGTGGAGGTAAAGCATTTTGTTGTTGTTGTCGAGCAAAGTGTCTGTCAATAGCATTTACACCCAAAGTGATGATTCCACTAATTATCCCTTCAAGAACTCCTTCTAAAATTTGCACTCCAATTGCTCTCATTTAGTTCTTGAGAGCAATTGGAGCAATTCCTTCTTTTATTTACGAAATCGGAAGTAAATAAAAGAAGGAAAAATACGAAAACCGAAAAAATCCCATCCCTAACGCAAACCTATTTATTTATTTATATATTTATTTATTTCAGAAGTAGGTCGGAACAGTCAGAGTTGTCGGAAATCGGAAATAGCCTTTTTCTTCTCTTCCTTTGCTTTGTTCTTCTCCTCCTTTCCCTTTTTCTTCTCTTCCTTCGCTTTGTTCTTCTCCTCCTTCCCTTTCTTCTTTTTAGCCGGCTCCTCCTCAGTTTTTGTAGTATTTGTGGTAAATTTTGAAGTTGTTGCTTCGGTTGTTGTTGTACCTGCTAATTGAATGTTAAAATTAATACGTGAATAAAGACAGGAAAGAACTGGATTAATTTCCTATAGAAATTTTTGGTTTTTCTGTCGAAAATTAGTTAGGTCCTCGATCTCCGGAGGAGTATCTCGGTTTTTCGATGAGTCAAAATTTTCAAAAGTTTGTAATGCAATGTTAACACATCGCCAAATAATCTCATGGAGAGAAGATGGAAAAGGAGAAAAGAAAAATTGAAAAAATTCTTTATTGTCTCACAATCAACATGCCACAGGGTAAATAAAGTGAAATTGAGGAAGGGAGAGTGAATATTATTTCTAGTCTGAATATTATTTCTACTGCTTTGTCCACAACCTAAGATACTCCCATTTAATGTGTCGTTGAATTAACGGGTTCTTAACTCGTACAAGCATCGTACTCCGTAGGCTTAGTTCTTCTCTAGATTTAACTCCTAGTTTATTTTAATTTGAATTAAATTTTTTAAGTTAAGATTTAAAAAAATGTCAGGATTTCTTGAATCCATTGGTGTGCAAATCTTGGAAGGAATTCTCGCAGGCCTAGTTAGCGGGATAATCAATTTGGGTTTCAACGCAATAGATAGACGCATTGCTCAACGCCAACAACAAAATATTCTTCCTCGTCGTCGTCATCGTCCACGTCGCTCAATCTCTTCACCGGGTAATAATCAACGTATGCGTCCACCACGTTTTGCGTCAGCTCCTGCTCGTCTTCAAGGACAAGGTTTTCTTAAATAATTAAGCAATTCTTTTGGGGCGCTTTGCTAGGGTGTTTTGCTAGTGTTTAGCATTTGTAATAAGTTTAATTTTTTAAATAAGGTCCTCAGACGTAATAAAAAATTAAAACCATTTGATTGGGTTTTACCTCTAGAAGGTCCATACCAAAAACACATTTAAATCTTAATAAAAATATTTAGCTGTTTCACCTTCTCAACCGTCTCCTGCGCCTTCTCAACCAACTCCAAGGCCACCACAACAAAAAAATAAGGACAACAACAAAAATGTTAGAGGCAAAAAGGTCGAGGAGAAGAAAAAAATTAATTTTCCTGTAATTTAGGTTTTTTTATATTTTCTTGTAGTTTTGGTTGAGAAGGCGCAGGAGACGGTTGAGAAGGTGAAACAGCTAAATATTTTTATTAAGATTTAAATGTGTTTTTGGTATGGACCTTCTAGAGGTAAAACCCAATCAAATGGTTTTAATTTTTTATTACGTCTGAGGACCTTATTTAAAAAATTAAACTTATTACAAATGCTAAACACTAGCAAAACACCCTAGCAAAGCGCCCCAAAAGAATTGCTTAATTATTTAAGAAAACCTTGTCCTTGAAGACGAGCAGGAGCTGACGCAAAACGTGGTGGACGCATACGTTGATTATTACCCGGTGAAGAGATTGAGCGACGTGGACGATGACGACGACGAGGAAGAATATTTTGTTGTTGGCGTTGAGCAATGCGTCTATCTATTGCGTTGAAACCCAAATTGATTATCCCGCTAACTAGGCCTGCGAGAATTCCTTCCAAGATTTGCACACCAATGGATTCAAGAAATCCTGACATTTTTTTAAATCTTAACTTAAAAAATTTAATTCAAATTAAAATAAACTAGGAGTTAAATCTAGAGAAGAACTAAGCCTACGGAGTACGATGCTTGTACGAGTTAAGAACCCGTTAATTCAACGACACATTAAATGGGAGTATCTTAGGTTGTGGACAAAGCAGTAGAAATAATATTCAGACTAGAAATAATATTCACTCTCCCTTCCTCAATTTCACTTTATTTACCCTGTGGCATGTTGATTGTGAGACAATAAAGAATTTTTTCAATTTTTCTTTTCTCCTTTTCCATCTTCTCTCCATGAGATTATTTGGCGATGTGTTAACATTGCATTACAAACTTTTGAAAATTTTGACTCATCGAAAAACCGAGATACTCCTCCGGAGATCGAGGACCTAACTAATTTTCGACAGAAAAACCAAAAATTTCTATAGGAAATTAATCCAGTTCTTTCCTGTCTTTATTCACGTATTAATTTTAACATTCAATTAGCAGGTACAACAACAACCGAAGCAACAACTTCAAAATTTACCACAAATACTACAAAAACTGAGGAGGAGCCGGCTAAAAAGAAGAAAGGGAAGGAGGAGAAGAACAAAGCGAAGGAAGAGAAGAAAAAGGGAAAGGAGGAGAAGAACAAAGCAAAGGAAGAGAAGAAAAAGGCTATTTCCGATTTCCGACAACTCTGACTGTTCCGACCTACTTCTGAAATAAATAAATATATAAATAAATAAATAGGTTTGCGTTAGGGATGGGATTTTTTCGGTTTTCGTATTTTTCCTTCTTTTATTTACTTCCGATTTCGTAAATAAAAGAAGGAATTGCTCCAATTGCTCTCAAGAACTAAATGAGAGCAATTGGAGTGCAAATTTTAGAAGGAGTTCTTGAAGGGATAATTAGTGGAATCATCACTTTGGGTGTAAATGCTATTGACAGACACTTTGCTCGACAACAACAACAAAATGCTTTACCTCCACATCGTCCTCGTCCTCAACGCTCATCCTCTACACCGGCCCGAAATCAACATACTCGTCCACCTCCACGTTCTGCTTCAGCTTTTTTTTCGCTCACTCCTTTTTTTCGTCCTTTTATTTTATGCCTATTTTTCTTTTAGTACTCATAAACAAACCTTCTTTTGTCCCTTCTTCTCGTCCTTTTTGGTGCGGATATTTTTGTTGTCGTTGTTATCCTTGTTTTTGTTGTTATTTTGTTGTGTTGCTGGTGGCTTTGAAGTTTACGGTTTCATGGCATCTTCGGTTGTTGTTTTGGGTTGAGAAGGCGAAGCATCTAACTCCCGCGAGATGTACAAGCGTCCCACGCCCATAGGTTTGATCGGTTTATATTGATCGTAATTTTATCCAGACTGATTAAATCAAGCTGATTTCTGTGTTATTTGAATACGTTTTGAGCACCTTATTGTAATTTCAAAAAGAGCTAATAATTTTCAAAAAGAGCTAATAATTTAATGTAAAATGTAAAAATTTGGGGTCGCGGGTTCGAACATATGTGGGAAAATTAAATTTTCAATCATCAAAAAATACCTTCCTGACCGTTTTGAGCACCTTATTGTAATATAGGAGTTCGAGAGGTAAACCCTTACCAATTTTTAAAATAATTCTTCTTTAAGTCTTAAATATAAATACATCTTTTTAAAATCCTCTATTTCTTTAAAAATAACCAAACAAAACATATTCATTGAGAAAGCTCAAAGGCACGGCGAGTAGATGATTGAACAGCTTCAATAAATGCCGAACGAACACCTTAAGGATTTGTTAAAATTAAAGATTTTAAATTAAAATACCATGTTTTTCAAGTTCCCTAACCCCTTCTATAGTCGTTCCAGCTGGAGAACAAACTTGGTCTTTTAATTGAGCAGGTGATGGAGTGTCCAAAGTAGGAGACAAAGATGACATTTTTGTCATAAAAAGTTGAGCTGTTCCCTAAAATATGTCGGTACTTATCAGTTATAGACCCACAACGTGAGTGCAGCCGACTTTTTTGCAACTTGATGGATCAGGTCTGATCACTCGTTAAAAAGTTATAACCCAACAAGTCCAGTTATTTGGTGTTTTCATATTTATCGGGTTATAAATTTTTATTGACCGATACTACTTAACGAGACACATATGCCATTTTTCGAATAATATAAAATTCTTTTCGTATTGGATTAAGCAAAAAATCGTTTTATGTATCCGATCAAAGTCGGTAATCAAAGTCGGTTTGCACTAATTTGTGGGTGCATAACAAATAAGCACAAATTTTCTCTTAAATTATTTATTTAAGAATTCCAAACCTTAACCATATCAGCAGCAAGTTGATTTGCCAATTCACGACTTAATCCAGCAACAACACCACCATCAGCTAAAGCTTCAATAACCAATGCAATCTATTAAAATTATTTTTGATTAATCAAGAATTTAATTAATGAAATTTAGACAGTTATGGAGGAGGGGGGAGAGGAAGGGGAAGGGGAGTAACGTAAGGCAAAAAAAACCAAAAAAATGAAAAAATAAATTATAGAGAGAACAGTCCCATAAGACGAAGTGAACATTTTGTAAGGTCAGATATGTAGGAATTATTAATAGATCTACTGACACGTACTCGAACTTTTTGAAACCCGAAGCCCAATCGACTACTTTCTCAACACATCCCTGATAGGAGCCATTGTCCATAAAAATAAACTTACAAAAGCAGGCCCACAACCCGAAATACTCGAAGCTGCATTAAAATGTGCTTCATCAACACGAATACATTTGCCAACATAAGAGCTGAGAACAGAAACTAATTCTACCAATTCTTGAGGCGTTTCAGAGTCAGCAGATAAAACTAAAGTCCCACTGGAGACAGCACAGTTAACATTGGGCATTAAACGCATACTGTGACCATCAAAACCGACAGACCTTAAAATTGAAAGTTTAAAGAGGCCGGATTTCGAAGGGAAAGAGGCCGGATTTCGAAGGGAAAGAGGCCGGATTTTGAAGGGAAGATTCCAGAATTTTTTTTCGTTTACGTTATTATTGATAGTGAGCAGAGATTGCAATCAAAATTTATTGCAATCAAAATAATATGCCTAAGCTATACCCATTTAAGGAAACCCTAATTCATAGGTTTTTACATCGCTATAGGAGGAATCTGAAAATGAGGTTTGCCTGTCCTTAAAAATTAAAAAAAATCAATCTCCAAACAAACTTCAACTCCTTGTCAAAATGTTGAAGAGAAATCCCACTCATAATAGAAATACAAAGAATCCCTGGCAGACCAAAATAAAACCATTCATTAGCCTTCACTTCACTAATAAATGATGGAAACATTTGAGGCTTTATTGCAATCAAAATAATAGCACGAGGCTTTTTAACTTCAGAGTAGAAAACGTCTTTTGGATAGGCAGAGGTAAAGCCTTGAGAACGCCAAGATTTTGCTGTAGCCTCGGAACGTGTGCAAATAAAAATGTTTGATTTGTTGATGAAACCTGAAAAATTGTTTGAAGAATTAGAAAAAAAATTCTCTCATCCCCAACCTGAGTTAACAAATCCAGCAACTAAAGCCTTGGCCATTTTCCCACCACCAATAACATTTATTTGAGGTTCTTCTTCGTTGAAGCATTCCAAAAACAAATTTTTAATCTGCAAGTTTTACATAAATTTTTACTTGATAAAATAACAAATGTTCCCCTGCAGTCACCCCTAATTTTTGAAAAAAATTTTTTTTCTTTTTTTTAATTCTATTTTGGTGTAAACAAAGTTGTTTACAACAAAAAGGGAATGATTGTTTAAAAATAGAAAATCCTCCCCTCTCTCACAAATAAAAGTCACAAGGGTGAAGGAGTGTGAGTGAGTGTGAGTGAGTGTTTGTTGGGTGGGCATAAATAAATTTTTATCTTAACGTGGCTCTTTTTCAGTCCACTATTTAAATAATAAAGTATTTGTTTAAAATTTTAGATTTCATTTTTCTAATTTAAAAATATTAAAATTTAAACAACGAGAAAAGAATGGACGTTAAGCCTCCACCAAGTGCTCCTCAAGACTTGAAAGAAGTACAAAAGGAGAGTGTGAATACTTGGAGACCTTTTTTGATTGGAAGTACATTTTTATGAACAAAATTTTTTAAATTAAAAGTTTCCTTAAAGATCGAATGCGTACCACCTCAGAAGATTCAGCAGAATCGTTTGATGCGTATGACAAGTCTTTTGATGCCTATGATATAGGGCATGTTTTTTTAGATTTTATATCCTTATTTCCAAGATTAGAAGTGTGTGGAACATAGAAAAGCTTCTGGTCCGAACCGAAGATTTCTAAGTGAGACCCCCGGACATCCTTTCGAGTCCGGATTCCCATATCAGATGACCCTCCCCAGACCTACTAATATAAGGGACAGGAAGCAACCCACAAATTTTTAACAAAAATTACAAATTCAAGAACTGTTTCCCCCTTCGAAACAAAATTTTTTATTGAAGGAAAAAGGAGCAGCGTCGTCAAAGCTTTACCGAACAATTTTTTGGATCATCAATGCCTGGCCGTTTACACAGCAATTCTACCACAACTGAATATGAGGGACAAGAAGCAACCTTTAAAAAGGTTGATTTCAAACAATTTATGAAACATCAAAGAAAAATTCTTGGAGATGATGAATGGCAGTAAATATAAATGAAAGAATTTTTTGAGTTAGCTGGTGAAAAAATATTTAATTCTGAAAAAACAAATCGCGTCGTTGTATGTAGACAATCTATTTATATATTTCACTTGGAATAAAAATTATTTTTTGACAATTTTAGCACACCTAGCAATAGACAGGGACTGTAGGAGAGAGAGGAAAAACGGAGCTTCTTCGTATGAGAATTGCAAATCGAATCGTAAAGATAAAATTATATAACCTGGTCCGATACGGCAAACTACAAATAGTTTCTCATAAACCTTGGTGCAGCTCAAAGCAGAGCCAGGAGATGTATTTTATTAGAGTACTTTAAAAAACTCACATTTTTTGTTCCATCCATCACTTGTTTACCAGTCAACTTGTTTTACCAGTCAAATCTTTATTCAAATTGTCTAAACTGTCTAAAAAATATTCAAAATTAAATCACAATTTAAAAATATTTAATGCAAAATTTGACATAATTTAAAAAATATTATTCTAGTCAAAGGCAGTTTTATTCAAATAAATTTAAGCGAAAGTTTAAAAAAATATTTTTTATAAATGAGATTTATTGTATCTTTTCCATGTTTGCTTGTTAAAATTGTCAGGGAGATCAAAATTAAATACAATAAATGGCTAAAGGTGAGGTTTTAAAACAAAAGTATCAAAAATATTGTTTGGCAAAAATTTAAATTAATCGGATATTCCAGCCAACAAACGTTGTTCTTCCTCGAATATCTAAAAAATAGAAAATTCAAAAGGAAATAAAAAATAACCTGATGATGTCGTTCAAGTTTAAGCAATTTTAATTGAATATGATCGGTGACATTTGGTACTGGTGAAGTTTCTCGTTCTAACAAATGTTCTCTTCCACCATTTTTCTGTCCATTTTGTATATTATCATCATCCACCACTTTAATTTCCAAATTTCCCATATTTGCCAGAATAAGTGTAACAAGTAAATAACGAGAACGATCATATTCATTTGGAATTGACTGAAGCATCTAGAAAATTAAAAGGTAAAAGAATTTCCCCTTTATTTATAAGATTTTGCGTTAAATTCCGTGGGTTTGTGTAAATTCACTCCCTCAAAATAAGAAAAAGTCCTGTAATTTCCGGTCGAAATGGATTCATATAGCTCGGTTTGAAAAATATCAACAAAATTTAATTTTTTGAGACAACATTGGAAATTCCAAACTTTCCTTTTTTTAATTAAAAATAAATAAAATTTAAACAAACTTGAGTAAAATCAACTTCAGTTCCAATCTGTCCATCGAATTTATCAAGAAGTTCATCCCCATATTGTCGAGTATCAAATTCACGATGTTGACTTTCTTCATCCAAAGCTAAGGTCATTTTTGCTTCCCACAATTGCATACGCTCACTGAATTCTGAAGTTGCGGCTTCTGAAGCAGCCCAATACCTTTAGAAAAATTTTTAGAAAAAACAAAAAGAAAAATATCAAACTTTCGTAAATGGAAAGCAATAATTTCATCATAATCCATTTGGGAAGGTGGACGTTGTGGTAAATCATCAGGATTAAAATCGGCCTCAATTATTGTATCGTCATAAGCATTTCGCATATTTTGGGCTAACTATTAAAAAAATAAATTCAAATATTATATGTCTAAAAAACAAACCTTATCAGCCAAAGCTTTTTTATTTCGAGGTTTACTGCTAACCAAATGCTAGAAAAAATTTCGAAATTATTTTCAATAGAATTTTTAAAAAACAAACGTCAAAACCAGTGTACATATTTCTTATACCACCAAGAGAATTCTCCAAATCATCAACATCCAAAACATCACAAAGATTTGCCTGGGCGTCAGGAATGTCTCCAATAGGTTCATCGTCAATAACTTGGGCTGCTTAAAGTTTAAAATAAAATTTTTTAAAGGAAAATATTTGAAAATATCAAATTCCCCAACTTTCAGAGACGAGGCATAATCCTATAACTAAACCAAAAATTCTAGAATAAACCTTTCCCGGCAAAATTAAAATCAAAGTTAAACTCCTCACACAATTCTTCTGCAATAATTTCTTCCAATACATCCTCACACTCATCATAATCACCAATCACTCCATTCTGTTGATTATCATTCGCATTATTCTCGTTCAAAGTCGCGTCATTATCATGAAGTTCATCATCATCAGGGTGATCAAAGACTGGGTCCATTACAGTTCGTTCTGATGCGCGACGGGCAAGAATACGTTCTTCACGTTGCACAGCCTAAAATTAAAATAGAACAATTTTCAATAAATAAATGAGAAAACCTGACGTTCCTTCGCCAATTTCTTTTGAAACTCAGCTCGTCTCTTTTCTTCGTCGTAAATCAAAGGGTTCAATGAAAATACCGCCTGAAATTATTTTTTAAATAATTAGACTACAGGGTTTCCATTTTTGCTGATCTAGAGCCTTCTTATTATATTATTGCTAGCCAAGAGAATCTAGAGCCCTCTCCTCTAAAAACCCCCGAGGTGAAGAAAAGTTGGGCAAAAATGCTAATGTAAAAAATCTAAAAGTATTCTATCGCAAAGCCAAAAATGGCCTCTTAAAATCGGCCTCATCTCAAAAATTAGCCTCTGGCCTATTTGCTTCCGATAATTATCTATTTTAAAGAAAAATTCTAGATTGAGTACTCCCTGAAATCCTCTGCACAAGTATAAAATTAAAAAAACCTGATCCATAAGAAAACAATTAAATTGTCCAAAAGCAACATTTCTCTTCTTAAGGCGATGACGAAACATTTGTGTATTTATATATCCTTTTACAGACCTTTCATTAGCTACACCTTTTTGTTGACATTCTCTCTTAAATTGAAGAATCAATTAAAAAATTATTATTAAAAAATAACCTCAATTCTTCTATCCCTAGCAGCTATTTGTTTAGCAGGATCAGTAAAGCAATTTGCCTTCTTTTTGAACGGTTTGCTTTTTTCGTTGTTAATTTCTAATGGATCCAACAATTCCTTTAAATTAAAAATTTATTTTTTATAAAATTAAAATTCAAAACATTATTGTAAATAGCATCAACCCTCACTGAATTTCTCAATTCAGAATTACATGAAGACCTAAGCTCGACAGATGAATTTATAATTTCCGAATTTTGAGGTTGAAAAAGATCTAAAAAGTTGATTTTTAGGTAAAAATCATTCACAAAAAGACTAACTAGAATGGTAATTATCCAAGCGAGTTCTGGCTGTCCGTTGTTCCTCAGCTTCAAGAAGTTCAGTATTCCCAGTAATAACTTCATTTTCATCGGCAAACCCGTTAACTTCTGGAATTTCGATGTCGTGATGATCTACGTCTAAAAATAATTTTTAACTAGTTTTACTTTTAAGAAAAAAACCTTCATATTCCTCTTCTGCACTTCTCTCCAATAAAGGCTCCAAGACTTGAACAAACCCTCCAGGATCATTTCGCTGTTGAGCGTTGTTATTGTTAGCTTGCTTTTGAGGCTGATTTTGGTGTTGAGGAGTCTCAGAGAATTTTTCAATCAGAGAAATGTGTTGAAGATCCAACAAAGCAACTGACTAAAAAGTGAAAGTAAAAAAGTACTCAACATAGGAACGTTGGTAGAAAAAAAGTAAGGGCAAAAAAGCAAAAGGAGTTTCGAACTCAATCCTAAAATTCTGAGCTTATACTGCCGTCAATGTCTTTCTCGTTCGGCGGAAGGGCATCAATGCCCATCACGTTGAATACTGTTAGGTCTATAGTCAGTCGACCAAAACTTGTAATAAGGCAAAATATAATAGAGTTTAGAAATATTTTGCCCAATTGAATACCATAAAATAAGATATAAAGAAACCTCAAACATATGACATGAATTGATTCTAAAATCATCCTTCTTTCCAATCTGTTCCTTAGAATTTGTCCGAGTGTAGAGAGGCACATCAGTCTTTTCAAAATCAGACAACGGGATGAAAGCAATTGGGACAATCGGAAGTAGAGGAGCCGGTTTATTGCTTAGACGCTCCAAAAGTGATCTCATATACGAGAAGCTGGTCTAAAAAAGAAAATAAATTCCAATTAAAAAACAATAAAATACTTTTGGCCTTTGCTTTTCATGCCTAACTTCTTGGTTATCATCATCAGCCAATTCACCATCTTGATCATCATTAGCGTCTAAAAAATTTTTTTGAACAAAATTTAGAAGATAAAGGTACTTTTCTTTTTATTTTTCCCTTGTGGTTTATCCTCTTTCAGTTCGTCAAAGAAATTTAAAGCAATTTGGAGAACATAATCTATTTTCTTCACATAAACATTTGTTGTCCCATGAATTAAAAGTGCTGCTTCCGCAAAATTAAAACTAAAATAAATGGGATTAAATACTTGCAAAAGTGACGCTGATTTCATTTCCCCTAAGTTTCTTCCCCTCAAACATCTTTTAATTGGACTTTGAATCAAATCAATAGACAGAGGCAAGCGAGGATTCGTCTGCCAAGAGGAATGGGATGGACACGAGGAACGCTCATAGGAAGATGCCTACTACTTAAGCATCTTATTGTTAAGAAAATCTCAAAGCCCAGCCTTGAAGGTAAAACCCAACTTAAAGATAAAAACAAACACTTTTCTGCGTCCATCACTTCCAACCAAAACAGCATTTGAATCATCTTCAACGACTTTTTGAATATAATCCTCAAGTGTTTTGGCTATGTCCACGTCCCAATTAGTGGCTAAATCTTTAACCGGTTGAAGAAGAAATTTATAGCGCTCCCCAGCACCATCAAAGTCGAAAATCTCTGTCGTCATACTTAAAAAAAGGAGTGAAATAACTATGTCAGCTTATGTAAATTCAGAAAATGAAAAAATATGAATTAAAGATAATAAACAAATACAATTAATCCAGTACATTATCAAACACCAAATTTATCTAAAAAAATTTTTGATTAAATATTATTATACATATATGCATATAATCGTATAATAAATTAAAATACCTATTTATTTATAATATATTAGAGATGGGAAATCGAAGGCGGAAGAAAACAGAAGAAAATAAAAAATGGAAGACGAAAACGGAAGAAAATAAAAGAAGGAAAAATACAAAAACCAAAAAAATCCCATCCCTAACGCAAACCTATTTATTTATTTATATATTTATTTATTTCAGAAGTAGGTCGGAACCGTCAGAGGTGTTGGAAATCGGAAGTCGGAAATCGCAAGGAATAAAACGACGGAAATCGGAACTCTGACCCACCTCTGATTTATTTATTTATTTTTACTCCGCTACTTCTTCTTCTTCTTATCTTTCTTCTCCTCTTCCTTCTTCTTTTTCTTCACTTCTTTCGCTTTCTTCTTTTCCTCCTTTCCCTTTTTCTTCTCTTCCTTCGCTTTGTTCTTCTCCTCCTTCCCTTTCTTCTTTTTAGGTGGCTCCTCCTCAGTTTTTGTAGTATTTGTGGTAAACTTTGAAGTTGTTGGTTCGGTTGTTGTTGTACCTGCTAATTGAATGTTAAAATTAATAAGAGAGTAAAGACAGGAAAGAACGGGATTAATTTCCTATAGCGATTTTTGGGTTTTCTGTAGAAAATTAGTTAGGTCCTCGATCTTCAGAGGAGTATATCTCGGTTTTTCGATAAGTCAAAAAATTTCGATAAGTCAAAATTTTCAAAAGTTTGTAATGCAATGTTAACACATCGCCAAATTATCTTTTGGAGAGAATCTGGAAAAGGAGAAAAGAAAAATTGAAAAAATTCTTTATTTCTCACAATCAACATGCCAGAGGGTAAATGAAGTGAAATTGAGGAAGGGAGAGTCTGACTATTATTTCTATTTTTGAGAAATAAGTTGTGGACAAAGCGGACTTTTGGGGCCCATAATTGAAAAGAACCCAGAATTTTACACGTGACAAAATTTAATTAATCTAAATTAATTATTAACAAACCTTTTCCTTCGCCTCCAAACACAAAAATTGGTTTAATGATGATTATTGGCGGAGGAGTTGGTGGTGGAGTTGGCGGTGGAGTTGGCGGAGGACTCGGAGTTGGTGGAGTTGGCGGAGGAGGAGGACTCGGTGAAGGTGGAGGACTCGAAGGTGGTGGAGTTGGGGTCTGACCAAACGAAGATCGCCACAGGTGGCGAATTCCAACGGCAATTGACGTGAGAACGTCTCCAATTAACTTCAAGGTAGCCATTTTTCTTCAAATAAAATTTAAATCCTAGGTAACTATACAATAAATTTTTTATTAGAGATTGGTACCCGGCGTTTTTTCGATTTCATTGCGCCTATATCTGGGTCCACAGGCATATATGATATGGGAGAGTGATACCATTCGAATGGTATAAATATGAAGGGTTTTTGAATACCCACCGTTAAAGTACAGCCGTTAAGAAATCTCCTCAAAATGTATAAAATCGGCTCTACTTCAGTTTATGAGTCCAATCGCACTTTATAAGTGCCGGACTTGTACCCCGGCGTTTTTTTTATCTTATTGTGACTATACCTCGGTCCACAGCAGTTCCTTACTCTGTGGCCGTTCCTTACCCTACCCCTCGAAATTTTTGAAAGTTATACCCAATTTTTAAAAATTTCAGAAAAACGTTTATAACTTTCAAAAATTCGAAGGGTAGGCTAAGGAACGGCCCTATACTAGTGGGCGTAGTCCAAAACATGAAGAAATGTTATGGACCACACTTCAACTTAGAAGCACGTACAAAAATCCAAAATTATTTTGATAACTCATAAAGTTCGATTGGACTCATAAACTGCAGTAGAGCCTAGAAAACTACTAGTTTCCTAAATAATGAATCACTAGATTAATTGTAAGCCGTTCTAAATCGGCTGGGCATGTAAACGGTTTTAAATTAAAAAAATTAAAAAAAAATACTTTTGAGAGAAAGAGTTGTTAAAGAATTATTAGAAGATGAAAGATTTTCTGTTGAGAGAGGATTGTTCAACAATAATAACTTCACAATCCTTTTGTTCTTCTTTTGTTTCTTTTTTTCCGTTACTGAAAAATTAAAATTTATAAATTAGAATTAATGATCTTTTTGCTTCAGATGTTTTTTATTTTTTAAGTGAAGGTTGGGGATGTTTCGGCGCGAGAATGTTAAGGCCTAAACTTATATTCTTTATTGTTAATGAAGGGCGCTTTGTTTTTAAATGTGGAAAGCATCAGTTAGCCCTAAATCGGGTCAAAAAATAAAAATCAAAAAAGAATTGGCCTGATCAGAATTTAGTAGGAAGAGAGAGGTGTTTCTAGAATTCTTGATAAAAAGCGCGCAAAAAGGAAGAAGTCGAGATCGGCAAAAATCAGAAAGAGAAGAGAACAGAAAAGAAACTTGAAAAGCGGAAAAAGATCGGTCCCTTTAGCATACTGTATTATCTTTGGCATACTGTATTTAAATTATCAGCTAATATCCAAAAAAAATCTCCCACTTATGTTAGAGAAGTACATAGTTACTTTGTTAAAAAACAAACTCAGGTATTTTATTTAAAAGATACCTAAATTCTTGTGCAGTAATATACCCATTCCCGTCTTTATCAAAAACACGAAATGCAAGTCGTATAAGTTCTTGATCAGTTTCTTTATTCATTTCCTTCATCATTTTACAAAATTCACTAAAATCAATTCCATTTCCATCAACGTCATACTTTAATTAATTTTAATTTTTTTAAAAATTATTTCCCTTTTAATAATTACTTCATTAACCATATTGAGCAATTCATCTTCTGTTGGATTTAATCCTAAAGTTCTCATAGCCACTCCAAGTTCTTTTATACTCATTGTTCCGTTTCCGTCTTTATCGAACATCTGCCAAAATAATAGTTTTTTAACCTTTTCTTATCAGGGGTTTTCACTCTATTATTGCACCTTTCTCTCTAATTGTAAGTAAACTTTTCTCATGTTAACACACACCTATTACCCCTATGTATTACGTCCTTTACTAAAACACGGAACGACAAAAACAGAATATTTTTAATATCAGAATTTAAAAATTCTGATTTTTTAAAACATTCTGATCTTAAAATATTCCGTATTTGTCGTTCCGTGTTTTGGAATTCCTCATTTTACCCTTCATCTAAAAATATTCTTTAAGAATTAGGGTTTGAGAAGATAACTTTTATACAGTCAAATAAATCAAAACAAATCCAGGGCATAGAGCCTAATTTAAACAAAACTTGGCACATCGGCCCTTTTCAATTTAAATAGACTAGCTATAAATATCTCCTAGGCCTGGTTAATTATAAAAAATAATTAGAGTTATAAAATATCCTCTCAAACACAAAAAAGTTTTGTTTTTATTAAATCATCTGCCCCTAAGGATTTCTAAAATCTAAATGAGCACCAACCAACTGAACAATTACTTGCTGACTTCCTGGAATACCAGAAGCCAAAGTAAGAGGAGTTTCTCCATGAGAATCGTGGAAGTTAGGATCTAATCCTTGTTGACATAAACGATCCAATTTTTAAATATTTTTGTTTTGTACAGCCTCAGAGAATTTACGTAAATTACTTTTTGAATGAACAGAACGAAGTGTTTTTTCATCTAATCGTAACATTTTATAAACTCTTTTTTTGAATTTTAACTGGAGAATTAAAAAAACATAATTTAAAAGTCCCAACAGAAAAATACCGCAACATAAGGAGCACAATTATGAAAAGGATAATCAAGTAAAGGTCTATCATCTAACATAAATTTGCCAGCCCTACCATCACAGGGAGGGAGAAAAAGTCCATAATTAAAATACTGATTTAATTGTTGAGGTAATGATTCAAATAAACGTTGTTTTATATCCCAAACAAATTCATCTAATGGCACTGACAAACATTTCTGTAATTATTTAAAGGAATACAATTTAATGTTTTTTGTTTGGAAACTCGCATCCAAAACCGGTCTTTAAATTGAAAAAAATACTTTATGGCTTGTTTTTAATTTTAAATCATAATATTTTATATTTTAATATATGTACTTATTGTCTTAAATGTTTATTAAAAAACAAAGCTTTCTACTTTGGCAAAGAAATATAATATACTTAGTATGTTTTATACGGTCATACGACACTTGCAGATATGACATTTGCAGACCCGACATTTGCAGACGACTTTTGCAGATCGACATTTGCAGATACCGACACTTGCAGATATGACACCTGCAGATCAGACATTTGCAGATCCGACTTTTGCAGATATTAATTTTTGAAAAAAATTTAAATTTTAAAAAAATTTAAAAATCTTAAAAAATCAAAGGATATAGGTAGTATAGTATACCGGTGAAAAGGTTTTGATATAAGACCCATACCAATTCGTCTCGACGAGTTGAGTCGAACGGCACCACTCTTTTTTCCGGAGATTCTCTTTTTCCGGATGTTAAAATGTTCAACGTAGACCTATGGAGCGACGGCTAGGCGCTTGTGCAAAACCCCGCGCTTCGCGCGGGGTTTTTGCGGCACGCGCCTAGCGGGGAGTCAACGGTCGCTGGGCTCGTAACAGGATCCTATTCCTATCATCGATGAGATGGCCATCCCAGGATTCCTCCGCAGCAGCAAACCTCCACGGTGTATAGGTAAGGTAAAGAAGAGAGCGAAATTGGTCTAATCTGCAAAAGTCGGATCTGCAAAAGTCGGATCTGCAAGTGTCATATCTGCAAGTGTCGGTATCTGCAAATGTCGGGTCTGCAAGTGTCGGGTCTGCAAATGTCATATCTGCAAATGTCATATCTGCAAGTGTCGTGACACGGTTTTATACATATGTAATATACCGTATTTTTCCAAATAAAGCCCCATTCTCTAATACAGCCCTAGTCTGGAGGATGGTTGGAAAAAATGGTCATACGACACTTGCAGATATGACATTTGCAGACCCGACATTTGCAGACTACATTTGCAGATCGACATTTGCAGATACCGACACTCGCAGATATGATACTTGCAGATCAGACATTTGCAGATCCGACTTTTGCAGATATTAATTTTTGAAAAAAAATTTAAAATTTAAATATACCAATTCGTCACGACGAGCTGAATCGAACGGCACCACTCTTTTTTCTGGAGATTCTCTTTTTTCCTGAGGTTCAAAATGTTCAACGTAGACCTATGGAGCGTCGGCGAGGCGCTTGTGCAAACCCCCGCGCGAAGCGCGGGGGTTTGCGGCACGCGCCTCGCGGGGAGTCAACTGTCGCTGGGCTCTGGGCTCGTAACATTATCCTTTTCCTATCATCGTTGAGATGGGCATCCCAGGGTTCCTCCGCAGCAGCAAACACTCCACGGTGTATAGGTAAGGTAAAGAAGAGAGCGAAATGAGTCTAATCTGCAAAAGTCGGATCTGCAAATGTCTGATCTGCAAGTGTCATATCTGCAAGTGTCGGGATCTGCAAATGTCGGGTCTGCAAAAGTCGGGTCTGCAAGTGTCGGGTCTGCAAATGTCATATCCGCAAGTGTCGTGACACGGGAAAAAATACAGTCCCAGAGCCCCACTCCCTAATACAGCCCCACTATTGTAAGTCTAAGTAAATACTAAATTGAGTCATCCTGAAAGCCTCCTGATCAACAAACTATTTTGATCAAACAAATTTCTTTTTGATTTAATAATCGGGATTTGAAAGTCCTCTTAATCCCTCCAAATCCACAGATATCCCTCAAAATTCCCTCCCTTGGACTTCCATACTAATATCTACGATACTATAGAGCG
The DNA here is from genome assembly GCA_036172945.1 of Meloidogyne incognita. Classification (NCBI taxonomy): domain Eukaryota; kingdom Metazoa; phylum Nematoda; class Chromadorea; order Rhabditida; family Meloidogynidae; genus Meloidogyne; species Meloidogyne incognita. The sequence continues at coordinate 4,353,846 of JARQAC010000010.1, forward strand.
GAAAGGGAGTGTCGTACGAGAAATCATGAATCTCGGAATAATTTGATATTTTTAAAAATTTGACTTATCAGGGTGATATCGAGAATCAAGGAGAGGGATTAATAGATATCACTAATATCATTTTTCACCCAAATCTCTTTAATCCTACGATATTCTCTTAATCGAAATTAGTATTCGACTCTTGTATTTTCTCAAGTTATCTCCCAAATCCCTCTAAAAGCTTAATCCAGATTCTCGATAATTCTATATATCACGCAAAATCTCTCTATATTCCATAAAACCCTCCAAATCCCCCGATTGTGTTGACACAGTGTCAATAAGAATTAAGGTTTTGGTAGAAAAAATAAAAAAATATAGTTGAAATATAAAGCCCCATTCTCTATTAGAGCCCCAGTCTAGAGGATAGTTAAAAAATACAGCCCCATGGGGCTGTATTTGGAGAAATAGGATACTCTGTATATTTTTCCAAATCACAGAAAGACCAAAAAAACGAAATATTTTTACATGCAGAATATTTTTAGAAATCAGAATTCTTTAAATTTTAAAATCAGAATATATTCAAAAATTAGAATTCTTTAGAATTTTAAAATTCTCATTTTATAAAAAATTCTAATCTTTACAAAATTCTGATTTAAAAAAATATTCTGATTTTTAAAAGAATCTGATTTATAAAAAATTCTGATTTTTCCCTTACTAAATTGTCTATGCATTGCAGCTCCAGCAGAAGAAGAATCTGTCCCGTTACTATTTCCTAATCCTTCTAAAGGTTTAAAAGGAGAAAAAGAATTGGGTGCTGGTGGAGGAGGGGGATATTGTTGTTGTTGTTGTTGTTGACTTCTTGCTGAATAACAACCTCCACCAACAATATATTGTTGTTGTTGAGAATAATTTAAACAATTTTCGCTTCTGTGGTGTAAAGGAGTTGAATTTGGATTTAAATGAGGCACAAAGGTTGAATTATCTGAAGGAAGGTTGTTGGGGACTGCTGTGGAGGTAGAAGGGGATGTAAAGGTTTAATTGGTGCGGCTTAATTACCCTAAAATTATGTAAAGGTTTAATAAGTTTTAGTGAATTTTGTCCCGAAATAACACTGAAAAAATTCTCAGATAAAAAATATCGATTTTGTAATATAATAGGGTAGAATAAACGGGGTGTCCAAGAAAGCAAAAAAACTATGCCAAAATGTATTGATTTTTAATTAAAATTTTAAACAAAAATTTTAATCATTAACATTAAACGAGACTAAAAATAAAAGAATTTTAAAGATACGATTTTATTTCACTAATGTAAGCAAATTTGTTAGTTGCTTAGAAAGGAAAATCAATAAGAGAGAAATATAACACAAAACGAGTCACCGCTCCTATAAATACATACAAAAGATCGACGCGGCCAAAAAGGGTTGAGAGACCGATAAAAAATAAATAGGTAATTCATAAAACCAACTGATATATACGAAAGTTTATTTTTATCTTTCGTTTTCAATAAATTTCCACTAATCTTAGGCAGAAAAAGAAGTTCTGAAACGTTAATTTCGTTGATCTTGGAAAACACCCACCGTTTTGACTAGGGTTGCCGTTTTCGAGTCGGGCAGCTAAACGAAATATAAAAAAATATAAACAAAAATGAAACCAAGAATTTTTTACTTTTAAGATATGAAGAAAAAAATTTTAATTTTCTTGAAATACCAGATACTGGCAGAGGTCGGTCAGAATTCCGATTTCCGGCACCATCGTTACTAGGAACATAATCGAAAACCTAACATCTAACGTACCAGAATCAAAATGCATTTTTAAACTATTAAAGTCCGAGACAGTTCCCTTAAATTCCCAATGGAGATCCAGTTCTGCGCTCCATCCCTCAATTCATATTTACAGTGTGTTAATAAAGTAAGGTTGTTCCCTACCGATTATTAACCGGTACCTCCAGTTTTCGGTTAGTCCAAATTTTAAAAACCCGGTTTTCGGTTTTGAGTTATAAATAAATACCAGTTTTATTTGGAGGGAATTTTTTAAAAAAATCACTCATTTTTATATATCCGGTTTTCGGCTTTTAAAATTTCATAAAAACGTTTTAATTTTTTGCAAAATTTTTTTTTCTACGACTCGTTCTTATAGTACGGGCCCTGGTGTTTGGCCAGATCATTTAACCAGGTCATTGAAAATTGGCTAAAAAAGGGGTCATTTGACCTTTGGTTAACCGGTATACATATAGGTACTATACTTTTTAGTCATTTAACCCCTACCGAGTGGTAGATCTCAGACACTGCTCTATAGCAGGGTTAGCAAAAATTCCGAAGGCTATAACTCGGTTCAAGTAAATTGTAAAATTACAAAATTTAAATTCTTTAGAGTGTGTTCAACCATCTATAAAAATTTCAGAATTTTTGGGTAGTTATTTTCAGAGTTATATGGAAAATCGCAAGGTACACCCCTTTTTTAGCCAATTTTAGCGTTTAAAAGTGTGGTAGGCTTATTTAAAAATTCTATAACTTTAAAGAAAGTGAAAGAAATTTTTAAATTTCTCTCACTTTTTAAATAGAGAATTATCGGCTCTATCTGAAAGGAGTGCTCGGATCGCATTTTTCCTTCCTTAGATTTTTTCCTTATATCTCTTCGCTTTTTAATTTCATTCTATTAATTTTGTTCAATTTCTAAATTTATAAATAAAATATTATTTATTTTTATTATTTTTAATAAAGTTTTTTAAACTTTATAATTTTTTTAAGTCTATTAATTTAGACTTATTACAACAGTTAATTTGCTGCACACTGTTTTCTTTACCATCTCATCAACTCTCGATTCTTATTTTATTACTTTAATTATTTCTCGAATTTAAAAATTTTTATAAAATATATTAATAAAATTATTTTTCTTCGTCTTACCTATCTTCTTAAAATCATAATAAAATCTCACTTATTCTGCACTCTTCATCTCACCATTTAATAACATCCCATCTCTATTCTTATCTTAAATATTTAATTATTTCTCGAATTTAAAAATTTTTATAAAATTTATTAATAAAATTATTTATCTTCCTCTCATTTATATTCCTAAAATCATAATAAAGTCTGACTTATTCTTCACTCTTAATTCTCATCATCTTCATCATCTAATACATCACTCCCTTATTTCTACTTTCAAAAAATTTAGTTTTCTAAACATCATGATATAGTACAATTATTTTTATTCTTCTCACAACCTTAATGAAAAATAATAAAATCGTGCTTAATTCTTCATCATCCGCATCTTCTCATTATCCATTCTCATACTTGTCTATTCTTATTTTAGTACTTTAATTATTTCGCGAATTTAAAAATTTTTATAAAATTTATTAATAAAATTATTTATCTTCCTCTCATTTATATTCCTAATAAGTAATAAATCTCTTACCTATTTCTACATCTTCATACTCTTCATTTCATCCTCACATCTCATCATTTCTCGATTCTTATTTTAGTACTTTGATTATTTCGCGAATTTAAAAAATTTTATAAAATATATTAATGAAATTATTTTTCTTAGTCTTTCCTATCTTCCTAAAATCATAATAAAATCTTACTTATTCTTCACCCTTTATCTCATCATTCAATAACAACACATCTCTTTTCTTATCTTAAATATTTAATTATTTCGCGAATTTAAAAATTTTTATAAAATTTATTAATAAAATTATTTATCTTCGTCTTACTTACATTACTACTCCATTTCTGAATCTTCAGTCTCATCATCATCATCTTACTAAACATCAATTTGCTATTTCTACTTTTAAAAAATTTAGTTTTCTAAACACTATGATATACAATTATTTCTATTCTACTAACCTATCTTTCCAAAATTATAATAAAAATATCTCATAATCTTCAGCTTACATTCTCATATCTTGAAGCTTATTCTAATCACTTTATTTTTCTTATTGATATAATATTAAATTATTTTTCTTAGTCTTTCCTATCTTCCTAAAATCATAATAAAATCTTACTTATTCTTCACCCTTTATCTCATCATTCAATAACAACACATCTCTTTTCTTATCTTAAATATTTAATTATTTCTCGAATTTAAAAATTTTTATAAAATTTATTAATAAAATTATTTATCTTCGTCTTACTTTTTCCTAGAAAGTGATATCCTGATATTCCACCATATCATCATTAACCACCGAAACACTCCATATTCTATAATATCCCCGATATCCATTAAACAAATTGATATCCCTCCAAATCGTCCTTAGTCCCTGCTAATTCTCGAAATACATCTTTATCCTTACAATTTATATAATGCAAAAATATATGATATATATGACTAATAAATATATGACTAATAAATTAATTTTTTTAAATTACGGTACGGAATACCGATAAATTTTTATCGGTAATTATCGGTATTTTTCGCTATTACGGTCAAGTATTAGAATGTAAGCTGAAGATTATGAGATATTTTTATTATAATTTTGGAAAGATAGGTTAGTAGAATAGAAATAATTGTATATCATAGTGTTTAGAAAACTAAATTTTTTAAAAGTAGAAATAGCAAATTGATGTTTAGTAAGATGATGATGATGAGACTGAAGATTCAGAAATGGAGTAGTAATGTAAGTAAGACGAAGATAAATAATTTTATTAATAAATTTTATAAAAATTTTTAAATTCGCGAAATAATTAAATATTTAAGATAAGAAAAGAGATGTGTTGTTATTGAATGATGAGATAAAGGGTGAAGAATAAGTAAGATTTTATTATGATTTTAGGAAGATAGGAAAGACTAAGAAAAATAATTTCATTAATATATTTTATAAAATTTTTTAAATTCGCGAAATAATCAAAGTACTAAAATAAGAATCGAGAAATGATGAGATGTGAGGATGAAATGAAGAGTATGAAGATGTAGAAATAGGTAAGAGATTTATTACTTATTAGGAATATAAATGAGAGGAAGATAAATAATTTTATTAATAAATTTTATAAAAATTTTTAAATTCGCGAAATAATTAAAGTACTAAAATAAGAATAGACAAGTATGAGAATGGATAATGAGAAGATGCGGATGATGAAGAATTAAGCACGATTTTATTATTTTTCATTAAGGTTGTGAGAAGAATAAAAATAATTGTACTATATCATGATGTTTAGAAAACTAAATTTTTTGAAAGTAGAAATAAGGGAGTGATGTATTAGATGATGAAGATGATGAGAATTAAGAGTGAAGAATAAGTCAGACTTTATTATGATTTTAGGAATATAAATGAGAAGAAGAAAATCAAGAAGTGATGAGAGATAATAATAAAAATTTTCTCGAGAAGTCTTAAAAAAATTTTCAGTCAGTTTAGATAAACTTTTGCATCCAAGTATATCTTCCCAAAAATATATTTATTCAATCAAGACATTCATGTCAAAAACATTATATTCAAATATTTTGAGTTTTTGGAAGTTTTAATCCAACTAATTTCGCTGCTTCTTCAGTACTACATTCTTCTTTGTAATAAATTGAACGTAATTCACGGAGTTTATTTTGGCTTTTTAAATAGGTTGCTGTTAATTCTCCCAAGCGAATTAAATCTTTTTGCTCTTTTTGAGAACGCATTTGTTTCATTACATAATTGTAAAGTTGATTGTTTGAATTGAAGTTCTAAAATTAAAAAATTAATTTTGGGATTGAACGTGAATAGCGAGAAAAGTGAGAATAAAAATACTGTAAAGCATATTAGCTATTTAATTCCTAAGGCTATGCAGTAGGCGGCCTGGTAATGGATAAGACACATCAGTCCGGTTTACTGAAGATGCTGGTACGCTCCCAGCCGCCGAATAACCTTTTGCATTAGCTAGAGAGAAATAGCTATAGCCCAGCTGCTTACATTAAATTATATTATTTGGTCAAAGAATAATTAAAACTCCCACCCTTAACTATTATTTAAATTATTTTAACACCTTATCGAATCGTCTTAATTCACAAACTATTCCTTTATAAATTGATAGAGCAATATTTCTTTGATTGATAACCATTTGTATTGAGAAAGGTTTTATCTAAAATAGTGCTGTTTTTAGTTTAAAAATGTTTTGCTAAAAGGGTACACAAACATTTGCGGACGAATTGATGAATCCATTAAATATTGAGTTTAGGAAGAATTTGTTTAGTTAGCAATTAAAATGTTTCCGCAAATGTCCTTTCCCCCATGTTTTAGGTCAAAAAATATTTTGGAATTGAAAAACCAGCAAAATTATAAAAGAAAAAATTTGTATGTAAATAATAAAAATATTTATTTTTGAAGGCTGTATATATTACAATTTATTAGGGCTTTTATTAACATTAAATAGAGATTGAAAGTTTGGACATTGCTTTAATACACGGGCAAAACGGGCCTATTACGGAGATATATTCCTGTATTTAATCAAATTTCACTTTTCCTAGAAAAACCATTTTGCTTTAAAAACAAAGAAAAATCCAATCTCTATTCATCTCACAATAAAGGCAAAAAAATAATTAATTTTTAAGGTGAAATATTTACACAAACACAGGGGTGTGTCGAAAGTCATTTTAAAAAGCGAACAGCAAAAGACGAATGTCAAAAAAGGCGAAAATCAGCGAAAGAAGAAACTCGCACACCCCTGACAAACACATATTAAATAATTATTAAAATTTTTCCAAATTTTTTTTGCGTTTTTTACTTATCAAAAAAGGGACTTTATAAAAGTCATTTTTTAGAAATTAAAATAAATTTCTCATAAATTGATTTCTTGCCACACAAATTCTTTTACTTTGCCGTCGTCCAAGTTCTGAAGAAAGTGGGGGAGGTGTAAGGGTTTTTTCTGGCAAATTATCAGATTTTAAATTATTTGTTGTTGTTGCTTTTCGACTTCTTCCCCCGCCGCTTTTTTCATTTTTTACAATTTCTGGTTCTTCAGTAATTTCTTTTCTTTTCCTACTTTTTGTTGTTCCAGATGCTGTAGATGGGCCAGAACTTGTTCTTTTTTCTTTAGAACGAAGTTGTTGATTTTCTGCTCTAAAAAAGTAAAAAAAATTATGGTTGAAATTTTATTAATTCTTCAATTGGGTTGTTGAAATTTTAGGATTATGAGGACATTGGAAGAGAACAAAATCAAAGGAACTACCTATTTCAATTATCTTTAATAGTTGAATCTCACTTATGGATACACCTCTAGGATTGAAAAATTAGGCCTGAAAGATTGTATCATAAATCGCGTATTCAATTATTTTTTGGAGGTATTGTTTAAGCAGATCCTCATACAAATTAAAAAAACACAACTTATATTGAGGTGTATTTTGTGAACTTGTAAAAATATAGTGAGGTCCAACTAATAAATTACTAAAAAATAACAGCTAAATCCTATTTAAACCAAATTAAAGCCTTAAGAGTTATTCAAGTCCGCAAACATAATATTTCCATCTTTTTAAAAATTGCTTACTTTAAGGCAATATTTTCTGCAATAAGTGTATTGTTATCCGTTTTTTGACAGGCCAAATCAATTTTTAACAATTGAATAGAATCAGAAGCTTTCTCCAAATCAGATAATGCTTTGTCTGCACGCTTCTTTTGTGTTGCTGCTTTATTCTTTTCGGTAAGCAATTGTTTGTTTAATTTCTTCAATTGGGCTTCCAAATCCTCAATGCGTTGTTGCTGAAAAATAAAATTTTTTTTAAATTTTATTAAAATATTCTAAAATATCGTCCAAAGCTCAAAACTCTGAATCAGGAACAAGCACGTAAACGAGGTGGAAGACTACGAGAAAAATTCTCAAAAAATAATCCTACTTCCCGAAAAGTTAACATTATATTTTATATTACAGGCAAGCTGATCAAGAAAGTTGCAAACAAATTTTAGAAAAATAAAAATATCCCAGATCCGCTTTCGCCTTTAAATAATTGTTTGAAGTATTTATTAACTTTGACTTTCACCCAGATTTAAAAGAAAAATTTTCTTTTTAAATTTGACCCGTTCCAAAACAAATTCCCAATTAAGCTCAAAAAGCCATTTAAAAAATATTTCCACACCTGTTTTTGATTCGGAACAGTAGAAAAGTTCCCTTGCACATTTGTTGTAGTACTTGCCTGTTTCTTTACTTTAGCTTCCTAATTAATAAAATTTTTGTTTTAAAAATTTATTTAAAAAACAAAACTGATTGTAATTGTCCACCAGCATTCCTCAGCTTCTCCTCCTCTTTATTTATTTGTCCAATTTTTTGTTTTCCTCTCTCATTAGCTTCCAAATCAATTTTTTCAACTACATCAGTTTTTAAAATAATATTTTCAAATTGTTGCTCACTTTCTCCTTTCTTCTTTTTACGCCCTTTCTTCAATTGATTATTGTCATTTTTATCTTTTTTAGGATATCCAGACTTTAGAGCATTCTAATAAAAATTTTTTTAAATTTTTTCTCACACGAGAACATCATTTACAACAAATCGAATTTTATATTTTTATCAGGACCATAACCAGGATTTTTTTCGAGGGGGGGGGACAAAGGGGAAAATTCCCCTTGGATACGGGCCTGATTTTTATTGATACTTTTTTAATAGAGAAGACTTGACTTCAGTATCAGTGGAAATGACGTTGAAATGACAAATAAATAATAAATTCCAAAACATTCCAATAGACCCATTAAAAAGCTCATACAAACTTGGACAGACATAACTCACTCAATTCCAAAATCGAATTACCAAAAAAGGACTTGAACCTCAATAGTAACATAAATGTATTAACCAAACGTATCAATAAAAAAATTCAAATGGGTGTTCCCTTTTCAACTTAAAAAATTCAAAAAAAACCTCTTGAATGCTAGCCTCTTGGCTACTACTGTCAGGAGTTTCTTGTTGATTTTGAATAGGATTGCGATCATTTGTTGTTAAAATTGTAGAAGTTGGTGTTGGAGTTGAAGGAATATTTGCATTTGTTTGAAGAATAATTTGTGTATTTGTATTTCGGTTTCCTCCTTGGACTTTTAATGTCTAAAAATATTTATTTTTTAATTTTAATAAAACACAAAGAAATTTAAGTCAACGATAGAAAGGGAAAAAAGAAAAAAAGGCGTCTAGAATGGAAAAAGTAAATTCACAACAACCAAGTCGGTTGGTTGGTATAGTGGTTCAAATTAAAGCTTGGAGTAAAGGACACTAAATCGAAAATCAGCAGCATATTGAAATCTGATTTTTCTCAACCACAAAATGAAAGTTCCACAACTTAAAAAATTCCCAGTAAGCCCTTCACGGTCTATAACCATAAAATTAAAAAAAAACCTGAATAAGCTCTTGAACAGTCATATTTTGTTGAATAGCCAAATCTAAAGGTATTGCTGTCGTTGATGTTGTTCCTCCACCAATATTCCCAACATCACCAACAACTGGCTGACCAATAGAGTAAATATGTTGTTGTTGTAAACGAGAAGTTTGGATTGATGGTGAACTTATTAAAGGTGGGTATACTTGTTGTTGATGTTGTGAATGGATTGCTGTTTCTGTCATCATCTGTCCATTGTTATAAACATTTTGACGTGATTTGTAAGTTGACGATGTTGGAGAGACTGAAGGAAGTCCTCCAAAAGAAATTTGTGACTGGGGCAGTTGAATTGGCCCTGTGGAAGAGAGAGGGTTTTGGAGAAGAACAATTGACTGTCCAGGCGAAAAATGACTAAAAAAATTGACAAAATAAAGAAACAGGTATAAAAAATTGCCTGAATGCTGTTGTAGGTGTTGCTGTAGTCAAAACACCTTCATTTGTCACAGAAGCCAAAACCGTCCCTCCTTTCTGTTGCTGGCGTAATATTGACTCTTCTGCCTTCATTTGCCCCAAAACTGGAATTCCTGAACGTTGTTGATGAATCATTTTTTGCCCTCCACTAATTCCTGTTCTCTTGTGGTGTGATTTTGGTGGTATAAAATGCCCAGTTGGGGCAGTCAACTCCCCTTCAAAGGGCTGATTGTTTCGAATTTTTTCCATAACAACAGAAACCACATCATCTTTAAAAAAATATTTTTTACTCAAAATCGATCTGCAAAAAGCTCATAATGGTCAGAAGAACGTAAAAATAAGGGGCATCTTCCAAAATATTACCATTCAATCTCCCTCACTTACCAATAGTTTCTGAATGTCGACGAGCTATTTCTTCTTTCGCAGCCAACAATTTTTCAACCATTTGTTTAGTCTCTATATTATCTGTTGTTGTTGTTGGTGTTAATTTTTTATTATTACGGGAATACTTGTTACTCTGAAGAGAATTTTTATTATGTAAAGTTTCCTCTTTTTGTTCCTCTAAAATTTTATCTTCTTTACGATTCGATTTTTGTTGTTCTTTTTCCCCCATTTGTTTGTCTAGTTGATGGTCATTATTATCTATTTTTTGTTGTCTTCTTTTATTTCCTTCAATTACTTGCAAAAGTGAAACTGTGGTAGGAGATGAAGTTTTTTGGTTTGAAGAGGATGAAGAAGAGGCAACACCTTCTAAAAAATAAATTTATAAAATTCAACTAGTAATCGTTCCCTCAAACGTTTTTCTTTGACTCCTAGGGTTTATTAGAATAGTTACTTTTTTGGATACTTGGGTCTGTGATACTTGGGTCTGTGACGCTCTGTTGAATTATTGGTACTCTCTTTTGTTTATTACATAAAATTTTTAAAATTCGAATGACCCATAGAAAAAAACCAAATTTTTGTGATAAACCAACAGATAAGCGTTACATATTTACTACCCCCTGTCATTTTTTCGATAACTATGTAAAAAATGGCCAGCCAGTCTAGGTTATAGAACTCGTAGAGCTGTATCGAATGACACCAAAATCAACCCCCGGTCTTAACTTTGGGCCTAAATACAGACCTCGAAAATTGAAAGTAACGATACCTAAGATAAAACCCAAAAATGCAAGCGAAAAATCGAGGAAAGGAAAGGTCACCATCCTTTTTAATCAGTAAAAAATTTGTCTAGCCAAAAAACAAAAAAACTAACCTTCAAAAAATTCGTTATCTTCAACTTCCGAATATTTTGTTGCATCTTTTCTCAATTCTAGCGAGTCTGGTGAGACAAAAAAATTATCAAAATCGGCCGAAGATAAGGCATCAAAAGAATTTTTGTCCGACTCTTCACAACCCTTTTCTTTTTGTTTTTCATTAAATTCTTTGGTCAAACGACGTAAATGACCAATTTTGTTGCGAAAATAAGTGAATGATTCGCGAGCGTTTTCTGCTTCTTCATTTTTTAATTTCATTCCTCGTAGTTTTAAAAAGGCGAACCACGCATTTTGAATTCCAAATTGTGCAACCAACTAGAAAGAAAAAAATTTTTTGGACTGATAAAAATTGAAATTTATATGAAAAGTGAATAGAGAGACGTGTAACTAAAATACAAATAAAAGTTCCGAAAAAGGACACATTTTAGTTATTTTCTACACTTTACTAGACCTTAGAGAAAATGAGCAAGCGAATTCGATCAGATCAAATTTGGGTCCGGGATACGAAATATAATTTGTTGTTTATCAGTAGGTAACACACGTTAGAAGGGAACATTCGTCATGGAGAACATTCGTTACCTACTGGCAGCAACAAAAATGTCAAGTTCATTTTTAGACTTATACCAATAAAAATAACTAAACCACAAAAAAATTCCAAGAAAAGCCTTATAATAATTGTTAAATATCAATAATTTCAAAAAATCATGGAGACTAGTAAGGTAAACTCAGCTTTGTGATTAGCAAATTTTAATTAAATCAGAAAAGAATTTTGGCAAAAATATGTAGAATTTTTAGAGAAATCCCTCAAAAAATACCCCCATAATTCCCACCCCTCCCCCCAAAATACCCATCAATTAAAATTTTCAATAATAAAAAAATACCTCAACAGCCATTCCATTTGAAACAGTAACCGGCGGTCCATTATAATCAAAATCAACAGAAGTTGTCATATTTTTGTTGTAAAAATGTGTAGTTTAAATATAAAATAAAGGCCAAAGAATAAAAAGTAAAATTGTGTTTATAAGTGTTCTAAAAAGTGCAAAAAAAGAGAAAGAAGAAAAATTTATTTTTATTATCCAAGTGTTGTTTTTGGATCAATTCCCCTTCCCCCACCCCCTTTCCCCAAAAAACAATAAAAAAATATTTTATTTTCAATCCCCCCCCCCCTCCCTCCCGTCCCCCCTCTCAAAAATCGGGGTCACTTTAGTACGTGGGTGCAGGCTTTAATTTACAAATGTTATACCATTCGAAAGAGCTCGTCGAGCTGAGTCGAATGCCACCAAAATTAGATCTAGGAAAAATTTCTGGACCGAGATATAGGTCCCTAAAGTTTGAAAAACCATAGGGGGGACCAAGCACTTTTTTGGGGTGAAAAATTCGAAAATGCAAATTATACCTCGTTCGAAAGAGCTCATCGAGCTGAGTCGAAAGACACCAAAATCAACGAAATCCGACTTGATTGGACCGAGATATAAGCCCCCTAAAAACCTAAGATACAAAGGGGCGATTTTTGGAATAAAAAATTTTTTATACAAATAATACCTCATTCGAAAGAGCTCGACGAGCTGAGTCGAATGAGACCAAAATCACCATGATTAAACAAGATTAGAAAAAGTTATGACACAAAAAAACAGAACCTAAACCTATGGGGCGTCGGCGAGGCGCTTGTGCAAAACCCCGCGCTTCGCGCGGGGTTTTGCGGCACGCGCCTCGCGGGGAGTCTACGGGCGATGGGTCTGGGCTCGTAACATAAACCTATTCTTATCTCCCTTGTTCTGGACGTATTTGGAGCCTCTGTATCAGCAAAAATCTCCACAGATGCCATAGGTAAGGAGCTAAAAGAAAATATCAGAACTTTGTCCAATCAAGTCGGATTTTGTTGATTTTGGTGTCTTTCGACTCAGCTCGATGAGCTCTTTCGAACGAGGTATAATTTGCATTTTCGAATTTTTCACCCCAAAAAAGTGCTTGGTCCCCCCTATGGTTTTTCAAACTTTAGGGACCTATATCTCGGTCCAGAAATTTTTCCTAGATCTAATTTTGGTGGCATTCGACTCAGCTCGACGAGCTCTTTCGAATGGTATAACATTTGTAAATTAAAGCCTGCACCCACGTACTAAAGTACAGCCCAAAAATCAACAAAAAAAATATTTTTTTAAAAGTAAATTAACAACAATTAACAAATCTATTACGAAAGAGAAAAAATATTTATTTTATTATAAAAGGACGATCAATTTTTGAGTTTAAGAAAAAAACATTGGCGAATGAATGGTTTATAGGCTGTCATTTTAGTTAAGAAAAAAAGATGGGGGCAAATCATTCGCGTTGTCTCGTCTAAAAACTAAAAAACTTGCATTACTTGTATATAAAGTCTGTTCCAAAATAGGTTGACACCCCCTAATTTTTCCGATAAGTCAACTTAGGTTTGTCCAATTTTTATAATTTCTTTAAATATTGATTCAGCAGCAAAAATTACCCTATTTTACAAAAAATTTTAGAAAAGCAAAAATTTTAACAAAAGTTATGAAAAATTTTCAGAAAATGAGGTGTTCCAAAATACATTGAACAGTTTGTAAAACCTAATAAAAAAGCCCTTAAGCAATTACTAAAAATGAAATAAAAAATTCTATGAACATTTCTATTGATATTGAGTTAAAAAGAAAAAAGAACGAAGTCTATAACTGTTTTCTTCATCGAGATCTCAAATCTCGAAAATCAACGGGAAACCGGGGTACAGTACTTCAAAAAATATTTTAACCCCTTTAGGGCATATATAAAAATTTTCTTTTAGGCCTATCTGAAAGCCCATAAAATTTGCTACAAAATAGAGCAAGCTTAAATTTCACAATAAAGAACACATGGAGATATTGTTCGTGGAATCATTAAGTGATCATTTTTGGGGTATTTTAGGGTTTTGAGCATTAAGTGGGCATACTTCAAACAGATATATTTTAGAAACACTAAGGCCAGGACTATTTTATAGCAAATTTTATGGGCTTTCAGATAGGCCTAAAAGAAAATTTTTATATATGCCCTAAAGGGGTTAAAATATTTTTTGAAGTACTGTACCCCGGTTTCCCGTTGATTTTCGAGATTTGAGATCTCGATGAAGAAAACAGTTATAGACTTCGTTCTTTTTTCTTTTTAACTCAATATCAATAGAAATGTTCATAGAATTTTTTATTTCATTTTTAGTAATTGCTTAAGGGCTTTTTTATTAGGTTTTACAAACTGTTCAATGTATTTTGGAACACCTCATTTTCTGAAAATTTTTCATAACTTTTGTTAAAATTTTTGCTTTTCTAAAATTTTTTGTAAAATAGGGTAATTTTTGCTGCTAAATCAATATTTAAAGAAATTATAAAAATTGGACAAACCTAAGTTGACTTATCGGAAAAATTAGGGGGTGTCAACCTATTTTGGAACGGACTTTATTTTTATTTCTCGCAAAAATTGTTTGGCCTTTTAAGAGAAAAATATGACGAGAGTTGACACCACGCCAAAGCACATGTAAATGGGGGAAAAGAAAAATAAGGGGAAGATAATGGCGTATTTACGATGAACAGTAAAAAAGAAAATTTATACCATTTCTTCTGAAGGGCTGTACTTTATTTTATAATGGCTGTCAGCAGAGAAAGAGAGCAAAAATTGTTTTTAGTCGAGCAGACATAAAGTATATAGATGAGGGATAAAACACCGTCCGAACAAGAAACCGGCCAACATTGGAGTAAAAATACCGTCCATTTTACTTTAAGTAACAAATTTTAACAAAATTTTTCAGCACAGGAGTTGAGGTATTTAACCAATACCCACAGTGCTAGATTCTAAAGCATTAAAAAATAACCCCCGACAAAAATCTAATACATTATTTATAAAAGTGGCCAGTCTTTTACTCTAGTGTCCAGAGGGAAATCTAGGTCGGACGATATTTTGCCCCTCGCTCAGCGTATATTACTCACACTATTTTCTCTAACATAACAGGATTCCATCGAAAGCCCTCTATTCCCCTCTTCGATAAATGAAGAAATAATTTTTTTATTAACCAACCTCTCAATTCGTTAAATCCCACATAATTTGACATTTTGCTTTATCAGTTAAAAACATTGAAAAATCAAAAAATGGGTTTTGTCAAAATTTTTTCATTTTCTCTCGTTTTATTCTTCTTCAATTTCGTCGGCTCGAGCTAACATATTTGGAATGCCTTCGCTAATAGGAAAGATTCGATGAGTTTCCGGACATTCCATTTCACCCTCCACAATTTCTACACCCACCAACAGTGAATACATCTAAAAACTCAAAAAAAATTTTCACTTAAAAAACAGACGCTTCAGATGGTTTTAGAGATAATATTGGAATGTTTGGTATATTGAGGAGGCTAGAGAAAGATTTTTGAAGTTTGGGTCCAGGACTGGACGAATTTTGAAAACACTAAGGGCGGATCAAAGACCCAAGCCTAAATCCATGTCTTTGTGGACTCTCCAACTTGCCTTAAATCCATCCTTCCCCGATCCGGAACAAATGAAATTATAAAAACAGGAAAAATCCAGTATTGACCTCCCTCATAAACAACACCAATTTAATAGAAAAATTAAATTAACCTTTTTCAAAAAACCAGTATTACTTTCCCAATCATCAGGCAAATTGCTAGGCAAATCAACAGCCTGTTCCTGATCCACAATTTGTGCAGCATCTCGAAAAGCATTATAATCCAATCTCGGCATCATTTGTTTTACAAATTGTTCACCATCGTTTTCGCCCAATTCTATTTTCTAAAAAATTTTTTTCTTTCATTTAAAAAATTTAAAAAAAAACCTCGCTTTTAGTAACACGCAAAATTAAAGGAAACCCAGTATTCACTCCTTTTAAGAATTTTGAAGAAAGTAAATTATGTAAAAGCAGCTTCATTTCTACTAAAAAAGAGCTTATTGTTAGAAGGATATCAGACTAACAAATTAATTTTATACTAAAATAAATTTTCACTAAAAAATTAGCAAAAACGGGAAAGCTTCTTATTTCCCAAGTTTGATCCGCAAAAATTTTTTAGTAAAGGGTTATTTTCGAAGGAATATACATACAAATCTTCGAACTTTCAACGAAATTTTTTCATAAAATTCGAATTGTTTTTTCCACGTATTGCACCAATGTTTTTAAAAAACGAGTAACTTTGAGAAATATAAAAAATAGTTAAAATAACTATTAACAAATAAATACAAAAAATAATTAAAGACATTTTATCCCAGTAATAAAAAGAAAAGAAAATTTTCTTAAACAAACCTTTCAAAAATTGTAAATACTAGAGAATAAACACAAAAAAATGAAAGAATAATTTTCTAATAACGTATACTTTGGTTTGTTCCTCTCTCTAAAATTTTATTAATTTTATCCAATTCTCTATCAATTTTCTTTTCATTGACGGCCGAAACATTTTTTCGTGTTTTTCTTCCACCGCTAGTTTTTACAACAAATTGGTAAACAGCTCGAGGGTGTGCTTCTCGTGCACTTTGGTATCGTTCATAATCTTCTTGAGTGTCAAAGTCCCAACGTTTTATTTGAGATTTTCGATTGCCCTGGTGAAATTAAAAAATATATATTTAAATAGAGATATTAAAAGATGAAAAATCATTCCCATCGATTTTTAGTAAATCAAGGAAAAATTAAAAACACATGAAAATGTCTTCTAAAGATCCCTAAAAAATAAAAATCTGACCTGATCCATTTGTGAAAAGTCATCGTCATCGCTCTCCCCACCTGCGTCCATCATCCCAAGACCGCCTAATTTAAAAATTTAATTTTTAAAATATTTCTTTAAAAAATACCCGGATAAAATTCAGCATAAGCATCTTCTTGTTCTAATTTTCGTCTCTTTTTTTGCAAAAGCTCTTCCTTATCTAACATTTCTTTTTCTAGTTTTTCCTTTTCTAATTTTTCTTTTTCACGTCTTTCATCTTCATCGCGTTCTCTTCTTCTTTCTGGTCGTCGGTCTCTTGCAGAGTTACGATCATCACGTCCACGACTTCTGAAAATTAAAAAAATTTAAAAGAAGAGAGTAGAGGCAGGTAATTTAAAATCTGGGCTAAGACATATATCCTAATCCATAGACATTGATTGGAATTTAATATGACGTTAGAAGAAAAATTCAGAAAATCAAAGTCTACACTTGGAAATGGCTACAGGGAAACAGTCTGGCCCGTGTCCGGCCCGATTGTTCAAAATTAAAAAAACCTTTCTCCGTCTGTGCTTGAAAAATAACTTTTCCTTTGATCTGTAGAAGATTCCCCTTCTCTTTGTCGCCTTCTAATATCTCCATTTCTCTTTTCATCATTTTTATTTGAAGAAACATAATCATCTAAACCTTCAAAAATACTAGTAGATTCTTGATGTTGAGGTAGGTCACGTTCAAATCCAGTTTTCTTCTTTTTCTTAAGATCAGTTCGAAGATAGACCAACACTTGAGATAATTTCTAAAATTGAGAAATTTATATTTTAATTAGCAAATTATAGCCAAAAGAAATTCAATATCAACTAAAGACAAAATCAGCGGATATCGTACTTTAAAAAGTTCACAAAGATTTTGAAGAGAAATTACAAATAATTATAAAAGATCCTTACATTTATAAGCACATTATCCGCATTAATATTTTCAATTGTTTGATCTGCAGAAGAATCAACAACTGAGCGCATTAAAGTACTAGGCACATCGGATTCTTCTTCATCTAATTCAACTAAATAAGCCATTCTACCTCTCACAAAAAGTTCATTTCTTTGAGGTAGTTTGTTCTCAAATAATATTTTACAGACATTTCGAGCTAATTTGCTTCCAGCTTGTGTTGGATCATTGGAAACAACAACTGGGTCATTTAATGCCTAAAAAAGTAATTCTTAAAAAATCAAAAAGGAAAGAAACCTTTTCTTTTGCAGAAACTTGTTGTTCATGTATTTCCGTTCTGACTTTATTCAAGAGCGAATAATCAAGGCCTTTAACCAAATGGGTGTGTTCCATATCACCTCCAAGATATTTTGATTTCTGAAAAATAAATTTAGGAAGAATATCGTATAGTAAAAAAAGCATGGCCAGGGGCAAGTAGCCTCTCCCCCGAAATTTTTCTAGCTACGGGCCTGGTGCCGAATATAGGAAAATAAATGTCGACTTAGATTTTTGTCTCTACACAGGTAAATCTAAGGCACACTGACTAAGAGATCAAAGAACCCAATCTCAAATCTGAAGGAATTTTCGAAAATTTTAGAGAACGAAGGAAAAAGATTTTTATGAAAAACGGCTCAATAAAATATTTTAAGTTACCTGAATTTGCATTTTCCTTGATTCTCCCGCGGATGCATCCAAAACACTTCCAACATTCTCAACATCTTTACTAGCTCGAATAAGTTTACTGATTTCTGTCTCATCAGAAAACATTCCTTTCCTTCTTTCAGATGCCCGATCTCGATAATTTTTGAGTATTTCAACAAGTCTAGCTTCCGATTCATCAAAAATATCATCGTCGGGTTTTGGAACATGATCAGGCCTCGGAACATATTTTTTGGGTTTTGCTTTGGTTTGAACAGAATTTCCAATTTTTCTATGTGTAAAAGCATGGGAAGCTGTTGTTGTTTTTGTTGTGGAATTGTTATCGACTACTCTAGTTGAGGATGAAGAGGCTAACAATTTGCGAAAATCCTCATTCTTCAGTTTTCTAAAATATAATTTTTTATGAAGAAAAAGGTAAAGAACTTACGCTTCTGACATTTGTCAAAAATTGAACTCACTTCAGAATATTTTAAATTTTTAAATTAAAATTCATAAAAGAGGCAAAAAATTAAGCTGACCTAAAAATTTTTGTTTGACAATACATTAATATATATTTTGATAAATTTTAGCCATTTTCTTTCAAATTACCAAATGTCATTTTGTCAAAAATTATTTTGCCGGCAAAATAAATTCTTTAAAATTTCATTCAGTTTTTGTAAATGTTGGTTCTTTTTAATTTTGGAAATGAATATTTTCCTTTCAATATCTCTTTACTTGCTTTATGTTTATGGATCGGTCATTGATTCATTTGTCTTACATTTGTTAATTTAGTTCCCGAATTGGACAATTCACCAAAATCTGATATTTATTTCCTTGTTATCTTCTTGTTCCTTTTTCACTAATTTCTATTTTTAGACTTTTTTTATTTTTATTTACTACTTACTAACTTTCTAATTGACAAAATGCGACCTCCTCTTGAACATCGTACACGTGGTTTTCCTACTTCTGACTTTATGCATGACCGACGTGTTGGACCTGACCAACCGACTGACTTTCAATTTGAGTAATATCTTAAGAGCAATTTCTTTTTAAATTTTTTCTTTAGTGCTTCGCAAGGGAGAGGAGGTGTTGCTCGTGTTGCCGCTCGTGCTCGTGCTGGAGCAATGAATTTCCAACGTCCACAGTATGGAGCGCCTCCGGAGCAAATGACTTATGAATCTTCTGACAATCCACCACTTCCAAATACAGAATTCTCCAGTTCTTTTCATCAGCGTGGGGGTTCTAATGGTCGACGTATGGCGGGTTATAGTTTTGGTGCTTCGGGATATGCTTTGCAACAAGTTCGAGTATTTTTTAAATTTTTTTCGAAAGAATTTTTTCCCTGGTTACGGGCCTGATCGCTATGAGTTCGGTGACTTGTTTCCAGAGAGTTTTGCCTGGAACGATTTTTTGAACCGGTGGACAAATATGCTAACATAAGTAGTTGGGTCACCCTTGTCTTTTAATATTTTCCTCCTTTTTTAAGTTTGTGCGTGATTTTGACAAAATTTCTTCAAAGTAATTCATGTTTATTTTAAGGTTCAACCAACTTTTGTTGAGGAGGAGGAGGTTAACAATCATCAGGTTTAAATTATTTTTAAATTTATTATAGTATTTTTATTTAAAAATTTTTTAGTTACCGTCTACATCTCATCAAACTTTGACTGCGGGTGAGTTGCTTTGCTTAAATAAGGGGATTTCTGGTTGTAAAAGTGTCTTTTGTTTCACACTTAAAGTTCCAAAACTGTGTGGATTAATAATAGTTATTCTACAGTTCTGAGGAGAAAACTATAACGTAGAGGATCTTAAAGAAAATCTGGTTTACAGGAGAGTCGTCCAGACCAGAAATTAAACATTGGGACTCATTTTTGTTCGTATGAAACCTCGTAATAGTTCCAAGATTCAGTTCCAAGATTCGAAACTTATTCCCTCACTGTCCTAATCTTTTAATATTTAAATCTTTTATAGGTGCTTGTGATGGACATAAGGAAACTTTGAGTGTTTTGGTTGAAGGTGCGCGTAATATGGCTAAAGTTTTGAACGACTTCGCTAATCGTCTTGACCCATACACTAAATGATTGGTTTGACAGAGGAAGTTAAATAAATAAATTTATTGACAAAAATTAACATATGTAATGGTTTACTTTTTTGAACTTTTATATGGTTTAGGTATTTTCTTTTTTTAGCTTTGCCTTTTTTTTCGTTTTCCTTATCACTCATCAGTCAATCCAGCTAACTCATATTTTTGGTGGGTTTGTGTGCTAACTTTGGTTGGTTGTACCACTACTCAAAGTTGCAATAAGTTTAGCTTATTCCAACAAAAAAATTTTTTTGGAAATAGAAGGCCCTATTTATTCAGGGGTACACCTATTCTAAAACGTAGATCCGGGATACTTTTTGGCATTCAATAACTGAACGTATTAAGAAAAAATGAAGGGAAAAGGCGTGGCTAAAAAATAGTAACCTAACCCATGTAAGTTCCATTTTTTATATGCATTTTATATTTTTTAAAAATATTCTGGGATTAAATTAATCTAAAAAATACATAATTTGAATTTTTTTGCAATTAAAAAATTTTTTTAAGTCAATTCAAGGGTAGAAAGGCTTTCTTCTTTTCTCACGAAAGACGGAGTACAACTCGGAAAATGAATTTTCTAATTTCTCGGTGTTAGTTTTCTAGCTATATAGCTCGTTAGAAGCACCATCATTAACTATAGCTCAATTAACGTCAACACCACGTCTCACACAATTCTCCTTCCCTCAATGTTATCTCGCACCTTTAAAAAAGATAAAGATCATCAAGTTGTAATAACTCGGATCTAGAATATTCGAAAATGTGGGATAACTAAGATAAATTAGGTCAGACTATTTAATTTAAATTAATTTTGTATATTAAATATGTTTATTACAAGATTATTTCAAACGAGATCACTCAAAAAAATTTAAACGAAATTATTAAATATTTTAAAAATGTTTGTTGACTTTTCCGGAAGCTATTGGAGGTCCAGAAGTTGTTATTGGTTGTCCAAAACCCGTTGTTGGCTGTTCCTTTTCAAAAAAGGGAGCATCTTCTTTTGCACCATCATTAACTATAGGGGCAACTGCATTTACAAATTCTTCATAATCAATCTAAAAAAAGAAGATTTTGCAAAATTAGGCAGAAAGACATACTTGTTCATCCCCATCTTTATCAAACTCTTTTATTATTTCGTCCACTTCCTCCTCGCTGAATTTCTCTCCCATTGTCTAAAAGAATAAATAAAATAGGTATATTTTTGTTAAATTAGTATTAAAAAGCGAAGCAAGTTAAAGAGAAATTAGCTTTGCCCATACAGGGGTTTGGTGGTTTAGTCGGATAGGATCTTAATCATAAAATGTGATATGCATGGGTTCGAGTCCCGACGGCTTTTCTTAATTTTCTTTTTAAGGAAAATGTGTTTAAAAAATGGAAATAAAAAACAAAGGACAATTTCAGAAATTTTTAAAATTTTTTAAATAAAAAAATTAATTTCTCACAGTCATAAAATGCCTAAATTCTTGTGCAGTAATATACCCATTCCCGTCTTTATCAAAAACACGAAATGCAAGTCGTATAAGTTCTTGATCAGTTTCTTTATTCATTTCCTTCATCATTTTACAAAATTCACTAAAATCAATTCCATTTCCATCAACATCATACTTTAATTAATTTTAATTTTTTTAAAAATTATTTTCCTTTTAATAATTACTTCATTAACCATATTGAGCAATTCATCTTCTGTTGGATTTAATCCTAAAGTTCTCATAGCCACTCCAAGTTCTTTTATACTCATTGTTCCGTTTCCGTCTTTATCGAACATCTGTCAAAATAACAAATAGGTAACCTTTTCTTATAAGGGGTTTCTCTAAGATATCACATCTTAAATGTTCTTATAGGGGAGAGTATCAAGTCGGGGTATCTGGGAATGTGTGGGATAACTAAGAGATTGTAAAAAAAGAAGAGAAAGGCTTGAATAATAAAATCATTTTTTTCACCTTAAAAGCTTGAGCAAATTCTTGTAATTCTTCTACGGTAAATTCTTCCTCTCCGTTTGATGATCCAGCTAGGAAGGAATAAATTTATTTAATAATGGATCTGAGAAAATTTTTGTGGAAAAAGGAGAAAATATAGTCGGACCAAACTTAGGTATATAATATTTGTACTTTAAATTGGGTGTATTCGTTATTAGAGGTCCTCCCATCCTGAAGCCAACCAAATTTTAAATCCCAAAAACTTACTAAATTGTCTATGCATTGCAGCCCTAGCACTATTACAACAACCAACAGAAGAAGAATCTGTCCCGTTACTATTTCCTAATCCTTCTAAAGGTTTAAAAGGAGAAAAAGAATTGGGTGCTGGTGGAGGAGGGGGATATTGGCTTTGTTGTTGCTGTTGACTTCTTGCTGAATAACAACCTCCACCAACAATATATTGTTGTTGAGAATAATTTAAACAATTTTCGCTTCTGTGGTGTAAAGGGGTTGAATTTGGATTTAAATGAGGCACAAATGTAGAATTATCTGAAGGAATGTTGTTGGGGACTGCTGTGGAGGTAGAAGGTGGAAGGGCACTCTGTGAAGCGGAAAAGAGTTAAATTTTTAAGTGACTAGTCTACAAAATAGAAAATGCTAAGTAGAGAGTCCATATTATCGAAGGTGTATAGAAAAGAGGGGCTTTAAATGAGGTTTAAACGTTAATATACCTATATATAGTCTATAGTATAGGGGGTCTAAAATATTCAAAGTCCATAAAATAGAGGTTTCTTAAAAATTACCTTAAAAATGCCAACAGACCGAACACAAACCCCTTTAGCAATAACAGGTTGAATGGAAGAAGAAGAAGGATCAGAACAAAAAGGATTAATTGGTTGTGAATCTCGTGAAGAATTGAGTGCTGGGGGAGGTGGAAGTACTCTAAAATTTTAATAAAAATTGAACTAAATTTTATAAATTGAATTGGGGGATAAATCAGAGTTGGAGGGCAGTATTTAAAACTAAAAATCGGGACATGTGGGGAAGGATGGGATATGTAGGAGATACAGGTGGGGTCAACTCTCGCTAATAAACTTTCGAGATTAGAGACCTCACTATTGGAGACTCTCGATATTAGAGACTTTCGAGATTAGAGTCTCTCGCTATTGGAGACTCTCGATAATAGGAATATCCCGTTATAGGCGACGTTTCCCATACTATTGTGTCGCTAATAACGAGCATTTACTAAATGGAAAAGGTTGAACAGTTAAAATTTAAATATTTAATAAAAAATATTTTCTAAAAATAAAACCAAAATTTCTTTTTTAAAAATTTTTGAATAGAAAAATTGCTATTTATATAAACAAAAATTAAATATATTTTAAAAAATAGCAATTAAATATATTTTTTAGCAATTCAAGCATTTTATTTTCTTTCTTTTTTTGGGAAAACAAATTTAAAAAACTAAAAATGGAAAAATATGCAAGAGTTAAAGAAGGTAAAAATAAATAAAAGGGAAGGAGTTTATTAAAAGAAAAATCCTCAGAAATCTCTAAAAAAAGCTGGATAGTTGGAGGAAAGTTAAATTTCTGAATGCGGGAAGGGATATAACAGAAATAAAATTAAATCCTACACAAAGTTAAGGGAAAGTATTCTTTGTGAATTTAGAAAGTGTCGTTATAAAGAGAGTGATTGTGTAACCAAAAGTTGTAATAGAAAATCAGAAAACAACAAAATAAAGTACACCAAACTTAAAAAAAATTTAATATTAGAAACTCTTTTAATTTAAGTTAACGTAAATTCTCTAATAGAAGCACTTTTGTTTTTCAATCTTCTCGTAGGGGGAGCTTATATTAGAGGACGTGCTTCAGTTATGCTGTGCTTATTTAAAAAGCGTCTTGCGTTTTGTGACAAAAAATAGTATTCAAAAGGAGCAGAGACAAATTCATCTCTTTGTATGAGATAAAAATATAAAAGAAAAGAGACTCTCGATATAAGAGACAATCGCCCCCAAAGGTTTATTTTACAGTGAATAAAGAAAAAAGTTAAAAAATTTTCAACTAAAAAATTAAAATTTTCGGAAGAGGGAAATGCGCAATTAATAATTCGTTCCTTTCCTCTCCTTCCCATGTTTCATTTATTAAAAGTTCCTGGAAATTTGAGATACTGAAAAATATGAGAATAAATTGTGTTCCCTTTTTTGTGTTATCTTTTAAAACATAAAATATACATATACTCTTTCCGGTTTTTGCCTTTCAATTTTTTCCATTCTTTTTATAGGAATTTGTGTTTCTTAATTTAGTAGTAGGTATTTTGAATTTTTAATTTTTAATGTTTTATTTATAAAAATTTTTTGTGAAAAGAGAATAAGAAGAAAAAAAGATGAGGGAAGTTCAATGGAGAGGAAGGGGGTTGTATATAGCGATACTCTCTATTAAAGCCCGGATCGAAAAGAGATCTCGAAGAAAAACCTCAATCATCGTGATCATATTTTTTAGATAGCGGTTCTTGATTCACATAGGACTTCCTAATCTGGGCTCTACCTCTATCAAATATTATCCCCATTAAAAATGTCTTATTAACGCCTTGACATGACTGTAATGTTAAAAAGTAGAGACCAGACCGAGACGAAATCTCATCGAAAATTTTTTTTCAAATCTCGATTCTTTTACGACACTCACAGTCGCATACATATAAGCATGTTAAAAATAAATGATTAAAATTTTTATTTTTTTTTTCAAAAATATTTTTTTAATTTTTGTCCGGCAATAAGAAAAAATTTAAATTTTGTGTTCTTGTGCTAAAAAAATTTAAATGTTAATAATCCGCTTATAAAAGTTTTTTAAAATTTGTTTACGTAAAAAAGTTGTAAAGAAGCTTGTTTCCTGTATTTTACAACTCTTCAAAAGGATCTTTGAAATAAATAAATTTACAATAACAAAAAATTAAGGATGTGTTTAAATAATAACCAACATACCTATATTTATTTTATAGTTACGTCAAGGATTTAAATTGGAAATTTAAGCTAAAATATAATTGTTGATTTACAAGCTTGGAAATTTCAGACTTATGTTTGTAACTATTATTTTTAGCCTTGTAACTAGTACTAACTCGTACTTCTTAACATCTATGATATTTGCTCTACTTCGTAATAGAGACGAGTACGAATTTTGTTACGAGCGTCCAAGGATTTTTACAGGGATAGAAAGTTAATTTGGAATAGGCAAAACTGTTTATAACAGGAGAGTATTACATATAACCTTTGTGATCTAATAAAGCTTTCAAGAAATCTTTCTTCTCAAATTCATTAAAGATTTTCCCCTCATCCAGCCATCAATTAAAAACCAATGGCTATTTGAATATTCAAAATCACCTTCTAATAGTTTTTTGATGGCTATGTCGTCTACTTAAACGAGCTACCGATTCAGCTGCTGCCAACATCTGGGCATCTCTTGAACGTCGAGTAGCCCTTAAACGGTTGCCGATTGTTGCTCCATGCATTTTCTTTTCAATTAATTTTTTGTTGTTTTTCTTTTTTAAAAATTCCACGTAATTTTTGAAGGGAGACAATTTTTGAGAGACAATTTATTTTAAACAAACCAATTTTTGTTTGTCCTTTTATTCACTTTCCTGCTGTGCCTTTGAACTTTTTTTTCAAAAAAAAACAAGAAAAGTGCCAAGTATTTTTGCCAGGTTGCCGTGAATGAAAAAAATTCTTTTTAGTCAAACTTCCGCCAAACAAAAAATAAAAAACTTTTTTTGTTTATTTCACAAAAATTGAATTTGCCGTTTTTCTTCTTTTCTTTTTTCTCTGACCTGTCTGCCTCTTCTCTCGTCTCTCTATTAATCCCCTTATATTTCTTCTTTCCTCCCACATATTTAGACTTGAATTAAATTTTTTTATAAAATTTATTTATTGAATTTGTTCTTTCCAAATCAGTGCTTTTTCTTCGTTTTTAGTCTTTTGAATAAATTAAATTGAATTTTTAAATAAAAAAAATATATTTAAAAATGCTTAAATTGACTCTCTTTTTTTATGCTAAAATGGATTAAGTGGATTTTTTATGTTCAATTTATTTGGATAAAGTTGAGGAGAAAAATTTAATTTTAAGGAGAAAAAAAAAGTTTAATTTAAGCAATTTTATAAAAATAAAAAAAATTTTTAAACGAAAGGAAAAGAGAAGAAAATGATTAGAAAATAAAATAAAATTCAATTAGAACCCCCGGTTAATTAGAACTCCCGGTTAGCTATACAACGTTTGTTATGATATCCTGGTTCTAAAAAATCGAAAGGTTCCAGTTCTAATTCAATTTCATATAAAGGAATGGCTACACAATGCACATCTTCCGCCGTTTCAAGTTCTTTCGGTCTCATTTTTCGCGACTCAAATTATAACGACACAAGGATATTTCTATTATTTTGAGGGGTTTCTTAGTTTTTTTGAATAGGTATTTTAAATTTTTATGGCCCTGCCTAGCAACAATTAATTAAATAACAATTAGAAATGAAGACTAAATTGTCTCTAAAGTTGGAAATATTCAAACTCTCAAGCTTTTTCCAAGTTTTGTTTGTTATAACTGACCAGATCAGACTTTCAGGGCCCGAAAAACCTGATTAAGTCAAAAATACAAGGTTCAGGGATATCGGGCATTAAAATATGCCTCAAGTCTCTGCCTTGTACTAATAAAAGATTGTGGGCAGTTCGAAGTCTCTATTTATCTCTTAAAGTCTACATTAGTGTTTGGCAAGGTCTGTACTACCGCGGTATTACCGTCAGGATCGGACCGGTACCGGAAAAATCCATTTGCCGAATACTAATCTACATAAGGTTAAAATGTGTTAAGAAAATAAATGAAAAAAATTAAAAATTAATTTGTTAAAAGTTTTAGAAAAAAAAATTTAAAAAATGTGAGAAAATAAAAAAAGAGATTTTGCGCACTTAAGTAAATATTTTAAATAATTAAATTTTAAAGAAAAGAGAGAGAAAAAAGGAAGTAAATAAAAATATTAAATTTCTTTGAGAAAATGAGTACATTTTTTGGTGACTTTTGAAATTTAATTTTTAAGAAGCAACATTCTTTGAAATTATTTGCGTCATTCAAAAATGTTCTTAATGAAAAATAAAAACAAATAAAAAAATTTTTTGAAAAAAGAAGAAAAAATGGTATTTTCTACCCTTCTCGTTTCCATTTAAAATAAAATTGGATTCAATGGCAGTACAAAACAACGCCTAATGTCTGGTGTTTGGAAGCTCGTACCAAAATTCGTACTCGTACCTGTGTACGAAATATAAGTACGAGCAAAAAAATAGACAGGTACGAGTGCGAGGAAAAAAATAAGGCCTGTACGAAAGTACGAGCAAACCTTAAAATTCCAAACAAACGCCTAAAATCCGGACGGTATTTTGGGTGGACTTTGTCCTGCCTCCACACCAATTAATTACGAAAGTTGGACCTCATTTGCCCTTAGGAGGTAATTTTTAATTTGGTTGACCTCTCTGGGAGGGAAAATCTGACTGAATAATACCCTCTATCTAACACTCGTTATAAGATAGAATTTTTCAGCCCAAAGGTTTAATTACTATTAAAGTCCGACTGTGCTTACTATGTAGTATTAAAAATCATTTAAAGAGTTGGACTTAGACAAATTATTTAAAAAATTGAAAAAAAAGTGACAAATTATTTGAGAAGAATCAAAATAATCTCTAATATTATCAGTTAATTCAACCAAAATTTAAAAATTAATTAAGGTGACATTTTGTCCCAACTTGGAATAAAATAGCGAAAAATTAAAATTTAAAAATATTAAATTCCCAAATATATTCACCTGCTTAAAGGAATCATTGACTTTGAAGCAACAAATCTCCAAGCATTTTTGTGTTTATTATTGCTTCCATCACTTCGTTTTTCGCGTAGTTTGTGTCTAAATAATTTTTTGAAATTTTTTTTTAAATTTTCAAATTCTTCCACCTTTCCTCCTCTTCGTTTTCAATACTTTCTGCATTACCTGAAGAACCTCCACGTCGCAAAAAGCGCCGAGCAATGCGTGTGGAGAGTCCCGTTGTTAAGTAAAAAAGAAGAAATATTTAAATAATTAATTGAATAAATTCTCTTTAATCTTTTGAAAAAGAATTTTTTTAATTAAAAATTTTGCAAAAATTTTTTTCTAATCTTATCTAAAATTAAAAAAAGTAATTTAAGAAATTTTGAAAATAAATTTAAAAATTTAATAGGCAACAAAAGTACTCAACTAGAAGAAAGAGGACAACGTTAAGATGCTTGCCTATAAATTAGCCTTTAACAAGGCTATCACCTTGAAATTTTCTACAAAATTGCCTAATAGTATCAACTATTCTCTCTACAAATTTTAGATTTTTGGTTGTCTATTAAACAAGTTATGGCCGAAAAACTACAAAAAAGTCGAAATTTTTGAAAATATTCAGGCATTTTTATCCATAACTTTTTTTTTAAATTAACCAAAGATTCTGAAATTTTGAAAGACTTTAGAAAACCCTTATTTTTAATATAAAAACAAAATTTTATAGCCCCAGCTTCTCTTTTGACAATTTTACAAGCGAACGCCAAAATGCAGTTAACGCCCAAACGTCCCCTCTATAATATTATACAGCAATTAAATTAATGAAAAATAGCGAGACTAAAATCCAAAATAAAAAAAATTAATAAAAGGATTTGTGTTTGCATAGATTTTAGAAAATAATATTTTATTTTTAGAAAATTAAATATTTACTTTTTTTGCAAAAAAATTTTTTTTTTAATTTTTTAAATTTTTTAATTTTCCCCCAACGTCAACAAAAATTAATATTCAATAAATTATTTAAAAAATAAAATTACATAAAATTATTAAAAAAAATTTTTTTCTTTTTAACTTAAAAAATAGAAAATATAAATTATTTTAGCTTTTTTTTAAATAAAATTATTTAAATTTATGGAATTGACGTAAATAAATAAAAATAAATTAATTTTTAAGTACTTTTTTTGCCCTAAAAACAATTTTAAAAAATAATTATAATAAATTTTCCTATAATTATTCCAAAAAAAGTAAACAGAAAAAGGGATTATTTATATTTTTTCTTAAAGAAAATAGTTTAAGGCACTAAAAATTCAAGAAAAAATTGTTTACTAAAAGCCCTCCTTTCTTCAATAATTTGTGTATTTGGAGGTAGAAAAGGTTATGTAATGAGCTGATATAAAATATAGGCTAGGAGAGAGGATGACCACATGTTAAAAGAAAAATAAATTCTCGATACCAGTAAAATGTAAAACCAAAATTGGGGAAACCCTGAAGTCGCTAAAACTGATTTCTCATATCCGGTTAATTCGCAAAAAACACCATTTAACAGTCACAGTTGGTGACCGTTCACACTATAAAGTTATAAAAGTCCTAAACTTTTCTAAATAATTAAAGATGTATTTTTTGTGATACTCGAGACAAACAGAAAGGTGGTCAGAACAGCTGCAGGAGGTCTCGTAAATGAGAAGTTAAGACCTCTGCTTGGAACTAGAAAAAAACCCTCAGTAAGTATATTCTCGACTAATTTAAATTATTTCCGTTTTTTCTCTTTTTTCAATTAAACTAATAAAAATAAAAAAAGCTTCTTCTAATCATTTTGATTGATGTCAGGAAAAAAAAATAAATGAAAAAAAATTCTATTTATTTAATTTATTTTAAAAGGAAAAGGGAAGGAATTTGCATTTATTTAAAGAAAAAGTATAGGGGGAGATTAGTGGAATTGAAATGAATGAATGAAAAATGGAGGGAAATAAAAATATTTTTTTAAAGAAAATTTATTTTTTTAAAGAATTATTATTCAGAAGGACCAGGAAAAAGTCGGAGAAATTAAAAATTTAAATAAAGTATAGGGTGCGGCAAATTTTCGGAATTTTTGTTTTTCTCATAGCTCTACTTAAAGCCAATGAATATTGAATATTCTTTTTTCCCTTAACAATTCAAGAAAATGGTTAGTACCAAAGAAATCTAGTCAAGAAAGATACCCTGCCGAATAAGAAGCAAAAAAATTTTTTTTACATGGCAAGGTTTCTAATTGTATTTGGGGGGTCGTGGGTTTGAACCCGCGTGGGAAACTTAATTTTTAAAGTTTCTTAAAAAGAGCAGTAGACCATCTTGAATATGTTTAAGTGATTTTTGAAGTTATTATATTAGAAAAATATTATTTTAGCAGTGTTGATAAGCGATAGTCTAGCTGGGAATAATCACTTAGGCATATCTCCCCCCCCCTCCCTCAACCAGAAGCCAACTACATTTAGAAAAACGTAAATAAACCGAATTTACACATTATTGGGCGGTATAATATATCGGGTTCTGACTGAAGAATTAAAAAATAATTTTTAGAAAATTTCTCTTTTATTGTTTTAGTCTCGTAGTTATCCCCCAAAGGATCATCATTCCCCCTCCACAACACCCACACAATTAAATATTCAATAAAAGATATTTTATTTCTTTTTTAAGGCTTTTGTTCTTCTTGTGAAGAAAAATATTTTTTCGGGGAAATAATTTTTGGCATTTTCATTAAATTATTTATGCATAAATAAGAGAAATATTGACAATAATAAATTAGACAAAAAGAAAAAAAACTTTGGCAATTAAATATTTAAATTAATATTTTGTAGAGGAAGGAAATAATTATGTATGGGGGTATGTGACACTTTGCCGCGCATCAAAAAATAATTAAAGCTTTAAAGAAAATTAAATAAAAGGACAAATAATTTTAAAAATAAATTAATAATTAGGAGGGTAAATTGATAGTTTTAATGAGACTGTTATTTAAAATTTTCTTTTAAATTAAAAATGAAATTTTAAAAAATATAAAAAAATGTTTTGTGGCGCCAAGAAAAAAATTTTTTTGAAAAAGACAATTTTTGAGTAACCAAACAGGAACCGAAAGCCTGTAGGTCAAAAACCGGTGATAACCAAAAAACAAGGGTAAATGTCATGGATGTCACGAGTTGAGAAAAGTCTAGTCAGGTTTCGAGTTGGGGATTTTCTAAATTTTCTTCTGATAGGGGATTTCCTCAGACAGTTAAAACAAAGCATTCTCCAGGTTTAGGGTGTCCGTGACATCACTGGTACAGGTTAATAACCGGTCGCCAACATTAATAAAGAAAAAAAAGATTTCCTTAGACAATTAAAACACAAAAAAAAAACAATAAATTTAAAAGTTAAAAATACAAAAAAATAAAAGGAAATAAAAATTTAAAAGAGAAAAAAAAGAATTTTTGGGGGAGACACAAAATAGTCCTCTTCCAAAAAAAATTTTTTTTGGTGGCACAAAGCATTCTTTTTATTTATTTTTTGTTCCTTTTCGAATTTTCTTTTTCTTAGGCTGACGCAAAAAGTATAAAAGAATTTCCTTTCTTTCCGTCAATTTTGCCACGGTTGGTCTTCATTTTCAAAATAACGGGGGTAAAGAAGGAAAGCTTTGCTTTTGTTATTTTGTATTTGACTGGCATTTATATTGAGGGAAAGAAAAGAAAAAAATATTTTGGAGAAGGGAGAATAAATGAATGAGGGAAAATAGTAGCTGTCAATGCCAGTGCCAAATGGAGAAATGGAGGGAAAAAATAAAAAAGGACGTGTAGAGAGGACGTGGAGGTATGCTTATAATAGGGAAAAGAAATTGTGTTTTTAAATTAAAAAGAGAAAAAAAAATAAAAGTTTCGAAATTTTTAAATAACAACAAAAAAGATCAAAAAAATAGATTTGTCAAAAAAATTTAATTAGATTCATCTCGAAGAGGGGATTCTCTTTCAAATAAAATATCAGTACATTCCCAAAAGTGCAGCTTGGTCCCTATGCTTTTGCGATTTAAGCGGTATGAAAGAGCGTCTTGAAAACCTGCACTGGGTTTTGTGTGAACCCAGCAAATTCTACTTCTGCTGCTCGTCATCGCAACATTCTCTATGCGTAAGTGCCTGGTCTACACTATTCATTTTGAGGAATTTATCTCAAATAAATTCATTCAATATTTTCATAATAAATTTTTGAAATTAGAAAGTTTAAGAGGCAAAAGGATGACATGAAGATCAAAGATTTGATTTCGGCATTTAGTTCCAATTTTTAATATCAATTTATATTTAAAATTAAATAAAAACAATTAAATAAATTATTTACTATTCACACAAATATATTTATTTATTTCCATTCTTTTTTCTTGCTTTTCTGTCTTTTATTCTTCTTTCTGCCTCTTTGAGTTGCTCACTTTTTTGTACAAAAAAGTATAATTCCTTCAAAATTTCAATTAATTTTCTTTAAAATTTTTCTAGAAAATTTTTAACCTCCAAAATTGTTGAAAATTGTTTAGAATCAATTCCCAATTTAATTAAAGGTTCTGGATTGTTTTTTAAATTAATTACATCTTTGGGGGAATTGTAAAGATTTAAGAGGTTCTCAAATATTTCAAGTTGATTTTCTGTTTTATTGAAAATAACAGATTCACGTTGTCGCATACCCAAAAGCTTTGGTTTTCTTAAAAAAATTTTTCAAAAATTTTTTTTTAATTTTTTTCATGAACAGTAATGGAAAAATACAAAAAACCCGCAAAAAAAATCCACCTTATCGAGCTTTTCCTCCTCTTCTTTCCTCTATCCGGAATATCTTTGTTTTTATCATTTTCTTCTTTTACAACTCGTTGATTAGCATTACAACACATTGAACATCTACCAAGTTTTCCACGAACAAACCCAAAAAGTTTTGAAATAAACTGAAAATAAAAATTTTTCTAATTTTCATATTAATTTTTTATTGGTTTCTTTATTTTTAAAAGTCATGAAAAAGAAGTCCGCAAGAGATGTTCCTTTACCCAATGTTCTGCTGGACAGGTTTTTTCGTAAAATTCGGGTCAAAATCTTAACATATCAAACGAACTTATAATTTTCCCTACTTTCGTTTTCATCATTGTTTTATAAACAAAGATTGTATTAAAATTTACTAAATTTTTGAAGCATCCTTTTTAGCAATTTTAATTTTAAATTTTTGGTTTAATCTAATTTTGTGTAATATATAAAATTAATTTTGAAAAATTGGAAAACTATTTTGCCGGAAGCATTTTTCGCTAATTTTATTTTAGGAAAGTTTCCCTCTATTTTCTTTCCATCTTTAATTGTGAGGTTAATTTAAATTGGCGTTAAAAATTGCAAAAAAATAAAATGAAACTTTCTGTAATTTTACAAAAAAATTTTTTTGTATAGTCAAGACGAGAAGAGAAGGAAAAATGAAAGAAAAAAATAATGTTGGCAGGGCTACACCCAAAGATTTGCCACGCCAAAACATCATTAAAGGCCAAAAACCACGCTAAAACACTAAACACAATTGAGCTCAACTCTTGAAAATCTGTCTCTTACAAGATGATAAAACAGTTTAGAAGACGGCGGTTATAAAGACATTAAATGCCGTCACGTTGGAACCTTTTTCACAGAATTTATAGAAATTAAGACCCTGGGGACTTCCTGGGAATGAGTGTTTTTTAACGGAATGGGTGTTGTAGGAGAATTTCTCAGTTTGTATTTATTAAAAAATTGAAATTTCAATTTTCCATAGAAATTATAGTGTAAAAGAGAAGTAAAACCGGGCAGGCACCGATTCCTAGATCTCCTGACATTTAGCTCACCATGTACAAAGTGCTCTACCAACTCACCCAGGGCGCTGCTTTCGCCCTCTCTTTTAATAAATCTTAAACCCCCATCTAGCAAAGCCAGTTGGATCTTTTTTCTTTCTTGCAACAGGGATTTAATGTAATGGAGGGGTAATTATTTGGAACTCAATTCGATTTAAGATTGGCCTTAGATACTTAAATACTAGCCAAGCTTAATCTTCCTTTCTTCCTTACAAAAATTATTTTCTTTAAAGGAAAACTTGCCTGCATTGAATTTTTGTTTAAATTTAAATCTTCCTCTTTTTGAATATTTTTGTCTAATTTTTGAATAAAAGAATCTTTTCTAAAAGTAACAGATTTTCTTGAAAATTGTCTTTCTACAATTGCTTTTCTTTTTATTTTAAAAGAATTTTGAAGAGAAGAAGAAGAGAAATTATTATTTGAGGTAAATAAAGTTGAGGCTGATGAAAATGAAGAAGTGTCATCTTCTTCTAAAGGGAATTTTTGTTGTTGATTTTTTATCTAAAAAAAGGAAAGGAATTCGCTTAATTTGTAAATAATATTTTTTCTTGGTTTTTGATAATTAAAAAAAGCACAGTTGGAATTTTTGTTTATTACGTTGGGTGGGATGTTTGGGCGCAGAAATTTTTGGGCATAAACTAATTTTATTATATTTCGTATAGAAACTTAAATTTTTTACCACCTTTCTGCTAACAAAAAAATTTTTTTGGTTATGTATTTGGGATCTAAATGTGTCGAAAATATCTGGAATTTTCAAAAAAAAGTCGACCTTTTAAATAGAAAACTTGGAAGAATGTTGGCAAATTATTGGCTGATATACCGTATATGCTCTATTAATTACCCTATCTAAAATAATTACCCCCGCTCTATTAATTACTCCCTCCAGCGAGAGGGAGGATTAATTTACGCTCATGTTTCTAACATTTAAAATCTAACATAAAAATATCGTTTACATTATTTGTTTCATTCTCTTCATTTTCCATTTTTAGTTAATTTAGAGAAAATAATTGAATCTGTGAGTTAAGGAAAAGTAATTTGGCTTAAAACGGATTTGTTCTTGTATAATTCGGAAGCCAATGTTTCTGTATTGTGGTTGATATAGTTAAAGAATTTAAAAAGGATTAAATGGAGGAAAGGATAAATTTTGAAGGAAAGGATAGGAAAGGATAAATGTCTGAAGCTCTATAAAAGCCGTTGATTCTTAATTCCCAACTTTTACAAGCGCCAACATTGTCTACGTACAAAACAGCAAAGCTTCAAAGCTTCATGATTTCCTTGCTGCCTCGTAATCCCTTAAAATCTTGTCAAGGATAGGTTTCATTCCTAGTTGTCTTTTAACCTTGTATATTTTTCAATGTAAAATAGAGATAGCCTTTTTTCTTAAAGAATTTTGTAATTTATTGCAGGCGTTTTACAGACAAAACTTAAAGACAAACAAGTCATAGAGAAACAAAAAAGTGGTTTAATCTTATAAAATTAAAACAAGGTAATTAAAATAAGGTAAATATGGGGATGAAGAAAATACCTATTTATTTATAAAACATTTTATTATAAAGCAAAAAGAAATTTAAAAAAATAAATTTGTGGGAATGAAAAATAAATTTTTAAATGAAGCAATTTAATTAAATATAAAACATTTTTATATGCAGTACTTCATTTTTTGTCTGTTTTTCCCAAAGAAAAGTAATGAGAGAGAAAATTTTTAAAAATAATTCGGAAAAACGAGAAGCTAATTTTCTCGATTTAAACAATTTTTATAAAAAATAACAAGTTTATTTTGTTTGTTTTGTGTGGTATTTTAAGTGGAAAATTTAATTTTTTGTATAATTTTTAAAAAATCTTAATTCTTGTTTAGCTTCATTAAATAAAATTAAGAGGGGTTTTCTCAAAATCTCTAAATCCTTCCAACTCTCTGTTCATCTTAAAATCTCTCCGGTGATTTTCATTAAAAATAGTTTAGTTTTACTGACCAAAATACAAAGTGTTTGCACTTAATTAAATTTAAATAATATTTTTAATAATATATCTTACTAAACTGTGGGGTTAGCACATCGTTTATTCTCCAAATTTGGTCCCTTCTACAATGTTAACCCCCCCCCCCATTCAACAAAATTAAAAAACCATTAAAAAACTTCAACAAGAAACCTCCAATTCAAAGAATATGCAGATATTGCTAGCTCCCTAAATTATATCCGAGGTCAATTAATTTTCAATGAAAATTTGACCTCTAAAAAGAGCATGGGGGGAACTCTTGGAATTTATTATTTTAAATTTTTTAAAAAGTCGATATTTCAAAAATCTTACTAAAATATTTTCTTAAAGAGACTTTATTTACTACGTGGAGGAGATTTTTTGAAGAGAATTTGACGAATTTATTTTTGATGATTAATATTTAAAAATAAATAAAATAATAATTTAAAATTTTTGAACGATGGTCTTTTATGGTGACGAAAATTGTTTGAGAAAAAGAAAAAAAATAATTATTTTTATTTAATTTATGTTAATGACGTTAAATAGGTAAATAAATTTTTTTGTTAAGAGAGCAAAGGTTTTTAAAATTATTTTTGAATAAAAGATCAACAGGAAGGGAGTTTTGCATTGATTGAGAAAGTGTTTTGTAATGATTGCAGATTCTGTTTGATTAAAAAATGGGATTGTGTAAACGAGGACTATGAAAGAAAAGAGGGAAATTTTTGGTTTGAGGATTCAGTCTGAGAGAAATCTGAGGCGAATCTAAATCTGAATAAAGAATTCATGTTAAAAAGGAAAATCCTTAAAAACACCTTTCTTTGCAAGTACAGGATTTAAAGAAAAAAAAGCAGACCTAGAAGAGAAAAAAATCTTGTGAAGGGACTTCTCGAGGTAACAAACCTTTGTAGGCTTTACTAAGTTTTTTCTCACGAAGAGAAAAACATTTTTTCCTTCAGTCCCTTCGACTTTGTTATGTCGAGATTCGATTATATTTAAAAAGTAAAATTATTATGGATATTAAACATAAAAAAACATCCTTAATGAATACAGATAATACTTAATTATTGTTATCGCTTCGGAACCGACTTGAAGGACAGTGGATTTCTCGATTCCGGATATTCGAAGATTTTCCAAAAACCGACATCCCTATAGTTAATAATGTGGTTTAAACCTAATTAAATTAAAAAATACTATAATATTATACTTTTAATTTTAAAAAAATAAAAAAAACTTTTTTAGATCAATTTGTATACATTTTAATTAAAAATGACAAATTAGTTTAAAATATCCTCAAAAAAATAATTTTAAAAAAATCTTAAAAATATTTTTCTCTTTCTCTTAATTTTTTTTTCAAATTTTTACACTTTCCTCAGTTTAAATAAATGCTCCAAAAACATTCCTTCTTTCCTCCAAAAATAAAAAGAAAATAAGGTAAAAATACGGGCTTTTTTTAATCATTCCAAAAGTGGGTGAAGAATAGACACAAGGAGGGAAAGGGGGGCCCTTATTTTTTAGTAAAATTATAGTTGCAAGAAGGTGAAAAAAGGTGAAGAAAAAATAAATAATATTGTTTGTAACCGGGTTTTCAATACAAAATTATTTTTAAAAAAAAAGAGGAAAGGGTCGACAACGTTACTGGAACAAAACCTGCCATCTTACCCCTCCCCCCTTTTTTTTATTTTTGCTCTTTTTTCTTCTCTCAAAATCAAAATCTTCTCTTCTCTTCTTTTCTTTCTTCAATACACAATTTTTGCCATTTTTCTTGTTACTCTTCAATTTTGTATTCTCGGTCGGTGTTCTTTTTTTTACACAGCAGGAAGCCCCCCCCCCATCCCTTCCTTCCCTTCACCTTTTGATTGCTCTCTTCCCTTTTACGTGTTCTCAATTCCTTTTGGCGGCTGATGGCAATTCTTCTCTTCTTTTACTTTTTTGGGCATATTTGAAGAGTAAAATGTTGAAGAGACTCGAGGTCTTCTTTTGGCGAGATTGCTGTTCAAACCTTTTCTTGCCCCTCCTCTGCCCCTCTTAGGCCATCAAGTCTTTCAATGTATTTTCTCGACCGCCCTCTGGTCCGCCGGCCATGTCCGCCGACCTCAACCAAAAAGTGGTTGGCCCTCTTTCGTCATTGCCCGCCCATAAGGGTATTTAACTGGTCCAAGTGAACAAAATAACTATCAGAAGGCTTTAAAATATTTTTGAAAAATTATTTACGTTGCACAAAATTTGTGAATAAAGATGCGTTTTGATATATTTTTGTTGGTTGCCTTCTCTTTGGGAGTTGCCGTTAATTGCGGAGGTAATCTGCTCATATTACTTGTTGTAAAGCTTTGATTTCTTAATTGTTGTTATTCTAGTCGTGAAGAGGAATCAAAATTCCTATGGAGATGAGGCAGGAGCTGGAGGTGCCGCTGGAGCAGCACCGGCAGCACCAGCAGAAGCAGCTGCCCCTTCAGGAGGTGAAGCTGCACCTGCTGCTGCCCCTGCACCTGAAGCTGCGCCAGCAGCAGCCCCTGCTCCAGAACAAGCAGCACCTGCTGTAGCACAACCTGCACCCGCTGCAGCTGCATCTCAAGCTAGTGGATACAGGAAAAAACGCTCTCAAAACTCGTAAGTTTTTAAGAAATAAGATACCAGAGTTCAATTCGTTTTTTATCTAGCTATGGAGATGAGGCAGGACATGCAGCTGGAGCAGCACCAGCAGAGGCAGCTCCAGCACCAGCAGAATCAGCTGCCCCTTCAGGAGGTGAAGCAGCACCTGCTGCTGCCCCTGCACCCGAGGCAGCCCCTGCACCTGAAGCAGCCCCAGCAGCAGCCCCTGCTCCAGAGCAAGCAGCACCTGCTGTTGCACAACCTGCACCTGCCGCTGCTGCATCACAAGCCAGCGGATACCGCAAGAAACGTTCACAGAACTCGTAAGCTTTAATAAATTGTGTTTTGATTATATAGGTATCTCATTTAAGTTACGGAGACGAGGCTGGAGCCGGAGGAGCCGCTGGAGCAGCACCAGCTGAATCAGCAGCGCCAGCAGGAGGTGAAGCAGCAGCTCCAGCTGCCACTGGATGCACAGAAAATTGCGCTGCAGGCGGCGAATCTGCCGCACCGGCCGCTGCTCCTGCACCCGAAGCCGCCCCGGCTGCAGCACCTGCACCAGAACAAGCAGCACCAGCTGTTGCACAGCCAGCACCTGCAGCAGCACCATCTCAAGCCAGCGGTTACAGGAAGAAGCGCTCTCAGAACTCGTGAGTTATAAAAGAAAAGGTTGAAAATAACTTCTATTTTCTAGTTATGGAGATGAGGCTGGACATGCAGCTGGAGCAGCACCAGCAGAGTCTGCAGCACCATCCGGAGGAGAAGCAGCCGCCCCTTCTGGAGGTGAAGCAGCTGCCCCTGCACCAGAGGCCGCCCCTGCACCTGCACCAGCTGAAGCCGCCCCAGCAGCAGCACCTGCACCAGAACAAGCAGCCCCAGCTGTCGCCCAACCTGCCCCAGCAGCTGCACCCTCTCAAGCCAGCGGATATTAGATGTATTTTGAAAAACGGAAACAACATTCAACATCCAGGCGCGCATATTGCTAATAGCCATTATTGTGAAGAATATCACTGCCTTCCTTTCACCCCTCCTCATTTCTTACCCCAAAATTTGTTTTCCTTTTCATTCTCTCTCCATCACCTTATTTTTTATTTTCTTCGAATTAGAATAAAAAAATTTTTATAAATTTTTTCCCCAGTCATTTTTTAATAATCGCCCTCGTTGGTGATTTTATAAATATATTTTTATTTCTTTTTTTTACTTGACTTAAACCAAATTGGATAAAAATAAAAAAATATTTTTTTGAAATTTTTATTGGAAAAATATTAAATAATTAAATGTCTATAAAAATAAATACTTAAATTAAAAACGTTCAAACATATTCAAAAATTGATTTAAAACATTTTTGTTAAATTAAAATTTGTTTTGGAACCAACTGGATTCGAACCTCCTAACTTTATCTTGCTAGAACTAAATGAAAACTAACTTAACCACTGCAATATTTAAAATAATTAAATAAGAATGTCTGCACCGGAACTTGTCTCTCATTAATTTGTATAGTCAACATACACTCTCTCGTCTTTGTCTGACTGAAAATCCGGAAAATATGCACAGGAATGACATGTATATTTCTAACCGGATTTTTCCAAATTTTTATGTTAGAAAAAAGATGAGAAAGAATATAATCTAGTTTTTATTTATTTACCGGCCAAAAAAAATTAAATAAGAATGTCCAGTTTTTTATTTATTTACCGGACAAAACTAAAAAGATTAGCCGTTCTTTTAAAGAACTCTTGTTGTGGACAAAAGGAAAAGAAGAAAAACAAACATTTAGAAATTCATTGTTCTTTACAGTTTAGTTGACAATTAATTATTTTTAAAGAGAGAATCGATTCAACAATTTTGTAATTATTTTATTATGAATTTTGTCTCTAAAATTTTTTTGATTTTATTGTTGGTTATTGTAAAAAGTTAAGTTTTTTTAATTAAAATTTTGTAAAATCTCTATCCAGTTTTGAGAAGGCCTCAATTAAAGAACAAAAAGTATATGTTTAAGTTGTCCCCAATTATAGGTAGACCAGGCCATTCTACCGCAAATCTAGTCTACTTCAGAAAAATACTAGGAATCCTGCTGACATGAAAAAATAAATTGCCGATTTTGGAAACCGCTAATATGTAGGGACAGACAGCAGATCCCTCGGAACATAAATAACTAAACGTAGAAATATACCTAAGTAGAAAGTCGATTTTGGTACCATAATAATGGCAAAATTGTTTAGCCCGATTTTATTGAATTCAGACTGCAGTAGCTAAGGGTATATCGTAACATAATTTTCCACTTATACCGTAATTTGAAAGATTAATTAATGGAAATGAGCTCTCAAATTTTTTTTTATTTTCACAAATTAATTCTTAATTTAAAATATATAATTTAGAGAATGAGGCAAACGAATTCAAAACACCTTTAAATAACAAAATAAGCCACACAGATTCATTTAATAATGCAAATAAAAAAGACGAACAGGCAATCTCAATTGGACCTTGTGTCAATAATCTGTGCCCTAAAGGCTTTGAATGTATTGAAAATACTTGCTTTAAATGTAAGGAATGTTTAAATTAAATTTAAATTTATTTTTAGCTTTGGAAATACCCAAAACTGACCATACTCTTTCGATTGGACCTTGTGTAAATGCAAAATGCCCTGAAGGATTTAGCTGTTATGAAAATGATAGGCAATGCTATGCTAATTAAATAAATGGAAATATTTTAACTCTCCACATAACTCATTTAAAAGACCTTAATTTTCATTCTTTAACCTTTTTTAAGAATCTCTAATTGAATTTTTTGTGAATAATTTCTATGAATACATTAAAACATTTTGGGGGAATCATATCCGCAAATTTTGCTACACCCATTTATCAACCTCAAAATTTTTGAATGTCCTATTAAAGAACGTTATCATAACGGAAAAGAAAGCATAAACCAATCTGTAACCATCCCCTAATTATTCTTATGTGAGTTTTTTATTTCCTCATTGTATTTTTAAAATCACAATTTATATACATAAAATACAAATATTGTATACATTAATTTACATACAAATAAAAATATTAAATTTTCCTCTCATTTTTATGTTTTCTCCACATTTTTGTTTAGTGGAAGCCAGTCAGTAACCGCCTCAAAAGGGTCAACATCATATTCATCATTTTGTTCAATTTTTAATTTTAAAGGTTTTTTAAGTCCTTTGAATTGTTTTCTTTCTTTATCTCTTAAAAATTAAATTTTTAAAAAATTATTCTTTCAAATTAAAAACTTTATTATGTCAGCATTCCAATTTAATATTCCTTCTGCTGTCTCAAAAGGGTCTGTATTTGATACTTTTCTTCTTTCCATTTCTTCATGGGTTATTGGTTTGAGTTTCTATGTGAAGTTAATTTTTTATAATTTTTTTGTATTCTGTTATGAGTTCTGACCCTTTTGGGCATTTTGTCAATTTTTACCCTTTTGGGCATTTTGTCAATTTTTACCCTTTTGGGCATTTTGTCGTTTTAAGCGTTATATTTTAACTTCAAAATTCATTTCTTCATCTCCACAAATTTTTTTCGACTACATTTTCACCATCCTCAAAACTTTGAAGAGGATTGAAAATAC
Source organism: Meloidogyne incognita (assembly GCA_036172945.1). Lineage (NCBI taxonomy): Eukaryota > Metazoa > Nematoda > Chromadorea > Rhabditida > Meloidogynidae > Meloidogyne > Meloidogyne incognita. The sequence goes on from JARQAC010000010.1 coordinate 4,395,874, forward strand.
AAACCTTCAGGCTATTTATTTTGTCTAATGCCCCCTTATCGGAAGTGTAAAAAATACAAATAAAAGGGTTTACCTATTAATTGATAAAAAAAGAAAATGTTCCACCTTTTTTTACTTTTATTACGCGCAAAATTATTTTCAATGTTTAATTTTTATTTTACGTGTAAAAGGGAAAACCTTTACAAAACTGGTTATATTTATTTGGAAGAAAAAGTAAAAATTTGAAAAAGAAAATGCAAAAGAACAAAAATGGGGGTAGAAAAATTATAAAAATAATAATTCCTCAGATTTTGGGATTAGAATGTTCACAATTACATACTTGGTGTTATTTTTACCAGCGACCAGACTTGGAATGTCGTACGAGAATCGAGATCTCAAAAAATGCTCGATCTCGATAACCGAGATTTTCGATCGAGATCTAGTCTCGGTCCGGTCTTTAATTTTTACACATTTACGGACGTGTAAAAAAGATATGTAAAATTTAAATTTTCTATAAAATTTAAATTTTTTTATAAAAAGACATGTAAAATTTAAATTTTTAATTTTTAAAAATTTAAATTCAAAAGATAAGATTGTAGCAATGAGCCAAGTTAATCCGATCTGACTTCTTTCTCAATCCTACCCATTATTGGTACTATCCAAGACCTAATGGCCCTTCTGTTAAACTATTTTTCGTTAAAAGTGAATTGTACTCGACGGTGAAATGTCTAAAAACAGTTTTTAAATTAATTCACACATCAATAAATTTTAAAATAAATTTTTGTTTAATTTTAAATTAATTTTTTATGCAAAAAATTTTTAATTAAATTAAATTTAATTTTTCTCTTTTTTTAATTAAATTACGCCCAAAATTAATTAACATTTTTTAATTTTTAATCAACTTACATCAGATAAAAAAGTTGCAGGTCCCCGTTCATCTGTTCGGAAAAATTCCAAACTTGTAGTAGAAACTGTTTTGGAAAGGTTAAATTAAATTTAAAAAAAAAATATATTTTTTGGTAATTTAATTATTTATACCCCCCCCCCCTCTCTAAACATTTTTGCGGACTCGTAGATGTTAAAAGTACATTTTTCTTTCTTGCACAATTTTTTTTCTTTCTTGCACAACGAGTGGATTGAAAAATAGAAGCACTGTGCTTCAATTAGAGGATTTACGATATATAAATGAAAAGAAAAAGGAGTACTTTTTAAACTCTTTCAACATTTACTATATCCCTGATCGGCTTCTGTAATCATTTTTCATCTTATGTAAAAGTTTTGGGGATAACCGAAAGTACTTTTTAAATAAAAGTTGGAAAAATAATTTTTGTTATTTCACATATGTATATAGGATCGAATAAAAGGCTGGAAGCAGTTAAGGGAAGAAAATCACATAAATTAAAGTGAGAATTATTACAATAATTTATTCATTAAACTCCAAATAGTAGAAAAATTTTTAAAAACTACTTATTCACACATTACATTACCTGAACGTGCTTGTGCCAAATAAATTAAATAAATTATTGGAATTAAATAAATTAATATTTTATTTATTTTAATCATTTTTAATAGAGACAAAGCTTTCTTCTTTTACAAAAATGTAAAGGTTAAAAAGCAAAAATGGCCTTTCTGAAAAGCAACAACAGGTTCCAGTAATTTAAAGGCGGGAAGACGTGTAACAGAAAAACAACAAAACAAAATTAAAAACAAATTTTTACCTTGAAAATTATTTTGTAAACAATTATACTTGAACAGTCACACAAAAAAAATTAGTTTTTTTTTCAAAAAACTAATCAACTCTTTATTATTAAAAATACACCAAAAAAACAATACAGAATATGTATATAATAAATTCCCCGTTATAACGACACCCTCATTATAGCCGAAATAGCCGTTGCTTGTTTTGATAAAGCGTTGAACAAGGGGACATATCACGGGTTTAGAAAAAATCAGGTCGGATTACGGGCCGAAAATGGTGCAGATCTCGGGTAACCTGTTCCATCCCTAATGTGGAAGACAGCCCAGAAACTGACTAGAAAGACAATAACGAGAATATTTTATATAAAAAGTGACGGTATATCGAGATAATCTAAACATTTAAGAAAGAGTCTTTTTATAATAAAATAAGAATCTTCAAAATATAAGAAAAAAAAGAATCAATTAAATTCGTAATATTTTTAAGTTTCAAGTCAAAAGTGAATTGAACGAGTGTAGTCATACTCAACAGTTGGAATTACAGCCTTAAAATATTAAAAATAATTTATCTTTTTAAATAAAATTAGAAAGTGGATTTTCGGACTCTTTTTGTTTAATTTATTTGAATTAATCTTAGTGACCAAAAATTTATGAATTTGCGGACGAAGTCCACTTGTGGATTCTAATTTGTATTTTTAGCCCAAATGATCCCGTTTGGCTTCAGCTAAACAAAAAAAAACATTTTTTGGGGATTAGCCAAGAAGCCGTTCATTCTTAACAAATATACAGATCTTTAAATTAATTTACTAACAATAAACAGACTTTCCCTCTTATCTACATCCACCAAAAACATCCAACCCACTCAAAATGAAAATTTTCAAAAAATTCTTTTCTCTAAACTAACCTGTACAAATTTTAGAAAAACAAACAAATAATCGATAACAAGCAATTCTTTCCCACTTTCCTGAAATTGTTCTATTAAACGTTTCATAACAGGTGCGTGTCTGCATGGATGGATAGTTGCTAAAGTTAAACCAGAAATGTGTGGATGTGATTCTAAAGTAATTGTTTTGTCTGCATGCTCCTTAAAATTTGAGAAAATAATTTTAAATTAGAAAAGGAAATTTAAGAAAATTAAAAGGAATATTGCAAAACAAAAAATCAAGCAAAAGAAATTGACAAATTTTAAACATATGTTATGCGAGGGCAGGCTACAACTTTTTTCAGTATTTTCGATTCATAAACAAAATTATGGTTCAATGCATTCAATGAATTTAAAACCCTTCCGATGAATCGAGGCCAAACCTCGTTAGGAGGTTATGTTCTAAAAACTTAAACCGAGGGGCCCTTTCGACCTCTCGATGTTATAATTTCAAAAATTTATAGTCTATCCTATAAAAATTCCAGGACAATTTTCGCAAAGTTCTAGGCCATCAAAGTTTGGTACTTTTTGAAATGGTTATTTTTTCTTTTAGTTTTCGATTTAAAAATCTCTTTAAAAACATCTCAGTTTTGCATTAAAAATTTAATTCCAAACCTGAGAAAAATCTTCTTTCATTTTGTCCACAGCTAAAGGAGAACCATTTTCATCATAGCCAACTAACCAAAATCTTGGAACCTAAAAAGAATTTTTAAAATAATTAAAGAAAAAACAAACTTGGTAATATTTATCATAAGTTATATGTAAATCATATCTTCTTGTTCTCAACAAATTATTTGAAGATGAATCGTCATTTGTTTCTTTAGTTGATTTATTTTGTAAAACAAATCTGAAAAAAAAATTTTTTTGAGTATTTCTAAATAAAATGTTGAAAATTTTCAATTTTAGATTCTCTATGGTTAAGGACAAGGTTACATTGGAATAAGTATAAGGGTTTCGAAGCCGTTCTTTTGGTTTTCTGAACTCACAATCAATAAGCCAGAAGAAAAAACGCAATATTTTTCAAGAAAACCAAAAAAAAAATTCCTACAAACAAAGCCCTTCAATCTCTATTAAATTGCAAAAAAAATCGATAAATTGATTTTATGAGTTAATTTTAGTCAATGTTTTAAGCACAAATAAAACTTAAACAGAAAAATCATTTCAATTTTGTTATTACCTAGTAATAAGAGAATTTCTGAAATTTTTAGTTTCATTTACGATTGAAAAATCGATGGGTCCGGGCCACAGAACATCCTCACAAAATAACCTTTTTTAATTATTAAAATAAATATTTAAAATAACCTTGCAGGGTCTTCCTCTTCTAATAATCCACTAGATAAATATTCATCCAAATCAATAGGTTCCCCTCCTTCTTCCTCCTCTTCTCCACAATTTTCTTCTTCGTTTAAATTGTTTCCTTCTAGATTCTCAGCAATTTTATTATTTTCTGCATCCTCTAAATCTTTTGGAGCACAATTTGTTTCAAAATCAAAGTGATGAGTATCCACCCATTCATCTTGGTCATCTCCAGTTTCAGCAGACTCTTCTTTGATTATCTTAAGAAAAAAAAATAATTAAAATTATAAAACATTTTTTCCCAAAATTTTGCGAAAAAATTTTGGGGTTAAAACTTTTGTAGTTAAATTAGTGGTTTAGTCCAGGCCCGTAGCCAGGATTTTTTTTCGGGGGGGGGGGGGGGGGGGGGGATTTTTTGCGCCAAATTTTTGGCGCCTTCGGCGCCAAAAATTTTTATTTTCAGTGCCGCAGGCGAAAATTTTGAGAATTTTAGAAGGCCGTAGGCCAAAAAAATTCACTTTTTCGGCGCCGCAGGCGCCAAAATTTTGAGGATTTTGGAGCTCAAGAAGCCAGATTTCTTCCATTTTTTGCGCCGCAGGCGAAAATTTTTTAAAATTTGAGGGTTGTAGGCGAAAAAATTTCACTTTTTCGACCATCCTTCTCCTAATTTTTTCCCCCTTTCCCCCATTTCGGGGGGGGGGGGGCTCTAGCCCCCCCCCCCTGGATACGCCCTTGGGTTTAGTTATTAGTTATTTTAGTTATTCGCGCCTCCTATTCTCCTTTAGCGTTCTTTAGAATCTTCATAACACATAATCTGAGCTTATTGCTCTTTAAGCTTAGGCTAGTTTTTTCTGGATTAGAGGTCTGGAACTGGAATTTGCCTGGATTTGGAGGACCTTGATTTCCTATGTTAAAGAATCTGGACACTGTCCGAAATAAATCAATATCAAAAATAAAGGGTCTCTTCAGATTTCCAATCTCTAATCGATAACAAAACCCTAGAATTTCTTACACTTAAAATTAAAGAAAACCTTTTCTTTAGACTCGTCATAACCCATAATTTGAGCACATCTTTGATGACAAGGCACTTGTTTGGTAATTAAAAATTGTTTGTCAACAGGTAAATAAGTACAAGTCCTTAAAATAATTTTTAAATAATTTCAAAAAAAAAATACCCATTAGAATCACTAGCTTTTGCCCAAGACCAAGTTGGACATAAATGAACTAAATGGTCACCAGCTTTCAAAAATTAAATTAAAAATTATTTTAAAAAAAAATAAATTTTCAAACCAGCAACAAATTCTTCGGGTGTAAGAACTCCAGTCTCTTTAAATTTAGATTCTTTAAGTACTGGAGTTAAATATTGACCAACAGCTAGTGCAGCACTTTTAAATTGATTAACTAAATCGTTCATTTAAATCTATGTCTGAAATATACTAAAATCTTTATATTTTTGGAAAAATAGACTAATAACCGGCACTGAAACTACCGCAATTTTGGAGTAGGGGACGACTCAGTATCGCGATACAGTACCTCCGATTCAGTATTTAGGATGCAGATTCTCTTTGCCGGTTCAAAATAATTTTTATATTTTTCCAAATTTTAAATTGTTTTCTTTTGTTTATTTTCTATCATTTTTTGATCAAATTACATTTTGCCCTCCCCCCTCCCCAATCTGACTAATCACTTAGTTAGAAAAGAGCTTTTACAGTTAAGAGAAATTCGTCATTTCCTTTTTTCAAAAATTATTTTTCTAGTAGTTCCCCAAATTTATTTAAAATGTCTTTAAAAATATTAGTTCATTTCATCTAATTTTTTCAAAAAAAAAATGTTTTTAAATTTAATTATTCCAAAAAAGCCTCGCCGTCAATTTCTTCCCTTATCTTTGTCTGAATGGGATTTACATTGTAGAAATAAACGAAAATATTTAAAATTAAATTTGAAAAGATCAAAAAGTTTGGAAATTAATTTATTTAATGAAGAAGAAAATTTGAAGAAAAATAATTTGAATATTAAATTCAGAAATAGAGCTATTACAACAACAAATAATTATTTATTATTACCTGAAAAAAGACAAAGAAGCAATTATCTTTCTGTGGAGGATAGAATAAGTAAGGGAGGGAAATTTAAATGTCTATAACTTGACTTGTAAAATATTTGGAGACTTGAAATTTTGTTTATTTATGCTTAGTAATGTCTTCTAGCTTTTCTATAAATTTCAGAATTTTTGGTTAAATATCTGACAAGTTATGATCAAAAAATCGACGAAAATGGCATTTTTAAGAGAAATTAGAAACATTTTTGGCCATAACTTGTGATCTATTTTACTAAAAATTCTAAAATTTATAGAAGAGTTAGATAACCCTATTAACAATAATCAGGCAAAATTTCAAAGCCCTAGACCCTCAATTCTCCATTTTATGACTAGGCGCGCCATAAGGTTACTGCGCCGAAACGTCTAATAATTTTAAAAAATCTCTTTTCCTGTGTTTTTTAAGTTTCTCTTTAGGTATATCCTCTTCAACATGTTCAGCTCCATCATTTACACCCTTTTATCATCACAATACAATAGCTCAAAGAATTGCCAAACGTTCAAAATCTCTCGTAAAATTGTTTAATTCATTAAAATGTCAACGAAAATCTTCAACAAATAATGAAAAGAATTTTAATTATTTTAACAATAAATTGGAAAAAAGAAAATCTTTATTAAATGAAGACGAAAAGAAAAAAGAAAAACCTTTAATAATTACTAAAAGAAAATCAAAATTAAATTTAAATACAACAAAAGAAGTTAATTGGCAACAATTATACCAATCACGTTTAAAATTAAAAATGAGTTCCACAAAACTTTAATGTGGGGATTCTAATATTTATATTTTTTATTAATGAAATTCTGATTCCTTAGAAATTTTTGTTTTTCAGAATTTTTATTAATTCTGAATTTTGTTTCAAAATAATAAATATCCCATTAATTTTGTCAAAATAACGAAAAAAGTCCGCAACTTTTATCCGCAATTATAATTTTAATTTTAAAAACAGGTTTATTCAAAAGAGAACAAAAAAGAAGAGATAGATTATTTTGGAGAAGCAAAATATCCCATTAATTCTGACATTTTTTTATTATTGCCATTAAAGGGAAAATTAGAGAGAATTACAAATGCGGAAAAAAATTGCGGATTTTTGTAGGCATAACCAAAAAATCCGCAAATCTTTTCCGGAAACTTTTTCTAATTATTATCTAAAACAGTCTGCTTATTTAAAGATTTTATGCACTAAAATCTAGCGAATTTATTTTAAATAATATTAAAAATATGCCCCTATTTAAAGAAATTAATTTCCCTTAACTTGGACACCAAACTCTTGCTTTTATTTAAGGGGCATATTAAAAATAATAGATTAAAAATATACAAAATTTTTAAAGTTATGTTTTCGTGAAAGTTAGAAAGAAATGTTTATATATTTTTTAAAAATAATTTCTTTTAAAATTTTTTCAGCAAAAAAATTCAACGAGTTTCCACAATCGCATAATTCCCAAAACAAATCCAAGAGACTAGAATACAACAAACAATTGCTTCTACTGTCATACCTTTAAATTTAAATTTATTTTATTTGATAAATAAAACAATTTACATAAACAAAATATTTTCTTTTTTGGGAATTTCACACAAATTTTTTAAACAGCCAAGAACTAATGGTCGTTTGTTCCGAGACCAAAAAAGGAAGGTTTCGGTGAATTGTCCCAAAAAAATTTCGGTAAATTGTCCTTCTATAAATCATTATTTCTGTGAAATTATCTCAGTGTCTTCCATATAATTTTTAGTTTAATATTTAAAAAAACTCCTCACAAATAGTAATTCCAACCATAATTTTATAGTCTTCAGTACGTGAATAACGTTCATTACTGAACAAAAACAAAACACAAAGAATTAAAGACAAAACAGAAAGTCCAGCAATTATTGAATGTGTAATCATATCCTTTATTTTAAATTTTTATTTTTGAAAATTTTTTAGAGAAAAACCGATCGATAAAAAGTCAAAAAACGATTGAGAACGGGCGGAAGTGCCCATCCTAGCAAAAATCCACAAGTCAGGACGAGGACAATAAATGTATTTACGTACCACTGCCAAATTGAATTTCGCAAAATAAAAATTAAAACGAGAACTACAAGTCCAATAATCTTTAAAAAAATTTTTTTTGAAAAATTTTTAAAAAATTAATTTTTTTAAATGTGCGCTAAAAATCTTTTTCAACGCACAACGCAAAAAATTGGCGCTACTCTACGTCGTAAAATAAACTTGGCGCACAGTCGGATTTAATCACTATTGAAGTTTAATTCACAACTTACCGCAGAAATTAATTTAATACTCCAAATAGGAATCATTCGAATTCTTGGACCAGTCCCTGCGACCGTCCTTGTTGTGACTGTTCTAGTAGTAACTGTTGTGGCCATTTTTTAAATAAATTTTTCTAAAAGATATTTTGGTTATAAATTTAAATAACAGGAAAAATAATTGGATGAAGCAATATATTTAATAGGAGTGTTAGGTATGTGTGGGTTAGTATAAAAGCACTCAGTAGAGATCAGTCTTGGTCGGCCCCTGGGCCGGCCGTCGCTGCCTGTCATTAACCATTCTTGCCTTTTGCCGTGTTCGGCATTATTGTATTTAGTATTAGGACAAGAATGTTATTCTGTTTTTGTGTTATCGCTAGGTACGACCGCCCTAGGACAAAACAGGAGATGAAATTAAAATTTTGAAAGAAAAAGTACAAGTACAAAAGAAAAGTACAAAAGTACAGCCAAAAATTGATAAAAGGAAGTCCTTTAACAATGATTTTTTGGATTGTAAAAGAGTAATGCAGTCAGAAATTATTGCAAGAACCTATGAGCTGAAAAATTTTATCTTGTATTGAGGAAAGTATTCAAAAATAGAGGGTATTGTGTAGGCAACGTATGAAACAAAATAAAATTGAATGAAATAATGAGAAAATTTTTTGAAAATAAATGTTAATATATTTTTGTCTAAAATATAAGAAATTTGAGGAAAAGACTGTTAATTTTGGAAAAAAAATTTGAATAGTTTTTTTAAATAATTTGTGAGTAATACAAACTATAGTGAAGAAAAATAAAAGATAGTTTAAAAGAGAAATATTTACTAAATTTTAAAATACGTCCAAAATAAATCGTTAAATTTCAAAAAAGAATTTTTTTATATAATAAAGAGAATATTTTTGAGCCTTCTCTAAAAATAAATTCCAGCAGCCATGTGCCCCTTTTTTAAATTTTAGGACTAATTAAATTTTAAAGGCGTATCTTAAATTGAATAATACACAATATAGAGGGTCATAGTGAGTGAAGTGTAATAAATATCGAAAAATCTTTCGATTCTTTTTTAAAAAATAATTTTGTAAGTGAATAATACTCACGAAAAAAATTTTAAAAGAGAAAAATAACATTTTAAAATCACGTCCGAAATAAATCGTTAAATGTCAAATCAAATCAATTAAATGTCAATATTTTTGTTTAGTGTATGTCTTTTTATTTTTTATAAATTAAACAAAAAAAATTTTTTTAATAAAAAGAATGTTTTTGAGCTTTTTTTCTAAAAATATATATTTCAATAGCCATGTGGCAGAAACAAAAAAAGCTTTATGACAGAATAAATAAAAATAGAGAAAAGAGAAATTTATACCAGTCAATAACCAAAAAGAAAATTTATTTAAAGAATGTGTCTTAAAAACAAAAGATTTTGCGGAAAAACATTTGCGGAGTAAAACAAAAATTTAATAAACTTAGAGGTCTTTGATGGGATTTTTAGATAGAAAAATATAATTTATTTTGAAAATAGAGTAATATTTTAGAGACCGAGCTGTAAGGGTCGTACGAGAATCGAACTAATATCTCGAAAACTTTATTCTCGATAACTGCGATTTTCAGTCGAGATTTTGTCTCAGTTTCTAAATTATTTTAATAAACATTCTCTCACACTATGCTCCGTCAAAAATGTGTTTTAAAAAATGAAAAGAAAATAATAAATTTCTCTCTTTTTATTTAAAATGTAGTAAGCAAAGGAAATTTATTTTTGGAGTTCTCAATTTCTTCTGTTAAAAAAATTTAAAATTTAGAAAGAAAATAAAAAATAAAAAGAAACTTTTTGTTAAAAACAAAAACAAATTAAAAAAATATCCACATATTAATTTTTTATTAAATTTGAAATAATCAATAAATTAGAAAAATCTCCCTTTTAAAAATCTCTCTCATACTTTATTAAAAATTTTGACATTTCCTAGACAAGTTATTGTTGACATTAAAGGCAGTTCTCTAAAAATTTAATTTTTTAAAAATAACATTAATCTTTTAATTTTATAAGAAAGTTTTTTAAATTATTTTGTACCAATTCCTTCACTCACCGAGTATTGTTAGCAGGGTTGGGGGCCCGGTCCGAAAGAGATCGAGACGGGCGTCGAATTTTGGCCCGAAAAAGACTCGGTCGGGCCGGCCCGATAAAAATGACTCGAACGTCGGCTGAGTCGAAAACCCCAACCCTAATTGCTAGTTCTAATTAATAAATTCCTTGGATATCTAAACCCAACTCCTCAAAAAATCTCGAACCGACAACCCCCAGAGTTACACAAATTAAAAACTAATATTTTAAATTTCTTTCCTTTATTTAACAAAAAATTAAAATCGAAAATTTCCAAAAATCTTTTAGCTATAAAACTACTTTTTTTCGAAATTATATTTTGAAAAAAATAAAAATTAATTATTACCCAATCCAAGGAACTCCAGCCATTTGTAAAAACATTCTCCATTCAAATTCAGCGTCTTTTTCCAATATATTTTTATTTTTTCCTTTATTTTCTTCAAAATCATGTTCATTTCTAATTTTTATAACCAATCTTTTTAATTTTCTAGAAACATCATTTTCAACATCAAAAATATTCATATCTCCTTGTCTTTCAACGAAAAGTAATATATCCAGTAAAAGACCCACCAAACGGGCATAAATACGACAATAATCGAGTGGATACTTAAAAAAATTTTTTAAGAGTTTAATTAAATTTTTTAAAATTCGTGGGGGAAAATTAGAAAACACTTTAAGTTCCCTCTGTAAAATAATTGAGAGGTTTCAATATCAACAAAAATTTAACAGAAATAAAAAATAAATTCACTAGCACTATTTCATAAAATAACCCAAAAATAAATTTTTAAAAATTTCAAAAAAATTTTCTAAAGGAAAAAAGTCATTAAAGCTTAAAATACAAAAATATTCTCGAATGCCAAAAATATTTTTTTTTAATTTTGGACTTTGAAAAACAAATTTAGAAAAATATATTATAATTGGTAAAGAATATCTTGAAAAACTTTTCAGAAAAAAATAAAAATGTTTCTTATGAAAGAAATTTAAAAAACCTCTTTAGGATGGAAATGCATCAATAAATCCTGTACAATAACAGTTTCCAATCTTGTTGAAATAAGTTCACGAAAATTACCAGCTTCACGACTAACCGAACATAAAATTAAATAAGCCAAAGGATAATTATCCAAATCTTCCATTTTCTCAATTCCAACATTTCTCCCCGGTGTTGTAGGTAATTGATTGAAAGTAGACAAAGATTTTTTGTTATTTGTAATTTTTATTGAAGAAGTTTTGGTTGAGACATCTTGAAATAAATGTGATTGATCTTTTACAGTTTCTAAATTATTTGCGCACAAAACTGCATAATCACATTCTAATAAGGCAAGCAAAAATTGTTTAAATTCTAATGGAAGTTTGTCGTTTCTGCAAAGAAATTTTTATTTTATGAATTTTGGAGGAAATTTAAAAAATTATTAAAAGGGCAGGGTAGCTTGAAATCTTTTTCAATTTTGACATATCTAACAAATTTGGAAAAGGCTACAGAATTTGGAAGAATAGGGGAAAAAATGTCGCTTAAAGGAAAAAGAGCCAATCTAATGAGCCAGAAAAAGAAACCACAAAAAATCTAGTTTTATTTGATGAATTATTTGGATAATAATAAGAAAATGGAGATTATAATATTTTAGAAAATTCCGTAAAATTTAAATAAATTGAAAGTTACTTGAAGTATTTGAGAATTTCTTTAGAGAATTTTTCCAAAGTTTTAAGTAAATCAATGTCAGAATAAGCTTCTTTAAAGTCAGAAAGTATAATACATATCCATTCCCATCTAAAATATGCATTTATTGGCGGACGAGTTTCCAAAATTTCCATCAAAAAATTAAAAACTTCTTTTCGATGAGATTGAAATTGTTCGGAATTTTCCTGAAAGATTTTAAAAATATAGTCGGATCTCATTTATAGACACACATATATATTTTAATTTAGACACGATTTTTTAAAAGTGGGTTGGCCTTTGGATGAGAAGCTAATTAAACAGTAACTCTTAGTGTTAAAATAACCTCATTATAGGATAGTATACAATTTATTAAGCAAAGTGGGCCCTATCTGAAAATAATGCGGCAATCAAATTTTTTCCTTCATTTTTTCCTTTCCATATTTTTCCTTATTTTGTACAGAAAGGTCAGACTTTTTCCCTCGTTCACTTCCAATGAATTTCCCTGTGGCATGTTCATATGTAATTATAGAGAAAGGATTAAAAGCAAAAAATAAAAAATATTACATTTTTGTGTTGTCTGACAGAGAACACGGACAGAACACACGGCCGAACACGGACAGACAAAACACGGACGGACTCGGACAGAACACACGGCCGAACACGGACAGACAAAACACGGACGGACTCGGACAGAACACACGGCCGAACACGGACAGACAAAACACGGACGGACTCGGACAGAACACACGGCCGAACACGGACAGACAAAACACGGACGGACTCGGACAGAACACACGGCCGAACACGGACAGACAAAACACGGACGGACTCGGACAGAACACACGGCCGAACACGGACAGACAAAACACGGACGGACTCGGACAGAACACACGGCCGAACACGGACAGACAAAACACGGACGGACTCGGACAGAACACACGGACAAACAAAACACGGACTAACTCGGACAGACAAAACACACACACATCGGACAGAAAAAAAGTAAATGCTCACAAAATTAAAGAAAAATAATCCTATTGCGTTTATAGTCTTAAGGCACAATTCAGAAATAGAGAGAAAATATAAATTAACCATTTTTAAGAATAAGGAAAAAATGTGATTGCCGCATTATTTTCAGATAGGGCCGCAAAGTGTATCTTATTCAGAGTCGGTTCGAAATTTCGATTTTGGAAAATATTTTCAAGTTTTCGAAGATTTTTCAGCTTCGAAACAGCTCTGATCTTATTATGAGGTCAAACTATATAAATAGAAAAATAAAAATAAGAAATACATGTAAAAATCTTCTAATGAGTTGATCTATAATTTCTTTCGTAATATTGGCACCAAAATTTTGTCTAAGTTCATTTAGAATTGATTTAAGTTGAAAATGTTTTAACTTAAAAAATAAAAAATAATTTAGAAAATACTTAAAAATTAAACGTCAATATCATTCATGGCGGTAGCGTCAAATCTGCTTTCAAATAATTTATCTAGTCGATGTTCATCCATAATCTGACTGACATCGTTTTTTGATGTTGAAGGAAACGAAGACTAAAAATAAGAAATAAAAGATTCTTTTTAAATTCCCAACCTCCTCTTTTATTTTTCTTCTCATTTTTTCGACAAGTCCAAAATTAGCTTTAGTCCAACTTAAATTAACTTTTTTTGATTCTATTGATGAAAGAAGTGATTCAATATTAAAATTCTCCATCTGTGAAAATAAGAATTTCTGAAAATGATTTTAAAGATTTAAAAAAATGAAAAATTAAGTAAAAACAACACAAAAAACAATTTTTAGTACTTATTAACATTTTTATAAATTGGTATTTTGTTATAAATTTTCTTTATTTATATCAATTTATTTAATTTCAAAATGAAAACTAGTGTAAATTTTTGCTAAATGCATACAATTTTATTTTTAAATTACTTTAAATTTGAATTTTTAATGTTAAACTTTCGATTCCAACCTTCAACTTCATTTATTCGATATTTTTCTAAAAGAAAAGAAGTTGAGCGTTATTTGGAAAGACAAGCAAATGATCAATATTCACGCCGTGCCAAAGAACATTCTTACAGAGCTAGAAGTGCATTTAAATTGCTGCAAATTAATGAAAAATTTAATTTTATAAAACCAGGTAAATTTTTAAGATTTATTTTAAATGGTTTCTTGATACATATACGAATGCATTAAAGGGTGGAAATTTTAATGAACCTTAATTTCGGCATTGATGTCAGTTACTTTCTAGAAAAATCAATGAAATTTGAAAATCCCTGGTCTTGATTTCGGATCCAATTCTAGGATAAAGCCCATATTGATAAGGCCCAGATAAAGCCCATATTGAGAATTTATTTTTATTTTAAACTCTGATTTTTTTATCTAAATTACGTAGTTGACTTACAATTTATTTTTATTGTAGGTCTTGTTGCACTGGATGTTGGGGCAGGTTTTTATTTATTTTAAGGCCTCCTTAATTTTCTTTCATTTTATCAGCTCCCGGTTCGTGGTGTCAAGTTCTGAGTGAATTAATCTTCCCATTAAATCCGTTGCATTCAAATCAAACTGAAATTAACAAGAATGGCCTTCAAGAAAGTCTGGATGGTTACATTTTGGGAATTGATTTACTTGTAAGTTTTTGGTGGGAATTTAATTTTTGTTGTCTTTGAACTTTCTGTTTATCAATTTTCCCTCTTTTAACCATGGCTATAAATAGTTGGTGCTTGTTATATACCCACATTTAATCTTTTCTGATTGACTTATTGGCCATGTGTAAAATGGAAAAAATTGGGGAGAAAAGAGGGGGCATAAATTAAAAATTACTTAACTTTCTCTTTAGCCAATTTCGCCAATCGATGGTGTTGATTTACTTTGTAAAGCAGACTTTCTTAAACCTGCAACTCAAACAGAAATTATTCGAAGGCTTCAAGGAAGACAAGTTAATTTATTATTGAGTGATATGGCTCCAAATCCTATAGGTTTATTTTTTTATTTTTTAAATTAAAAAAAATTTTTTTAAAGGAGATTCTAGAGTTGACCATTTCCGTATAATTCAACTATGCAAATCATTACTAGATTTTGGAACAAAAGAAATTATTGACGAGAAAACAATTTTAGCAAAAGATGGAATATTTATATGCAAGGTAGGCAAATTTTTCTTTAAAAGATTGCCATTTGTATTTTCTCCTTCCCTCCCCAAATTTTCCTCTTCCCTCTTAAAATTTTTTTTGCAGATTTTTGATGGACAGGACAGAAGTGAATTAAAAAATAATTTGAATGACTATTTTCATCAAGTAAAATTTATAAAACCAGATGCAAGTAGAGACAACAGTTCAGAAATATATATTTTTGCTTCGGGATTTAATAATGACAAAAGAAGAAAATGTAAAAATGATTAAAAGTTGTTTTCTGTTTTTTTTTGTTTTTAAATAAATTTGTTTAAAAAATAATTATTTTTAATCTCTTATTGGTTTGATTACCCCGAATCTAATAAATATTTTTATTTTTTATATTAATTCGGTTTTTGCGGACACTTCTTTTTTTGCGGACACTTTTTACTACGGATAATTAAACAAAAAATTGTTTTTTTTCTATTTAACCTGTAATAATGACGGTATTATAGTTTGAAAAATTCAAATTTCAACTTTTGTTTTTCCGTAACAAGTCAGTTTTTTGTGGGGTGTTTAATTAAGCTGATCACGAATCTGAAAAACTTTTTTGGATAACTTCCATGGTTTTATGGCCACTTAAAATTAAAAAACTGTTAAAGATTCGTAACATTCAACTCATTTTACTTTCTGAATTTCCTTTGAAAACATTTAAAATTAAATATTAGCTAATTGTCCGCTAATGTTAAAAATTGTCCGCAAAAATTAAAATTTATTTAGATAAGAATTTAACCATTTTAAATGTCTGAGGAGGCTTCTCAATTGGAAAAAAATGCTGAAGAACTTAAAAAACATGAAGAATTGCTTTTACGGAGTAAAGTGATGGAACGAGTAAATAAAAAATTAACTTCCGAGAAGAATGAATTGACACGCAAACTTCACGCAATTAAAAGTTTTAGGCGTTAGTTTAAATTTAATTTTTATTTGGCCAATGAAATTTTTGGTTTGGTTGGGTTCCCTTCAGGTATGTCTTGGGTTGGGAAAAAATTCAGGTCGGGTTTTCAAAATTTTCCTTGGATTTGATAGCGTGTCAAGAAAAGTCCTTGTTTGGGGCTTGGGTAATCTGAGACATCTCTGTTCCCTCTTTTTAGATCTTCATTTCCTTTGTTTTTTACTCATGGTTAGAAAAGAAAATATTATTTAAACTATTTGATAGCTAATTTTGGAGGAACTATTGATACAAAATAAAAAATTATTTTGAGGTAAAATAAAAGAAATAGACAAAAAATATTGGGGACCAACCAAGCTATTACCAAAAAAATTCTTTAATTTTATTTTAAAAAATTACTTTTTAAGCGTTACAAGGCTGTATTAAACTTACTTTGGAGAAATTTCGCATTCTCGCGTTAAATCCAACACTTTTGGCTATTTATTCGGGACCTATTCAATTGGGTGGTTTTCATTGGAAGCTTTGTGCTGAACGGAGGTTTTATTTATAGAAGGGTTTTTTAATAAAAAATTAAAATTTGAAGTGTTGACAATTGGTTGGGCCTTTATCTTTGTATTTATGTGCCAAAAAGTTGTCCGGAGGAATGGGAATGCCGTGTCAATTTGTTTGTTTTTAATTTTGTATTGCTAAATTTAACATTTTTTTTAACTATATCACCAGAAATTTCTGAAATAATTTATTGTCTCTGTGGTGTAGTTGGTAGTAGTTTAGACTTTCTCTTGAAGGGTTGTAGGTTCGAATCCAGTCGATGAAAAATTTCTTTAAACTTTTTTTTCAAAAATTAATTTAAAATTTAGCACTTTTTGTATGAAACATATAACTGATGTTGATGCTTGTATTCACAGAAGTAATGGGAAGCCTATTGTTTTTTCGAATGCTTTGGGCCGTCGTGGAAGGAGCGGTTTTGCTGACTTTGTTGGAATTTATGTAAAAAATATTTTTATATTTTATAAAAATTAAAAAATAAAATTTTAAGCATTTGCTCGATCCTCAAAGCGGTAAATTTTTATTTAATTTAATTCTGAATTAAAAAAAATATTTAATGTGAAAATAAAAGATTATAAATTATTAAATTTACGTTGGGATTTTAATTTAGTTTTTTCCATTCTGGGGTTCTTTCTAAGGATGGGTTCTTCCTCATTTTAAAAGCAAAAGACTCAAGAAGAATCAGATAAGTCGTAATTCTGAGGAAGGTAGGGGGAGGAGACCGACCCTGGCTAACTTCTCTCACTTTTAAAAAATCGGAATGGTATTTAAATACCAGAATTTCTTAAAAATAACTATTTTCGGATTCCGGTAATTCTAACATTAAGAGATAAATGTCTGAGAACAAAGAAGAAAAAAAAATTTTTTAAGTTTAAATTTTTATTTAAAAAGGTTTTGCTGATTTGCAAGATTGTGTTAAAATGGGTGTCAGTTTTACTATTGTTTATTCAACTCAAACTTGAAAAGAAAAAAATCAAAATTTGAAAAAGTTTGGAGATCTCACTCAGCAATTCTTTTTTTACTTCTTGCCTCAACTTTCTCTTAAAAAATTTTATTTATTTTTTTGTTTTGGGTGCCTTTACCGGAATTATTCAAAAGATTTTTTGGTAATAGTGTCGTTTCCAGTCCGCATTTTTCCTCCCCGGTTTTTTACCCTATGTTTGTACGGAATGGTCAAATTTTCCCTTTTCTTCCATCAAATTTGCCTTTCCACATTTTGCCTAAATACAATCAAAAAGATTAATTTGTGTTATTTAAAAAAGTATTAGAGTAATGAGAAGAATCATTTTCCCAATTAATGAAAATGGAAGACTGTTGTTGTGAGACGAAAATATGAAAGAGGCAGACAACCATCAAAGAAAGATGTTTGGATGATTGGTGGCGTTGAGAGAAACACTAAGAGAAACACCAAGCTTTTTGATTGTTTTTAGGCAAAATATGGAAAGGCAAATTTGATGGAAGAAAAGGGAAAATTTGACCATTCCGTACAAACATAGGGTAAAAAATTGGGGAGGAAAAATGCGGACTGGAAACGACACTATTACCGATTTTTTTGTTGTTTTAATTTATTTAAATGCAAATAAGCATTCCGGTCCTTTCAAGTTGTTTTTTTAAATTTTATTTTTGATAAATACATATGTAAATCTTGAAATATTTCTGATATTTTTTGTCAGTATTTAAATTCAGATTAGGGGGATTTTAACACGTAAGTCTCTCAGATTCGCCGACTTTCGGGGACGGTGAACCTAGTATCTACCTTTAACAATCTTTATTTACATGTTAATCATATTCTCTTCCCAATAATGTACTCTTCCCAATAATTACTTTTAGTACATTATTGGGAAGAGAATTGATTTTAAAAATTATGATTTTTTTTGGTTTTTAGGGGTATGAGTTACTTCTAGTTTTCAATCCTGACCTCCATACTGTGAAGGAGAGTTTAAGTTTTACAGAAAAGTTGGTTAACTTATTTTCCTGTTTGTTTTATTCTAAATTTCTAAAAAAGCAAAAAATCAAACAATTTATCACAATTAAAACAAATATAAACAAGATAGGAAACAATAAATTCATTTATTTACAATAGACAATAATATCACTAGATATAAATATTAATCCCTCTCACATCCCCATTTATTCTTCAAGCTCCGGCAGCGTCTCGGTTTCCACAGGAGTCACCGTCTCAGTATCCTCTCCCTCCTCAATTTCCCCATCGTCTTCCTGTGTCTGCCCAACATCCACTTCAGCTGTAGTCGACTTAACGTCTTCCCGTGCCGTCTTTGCGCTTTGTGCCTGCTCAACATCCACTGGAGCTGTAGTCGACTTTCCGTCTTCCTGTGCCGTGTTTGCACTTTCAACATCCACTTGAATCGCCGTATTAACTTCCGGTCCATACTCCGAGTCTACTGTAGTTATCACAATACTTCTTGGTCTTGTCGATTTTCCATCTTCCTGTGCCGTCATTGCGCTTTCAGCATCCACTTGAATTGCCGTATTAACTTCCGGTCCATACTCCGAGTCTCCTGTAGTTATCACAATACTTCTTGGCTGAAAAAATAGTTGGGATTTATTTTTCAAAAAAAGGGGGTTATTACCATTTTCTCCTTTTTTAGCTTATTTTCATCTTTCTTCCTATTGAAGAAAAACCACCCCGCGTTTGTGACGATAAAGCCAACCAGAAAAAAGATGAAGAGATAAATCCAGACAGGCGAAGTTGACGACTTTGTTTCAGTTGAAGGAGCTAGAGTTGTCGTTTCTGTTGCAGTCTCTGAAGATATAGTTGGACACTCACAAGGAGCACACGTTTCAGCCTCAGGTTCCGGTGTGGTAGTAGTTGTTGTTGTTGTCGGTGGCGGAGTAGAAACAAAAAGCAGCTCGTAGTCCGGTCTTTCCTAAAATAAATAAATTTAACAGGGCTCACAAATTAGACGAAGAAACTCACAAATTGGACGAAGAGATGACATTTTTGCCTGGCTGGTGTACCCACAAGTTTTTTACCATTCAACACAACAGACGCACTCGCTGGAAGTAGGCTGAAGACGAGTAGACGTTCACCTTTCAGATTGTCGTTTGTGATGGTCCATGTTTCTGGGGCAACGAAGGGAGCGGACCTTGGAACGCATTTAATTTTGTCCACAATCAAGGGTGCAGCAGATGAGTCGAAGGTTTGCTCATGAGTCAAAGGTTTGCCTCCAAAATTCATCGTGAATCTTTGTTCATTTTCTATCTCTATATTGACGGTCTTATCCTCAGAACCATCACTCTTGGCTTTATCCTTCTTGCCCGGAGTCGCTTCGCCAACTGAAAGAACAAAAATACAATACAGGCATTTATATGTTCGAGTTTTATTTTACCTAAACGGGTGAACGCATAGTAATCATCATCAGTCCTGGTCCAAGAGACTTCGAGTATCGTCCACGGCATGCACAATCCACACGCCTCTTTTCTCTTACATATTCTCTCGTGAGTATAGTGTGGACCCTTGCTGAGCCTTTCGACATCCTTGTTGTTTTTGCTGTAAACGAAGGGCATTCTAAAAAACAGGGAATCAAAATTTTTCAATAAATTCAAAACCTACGTGTTGTTAAAGCTCTCCTGGACTTTGGTACCACTTCCAAAGCATTGACCTCCTTTGTTCCTCACTCCAGCTTTGAACTTGATCCTGTTGTTGTTGCTTTTGTTCCTGCTGAGAAGGTCCATTATGCATGTCTTGCCGTCGATGTTAAACTCACTGGAATAGAAAACAATTTACTAGACTTACAAGAAACCCTTAAAAAAAGCCAACTTACATAAAGTTTTTGTCGATATAAGCCTCACATGAATTTGGGAAGCGCTGCATGTACAAGAAAGAGTTAAAGTTTTCCTCGTTGGCTATTATGGTGTAGTTGACAAGCGTAACATTGTTTCCAATCTTTTTGTGATTGGCAACTCCGACGATTTCCTCCTTCATCTGTCCAGGCACTTCACACACAAGTAAGGTTGCGATGACGAGCAGCAGCAACAACAGGGAGCACAGCGTTGACGATTTACTTGTCCCAGGGCCGGTGTCGAGGTAGTAGACGAGCATTAAAGTGTTGTTTTAAGCGTAAAAACGTGGTGTTTTAGACTTTAGGATGTTTACAATGGTTGGAATTAAGGAATTTTGATGGCTTTTTATAGTGGGCTTTTTAAGCTTTTTAAGAACTCATTTTTCATTAAGATTCCAGACATCTATAGAAAACTCCCTATAAAAATTCAAAAACATCCACCGATCTATTTCCTAAGCTCTTAAACTCTTGATCTATCCAATATTTTCGACAAAAATTTATCACAGTAAATTATTCATTCCCCAGATCAACAAATATCAATGATTCACTTAAATTTAAATTTATTGTTTTATTTGAATGGCACGCATTTATTGGCGTATATATTGAATTGAAATTTTTTAATTTGTCTTTTACAGCTCCAAAAACAAAAAACAAAATTTATTTCCCTCTTAAAAAATATTAATTAACATTTAATAAGAGAAATATGTTCAATTTTCTTTTTTCTATTTTGTCTATAATTTTCATGATTATTTGTCCAAGGCCCTCTACTTTCATTTGCATAATAATCCATTGGATAATCATTTAATTTAATTAAATTATTATTTGATAAAATTGCTGTAGAAATTTCGAAAGGAGTTAATAAAGGTAATTTAAATGTGTGCCCCCAGTCAATTGAAAGTCTTGGACAGGCTATTTGGACCCAACTAGAAATTAAAAATTTTTTTTGAGTGAAAATTAATTAAAAATTACCAATCTATTGAATTAAATTTATCTAATATAGATCCAAATATTTCAGATAAAAGTATTTTTATTGGTTGTTTTCCACTATTTATTAATTGTTGTTCAATAAACTTGAAGAAAATTTAAAATTTTTAAGGTAAAAACAAAAAATTTTTATGGAATTTTTATAGGGAAAATTTTGAAATTCTTCTAGAAACCCTTCTATTTTTTATCAATTTATTTAAAAATACCAACTTTATTTTTCTTGTAAAATTAGTGAATAAATGAGAGGTCCCTTGACTTTAACAATTGATGTATTTTTCGTTAGACCCTCCTAAACTCAATCCCAGTTATTATGAAATTCATTTCCCCATTCCTATAAAATTTTTTGTCTATTGTTACTACTTTTTTATCGCCAAAGTTTCCCTAATTTTAAGTTAAAATTTGTTATTAAAATCTCAGTTAATCTCATTATCAGACGATTACCCCTTCTAGTAAATGGTTGAGATAATAAATAATTACTCCAAAGGTTATCATTCGAAAAAAGTATCAAAATTTCTTTTTCCTTTTTCTTCCACAAAAATTATAATTTCATTAAAAGCTTCTCCCCTCCCCCCTTTCTTTTCCTTATATAAATATTTAGTAATTCCATAAATTACCTCAAATATTTTTATATTTCCCTGTCTCCCCAAAGTTCCAAGAATTAAACCAATTCTTTCTGATTTTCTAGCAATTTCAATAGCTTTTTGCCTGTTTGAAAGTAACATTTCAAAACCATATTTTTCAATAGTAAATTCATGTGAATAAGGATTGTATTGATATGCTGGTATTTTTGGATTGTGAATCATTATTGATTCTAAATGGAAACGGCCATCACCCAGATAACTTTAAAAAAAATAAAAAATAATTTTTTATAAATTATTTGTGGACAGAAATAGTGTGTATTTTCTTTCTCATCTCATTACCTCAATTTTGTCTCAGGATTTAGCGGACATCTATCCTATCCAATTTATTATAAGTTTAATTGAGACAATTGAAGCTTGGGACATGTAAATAAATTGAAGGGAATCTTTTTTAAAGTCAATCTTTCGGACTATATGAGAGTCCGACGGTTTCTCCTCACATAATTAATGCAACCCCCCCCCCTCTCCCCTCTCTTCAATTCAACCATTAAAAGCATTATTTTAACTCCCAAATCTTCCGAGCTCTTCACTCTATTATTAACTAAAAATAAATCCTTCCTCACATTATAGCAGAAACATCATCAGGCAGTTTAGGCGATGTACACCCCAAAAGTTCTCCAGGACTAAGAGGATTAGCTTGAGGTATAATTATTTGAAAGCCATCCTTTTCTAATTGTTTTTTGGCTGCCTTTTAAATAAATTTTTTTAATTTTTTAATTAAAAAAACTTGTAAAGAAGCAATAAATTGTATTGTGCTAACTAAAGCAATTTTTAAAGAATTTTTGTTTGAATTAAAATTTTGTTTTATTGTATCATAAAAATGTGTTATTTGTATATCTATATTGACAAAAACATAAAGTAAATGAATTCCAATTGTGTGTTGTATTGGGACCTTTTAAAAAAAGAAAAATTATTTTTTTTAATAAAATTTTGTTTAATAAAGCGGGAAGTCACAAAATAAATAAATAAAAATGTAATCTTAAGCTTAGTTGTTTCTAGAGAATAAAAAGAAGTCCTCCAAAACCCCTTTATTTTTCCGCAATAAAACAAAAATTATGTTGGAGAGCAACGTAATGAGAGCAACATCCAGCTCTCCGAGTTTGAGAGCAACTCGGTAATGCTCAGTACTACAGGTATCGAAAAAATCGAAAAAATCCATTTACCCGTACACTAATCCCAAGGAACAAAAATTTTATTTTAGAGTAATTCTCTTGTTGATCAACCTAGAATCTCAAAAATAATTAAAAGAAATCTTTTGAAAAAAAATTCTATCAAATTTTCTTTTCCTCATTTACAAATGCATTTTCTGCTGTAGTGACTGACCAAATCATTTTGTTTAAAAACCCAAACTAACCAAACAACTATGTGCATAATGTACAAGCAAATCACACCCCAAAGCCCTAGCCGTATAATCATCTACACAACAAGCCCCATAAGTAACATCCCCCAAAATTATAAATTCAACATTTTGAGTATATTTTTCTAAAATATCGGCAATTAAACAGGCAAACATTGTTAATCCTTCAGGCATTTGGAGAGCAACTGGAGAAGAAAAAAACAAAATTAAATGAAAAATCCAATCATTCCCAGATCCAGAAAATGGACTCGAGGTGGGGAAGACTAGTTGGAAATAAACTAAACTTCCGAAAATTTATTCGGAAATTAAATTTTAAAAATTAGTCACTAACCAGTTTTGCTTTGTGTACTTTTAATTTTCCATATAGTTTTTGGAATTTCAAAAGAATAATTTTGAGGTAACTAAATAAAAATTAGAATTAAAAATTAAAAATAAATTCCAAACAATTTTTAAATCCTTTATTAAATTTGGATTTTGAGAAATTTCTTCAATTTCTTGTCGTTGTTTACTTCGAGTTGCTAATAAAGATGAAGACATTCTTTTAAATATAAAATTTAAAAATTATAAAAAAATTATATTCTTTATAAGAATAATTTAAAATTTTGTTTAAAAACAATTTAAAGAAAAAATAAATAAAAATTTAAAAATAAATAGACTTTTTATTTTAATTTTAAAAATATGGCAATATTAAAGGAAAATATAAAAATCTAAATTTAAGAATTTGACATATACAAAATTAAAAATAAATATCAATTTAATCTAAAAATGAAAAAAACCCTAGCAGATTAGATATATGTGTGTATAACCCTTGATTTTATTTATTTAATAAATAATTTTCCCATAAAAAAAAAGAAATATTCATAAAAATATTTATTGTAAAGATTTTAAAAATTAAATTTCTCATTTTAAGAATTAATAAAAAATTATCCAAAAAAAGGATTCGAACCTCTTTTTAATCCCAAATAAATTCTACAACACATATATCTCGCTATACCTAAATTCTACTATTCTAAATATAATAAAAATTCTATTTTTGAGCAATTAAAATTTAAAAAAAATAAAAAATAATTAAAATAACTAAAAATGTTGAGACTTTAAACAATAAAAAGCCGGATTAATTGTTAACAATTTTGGTTCCAATTTTGGCCAGAAATTTTTGTATAATTTTGCAGAATTAAAACCAAAAAAAGCTTCAATTAAAGGTCGATTGAAGAGTTGAAGTCTGCCAAAAAAATAATTTAAAAAAATAAAAAAAATTCAAAAAAAAACTTGTTTCCCGTCGCTGAACATAAAAATTTATAATAATTTCGACGAAGTAAATGAGGCCCTAAAACAGCTAGGCCTAAAAGATAACTAGAAAGTGTACAGAAGAGAAGCACATCTCCACCAGGAATTATTGGTAAATTATTTGAACAAATTAATTTGTAATAAATTAACTAGAAAAAAATGATTAATTTAAAGAGTTTATACAAAAGAAAGGGTTCTAAAAAAGAATCATAATTTTTTTGGTCCTTGAAAAGATTAAAAAGGACATTTAAATCAAGGGAAAAAAACAAATTAATTTGTTTTTGTAAATTATTTAAAATTATTTAAGCGACACCATTTAAATTTTCAAAAATGATAATACTCTAACGAGCTCTCAAAAATTTTTAGAATGTTTAAAAATTAGGCAAGTAAAAGTATAGGGATGTCAAAATAACAAAAATACCCTCTTCAATATTTACATAAAAATTGTTTCGAGTTTTTCAATTAAAAAATCAACATCAAATAAAGATAAAATTATCCTTTTTTTAGTCTTTTTATACTCCGAAAACGTTTTTTATGTAAACAAGGTACTAAACCCCACAAAATGTTTCTCAAAATTTTAATTAACAAAAAATTTAAAAAAACCTCAATCATTTTCCAAAATGCATATAATGCCAAAGTATTGTTTTGCCAAAATATAGCCATTGAAAGAAAAGAACTCAAAGCAATAAATAAAAATTGTTTTTGTTTTAAGAAATTAATGGGGCGAGTAATTGAAGTAAAAAACTTAAGAAAAATAATTCTTTTAAAATTTAAAAAATAAAAAAAACCTCAAAAAGTAAAGGCATTGAAGCTAGAAAAAGAGGAAATTTTAATGTATTTTGTTGTTTATTAAACAATTTGTAAATATTTAATAAAGTAAAAGATGCAATAAAATTTCTTGTTGATATCTAAAAAATATATAGAAATTGAAAATTGAAGTAAAAATTTTCATTTTAATAGCTCAAAAAAATGCTAGGAATTCCAAAAATTGAGATTACATTTACTAGTCCAACTATTCGAAAATTCAAAAGACCTACAACCCTAGTTACTAATATTCGGCATGGTTCGGTATCTACAAAAGTATAATATTTTTATGATTATGAAGATGTAAGGAGTTTGAAATATTTCAGATTTTTTGGTAGTACTCAAAAGATTTTTTTAAATTTAGATACCTACTCGAACAAATATTTTTCTGTACCTTTCTCTGAAAAATTTAATTAGGTCCCTTCCCCTGTTATAATTTTAAAATTAATTTTTAAAAAACCTTTATTGCTCGTTTAAATCTCTTCCAACAACCAATTTCTTCTTCAGGTAAAAGGCCATGACTATATTTCAATAATTTTTGAAGAAAATTTGAAGATTTTGACAATTTAGAAGAATATTCAGAATGTAAAGAAATAAAATTATTTTTTGAAATAATTAAAGAAATTGCACCAGTTGAAAATCCAAATAAAATTGATTCAAAAAAATTGATTGGATAAATTAATTTGCGTTGTTCTGCTTGACAAAATAATGCTTCGGAGGCATAAAAAGAAAAATAAAATTAATTTTAAAAAATTCAGAGAAAAAAAATAAAAAAATTTTTGTGACAATGAAATATTTTTGAGAAAATAATTTAAACTAAGGTTGTCACTACTGGTTTTAATAAAATATTAAAAATCGAAAATTTGTAAAAATGAGTGATTTTTTAAAAAATTCTAGCAAAACAAAATAAATATATACTGGTGGGTACCGATTAATAACCTGTAGTGAACAACTCTATTTAAAACTTTAAAAAAGAATTTCTAAAATTTAATCTAGACTTCAAAAATTTCCGAAATGAAAAATATTTAAATTTAAAAACTAACCAAATTTAGCAGATAAGGAAGAAGCAAAGCTCTTCTTTGCTTAGTTTCAATCCAAACCGTAACTAAACAAGTAGCAAATCCATTCAAAAAAGAAAGTGTTGGCCAAGTAACAAAACCAAGAAAACGTCTAAAAGTGCAAAACCATAACATAAAAAGAATGCAAGTGCAGACAATAAATAGAGAGGAACGAATTGTTTTGAAAACAAAAGTTTTCCATTCGATTTTGTGTATTTTTCCTCTTTTGTCGATTAATGATTTTAACTAAAAAATTCTTTAAAAAAGAAAAATTGGAAATATTGAACCTGACAGACCCCATATTTTCTCCTCCCCGTTTTTTCCCTATATATCTATCAGGGATCCCGCCGACAAAAAAACAAAATTCCCGATTTTCGGGAAATCGGGATCGCGGAATTAATTCTATTCCCCCTTGGATGGAAGGAAAACCGAAGGAAGAAGTCTGACCATTCTGCAAATATACGGGAAGAAACTTGTGGAAAAAGGGGGTCTGTCAGGTTCAATATTATCGAAAAAATTAATAATTTTTTAAAATTTACAAAATATAAAATTCCATAAGTTTTTAGAGAAAATAATGTACTGGGCAATAAAGCATCATAAATAGCTAACAAACAATTTGGATTCCAAGTATGACTAAAAGTTGATTAAAGAAACAAAATTTATTTTTTAAATTTTTTAAATTTATAACCTGCCTTATTTCATAACATTCTGCTGAGCAAAGTTTAAAACCCAATTTTCCTGCCAAAAATTTACTTAAAATCATTTTTAAAAGTTGATGAGAAAAATTTAAACAAGGCAAGAAAAGGAATAAATTAAGGCAGTTGATGTCAAATCAAGGCATCGAATGATATCAAAAAAGAATTTTCTTTTTCCCCCAAACTATTTTATAAGAAAATATGATGAAAATCTGCAAAGAACATAAAAAGTACTAAATTTATACAAAATTTCTAAAAAGTTTCATAAATACTGTAGAAAAAGTTAGGAAAATATATATATAAGGTAGGTGATATTTTGGATTGAATTAATGGTGAAGGAGAATAATTATTGATTACCAATACATACATATTTACTAGCAAGTAAAAATATAAGAATAAAACAAACGCAATATACTTGTATATCAGGGCTGGAGAATTTTGAATTTTAAAAAGCGGAAGGCGGAAAAAACGGAAGAAAATAAAAAAAACAGAAGCGGAAGACCCAAAAATAAGACAAAATTCGGCGGAAGACGTAAGCGGAAGAAAATCCAGCCCTGATGTTTATTAGTTTTTTAGGCCAAAAATCTTCAAATTTTAAATTTCTTTAAAATCTTCTTAAAAAAATATAGGACAACAAAATGGAACAACAACAACAAAATAATATAAAAATAAACTCGAGAAAACAAAGAAATGATGCTATTCCGGTTGAATTGCTTAGTGATGTATTCAAATCATCCAATGTTTCATTAAAAGAATTTAAAACGTCTTCAAGACATTTGTGGAAAGAAATTTATGAGCCGCTCTCTCTGCCTTCGAGTATCAAGAGTATGGATGAATTTAAAAAGAAAGTTAAGTATGTAATTACGTATTTATTCTAATTAAAGGACCTTTTCCTTTCGAATGTGACACCCCTCCAATTGAGGGTCGCTTTTTTGAATGAAAAATAAAATGGCCACTTTTATTTTAATGGCCTTCCTTTTATTTTTGAGGAATTATATGTAGTAATTGCAAAATCTTTAAATAAAATTTGAATTTTTTAAATTATTATTTTCCTTATTGGGTCCTCCCCAAGGAGGTCAACTTCAAAATATTGACAATAAATAGGAACGGATACATACATATTTTGAACAAAAAATTAAAAACTAACCACCTCAAAAATAATTTTCAAGAAAAAAAAGAATAAAAAAATTATCCAAGGTTGATAAATAACAAGACAGCTCGTGCTGTCACAAAGCACTTCTGAATGCCAATTAATGTTTAGATTTTTAACGGTTTTAAACCTAAAAATAATTTTTTAATTAGGCAAGTGATAATCTTCAAAAAAATGGAAGAGGGTGGACTCATAAAATATTGGCATAAAGTTGCTAAAAATATTTTAACATCTTCTGGAATTGTTTATTCTCTTGTAGGAGAGAGCTTTAGAAAAATGAAGGTAGAAAATTATTAATTTGTTAAAATAAAACTAAGATAAGTAGTAAATGCAATCTAGTAGTAAATCGACAGATAGTCCTCTATCCCCTCAGTTCCGCCGATAATTTCCACTTAGCCACTTTCTCCCTCTTCCATTTTTAGCGCCGCAGGCGAAAATTTTCAGAATTTTGGAAGGCCAAGAAGCCAGATTTCTCAAATTTGTCCTCAGATTGGGTATAATTTTTGCGTTAATTTCATTGAAAAAAACGCAAAACGCAAAAAAGGCCAAAATTTAACGCAAATAACGCAATGCGCCCACCCCTGATCGGTACAATAAAATAGTTACGGGTTAAACAACCCTTAACAGGGTGGACCCGCCGTAACGGCATCTAGTTTGCCCTTTTGTGTCTTGCGCTTATTTGGCCCCGCGTCCAGTTTGCCTGCACTCAGCTGTTCGGCTCTCAGTAGCCTAGCCTGGTCTTAGTAGTTGCGGCGCTCTACTGACCCTAACTGAGAAAAGTTGTGAGAAGAAAAATATGGGTACGGCCCACTTAGTCGCGCGGCCACTTAGTCGCAGAGCCATAACTTGCTTTAAGATTTCCGAATCTTTCCAAATTTGGTATTAAACGATTCCACTCATCGAGATAAAGAGATTGGTACCAAAATCGATAAGGGCCAGAAACTTTTTAGCAAGTTATGGCTCTGCGACTAAGTGGCCGCGCGACTAAGTGGGCGTGTCCCGAAAAATATGCCCCAGAAAAAGATTGACTGCCGAAGACATTCATTCCTCTTTTTATTCTTATTTTTTGCAAACTTTGTTTCCATCTAAAATCAATAAATAACCGTTTAATAATTAACTAAATTTTTTAGACCTTTATTTGATTTAAACCTTTAAAGCTTATAAATATGACCGAACAAAACCAACTGGGACAACAGGCACAAGATGTAATTTATTTGTTAAACAAAATTTATCTAAAAATTCTTTTTTTAATTTTATCAGTCTGTGGACCAAATAGTTGTGGGTGCAGCAAATCTCTTCAAAACATTAATGGACGAGAAAGAGCAACCGCTTATTCATAAAATGCTTACGCACATAGAATCTCAGAATAGCACAAACCGACAATTGATTGAATTGGCTACTAAGCAGCTTGAGTTGGCTACTAAGCAGCAACGGACGAATGAAGCAATGATAGAAGAAGTCCGCACTTATTTGCAGCTTCCGGCTTATAAAGAGACTTCAGGTTTTTAGTAAATAATTAAATGGGACCGAAAGTCATCAAGTGTTTTTTTATTATGCGTCTGTCCGTTGAGTTTTGAGATTGAGGTTCATACTTGTACCATTTATCGATTTTACTTTAATCTAGATATTATCTTTTGCAGTCACTAAGTGTAGCAAGTGTAAAAACTTGTCCAAGACTTAACTTTAACTTAACTTTTTTCTTAACTTTCATAGTGTGAGATCTTGCGGACTTTACGCCGAGTACCTCATTCCAGGGTGTAAACTTATTTTTTTGACCTAGTCCACACTCCATATTTAGAAAACTAAATCCGTTTTTTTCGGCTATTTTTTTAGTTTCTACTGAAATACAATCCTTCCATTTTTAGCTTTATTTTGTCGCTTTTATGAAAAATTTTTTTAAAATTTAATTTAATAAATTTTAGTCAAAAAAACGTTAACGAAGAGCAAAAGTAATCCATCAAAGCTAAGCTACAACGAATTCAAATGCGAGGATTGTGGTGTTAAGTTTGCTACTAAAAAAGGTTATGATCAACATTTAGGCACTAAAAAACACAAAAAAGCTGAAGAAGTCAAGAAACGTCAAAGAGAGGCTGAAGAAGGGGAACAGAAAATTAAAGGTGGTGAAGAACCTGAACTGGAGGAATTTGATGCATCAGCTCCTTCGTCTTCAAAAATGTCTGCTCGTTAATTTGTTTTGTTGGGATTTTTTGGACTTGAGGCTTTTTAGTTGTTTGGGTTATTGATAGGTTTGTTTTGAATACAAAATTTTTCTTTAAAAAAATCAAAAATAAGCTCAATTTTATTTGACTTTTTATTGTTAGACTTAATTTTATCTTTTAAATGATTTTAAATATTATTACTCATTTCTCTCTCAAAAAAAATTTCTTTTTTTTATTTAAAACGATTCTTTCAAAAGGCATTGATTCTCTTATGCTTTTTATGTTTTCTTCTATAAAAAATCAATTTATTTTTGACTTAATTTCTTTTAAATATGAGACTCATTTTTTTATTTCTTTAAAGTATTTATATACAAAAATCATTTTAAATTTATAAAAATCATAAATTTCAACATTCCAAAAAATTTTTTTCTTTAATTTTAAAATGATTTTTAAAAAGGCATTAAATTTAATTTTCATATGTCTATATTTTTCTAAAATATAAATTATTTCAATTTACATAAATTATTTTTTAAAATGTTTCCAACAAAAAAATATATTCTCATTAATTCTATTTTTTAATGCAAATATTGTAGCCTCAAAAATTTTTTTCTCAAAAATTCCTCAAAAAATTTTTGGCTTTTATTTTTGACTTTTTGTTAGTTTTTTTTTTGAAATATTTTTTTGTTTGTTTTAATTTATTGTCGTGAAATAAAAGATATTTTATTTAATTTTTTAATAAAATCATCGGAGGTTTAATTTGTTTCGAAAGAGGCTTAGGAGTGGCTAGTTTTTATAAATAACTGGCTAAAATTAAAACAAGATTAAAGGAATATTTTTTGCTTAAAAGCCTGACATGACATTTTAAAATGTATAAATCTCAAAATATTAGAAGGTTTGGACTGGTGAACTCTCAAAAAATTTAAATTATTTAAAGTTAAAAATCTGGATATGATTTAGCCTTAGATTTTAATCCCGAATAATGATCCGAATCAAGAAAAATAATTTTTCATTCAATATTAAAAATTGCGGCCTCGCACCAAATCGTCCTGTTTCTATATTTAATTATGGTGGCGAGAGAGTGTATAAAAAAAGAGTTTGGAACAGATTTAAACAAAATTTAAACGTTTTGCCATTTAGTTAATTATTTTAAAACGAAGCTGCTTTTTAAAGAAATTTTTAGAAAAAGTTTTTAAGTAAAATTTAAACAAAATTGATTTTTTACCATTTAGGCTTATTTGCCAAATTTGCTTACCATTGGTTTATATTACCCAAATCTTCTATAAATTGTTTTTATTAATGTTTTCTTCATTATAAATTTTTACAATTTTTTTGAGAAATTTCATTTGTTCAAAATTCTTACGCATTATATATTCTTTACTATTTTTTCACATTTTTAGAGAAAAACAAAAATCTTAAAAATTTAAAAATGGCTCCACCGTCGAATAAAGTTCAAAAGGTGATGGTTCAACCCATCAATTTAATCTTTCGTTGCTTGCAAAGTCGTTCTCGCATTCTGATTTGGCTTTACGAGAATGTTACTTATCGCATTGAAGGATATATTATTGGTTTGTTTTTTATATAATGGTTAATTTGTTTTGGGTAGGGCAAATGTTCTTATTGTCTAAGTACCTAACTTCGGATTTTTAAAAATCAATGTCGTAAATACTCAATATTTTGGTTATTAATGAACCAATGTATTTGTAGGTCATAAATTTTCTAGTTACACATGTAGAGGGTTAATGCATCGATTTTTCTAGGAAAACAACAAAGTTATTTTAAGAGTACCAATTTTCTAAAATTTTTAATAGTAAAGAGCAATTACTTTTCAGGTTTCGATGAATATATGAATGTCGTCGTCGACGAAGCTGAAGAGGTTAACATGAAGTCACTCAATCGTCACAAATTGGGGCGGATCTTGCTCAAGGTTTTTTTGGAATTTAAAGAATACCATTTTACAAATTTAATTTTAAGGGCGATAACATAACGCTTATTCAAACGATCCAGTGAAGCTATAAGATCTCGAATTCTTCTCGACTTCAAACAAAATTGTTCCTTTAATTATTTGGCAATGGAAAAATGTTTAATTGTTCTTTTCGTCTTTTAAAGCCAATAAATATTTTGATTATTTTATTCTGTCATTTTATTTGTAAGGTTCAATTTTTATTTTATACAGAGAAGAAATTTGTATATTTTTATTTTTCGCTTTTCCATACACTTAAGCTTCAAAAACTACGAAACAATTCCAACATTTCTTTTTAAGATTTTTTTGCAAAATTCCTCGAGCTAATCTTGAGAAAATTTTATTCAAAACTAGGGTTCGATTTGAGAAAACGGGATTTTTTTGTTTTAGTTTCGGATATCCAAAAAATTTCCTAGATTTCTAACCAGAATTAAAAATTCCTAAAATTATACTTGATTTTTTGAAAAAATCAAAGATACCAATTGAAAAGGAAATAAATTTAGAAAATTAAACTCTAGTAAGAAATACACTCTTCCCCCATAAAACAAATCTTTTTTATTCAAAAAATAATCTAAAAATAATAAAAACAAAATCAACAACCTAAAGCATACTTCTTTTCTTCATTAATTAAAGGACTTAAAATTGGGTCATAAAAATTACTGATAGCCAATATATTTGGTTCACGTCCCTAAAAATTAAAAAATAAATTTTTAAAAAATTCTCTAAAAAACCTGAAATTGTGTATACATTTCCCATTGCGATTTTAAAGAGCCATTATTTAGCCAAACTTGTTTTAATCTGTTTGCTGTTGATAAATTGTTCCCTTCATTATCAAAAGTTTGATGTACATCTAAGGCTAATGCCTAAAAATAAAAAGATTTTCTTTTTAGTGTTGAAGATATTTAGATAATTGGAGTTTTAAAATAAAAATATTAGTGCTGTGGACGAATCATTATCTCTGACGTTGTAGTTAGTAGACCAATATATGGGTCTGTATAAATTTGTGAATCCTGTGAACTAGACCGGATCATGAGCGCTAGGTATAGAAAGAGGACCCCAAGCCGATCTACTCCAATTTTATAAAGTTGAAATGACCATCCCCATTGAGACTTTATAAAAAAAAGTTTGCCGAGTGTACTTTGCTGATTAAAAAAACTTTTGGTAATTTACCCTTATACTATTATAGTATTATCCCAAATTTTCCTTTTTTTAAAAATAATTAAGTTAATAAAAAATATCCAAATAAAAATTATCAAAAAGAAATTTCAACAAACCTCACACCACAATTTTCTGTAATACATACAAGCATTTGAATGTGGCACAAAAATAGGTATAAAAGAGCATGGATGGAAGTTGTTATGTTCAATAGGGAATGGAAAATATTCAGCATAAATTTCTTTGTAAAGATCCAAATAATATTTATCTCTAAAAATTTTTTTAAATTTAAAAATTAAAAAAAATTCTAACTGAAATTTTTCCAGTTCAAATAATGAAAGGTCATAATCTGCCCAGAACAAAGTTCTCCAAGTATCCCAAAATTTTCCTCTTGCCAATGCTAGGGAAATATCTTGAGCTTTTTGTAATGTTAAAAGATGACCATTTTTCTGAAAAAAAATTTAAAATAAAATAAAAAAAAATATTTTTTACCAAATGTGGACTACTCATTGAAAGAATCAATTCAGGTTTGGAAATAAAAAATTTAAAAAATATTTTTAAAAAATCTCTAGCATCCCATTCTTGACTGTACATTGCATGTGGTCTAGATAAATGCATGTAAGGAGAACGAGTTAATAAAGCATGGACAAGCATGCCTACCTAAAAGAGAATAAAGAAAATATTTTTAAAAATTTTTTCAATAATTTTAGAAAAAATTAATTTCTCCTTTTCAAATAATAAGTAGAACATTTTTGATATTTTTTTATATTTTTACAAGTCTAATGCTCATGTTAGTATTAGGGCTGAACATGACTGGTTTTAAAACCGGAATTTTTGATATTTTTTGCCAAAAATTAACCGTTTTTATAAAATTTTGAAAACCGAAGAAGGAAGATTTGAGAAAATGAGCGAAAGAAAAATAACCAAACGATAGGAAAAAGTTGCAACTATAATTTTATGAAGAATTACACCACCACTAGCAGCAGTACCAAAATTTAAAAAAATCCTTACATTTTCAAGAAGATCTTCCAATTCTTCATAATGTAACATTTCATCTTCTTCTTTTATATTTCCAACCAACCAAACTAATTTATCCAATCCTTTATTTTCATCTTTTACTAAAAAATCAAAATTAAATTAATTTAAAAATAATTATAAAATATACATCTCCATATATTTGCAATCCACCCTTTATCAACTTTTCCGTCTCTAGCAAAAGCATCAAGATAAAAGCGACCAAGATATTCATCTTTAAAAAATGGGAAAAATTAAAAAAATTAAAATAAAATTTACTGGTTGTTTTGTCTGTAACTTCATATATTCGAACAGAAGGATGACAACGTTCTAATGAATCATCTGATATTTCCTTAAAATTTTAAGTTAAAGAAAATTAAAATAATAAAAGTAAGTTTACGATAAATTCCTAAAACATTTACCTATCATTAAACCTATTAAAAATCTATTTTTTAAAGGAAGACAGGATTGTAATATGGCCATCTGTTTCACAAGAAAATACATTGTGGTGTCCAATAATATTTCAAACTGTCCTTAGAATCACAAGAATCAACCCCCAAAGGGAATCTATCCCATTATTCCAAAGATAGGGCTGAAAAGAAGTAGGGCTGAAACGGATGCCAAAGTCTTATTTAAACCACATTTTTAGGCATATGGTTTAAACCCCAAATAATAGTGTAAATCAAAATAAACCTTAAATTCAATCCCAAGAACAAATTGAATAACAGTCAAAATTTTCTCAAAAGTTGGCCAAACAGGAAAATGATTCATTAAATCAAGAGTATCCACACTTTATAAAAATTTTTTAGAATTATATAATTAAAAAAACCCATGAAAATGTTCAGCTTCTCTTCTACAAATATAAAAAAGATCGGAAGTACGTAATTGTCCAAAGGTTTCTATACCCTCTTCTTTTTCTGCATATTTACACCATTGTTCATAACGTTCGATAAGTACTGGACGTAAACGATGGTACAGACTAAAAAATAAAATTTTTAATAAAAAAAAGTTGGCTTTCTATGTATAAATTTTAATTTAAAAAATTAATTAATAAAGAACCCAAAATGCCCCCAAATTCAATTTAATTAAATATGCAAATTAAAATACGCAACATTAAAGCAATAAATAATGAAACTTAGGAGCATTACAAATCAATTTTAAATAAAGAATTCGGATTAAATTTGGGCGCTTTGATGTTTTTTTATCATCGAAATTTCTCCCGTCATAAAAATCTTTTAAAAAATATAAAATTACCCAGCAATAAAATCCCTCAAAGTTTCGGGATTTCCAATCATTTTTGTAGAAAGTTGGTGGTGAGCAGTTGATCGAAAGCCAATATGCTGTGAAAGTCGTTCACTTAAAAAATTGTTGAAAATTAAAAAATTAAACAAATTTACATACTAAATACTTCGTAATTCTTCAATAGTTAATGAATTATTAAAAAGATGATCATTTGAAGCAAAAGACTGAAATTAAAAAAATAAAGAATTAATAATGAAAAGGTTAATTTTAATTATTTTCCTCCGCTTGAGGAAGCGGCCCATGGTCCGGCTTACTCTCATTTATGCCCAAAAGGATTATGTCTGAATGAAAATAGTGAAATATCGGCTAGAAAATAGTCCCAGCATGTAAATTAAACCTCAACATTAAATTTTATTTAAATTCCTTTCTGCAAGTAATGAGATTTCGAAAGAAAGTAAATAATTTTCGGATAAGAAGAAAAACCCTAGGAAGATCCCATAAAATTTTTCAAAATATTTACAGATCTAGCAATCCAAGAATCCCAAAGTTCCTTCTTCTGTTCTCGAGCATTTGAATATTTTAATAAATCAAAAAAAGAAGAATCATCTGTACTTGCTTTCCAAGGACCTTTTTCTGGATCATTTCTTTAAAAAGAAAATTTTTTATTTAAAAAATTAAAAAAACAAACCCAACAGAAAGCTTTTTTAAAATTTTGGGAGGAACGTGTTTAAGTTGATTTCGATCTTTTATCATAACTTGAACATTAGCATATCTTGGATCAAGTAAAAGACTTGTTCTAGAAAAAAGAAAATTTTAATAGGTATTTTAAGAGTAATAAAAAATTGATTTTGGATGGGTCCTTTCACGTACTAGTGAAAGAGAACGATCGACGGATAAACGAAAATAGTCTCGTTATACTTAAAACTCCATTCAGAATTTAGATTAGAAGACCTTAACTAGTACCTGAGTGGAACAACCCAAAAATATTTTTTTGTAAAAATTATAGTTTAATGTCATTCCCCTTTAAATTTTTCATGGACAAATTCAAAGAAATGTATAAAAAAGTAAAAAATAGAATATTTACATACAAATATCTCTTTCCATGAGTTCTAGCCTCATGAAGAAGACCTTTCGTCCAATTTTGTTCTTTTGCGTGGAAGTTATTATTTCTTGGATCTGGTTGAAGTCTTCATAAAAAAATTTTTTAAAAGTTAGGAAAATAATTTCTAAAAATAAACCCAATCATGTCCCATTCAAGTTTCAAAAGTTCTACTAAGCGGCGTTGCCAAGGATCGATTTTAGCCAGCTCTGATTCTGGTATTCTCTAAAAAAGATTATAAAGATTTTGAAATAAAATTATTTAACGAGAAATAGTCAAGACTGCAGCATTCTTTTTCTCTTATTTTCATGAAAAAGGCGAAACTAACTGGAAAATGGAGGGGGGTCTTGAGGACTTTTTTTGGCTTTTTTTTTCTTTTTTTCGAGCCCGATTAATAATAAAGGGTTAAATTTTTAATAAAAACAAGGAAAACAGAAATAATTCAAAAAGTAAGTCAAGAAGAAAATTCACGCATTCTTCAGTAGTGACCAAAATAAAAAATCTTACTCTAACAGAATCAACAATAATCTGATGTTGAGCTCTATCAGACATTTCATTAACTAACAATTTTTCAATTGCCTAAAAAATTTTTTAAAAATTTTTAAATTAAATTTAAAAAATAACCTCAAAATCCTTTTTCCAATCGGTAAGACTACATTCAGGCCAATCTGTTAACATTTTTAATTGAACGGAGGAGAGAGCAAAATAACCATTTCCTTCATCTTTGAGTAATGGAGATAAAACTTTGTCAAAAGTAAATAAAGCATCTTTTTGTTTTAATTCTTAAAAAATTTATTTGATTAAAGATAGCAAATAATTATATTTTTGCCAAAAATTATTTTATTTAAAGGGAGGGTGCTTTTCTTAATGATTTTAGGAAGGAAATATGAGTTTTGCGGTTGGGTTTTAAATCCATTTAGGCAATAAAAGAGTAAGACTAAATCCCAATATTTTAAAAATCATTCCCATTTAAATCACCGATCCAGACAATAGTAAAATTAAATCAATTTAATCCTTTACTGTCGATTTTGTAAAAAAACAATTGCAAGGAGCAACTCCTACATGTTTATTCTGATTCAAATTTCACAGATTTAAGCTGTTCCGGGTTGCATATTTTTTTGCCAATTAAGTGGCGTGCCTCGTTTAGGTCTTACCGGGACAATCCTACCCTTACTAATCAAATTAAGAAAAATTGTAAACCAAAGGCTAGGCCAATTGTCTTTACTCAAAAACTTAAAAAAATAAAATTTAAACCTTCTTCCAAAAAATCCACATGTTCTGCTAGAGTTGCACTCATTTCAAGAATATATTTTACAGTTCCTTGATAAAATTCATCAGCTTTAAATTTGAAAAATTATACAAAAAAATCTTTTAAATTTTTATACGCAATCCTGTAGAAATTGGAGGCCAATCACTATTAGATTCTAAACTTTCCAACAATACATTATTTTGCGGATTCTCATCTGGTACATTTGGCAATCTACAAAATTAAAAATAAACGGAGGAAAACAAAAATATAATTACACTATATAAAAAGCACTGTGCGGACTTTGATAACCATCATCGTTTAAAACAATCCAATTAATAGCTCGATGTTGGACAGTTGTATGCAAACGCCTCCTAAAAAGGTAGAAGTGATTTTAAAAGAGAATAATTATGTACATATAAATAGGAGATATGACTAAAACTGAAGACAATCTATTCCTAAGCGCTTATCTAAAATCTGACTGCAATAACTCGCGGATTACCAAAAAACTAAGATGCGGCTTGACAAAAAAGTTATACTAATTAAATAAAAATTAACCTTGTCACCAACTCAATATTTGATCTAAACAAAGAAAAACGCCCAAAAGATGTACAAAAACATCGCCGAACACTACTTGAAAATAACAATCCAACAGGCATATATACTCAAAACTGGAAATAAAAATTTAAAAAATCGATTCAGATAGATATT
Organism: Meloidogyne incognita; assembly: GCA_036172945.1. Taxonomy (NCBI): domain Eukaryota; kingdom Metazoa; phylum Nematoda; class Chromadorea; order Rhabditida; family Meloidogynidae; genus Meloidogyne; species Meloidogyne incognita. The sequence continues at coordinate 4,434,802 of JARQAC010000010.1, forward strand.
TAAAATAAAATTTACTTTTTAAAAATTGCGAAACAACCAAAAAAAAATTTTTTTATTTATAAATATTGAGCATGCGAATTAGCTGAAAATTTGAAGAATAATCCAAAATAGATTCTCGCCATTCAAATGACATGCTTCGCTTTATAATCAACTCATGTCAGTGCCACTATTTAATTCAACACCAGAATTACGCGAAATTTATTTAAGCTTTCCCAAAAAGTAACCTTTTTTAGTTTTTTGACTACTTTTAATGGAGAACGATTTAAATTATTCGATATTTATAGTAAATATAGGTCCTGATTTTATTAAATCAGTATACAACATAAAATAGTCGAAAAAGGAAATGATTGTGTAAAATCAAATTTGTTCAAGGTGATAAAAAATGCATAAAAAAGCAAAAATTATACAATAAAAGATATAAACAAGAAAAAATAAAATTGTCAAATATATTTAAAATTCTAAACAGATTGACTAGAAAGAAAGTCTGTGAAAATAAAAACTTTAAAAATTGAGGTATGACTCCCTTTTAAAATTTCCTTTAAAAAATCATCTGGAATGGCTATGTTAATAATATTTTTTTATCTTTATTCATTTTTTATTTGATAAAAAACATCAGCAATCTCATCAAGCAATGAATGTTTACTATAAATTTAATTATTTAATAAGGTTAAATCACCTATATCACTAATTATAGGAAATTCAGACTAATTATAGGAAATTCAGACTAATTATAGGAAATTCAAACCCAAAAGGTTGTCCTGGAAAAGGAATAACTAAGGACAGAAACTTGTTAATTACTTAAAAAATTTCCCGAAAGTTTCAATCTTATGAACGGGAACCCTTTAAATATTAAAAAACAAACATCAGAAGAGCAAGAAGAACTTGTTGAAGGCGCTAGACTACAATCAGATGGATGATAAACTTCTGGTTCTGTTAATTCAGAAAGTAAAGAATTTGGTGCACTTGATTGGGATTCCTTTAAATTCAATTTAAAAGTTGAAGAAAAATTTTTTTTAAACCTTTCCATGAGTTACTGAACATGGAGAATGTTTTGTAGAAGAAATACATTCCCCGATAGATTCAACTTCTTCATTTGATTGAAAATCAATTATGGGAACATTTTGTTGAGTAATTTGAAGTCTTTCTGATTCTTCTTGCAATCCTTTATTCTCTTCAGGTATTTGATTGTGGAGAACATAAGAAGATATTACTGGAGTGCTACTATCAGAAGGTCCACGAATTGTACTACTCGTTTGTTGTCGAGGATGGAAGAAATCAAAATCTTCAAAAGTCTCTTCAGTCTGAAATTTTTTTGGGTTTTATTGAAGAAAATTATTTTAAAAACCTCAGGCACAAATCTTTCAAATTCTTCCTCCTTTTCAATTTCCTCAATTGAATGTTTCAAATTCGAACCAACACAGCCATGTTTTGCACATGTTTTAGGGTCTGGTGTACGAAGTGAACAACTAAAGAAAAAAATTAAAAAAATTAAAAAAGAAAAAAATTAACTGTTGATGAACACTTGGATGTCTTGATTGTGATGTCACTCTTTGACGAAAGAAAAATTTTCGGAAATGTGGATCATTGAACCTATTTTAAAAAATCAAGAATTTATTTTTAAGAAAAAGGTCGATAGAACGTCTAAATGTGAATATCATCAAAACTCCGAGAAATGATTGAAGTGAACTATTAAAAGGGAATACGGTTAAAAGAAATAAAGTCATCAAGAAACAAAAAAACCATACAAAAGTATCTTTTTACAAAAAGGACATGCCCAAAATTTTTAAATTTTAATAGAAAAACAAAGAAAGCGAAAAACAACCACAGATTAAAATTTTAAAAGAAAAAAACCTTGGATCATCATTAAACTGTTTTTGTTGTTTTGAAAGTAAAGCTTCATTTGAATCAGACGAAGAACAAGGCATCTCATTATCAGAAGAAGTAGCCAAATCAGTACTATTTTCTCCTCCTGATTTATTTACATTTAAATGTTGTTGTTGTGCAAGTATTAATTTTCGATGTTTTTGTTGCATTTTTTCCAACTTTTCCATTTCCTTTTGTGTTTGTTTTTGATTTGTGACTTTAATGAACTGTTCAGCAAGTCGAACATCAGAAGAAATAGATTCATCAATACAACGAGTGACAACAAAAACCTAAAATAAATTCATAAGTTGAAATTCATTAGTTAGTAAGAAATACACGGTTACTACTATTGGCGATAAGTGACAAATTTTATTGGAGTACAGAATAGTAGTGATGGGTTTCTGGGGGTTGTCATAATGGAACGAAAAATAAGAACTGAAGAAATTGGGTAAATAATTAGGTATGCTGTCTAGAACATATAATCAGCGATAAAAAGAAAATTAAGAGATGATAGTGAAAGCCATAGAACGAGTTGAAAAAAACCTGGAGGTTTTTTCATCAAACCCAATTTTCCTATTCTCATAAATAAACAAAAATTAAAATACCTTAAATGACACGTCAATATCTTTGTTCTTATAAGCTCTATCAATTTCCTGAACACCAAAAACACCAACATGCTCGTCAGACCGTCTCAAAAGACAAAAAGGACCATTTGCATTTGGTCGATCTATTGTTGCTTTTGGAACGAGTGGACCATCTCTAGGCTGTGACATTCTTCGAGTATTGTATAAATCTTTAACAAGATTTTTATGAAAAGCTTCACGAATTATTTCTTCAATTCCATAACGAGGACTATAAAAAACAAAAAAGAAATTTAGAATTTTATAAATATTACGCAAGTTTCTCGTTTGGGTAAATTCCACGAAGCGATTCAGTTGGACAGTGAACATCCAAACCAGGAGGTTTTTCCACTATAATTTCTTCTTCATAATCATTTTGAATTGTATCAAGGCTAGAACGACATTGTTTCCTTGGAGCTGTTTGGTTGTTTAATAATTCAGAAGCACAGCCATCTTGTGATTGCCAACCTGGAAATATTAGCTTATAAAATACAAAAAATGTAGAGTACCTTTCTGTTCAGATTCAATGAGTTGTCTACAGGGAGAACGAGCTGAACCTAAAAATACAGAAATATATTTAAATTTCTAAGTTAATTTTGATCGGTTCATTTTTGGGGCTTCGTTCCTTTTTTCCTACCATTTTAGAGAATTTATTTCCTGAAAATCCGGACCCTGTAAATAACTAACGTTTTTTTGCAGTTCCAGTTATCCCTCCTCCTTCATTTGTTATTCTACTAACAAATCGCATTGAACGACTCTTTTGTCTTTCTTCCTTCTTTTCATCGCCAGATAAACATTTTTCATGATTAGATAATGTAGGAGAAAAATGTTGGGTAGAAATTGAAGAATCATCAGCAATTGACTGTTTTTTGCTTCCACTGCTTACAGAATCTTCAAGTTCACTGTTCTTGCTGCTAATAGATTTTTGATGGTCTACGCGTTTGAAACAACGTCTAACAATCATAGAATCAGGATATTGATAAGCTTCATCACCTTAAAAGTGAAATGAGCCGAAAATGAAAGGAGAAGCAGTGGGCGTTTATTCAAATTTCAATATGCTTTAGTTAGGAATTTTCTAACTTAACTCCCTAGCACTCAAAAATTTATCAGATAAAATTTACCATGAACATATTGCCCTCCACAAAATCCAGGACAAGTAAACATTGTATTAAACCAAATATGTCCAACTTTCTTTCTTTCTTGCTTCACATTAAATAATTTTAGACGAGATTTTTGAAATATATCTATTCGTATATCTCCCTCCAAAAACACCCTTTTATTTGAAGGAACTGTCCAACCATAACATCTTCGAGAAATACAATTTTTGTCCACATCAGATTGTTGTTGATCAAACTGTTCTTCTTCTACTGAAGCAAGAGGGAAACGTTTATATAATTCTTCTTCTTCTTCATATTGTTCAGCATTCAACCACATATCACTTCCAAGAAATACATCAACATCACCACAGGCAACTCTAACTTTTAATGCGCCTTTTGAAAATGTTCCAGAAAGTTTTGGAGGGCGTTCCAAATATACACCAACAAGCTCTGAAATTGATTTTTAATTTAAAAATTAAGCTGATGTGAGGGTCAAAGTGCTTGCTCAAAAGTTAAATAAAAACTGAATACAATTTGGCTAACCCAAAAAATTTAAAAATTACATACCACAACGTAAAGGTATGTAATTAAGTTTGCGTTCACGCAAATGAGCAAAGTAGTAAACATAGCGGCGTTGTGAAGGTATTGTGACTCCTTTGTTGTTGTGAGTACGGATAATGCTTAAAAAAATTTTTGAGAAAAAATATAAAGTAAGTTTATACAAAAACGTAATGAGTACAATTATTCCAAAAATGTAATTAATCCTTAGCTAATAAAAAGGAAAAAAACCTGTAATAATCCATATTTTGTCGTGGAGTTCGATAAAAAGAAATATAGCAAAGATAGGCACAAATCATTACACCAGTACGGCCCTAAAAATTGAAAGGAAAATTTATAAATATAATTTAAGGCAAAAAATTGAAGGTATAAAACAACAACAGAAAAAGAGCCCTTGTCTTGAAGAGATTAAATTAAAACTTAAAGAGACTAAAAATCCTTCCAAACCTTTCCAGCTTTACAATGTACAGCAACCACATTTAAAGGATCAGCCTCCAAATATTCATGCACTTCTCTACAAAATGGTGCCATTAATTCAAGACGAGGAGGGTGATGGTCAGTCATTTCAAAAGAAATTACACGATTGTGAAAATTGGCAGGATCGTAAACATATTGACCTCTTCTTTAAATTTAAATAAATTTTTAAATTATTTTAAAGAAAACTTACAAATTAAAAACTTTATAATGACCCGGATGATAATGCTCCAAAAATTTGACTATGTGAGTCATACTGTTTCGGTATAAGGCTTCCTTGGTTTCTGCTGGATAGCCCATCGCAATTATACGATCAGTTATATCTGGAAAAAAATTAAATAAGAAATTTTTGATTTGATTAGGCCGCAAAGGTATAACTTCAAAAATGGGCCTTTGATTTAAAAAAAGTAAAAGAAGACTAGGGGCATTTCAACTTAAGGCTATTTCTTACATTAATCTAAATTCCCTTTAATATTAACAGAAAAATGTAAAATTTTTATAAAACAAAAACAAACATGTGAGATCCAAATTAAACCCGTCCATTTGATAACGACGTCTATTTTGTGAAACTATCGTTCTCAAAGGAGTACAAAAAATCTGAGAACATGAAGTAGCAGCACAATTGAGCACAGAAGGTAATTGATTGGAGCCAAGAATGGAATGAGATGAATTGGAGGATGAACTTTCGAGGGTAGTAGAATCACTCGGGGTATTATTAGAGACAGTTGAGGGCGTATTTATGTCAACAATCTTAAAAAGAATTTTTGAAAAATTAAGATATCCAAAATTAAAAATTAGAAAATGAGAGGGAAAACTATAAATCAAAAATTATAAATCGTCTGAAAATTACATTTTGTTGTCCTTGAATTTTGTTATTGTTGCTACCCGGGGCAATTTTTACTTGCTGTCCAGAACTGCCTTCTGAACCTAAAAATTATTAAATATCAAAAAATTCTAATAGGAAACAAAAACCTGCAAAAGAAGACAAAAGTGATGGCGTAGAATGTGCTTGTCCTTGAAGAGCAAGGAAACTACCCGGTGAAGCTAAAACAAAAGAAAATTATATTTAAAAAAATAAAAGCAAACCAGAATCTTCACTTTCCTTTGCAGAACGTGAAAAAATTTTTGCAGAAATTCCTGAAGGTTTGCTCCCAACAAGGAATTTTCTACCGGGTTCAGTAGCATTTAATGAAAGACTAGAAAATGCAGTAATTGTTGTAGATGGAATAATAGCTTCTGTTGCAGATTCTGTTGAATTTATTGTCGAAGTTGTTCCAGTTGATAATTGGATTAATTCTCTAAAAAAATATTTTTATTTGGCATCTGTAAGGAAGATAAAGCTTTATTGTGATTTTTAACCTATTTATCCAATTTAATTTTGGCACTCAAAATCAATGTTTATTTAAAAAAATTTCACTTAAGTGCAGGTTACGTTTCGGCTCCACGTCCGAGTGACCCCTTATTTAATTTTTCAAGGAAAAAATTTTTTAAACAAACTTTTTATTTAAATTTGATGTCCCACTAGTTTCAGTTAATATACTCATTGTTGGCGTGCTATCATCATTTGAAATTCGACTAGGCACAAAATTTGTAGGCTGAAATCGATCAGCTGAAGAATCTAATGTTGCAACACCTGAGGAACTAGCAACACTGTATTGATCAATTGGATAGCTACCGCTTGTTATATTGGATGAACTTGTTGAACTTTAAATGATAAAAATATTAAAATTTTGAAAAAGACTGGAAATTAAAAATGTTATTTTCGATTAGAACACTCCGTGAATTTTAAAAATATTGAACATATTAGAGATCGAGTCAGACATGGGCCTGGGGTTTTTCCCGATACAAAGGAGACATGACCCATGCATTTTAGAGTTTAACAGGGGGCTCCAGGACCAGGGCCGTAGCCAGGAATTTTCGGGGAGGGAGGGGGGGATACGGTCCCGACCAGGACCACACGCAAGGGATCAGTCCCATGCCACGTTCATACCAAACTTAAAACCAGGCTCCCATTTTAATCACGCTTTTTAAATAACGGTTTGGCCATAATTCCCCTTAACGAACCCTATTAATTAAAAAATAATTACAAAGTAGTGCTAGAAGAACCAAAATGTTGTAGCATTTGACCACTATTACAACTCATTTGTTCCATTTGTAAAGAACCACCATCACCATAACAACAATTCGACAACTGATTTTCAATTGTAATATCCGATACAGAATCAACAGAAAAAACACAGGGTGTCGATTGATTTGTTAAAGAATTATCTTTTTGTTTTATATCTTGTTTCGATGAGGGGGAAAGGTTTTTCTGGGTGTTTATTTGGGTAGAGGAAGTTGTTGTTGTTGAGGCAGATGAACAAGGAGTGTGATCATGCATTGTATAATAAAAGATTTCTGCAAAAAATAAAAATTATTCGAAATTAGGTTGAAAATTTTGGGGGAGAATAAACACGGATTTCGGCTAAGGCATATAAAGACTTCGTGATTCAACCGTTCCGCCTAAGATTTAAAAACCAAACGGAATATTCATAGCCTATGAACTAGGGTAGCACCCCAAGCCTTCGGAGCGTGAGCGCCAGGTTCCGGGGTTTGCCCGGGATAGAGCCTTAGTGGTTGGTGTCGGGGTTTTTGCTTAAAAATTCGTCGAAAGTCGGGTCGAGGTTTCGGGGGACGGGGTGCTAACCTACTTTAACTAATCTTAAAGGGAAATGAATTTTGAATAAAATCTGGGATAACACTGAAATCTAGCACCGAAACGGACTGTTTCCGTTAATGTCCCAGTACTGTTCAGTGCCAGAATCTAAAAAACTTTTAAATTGTTCATAAAAAAATCAAACCTTTATTTAGATCGTTAAAATTAAAGTTGATTTGTTTGTTTCTCCATTCAGAAAAATATTACATTTTAATTGAAATATGCAATATTCCCAAAAGGAGTAAAAGAAGAATTTTGTTGCATTTTAATATAAAATATTTAATAAATTTTATCAACAAAAATTTTCAAATAAAGATCTTAATCTAATTAAAAAGAAAAATTGATAAAATAAAATTTAAATCAATAAAAGAGAAACCAAAGAACGTTTAAAAAAATTGCCTTAAAATTTTCTGCCAATTCCCTTTTAAAAATAGAAATAAAATTACGTCCAAATCACAAGACGTTATAATATAAAAAAATCGCCATAAATCTTTTACTACTTTCTCTATAACCATAAATTTGAATAGTATATAAAGTAGCTGAAAAGGGATTCTTTTTTTAGTAGAAAATGTAAGTGGCACTCACACGCAATTATTGATTAGTGCGACAATTTCCGACACTCTCGTTTCTATAAACTCAAAAATATACACAAACACGCTTTTGGCCTTCTTTTCTTTTTATCACATAATGGTCTTAGAGTGTGGTAGTTAGTAGCAGTAAGTATATATTTTTGGACTGGCTTTGAAAGAAAAAAAAATTGGGGACAAAAAAAAAGAAAAGAAAATTGAACGGAGAGACTATAGACCAAAAAAAAAGAAGCGTTGAAAGTGACGGAAAGAGAAAATAAAGGAATTGCCGACATACCAAAAAAAAAAAAGAATGAGTTTAAGAATGATGGTCCCCCCTCTTGCTATCTATCCTCTTCAGATTCCGCTAAATCATGTGCTAGTTTTTTTTGGTAAGAGAGTGAGAGAGACCAGAGACCACAGGCACGATTATTCTCGTATTACACACATTTTCATTTAAATATTTTTTTATTTAATCTCTTCTCATTTTCTTTTTCTCTAACACAAATGTCTGGAAGGTTTTCTCTTTCTTTTTTAACTTTAATATATTTAGTGACAGCCACCACCCATCTTGTCAAACAAAAATTATTGACTTCTTTTTGCCTTTTTCTTTTCTTGTGAAGACGTACATGTACAATTGACATTTTTCTAAAGACTTTCTGAGGCGGATTTTCTGAAATTTTTTTTGATTTTGGCTGGAATTTTTTTTTAATTTTTTTGGTTCTTTAAAAATTAGCAAGAAAAAAAATTTGGAAGAAGACAAGAGATTAATTCTCCTCAACAAATTTTTGTAGAAATTATATTTCTGTCTGTAGAAGCTACTTTAATAATTAAAAGGGAGGACACAAAAAGAAGAAATTGAACAAAAAAAATTATTTTAATTTCCAACAATTAAATATTAACAAAAAAAATTTTTTTCCTTTCAATATCAGATTAAAATAAAAAAAGAAAAATGTACTTTTATAATATTTAGAAATTAATCTTTCCAATTTTATAAAAGAATTTTCAATCAATGTTTAATCTTAAAAGCGTTTTTTATATTTAAGAGAATTTATTTCCTACTATTTTTAGGAAATCCGGTAGAAAATTTATATTTGTGTAATAGAATTTTAAAAGGAGAAAAATTAATTTTTAATTAAAAAAATTTTTATCTCTATTTTAGCTCAAATAATATTTGGTTGAAGTTTAAGAATACCTACTATAGGCGGACTTTACTATATTCTGAAGCTGAAAAATTTGTACCTTATAATGACGGCAGATGTCTCAATCCAGTAGATAATCTTAAATACTTAATTCTGAGGTATCTTGGTGTTTGAAAGTAAAAGTAATGTCCTGTTGTATAGGAGAGAAATTTATCAAAATTAATTAACCCCCCTCAAAAAATCGAAAAAAACAAAATTTCAAACAAAAACTTTTTTTAAGAATAATTAAAAAATAACAAAAAGAAAATTAAATTAATTTATTCATCAAACTTTTTTCGTTTTCCCATTCCACCGCCACCTCCTCCTCCGCCACCACCGAATGGTCGTTTTTGTCCAAAATCTTTTGAAGGACCTCCTCTTCCACGATTTCCTCCAAATCCTCCACCGCCGCCACCTCGAGGTCCAGAAAAATCTCTTCCACCTCTAAAGCCTCCTCCACCACCTCCACGGCCTTTATTATCATTTCCACCTCGTCCTCCACCTTGACCACCACCACCTCTTCCCCCACCGCCACCTCTATTGCCTCTAAAATTTCCTCCACCTTAAAAGATTAAATTAAAAATCTTTAAAATTTTCTTTTTTACTAAAAAATATTTTAACGTCAAAGATATGTTCAGAAAAAATTAATTTGTTCAAAAATAATTTAGCTAACAAAATGAATATTTTAATAAGAATATTTTTTGAATTAAAATGTTTTTTCAAACCTCCTCCTCCTTTCCAAGAACCACCACCGCCTCCTCCACGACCTAAATTATAAAATTGTTAAATATTGAGAAGAAAATAGGGAAGGTCGATTCAGAATAGTTAGACTTGGGAAAGAACGAAAAAACTTATTTCAAAATTTCTAAAACAATTGGAGAAAAATTCCAGAGGGCAATTATTATATTTTGTTTTAAATCAGAAAATGGTAATATATTAGAGACCAAGGATTTTTGAAGTTCTTAATCTCGATATTGGATCCAGAACCAAACCCATATTACTAAATTTTAAATAAAAATTTCCAAACCTCCACCTCCTCGTCCTCCCCCACCTCCACGTTGCTGTCCTCCTTTTCCTCCACGTCCACCCCTCCCGCCTCTTTGTTGCTGTCCTCCATCAAGAAATCGCTCGAGAGGCAAAAGTTTGTATGGATCAATAAAAATTTTTTGGTCCGGTTTGAATGAAGAAGCTTTAAGTCCTTCACTTAATTTAACAGAAAATCCCTTAAAAATTTTGAAAATTTTTTAAAAAAATTAAAAAAAAATCAACGTTGTCTTTAGGTCCACCAAATATTTCATCAATTTTGCCAATACATTCTTTATTTTGAAAATAAACTTGAGCATTAAAATATGGAATTTTTCCGCATGTTGTGTGACAGACAATGTCGTTTTCACAATTGTGAGTAAAAAATCCAAGTTCTAAAAAAATAATTAGATTTTTCTGGGAATTCTAAAAAAACTAAAGTCTCTTCACATTGGACTTTTTTCAAAAATTGAAAAGGGAAGCTTTCAAATGCAAAAATTCGTAAAATTTTATTCTTTTTTGCTTCCAAAAATTAGTAATTTTTATCCGCAAGTCAAACTACATGTTGTTTACTTAATCAAATAAAGGAACTGCTTTCTATCTACAAATTGTAGTAAAGCTTTATTATTCTAGTGGAAAATATCCTCACTTATTTCTTCCAGAAAAATAAAGTTTGATTTGCGGATAAGAATTGCGGACTTTTTTTAAAATATTAAAGGAAAAAACAAAAGAAAAATTAAAAATAACCTATAACTTCATTTGGCGGTCCCTGATCAAATTGTTGTCCTCCACCTCTTCCTCCCCCTCCTCCTCTACCACCGCCACCGCCACCTCTGCCTCCTCCTCCTCGTCGTCCACCTCCAAAACCCATTTTTGATATAAAGAGGTTTTTTTTGAAAGTAAATGAATTGACTAAAAAATTAAAATTATTAAAAAAACGTTCTAAAAAATCAGCAAAAAAAAATCAAAAAATCAGAAATTTAAGAAAAAAATTTCGTCGCGATAAAAAAGCTTTAACGATAAAATTTAAAGGACGTTTCATTGCCATAATTAAATATATAATTACAGTAATCTTATCACTTTTTTTATTTTAATTAAACTGAAAATTAATTAATTTTAAAGTTATTTTAAATTAAAAATATAAAAAGTAGGAAAAAAACTAAATTAAAAATCCCAAGAAATTTTAATAAATAAAAATTTAATAAGTAAAGTAAATTATATCACTTTCTTCATACATCACCTAAATTCGGTCGCCAATCTGCATTCACCTTCCCTAGGTATCATTTTTGGTATCACTTCCAGTATAATTTTTGACAGATTCCATTATATCCTCTTTTAAAATATACCCCTAAATTAATTATTTTAATTAAAATCCAAATTTTATTTTCTTTTGTAAAAATTTAATTTTAAATAAATCTATTTCGTTAGGTGTGGTGTGTGTATTAAAAATAGAGAAAAGCTGACGTGGAAAATCATAAAAGGGAGGAAAGGAAACCTGTACCTTTTTAAAACGTGATTTTGACGTTTAAACTAATTGTGTGTGTGAACATAGCTGTGCAACTTTTAAGAAGAAAAAAATTTTTCATTTTGAGAGAAGTTGCTTTTCATTGATTTTCCCCTTAATAAACGCGATCATTCCGTTTAAATTATTAATTTAAATTTATTCTTTCAAATAAATTTCTTATTTTTATAAAATATCAACATTTTAACACAAGAGATACTAGGCTATCTCTTACTCTCCAAATGTTTTCTTTAAGATATTCCTCTAAAACATCTTAAGCTTAGGTTAATTTTTACAATACATTTACACCTCTGTAAGATGCTTTAATTTAATTTTTAAACAATTAAGTATATTTTTAGTAGTTTTTTAAGTGTATCATTTACTTCATACAATACATTCTAGTATAAAAATTTTTTATTTTTACAATGTAAATTTTTTGAAACGGCCTAGCAATTATTGAGGAAAGTTCTCGCGAACAGAAATAAGTAGACACCTTAAACTACGGTTAATTTGATGGCTTAATCAGGTTAATATTCAAACGAATAATTTAGTAAACTATTATTTTTTCTTGTATTCAAATACAGGAATTTGTTTTATTCTTATAATTTTCAAATTCTGTTTAAGTATTGAGAATGATTTTTAAAGTTCAATTTTAGACAAAAAATAAAAATTATTTTCTTATGAATTTTAATTTTAAAAATGGAAATGTCTTTATTTTTATATTAATAACACTATTTTCTTCAACATTAAGTGAAGATCGACGGAGTTGGACAGACGAAGATGGAGTTGAAGTTGAAATTATTAAGAAAATACCTGGTTAGATAAGAGTGGAAATTAAATAAAAAAAATTTTCTTTTTAAAGATTCGAAATGCAAAATTCGAAGCAAAGCGGGGGATGAATTGGAACAATTTTTTAAATTAACTGACAAAAGTGGGAATGTTATTGGAACTAATTTTGGTCAGAAACCGTTAGTTGTTTTTATTCAAGGATAGCTTTAGGTGACGTTTGGTTGGGTAATCCAATTTTATTTAAGTTTTGTTCAAGTACCCCAACCAGCAAAAAATAATATAAACATAACCTAGAGATCGGACTATGATGGGAATCGATATCTCTAAAAAATGAGATTTTTGATTGGGATCTCGTCTCGGTACGAACTCTAATAGATCTCTAATAATTTAGAAGTTTTGGCGTTTTTTCGTTTTGCTTGGTTGAGAAGTTGGATTTTTTGATGAAAGCCGACTTTGATTAGTTCTTTGTTCATAGCTTGTAAAATATGTAGCCAAAAATTATGAAATTTATAGTGAAGATAGTTAACACTATTAGACACATCTATGAAGAATTTTGTTGATAAAAATTCCCCCGTTTACTAAACTCTTTAAAACCCTTCTCTTTCATTTTATTTTTTAGCTATAAATTCTCTCTTGGGCAAGGCCAAGCAATGCGTGCTATGGATTCTGCAATGACCGATATGTGTGTTGGTGAACAGCGAAGAGTAATTATTCCAGAAGGTGCTTTTGGGGATGATGAACGTCCACAAGGGGCTCCAGAGGGGCAATCACTTCATTACTTTGTTGAACTAAAATCTATTTTTCGACCCATTCCTGGAGACAAATGGATTGATGATGATGGGCTTAGTATTGAGGTGAAATATATGCTACTTATCTAAAATAAATTTATTCTAATAAACGCCCCAAGAATGTAATCTTTTATTTAGGGTAGTACCCCGAAACCCCGATTCCCGACGATCCCGCCCCCGAAGGCTCGGGGTGCTACCCTACTTTTATTGCATTTCTGTAGGTACACGTATTATCAGAGATGGTCACATATCAGAGATGAGTAGGAGTGTATTAGGGAGTGGGGGAGTTATTAGAGGTTGTCGAGTATCAGAGTAGAATAGTTTATGATTATCCAGCTATTAGTGAGGTGTATTTAATCAAAAAAGCATCTAATTAGAGATGAGCGTTTATTAGAATAAATAAATTCAATTTAGATAACACACCAACCACCGGAAGAAGAATGTAAAGGAAAACGTGCAGAAAAGGGCGATTTTCTTAAACAACATTATACTGTATTTTTAAATGATGGAACTTATGTTGGCTCTTCACACGATAGTGGAGTTACTTTTGATTTTAGGTAGAAAAAAGGGGATTTTAAAAAATATTTAAAAAATATTTTTGTAGATTAGGTATGGGACAGGTTATTGAAGGAATGGATAGAGCAATGACTGGAATGTGTGAAGGTGAACGAAGACGTTTAGTAATTCCTCCAGAATCGGGTGAGGAAAGTTATTAATATATTTAAAATAAAAAGAGGAGAAAGGTTATTTTATTGAACAAATAAATTTAAAACCAGGGATAATGCTGTTCCGTTACACGAAATTGGAAATTTATTTTTTTATGTTGGCAGGATCCCTGTAATACATATACCAGGGATGAGCTCTCTTCTGCCTTCATCAAAATCCCCCCTTTTTAGCATCCCTGCTTCCATTTTCCAGCCACTTTTTTGTTCCGTCTTCTCCTGCCTTTCGTTTTCTTATTAAAATGTGACTAGTAGGACAATCTAAAAGCTAAATTATTCGGCAAACAAATCTTTGAGTAAAAATGTATTTATAGTCTACATATTTATTGCCAAAAATAACCAAGAATTTCTGAATTTAGAAGTCTAAAAATATTTTCAAAAATTATTTTAAAGCTTATGGAGAAAAAGGGAGATCACCTTCCATACCTCCAAATTCTTGGCTTAATTTTCAAATAGAATTGAAGGAACTTATTAAAAAAGAAAGTGAAGAAAAGCAACAGAAAAAAGAATTTTAATTAATTTTTGTTGAGTTTTTTAAAAGAGATTTTTGTTTTTTTAGGATTTAAAAATTGTTTTTTTAAAAATCAATTAGAAAATAAATTTAATATATTTTTTATACAAAATCTTCAATACATTAAAGCCCCGTGTATTAAATAAAGGAATTTAAAAAGCAAAGAAAAAGTTAAGGGGATGTCTTGGCGCAGGAATTAATGTTGATAAATAAATCTTAGTAATTATTTAAAAATAAATTCCTTCCTTTTTCTTTTACTATTTGAAAGCTTTTGAATAGCTAATTCTTTTTTCTAAAAGAAAAGAAGCGGTTGTAAAATTATGAAAAGTTGTAAACCGATAGGCTAAGAAAATCACAATTGACGATACGTTTCAGACTACAACCTTTTAAGGAATGCTTGGACCAAATTGACCCTTTCAGAAAAAATAATCTCGATAATTAGAGCTTTCAAATGCCATATAAGATGAAAATTATTTGGGAATATTGACAACTGGAGGGGGGGGGGGTTATAGCCGGATGAGAGAAGTTTGCGCCAAAACTGTCTGCGCCCAACCGTTATTAGCAAGAAAAAGCGGATTAACATATACACACATTAATTCTTTTTATTTCTTCTAATAAAAGTTATTTAATATTTAAATATCCTTTAAAGAAAGGAGATATTTAGAGTTTTTTTTCCTTAATTTATATATATTTTTTGTTTTTAAATTTTTATTTAAAAGAGCAAATAAAAAATTTTTTTGAATCACTCTTAAAGTTATTTTAGTAATATTTATAGTGATAGTATCAGAATTCAAAACAAGATTATCTCTATTATTAAAGATTTAGATACCGGACTGCGAGTGTCGTCTCGGGAAATCTCGATCTTAATAACCTTTATTTTCGTTAGAGATATCGTCCCTATCTTTTCCATATTATACCTAGATTTAAAAATAAATGAATTTTGTTCGGAATTTAATTTGTTCAGTTTTTGCCTGAAAAATCAGAATTTCTTTTATTGATTTCGCTCTTTGTCTTGTTTTTAATCCCGCCTGCTTTTTCCCAAAAATTTCAAAAAATTAGAAAGAAACCCCAATTTTAATCACTTGATCTCCTCACTCTCCTCCCTCTCCTTTAATTTCTCCAATTAAAATCCCAGCAATTACTGTAAATGTTTACCATCTTTCCAACTTCTCCTTTAAAATCTTTTTTCTAATTTAGCCCTTAATCTAAAAAATTTCTTCTTTTTTTACTTCCCAAAATAGGATTAACAAAACAAATATCCATTAGTTAATTGGTTTTTTTAAATAAAAAATTTTTTTTATATTTTTTAATAAGGTAATTAATAAATATTTACAACTTTAATTAAAAAAAATAAACCTCCTTCCCTTCCCTTCCTCCCTCCCCTCCCCCCCCCCCCCCTCCACACATTCTTTTAATTTAATCCTCTAAATATTTCTTTAATTCCATTAACTACACATTCCTGGGGCAGCTTTTTAGTTAATTTAAAAAATATTTTTATTTAAAAAGAATGTGAGGGTGTCAATTAAATAAATTGCTTTATTTAAGCGCCTTTTTAGAAAAAATAAATATTTAAATCAAATTTTATTTAAAAAATTTTATTTTATTATACTAAAATATTTTTGATGACTAAGTAGGCCTGGAAGAGATTTGTATTTTTCATGTTTTTTAGTTCTTTTTAATTTTGCAGTTTTCTTTTTTTTACAAGGCTAAAAAGTTGGGGGTTTTCACTAGGTCGTTTCATAAAAAATTGAAGCTAAGACTTTGAGCTACAAAATAAGATAAAAACAAAATTGGATAAAAATAGTTATCACTCAAAATTTTTATAAAACGACCTAGTAAATTAATATCCTTCTAAAACCATTTCTTTTTGACCAAAAATAAAACAAGCAAAATTTGAGTTTATGTTTATTGGGTCAACTCTCTTTTTTTAATTAACCTCGATGTGACGAACTTCTCGTAAAAACGTTCTCATACCTCCACAACTCATACATATTTTAAAATCAAACATTCCTAAATTTATTTTAATTTGGTCTCTCTAAAATTCCTTTTTTCACAAAGAATTCCTTTCAGAACCCAAAATTAATTTAAACTATCTTAAAAATTTATTTTTTTTTATTTTCCAGTAATTTCAAAACATATTTAATTTAAGCCAAAAATATTAATTTTTGAAGTGTGCCTTTAAAATATTAAAAAAATACAAAAAATGGGTGTTTGTTCGGTAAATTAAAGAGTTTTCCTTAAATTTAAATTTAATTTTTTCAAGTCAACAAAAAAACGTTTAATTGTCAGGCAAACTTCCTCATTAAAATTATCACCAATACTTAAAGAAAAACCTCTATTAATTAAAAAGAATACAATAAATAAATTAGATTCCAAATTAGAAAAGAAAGATTCGGATTTAAATTTGTTACCAACAAATGATTTACAAAAAAATATAGCCAATATTGTTTCTGATGAGGTTTTGATACATATTTGAATTTAAAAACACCAAAAGAGGGAAATGGGGGGCCAAGAGGGGGGGGGGTTGGTTGGCCAAGGATTTGGTTAGAAGGTGCCCTTATATGAGGTTTTGTATTTCTGGTTAAAGGAAGCTATATAATTCATAAATCTGGTCAACTAGTCATTGATACATATCATTCGATATCAGCGATAGCCGTCAATATCAATGAGAACACTGTCCTAGTAAATAACAAGGAGGAAAGTGCTGACATAAAATATAAATCCCCGATTATCGGAAATCTAGACGGCATTTTCCCTGATACCCTTCTCTCCCCCAACATTTCCCTTTTATTAGAGAGTGTCTTTTTATTAAAAGCTTAAAAAAATTTTTTTTCAAGTCAATATTTGAAAGAGAAAAAAGAATGGTTGTTCTTTTGGTTAGTTGTAATATAGAAAATCCTTCACAATTAGTTTTGATTGATGTTGACTTGGCTAGTACAAATTTTGGAAAAATTATTTGTCGTTTAAGTTTGCCAATGCCTGGAGAGGAGGTAAAAAAATTAAAATTTAACAAAAACCCCAATTCCTTTTTTAGCTATATTCACTCGCTTGTATAAGAAATTCACAATCTTTATTACACTCTGACGAAACAGATATTAATATTCAACAAAACAATCAACAATTTACGGTATTTAAAAATATTTAGAAAACTACTGTATATACTCTATCAATTACCCTCAAATAATTAACACGCCTTTTAACCCCCCCCCCCCCCCCCCTCCAGCAAACAATAATTACCCCCTTAAAAATAGTTATACATAATTAGCCTTCCTAAAATAACTTCTATTAATCACCCCGCCTCCATCAACTACCCTCTCCAGAAAAAGGTCGAGAAATAACTGCCCAGGGTATCAAGAGTATATACGGTAACTGAAACTGAAATTAATTTCTCTTATTTTTCAAAAAAGTTAATAGTCCCCGTCCCTTCACATTCAAGAATTTATATACTTAAATTAATGGATGCAACATTAAATAATGGGTCAGAAAATGGAAGTTTAAAAGCCCAAAAACAAGCAGCAAATAATGAAAGTTCTTCTTCAGCAATATCTACACATATACGAATTCAAAAGGTTCTCTGGTGGGGAGGCAAATAAATGAACAAATTAATTTTACAAATTTTTTCAGTGCATTACACGAGAGGAATTGTCTAGATGGGATTTAGGTAATTAAATGATAATTTTTTAAAAAGTTGAATTTAAAAGGGAGAAAGATATTACCCTACTAAAGCCTTTAAAGGGAAAAGTTTCTCTCTTTAAATGCCAAGCTCGGCTTAAAATTTTTCTATCAGTCAGATTAGTTTTGTCAACCGAAGGGCTCGGATTGTAGATTTTAACTTTCTACTCTACACTTTTCTAAAAGATAAAAAATTCTGTTAGTATACCGTAAAACGTGTCATACCCATTCAATGTTCTACTAAAGGGCGTCATTTTAATAAAAATCTTATAGCATTACAATTTTTACTACACACCTATATTACAATTTACATAACAAGGAATATTCATATACATACAATTTATATACAGACTATTTACATGTCCTTTTATTCTCTTTCTTGGTTTTTGCCTATTCTTTCTATCATCACCAAGAAGCATGAGTCGTTGTAGAAGCCTAATTACCAGGGGTGTTATTATGACACTCCCGAGGGTCCTGGCGCTCCAAGCAACATTCCCGTCTGAGGCTGATTGGTCGCTGATGTTGACGGGTCATCCACCCCAATCTCGATTGCAGTGGGAAGTGCAGAATCGGCTGTAGGGTTTTCAGGAAGTCCTTCCGTTCCTGCTGGTTGTGAAGGGAAGCGAATGATTTCCGCTGTTTGCATAGGAAAAGCCGCCACCTCTTGGAAGATACGTTCTTCATCTTCACCCTTAAATGAATTAAATCTTTTAATGAAAGGAAGGCTCCCTTTCTTAATCAACTGACAATTAACTGTTGGCTATTGACTAAAGGTCCAATAAAACCCAACAAAAATCAGGCCTTACTCACCTTCAATCCACGTATTTGTGTGTGACAATGCGGACGCATAATATTGCGAGCAACAGTAACAAAGCGATCATGACGTCCAAAAACGATGCGCAAACTTGCCAAGCACGCAAAAACTTTGTCCTGTTTGAACTGAAAAAAAGAGAAAAGTTTGAAGGATCGAAAAGACCTTTCTAGTCACTTACCGCGCATTTCCAATATTCAACAGTGCCTTCACGACTAGGATTGCGGGAATTGATTCTCCAACCAACGTCTTCATTATCCTTCCACCAATAGAGAAATGCTTGACGGCTGCGGAAGCGTCTAATCTCTTTGTATACAGGACGTTCCTTCAGACCCGACATATTCCCGTGCCTAAAAAGACATAAATTTGGATTTAAGGAATATGTAGAATAAAATAAACATGAAGATACCTTCGTGTTTGGTGAGCTGACGATGAGTAGAGGAAGAAGAAGATTGATCTTGGATTAAAAACCATCTTTTATAGTGTAGCCTGTTTAAGGACGATGAAGTTTCCCTTTCAGTTTAGTTAATAAAACATTAATGGAAACAACAAAGAAAAGAAAACAATGCAAAATTTCTCTTTTAATTAAAACATTTTTCTCCAAAAACGAAAAAAATTTAAAAAATTTTTTAATGATAAAAATTAAAATAAGGAAAGAGAGGAAACGAGAGTTGGAAAGAAACATTCAAGAACAGGATAGAATACACTGAAATCCCGCCAACATACTTCGGGTCTCTCGGTCCCGAGGTTAGGGTATCAAAAGAGTTCATAGTACTTTAATTGAAGTTGGGGCTAAAAAACCTGAAGGAAACTTTAACAAAATTAAAAGAAATTTAAACAATTTTTCCTTTCAAAGGTGCCCCTTTAAGTGTTTGTTCAAACAGTGCTGTTCGATCAAATGCCATTCCTCTTCTTTTAGTTACCACAGTTGATAGAAGTGGACATTGTAAAGGTTTTTAAAAGAATTTTTTCCAATTTTTAAAAATTTTATAGGTGATTTATTACGTTTGGATAGACGAACATTTTGTCCAGTTGATAGAAGAAAACGTTCTATTACATCCGAAGATAGGTGAAGAAAATAAAATTTTTTTGAAAATTCTTAACAAATTTAAAGAGAATCTTCAATTAATTCTGGCACCTCTACATTCTCTAATTCTGCAGTTATTTCCTTAGAAAGTACAACAACTACAACAACAAATTCTTTCGCAACTAATGGCCAAAAATTTAAATTTCCAATGTTTGGGGGAACACTTGGTTAGGGAAATTTGTGAATATATTTTTTAATTTTTTAATTTTTAGCAATCAGTTTGAGGAATGGAGTGGTAAGAACAAATTAAAAGAAATTATTTTTGAAATATTTATGTGCCTGTTAATTTTAGATTTTTTAAAGAATGATTTTTAATTTGTGGGGGGTAACTGACAATAAGCATTTTTCTGATTATTTGAATGATTTTTTGTTAATTATCTCTATCCTTGTTGTCAAACATTTGAGTTAGAATTCTTTTAGGGTTATTTGGGAATAATATTCTAGTGAAAAAACATAATGTTCAAGGTGGATCTGATTCCAACAAGTTAAATTGTTGCCATAACCATATAATGTTACAGCACTAGATTAAGATTTTCGATCTCGATTTCTTCGATATTTAAATGAAACTAACTGGGCTCTAATTATAACATCTGAGGGGGCTGTATAACCGGGAATATCAATCCAAATAGTTAATTACCATTAATTTGTTTGACAGCAAAGACAGGGATAATGACCAAAAAATGACTCAAATAGCCAGAAAATTAATGATAATTAACTGGGGAAGGGAGAGAATTTAATTATAGACAAAACATTCCCTCAAGTCTTTAATAAAATCAAAAAAAATTAATTTTCAATTTAAAGGTATTTTCAACAGAATGGGGTAATCTAGATCAAATATTTCAACAAAAACCCAGTCTTAAACAAAATTTAAATGGAAATGATGAGCCAAGTACAATTTATGGATGTGGAATTAATGGTAGTTAATAATTAATTAGTTGGATTTATTTTTAAATATTAAATTTTTAGTTTGGGAAATGCGAAGACGAAAACTAATTCAAACAGTAATTTTATTAAAAATATTTGTATTTTTAGCGTTCCGGTACCCGATTCGGGTAGATTAGAAAATGAAAATTAAGATTAGATCCTGGAACGTCAAAATTTTGGTACTGGTAGCACACTAATTACTTGAAAATCTCTTTTGTCCCGTCTTTGGCTTTTAAGTTCCATTTTAATTTAAATTGAGCCTGATTCATTATAAAATTAGTCAAAAATAATTTTTAAAACATTCCAACTTTAAATTACTACCTATTTTTCAACTACTTTTGAATTAGAAGGGGATGGATATTTTTAAAACAAATTAATCAAAAAAACAAATAAAAATCGATTTTTTTTATTCAAAACTTATTTACAAAAAGATTCGGCTAAATCCAGAAGAAGGAGGTTTATGGCCTGTATGTATTAGAATGTTACATCATGCAGAATTAACTCACGGCTTTGTTTGTACATCTATTGGAAGTTCAATCTATCATTTACACAAATGTACGAGAAGTGGACAATTTATAGCCGATAAAATTGTTTCTTTTTCTCCCGTCACAATTGGGCCTACTGACTGGCCAGGAAATTGTCCAGAAGTTCCAGCATTCCTCACAGATATGGCTATTTCTATGGATGATTTAAATTTATATGTGTGTGCGGCATTTCATGGATTTGTTGCTCAATTGGATATTTCTGACCCTTTTAGACCTTCTTTGACACAGAAAGTGAGAAAAATACAATTTTAAAATTTTGGAAATATTAAATTGAAATTTTCTTTTGTTTTTTAATAAACCTGAAAAAAATTTTTCTGGAACTCAGGATTTAATAGAAACTCAAAATTAAATTTATGTAGTAGACGGCCAAACCCATCCCCGGAAATAGCAAAAGACCGCAGGGGATTTGATCATGAGAGCTCTATGCAATACAAGATTGTTAACCACTATACAATCCCCATCACTGGCTGATTGTTTTTATATTTGCTTACTCTTCTAGGATGAAAATAATTTCAAAAATTAAAAATCATATACATATTAAATTTTCCAAATTTATTATGTGAATATTATTAAAAATAACTCGAAAATTTGAAAATTCCTTTTTAAACTTTATAAAAAATTTTTTAAAGGTCTTTCTTGGTGGAATTATTTACAAATGTATTGGTATTTCAGAATTAGGAAAAATGCCTTTGGGAAAAAGTACAAGCACTCAAAGAGTAAATAAATAAATAAATTAATTAATTAATTAACTTCCCCTCTCTTTTAAAAAGAGTTACAATACAGAACAAATAAAATTAAATGGAAAAATATATGAAGGTGGCCCTTGTCGTCTTCAATTGTCTTTAGATGGAAGACGTTTATTCATTTCCAATTCTTTCCTTCGCAATTGGGATCAGCATTTCTTTCCAAAATTGGCAGAGTTTGTATTAAATATTCAAAAATTATTTTAAAGTTTAGGATCCAAACGAGATTGATCCCGGAAACCTCATTAACTCAATTACGGGATCAGAAAATCCCTTAAAAGATACTGTTCGGTCTACTTGAAATACATAATTATAAAAATGCTTAAATCTCTCATTGCTCTGGCCATGAATTTCTAAAAATATTCACTAAATAAAATTGAGTTCCAATTTCTCTTAAAATTTAGGAAAGATATTAGTCCATAATGTTTCTTAATTTTATAGAGTCGGTTCTTCAATTGCTCTTGTACATATTGATCCAAGTGGAGAAAAGCCAATGAAAGGTAAAATAAATGGGGGAGGAGGAAGGGGGTTCCATTTTTCAAATCAAAGATCTCGGGAACTAAAAGGTGTAGGGTTATAAGGTCTTTTGCATTTGCTTTGGGATGGTCATTTTATCAAAAATAAAATTATTTTTAAAGTTGATAAAGATTTTGGTATTCGCTTTGATTTTGAAAATAAAACAAATGAACACAAAAATAATGGAAATACCTCACCTTCAAATTTCGCTTTTTATGCAAGAGATATGCGTTTTCTTGGAGGTGATTCGACGTCAGATTTAATTTAATTTGTTATTTTTTTAAATAAATTTATTTTTCTTTAAATGCCAAAAATAGGTTAAAATTGATTTTTTAGTTGTTTTTCTCGATGAACATTTTTGTTTTTGATAAAATTTTTCATTATGTATTAAATTCTTTAAGCTAAGCGGGGGGAATCGTTGTCCGGTAAACTAGCTAAAGCCTTAAAATTTTTAACAACTCTTGGAGGCATTAACAATATTGGAGATCTTTTTTGTACGATAAATATCGAAATATTTCTGAAGGGGAGACTAGATGACGACCTTTTGAACATCGTTTATCCAAAAGAGTGAGGCTATGTAGGAGGTGGCAAGTTGTCAATTAGTCCGTTAAAGTAAAAATGCTGGTTGGCTTTCAGCGGTCGAATTACAATTTTTCTTTTAGAGAAATAGCCCAGTTCAGCTTTTACAACACAAAGTTTAGAGTTACAAGTCTCGCAAAATTAAAATTTTAACCTTCAAAATGAAAAATTTTTCACCTAAAATCCCTTAAGCGTTTATCTCAAATTTTTCAACCTAAGGACACAAAAACAAAAAATACATATTTATTTACACACAAGAAACACAAAATATACAATAATGAGTTCAATACAAGCAAAATACAACAACAATGAATAAGTATATCACTATTCGATATCACAGCAGAATATATTTCTCTCTCCTAGCGTCTCGTCGGCTTGTAGATCCGTCTCGATATCGCTTGTACCAGCCGTTCGACTGCTTCCACGTCCACGTTGATCTTGCCCGCATCAGCCTTGTTTTTTGCGTATCTGGAAGGAAAAATTAAAAATTTAAGAGCTGACACGTGTTTTTTATTTTTTATCACATACCGGAGGAAGACGCTGTAGATGTACAGGTACTGATCCAAGGTTTGCACACTGCCAGCCCGCTGACGACGCAACTCTGCAACCAACTCGTAGAAGTCCAGACGATGTCCACCGCGCAGCGTATTCTGAGCCAAGTAGATCATCACGATGGTTCCGGTCCTGCCAATACCTAAAAGCAGAAAAGCTGGTCAAAAATTAATTTTTTTTATTGTAGTCATTTACCTGCCGAACAGTGGACAACTATCGGCTTGTATTTCCCGATGTAGAAGAGCAGTCGGAGCGCAGCAAGGTGATTCATCGGCACTCCACGATCGGGCCAACGTCTCCAATGGAAGTGTCGAACATTTGCCTGCCTCTTCGGGTTGTCGCTGGTGACCTGAAGGCGCGTCCGGATAAGATGGTTGTCGTCCAGTGCCTCGGTATCCACGAAACGGACTCTTATATTGTCGTCCCTGCTTGTGATTTGCTGCAAAAAACAAAACCATTAAATTAATGCCTCAATCTACAGAAAGACTAACCGATTCTGGTGTGTTATCCTTCGGCCAGTACTGATGACACTTGGGACGGTTCAGCTCGATGGTGTCACATAGCATCACAACCGCCTCAACTTTCTCCTGCAGAACCATCTCCCAGAAGTCGCCGACAGTCTGTGGAAGCGGGCCCTGCGTACAAATGTACCGACGATCACCTTAAAATAATTTTTTTTTTGTCTAAAACTTGCCGAGCTTCACCATGGCTATCAATCCAATTGGCGTGAATGTAGCGTCCGTTTGACAGCGCGACCCGGTTGTTCTCGACACAAATAACGTCCCGATAGCGGTTCAGAGTAGGGTTACTACAAAAGTAAAAAAATATTTCTGCTTTAAAAACAATAAATAAATTAATTACCGTGCAAATTCAGCTGATGGTTCCGGTCGCGGCTGGCTCTGCAATCGCTCGAACTCGGACTCCAGGTCTGTCAGCTGCTTCCGCGAGGTTTCCTGCGCCCAGGCCTGAAGCTGCTCAATGAACGCTGCGTCTTCGTTGCTGTCCTCCACAGTCCGTGGTCTTCCCTGGCGTCGAACACTTGAGCGGCTGCGTGGTTGTCCAGAAGATTGACGAGTTGTCCTTGGAGTGCTTCCGGAAGATTGGCGCGAGGTCCTTGGATTGTCTCCTGAAGATTGGCGAGCCCTTGGAGTGTCCCCTCTGCTGGCGGTCACAATGTTGCGATTCCTTGATGTCATCGTAGACGGAACTAGTTGAGATGAATGGTAGTGTCGGTCGGTTGTTTGGTCTGTTCTTAGCCTGGCTTTTATACAATTGTGCTGGGTATAAACTCGTGTGACCCCTTCAAATGTATAAAAGCCAGGCTAAGAACAGACCAAACAACCGACCGACACTACCATTCATCTCAACTAGTTCCGTCTACGATGACATCAAGGAATCGCAACATTGTGACCGCCAGCAGAGGGGACACTCCAAGGGCTCGCCAATCTTCAGGAGACAATCCAAGGACCTCGCGCCAATCTTCCGGAAGCACTCCAAGGACAACTCGTCAATCTTCTGGACAACCACGCAGCCGCTCAAGTGTTCGACGCCAGGGAAGACCACGGACTGTGGAGGACAGCAACGAAGACGCAGCGTTCATTGAGCAGCTTCAGGCCTGGGCGCAGGAAACCTCGCGGAAGCAGCTGACAGACCTGGAGTCCGAGTTCGAGCGATTGCAGAGCCAGCCGCGACCGGAACCATCAGCTGAATTTGCACGGTAATTAATTTATTTATTGTTTTTAAAGCAGAAATATTTTTTTACTTTTGTAGTAACCCTACTCTGAACCGCTATCGGGACGTTATTTGTGTCGAGAACAACCGGGTCGCGCTGTCAAACGGACGCTACATTCACGCCAATTGGATTGATAGCCATGGTGAAGCTCGGCAAGTTTTAGACAAAAAAAAAATTATTTTAAGGTGATCGTCGGTACATTTGTACGCAGGGCCCGCTTCCACAGACTGTCGGCGACTTCTGGGAGATGGTTCTGCAGGAGAAAGTTGAGGCGGTTGTGATGCTATGTGACACCATCGAGCTGAACCGTCCCAAGTGTCATCAGTACTGGCCGAAGGATAACACACCAGAATCGGTTAGTCTTTCTGTAGATTGAGGCATTAATTTAATGGTTTTGTTTTTTGCAGCAAATCACAAGCAGGGACGACAATATAAGAGTCCGTTTCGTGGATACCGAGGCACTGGACGACAACCATCTTATCCGGACGCGCCTTCAGGTCACCAGCGACAACCCGAAGAGGCAGGCAAATGTTCGACACTTCCATTGGAGACGTTGGCCCGATCGTGGAGTGCCGATGAATCACCTTGCTGCGCTCCGACTGCTCTTCTACATCGGGAAATACAAGCCGATAGTTGTCCACTGTTCGGCAGGTAAATGACTACAATAAAAAAAATTAATTTTTGACCAGCTTTTCTGCTTTTAGGTATTGGCAGGACCGGAACCATCGTGATGATCTACTTGGCTCAGAATACGCTGCGCGGTGGACATCGTCTGGACTTCTACGAGTTGGTTGCAGAGTTGCGTCGTCAGCGGGCTGGCAGTGTGCAAACCTTGGATCAGTACCTGTACATCTACAGCGTCTTCCTCCGGTATGTGATAAAAAATAAAAAACACGTGTCAGCTCTTAAATTTTTAATTTTTCCTTCCAGATACGCAAAAAACAAGGCTGATGCGGGCAAGATCAACGTGGACGTGGAAGCAGTCGAACGGCTGGTACAAGCGATATCGAGACGGATCTACAAGCCGACGAGACGCTAGGAGAGAGAAATATATTCTGCTGTGATATCGAATAGTGATATACTTATTCATTGTTGTTGTATTTTGCTTGTATTGAACTCATTATTGTATATTTTGTGTTTCTTGTGTGTAAATAAATATGTATTTTTTGTTTTTGTGTCCTTAGGTTGAAAAATTTGAGATAAACGCTTAAGGGATTTTAGGTGAAAAATTTTTCATTTTGAAGGTTAAAATTTTAATTTTGCGAGACTTGTAACTCTAAACTTTGTGTTGTAAAAGCTGAACTGGGCTATTTCTCTAAAAGAAAAATTGTAATTCGACCGCTGAAAGCCAACCAGCATTTTTACTTTAACGGACTAATTGACAACTTGCCACCTCCTACATAGCCTCACTCTTTTGGATAAACGATGTTCAAAAGGTTCAAGATCTTTTTGTACAAAAAGATACCCAATATTGTTAATGCCTCCAAGAGTTGTTAAAAATTTTAAAGGTTTAAAGAACTTTATCGAAAATAAAAAAATATAAATCAAATCCTTCACTGACACAATACTTGTAATTTTTATTTAAAGTACCTCCTATATCATCTAAATGCATTTAGAAAATCTTTTTTTAGACTTAGTAGATCTTTTGAGTTAAATAAAATTAAAGGAAAAGCTGTTGAAAATCGTGAGTATTTTGAGTATCTAATATTAAATGTATCTAATAATGAGATCCGATTGGACTTGAATTCATTAACTCTTTTCAACTATTAACACTTCCTCTACTCCCAGTAGGCGTTTCTTGATGAATTACAATAGAAGGCAATGAAAATTGTGCTCGACGTAATGAAAGGGGTGAATTGGGTTTTGAATTGTTTTTAATATTTTCTTTTTGTTGTTCAGACATTTGTCGAGAAAATAAACGATTTTGATTGCTTTGACGGCTATTGTTGTTTGTAATACGTTCATTTAATGTCTAAAAATTGGAAAAAATTAAATTAAATTTTAGATTGTAAAGGTGGAAAGTTATAAAAATTTGAATTAGACTTATTACTAATAATTTCTTTTAATTTTTTGAAAAAGTATGGGAAGGGTTTTTTTATTTATCAGTCGCATGAATGAAATTAATCTCCGTTTTCCATTATTTTTAATATTCGTTCGAATGTTGACGTTGATTGATGTGTCGACACGGTTGATGTCACCGACAAAGGTTGATGTCACCGACAACAGTTGATGACGTTATCTCGACATAGTTGATGTCGTCAATGTCGTGTCGACACATTTTACGTCGTCAATGTCGTGTCGACACGATTGACGACATCGTCTCGACACAATTGATGTCATCGACAGTTAATGACGTCGACACGAGTGACACCAACAATGGTTGACGTCATCGACTCATTTCCCGGAATGCGTTTGGTGGTTTCGACTTATAGTGCAAGATTACATAAAGCACCTCATTAAATTTAAATATTTTACCTGAAAACTATTATAATTACTTAAAGCTGAATGTCCACCACAAATACTACTCTCTTCTAAAAGTGCAGAATCTGCAGTTCCAACTCTTCTTCTTTTATTTTGACGACCACGTGAAGCCTTTTGTCGTCGTCGAAGACTTCCTCTAAAACTATTAACAAATAGGCGAATAGAACGGCGTGTTCGACGACCACCTTCTCCACGGAACCAATGCCAAAATTGACCTTTAAAAAATTATTTTTTCTTTGTAATTTGTTGGCATTTTTATGAATATATATATTTCGTTTTGGAGTATTGCTCCCGTTTTCTAGAAAAACCAAGTTAGCCAACTAAAAAAATATTTCGAGTTTAAATAATGGCAACCACGTTCACATAACTTGCGTCTCACGAGAAAAAATAGCAATTCAAAAGAAGTTTTCTTCTCATTTCCATTACTATTTGAGATACCACAAAACGCCTTTTATGTGAATACGCCATAAAACATAACCCTTTCTATCTAGTCCTTTCTAAACTTAACTTATCCAGTAATACGGGGTCTGCCAACTAATTTTTAATTTAGTCAAACTTCTAGTTAAACTTTCTATTTAGAAAAGAGCTGGTTAAAAAAATCTCATGTCCGAGAGTTGTGTATGAGCGAGAGCCCTTAAATAATTTAGTATAAAAGCGAGCCACTAGTTAGCTCCTTATCTGTTTGTCTTATGTCCGAGGGTTGTCCGAGATTTATGTGTATTATTAACTATTGGCTAGCTTTTCTAAAAAGGGAAAGCAATTTAAAAATATATTTTTTAAAAAATAATTAAAATACTTCCAGATTGTTGTTGATTAGCCTGAATATTTAATATACAAACAAAAGCAATAACCATTAAAAATATAAAAAATAATTCTATTGAAGTAAAAAGTTCTGGACCTCCATAAATTATATAAATCTTTTTTAAAATAATTTATTTAAAAATTAATTTATTTATTTACTTGTGTTAAAATAAATGGAAAAATGAAAGGGCCAAAATGTGAAGAAATTAATATTATTGTTATAAATGTTGATATTTGGTTACTATTTATTGTTTTTATGTTGTTATCTTTAAAATATTTAAAAATAAATAAATATTCTAATAAAAAGGCACACTCTCTAATAGACGCCCAAAATTTACGAAAAAAATAAATTGGCACGACAAAGTAGTATTTGGTGTAATTAAAGGGTTTCGAATTATGAAATAAATAAAATCAGCTCAAAAAATTTAAGACTAAAAAATTTAAATTGAGGATTCAGATAATTATAAGATAAAAGAATTTGTTTTAAGGAGACAACCAATAAAAATAAAAAAATTTTTTATTTAAAATATTTTTTAAAGGAAATAAATCTTTACAATTTAATTCACTAATAAATTGTAACCAAGTAGCTGGCCAAATAATTGTTAAAGATGCTCCAAATAAAGAAACAGAAAATGGATGTAATATTTCCGAATTTAGAGTACACAAAGCACTGCCGGCACCAAACTAGATAATATTTTAAATTAATTTAAAAAATTCTTTTTAATGTCTTTGTTGTCCCTTTATTTTTCCGATTATTCTTAGGGTTTAATATTGTTCATTAAAGCCCAAAAAATAAAAAAAATTATCTAATAGTACCTATTCTTGACAAAAAATCCTTTAAAGTTTTAAATTATTTAATTCCTTAATTCTTTAAAGAAAATCAAATTTTAAAAATATCAGAGGGGACGCGCCCAAATAGGCGCGCAGCCATAACTTGCTGGGAAATTCCTTATCAATTTTGGTACCATTTTCTTTAGCTCAATGAGAGGAATCGTTTTAATACTAAATTTGGTAAGATTCGGAAATCTTGAAACAAGTTACGGCTTTGTCCGCACGCCTACTTGGGTTGTTCAGAGAAGTTTGAGTATTTTTTAATAAAATGTCTTTCGCTTTTAAATAATTGGTAAGATTTCTAAAGTATACATATTTCACTCCTTCATTCCCTCCCGATTTTTGTTTAGAAAAAAAATTTTTTTTCAAAATTAAAAAACCAACCAAAGCAATAGGTAAAAGAATATTTTGAGAAAACAAAAAAGAAAAACATTTTCTTTTAAAAAATTTTTGTTGTTGTTCTTTTAGTATTGTTAAAAATGTTAAAGAAAAAAGAGAAAAAAACTTGAAAAAAAATTTTTTCTTGAAATTTTTTAAATTAAAATCCCTCACATAAAAAATAATTAAATCATCCCTCGATTTATTCAAATTATTTTTTTCTTCAAAAGCAAATAAAATATAACCAAAACAATTAAAAAGACTTGAATTAATTGAAGACAAAATTGATAAATAAAATAATAAATGTTTTGGAAATGAATAATAATTTTGATGTTGTTTTTGGTTGTTGTTGGCTAGAAAATAAAGAGACATTATTTTTATTAAAAATTAAATTTTCTTTTTTTAGGTGGAATAAAACAAAATCTATTTAGGTAAAATTAAAGGATTAATTTAATTTATTTAAATTAACTTCTGACAATCTTTATACCAGGAATAGGTTAGGTCTTCAATCTTTTCTTCTGATCGTGGTTTTCAAAAACATCTGATTTTGAGTGGTCCATTATCTACACATTTATCAATTTTACTTTTCAACTTCGATTATAAATTTGCGAAAATTCCAAGTCTAATATGTAAATACATAACTAAACAAAAACCCACACAAGTTTAAAAAAAAGAAAATTTCGAGTACCTCTCCTACTCAACCCCCCCCCTCTCTGAAATTAAAAAAAAATTTTCTTACAATTTTTCTGTTTAGTTAAATCAACCAAATAATTAATTTCTGTAGAAGATTGTTGTTGATGTTGTTTTTCTTTTTGTGGCCAAAAAGGAATTAATAAAATTAACTTAAAAAAATTTTATATAAGGAATTTAAAAAATAATTTAAAAAAAACTTGAAAAATAAACAAAAACCCAATTAAATAATTTAAATTAATTGAAAGTTTAATTAAAGGAAATTTTTGTAAAATATTAAATTGTTGGTGGATAGTAGTTGAACTGAAAAATTAAATAAATTTTTATTAAAAAAATTTTATTTAAATAATTTGACCTTGTTGTTGTTTGATTCTCACTAATAAGTAAAGAAGACAAAAATGTTCCAAAAGAGAATAGAAGCAAAATCTAAATTAATTTTTTAAATTTAAACAAATTTTAAAGGCAGGAATTTAGTAAAGAAATTAGCAGATCCGATCCCTAGAAATTAGAAAGGATTGGGTGGTTCTAACAAATAAGAGCTCTCTGATCCAAATTTCTTAACCGCTAAACCATCCCCCGATCGACTGAATTTTAATTTTTGCTTAATTGCTTTAAGGCAGGGATGAAACTTCGTTGGTCCTACAGTAATGGGAAATGGTGTAAAATTTTTTTAGAAATAGGTATATTTTACGAAATTTAGGAAAAACCAAAAATTGATAGAAAAAATATTTTAGGAAACTATTAATTTTATATATATTTTATCTCCAAAAGTGTTTAAAGACTTCTCGGTTTTTGAGGAGAAAATTAAATAATACTTAAGAAAAACCCCTTCCCAAAATTATTAAAAATAAAAAACAAACAAAAATAATTTTATTTTTTCCATTTTTATTTAAATCGACAAATTCAAAAAACAAAATTCTCTGAATAATTCCATCAGATAAACAAATACCAAAAATTGATAATAAAAATAAATTAATTTCTTCATTTAAAATAATTAAAACCCCAAAACAAATTAATTTTAATAAAATAATTAAAAATAAAATTAAATTAATTTTTTTGTTAATTGAGAGTTGTTCTTGTTTAATAAAATAATTAAATATTAATGTTTGGAGTTTACTTAAAAAAGAGAAAAATTAAATTATAATAATTTATTAAATTTTGATATTCCTTATGTCGTTATTTTGATGTAACGTCACCCCTATTTAAATAAAGACAGTATATCCAACAAAACTCCCAAAGAATCTGATCTCCGGTGTCGTTATTGTATCCCCCTTATACACAACTAATTAACTACTATATCTTTTGTGTAACAAAAGTATTTAAATAATTTAACAGTGTGTCTACTCTAGCACTAGACTAGTCGGATGAGCTTCTTATGGGTAGTCAGCCAGTAACTTAATTTGTAAACTCCGTCTCATATAAGCTTAAAAATATTTACTAGAGTTATGCAGGATCGGGATTCTGATCGGGATTCGGCGGGATTATACAGGCTTATTTTGAGTCCCGACCCCAATTTTTCAATCCTGATACCGATTCGTGATCGGGGTCATTATTAATTAGGTAGTTGATCTTTAGATTGAACAACCTAATTTTCCTTTCAATAAATCTCATTTTAACTTAAAAATACACTAATTTTCTGGAAGGAAATTTTTTTATAAATTATTTACTAAATATTTCCAAACCTTTTATTAAACAAAAAAGGAATCACTAAACAATTTCCACAAATTAAACAAAAATATTTAATTAAATGTATAATAACTACAATTAATTGTTGTTGTTGGTCTTTTAAAAAAATATTTGGCAAAATTAAAGAAATTAATGATTGACTTATTCCAACAAAAATTGCCAGTAAATATTTTTCAAAATAAAAATTATTTGAAGACATTTCCTTATAAAAAAATGAATATTTATTAAAAATAGGTCACAAAGTTTTTTTTTTGGATTTTTAAAAATTTTTGAAATTATTAGTTGATGAAATTGAGAATTGAGGGAAAGAAGTTTTTTTGAAAAATCTTTGAAGAAATTTTTGAAAAAATTTTAGAAGGCTAAAAATCGTAAAAAAATATTTTTTATTAAAAATTTGAGAGTAAATATATTTATTTGGATAATTTTGAAAGCAAAAAAATATTTTTCTTAAATAAAATTTTGGAATTTAAAAAGGAAGAAAAAAGAACACTTTCATTTCCTTATTTCTGCAAATTAAATTTCTTTTGGTTTAATAATATTCTATATATTCTATGTACGTCAATCTAAAAATCTTTTTTGGAATTTCCTTGAAAGGGTTTCTTCTAAATTATTTTTAAATTTCTTTTATTTAAAAAAAATTGAAGAAAAAAAGGAACGTGCTTATACATCATTTAAATAAAATAAATTTCTAAAAATATCAAAATTAATTTTTTACATCATCAAAATTTAATAACTTTCCTTTGAGGATTTAGGTAGAGATATGTAGACGTGGTGATGTTCTGACATAAATTTACTGGTTAATAGAAATTCTGGATATCTTCTGAAAAGTGTTCGTAGGATTCTCAAATGGCCAACAAGTTATACATAATTAGTTTTTTTGCGCAGCACTCGAAAATTTTGTCTGGAGGATAGGAATCACTAAAAATCAACTAGGTAATTATTCAAAAGAAAGTAATTAAATTATGATGATGTAAAAATTAATTTTACTAAAACATACCAGCTCCTTGAATAACTTCTCGGAACCAGAGGTGATCTTACTATCTTACGGAATAAGAACATTTGTTAGGTAAACTAATCAAAATAGGTATACTAACAAAATGTCTTATCTTTATCGTCTCATTTGTTTATTGAATAAGCGCCCCAAACTTTATTAAATCCAACAGTGTGAAATTCCTCCGCTTAAAGGATTAACATTTATCAATATTATACACATTTATAAATCCTTTCTCTTTTTTTAAATCTTTTTTTAATTTACTTTAGCTTTCCTTTTTTAATAAAAAAATATAGCGTCAATAAAAATACTATTTTGTATAATTTAAAAAATTTAATCATAAATTGAGGAAAATTTAATAGTAACAGGAAAAATGAATACGAAAGCGAGAATTATGAATCTTTTCTCTCCATTAATATTCAAATTTAAATATTAAAAATAAATATTTATAATTAAAAGCAGTTTAAAAAGCCCGGATTGTTTGCTTTAATTAAATCAGGAAAAATTTTTTTTAATATTAAGTCGCTCAAAACAAAAAAAAAACAAATTTTTATTTATAAATATTAATTTGCTTCTAGATTATTAGAAGTTATCATTTAAAGTACCTAATAATCATTAAAACTTGAGTTAAACTGTTTTAATCTTTTATTAAATTAAATATTTATTAA
Organism: Meloidogyne incognita; assembly: GCA_036172945.1. Taxonomy (NCBI): domain Eukaryota; kingdom Metazoa; phylum Nematoda; class Chromadorea; order Rhabditida; family Meloidogynidae; genus Meloidogyne; species Meloidogyne incognita. The sequence goes on from JARQAC010000010.1 coordinate 4,468,877, forward strand.
ACAAAAAAAAATAACAACAAAATTTAATTTAAAAATAATTTTATTTCAATACTTTCTTTTAAAAAAATATTTTTATTTAGAAGATTTATTAATTTCAATTGCTTGTTTAGAAACTTTATGTAATAACCTTTTAAAATTAAAATTAAAAAAATAAAAAAAAATAAAAAATTATATACTTTAAACTAGCAAAATATCCAGTAAAAAAATCATCTTCCATATAAGGAAGTTGATTATTTTTACAAAATTGGCGAACTAATTGAGAACATCTTCCCAAATTTGGTCTAGGCATTGTTGGAAATAAATGGTGTTCAATCTTTTTTTTTTAATTTAAATTAATAATAAATTTTAGTAAGGTGGATGGACTTGATGGGGCCCTTCTGCCACCTAGGCACATAATATGATTTAAGGACAGCTATTGGGCTGGATAGACCCTAACTAATCAACAGTGTGTTTTCCTTCGGGACACACATAAAAAATTTATTAACGGAAAGACAATATGTATACACCATGTGAATAAGGTGTGTTACAGGGAAAATAACAAAGATAATGAAATGGCTGGGAAAACCATTAAACCATAATCTTCCTCAAAAAATCATTTTTTCTTATTCAAGCAACGGATAAAATCTTTTTTGCTTTTTAACACACAGAATCTTTAATTCAATCTTTAATTAAAGGATATAAACTGACAAATCATAAAATAATAGGAATTTTAAAGAGCTTGCGATATTGTGTATAGCAATTGATTATCGTTTAGCAAGGACTGAATTTAAGAAAATTTAACTCTCACTTAAATTATTTTATTTTAAAGAGTTCACTTTTACCTGAAAATTAAGTCCACCCCAAAACCAATCAACAAAACTACAAAAATAATTAATTAAATAAATTTATTTTTGTAAAAAACAAACGGAGAGCTTTTCATATTCCTCGTAGTTAAAATATGTAAAGCAGCAAAATTGTTTAGTAAACCAGAATTTTCTGGAAATTTAGGTACAGAATTGTGGTTGTAGGAGACTACTAAAGCAATTAATGTTCCGGCAACTTTTTTTAAATTAAAAAAATTTTTTTGATTAAATTTTAAATGGAATAAATGAATTTTGATTCGGATGTATCATACACATTTTACCTAGGTTAGAATTCCCCAAACAATAATTACCGCCATATTCTCCGCATAGAAGGAAGAATAGACAGATGAAAATTTGTCCCTTATATGTATAAAAAATTTTCCCTGGTCTAACTTTTAATTCCCTTTTAATTTTTTCGTTTTTGTCCCGTATATCTAATTTTATTCTAATAAGTCCCTTATCCGTTCCCTCAGAGTGGATGAATACAATATCTGTCTCACAATAATTTTTTGAATTCCTCGAATCCCTATTAGACAAAAATTCTACAGGTGACCATTAAAGTTTAGGACACACTCTTTATGCCATAACTTTATTCAACTTTAAGATTTTTTGTAGAAAGATTAAATAATGGAACCAGGCTTAAAAACCCTGAAAGAGAATTGGATGGCTACAAAATGGGTTTAATAATAGTAAAAAATATAAATGAGACACAGATAAATTTAAGAAGAAATGATTAAAATTACATAATTAATTACCAAACTGAGATATAGCAAAATAAACAATTCTAATATAAAAAGAAGGTAATAACCAAAGCTGCAAAAATACCCAAAACCAATGTCCAAATAAAGCAAACTTTATATAAATATTTTTTAATTTAAATTTAAAAATTAAAATTACTTGTTCAAATAAAGCAACATTTCTATGTTTTTTATATTTACTTTTAGACGAAGTAAATAAATGTAGAATACTTTGAGTAACCCAAGAAATACGTAGAAGTGGATACATTAAAGTAAAATAACTGGAATAAATTTGAAATTTAATTTAGATTTTTTTAAGTTTTATATTTTTGTTTAGTTAATTCTCATTAGAGGTAGGACCGAGACGAGATCTCGAAAAATATCTAAGTTATCGAGACGACAAATTTTTTTTTGGGTTTTTCGAGATTTGCGAAGATTCTAGATTCTCGCCGACCCTCCAAGTACGGTCTCTAATTCTCATTATAAATTAATAAATTAAAAATTTATTTCTTTTAGATATATATTATATTAGTATATATATTATATTTGTGTAAGATTGAGAAGTTAATCAAAAAAATCAAAGGATTTTCTACTAAAAAATTAAATTTAAATTTAAAACTTACAAATATTGGTAAGGAATAATTAAGCGAAGAATTAAATTTGAAATTAAAGTTTTTTGTTTAAATAAATCATCTGGAACCTTAAAAAAATAAAAAATTATAGTAAGAACGAGGTAAGCGAGGTTACATTATATAATTTAAAAAATTTAGTTCTCGTTACAATTGCACGCTAAATCTGTGCTACTATTTTTAGATGGAAACTAGTCAAAACTTAGTTTACAAAAATATCCAAGCTTATCTCTCGATGCCCTTATAACAAGAGTTACAGAGATTTTAATTGAAGATGTCTACTAGCCTCCCAAAGTTGACTAAAAAATTTTTTTAGGTATTTTCTTTCCCAATATCAAGATTAAAAGTAGAGGAAAGATCATTAAAATAGTCATATTTTCCAAAAAAAATTGTTAACAAAATTAATTTACCAAAGCTAATAACGGAGCTAAATCAATATCTCCATCTCTTGAAATAATATTTGTTGTTGCGTGGTGTAAATTATGCTTTGAAATAAATTTTTAAATAAAATTAAATTAAATTTTACCTTATCTTTCCACCAATCCCTTGAGAATCCTTGTGAGAAATTACCCAAAAATAAAGATAAAAAGTCATTAATACGACGATTTTTGGTGGGTTGGTGATGACAACATTCGTGACAAAGCCTGTTTTTTAAAAAAAAGTTTTTCTTTTAATTTAAAAAAATATCCAAAATTTTAAAATATTCCGAAATTCCCCCTACAAAAAACTTCTTCCTTTAAGATGCATTTTTTAAAAATTTGCCTGGTCATTGGGTCGGGAAAGCTACCTAATAAAGATTTGCAATTTAATGTGCCCCTTAATATAAAGTACATATAATTTCCTAATCCCAAAAAATGTGACTGGTTACAATATTGAAACCGAGAAAAATAGGGGTGGCGCTATGCTTTTGTGGAGCAGTGTATGGTCATTCTTAGTTAAGAGAGATATGTGTTTGCCTGTATTTTTTGTTTGTTAATTTTGCCAAATTTTTATTTAAATAATTCTACTAAACAAAAATAGGTATATTTATCTTTTATTTTATTTTTAATTTTAAAAAATTACCATCCCATTTGTTGCCAAGTAAGTGCAAGTATTAAAGCAGAAAAAATGTAAAAAGTTTTGTATTGTAACCAAAAAGCAAAAAATAATAAAGTAAAAACTTCAAATATTTTTCTGACATAAAATAGAGGTTTTGGAAGTAAAAGGCCTTCAGAATGGACTTTCTTTTTTATAAAATTTTTTTCTAAATTAAATTTTAAATTTACCTGTCTAAGTTCTTCAAATTCTAAGACTATTTTCATTTCCTAAAAAAATAAATTTTAAAAAGCATTGGAAATTATGAAAAATGAGGTTCTAGTCTGAGGTTTTACCCGCTTCTTTCGCTTTCTTCTAAAGTTTTCGATTTTTGTTTCCGCTTTTTAAAGTTTGATTTTGCAACACTCTTGATAAAAGTCGATCTCTAATAAAGATATTGTGGATATAAAAAGGATAAATAAATTCGAGTTGAATTAATTTGAACGTACTTGAACAAAAAATCATCTTTGGATATAAAAAGGATTTAGTAAAAATTAAAATCTGATTCCTAAGATAATTAATTTAACATAATTAACATCCCAATAATTAATTTATTTTCAGTTTAATTGTCCTCTCACCTTTTCCGGGGGAATATCATAATTAATAACAACAAAATCATCATCATCAATAATTTCCTTATCCTTTGAGGAATTTGTTTTTGTTGAAATTAAAGTTGTTGAAGGTTGATTAACTTCTTTTTGTATTTCCAATTGTTTATAAGCTTTTTTGGAACCTTTAAAATTTTTTTTGAAAATTAATTTAAATTTAAACTAATTATTTACCTTCATGAAAAGCATGGAAAATATGTGTAGCGTCTGCACCTCTAAATTAAATCTTATTAATTTAAAAAATAAAAAAAATCTTTCATTAATAAATTTCATTTAAGAATATTTATTAATAATTTTCGGTTGATAAAATAAAAAACAAAGGAGAGTTTACATTATTTTCTCTAAAATAGCCCCATAGGGTCATTTTTTTAATCGACCTCTAGAGGGTGAGGGGACTATTTTAGCGGGTAGGGTTATTCTAGAAATACTATCTTTTATTCAAAAACCTCTATATTGTGGACACAGTCGAAATGAAAGAGGGGTTAGAGGTTACTTTTATGTATTTGTTAAGTATCTTTTCTGATTTATTTCTTCTATATTGTTCATATAAATCTACAAAAATAGTTTATTATATAGAGGGTATATCCTAGTGAAAGTTTACAATATAAATTTGTATTTTAAACATTAAAAATAAATGATAGATAATTAAAAATGAAGAGGAGATAATCTTTAAAATAAAGGAAATAATTAAACTCTATATTTTACCTATATTGTTCAATTACGGGACCTCCAGGATGTAATTTAACAAATTCATCACTTAAACAAATCCATCTTCCATTTATTTTCATTAAAAGACCCTCATTTTCTGAAGAATTTGAAATATTCATTTTCAAAAAATTTAATTTAAATTATTTTTTTTTAATTAAAATTAAATGGTGCCAGACAAAAATGTTAAAAAATCATTTAATCTCTCCTCATTTTCTCTCGTTTTTCTCAAAAAATTTTTTGCTTTGCATTTAGTAATTATTTAAGCATAATAATTTTTTATTATTTGCAAATGGAAAATGGCCTGATTGATTTTATTTTTATTTATGTAAATGATTAAAAGTTAAAAGGGGGACTTTTCGAGGTAAACGGAGAATAAAGAATGATAACAAAAAAATATGGTGAAAATCTCGTATTATTTTAACTCACATCTAGATCTAAATTAGTAAGTCCATCCTTGGATTTTGAAAATATTAAAAGTAAAAAATTCTAGAAGGAAAAAGAGTTTAATTTTTAGTGATAAACCAATACTATATACTATTTATAATACCGTTTTACCTTAAAATAATTAATTAACAAGCCTAACAAAATTTTGAGCCAAAACATGAGTTTACTTCAAAATCTTTTAACGAATTTCTCACCGTCAAGATTCAAACATGAATCGTCATGGTCAGAAGTTAGGACTATAAAAGGAGTTAAAATCCCCCAAACTCTACCAAACATTCATCGCAACTCTAAAAACATCAAAATCGTCTATCTACAAAACAGCAACACTCCATGTTCGTCCGCTGCCTTTTTCCATCGGGACTTGACACCGGCCCTGGGACAAAGAAGTCGTCAACGCTGTGCTCCTTGGTGCTGATGCTGCTCGTCATTGCAACCTTCCTTGTTTGTGAAGTGCCTGGACAGATGTATGAAGAAATCGTCGGACTCGGCAATCACAAAAGGACTAAAAACAAAGTGGAGCTCAACCCGAACACTGTCAAAGTCACAGAGATGGACTTCAACTTGAAGGAATACAAATATCGGTTTGAGGACGCCTGTGATGTTAAAATCGAGAAAGGCTACATGTGAGTTTGCATTGTTTCTTATTTGTAAGAAATTTTGTAATGAAAATTCTTTTATTTTTCAGCGAGCTTAAGTACAACGAGGACGGCAAGGGATGCATTGTGGATTTGCTCAGCACAAACAAGACAAACAAGGACAAGATCAAGTTAATAGCCGGAGTTAGAAACAAGCGAGGAGGGATCAAACATTGCACTGTTGCGGGCAATAAAGTGGAGGATAGCTACAATAATAAGTAAATTTTAGAATTCTTTTGTTCGTTTAAGCTAGTTTTAATTTTTTTTAAATTTCACAGTATGCCCTTCGTCTACAGCGTTAGCAATGAAGTCATCGAGAAGCTCAACAAAAATGATGATTCCATAGAGGCGTGTAAAAATGTTTGTAAGCCGTGCATGCCAAGGACATCTCTTGAAGTTTCGTGGAGCAAGCATAAAGATATAAACGCAAATTTGATCTATGCTCACACCTATCTAACAATAAGTACGTAAATATTCTAGTTTCCTATATAATTTAGACATTTATTGTAGTTGGCGAAGCGAAGCGTGGTCTGAGTCAGGAAAAGGTTCCCAAAGATGTTGAAATGACCTTTGATTTGGAGATAACGGCGACTGACAAGTTCACGATGAATTTCGAAGAGCACGAAGTACTTGATCTGAACGATACTGTTTGTGTTCCAGAGACAGGTCAAACCGTCAAACCAGAAGCATGGACCATCACGAACACGGAACTACATGATCAACATTTGCTCGTCTTCAGTCTGCTTTCACGGAATGCGACTCTTGTATTCGAAGGGAAAGAAGTTACGTCTAAAAAACAGTCTGTGCCATATTGTGAGCTCTTCGTTCGATTTGTAAGGATTAAACAAAATTTAAAGTAATCACTAATTTAATTTAGAACAGACCGGACTACGAACTGCTGTATGTTAACCCTCCGCCTGAGACAACAACGACGACTGTTAAAACGACAACAAAAAGCTGTCCAACGGTTGCGGAAGCTACAAAGTGTACTCCTTGTCCACCAACATCTGCTCCTTGTCCAGCAGCATCGACACTGTCCAGCGACAACGAACTAAAGACAACAACTACGGCCAAAAACATCCAATCATCAGCGGATCCTGAGGAAAATAAGTGCCCGGAAGAATCCAGTGGATGGCTTTATATTGTGATTGCCGGTATTGTTGTGTGTGTAGTCATCGTCGGAGTTTTGGCATGGTTCTGGAGGAAGAGGCATTCTGAAGAGAAGAAGCTTATAGTCAAACATGAGGAAGAACTGTATGCTCTGTACCAATCTGAGGCAAAAGTCAAAGGCCCTAAGAACATGAGGTCATTTGACGGTTGGAAAGTGAATGTAAGTTTAAAAATAAAAAATATATTTATTAAACAAACTATTTTCAAAATTTTCAGAGAAAACATAACGAACTGAACGAGCTTCCGTATGAAAAATTGGCCGCTGCAATGTGGAATAGAACCGATAATAAAACCCCCAAAGAAAAGATGCAGTTCATTGTAGACCAGTGCGCGAAGCTTTATGACATGGAGGTCAGAGATCGCGAATACGGCAAGGAAATAAAGAAAAGAGGCCGTATAAGACCTGGGACCTTCGAGGGATGGAAAAAGGTGAAAATATTTTTTGATAAATATTTTCTCAATGCCAACTTATAATTTATATATTTCAGAGAAATAACATCATTACTGCGTTCACCGTGATCGATGGGACAGCGACCGCAATTGAATTTGATCGGACAAGGGACGGTGAGGGGGTGGTCGTTGAGAAAGTTGAGAAGGCAAAGGCTGATAAGAACGCTGAGGGGGTGGAGGCTGATGAGAACATTGTGGAGGTAAAGGCTGATGAGAACGTTGAGGGGGCAAAGGCTGATGAGAACATTGAGGAGGTGGAGGCTGATGAGAATGTTGAGGATGGCGTTTCGGTTCCACTATCCGAAGGAGGAGTCTGACATTAGGGATATCCTGTGCTCGGAAGGTCCAAAGGTGAAGCTCGAAAGATAAATATGAAATATTCTATATATTGTTCCTTTGTTATATAGAAATATTGTTCCTATTGTTCCTATACCCATATATTCTTTCTATCATGTGTAATATATTTAGTTGTTTGTATTGTATTTTGTAAAAAATAAATTGTTGTTTTGAATTGTTTTTTTTAGTTGGGAAAAAGTTGGGGAAATATTTACCCCAAAATAAATGCTCTGAATGTTTGTGTTAACTTTTAGTGTATTAATTTGAGTTTGAGTTACCGTATTTTCTCTAAAATAGCCCCCCTCTCCAAAATAGCCCCCCTCTCTAAAATAGCCCCCCTCTAGGAGTTGATCGAAAAAAATAGCCCCCCTCTCCAAAATAGCCCCCCTCCTAAAATAGCCCCCCCCCATAAAAATATTTTTTTGGAATTTTGTTTCTAGAGCATGGCACAGTTGATTCCCTATAGTTCAATAAGATTAATAAGGATTAATATAGATATCGGTGGATTTGTAGAGATTAAAGTGAATATCATAGTTAAGTTGTAGACATCAAGCGATTAAGTGGATTTCTCTGGATTTTGAGAGATATTGAGGGATATTAGGTGGTTGTTATGGATTAAAAGTGATATCGTTGATTAATGAGAATCGGGATTTTGATTGCGATTGTGAATTTGGGGCATTAGGAGGGATCTTGGGAATTAAAAGGGATATAGTGGATATGAGAGGATAATCCAATATCCAACCGAATTTACGGATATCCGTTACCATTGATCTTCAAATCCATTGATCTTTCCCTTAATCCCCTCAAACACCCTTAATCCATCAAATTCACTCGATATCCCACCAATTAACTGATATTTCATAATTTGCACGATATCTCTGCTAATGCCTTAATTTGGTGATTAAGAGTCTCATTCACTAATATCACTTTTCTATTAGTCTCTCAATATCTCTGTCTGAGGATTAGTCTAGTATTATCAGGTCCTCGATATCCACCTCGACGTATTTTTAAAAATTGTTGTTTTTTGGGATGACATGAAGACAAAAATCTTGCCTTTGGGCATGACAGGAAAAATTTTTTGAAATTTCCCATGACATGAAGCCAGATTTCTTTCGATTTCAGCACCACAAAAAAAAATTATGAGAATTTTCGCGGTCAAGAGACCTTCCATTGTTGGTAATAAATTTTAGTTTTTTTTAAATTTAGACATCGAAAAAAATAGCCCCCCTCTCCAAAATAGCCCCCCTCTCTAAAATAGCCCCCCTCTAGAAGTCGATCGAAAAAAATAGCCCCCGGGGGCTATTTTAGAGAAAATACGGTAATTTGTTTTTTGAATTCAGAAATGAGAAAGCCAAAACAGGAAATTGTTTACCCTTTTTTTAATCCGAAACGAGTTTCTTGTTTATTTAAAAACATTTAAACAATCTCAATTGGAAGTTAAAAGATGGTCGGAGATAAAAATTAAACTTACCCCTTTCTTTTGCTTTTCATTAATAAGACTAAATTTATCTGCAAATTGCCCATTTAAATAACAATTATGTTTATGGGAATCTGGATAGTAAAGCAGCCGGGCTATAGCTATTTCGGTACTTTATGGATATGTCACCCCCCCCCCCTCCTAGAGTCTCAGAGTTTTCCTTAAACGTAGAAAATGGTCAGAGATTATTTTCTTCTCCATGTCAATTATTTTTCTTTCTTCAAGCAAATTAAGTGAAATGTGGTAAATGTAGAAACGAAATGAGTGAAATGTAGGTACAAAATATGTGAAAAGGCAAAATAAACAAGCAAAATACTTGAAGAAGAAAAAAATGATTGACATGGAGAAGAAAATAATCTCTGACCATTTTCTACGTTTAAGGAAAACTGAGACTCAAAATAGGAGGGGGGGTGACATATCCATAAAGTACCGCTATTTCTCTCCTTTAGCTAGTGTAAAAAGTTATTCGGCGGCTGGGAGCGAACCAGCATCTTCAGTAGACCGGACTGATGTGTTAGCCATTACACCACGCCGCTAGTGATGTTCGGGAGTGAAAAAAAGCCGAGAGTCGAGAGCCGAGACCGAGACCGGGAATCGACCCCGAGACCGAGTCTCGGGTCGAGACCGAGAGTCGAGACCGAGAGTCGAGACGAGAGATTAGGTGGGTTATCACTTGATATACCTCCTAATCCCCAAAAATCCATATATATCCTTCATAATCCTCCAAATCCCTTGAATCACCAAATCCTCATATAACTTTACTCCTTCTAAATTACCGATATCCACCTTAATCCACTGATATTCACATTAATCGCTTATAATTTCCTTATATCCCTCGATATCCCACCAACCCGAACGATTTTCTTTATCCCCCGATGCCAAGCACAAGTCCCTTTATGTTTATTTTAATCCTTAAAATTTCCAAATATCCCTCTTAACTTGAATCCACCTCTATATCCTTTCATATCCCCATAAGCCTCCGATATTCGACAACACCATTGATGCGATAATTCTTGCATTTTGGAAGGGTTTGGAGCCATAAATCCTCCAACCATTTTCTGCGCCGCAGGCGAAAATTTTGAGAAGTTTGGAGGCCAAGAGCCAGATTTCTTTCATTTTCTGCGCGGAAGCTGAGATTTTGAGCTTATAGGGTGGATTTAAGCGCCGCAGGCGAAAATTTTTGAAAATTCATGACTACATTTAAATTTTTAACGTTTTTTCAAGTTTAAAAAAATAAAAAATATGTTTACATATTTAAAATCAACGATTAAAAGCATTCATTTTAGAAGAGAAGTATTTTTCAGATTATTTCCATGCTTAGAGTCGAACCCCCTCCTATCAAAATATCTAAGTGTGCAAAGTCAGTCACCCTAACCACTCAACCATCGACCAACAAAAGGAAAATGGAAAAAATATAAATATTTCTTTCCCTTTTCCTTAAAAAAATAAATGTCAAAGTACGCAAGGTACGAGTAAAATTCAAAAAATTTCCGTCATTAGGGGTGTAAATTTAGTCTCGTTTTCCGAGACTAAAACACCGAGACCGAGACCGAGACCGAGAGGTCAAAAAACCCGGGAAATTTCCCGACTCGGGAACCGAGACCGAGAGTCTCGAACATCACTACACGCCGCCTACTGCATACATAGCCTTTGGAATTAAATAGCTATATGCTTTACAGGATCTAATATTTCAAATGAAGCTAGTTGTTTATTTGGAGGAGAATCTTCTTCAATTTTTAATCATACAATTTTTGGTGAAATTAATAGATTTTTAGATGAATTTGGACTAGAAAAATAAATAATTAATTGCTAATTATTTTTAAATAAAGTTTAATTTATTTTTTAATTAGGTAAATTAGTAAAAATTAAAACACAAAAAAGTAGCTTTAATCGAAAATTAAATTTTGAATTAAACTCCTCAACTTTTCCCATTTTTTTAAATTTAATTTTGCCGAGTACTTGGTAAGATAAATAATCACCGGATATTTCCTTACACCCCCTGAATTAGAACTCCCCCTTTAATAATACTCCCCTTTGGAGAAGGGTTGAAAAATAGTACTCCCGGGAGTAGTAATAAAGGAAATACTGTCTCAAAAGAAGGAGAGTTAACCTGCAAAGGTTAACTACAAAGTTTTAGCAAAGAAAAAACAATTTGTTGAAACAAAAAATATTCCAGAAAAATTAAAAACAAAAAATAATAAAAAAGAAAAAAGCAACAAAAACAACCAAACTTTTTGGTCTTCAAAATTTTAATATTTTTGGAATTAAACAGAAAAGAGAGAGGAAAGATGATAAACAAAGAAATGAATTAAGTTGGAGGAAAAATAATGTTAAATCCCTTATTATAAGATACACCCACGGGGCTTAAAAAAACCGTATCTAATAATGAGGTAATGTATATAGGTACTTAAATAATTATCGAAGTCTCGTTGGAGGGGATAATTAAAACATGCCTTTCCTAGCCCCGAGTCAAAAATTGTCAAACAGATCTTTAAATTTTGATAAACCGATAAGCATTTTTGGCTTAAGAATTTTTAAAATTCGGTAAAATTAATCGTATTTTAGGTCATAACTTAAAATTTGGTGAAAATCTTTTATATGTTAAATTACATCTAGATTAACCGTTTAAGCTGGATTATGAAAATATTAAAAGTAGACAGAATCGTCATGGTCAGAAGTTAGGACTATAAAAGGAGGTAAAATCCATCCAAACTCTACCAAACATTCATCACAACTCTAAAAACATCAATATCGTCTATCTACAAAACAGCAACACTCCATGTTCGTCCGCTGCCATCTTCCATTTGGACTTGACACCGGCCCTGGGACAAGGAAGTCTTCAACGCTGTGCTCCTTGGTGCTGATGCTGCTCGTCATCGCAACCTTCCTTGTGCCTGGACAGATGGAGGAGGAAATCGTCGGACTCGGCAATCACAAAAAGACTGGCAACCAAGTGGAGCTCAACCCGTACACTGTCAAAGTCACAGAGAAGAACTTCAGCTTGACAGAATACAAATATCGCTTTCGGGATGCCTGTGATATCAAGATCGAGAAAGGCTACATGTGAGTTTGCTTTGCCTCTTATTTGTGATAATTTTTGTAACAAAATACCTTATTTTTCAGCGAGCTTAAGTACAACGAGGACGGCAAGGGATGCATTGTGGATTTGCTCAGTAGGGACAGGAAAAACAAGATCAAGTTAACAGCTGTAGTAAGAAACAAGCGAGGAGGGATCAAAAAATGCCTTGCTGAAGGGGTGCATCTGGAGGATAGCTATAATAATAAGTAAATTTTGGAATTATTGTTTGTATTTGTTTCAATTTTTTAACTTTTACAGTATGCCATTCGTCTACAGCGTGAGCAACAAAGACATCGAGAAGCTCAACAAAGGACTAAACAATGATGGTTCCGGAAAAACGTGTAAAAAGATGCCGTGGACATCTCTTGAAGTTTCGTGGAGCAGGTCTAAATCTGGGACACATGCTTACGCTCACACCCATCTAAGTGCATAAATGATCTAAATTCATATTTAATTTTGTTGTTTATTGCAGTTGGCGAAGAGAAGCATGGCCTTAGTCCGAAGAAGGGGCTCGAAGATAGCGAAATGACCTTCGATTTGGAGATAACTGCGCCAAACAAGTTCACGATGAACTTCTCAGAAAAACAAGAATTTGATCCGAAGGGAGGTGTTTGTCAAATTGTCAAACCAGAAGTATGGACCATCACGAACACGGATCTTCGTGATAAACATCTGTTCGTCTTCAGCCTGCTTTCACGGAATGCGACTTTTGTATTCGATGGGGAAAGAATCACGGATGAAAACCCGTCCGAGCCTTACTGTGAGCTCTTCATTCGATTTGTAAGTTTTGCACAAACTTTTTGAGAAACTCCAACTAATTTTATTCAATTTAGAACAGACCGGACTACGAGCTGCTGTATGTTAACCCTCAGCCACCGCTAACACCAACTACTACCACCACAAAAGTCACTTCAACAGAAACAACTGAAACTTCAACATGTGCTCCTTGTCCAACATCGACAGTTCTAATGACTACAACAACTGCTGCCAAAAACATCTCATCACCAGCGGTTAAGTGTCCAGCGGAAGGCAAATGCCCGGAAAAATCCAATGTATGGATTTATGTGATTTTGATTGCCGTGGGTGTAATTATCATTGGAATTCTGGCATGGTTCACATGGAACTGGGTGGAGGTGAATTCTGAGAAGAGGGCGGCGCGTGCAGCCAAACGTGCAGAAGACAGAGGATGGTATGCTGATTACCAAGCTGAGGCAAAAGTCAAAGGCAGTGAGAACATGAAGCCATTTGCCATATGGAAAGATGATGTAAGTCTAAAAAATATTTACTAAACAAACTTATTTTCCCACCTTTTCAGAAAAAAGAGGAATATAATAAGAGATTTATGGATCGTCATCCGATTGATAAATTGAGCGCTGCAATGTGGAGGAAAGCGGAGAAGGAAAAAGACGACAAAAGCAAGATGCAATTCATTGTAGACCAGATTGTGCGGTTTAAGGACCAAGAGCTCTACGATAACGAATACTGGCCGGAACTGACTGAAAAGGGGTATGAAACTGTTGGGGAGTTTGAGGAGTGGAAAAAGGTGAAAAATAATTTTTTGGATGTCAATTTATATTTTATATATTTCAGAAAAAGTATATCAATACGTTCGCTGTGGTCGAAACTGAAATTGAATATGAGCCGCCAAAGCACGACGAGAAGGAATTGCTTCCTGGGGCCAGCATTGAGGAAAAGAAAAGAGCTCGACGTTAGGGGTATCCTGTGCTTGGAAGTTCTGAGGGTGAAGCTCGAGATATAAACATGAAATAGTCTATATATTGTTCTTTTCTTATGTCCCTATATTGTTCCCATTCCCTATACCCATATATTCTTTCTATCGTATGTAATATATATTTTGTAGTCTGAATTGTAGTTTTTTGTAAATAAATTGTTGTTTAGAGTTGTAAACTTACTTTACTTGATGGGATATATGGTTGTAAAAAATAAACGTAGTAGGTACTTGTAGTTGTGCTTTGAACAGGGACCTTTAAAAATTTTTTAAAAAAATTTAAAATAATCCTATAAAACTTTGAAAGCCTTCAACCGTTCGAGGCATTAATTTATTAAACCTACAATATTCCATAAAAAATTTTTTAGATTATTAGAAAACATTTGATTTACTTAACGTATATGCTATAATAATTACCCTGGGTAATTATTGTTTTAACCTTTCGTTGATAGGGAATAATTTATAAAAAATAGTGACGCTCACAATATTGACTGTGAACGAATAAGCTAACCCCCATATTTGACACAGATCCCCCAAAATTTTAATTTGTCAATTTACTGTTCTCACGGTGACCTGTACTAAACATCCTCCCCATTTTCTCCCTTTTTTTTATTTGTTCATCATTCCCTCCCTTTCCCTTTTTTTATTTTCTTCCAAAAAGGTTCAAAATTTATTTATTTTGTCTCAAAATTTGCATATTCTTTTCTTTCCTTCCCGTCCATTTTTAAAAAAATTCCTTTTCTTTAACATTAGCGCTCTTTATTTTCTAATCGGTTAAAAGCCTTTTTTTTTATTTTTACAAAATTCTCACAGATACAAAAATAAATAAATTATGTAAATAAATAAATATGTAATTTTTATCTTTATTTGTTTAAAAATAAAAGAATTTTTGGGGGGTTAAGCGGATAAAGGAAGAAAGAAAGAGAGAATGAGTGAAAGAGAGAGAGATGATTATTATCTTCTCTTTTAAATAAAAGTTTGGGTTAATTTATTCAAAAAAAGTAATTTTGTTTTTATGAATATTTTTGAATAAATTTAGAAGGAATATATGTACTTAAAATTAATTTTAGGTAAAATTGGAAGTGGATAAATAGATTTATTTAATTGTTGTAGAAATTAAAAGAGAATTTTTTGGCTACTAAATATTTTTGGAATATTTTTCGATTGTTTTTTTAATTTAATTAGTTTTTTGAGTTTAGGTAGTCAATGTTTTTCTGTATAAATAAATCATATGTATTTTTGTAGACGAGAAGTCAGGAGGGTTTCTCAGTTCAGAGACTAAGAGAATTTTTTTTGGTTAATTTCCGAATATAAGAAAAATTCCGTTAAACCTACAACTCTATTTTAAAATTCCAAAAAATATTTTTCAAAATTTTTTATTTAATTTATTTTTACTTTACACTGCCTACTTTATTTATCTCAATTATTTGTCTATAAAAATAAAAGGAAGGAAAGGACCTTTCACTCTTCCTTTCTTGGTCGATAGACTCCGAGAAGGGAGGGGGGGGGATATTTGTGAGGTCTTCAAGAGTGGAAGGGAAGAGGAGGATTGGCAAAAGCTCTTGAAAATAAAAAGAAGCGATAACAATTATATGCGCAAGAAGAGGAAGAAAGAAGGAGGGGAAGAGGAGAGAGAGACAGATGTTATAAAAATAAAAATGGTTTGGCAATTTTTAGAAAAAAAATTTTTTGAAAGGAAAAAGGAAAATTTTAAAGAAAATAAAAGAAATGTATTCAATTATAATTAGAAAATTAAAGAGAGAATAAATAAAAGAATAAATTTAAAAGGGGAAGAAGATGTGTGTTTGTGTGTGTGTGGCCAAATTTATGTACATACTTCATTTATTTATTGACCATTAAAATAGTTTTGGTCATTTAACTAAATTTTTTAAAAAAGATTAAAGAATTATCCTCCAAATTTTTAATTAATTAATAAAATAAAATGAAGGAATAGATAATTGTTAAAGCAAAATAAAATTGTTTAAGTGAACACTTTCAATTAAATACATACAATGTTATTTTTGTTTTTTATGTTATTCATACGAGGGATCCCGCTGACAGAAAACCAAATTCCCGATTTTCGTGAATCCGCGAAAATTTTGAATTCCCGATTTTCGGGAATCGGGTCGGCGCGATTCCTGATACATACTTAATTTCGAATAAATTTTTTAAAAGAATTAAAGAATTTTCCTAACATTTTTTCTCTAATTTTTATATTTTTTATTTTTTTAAATAATTTATTTTAGATCCGGATATTTCCCCCCATTTGTTCATTCTCTGACCTTGAAAATGAACCTATCTCTATCTCTACATATCTCCTCCCTTCAAAACATTAATTTTCTTTTATTTTTTTTGTTTTTTCAGCCTTTCTCAAAAACAACGACAAATAACCTTTCTTTCCCCTTCCCTTTTTATATTTTTGCTCATTTTCATTTTATACATTCTCAATTATTTTTGAACCGTCCAAAGAGGACAGTCAACGGATAAAATTGTGAACAGACCCCCAACCCTTTTTTCTTCTTATTTATGTAGAAAAGACATTTTTGGCATTGATTGTATAGAATAAATTTTTTTAGTTTTTTACCTATTTTTCGATTTATTGATTTTACTAGGATAGGGCACTACCGGGTTTTAAAAGCGAAAATTTTTCCAAATGATTAATTATTTAAAAATTCCCCCCAAAATAGAACCGGTATTAATCTAAAACCGAGGGTTTTCAAGTTTGGATTAGCAGAAACTGAGAATACCGATTTTAAAACCGATTGTGTCCAACCCTAATTTTTATCTTAGAGTTTTTATTTAATTAATATTTTAATTTTTACTTGAAATTTTTTTGAATTCTTTATGGTCACTAGGCTTTCCCTAAATTCTATTTTCCTGTAATTTCTTTCATGTTTTTTACCTTTCTTTTTTTATTTATTAATTAAATTTATTTATCTGACAACTTTCTTAAATAAATTATTTTTTGATCTTGTAACGAATCAAGGATTTTAGGAGATAGAGAAATAATTAAAACCCCCGATAATTTCTGATTGAAAAATTTTTGGTTTTCTTACACTTTGTATGGGCGGCCATTCGGGGTTATGATTCTATTGAATTTGGTATGTGGTCTTAGATATTTTTTCTATTTTTAAATCAAAATTGAAAGGCAACGTTTCTTAAAAACAATTTGCGGCCAATCACGCGTTTTCCTAACTCCAAATATTTTAAGGAAAAATACAAAATTAATTTCATGTCCCCCCCCTCCTTACTTTTTTTACAATTTATTCGTTTGTATAAAAAGAAAGTTTTTTCTTTTCTTTCATTTTTTAATTTTCACACTTTTGAACAAATTTCACAATTCTTCTTTTTTTTCAAATTTTATAAAAAAAATTTTTCTTTGTAAAAAAAAATAAAAACACTTGTCATTGTGTGGGCAATAAAAATAAATAAAAAGAAAATCTCCCCAATTTATCTTCTATGCCCATCTTCTCCTTAAAAATAAATCTCTGACCTCCAACCACAGAATAAAAATTATTTTTTTTTCTTCATTTGGCGACATTGATCGCTGTCCCCCCTATTTTCTTCTAATAATAAATAAAATTAATTTTAATTGTCGCACTTTTTCTTTTTCTAAAAGTTTATTTATTTTATTTCTTTTTTTTTAGTTGTTTTAATAAAATTTTTTTTGAAAATAGTCCATTTAACTCTTTTGGAGGTTTATTTTAATTAAAAATCAGACCGAGAGGAGAGAGAGAAATCTCAGTTATCGAGCTCAAGATTTTTTGTGATATTGTTCTGAATTGTTATTAAAATATTGTTAAAAATATAAAAATATTCTTCTGAACCTTTCCATTTCTCTCTAATTTTAATCATCCAAAATCCTGTATTTTTCTTTAAATTATTAAATAAATTGAATACTGTTTATGGACCCTGATAACTAAAAAATCAAAAAACCGGTTTCTCTATCTAATTAAAAATACCTCAATATATAAATTTATTTTTAACATTCCTTTAAAAATATTTTCTAAAAAAACAATTAACGTCATTAATGTTATAATTAAATTCTTTTCTATCTATCTATGTATGTATTTATATTTGTAATTTGTGTAAAATGTTGATAGAATGTTGTATTTTTAATTTTCCATTTTCTTTGAAATGTTTTAAATTTTTAATAAATATTTTTACTTTTTACTTAATTTGTTTTTCCTAATAATTTTTTGTTTTTTTAAGAATTTGTGAGGAAAATCTAGTTAAATCTTCAGTTAAATTACCTACTTTTATTTAAGTCATTTTAATTTTAAGGGTATCTATTCAATTCCTCCATAAGGCTTCGATCTTTCGGCCCAAACAAAAATTTTGTTTTTTTACAATTATTCACATATACATATATTTTCTTAATCACAAAATACTTGTAAATGTTATTTAGCTCTCCAAATTGCTCACCCACTTCTTTACATTAAATGCAAATATCAATCTATTAACTATTCCAAAAGATCGTATTTTTAAAAATGCTTTTATTTAGAATCTTAATAGATTCTGATCTAACATAGGGTTGATTAATTTGTTTTGATCTTTTGGCTATACACTCCATTTTAGCATTTATTTAAATTTTTCTTTGGTTTTTATAACAAATTTCTAGACATTTTTGTTATTTAAATTTTTTCTTTGGTTTTTATAACAAATTTCTAGACATTTTTGTTATTTAAATTTTTTAATACAAAAATTACAGCCAAGTTGCTAAAGTTATTTTTATTTTCTGAGCAGTCTAGAGGAGAAATTACTTTTTTTATGAAAATGTTGAGATTTTAGTTAACAGATAACCAACCCTTTTTTCAGTCAAAAAATCCAAAAAAAAAATAATTATTTTTTACAACAACTAGCACAATAACTATTTTTACGATAATATTATTTCTCGTCATGCGAATCACCTAAAAAATATTTTTTTATTTTTATTGCACTCTAACCAATTAAGTATGTACTTTCCAAGTCAATATATTTTTTTATTTTATTTTATTATGTCAATTTACACACAAATTTATTAGATAATTTTAACAGAAATATTTATCAAAAAATAATTTAGACTTTTTTAATTTTAAAAATAAATTAGGTGGGTTGTTTTGGCGTTATTTTATTATTGACATAATGCCAAAAAAAATTATTTTTTTGTTGTATTTTTTGTTGATCTTTTGGGTTTTATTTAATTTGTTCTTTTTATTTTTGAGTGTGTTTTAGTCTCGATGTTGACTTTTGTTTGTTTAGAATATTTTTGTTGAGTTTTGGGGGTTGCTTTTGACCTATTTGTTTGTTTATTGATCTTTTGTGTTTTGTTGTTTTTATCCTTCCCTTGTCTATGTATAGTAATTTCTGAGTCCTTTGCCGGACCGGATCTGGCCGGATTTTGCGGGTTAATCTGGTTAAGAATAAACCCGGATTTGTAATCTGAACTTTAGAAAAATCTAGCCGTGTTCGGCCCAACCTCGGACACTAACATTTCCTTGTTTTTAACTTCAAAAATTTCAAATATCCTCAAACAATTCAACTAATCCATTTGTTTCTTAATTAAAAAAAGCTATTTTCAAGAATAGTAAAAAAAGGGCTTTAGTGTTTTTTTCTCGAATTAAATTCTATATACCTCTATTATTTACATGCATCACATTTTTTTCAGCATCTTCATTTTCTTAAAAAATATACTAACCCCCCCCCCCTCCCCCCTTTCCTCTCCATGGCCATTTTTTAATGTTTTTTTGCTTGGCGTGGTCCTTCTTATATATTTATATATACCCCTTCAAGCGTTGCTCATTTCCGCCAATTTTCCATCTCTGGCTATTTTTTTCTTTCTCTATAAAATTTTTTTCTTGCAAGAACCAAAAGAACACATTGAGGGTTTTTGACTGAAAAACCTTTCGATATTTTTCTGGTTTTTTTGGTGTTGTTATTTATCCTTTTGGCAGAGCGTTGTTAAGAAAAGAACTATTTTCCTCTATTTCCTTGTTTCCTTTTCCTGTAAAGTTTTTTTAAAAGAAAAGGGGATGTTGAAATATTTGTCACATTTTTTTATTTTTATTAAAAAATTTAGGGAAATTTTAATTTTGTTGTTGATTTGCTGACAAAGGGTTATACAATGAACCGAAATTTTGAGAATATTTTGAGCATATCTTTTTCTGAAATGAATTTAGAAAGGCATTTTTAATTTTAAAAAATTAAGCTTAAAAATAGTTTATTTTAAAACAAAAAACATCGAAATCGATCAATTTTTGGAAAAGTTATGGCCATTAATTCTTCGCCAATTTCACAAATATTTTCTAGCCGCTTTTACTTTTTTTTCTGCTAAATTTATTGCAAATAATGAATTTAGTAATTTAAAATAATTTTTTAGTCAGTTATTAAATTTAGAAAAAATTTTTAAAAATTCCTAACAAAATATTAAAAAAAATTCTTTTACTCTCTCTAAATTAATTTTTTCGCTATTTATTTAAATTTATTTTTAGATTTTTTAAAAATATTTTTTACCCACTTTTACTATTAATTTTACCTGTCCTTTACATTTCTCTCAATTTTTTTCCCATAAATTTTTATTTAAATATTTTATTTTTATTTTTAGATAAAAATATTAAATGTAAATTTAAGGTGATATAAAAAATATTTTTAAAAAAAATCACCAAAAATGATCTCCAAATTAATTTGTTGTGTTTTGTTCTACCTCAAAATATGTTTTACTGGTAAATTTATTTAAAGAAAAATTTTTTGAAAAAAAATATTTTTCTTTTTTAGTTGCCGAATTATTTTCAAGCTCAAATTCTTCGCCAATTTCACAAATTGATTGGGCTAATATTCCAACACCTCCAAGATTTATTCACGAACGGAATGACCCAATTACTTATTTTTCTCTTCAAGACTATAAAGGGCCTAATGGAAATGGGCGGCATGAGAGGGATGAACACCAAAATGGAATTAATCATTTACAACATTTTTTGAAACCAAAAGTTTTTAGATGTGTTGCTATTGGGATTCCACGGCCTGAGTAAATTTTTTTGTTAATTTTTATTGAAATTTTGGGATAATAATTATTTTAAATTTATTTACTTTAGGAAGCAAAAATTTAAAAAATTTTACGGAGATTGTGTAGTTAAGTGGGAAAGTGTTTGGTTCTTTGAGCGAGTATGTCCTGGGTTCGAATCCCCACGTGCTAAAATAATTTTGTTTGGCGCGCCGAAATTTGCGGATTTTAATTTGCGGACCCGAAATTTGCGGACCCGAACTTTGCGGACCCGAATTTTGCGGACCCGAACTATGCGGACCCGAATTTTGCGGATCTGAGATTTGCGGACCAAAAATTTGCGGACCGACAATAGAGTCTACTGAACCTCGGAAATTTCAAAAATTTTAGCCTGCGGCGTTAATTAGGATGAATTCAGGCATCATGACTTTATGAGATGGCCATATAAATGATTTCTTCAAGGAATTTTCTCGATTATTCAAATTATGAAATAATTTTAAGATAAAAAATTGATAAAAATTTTGAAAAATCAAGAAAAAATCTTGATCTGATACTGATCATGGTAAACTTTGCCGGGATCATCGAAAAATAAAATTTTTAATTTTTACTTTTTACTCAAGTGTCTGTCCTAAAATCTTGGTTCCGCAAAAATCAGGTCCGCAAACTTCGTGTCCGCAACCTTCGAGTCCGCAACTTTCGTTCCGCAAATTTCGGGTCCGCAAAGTTCGGGTCCGCAAAATTCGGGTCCGCAAAGTTCGCGCCACGTTTTGTTTTTGTCAAAAAAATTTTTAATGAAATTTCGGAGTTTTATTGATAACCTCTTAATTAAAAGTATTTGAGGAGCTATTTTTTCAAAATTTTTTAAGGATTATTTTTAAAGAAAATTAATTTTTAATTTATTGATTTGGATTAATGATTACCTAAATTAAAATGATTTTTAAAAAATTTGTAGATATAGATGGCTTAAAGATAATTCAACATTTCCTGTCAATGTTTACAGAGATAGAATAATTACAAATTCTGATAATGGATCTTTAATTTTTACAAAATTTTTTGAATCTGATGAGGGGGAATATCAATGTTTGGCTAGTAATGATAATGGAACTGCTTATTCTGAGAAAATTAAACTTTTGTTGGCTTGTAGGTTTTTTTTGGATATTTTAAAAAATTAAACTTTTTTGGGTAAAAAAAGTTAAAATTAGCTTTTGGCATTTTTTAAAGATTTTTTAAACTCATTAATGGAAGAATAATATGGGTATTTTAATCTTTTCAGTTAAGAGGGCTGTAATAATTTCTAAAATTTAATTTTACAATAATTTTTAAATTAAAATTTGTTAGTATAAAGATATCAGCATCCTTCTGAAAAATCGTTTAGAGTTGTCGTTTCGAAACCGAATAACCGGGAATTTTTGGGTTCTTTGGTTACGGACGTCCAAAGATTTTTCATGATCCGACAACCCTCCTGAAACTATTTTCTCTTTCTTCAAAAATTTTTGTTTGTATTTGTTTTTAACGGGAATAACTTTTAAAACAATTTAACACTATTTTTTACATTTGTTTAAAATAATTACTAAATTTAACAAGAATTTATATTTAATTTTTTAAGGGATTAATCCATTTCCTGATTTTGAAGGACCTAATGTAGTTGAAATACCTTTGAGTAGACCATATGCTAGAGATTGTACTCCCCCCGATTCAAATCCTCCAGCAATGATTTTTTGGATTTTACGTTCTCCTGACAATGTTAAACATATAAGTGCAATTAATTCTTCTCATATTTCGTCGAGTGAAAAGGTTTGTGGAAATTTTTTAAATAAATTTAAAATATTCTCTATATCTCTCAATATTTATCAAAAAACCATCTAAATCTATCTATTTTCTTGGCAAAAATCATATGCCTTTTCAGGGCTGTCCACAAGTCATTTTTCAAAGTTATTCAAATACTCTATATAATCCTTAAAAATTATTTATTTTTTCTTCATATTTTTTCTTGTCTTTCTTATACCTCCAAAAATTATAAAATTTATGGCAAGGATTCTGTAACATTTTTGAAATTTTTAAAGAAAATTCTGAGAACAATATCTCTTCCATTCTCTTCACTCAATCTCTACTATTTTTTCTATTTAATTCACCATTTATCCTCATTTTTTCCTTTTCGTTTTCTTTCAATTAATTTTAACCTTTAAAAAACTATCTATCACTCTCTGTTTTCACTTAAAAAGCCTCTTAAAATTTCATAAAAAATTTTTTAATAAAGATAGGCAAAAAAATTTAGTCTCTCTCCAAAATTTTTTTGATAACTAAACTATTTATACTCTAAAACTACCCAATTAAATAGTAAAAATAAATAAAAATCACCTCGTAAATTTAACCATAAAAAATACATCTGGTTAAATAATAAAAAAATATTTTTTTATCTTTTTTTTTTATTTTTAACCGCCTTTTTAATTATGAAAAGCGGTGTTTTTGAAGCTTTTTTTTGATAATAATTTATTTATTTTCTTGCGATTCTCGAATTTTTTTAGAAAATATTTTTTATTAAACAAGCCATAAAAATAAATAAAAATAATATTTTATTTATCTTCTCTATTAATTTTTAATTAATTATTTTTGCTCTATTTTATTAATTAATAATTAATGTAAAACTGGCCATTTTACATTAAATAAAAATTTTTTTATAAAATATTTTATTTTTATCAATTTTTACATCCTTCAGTCTTTATTTATTTTCTTAAAAAATTTTTTTGTTTTCTTTTTATCCATTTTTGGATGACAAAAAAATAATTTTTTCCCTCTTACTAAAAAAATATAAATTCTTCTAACGAAGAAGAAGCATCTTCTCGCCTTATTTTTTATAAACTTTCTCTTTTTTTCTTCCTTTTGGTCAAAGTCATTTAGCCTCTTTTCTAAAGTCTTTTTTGTCAACTACATAAAAAGGGGGCTTCCTTCCTGATTTTTTTTTCTGACTTTAAAT
This sequence comes from Meloidogyne incognita, assembly GCA_036172945.1. Taxonomy (NCBI): domain Eukaryota; kingdom Metazoa; phylum Nematoda; class Chromadorea; order Rhabditida; family Meloidogynidae; genus Meloidogyne; species Meloidogyne incognita. The sequence continues at coordinate 4,492,748 of JARQAC010000010.1, forward strand.
TTTGCTTTTCAATTCGTAAAAATTTATTTTTTTTGGTTGTCCCTTAAGTCTCGCCCTCTTCTTTTTCCTCAATTTTTGCATCTGTCTCTTTGCATCATCAAAGCATCTTTCTAAACAAAAAAGAGAAAAGGGAGAGAGCGTTCTCGCCACTTGGGAATTCAATACTTTTTTTCTTCACTGCAAGTAGCACAATATCTTTTTATTTTTAGCAAAAAGCATTGGACATTCAATAATAAAAAGGCTTTTTCTTCTTTTTTCTTCTTTTTCTCGACCATCAATGTGTAACGTTTTTATATTTTTCTTCCCTTTTGTTTCTCTCTCAAGTCCTCATTTTTAGTCTCTCCTCTTCCCTCCTCTTCAAAAAAAATTTATTTTTATTTTCACTATCCTCACGCAAAGGTTTGTGCAACTGCTGTTTAGCAAAAGAAGAAAGAGAGAATGACGAGAAGAAGCTGAAAATAGAAGGAGAAAGCGAGAAAAGTGCGCCGAAAGGGCTAAACTCTTTGTATAGCTTTTAAAAAAGAGAAAATGGATATATTTTTGCCATTTTGCTGCGATTGAGTAACCAGCTTTTGATGTATGCTTGTTTAGTTGATGGGGCTGGTTAGAGAGACAATTAGAGGGGAGGGAAGGGGGTTCTCAATTGCTAGTTTTTATTTTTATTTTCTTGGCATATTTTTAAAATTGTTATGCCGATAATTTCTTTTATTTCTTCTACTTTGTTCTAGTAGAAATGGAAGCCTTTTTACTGTTAACTACCCCGCTATAATTGTTTTCCCTTAAATATCTCTTGAGCTTATTTTCTTGATATAAATTTATAAAATGACTACCAGATTTTTTGGGGGTTTTTCTTCAATCACTCTTAACCTTTCTGTATTATTAAAATTAAAAAAGACATCCTTTTTTATTTAATATTTCATCTTTCTTTAACCGTTTTTATTTATTGCCAGCCATATTTTTATGTCCAACACATTTCCTTCTATTACACATAACTCACGCTCCTTTGAGTTCTTTACATCCCCTTCTTACCTCATTTTGTCCTCTCCTCTATCTGCTTTTTTTCACTATTGAACAATTTTTGAAAAAAAAACGAAAAAGGGCGGTGGCTGCGAAAAAAAAAATAAAATAAGACCCGAGCACAAAACATTGTTTAGTGTTTTATAAAAACTCTCATCGTTTTAAAAATTTTTTAAAAATTTAACTGATTTTCTTGTTCCATCTCTTTCCATTTAATTTTTATTTCTTCCAAAATATTTTGAAATATTTTCCATTTTGGGGAATTTTCAATGGACTTTTTTAATTTTTTGAAAATTCTGGGATGAATGGATGACGATTTTTTCTAAAAAAATTTTTAATGACAAATTTGGAAATTTATTTTTTTATTCGCCCTTTAATTTTTTAAAATCGATTTATATCCATCCTTCTCTTTATTTTTCCCTCTTAAATTTAAAAATATTTTTTTTACAATTTTCCCCTTTACGACTCTTTCCCCAAGACTAATTTCCGCGCATTTACATTTACTTTTTTTTGAAAGTCAATTACCCCTAACCTCCTCACGAATTTACTTAAACGACCTGTACTGCGACCATCAACCGCCCACGAACTAAAAAATTTTCCTAATTTTTTCCTCCATGTTGCATGCGTGGCTTTTGATGGAGGAATAAGTCTGCGCAGACTTTCAAAACAAAAAATTTTCTTTTTCGAGAATTTAAATTTTTTTAAATTTTTTTTTGAAATTTATAGATTTTCTAGAGAACTAGTTTTGCTGTAAAAATAAAAATAAATGAAAATACTTCCCCTTTTATACTCTAAAAAAAGAGTAAAAAAATATTCTTTATTTATTATTTCTTCATTTCTGCCACCATTCTTTCATTTTGCTCACTTTTTCCTATTAATCTCAATTCTTCCTAGTCAACTTCTTTTTGGCAACAATAATAAGGTTGGTAATATTTTAGGGTACAATTTTCTTTCATTATGTGCAAGAAAGTGATTTCAAGGACAATGCTTTATACACGTGTGCTGCTTATAATCAGGAATTGAAGGAATACAAGGTAGATGGGATTTGGGAAGAAGAGGGAAAAAGATTTTTTGTTTGGACTTTGTGAAGATTTTTAAATTTAAATAGTTCTTAAAAGCTAATTTTCCGATTGCGACCATTAAAGATTTTTTAAATGATCGAACTCAGAAAATTGAATTTTAAGGAGCTTGGGAAATGGCATTTTGTGGGAAAAACGCATTCATAGAAAAATATATTTTGGATAAACATGAACACTAAAATACAGGATTTTTATTTTTTAGTTCAGCAACAATCAATTCAATTTTAATGTCAAGAAAAGACATGCAACAGAAAAATGTAACATTCTTTGAATTTTTTATTAAATATTTTTTATTTTTAAAGTGCGCAATATGCCTCCAGAACAACAATGGGTCAATCAATCTTCACCAATTGCATTACTTGGACATATTCACAAACTTCATTGTTTTTTCTCTGGATTGTAAGTTTTTTTAAATTTATTTTTATAAAAATAATTTGATTAAATAAATACAAAAAAATTAATTTACCGAAAACATTTAAAAATAAATATAGTTAAAATCATTGAACTATAACTAATTTTTACCTTTTATAAAATTTAATTGGCTCAAATTATTTGCAGCAAAAATAAAATATTTTGAACCACAAATAAAAATTAATTCAGTTGGGTTGATAAAATAAATAAAAGGGAGAAAAAGAGTATTTTTAAATAAATCTTGACAGAATTTTTAAATGAAGGATTAATAAAAAAATATTTAAAAATTCAGTAATTAATATTTTTGCAAGTATCCACTGATGAAAATTTTTTAAATAATTTACAAAAAAATTTCTTTTAAATTTCAGTCCAAACCCAACACCAATATGGTATCATAATGGAATAGAAATCACTTCAGACAATACCAGAGGCTTTTCTTTTGAAAATTTTGGAAAAACTTTAGTTTTCAACGTTACTGCTCAACATATTGGAAGATATGATTGCAAATTTGAAAGGCATGCTTCGATTGACAGAACTTTTGATATTAAATTAAATGGTTTTTTGGACTAGTTTTTGATTTTTTTAAATTAATTTTTTTAATTTTTAGCAGCGCCTTACTGGTTTGATCTTCCACCTGCAAGTGTGAACACTAGTGAAGGGGAAACAGTTGTCTTTGATTGTAAAACGCTTGGTAACCCAACTCCGGTTGTTACCTTTTACAAGAATGGCGTAGGTGAGAGTTATTTATAGTTTGAAACTTTTCGGCGCCGAATGTTTGGGCGTTGGAACTATTCTTGATGAGAATTTTGTTCCTTAAGTTCTTCGGCCGAAAATTTAGATCCGACGCCAAACAATCGGCGTCTAAACGTTACCCACCCGATTTTATCGTTTTTTAAATTGATGATGATTGATATTCCTTAATTAATTTTTTAAGAGTTGCGGAGACCTCGTCCCGGTGAGAATTGGGTGATTGAAGGCTCTAAATTGACAATTTATGATGTGAAAAAGGGTGCTAATGGTCTGCCAGGAGACAATGCTGTTTATCAATGTAAATCAGAAAATAAACACGGATATTTGTGGACAAATTTTTATTTGAATTTATTGGGTAATTTTTGAAAAATTTTGTTTAAACTTTCAAAATAATTTTAAGCTTTCCAACCTCAATTATTGGAAGAACCTGGACAAGTAGAAGCAATTGAAGGAAAACCTTTTTCACTTCAATGCAAATTTTTTTCATCTCCTCAGGCAACAGTTACATGGGAAAGTCCTGTACTTGGTGGGGTTCCCTATAGTACAAAAGTTGATCAATTTGGCACTGGATGGTTGTTGTTTGAAGGTATTTTTTAGATTTTAGTTTAAAATTTTTTTGCTGTTCTTTTAATTAATTTTTATTTTTGCAGAAGTGAGAAGAGGATATGATGGAGAATATAAATGCACAGGTGTCAATAAATATGGTTCTGCATCTGCTACTCAAAAATTAGTTGTAAGAAGTGAGTAGTTTTTAAAATTTTTGTTAAATTAAATCTATAAATTTTACAGTTCCAACATTGCTTGATCCATTTACTAAACAACGAATGGAACATCGTGCAGGAATTCCAATGAGTTTGTTTTTATAAAAAATTTTCAAATAAAAATTTTCTAAATTAAGAATTACCTTGTGAGGCCAAACATGATCCCGATTTGGATGTTCAATATGTTTGGACAATTAATGGAAGAGATTTAGCTCAAGCAAATAAAGAAATTGGAGGCGGACATTACCACGTGACAGAAGATAATACACTTGTTATTGAACAGCCAACACAAGAAGATAGTGGAATGTATACTTGTTTGGTTAAAACTAAATTGGATGAAATTTCAAAAAGTATAACTGTTAATATCGAAGGTTTATATTTTTTTATTATCTGTTTGCTTACCCATCTGATAACCTGGAAAGGGGATTCCGAAATTTGAAGCACTTTGGGTTTTCGAATTTTTAAAATACCAAAAAACAAAAAATTTTGTCCACTTCAAAGTTTGCCATTTACAGAAATGGTTGAATTTTTAAAAAATTCTCAAATTAATTTTAAAATATTTTTAGATGTACCTCAGCCTGTCCATTCAGCACGTATTTCAAGCTGTAATATTGACGAGCCTATTGTAACAATTGACTTTGAGCACTATGAACCTGCTGATCGAAGTAAACCTGTTGAAGAATTTTGGTATAAATTTTTGATTATTTTAATTGTATTTTTAATTTATTTAAAGGATTAGATATAGTGTTGATCAAGAGGTTGATCAAGGAAAATGGCAAACTTACCCAGTTCCATTGAAGGCTTTACCACATGAAACAGTTGGGGAATCGTTGAGGCTTGTTCGTGGTCAAGTGAAAATTTTGTTGAAGCCGTTTGGAACGGTTTGTATTTAATTACTTTCAGAGTTTCTTGATTTTGAAAAATTTGGACTCGGTCCGAAACAACTCGGGTTTCGACTAATCGACCTTAAATGACTTGAATATCATCTCTAAATAAAATTTTCTATTATATTTAGTACACCTTCCAAGTAATTGCAAGGAACGCGATTGGTGACAGTGCCCCTTACATTATTGATGGGACGTGTCAAACATCCCAAAAACCTCCAACTCGAAATCCTTCTGGTGTTTGGTTACAAGGAACACAACCAGATAATTTAATTGTGTATTGGGAACCAATGCCAAGAGATGAATGGAATGCTGAAAATTTTGCTTATCGCATCTTATATCGTCGAAAGGAAGAAGGGGGTGATTGGAAAAGTATAACTGTTGAGGATCCATTTGCTGATAAATTCACAATTGATTTGGGTGATGGAGGTGCTAGAGCATGGGATCAGTATGAGGTTTGTTTTGGGGGTATAACACGTTTTTTAACATTGTCTTTGTTATAATGGCTATCGACAATTATCCTTTTCTCAGATAAAAATAGTTAAAAATTTGTAGGTTCAAGTCCGTGCAATAAACGGAAAAGGAGCTTCAACTGTAATGCCTGAAGTTGTTGAGGGAAGAACTGGAGAAGGAGAGCCTGGAGTTACACCAACAAATTTCCGCTTAATTCAAGTCGCTTCAACTTCTGCAGAATTTGAATGGGATTCAGTGGATCCTTCCAAAGTTCAAGGAAATTTTAGTGGGTATAAGGTAAGAGATTTTTTTGATTTCAAAAGAAGAATTATTTTTAAGATAACTTATTGGTATGATGAAAATAGTCTTTTGGATAATGAATCAAATAACAAAATAAGAAAAGCTCGTCATAGAAGGGCTGGTGATTTATCGAGTGGAAGTGGAAACTTTGAAAGAAATTCTGTAGTATTTGCACCAGGCGTGACTCGTGGTACTATAACTGGATTGAAACCAAATTCTATAAATTATGCGGTTATTTCTGTATTAAATGGACAAAATGAGGGTGCACCATCACAAGAATTGTCGTTTAGGACAAAAGAGGGAGGTTTGTAATTTTTGGATTTTTCTAGTTTCTAAGAATTCTTAAATTTCAGTACCTACCCCTGTACGCGATTTACGTGCATATCCAATGAATAACCGTCATGCATCTGAACATGCTGTTGTTGTACTTAAGTGGCATCCTCCGAGAGAACGTAATGGTCGATTGATTAAATATACGGTTGTTCATTGTAGAGCTAGTGATGGAGATGATCCTGAAAGTGAAGAGGTTAATTTGAGAAAAATATTTAAATGTTGTAATGGATGGGGTTGTATAAAATCCCTTTAAAATTATTCGGTCTTTCGATTTTCCTGTCAAAATGGCAATCCTAATACATAATTAGGCTTGTGTTGATGGTTATATTTATCCTTCTGAACTTGATAAAATTGGGGAAACAATTATAATAAATTGTAGCACTAGAAATAAAAATTTTTTTGAATTCTTACTTTTAGTAACAGTCAAAGCCTTATTTGATAGAAATATTTTCCCAATTACCTACAAAATAACATACCTAAATATAAAATCCCTTTAAATTTCTTTAAAATCTCAACTAAAAATTTTAGTTTACAAATTGTGGTGAACCAGTAGATGTAAATAGACGATTAACTGAACTTCGAATAATTAATCTCCGTTATAATACAAAATATCGTTTTGAATTTGCTGCGCATACTGGAGGTGGAATGGGACTTTTAAATTCTGTTGATGCACATACATTGCCTGAAGCGTTACATTTAAATAGTGGGTTTTATATAAAATAATTTTAAATTAAAAATATAAAAATTTTAATTCTATTGGGGGTGATGGGGCGCGATCTTTAGAATTAAAAAAAGTCAATTTATTCGGATTAGATAAACTTTTAACAGATACTCATTTTCTTGCATCTAAAATATTTCGCGCCATAATAATTCTCTATCTAAAATTTATGCATTAACAATATTTTCTATAAAATATTTTTATATTAAAAATGCTTTTAAAAGAAATTATTTGCATTAAGAAAAATGTCCTTTTTCTTTATTTACAGGGTGCGGCAAATTAGCGGCCGCTTTTGTTTTGGCTATAACTTCCTTCATTTTTAATGAAAACCGATAATTCTTTTTTCCTAGATTCCCGACACTTTAGCAAAATTGTTGATACCAAATAATAAAAATTTGGTTCACAGATTGCAAAGATAAACGGGATCGAACTCTAGAAAATTTAAAAACATTTTTTCATGCCAAAGTTTAGGTGATTATAACTTCGTTCAAAATAATTCAATCCGAGTGATTTTGGTACCAATCAACTCCTCTCGCTCAGGAGCATCGATTTAGCTAATAAACTCATTTTTGAAAATTTTACCTAAAAAATTTATATTTGCAAAATTTGTTTTAATTTATCAATCAGAGAGTCATATCTTGGTCCATTTACGTGATATACACCTGATTTTGATGTCATTCGAATCAGATTGGAGAGCTGATTCGAATGATATATAAAATTCTCACATCAAAATAATAGCCTTGAATCCAGGCCAAATTTTATCCAAAAATTTTTGCTCGAAATTTGAGAGAAAATTAATCAGACTTAATTATAAGATTTAAATGAGATTTTGGTATCAACAATTTTGCTAAAGTATCAGGAATGCAGGAAAAAAAGAGTTATCAATTTTCGTTTAAAATTGAAAAAGTTATAGCCAAAACAAAAGCGGCCGCTAATTTGCCGCACCCTGTACATTTTTATTATTTCATTTAATTAAATCTTAATAAGTAATGTAAAAGAAGGTTGGAGAGAAAGGAGGAATGTGTCCACCGCCACATCTGCGTCCACTTTTTCTTGGGTTAATTTAAAAATATTTGTTGTTAATTAAACACAGCTTCTTTCCGTCTTTTTTTAAATTTTTATTATGAGTTGTTTGGTCTCATCTGTTGTCGCCTTTTCTTTGCATTAATTGGTTTTAGAATTTTTGTTTCTTTGGGGAAAAGGGGTGTTTCCTTTAATAAAATTTACTTGTTTTTAAGGAAAAAACAGCAGCTGGTGTGTCTTTTTCTTGAAAAAAAATATTTATTAGCATTTTAGCTCTTCCTTGAGGTGCTACTAAATTTTTTCTTCCAAATAGTTTAGATAATGGAAAAAGATTAGAAAATAAAAATATATTTTTGTTGTGTGCTTTGCTACTTTTGTGAGCAAAAATTCTTTAAAAAAGTTTCTTTAAACTTTTACTCAATTTTCTTTCATTGCTTTTTTGTTTGTCTATTTATAGGAAATTTAGTGAAATGTTGTTTTTTTTCATTTTTAGGATGACCGACGTGTTAGGGTAGGAAGTTTTCTGCTTTATATTCTAATAGCTTAAATTTTATGGAATTTTGTCTAGACATTTTGTTTAATCTTTTATTGTTTGCTCTTTTTGGATCCTTAATTATTTCTCTAAAATTAATCGTTTTTTAAAGATTTTGCTCTTAGTTTGTTTAAAATTATTTTAAATTTATAGTTTTTTTTGGGCGAGGACTTTTTCTAGTTTAAAAACTAAAATAATAATATTATTGTTTCCATGGAAACTAGTATATATTAATATACATAAATATATGTAAATTCTTTTGTTATTATTTTAAACGACTATCATCCTCCCCATTTTTTTCTGAAAATTTTTTTAAACGTATTATACATATTTACAATTGTCTAAATAGAAAATGTAGTATATTTTTCAACAAAAAATATTTTTCTTTCATTTTATTTAAAAAATATTCTTTTTATTTAGACAGATTTAAACTTTAAAAAATGTTTTTCTCTAATATTAATCTAATAATTTATTTTCTTCTAAATTTTTTATTTACATTTGCTGAAATTACAGTTGAACCAAGCAAACCATCACTCTACAAAGAAGGAATTGGAGATGATCATTTTAACATATCTTTTGTTCCTGGACATTATGATTCTCGTGTAGGAGCGCCTGTTGGAAATTCTTTTTATGTAAAATATCGAGAAACGGATTCGGGTGATGAATGGCTTACAAAAGAACCTCCTCCAGATGGGTTAACATTACAAGTTACTGTGGATAGATTAACACCTGGAACTAAATATGATGTAATGACTGTTTCGTTACAAAGGGATGAAGCTGGAAATATTGTTGGACAGACTGAATCTAGAATACATCATATTACAACTACTGGTGTTTGTAAGTTTATTTTTGGATTTTAAAAATTAATATTTGAGAATTTGCTAGTTTTAAATTGAGAAAAAAATTTGGAAAAAATTTTTGAATACATGATCCAAAATCGATAAAGTTTTTTAAGGTTCAAAATGGGTACACCCCAACTTACCGCGAGCCCAACTCGTCGCAGAGCTATAACTTCGTTCAGAATTGTCGAATCCGGGGCGCCCTGGTATGGTTCGATTCAGCTCGTCGAGGCGCATCGAAACATACAAAGACGTACCTGATTCGACAATTCTGAACAAAGTTATAGCTCTGCGGTAAGTTGGGCTCGCGGTAAGTTGGCCTGCTCCCGTTCAAAATCTTTTAAAAATATTTTAAAATTATTTACTCTTTTCCTCACAATTTGGGGTAATTTTGTGCGTTAGGTATAAGCCTACTTTGCTATTATTATAAGTCTCAAGATCAGCTAATTATTGTTTTTTTTTTTATTTTTAAATGGATTATTAAAATTACTAAAAAGTTTTTTCGTTTTTTTGCAAAAATTTCTTTATATTTATTCTCAAAATTATTATTTTTTAGCACCTCGTAGAGCAACATTATATTGGTTATTAATTATTTTATTGATATTGTTACTTCTATTACTATTTATTTGTATTGCTTGTTGTCTTTTACATCAACGTGGACGTAAATATTTTGTTGAAGAAAAAGAACGACTTCATGGACGTGAACCAATGCTTCCAAAAGATAAACAATTTGAAGAATTTGGAAAAACGTTTGTAGATTTTTTTGTAAAAAAATTTTTAGAAGAAAAAAATATTTAAGGCCAGAAGATATTGAAAAACGTTCTCTTTCGGGACACATGTGGGGTGGTGAATCAGAATCTGATTCTTTGGTAGCTGATGTAGATGATAATCAAGGATATAATGAAGATGGCTCGTTTGTTAGTAAGTGAAAATTAAAAAAAAATTTTAAAGAAAAATAATTTTTAGTTTTGTTAAAATTATTTTGACATAATTTGTGGGCGTGACACAAATATAGGTGTTTCTTATAATTTTGGACTTTTTCTGAATAAAATGCCAAAATAATGAATTACTAAGGATTTAGTTAAATAAAATTTGTAAACTAACAATCTAGATCTTTCATCTACAAGTTATAATGTTATTTTGTATAATATTTGTTGCTCTAACTATTCCTTGAACCCCAGGGCTTCCAATCTTTAACCAGGGCTTCTCCCAAATGTCCACACCTTTTTACTAAGTTATTAAAATTATCTACCTAATAATTTATTTTTTTTCAGAAAATTTTTTCTTTTTTAGATCAATATGGTGCAAATAACAGGACAGGCCTTGTTCATTCTGGATCCGGTCCTGAAGGGTCTCAACAGCATCCGACTGGAACCGAATCAACATCTCGGCGTTAATATATTTGTGCATAAAATATATTTAAAACTCAGTGAAAAACAACAGAGATCTTTCTTTTAAAAATTTGCTCTTTAAAATTAAAAAAAAATTTTCTCCATTCTAGATTTACTACAAATTGCAATACGGGCATTTTTGAACTTTTCTCTTTTTTTATTTTAATTTAAATTCTTTTATATACTCATTAAAAGCAGGGTTTTCAGTTAAAAAGATGTTTTGAGATTTTTTGAATCAGAAAACCTTGTTTTTGTTCTAAACCGTCCACTTATTTTTTTCTTTAAAGTTAGCAAAAAAAAGGAGAATATAATTAAATATATTCCTTATTTTCTCTGATCTTTTTTTCTGTTTTTTTTTAACATTTTTAAATAAAATTCTATATCTAACACTTTTTTTAAATATTTATTCGCTAAAACTGCCTATTATATTTTGAGGAAAATTGTTGCATAAAAAAGAAAATTTTAATTTGTTATGCAACATTTTCAAGTTTTTTTTTCATTTTTTTGGCTTCTCTTTGCTTTTGATGCCTCAAAATTTCTATTTCTCTTTTAAAATATGAAAAAATATTTCTTTAATTTTTTGTATTTTGGATTATAAAAATTTTTTTTGTTTGATTTTCCAATAAAATACAAAAAATATAAACATTCCTATTCAATTCATCTATCATTTTTTCTTTTGTTTTAATACATATAAAACATCTTTAAATATGAAAAATTCACCTGCCAATTTTAAATCTCATTTTGTTTGGTGAAAATTTTCAAGAATAAAATTTTAAATAATTCAAAAAAAATTGTGATATTAAACTAGAGTGGTTAAATGCATCCGGAAATTGGATTGCGATCTTCGCAGTCCTAAACTCGCATTCCTGAAACGAATATGTAATTCTATAAATTTACTTTAACCTTTTAATAACTACTTATATATAAATTTTTCTCTTAGCGGGCGTTGTAGCTCAATGGTAGTCTGTTTGACTACACAAAATCTGGCTGTTAGATGGTATAAGGTTTCAACCCGCGTAACTTTTTTTATATTTTTTTCAAAATTTAATTAATTAATTTTAAAAATTTAAATTTATTTATATGTACAGAGAAAGTTATAAGCGGATTTAAAGAGACCGGTAAAATCGCAACAATATTTAATTTTTAAAATATAAAAATTGAAAAAAAAACAAGAATATTTTTTTCTGATTTTTTGTTTAAATAATTATATATGCCATTTTATTTAAATTTAATTTTAAAGAGACCGGTAAAATCGCATCCGGAAATAGAATTGCGATTTTCGCAGTCCTGAACTCGCAATCCCGAAATGAATATGTATTTCTATAAATATTAAAACTTTAACTACAATATTAAGCTAAACTTTGAAATGTTCCAAGGGGAGGGATACGTTTCAAGAACAGAGAAAGTTCTAAGCGGATCCGGAATTATCTTAATGGATCCAGAATCTTATTGGGGCACCTTAGTGGCTTTTTAATGCCCTCTCTCTCTCTTTAGTGGCAGTATTCTTTTTTAACCCCAACCGTTTCTTCTTTATGTACAGTACTATAAAAGTCTGTACTTATTTTTTATTTAACCTTAGTTCTTTCTAATTATTTCCTTTTGACGACAAAAAATGCCAAACCAAGACATTGTGCTTCAAGCTGTTGGTAATGATGGAGTTGTTCAGAGATGGGTCCGGCGTTCTTATGTTCGCCATCTTCCATTGCGTCGCAATTTTTTTGAGCAAGATCCAGATGAAGGGCCAAGCAATGATCAGCAACAAGTTGCGCCTATGTTAGATCCTAAGACGACTAAACTTGAAGAATTGGGTTGCCACATTTTGGTTAGTTTTTGGTGGTTTTGTTAAAAAAAATTTTTTTTTTGTAAATTTTAGGCTCGAGTTTTTCAAAGTCTCTCCATTCTTGATCGACTTCGAATGGAACATGTTTCTCGTCTTTTTCGTAATACTGCTAAAATGGGATGGATTGGACAGCGCAAAATTGTTGTAATTCCCGAGGATGCGGTAATAGAAGGAGGCAAAACCTATCTGTTTAGTGTAAGTAAAAAATTGAATAAATGTAGGGGAAGAGGGGAGATTACTAATCTGTTCCTTTTGAATAAACAGACTCGAATAATCGAGAATTTTTATTTTCAGGGTCGCGCTTACTTCCGTCTCATAATGAAGCGTTGTTGTCGTTACACTTTTGAACTTGTAATTTATCAATTGGTGCCGAGGGATCGATTATTTAAATTACTTCAACTTTGCTTTCTTCTTCGACATCTTTGCTTGGATTATTTGTCGCCCCTTAGTGGCTCTGAATTTTTGGAAATTTCTGAACGTATGCCTGAATTGAAGTCTTTGGTTGTTAAAAACTGTCGATTGGTGGGTATTTTTGAATTTACTCGTTATTAGGGTTATTTCGGTTCGAATTGAGGATTTTTCGGTGTTTTCTCGGTTCCACTTTAACTTTAAATTCCCCCAGCATTAAGAAATAAATTTTTCGTTCTTTTAAGCATTATAAATTCGCTCGTGATTTCCAAAGAATGCTTGATGGTCTTCAACATCTTCAAGTACTTTCTGTCGTTAACTGTGAAGGTTTTGGTATGTGAATTATTCTACTTAAATTGTTTAAATAAATAAACTCTCTTTTAAAGATAAATTAGAAATTGAGAGACTTCCTTCTACTCTTCAAATTATTCAATTAAATTATCTTGATGGGAGTTTGGATAGGCAAATGAGGTTAATTGAATGGATAGGCAAATGGATAGGCAAATGAGGTTAATTTTTTTTTTGGATAGGCAAATGGATAGGCAAATGAGGTTAATTTGAATTCAACCCGCGTAACTTTTTTTATATTTTTTTCAAAATTTAATTAATTAATTTTAAAAATTTAAATTTATTTATATGTACAGAGAAAGTTATAAGCGGATTTAAAGAGACCGGTAAAATCGCAACAATATTTAATTTTTAAAATATAAAAATTGAAAAAAAAACAAGAATATTTTTTTCTGATTTTTTGTTTAAATAATTATATATGCCATTTTATTTAAATTTAATTTTAAAGAGACCGGTAAAATCGCATCCGGAAATAGAATTGCGATTTTCGCAGTCCTGAACTCGCAATCCCGAAATGAATATGTATTTCTATAAATATTAAAACTTTAACTACAATATTAAGCTAAACTTTGAAATGTTCCAAGGGGAGGGATACGTTTCAAGAACAGAGAAAGTTCTAAGCGGATCCGGAATTATCTTAATGGATCCAGAATCTTATTGGGGCACCTTAGTGGCTTTTTAATGCCCTCTCTCTCTCTTTAGTGGCAGTATTCTTTTTTAACCCCAACCGTTTCTTCTTTATGTACAGTACTATAAAAGTCTGTACTTATTTTTTATTTAACCTTAGTTCTTTCTAATTATTTCCTTTTGACGACAAAAAATGCCAAACCAAGACATTGTGCTTCAAGCTGTTGGTAATGATGGAGTTGTTCAGAGATGGGTCCGGCGCTCTTATGTTCGCCATCTTCCATTGCGTCGCAATTTTTTTGAGCAAGATCCAGATGAAGGGCCAAGCAATGATCAACAACAAGTTGCGCCTATGTTAGATCCTAAAACGACTAAACTTGAGGAATTGGGTTGCTACATTTTGGTTAGTTTTTCTTGATTTTGTTTAAAAAAAATTTTTTTTTTGTAAATTTTAGGCTCGAGTTTTTCAAAGTCTCTCCATTCTTGATCGACTTCGAATGGAACATGTTTCTCGTCTTTTTCGTAATACTGCTAAAATGGGATGGATTGGACAGCGCAAAATTGTTGTAATTCCCGAGGATGCGGTAATAGAAGGAGGCAAAACCTATCTGTTTAGTGTAAGTAAAAAATTGAATAAATGTAGGGGAAGAGGGGAGATTACTAATCTGTTCCTTTTGAATAAACAGACTCGAATAATCGAGAATTTTTATTTTCAGGGTCGCGCTTACTTCCGTCTCATAATGAAGCGTTGTTGTCGTTACACTTTTGAACTTGTAATTTATCAATTGGTGCCGAGGGATCGATTATTTAAATTACTTCAACTTTGCTTTCTTCTTCGACATCTTTGCTTGGATTATTTGTCGCCTCTTAGTGGCTCTGAATTTTTGGAAATTTCTGAACGTATGCCTGAATTGAGGTCTTTGGTTGTTAAGAACTGTCGATTGGTGGGTATTTTTGAATTTACTCGTTATTAGGGTTATTTCGGTTCGAATTGAGGATTTTTCGGTGTTTTCTCGGTTCCACTTTAACTTTAAATTCCCCCAGCATTAAGAAATAAATTTTTCGTTCTTTTAAGCATTATAAATTCGCTCGTGATTTCCAAAGAATGCTTGATGGTCTTCAACATCTTCAAGTACTTTCTGTCGTTAACTGTGAAGGTTTTGGTATGTGAATTATTCTACTTAAATTGTTTAAATAAATAAACTCTCTTTTAAAGATAAATTAGAAATTGAGAGACTTCCTTCTACTCTTCAAATTATTCAATTAAATTATCTTGATGGGAGTTTGGATAGGCAAATGAGGTTAATTGAATGTCTTTAAGTTTTTTTCTAAATGTTTCTTCTTTCTTCAGAATTATTCGGACAATTCGGCAACACGTTCCTAATGTTGTGAGTTTTTCTAAATTTTATTTTCTTTATAATACACAAAAGTATAAGGGTTATCAATCATTTTGTCTAAACTTTTAAATATTTCGGGTGTTGGCGGTCATTTAATCTAAACTAAATATTGCCCAAAACTGGCCATAATGAAAACTCAAAAGCCTTTTTTCGATAACGCTAACAATCCTACACTAATTTATACTCTTCAAATTTAAAAATTTCTTTAAAAAACCAATTTTAGAAAGTTCTGGTACTTGATGAAGGTAACGAGCAAGCACATGTTCTAATGCAACCATTTCAAAATATCAAAGTCTTAGTCCTTCCATTTCACAGCTGGGATTGGAGAGGTAATCGTGCGGAAAATATTGAATTTTATCCTCGAGAATTTCTTCTACGTTTGACTGCTTTGGATTTTGGAGAGGTTACTGTTGAGGTTTGGAAATAATTTTTTTTATTTTTGATGTTACTTTTGGGCACAAGTGTATGCCCTTTTTTGACATTCTGTAAAAATAGGGAAGATGGAAGTGATGGGTTTAGATGGGTGGGTTTAGGATTATAAGTCTTCATATTTACTCACAAGTTAGTTGTGTTAGACTAACCTCCCGCCACAGTTTCGAATTCTCATTTATTGGATTCTTGTCTCGAGGAATGACCAAACTTTTATTTTTTTCAGTTTGGGACTCTCAGGTTTAGCGCCTTACAATTACCAAACTTGGAATATTTGGTCCTTCAATTAACCAGAATTGTAAATGCTAATCAATTCTTCAATGCTGTTGTTGGTTTGCCTGCTCTGCGTTCCTTGACTCTTAAAATGAAAGGAAATACTTTTAGTGAGCCACCGCATTGGAGAGGCAAAGATAGACAATTATATGATTCTTTGATGTCTATGGCACAAAGAGGAATTATTGAAGTAAGTAATGTGGATTGGGTTTTTGGGATCTTTTTTGGGATCTTTTGAGTTTTTTGAGACTTGGGATCTGTTAAATTTTAAAAAATATTTTTTCAGTATTTGGACGTTTCTTGGCCGTTAAATACTTCTCTTGCTGTGGAATTTGTTAAGAATTGTTCGGTATGTTTTTTGGTTGGACTTTTCTAATTTTTTATATTTACCCCCAAATTGTGACTAAATTTTTTAAAATAATTTTTCGAATCCTTTTAACATGTATCAATTCTTTATTTTTATTTCCCCTTTTTATTTTTAAGAAATTACGTGCACTCTTCTTCGGAATTCGAAATGCGAAGCATCGTGACTCGGAAGAAGAATTTGTGTGGAAAAGTTTCATTAAATCCCTCGATGAATTAAAAAAAGGATTATTACCAAAAGAAGATTTTCAAAAAATAAGAATGTTCAGAAATGTTTTTGGGGAATATACAGGAACGAATCCATGGAATTCAGATTTTAAATTGGTTCCAGTTAAACATCCGTGGATTGTATGTCTTGGTAAAGCTATACCTTCACATGTTTTGGGAGAAGTTTGTCTGAAGGAATTGGGAGAGAATGTTGATGTGACAACTGAGTAAGTTTTTCTTTTAAATTTTAACGTTGAAAACGTCTTTTTGGGCTGTCTGGGGATATTTTGAATATATGTCCATTAACTCTTTTCTGGTATTTAGTGGAATTTTTGGGAATATTTTTGGGGAATTTATTTTTTAACCATTCGATTTGGTTTAATTTGTTCATTTAAGAGGGAAAGAGTTTCAGACATTTCTGATTTTTTTAATTTCAGATTATTCAAATTCCCACCAAGAGTGCAGGTGCCTGAGAAGATTATTGAGGATTAGAAAATATAGATATTATGTAGTTATTAGATAAAAAAATATAAATTGTGTCCGGTAGCTTTGTCATAGTTAATATATTTGTGTATAAAGTGATTGTTCTTTTAGACTTTTTGGTTAAAAATTAAAATTTACCTTAAAATTCTCAAAATTTTCCCTGAAAGAGGCGAACAAATGGGGTAAAAGAAAAAGAAGAAATCTTGCTGCTTGGCCTTTCAAAATTCTCAAATTTTCGCTAGCGGCGCTAAAAGGAATTTCTTTGGAAGAAAAATATAAGTGACACCCTCTTCAATTCATCTATCATTTTTCTTGTTTTAATCTAAAAGATTTTTAAATATGAAAAATTCACTTGCCAATTTAAATCTCTGTTTGGTAAAAATTTCAAGAATAAACGGAGTTAATCCCGAAAATCTTAAGCCCCGCCAATCCCTAAAATTGAGAAAACTGGAATTTTAAGACGAGAACCGAAAAATCTTGTACTAGATCCCATCCTGTGCTGACCTCTAAATGAAACCAAATTATTTGAGAGATTTAGTTAAAAACAGCAAGATGAATCTTTGGTGAAAAATAAATGTCTGCCAATTTCATATAACTCGAAATGATAACGGTCAACTTAACAAGTTAGAATGATTCCGAATTAGTCATTTGAAATCTGTCGTTTATGGCGTTGAGTTTGGCATTATGTCTATAAATTTTTGAAAGTAGATATAAAAGGAAAATCATTTAGTTTTTTTTACTTCTTGTCTTCTTTTGTTTCAAAGTTTTTTTTAAACTTTTATCTCTTTAAGGTTATTATTCTATATCTTTTCTTAATATGCTGGCTCTTGATCGCAATCGCGGCGTCGACCAATTTGAGGAGGTAAAATTAAATTAAATTTCCTCTTCAATTGTTTCTCTGAAATTTCAGGTTCGTTTTATTCACGAACTTGATCCGGTTGTTCTCTCTCGTGCAAATCTCATTCGACTGGCGGAGAAAGCAGAAAATTTTGACGAACTTGTCAAAAACTGCTATGTTCGAATGTTGACAAAGACGGACAAAGTGACGTTCCACGCTATCTATCGTATTATTGGGGTTATTGATACTCAGGTAATTGAATCGAAAAACTCATCATTTTTTTCATTTTTGAGGTTCCTATTGGCAAGTCAAAGTATGCGAAGCGTATTCGGGTTGATAATCAGGCTGAACGAATTCTTGAAAGTACCGCTGTGGATCCAATGACTCAAGAGGAATTTGATGTTTGGTACAAAAATGCTAAACTCAAAACGGTTTGAATTTCTTACATTAAGACAAAATTTCTGTGTTTATTTTCAGCAACCTCTTCCCACAATTCGTTGGATCAGGCAGCGTTCTGATGAGATTCGTTTGGCGCTTCATGACGCTTCCAGGCGCTCTGAGGTTAAATCCGTAAGTGAACTGTCAAAAATTGTGTTGAGCCGTTCGCGTCTTGTCCCGTTGGTTCAAAGTACTGAGGGCGAGGGTATTATTGAAAATTGTTTTGTGCGTATGGTGCTTGGACATGACAGTACTGGCCAAACCAAATATGGGGTAACTTTTTAAATTTATGATCTTTAAAATATAAATTTATTTTTAGGTCGCTCAAATTGTTGCGGTTACTGAAAGTGATGAATATTCTGTTAATGTACCAATGGCTGGCTCAGTCACTACACATACGGTCAGTTGGAAAGTTTCAATTTACAGTTTTATCCAAATTTTAGATGTATCGCAAACTTACGCTTCGACACGTTTCTAATGCCTATATGGATGTTGGACTTCAAAGCATTTCCAATTCGCCTATTGATGGTGCTGAATTCTTTGAATGGACAACGGCTTATCTTCACGCGGTTGTTTAAACTTTTTGGCAATAAAATAACTAATAAATTTTATTTTTTAAGGCTCTTCCATTGCCACTGATGGATTTCATTGAAAAGAAGGAACGTCAAATTCATGAGTATCTTTTGTCGCGTGGTCTGCTTCTCAAGAAAGTAAAGAAAGAGGAACCGGTAGATGATGAGGAAAGAAGGGCGGTTGAGCCAGTCCAGAAGAAATTGAAGGTTTCTCGCAGTCGTGATTTGTATGGCCAATAAGGGAATTTTTCGGTGATTTTTTAAGAAAAAATGAGGGGAAAATATATTTATATAAAATTTAGTGTTTTTTCATCCTCATTGCTGAATTTAATCTCTCTCCCTCTTGTTGCAAAGCAAATGTTGTATTTCTAAATATATTGATGAATTTTTGGGTATACTTATATGGGAATATTGTAATGTGGAATTTTGAACTTTATGGGCCCCATTTTTTATGAAAACAGAAAAACTTGAAAAACTCCTTTATAGAAGTGAGTTTTTATCCAAAATTATTTTTTGATTGATTTAGTTTCAATAATTAAATCAAAGGAAAAAATAAGGAAGAAATAAAAAAGAGGGCTCATAAAGTTCAAAATTCATACCTATACAACTTTTATTTGCCAGTAAATGTTATATAATATTGTACACATATATTTCCGTTTTCCTTCCATCTCTCCAAATTTGTTTGATCATATATGGATATTTTAAATAAAATTTTGTGCCATGATTGTTGTAGTTAATAGTATGTTTTTTAAACACATTTTTATATTTTTTTTTATCTTTTGGGCGTGATTTAATAATCCCTTTTCGTTTAGAAAAATTTTTTGTTTGGAGACATTGACATAATTAAATCTGCGACAATGTGGCCTTGCTACACAATGGACAATCGTTTCGCTGACCGATATAAACAAGATATGAGCAAACCGCCGCCTTCACCATATGGGAAGCCGTTTTTAGTTTCAAATCCGTCTCCTCCTCCACCCCCTCGTCCAATGCTTTGGGGACAGCCGCCACCACAAACTGCGTTGACGATGGGTTCTTTAATTGAACCCTGCCATTTTCAACCATTGACCTGGCATCAAGATCAGCCATCTTCCTCAGAGTTGTTGCAAAAGGAGAGCGGTACATCTGTCAAAAGCAATCCATCAAAACCGACGACATTTCCAATGGTGAGAAAATTTAAATTATGTAAATTAAGGTCAGGGAGTTTTGGAAAGTGGGATAACTGACCATTATATATTTCTTTTGGTTTAGGGTCTGAAAAGGAAGTGAATTTAGATATTATTCAAAATTTTTATTCAAAATTTATGCATAGAAATGCGAATAAATTATAGAGTTTATGAGCAAAATAACCCAAAAAGTGTTCACCGGTTTTTTTATATTTTTCTTTTTTCATGAGAACAGGCATTTTCATTCCTTTGTATTTTTTTATGTTTAAAAACTTTTTTAGGTTATCAAGAACATTCAACCTTCAAGTCCGCCAATTTCAATGGCCAAAGTTGCTCAACAATTTGAATCAATGAATTTGTATAGTCCTTTACCAAAGGAGCAGGAAAATTCTGTTTTTGACACCAATGATGGTTTGTTTTAAATTTTTTTCTTCTAGTTAAGCAGGGGTTTTAATCCTAAATTTTCTTTTTTTCCTTTTCACTCTAATTACTTTTTTAATTAGATGCCGATTTTCCTAGTTTGAGTAGTAATGGCAATAAAACAATTGAAATTCCTAAACAAGCTCAAGTAAAAACAACACAACAAAAGTCTTTCGCAAACATTGCTGCAAAAGCTCCGACCTTGGTGAAGAAACAATCGGATTCTAATAATATGCAGACAGTTAAGGCGCGGTGAGTTATTCTTTAAAGCGAAAGAAATTTAAAAAATTTTTAAGAATTTAATTGTTTCATTATTAATTTTAACCTTTTTTAATTTTTAAGAGGATCGATATCGAATTCTCCTCCTAGCCAGCCACAACCACCGCAATCACAAACGACAATTATTCCTCCAACTTCAAACTCTTTGGTGGTTAAACAAAATGAAGACGTTTTAATTAATATTAAACAAAAAGAGGAAGGTTTTTTTCTTTTTTCGTTTTTATTTTTTAATTATAAAATTTTTAAGAAACGCAAATTCCACCAAAATCACCTTTGACCTTTGAACAATTTAATGACAAAATTGAAGAGAATAAGAATTTCTCTAATTTTTTGGTGGAATCTCAATTTGATGACTTATTTGAACGTGATCCATATTTAAATCATTTGAGAAATGTTCAAGAAGATATGTTTCTTCAAATGTATAATATGACGCCTAATGACAATTTTGTTATTCCTGAACCTCAAATAGTTGAGGAGAAAATTGAAATAGTAGAATCTCCACCTCCTCGACCGCCATCTATCGATGAGTGGCAAACTGTGGTTGCTCGTCGAAGAAAATCTTCTTGCAATACCGAGGTTTTTTTAATTTTTTCCGAAGAAATATTTATTTTCTATTTTAAGTATTTGTCTCATCGACCAAGTCCGTGTACTGACGATGGGTATATGGTTAGTTGTTAAATTTGTTTTTTAAATATTATCCGTTTTCCAGGAAGACTACAGCGACGAAGATGACTTTGATGGTGAAAATACAAATGATGGAATTATTCGATCAGATAGCCCTGCAAGTAGTATAGCACAACGTAGTGACAATGTACTGGAGGGAACTAGTGGAGGATCCCATTTAGACAATAAACATATATTTTATAGGTAATTAATTGTTTTAAAGAAATTTACTGTTTTTTAAATTTAGAACACATATTTGCCTTTATTGGCAAAACTGGCAAGAAGGGAAAGGTCCAAAATGTCGACATGGAGAAAATTGTTTTTATGCTCATGGATCTAAAAAATTAAGAAAACTTAATCCTGTATATTACAAAACAGTCTTATGTGAAAAGTTTAATAATGGAGATAGATGTCCATATGGTGAAAATTGTAATTTTGCACATGGCGAGAGGGAATTGAAAAAATTTTTGACAAAAGGTTTTTTTTATTTTTTTTTAATTTTCAAAATTTTTTTTTATTTTTTAGCACAATCAAATAATAATATAAATTCAACAAATAAGGAATTGAGGAAATTTTTTGCTGTATCAAAACGTTACCAAATTCGGAAAAATCGTGGAACAGAAACTATTCAATGTAATCCAGTAAAGCATTTTGACAAAGTAAAAGTAATAAAAACAAAAGAAGGGCAAAAAAGTATTAAAAAATAGTTTTTTTTAAAATAAATTATTTTTATTAAATTATTCAGAGAATAAATTTTCAAGAAAATAATATTTCTTTTTTGTGGTCTTTGGGAAGTTTTTTAGTTGAAATTCTTGAAAATTTATTTTTAGGCAAAAATAAAATAAGAAATAATTATAAGGGACAGTTTAACGAATGGAATTTTCATTAACCTTTTGTGATTAATTTGCATGAATATTTTTATTAGAAATATCTCGAAAAATCTTGATCACGCTGAACGAGATCTTTCGATATCTCGTTTTGGTCTGTCTCTAGCTTGATTGATTTATAAGAAATTAATTTTCTGAATATCCTTGGAAAACTTAAGTTATTTTACGAAAATGTATGAAATTTCCATTTGTTGGGTTGTTTTTTGTTAACGCAAGGGCTTATCCAAGAGTATCATAGATGTCTCCCACAATTGACAGATTAAAACTAATAAAGTTTTGCATAAAGTAACGTTAAAAAAAGTTTTTCTCTTATGTTCTTTACTGAAATTTAATTGCTGGATAAGCTTTTTCGTCTAACACCTTATATTATTTTGTTTGTTATTTATTGTCCCCTTTGGCTATTACCCTATTTTTTGACCATCATATCTTTATTTGTTAATTCAAGAGCTATTACCTTGCCCATCCTTTATTAAAAGCATTTAATTATTTTATTTAAAATGCACAATTATATACTTATTAAATTTTAAAAAAATATGAAAACTACTAACAAACATTTTTTTGACTTAAAAATATTTTCTATAAATATTATTTATTTATAAATAAAAGAATAAAATAAATTTATCTGTTAATAATTGTGGTTTTTAATAAATATATTTTTTAATTATATTAGTTATTTTAGTAATTTTTGATTATTTTTACATATTTTTGAAGCTTTTAGATTATGAAATGTTTAACTACAAAATTAGAGAAAAAACCAGCTTCCTCTCAGATTTTTAGAGATGGCGAAGATTTGTTGGTTGGCACTTACCAATTAAATTCTGATACAAATTCTGGTAAAAATTTTAATTTTTTATAAATTTTTAAAGTAGCTTTTAAAGTCTCATCCTATGCTGGCGAATTATTTTTAATTACAACTGAAGATTTAACTGTAAGGTGTAGTCTTGACTTGGGTGCTGGTATTTTCCGGTTCATTTTGGATAACGATAAGTGTGTGCTTGCACTTACGGATGGACGACTTGTTATAGTAAAGGTTTGGTTTTTTTGACTTTTAGACATCAACTTTTCTTAGGGTTTCTAATATGAAGTTTGTTACCTTATTACCTCTTGAATTTTGATTTTTATAAATTTAATGGTTCCTTTTTAAGTATAACAATGAGAATTTATTCTCTACTGCACAGTTCAAAGTCTGCTCTCAAATGTTGCTAGATTGTTCTATTTTAAATGATCGAATCCTTTCTACAAATACGCAGGGTCAAATATTTTTAGTTAATGTTGGAGATGGTTCTTTTGTTTCTAATTGTGGGCATAAGTCAAAATATGGATTAGTCAGTTTTTAATAGTTTTTGAAATGTTTAAGCAATACAAAAATAAAATTATTTTGTTTTTGAATTCTTTCAAAATTATTTTAATAAATAAAAAATATTTA
This sequence comes from Meloidogyne incognita, assembly GCA_036172945.1. Classification (NCBI taxonomy): domain Eukaryota; kingdom Metazoa; phylum Nematoda; class Chromadorea; order Rhabditida; family Meloidogynidae; genus Meloidogyne; species Meloidogyne incognita. The sequence continues at coordinate 4,516,303 of JARQAC010000010.1, forward strand.
GTATTAAGGATGAATGTGAAGTTTGGTGTTGCTCATGGATAAACGGACAAGTTTGTTTTTAAACAAACCTATTGTAAAATTAAAAAAAAAGTAAAAAATAAATTTAAATTTTAGACCTATGCGACAGGTGCAGAAGATGGAATTTTGAAAATTTGGGATTTGCGTTGTTCTTTTAGGTTTATATTTTTTATTTAAAAATTTTTTTTAATTTTTGTTTAGTTCAGGCGAGCAACAAAAGATTGAACACTCTGCGGGTGTTACTTCTTTATATAAATTGAATGATTATTATCAAATTATGTCAGGTTCATATGATGACAATTTAAGATTATTTGATTGGAGAAATTTAAATAGACCACTTTCGACTTTAAAGGTTTTTTATTTTAAAATTAAAAAAAAGTTTTTTAAACTATAGTTAAATGGTGGAATTTGGGAAGTTAGTCTAATTGAAAATAATTATTTTATTTTGGCTTGTATGTATGGAGGTATTTGAATTTTTAAATTAAAGACATGTTTATTCCTCATACAAAAAACATCAAAATAATTTTTCATCACTAGTCACTCAACTCTTTTAGAATTTTTCAGTCTCCCAAAAAAATTTTCGTATTTTTCTAAATAATTATTTTCTTATTATTTTTTCTGCTAGGTGCAAGTATTATTCAAAAATCTGCCAATTCAACATTAAAATTTGTCCATTCTTGGCAAAGTAACAATCCAACAGATCTTTGTTATAGTGCTAAAGCAATTCCAATTAAAGAAAATGAAGAAAACGAAATAAAATTAAAAATATTTACATGTTTTTTTAATGATTATTCAGTTAGAAAAGAATTAATTAAAATTAAAAGAAATTTTTAAATAAAATTAAAGAAAAATTTTTTTCTAGTTTTTAAAAAGATAATCATTTTCTTGATAATATTTTTAATTTTATTTTTTTTTCAAATTCAAAAATTTAAATTTAAAGACAAAAAATGTTCTTTAGCCGATTGTTGGGTGGTGTGCCAAAATTACGAACATCAAAACGTATGTTTTATGAAAAATTTTTATTTAAATTTTCGGTTATTGATGATAGGGAAAGTAGGGTTTGATTTGTTTTGGGAATAACGTTCTAGTGATTTAAGAAAAATTTCCAAATTTTACTCATGGATGGTTTGTGTTTAGCATAATTAGGCAAAAAATTTATTATTCGTTTTCTATTGTGTTGGTTTTTGGAATTTGACGATTTTATTTTTCTAATTTGGGCCGATGTTCTCATTTCAATAAAAAAATTTCTAACTAATAAAAAAACGCCCTAAAAATTTTTATTTTTAAGCAAAAGTTTTACAACGACGTTTTAACCCTCTTCGAATGCTTTGTCCTTCCCCAATTGCTTCATGTCCAGAATGTCACAATTCACTTTCTCCTTGGGTTTGCTGTTTACAATGTTATCAATTAATTAAAGAAGAAAGTGAAAAAATAAAGCAAAAAATGATTGGAAATAATTCTTAAAAATATTTATTTTTAAATTTTTGTTAGAAATTTTGCTTTTTTAAAAAAACATTTGATTTTAATTTTATTTTTTAAAAATTTATAATTTTTTAATCATACCTATTTGCTTTTTAATATTTTATTTTTCTAATTTTTCTGGATTTTAGTTAAATATTTAGTGAACAACAACAAACAAGGCAACTTTAAAAATGACAACAGAATCGGATCTTAGAACGGTATGTTAATATTAAAATTAATTAAGATGAATTAAGATTAACATCTGACGGGGGTCTTCTCTTTAGGATTCTTAGAGTGCTAAAATTATCAAATTCGGGTCCGATCTAAAAAATTTAATTTTAGCATTTAATATTAATAAATCACATTTGCATGTCTGACAAAATTAAAATAACTTTTTGAGATAAAGGGGGTTTTCATTTTTTAAAATTTTAAGTTTCGTGAGTTTCTTCTACAATATAATGCTGTAACTGAGCATTGTTTTAATTCTTGTGTGGTTGATTTTTCAAGGAGAGAAGTAAGCGACAAAGAAGATTTGTGTACTAGAAATTGTATGGAAAAGTTTTTAAAGGTTAATAGAAATTGTGTGAAAAATATTTGGAAGAAATTAATTTTATTTTTTAAGGCCGGCCAAAGACTTTCAATGCGTTTTCAAGAACATCAAATGCTAAATATGGAGGCGCAAGGAGCACCTATTTCAGTTAGTGCGGCAGCAAGTAAAATGTGATAAAGTTAATCGTTTTCGTTTATTTTTGTTGAATAATAAAAATATTTTTTGTCTTTAAATATTTAATTTTTTTGCAGATAATGTAATACTATTTACATTAAATATTTATTTATTTTGTCATTAATTTGATTTTTTGAAACCAGAAGAACTTTGATATTAACGCTGAGGTTTCTTGGCGTTCAAAGGGCCTGTCCGATTTTTAATTGTTTCCTTTCTAATTTTTTAAAGACATTTTTTGTTAAAACAGCATCTAGGCACATGTAAATTAAATATATATTTATTCTTTTTTAGCATATTTAGATTTTGATCAAATTAAAAAATGTTTTTTGATGAAGATGTTTCTCAAAGTTCCAATAATGAGAACATTAAAGAACCTGAACGAAAAAATTCTACAGGCTTGAAGCCGTTAACTTTTCGTGATTGTGTTCTTAGAGTTAATGAAATTTATGAGGTTTTTTAAATTAATTTTGTTTTCTAATTATTCAATAATTTAGAAGTCTACCAATGTATTGGAAGATAAAGATAAATATAAAGTCATTCAACAAACGATAAGACGTTATTTTGATGACGAAGATTCTGAAGATGTTTTTGAGGGTTTTCTGAATCTAGTTATTCATTTGGATAAAATCACAACGTTATTGGCAAAACAATATGATCTGTCATTGGTTTGTTTTTTTTGAATTTTAGTAGAATTTGAGGGCCATTTATTTTCTCTAAAGCCTAGTCTTTTCATTACTTATATCTTTATATTTCTTCAGCTTGTGTGTAGGTTCCGAAAAATCTCCGTCTGTATTTAGGAATAATATTCCATATACATATGTACTTAAACGAGAAAGATGTTATGAGATTATGCTTTTGGGGAAATTACTAAAACGTGAAATCAAGCCTAAATTTTTGCAATTTTTAGGTTATAACTGCTCTCAATGCCTACAATGATTTTCTTATAGGGAAACCTGAATTAACTCAAAAAGCGCAGAATGTTGAAGATGTTGATTTACTTGTATAATTTATTTGAATTTTTTAAATTTTTATTTTTAAGACAAATGCGTTAAAAATTGTATCGGTTCTCAAAGGGAAGCATTTACAATTAATTGTAAAAACATTTCACCTAAATGATGTTTCGATGACTTTTGCTGCCTCAAATATGATTAATGAACTTCTCTTAGCTGAAGATTTCGTAAAAGCTATTCAATGGATGTCGCTTCTAAATCTTCGTGATCATTACCCTTTTGAACAGGTTTTCAATAATATTTTTATGTTGCCTGTAGGTTATTTCCAGGTATTTTTGAGTATTGTTAGGTCTCAGTTTTTCTAGAGCATTTAGGGGTTGGTTCATTCTATCCTAACTTAATTATCTAATAAAAAATGTTTTTTGAGTTTATTTGTAAAATCCTCAATTTTTTCTGTCTAAATCATTTCTATAAATGTCGTGATTAATTAGTTTTTTTAATTTAGACGGTTTGCCGTCTCCTCCTTTTGGAAAATGATGAGTCTCTGAAACTTTTTGTTGGTGAAGCTGAATATAGACACAAAAAGTTGTTGAAAAAGTTGGATGAACTTGTTGGTCTACACATGAGACACCGGAATGGAGTGGATGAATATGAGAATAGACTTATAGCTGACCACAAGAGAATTGTTAAGGTATTGATTTTTAATTTAATATATTTTATCTTTTAATGATTTGTAAGCTTGCCATTAAATACGCGAAGAAGTACAAAACGCCTGACAGGTTTTTTAAAATTAATTTTTGAATATTTTTAACTTTTTTTAGTGACATTGCAAATGTAATGATTCAACGTGCTTACGACGCTTTACTTTACAATCATTTTTGTTGGAAAGATGGCAAACATTCTTGGGTTCATTTTGAAGAATTAGCATTGGTAATATTTGAACACATGTATTTGCAATTCAAATTAATTATTTTTTAGCCTCCACTCAGTCAAAGCGAATTTATTAGAGAAAAATATTTCAATTTTCTGCTTGATAAAGGTCTGGGCGATAAGGCTTTGTATTTTGCTCATTTACTTAAACTTCCGGAGTCTCAATACCCTAGAAGATTGGCTTATTTTATGGAAACTATACAGGTTATTTAAATACATTATTTTCAATATTTAACTTGATTTCCTTATTTTTTGATCGTATTCCTTAAGATATGGTAAAAATAAATTGCCCAGAAACGCTTGTCTTTTAGGACTTGTTTATCTAAATCTAAAAAAATTTTTCGTTAACATTTTAATTTTTAGCCAAATGAAATTGACTCAATTCGTGAAAGCATAACAAAGTAAACAGAATTTTTGCAATAATTTAAACAAAAATTATAATTTTTAGGAATCTTGAAATTCGTAAACGAAATCAAGAGATTGAACAAGAATTTGATTGTTCTTTGGATGATGGGACGCCAATTATTTTGGTAGATTCTTTAGAATCTTTGGATGATGTTATTGAAGTACTGAGAAATGGAGGAGAGAAATTATTGGGAATTGATGCAGAATGGAGACCACATTATCTTGCGGCCGATGAAAAGTTATTTTTATTTTAATTCTTAGGGGCAATCAGATGCGGGCACAGGAAATTTTCGGTTCGGAACCGTCGGCATTTATCAAAATTAATAACATTTCCTTAATATTCTGTCGGAATCAGCTTGTTTCATTGTGTTGACTATTCAATTTGTTCATTTATTTTTTTAGAATTTCGTTAATCCAAATAGCCACCTCCAAAGTAGTTTATATTATCGATGTATTACGTCTTGAAGTTGAATTAGAATTAACTGAAGATGAATGGATCAACTTCTTTGATGCTTTATTTTGTACTCCAAATGTTAAAAAAATCGGTCTTTTAAAATTTAAATTTTTTCAAATGAAAATTTTTCTTTAAGGTTATGATTTTATTAATGATATTCGAGTACTTAAAAGTACTTTCTCTTTTATGTCACAGCTTTTCCTGAAGTCAAATAATATTATTTGTTTATATAAATTGTTTGGTCAGGTTTGTATTCTTATGAATATTCAACATAAATTTTCTGCTTTTGCAGATTGCTCTAGATCCTGAATTTTCCGAAGCCGTTTTTGGAGGTAAGAAAGAGTTTGAGGATTTAATAAAATAAGGAGAAAAAATATTTACATAGAAAATTTTGATTTTAACATGCAAAACATTTCTATGTGGTTAATAAGGAAACGTTTTATTAGCTTGTCAACTTTTAAATGTTTTATACTAAATAATATTATTATGTTAGATGTTCCCTTTTAAGAGATAATTTAAAATTCGAAGGTTAACAAAAGTTTTTTAGGCAAACCTCTAAAAAATTTGGGTCTTTCTGATGTTGCAAATTATTTTCTTGGAATTCAAGTGGAAAAAAGTGAAAGGACTGGAAATTGGAGTCAACGACCTTTACGACTTGAACGTTAATATTTAATTATTTTTTTTTCTGACCAATTTTTTTTAATTTTAGAGAAAAAATATGCTGCATTGGACGCTCATTGTTTAGTTCAATTATACAAGAAAATTGCTCCTTTAATTCTAAAATTACGTGAAGATCAACAAAATTCTTTGCAAAATTGTGCTTTAATCAAATTTGTAAATGAAGAGGAAAAGAAACAACAAAATTATGTTTTAGATGATGGCCAAGTTGTTAAAATAAAAGAAGGAGAAAATGATTTTTTCAAAAATATTCAGGTTTTCAAAGAAAAAGATAAAAAAATAATTTTTTCAGATGGCATCACATGAACTTAATGATGAAGCTACAAATTCGTCAAATGTCCCCTTAAAGTCAATTAATGATGTTAGATTTGTTGTTGATTCAATGCTTTTTGGGTAAGTTGAGATTTTACTATTCTTTTATTGAAACAAATATATCTCATGAAATTGAAAGAAATGTATGTTTACGGAATACTGAAAACAATTTTCTGAGTCCATCCTAGTTCACGTAAAAGGATGTCGGCGAACAAAGGGTGACCTAGTTTTTTAGAGAAACGAAATAAAGTAAAATATAAAATGCGGAGGAAGTAATATCCTTATTTTAGAGGGATTAAATTGTTATTTACAGATATTTTTGTTTTTTTTTTTGATTGATTAATATATTAATTTTAGATTAGGCAAAGTTTTGAGGAAATGTGGCTTCGATACTCGATTAATTGGTGATCGTAAAAAAATTGTGGAATTTTGTCAAATGGAAAACAACAAAGATTTTATTGTTTTGAGCACCGGAAAAGGCCATAAACAATTGGAAACTTTATTAAATCCTGAAAGGGTTTTCTTTGTTCCTATCAGTACAACAAGAGGAGCAACAAAACCTTCACAATTAGTTAATCATATAATGCATGAATTAAGAATTTTAATACGTCCAGAAGATTTGTGGTCAAGATGTGTTGAATGTAATAAAAGAGCTTTTGTGCCTGTTCCAATGCAAATTATTCAATTGCTTTTTTATATGAATGTAGGTTTAATTTTAATTAATTTAAATTTGAAAACGATACCAAAAAGATTTTTATGTTAATCGTAATTTTTTAATTTAAATTTTAAACGGTCATTTTCACAAAAATCTTCTCACATCTTTTGACTATTAAGGGTACAAAATCGTTTCTTTTTGTCCCTAAAATTTTTTTGGTCTCCTCAAATAAGTTTTGGGCCCTCTATTTATTTTTAAACGTTTAGTAGACTTAAGTTTAGCTAATTATCTCGGCGTTCTATTTTGTATTTAATGCCACTACTAACAATAAGTCATATTTTAGAATCCTTTTAAAATTATAAAGTTTCAAAAATGTTATTTAACGAATAACTTCTTACTTCTGTTTTAAATTTCTTTTTAAATCTAGGCTGTTCGACTTGGAGCGGATTGGTTAGAAATTTCTGAAGAGGTAATTTATATTGAAATTTATTAAAAATAAAATATTTTTAAAAGGATTTGCAAGATTGTTTCCAGAAATTAAAACTTGAAAGTCAACAAACAATTAGAATTACACCAGAAATGCATAGTGGAAAACATCCAAGGAAAGAGTTGGTTTAAAATTTAATTAAAATTTCTGACATGTTATTTTTTAAAGCAGAAGTTTATTGGGTAATAAGAGCTATTTTTTGTACGAGGACGAATGTTCTGTTATATGCGAAACACGTACGTGCGCAATTGATATAATGTTTGTTTAAATTATTTTTTTTAATTTATAAAAATTTTTTTTCCAGAAATAAACTCATATTATATAATGAGAGTGGCGGTCCAACATCAATTCATGTTGGACTAAAATATAAAAAAGAAACGTTTAAAGATGTAGATATACAATTCTTTGTGTGTACTGAGTGTGGTAAGGTTCAATTTAACAATCCGAGTTGTGACGATTAGAAAAAAAATTTTTTTGAAATTAAAAAAATCTTAAAAATTCTCCAAAGAAAATTCTCTCAAATACTTAAATCCATCTAGTGTTAGTGCCCTAATTTATATTGAAGAAATCGTTGAAACGTCTTACCACTAATAACTGATCAATTACATTTTTTATTACATCTTCCTCTGGGTTTTCTTTCTGTGATAATTCGACGTTAAGTTAATGTTAAAAGACTTCAATTTTTTCCATATAAATCTGGGCCCTATTTATCGCAAATATGTAATGTATTATTGCAGTTGTTTTTCTTTATTTTTGAGTGATTTTTTAATTTTTTGTCCTTTTTGTTACACAATTCTTCTTGTAAATTTTTGTCACTCAAAATAAAAGTAAAAATTAATAACCATCTGTTATTTGTTATTTACTTTCCTTTTAGTTGTTTTTTATTTTAGATAGATATTTTTGTTTTGAAAAAATATGTCCACATTAATTTATTTTTTCGATTACCAGATTATAGTATTTTCCATGAAAATTTTTTTTGCCTTTCCAAAAAGATTTATAATTTTATCAATTGTTATATTATTCCAAATATTTATTGATTTTTAAAAATTGATTTAAAAATTTTTTTTGTTAATCAATTTGTTGATTTATTCAATTTATTTATTAATCAATTTACCTCCTTTATTAATTTTTAATTTTATTTTTAAGAAATTTTTTTAGAAAAATGCCAAGTCACCACTCACATAAACGCAGGAGTTCCTCGTCTGAATATGAAAAAAGTCATCGATCAACTGCAGAGAGGTATTTTTTCTTTAAAATTTTATAGGAACAGGTGTTTTCTTTTATTTTTTGTGGTATTCAAAGTCCTGAAAATTTTGCTTTTTTATTTTAATATAATGCCTTTTAGTAGACATCGCAGTGGATCGCAACGTTATGAAAATGATTCGAGAAGACCAGTTAGGCGTTCACCTTCTCCGCCAATGGCTTTTCGTCGTGATTCGTCTGCTTATTCACGTCCTTCGAGGTTTTTAATTTTTATGTTAAAAATTTTCTTGAATGGGCGTTTAGTTTTTTATGTGAGGTCTTTCTAGTTTCAGAATACCGTGAATCTGGGGTTTTTTGGGACTAAATTATTTTTAAATTAAATAAAATCTATGTTCCTTTATTTTAATCAGAACATTTTTATTTTGCAGCTTTCGACCTCGTGTTGTTTATTCATCTCGTCCTCGACCTTTTTCCATTCGTGCTTATCGTGCCTCTGCAATATCAAGATTCAGTACAAGAGGTAGATTTCCTCGAGTTCCATTTCATGGTTTTTTAAAAATTTTATTTTAAAATTAATTCTAATTCAAATAAATCAATTAGATCGACGTTCCTCTTCACCATCTGGTTTTCATCAACATTCATTTTCTTCAGAAAGAGGACGAATAGTTCGTGGTGTTTCGAGGGTTTCGCGAAGAGCTGATTTTATTGGAAGTTTTGGTTTGTTTTTTAAAATTTTTGATTAAAAAAGTGTTATTTTTTTAAGGTCGTCCAATTTATTATCAGCCAACTTATGAAGTTTCTCCGGACAGAACAGCAGAAGACAAATTGCCAGATAAACCTGAGGAAGTTGTAGAAGACAGAGACGAACTTTTTTCTCAAATGATGGAGGCAAAGAGGAACGAAAACGTATTTAAATATCTACAGAAAAATATTTTAATCAAGAGGAGGATGACTTTAAAAATAATTTTAAAAATAAGAAGAGTATTTCTAAAATTATAATGGGATATTCCAGTCAAGAAAAAGAGGAATTAATTATTTTCATTTGAGAGAACCCCAAAATTTTATTAAACAGAAAAAAGAAAGAAATTTTCTCAAAAGTTTATCGTAGACTTTAATTAACAAAAGAAGGAACTAATAGAAATTTTTTAGTCAAAAAATTGAAGAAATTAAAATTTTTTTTTGTAAATTTATAAGAAGTTTAAAATGAAGAGAAAGAATTTTTCTAGAAATAATTTAAGAAGAGTTTTTAAAATAAAATTAAAAATAAAAGAAGACAAAACAAAATGTTTCTAGCTTGATGACTACTACCGACTACGAGATTTGCTCAATGCTTTTGACAGACGTAATCCACATTTGGCATTTCGAGGAAGTGGAAGAATTGCTAAAAGAAGACTGTCTTTGTCGCCAGAAAGAAATGGAGCTGAGAAACGATTCAAAAGTGAAAAAGTAAAGGAAAAATCTTCTAAAGAAGGGAAGATTGCAGTTTTGGGGGAAGAATTGGAGGAAGTTGATTGTACAGGTGAGGATTAAAGAAAATTTTTATTGAGAGGGAGAAGAGGGGTGTATTAAATATATTGGGATTCTAATTTCCATTTTAGAATTTTATAGAAATTTATTTATTGAAATGAATTTATCTAATGAGGGACCTTTCCAAACTAATTAATTATATTAGTATCAATTCCTATTTATGGCTTGTGGGAAGCATAGTCTTTTCTATTTTTTCTTCATTTTGTGTCTTAATTTTTGATAATTTTTTGGGGTTTTTGAAATTTTTCAATTAATAAGTCTATAAAATTCTCCGGAACTAACACAAATTAATTTTAAATTAAACTTCTCAATTAATATAATTTAAAAATAGATAAAAATGAAACTGGATCCAAAGGAAAAAATAAAGAAATGGCTGCAGATATCACATTGGAACAAATTAGCAATGAAGATTTGGAGAGAGACGATAATTATGATGATATTGATTATGACGAGTAAAAATTAATTTTTAAATTTAAAAATTAAATTTTTTTCAATTTTATAGAAAAAGTGCTACTAAAGAGGATATTTATTGTGGAGATGTTTATGAAGAAGAAAATGCTGTTGATCTTGATTTTATGGAGGATGAAATTGTTGAAGAAGAAATTCAGGTATATACTATTTAAATTTGTGAGGAGGGTGCCGAATGTCCGTGTTTTTTGCTCAATTATATGGCAAACATGAGAAGCGACCTAAATTTTTAATTAGAAGTATTAAGGGTTGAAATTTTAATTTTCTATTTGTTTTTAAAAATATTTATTAAAGATTTCATCCGAACGATTAAAGACGATATCTCGTGAAAAGCAAAAGCAGGATAAATTAAATATGAAAAAAGGTTTATTTAATATTTTTTTTATAAAATTTTTTTTTAATTTTTAGCTCCAATTGCTCACATGTTTCGACCAGAATTTATTCCTGTTTTGATCTCTTCATTACGTAAAGGAGCAGTTATAGCAAGTTCTACAAGTGAAAGGTATTAGTTATGTTTTAGTCTAGTGGTTAGGGTGTTTGTCTATAACGAATAAGGTAGTTGGTTCGAGTCTGTTGCGATGTTTTTAATTTGTTATTAACGTCAGCCTATGAAGAAAGTGTAATTAAACCAGTTCTGCTACTGAATTGGCATAGTATGTTGATTAAAAAATGTCTGAGGCTGACTTTAATATTTATTGAAAAACATTTTTAATGATTTATTTTTAAGGGACTTAAAAGGACAAAATTCTCATGTTGATTCTGTAAAAGGTACTTCTGATGAAATTGTGGTTAATGACAAAAATACTAGTGGGCAAAAGAGGGGACGAAAGCCGAAAAAGGTAAAGAATAGTTTTAAAAATCTTTTCCTTTTAAAAAATGTTTATCTTTTTAAAATAAAAATTTAAAAATATTGAAAAACCAACTTAACTTACAATTTAGACCAAACAAAAAGAACAACAAGAAATCAAAATATCTCCACAATCTAGTGAACTCAATTTAAACAATAAAGAGCTTCAATCAAAAGAAAAATCTCAACAAATACCAACACTTTTGGAAATCGCATTGAGCAGTGTAATTGCATCAGAAATGAATTCAAGTAAAAAAATGTGAAAAAATTAAATTAAAAATTTTTTAATTAAAATTTTGTTAGGAAATTTATTTAATCATTCGCAAGTAATTTTATTTTTCTAAATCCTCCACTTTCTTTTATTAAATATCCAACTTAGTTTTCAAACATTAAACTTTCTAAATTCCTTGCCTTACTGAATAACTGTAAATAAATTTTTGGGAGAGATGAATTGGACAAAGAAAAATCGATCCTGGAGTTCAGTCCTTCTTAAATATTTTATTGACCCTTCAATTACGGTAAAGCCAAATGTTTAAGATTATTTAAGATATTTAATAAAAGAAAAATCAAAATATCCTTTATGTTTTTCAACATTAAATGTTTTAACAAAAGTATAAAATTTAATTATGACTTTCATACTTAATACACCTAATTTGAATGAAAATTAATTTAATCTCGGTTTCATGATGTTGCAAATGTAGCGACCTATTTAGAGTTCATTTTGCTGAATAAATTTGATTTATCAGGGCTCGACGAAATTGCGTATTTTTTTTGATTTTGTGGCTTCAGATTTTCACGATTCAACGCATTTTTATTTTTCAATTTATCGATTTTTTTGTAAAAATACATATTAATATAATAATCTATGCCGTCTTTGTTTTTCTGAGTATGTTTACGAACAATTATTTCACTTTGTTGTGCACAAGTATATCAAAGCTTAGAGAAGTTTTTTACAACTTGAAATTTCCTTACAATTACCTAAGTTTCGTTTTGATATTTTTTTAGTTTGATATTTTACTTTATTTCCATTTTTAAATCACTTAACATTTTGAAGTTCCTCTGAAATAGCGTTAATTAGAGAAACAAATTTTCAAATTTACGCCTGTCAGCGTCATTTTTTTTGGCATTCTGTTATTGATTTTTACTGTGTTTTATTGATTTTTTCTGTTAAACCTGACTCGAGGAATCTTGTAAATCTAACCAAGCCTGACATTTTTAGAGTCTACTGGGCTTATCAGAGTATATAAATAATATGGGGCTGCTTAATTACAGCTGAGGAAATTTTATATAGAGATTCGACTTTGATTGAATTTTTTAATTAATCAAAATAAATTGTCCTTTCAAGGACATTAAAAAAATTTTTTCATTTCCTTTTATTTTTTGAAATGTGTTTGTCTTAAAACAAAAAAGCACACAAAAGGTATTTGGGTCATTCGAGAAGGAAGGAAAGATTTACGCGGTCATTATTATTGTAGTAGTTTTTAGTCAATCTTTCCCTAACAATTATATTTTTAACATAAACTCCTTTATTAAATTAAATAGCCGTAATAGTATCTTTATTTTTAAATAGGTATGCACTTATAGAGCAACACCGTGCCGTGCCCAGGTCTGGTTGCCCAGAAACCGTGTATTTAGATAAAATCCAGGTTTGGGGGGTTTAACCCGGAAAACTCCAAACTCGATACGGGGCCTGGAAATTTGAAACGCCAAATAGTTTTAAGCTCTTTAAAATTAAAAAAATCAAAATTAACTACTACATATTTAAAAACTTTAGTTTTCTTTTCAAAATGCAATCAATTTATTTTTTAATTTTATTTTTTATAATTGGAATAACATCAAAACAAATTTTTGAAGAATTTGATACAAATGAGAAACAAACAAAAGATCAAGCAGAGGCTGCTTTGGAAGAGGCTTTGGGGTGTTTTTGAATTTTGTTTTGTCTTTCTTTAAATTCTTTTTAAATTCAGAGAGATTCGTTTCCAAGCTGTTGAAAATAAAAATCGAGAAAATGGAATTTCATTATTGGAGTCTTCAATTGAAAATTTAGAGAAATATAATTTAAACACAACATTACTCCCTTCAGAAAATCAACAAATAACATCAGCACCCTCAATTGTTTTAATTAATCCCCCAATTGAAATGCCAAAATCTGTCCCAATTGCTAATTTTATTGTTCATCCAAACGAACAAAAACAACAACGTTCTCAACAAAAATATCAAAAATTTGAATTTATGCCTCATTTTGATAGAGAAATTTATGAATTTATGGTACCTGAAGAACCACCTATTAAGGTGTAATTTTATTAGAATTTTTAAGTTAATTAACTCCACGACCCTAGTAGTTTAGCTTGACATTTTTAGATTTTATATACTACTTGGTGTAGTACTTAGAATAAGATTAGTATTTGACGGGAGACAGGTAGGGTACAGGTATACCTGCAGTTGTTTGTTGATGCAGCCTGTTTTTGTTTAGTTCCTGTATAGCTAGCACTCCCCTTGTAGGGAGGCAATCAAATCAGTCCTACTTGTAAATCCTGAAAAATCATGATATTATAGCCAGGGACGGGTTCTCTTCCGCCTTCCACTTTTTAAATTGCGGCAGGGCCCAACAATTGTATTGACTTGCATACATATGTACTAACAATAATATTTAAATCCTTAACACTTCCACATAAAAGCTAAAAAAACTTTAGAAATTTACAAAAAATAAATTAAATTTTTTAAATTTCTAAGGCGGATGCATTAATTGCTGTTTTAACCTTTTTTGGACATTTAAATGCCCAACCACCCCAATTTGAACTTAAAGGAGAAAAACTTGGTTGGTTTACTGTAGGAGAAGTAGCCTCTACACAAGTAATTTTTAAATTAAAAATATATTTTTTAAAATTAATTTCTTTTTATTTTTGACGGGCCCAAATTATATACTTGCTGAAATACCGATATTGAGACAAAGAAAAGCAAATATAAGTTTATCGTCTACAGAAAATGGAATTTACAAATTTAAAGTTCAAAGTCGTCAAGGACATTTAAAGAATTTTGCACAAATTAAAGTTGAAGTTTTGCCAATGAGAAATTATTCGCATTTGGAAATGGAGCCGAAAGAAGAGAAAAATAAAGAAGAAATTTTGATAATAAATACAACATTAGGGACAACAACAAAAGAAGTTTTAGAAGTTAAAAAGAAGGAGAAAGAGGAAGTAATTGAAGAAAAAGAAAATTTAGACAGAATGGCAAAAAATAAAAATTCTGGAAAAATGGAAGGGAATGGAACGGATATTGAAATAATTGGGGGGATTGATGAGGAGGAGTTGAAGAATTCTTCTTCTTTGGGAGAAAGAAGGGAAGAAGAAATAAAAAATAATTTTGAAGAAGAAAAGGTTGATGAAAAGAAGAATGTTACAATTAATGAAGAAAATATAATTGAAAAAGAATTAATTGAAGAAATTAATTTAAATGAGGAAACAAATAATTTAAAAAATAATTTAACAGAAGAAATATTAATTAATAATTTAATAATTAAAAATAATTCTTTATTTAATGAAGAAAATAAAACAAAAGAAGAAAATAATTTAATTAAATTAATTCCTCAAAATTTAAATATTTTAATTAATAAAAAATTAATAAATAAAGGAAATGTTAATATTTTATATTCAAAATTACCAAATTTAATTAATGAGCCAATAGAAAATTTTATTTTGGAATATAAATTAAATGAAGACGAAGAAAATTTTGTAAGTTTAATATTAAAAAGTAAAAAATATTAAGTAGGGCTTTATTATTTTTTAAATTTCCAATGTCGTTAATTAAAACCTTAGATTTATTTTAAGTCTTAATTTTCTTAATTTTAATTAAAAATTTTTTTTTCATCCTCTCGCTAGAGTAGGTATTTAATAGCCGGGAGTAATTATTTAGAGAGAGTAATTATTAAAGGATATGCTAATAAATATTCTTGATTTTTAAACAATGAGAATTTATTTTATAATTCCTTTAGTTGAAAAAATTCAAAAATCCAAAAATTATTATTTTCAGAATTTAACAAACAAATTACTTCATATATGGATAACAACAACATCACCAACAGATTCCCTTCCAAAAATATTAGATATTAGCCCCCATTATTTAGCTCCAGGAGATTCAGCAGAATTATGGCTATTAAATCCAACAAAAATTTTAAAAGAATATTTTCATTTATTTCCTCTAAATTTTAAAATTTTTGGTCAAAAAATTGACGAAAAAGGAAAAGAATTAATTGAGAACAAACCTTTTTTAATTTTTGATGGAAATTTGGAATTAAATGGAGAACCAGAAAAAGCACCAAAATTCGAAAAAAATAGTTATAATTTTAATTTAAATGAAAATGAATTGGATGGATATGAAATTGGGAAATTAAAAATTGTTGGGGAAGAGGAGGTTAACAATTATATTTTTTTTTGGGGAAAGGGGGGAATCTGTACTTCTGACTTTAAAAAATATACTCATGTTACAACGTTAACCAAGTTTTCTTTAAGTATGCTACATAACATAAGGAAATATTGTAAGGCTAAGAAGTCTTCCTCCCTATCTTAGTTGTCAGAACAGAAATTAGCAGTAAAGTTACCTAAATGGTGTTATGAATATGTGGGTATAGAAAGCAGGTATGGGATCTCTTCCGCTTTCGTCTTTCGGTTTTAAAAATTCGGTGGGGCTCGGCCTTGGTATAGAGTTTATGTTAGGCAGCTTCCCCTTTTATGGCTAACAAAATAAAAATTTTTAAATTAGTGGGAAACTAGTCAACTCTAATAATTATTCGTTTTATTTTCTTTAGTCTTCAACAAATTCAACAACACAAAATCCATTAATTTATTCATTATTTGGTCAAGGTTCCAATTACTTCAATATAGACAATAATGGCCTTTTAACTCTAAAATGTCCATCATCACCATCAATTAACAACAATTTATCAATTTCTTGTTTAGATTTAGAATCTTCTACTTCTTCAATTCCAACAACTTTTTATTTAGTTTTTACAGCAAAATATTTAAATTCTTTAGGCCCTTCCTCCTCCCCAATTTCTTTAATAATTAATGTAAAGGATATTAACGATAATAAACCAATTATTAAATTAATTGATGATGAAAATAATAAAGAAATTTTAATTAAAAATGGACAAATAATGGATGGAGGTCCTAAAACTTTGGCTATCATAGATAATGATAGGTAAATAAATTTAAATTTTTTCTTGAGAAAATTAAATCCTAATATGGTATATTTAAAGCATAGTTGTGCCAGTTTCGTCTTTCGGTTTTTAAAAAGTTTCGGCACACATCTGGCACAGCAAACGAAATATTTTCTTCAAAATTTTTTTACTCAAAAAAGCTCATATTGTACAGATTTTGGGAATTGAGAAAAATAAATTAGTAATCGAATCTCACTATAAATTTTACCCAGTACTAGATACATATATTTTAATCCTATTTAGGATACCTCCATTATAAGATAAATAATTTTTTGTTTCGCGTGTATTTTACTGATTTTATTTGAAATTTAGTGTAAAAATTAACAAATCCAAGCATTTATTCAGAAGTTTAGAAGCTTTTACTTAGAGTTGGATTTCGACCCTTCGGAGTCAATTGGGTCTGGGCCCAATCTTACAAATTTAATTTTTATAAATTACATATGTATATTTATTTAATTTGAATATTAGTTCTCCACAAAATCGACAAAATAATATATTTATAAATAACCAAAATTGTTCAAAATTATTTCAACTTGACCGTTTAAATAATTTAAAAGAAAAACAAAAATTCGAATTATTTTCTTTAAATTTAAATTCTGAATTAAATGAAGAAGAAAATAATTTAATTAATTATTATAAATGTGAAAATTTGGAAATTATTGTTGAAGATGTTGATGGAAATAAAGATGTTTATTTATTTAAAATACGTTTTGAAGTAAATTAATTTACTAATTATTATTAAAAATGATTTTTCTAATTAAATGAAATTTTTAGAAAATTTAAAAATTAAGTTAAAAGTTTGAAAAAATTGGATTTTAATTATTGAAGGGCCTGAGATAACATTTACATGAATTTTAAAGGATCAAATTTTTCTGGATGGGATTTTGTGTAATTTTCGACGGGGATTTTACTCTAAAGAAAGTCTAATTATTTTTAATTAAATGTTTTTGGAGGAATATACACTGCGTTAAGAAAGTATAAGCACCCCCAAATTTTTGTAAAAAATACATGATCCCTAAAGATCATTTGTTTTATTTTTTTTCCTACATTAGCAGGGATCCAAACCATAACTAAAAATAAAGTTTCAGAAATTTTTATTGATTTAAAAATTTTTAAATTGAATTTTCTCGAAGTTAAGGTGTTAAGAAAGTATAAGCACCCCAGTAAGAATTTAGTTTGTACTTATTGTAAAATTCTACAAAAAATTCAGTAAATTTGTCTATCGGTATTATAGAAAATAAAAAAAGAATTAGGCCCATATCTCATTTCAGTGTCGAGATCTCGATACACTGAAAATCAACGTAAAACAGGGGTAAGCAACTTCAAAATATTTTTTCGACCCTTTATGGATTATTTAAAATTTTTATTTTAGGCTTATCTGAAAGCCCTTGAAATTTGCTACAAGATAGCACTAGTTAAATTTTCCACAAAAAAGTTATCAGCAAAATATAGGCAGTTAATCTTACGAAGAAACCTTAAGGCGCATTTATGGGGCAATTTTCGTTTTTCTTTGAATTAGAACTTTAAAACTTAATAACTTAATGAAATAATTTTTCTGAAAAATAAGATTTTTGGTTTCTTGTAGCAAATTTCAAGGGCTTTCAGATAAGCCTAAAATAAAAATTTTAAATAATCCATAAGGGGTCGGAAAAATTTTTTGAAGTAGCTTACCCCTGTTTTACGTTGATTTTCAGGGTATCGAGATCTCGACATTGAAATGAGATATGGGCCTAATTCTTTTTTTATTTTCTATAATACCGATAGACAAATTTACTGAATTTTTTGTAGAATTTTACAATAGGTAGAAACTAAATTTTTACTGGGGTGCTTATACTTTCTTAACACCTTAACTTCGAGAAAATTCGATTTTAAAATTTTTAAATCAATAAAAATTTCTGAAACTTTATTTTTATTGAAGTTTAAGACAGTTGCTAATGCAGGAAAAAAATAGAACATTTAATGTTTCGTGATTGTGAATTTTTTACTAAAATTTGGGGGGTGCTTATACTTTATTAACGCAGTGTAGTTGAAAAATTTTTTTTTATAGACTGTTTCAAACAAACAGTCTTTCTCTACTCTATTTAGTCTTTGGAAAATATTACCTATTTAATTTTTAAATTAATTTAAAAATTTTTTTTTTCAGAACACAAAACAGAAATTCAATTTCGCCAAATTTATTTATGAACGTTCTATAAATTCTGATAAAATACATTCTGGTAAATAATTAATTGAAATTTAAATTTAAATTTAAAAAGGCATTCCAATAATTCAAATGCAACTTTCTCCTTTACCCACAAAAGGAATGATTATTAATTATTTAATTGTTGATGGAAATCCTGGATGGTTAGCTATTGAACCTTTTATCGGGAATGTTTTTGTTGATAAAATACCAAAGTAAGGGAATTTTCAAAAAAAATTTTTCTAAAAAATTTTTACGCGAAAAAATGATTAATTTAATGGTAAAAACAAAAGAAAAATTTAATTTAAAAAATTTCACAGTAACAGTTTAATTTAAATGGTTAACATTTCAATTTTATTAACCAAACTTTTGCAACCCGAACTCCTAACTTTTTTCTCAACCGACCCATTACAGCTATATTTTTCTATTTTTTTCTTAAGTTTTTTATAGATTTAAAAATCTAGGTATGTTAAAGAAACCTTAAACTTCAAAAATTTATAGCCCCCAGATCTAACCCTTTTATTCTTGTTTTGTCTTATCTTTTCAAAAACATTCTCAATATATAATTTAATATTTTGTAAAATTTTATTCAGTGAATTGCCCCTATAATTTTTAAAGTTTTTTATTTTTTAGAGAAGGTATTCCACCAAGCAATATTTCATTAAAAATAGCAGCAATCGACAGAGAAAACCATTTAATTCTAGCCGAATCTAAATTAAATTTAGAAATACTTTCAAATAATTTAAATAATGACATTAAATCTCAAAAATTAAAAAATTGTTTTTCTTCTCCAATTATTAAATTAAATATTGAAAGATTAGAAAATGAAGATGTGGAGAGAGAGGGAAAAGAAGAGGAAAATAAAAATATTTTAGAAAATAATTTAATTAAATTTATTAAAATATTTGAAGAAAAAGAAATTGGGAATGAAGCAAAAATAGATTTAATTGAAGCTTGGGATAATTTTGCTAGACAAATTAATTTGGAAAAAGTAAAAATAATTTTAAAATAATTGGGAGACTTTTGAGTGTGAAATAAAATAAACGAATTTTTGGGAAATTTAAAGAAATATTTAAGAAATTCTTGTTTTAAGGATTTTTTAGCAAATACATTGGTAAAAAATTGAATTCTAAAAAAATAATCTTTTTTCTAGATATTTTTTTGTTTACTTTTCAAAAAATATTTTGGATTGCCTTTTATGGATTAGCCCTGTATAATTATTTATGAGTTAACGTATATTTACAATTAAGACCTGAAAAGGGAATGCTTTTAACCCTAACCCTAAAAGTTCATAATCTCCACAAAATTATTAAAATCTCTTGCTATCTTCTGGTTAGGCTTCTTTTACTTTATTTACATACATAATTATTTTTAGATTTACGAAAATTACCCCAAAAATTAATTTTAAAAAAATAATTTAAATGTTTTTTCAGGATTCTTTAATATATTTTCCAAAAAATGGGACAATTCGTTTAAATTTTAATTTATTAAAAACAATTAATTCAATTCATGTAAAATTTATTTTAAATAAAGAAGATAAATGTTCAACTTTATTAACAATTTCAATTAAATCTGATCCTCTAAAATTAATTGAACGTCTAAAAAAATTATCTAGACCCCGTTTTGTTGTACCCTGGAAAGATGAAATGACAGTAATTAAAGCAAAAATAGCAGAGGAATTACCGGTAAATTAATTTAATGAGAATTTTAATTTTTATCAGGCATATGTGTATATAAGAAAAATTGAACCGAAAAATCCTCAGGGTTTTCGATTCAGTTCCGAACCTTAAAACCCTAATCTATGTAAGGAAAGGAATATAAGATTTAATACAAAATATTAAAAATATAAAAAAAGCCGTTGTTTAAAGCCTTGACAGAAATAACCCCACAAATTAGTGTTAGAAAAATAAAAATTTCATTGAAAAATTTAGGAAGTTTTTAACGAAATTTTTAATAATTAAATAGTAAAATAAATTGAATTTTTAAAATAAAGTAAATATTTTTTAATATATTTTCCCGCGATTACTAATAATAATTAAATTCGTTTCAAGAAAACTGCTGACAGATAATTTAAAAATAATAATTAAAATTTCAAAAAATATTTTTTGAAAAGATTTTTACTTAAATTTTAATTAGAATAATTAAAAGTTCCAAAAAAAATTATTTTAAAAGATTGGACATCCATTGCTCCGTTTACCTGCTTTTAACCCACTCACGGGTGCTCCAGTTTCTGTCTTTTTGGAAGGACAAAATTCAAAATCTTTTGAATATGATAAAAATACAGGTAAATTAATTTGAATTAATTTTTAATATTAAAATTTTAATTAAAAAAAGGAGAAATTAAAATATCCAAAAAACTCGATTTTGAACATTCTCCACGTTTTCAACGTTTTTATTTAATTGCAAATTCAACAGAAAGTGATAAATCTGTAAATGCAAATATTGAATTTGAATTAATTGATATTGATGATGTTCCTCCAAAAATTAAATTTAATTTAAAAGAAAATGAAGAAATGGTTGAAAAAGAAGAAATTAAAAGGTAAAAGGAAGGAAAAATAAATAAATTATTTAAATATTTAAACACCCTTTGGAAGTTAATTAATTCTTTTGAGAATTAGCAAATAATTTATGTATCTTACCCAGTACTTGGCAAAATTAAATTAAAAAAACTGGGAAAAGTTGGGAGTTATACATATTAAAAATTTAATTTTCGATTAAAGCTACCCTTTTGTGTTTTAATTTTCACTAATCTA
This sequence comes from Meloidogyne incognita, assembly GCA_036172945.1. NCBI lineage: Eukaryota > Metazoa > Nematoda > Chromadorea > Rhabditida > Meloidogynidae > Meloidogyne > Meloidogyne incognita. The sequence goes on from JARQAC010000010.1 coordinate 4,537,569, forward strand.
CCTAACTACATACTTAAAAAATAAAAAAATTTGAACTTTATTTTAAATTAGCAAATAGGTAATTATTTATTTTTTCTAGTCCAAATTCATCTAAAAATCTAGCAATTTCACCAAAAATTGTTCGACTAAAAATTGAAGAAAATTCTCCTCCAAATAAACAACTAGCTTCATTTGAAATATTAGATCCAGATTCCCATAAACATAATTGTTATTTAAATGGGCAATTTGCAGATAAATTTAGTCTTATTAATGAAAAGCAAAAGAAAGGGGTAAGTTTAAATTAAAAGTTTTTATTTCCAACCAATATATTTTTAAATTTCAATCGAGATTGTTTAAATGTTTTAGACAAACAAGAAACTCCTTTCGGATTAAGAAAAAGGGTTCATTTAAATAAATAAAAAAATATTTCTTTTTTCTAAAACTTAATTTTTTTGTTTGAGAATTACACACTTAAAAGAATATAAATATTTGTTTTATTTTAAAATAAAAAATTTTTTGGAGTCACTTTAAGACTTATAACTTGGAGACCTACAACTTTTGAAAGGGGATAACGTGATTTATTTTTTAAATGGAAGATTAAGATTTTATGAGTTACAAGTTAGGAATTACAAGATTTTTTAGTTTTTCCAATATTGACATCAATTTTCGGACGTCAAATATTGAATTTTGTTTTGAGAGAATTTTAAAAAATCACTCATTTTCAACTAGTCTTCTCTGCAAACTTAATCTTCTTGAACAATTACTGTTCTAAGCTCAATTTTGAATTTTTGGGAAGAGAATTCATGTGACTATTAAGTTGATTAAAAAACCCTATTTTTTCACCTCAAACTCGCTATTACCTAACCAGGGAAAAGATTGAAAATTTTCAAAGATTTAAAAAAATTTTATCGAGAAAGCCATTTACCCAAAAAAATAAATTTTACAAATTCAAGATAGGCAGTTGGTTGACCGGTTATCAACCAGTACTCTCGGCTTTCTTTTAATCCAAATTTTAAACCCGGTTTTGGAGTTTTGAATTCTAGTCAAATAATGGGGGTTTTGTTTTGTGAAAATTTTTTTTTCTAAGAATCACTCATTTTTAAAATTTTGCTCTGAGAGCTTTTTGAACAACTACTGCCTTAAGTTCAATTTTTGGCATTTGTGTCATTACAAAATTTACTCTCAACTAAAAGTTTCCCTTCACTAACCTATCAAAAAAATTTCAAAAGCATTTTACAAAAAATTTATTCGAAAAACACATTTACATACAAAACAAATTTACAACAAATCTAATAGAATATATTATGGGACATATTACACACAGGGAAATTTAGGAAATATACAACAACACATAAATGAATACAAGATAACAACAAAGGAAAATATGAGTTTAGATATTATATTCAGTTCATTTTTATCTCTTTAGAATTCTTCCTCCTCTGTGGCTATGTTCCTCCTCGGCCGTCTCCATCGGTTCTTCAGTGCGCGTCCCACCATCCCGACTCGGTGTTGCAACCAGTTTCTTTCCCGTCTCGTCAACTGGAAATGGCTCGGACTCGACGTTGGGCGCATGATATACTGAAATTTAAAGAATTACCCAAAGACTCTCACCCGTTCAAGAAAACCTCTCTTCGGTTTCCGTGGCTCTTCCTCTTCAATCGGAATGAGTCTACACCGCTTATTCCAGAAGCCTTTAGCGCGCGTAAGAATTTCAACCACGTCCTCGGCTGGAGTCGAGATCAGCTTCAGTGAAGAGCCATCCCGTTCGAGCTTGAGCACCACATTTTTCTTTTCAGCGATACTCTGTCGAATAGCCTGTAAAATAAAAAATTCAAAATTGTTTACAACTTAACTTTTAAAAATAACACACCTTTTCTGCTACAGAGGCGTGTTTGAATTCCTTGCCGTTGACATCAAGCAATATGTCGCCTGGAAAGATGTACTGCGCTGCTACACTGCTTGGCTCAATGTTCGAGACGATGATGTTAGATCCCTTGAATTAAAATATATTATTAAAGCCAAGCCTCATTACTCAATCATTTACCTTCCTCTCCACAGATATCCCAATTGGAAGGTCTTCTCGCCATCTGATCTGCAGGACGATTATTTTGTGGCTCGGCCTTTTCCTGACTTGTGTGACCTTGAGGTTGATCATTCTGAAGTAGTCGTCCCTGCGGAAACGGATGAACAAACGTTTGGGTTGAGCGCCAGAATGCTGGGTTGCTGCCGTGAAGTCCTCTGCCGAGTTTATGGCCTGAAAAATTGACGTTTAAACAGAGTATTACCCAATAGTCTCAGAAGCTTACACGGTTGTCAATCTGCAAGATCCAGTCTCCAGGGAACAACCATCCAAAGAAGTAGGAGAAGATGCCGATCTTCTGTATTCGCGGCGGCGAGCTCCCACTGAAGAACGTCAGTCCCATGTCCGAGTCGTGGATCTCGATGATATCCTCATGCTCTTCAATGTACTTCTTAGCTGAAAGAGAAAAAAAAGTTAGTTTAGGAAACAACCCTTGTATGATACATCCTCGTTTCTCGGCCATTGTACTGAGACGCCAAAGCAAGAGTGAGCAGCACAGCGACGAACCAAAAGCGGCCTTTAGTTGAATTGAGCACAGCGTTGTCGTCACGAAGTGCAGTGAGTCGTAGTGTAGGGTGGTATATGCATAGTCTATTAAGGCGCTTTTATACTAACTTTCTTCCCAACAGTTACATTTTTGGAATAAACAAAGTTTTTTAAAATCAATTTACAAATTCTGACTTTTACTAATTAAAACTAGGCTTGTTGGCCTCCTCGGGTTTCTGTTAATCCTAATTTTAAAAACCGGTTTTCTGGATTGTGTTTTAGTTAGTTATCTGGTTTTGGTTGGGGGAGGATTTTTAAAAATCACCTATTTTCAAAGACTTGGTTTTAAAACCGGTTGTGTGCAACCCTAATTAAAATCATTTTTAGACCTAATTCTACCCTAGAAAAAACAATTCAACATTTATTTATGCACACTCCAAACTTTGCAAAAATTTATTGAGAGATTGAGCAGAAGAATTTCATGCATTTTGTGGGGATTATTAAACAAAACAACTGAAATTTTTTTTAATATTTACTTACCCATTGGAAGTACGAGTTGTTACTAAAAAAATAAAGAGCTCTATGATTCTTAACATTAATTTAATCCTGAAGGTGCTGAAAATAATGGTCATCGCTTTATAATCTTCAAATTTTTTACTATAAAAGATCTACAAAATTAAATTAATTTATCCTCTATCCTAGACTGCTTTTGGCGCTACCCGCTCTGTTTGTTGTCTGACACATTTGATGTTCTACTCATCAACGTCCAGTGTCGGTGCGAGCCAAATTCGATGTCAATAAGTTCCTCGACAAGTCAATTGGCGGCATTTGCGATGGAAAACTCGCAGAGCGAGTTCCTGCGGATGTAAGTTTAACGTACTTTCAGTTATTTTGTTAAATAGTTATTAAAATTCTAGGAGGTCCTTCGTCTACTGAACGAGGTCAGAAGATGCTTCATTTTGCAGATTCAGGAATGATAACGCTCTATACGGCGCCACATTATTGTGGGATGTAAGGAATTTGTGAAATACTTTGAAAAACTTCGTTTTTAAGTTACGACAATTCGGGATCGTGTTGAGTAGTGGTGTCGCCAAGTGGTAGGAAGTCTAAGGCTAATATGCCTATGTGGTCCAAGTCTTGTAGTGGGGGCATTCATGAGGATGTAAGTCCAAAGGGTGGTAAATAAAGCGTAATACCAGAATTAAAGTTAAATCTGGCAGCCAATCAAGCGTAAGACCAAAAGTTTGAATTGGTGAGTGAGTGAATTTCATTGAATTGAGGCGCTTGGACAATAGTACTTGAAAGTATTGCTCCAGCGAAAAGCGCAGAATTGAGTTAAGGCGCTGTGGAGTCAGTGGTGAAGACCTTAATTTGCGATTCAAAGTATCGCGAATCAAACTGGACGCTATAGACATAGCTCTTGATTCGCGATTCAAAGTATCGCGAATCAAACTGGACGCTATAGACATAGCTCTTGATTCGCGATTCAAAGTATCGCGAATCAAACTGGACGCTATAGACATAGCTCTTGATTCGCGATTCAAAGTATCGCGAATCAAAATGGATGCTATAGCCATAGCTCTTGATTCGCGATTCAAAGTATCGCGAATCAAACTGGACGCTATAGACATAGCTCTTGATTCGCGATTCAAAGTATCGCGAATCAAACTGGACGCTATAGACATAGCTCTTGATTCGCGATTCAAAGTATCGCGAATCAAACTGGACGCTATAGCCATAGCTCTTGATTCGCGATTCAAAGTATCGCGAATCAAACTGGACGCTATAGCCATAGCTCTTGATTCGCGATTCAAAGTATCGCGAATCAAACTGGACGCTATAGCCATAGCTCTTGATTCGCGATTCAAAGTATCGCGAATCAAACTGGACGCTATAGCCATAGCTCTTGATTCGCGATTCAAAGTATCGCGAATCAAACTGGACGCTATAGCCATAGCTCTTGATTCGCGATTCAAAGTATCGCGAATCAAACTGGACGCTATAGCCATAGCTCTTGATTCGCGATTCAAAGTATCGCGAATCAAACTGGACGCTATAGCCATAGCTCTTGATTCGCGATTCAAAGTATCGCGAATCAAACTGGACGCTATAGCCATAGCTCTTGATTCGCGATTCAAAGTATCGCGAATCAAACTGGACGCTATAGCCATAGCTCTTGATTCGCGATTCAAAGTATCGCGAATCAAACTGGACGCTATAGCCATAGCTCTTGATTCGCGATTCAAAGTATCGCGAATCAAACTGGACGCTATACCCATAGCTCTTGATTCGCGATTCAAAGTATCGCGAATCAAACTGCACGCTATAGCCATAGCTCTTGATTCGCGATTCAAAGTATCGCGAATCAAACTGGACGCTATAGACATAGCTCTTGATTCGCGATTCAAAGTATCGCGAATCAAAATGGATGCTATAGCCATAGCTCTTGATTCGCGATTCAAAGTATCGCGAATCAAACTGGACGCTATAGACATAGCTCTTGATTCGCGATTCAAAGTATCGCGAATCAAAATGGATGCTATAGCCATAGCTCTTGATTCGCGATTCAAAGTATCGCGAATCAAACTGGACGCTATAGACATAGCTCTTGATTCGCGATTCAAAGTATCGCGAATCAAACTGGACGCTATAGACATAGCTCTTGATTCGCGATTCAAAGTATCGCGAATCAAACTGGACGCTATAGACATAGCTCTTGATTCGCGATTCAAAGTATCGCGAATCAAACTGGACGCTATAGACATAGCTCTTGATTCGCGATTCAAAGTATCGCGAATCAAACTGGACGCTATAGACATAGCTCTTGATTCGCGATTCAAAGTATCGCGAATCAAAATGGATGCTATAGCCATAGCTCTTGATTCGCGATTCAAAGTATCGCGAATCAAACTGGACGCTATAGACATAGCTCTTGATTCGCGATTCAAAGTATCGCGAATCAAAATGGATGCTATAGCCATAGCTCTTGATTCGCGATTCAAAGTATCGCGAATCAAACTGGACGCTATAGACATAGCTCTTGATTCGCGATTCAAAGTATCGCGAATCAAAATGGTATTAAACGATTCCTCTCATTGAGCTAAAGAGGTTGGTACAAAAATTAATACGGACCAGAAATTTTTCAGCAAGTTATGGCTTTGCGCCTACTTGGCCGCGCGCCTACTTGGGCGTGTCCCATTTATGTATATCATGGACGTTTCACAAATTTGAAGTTTGTCTAAACATTAAAAAAAATTTTTCCGGAATTTTAATTTCTCCAAATTATACAAATTTAAATATGATAAAATATAAAAATTGTCTTTTATCAATTTTCTTCTTTTTTTTAATTTTCTCTTCCTCTCATTTGTTCCAAATTTTGGCCTGACTGGACTGTAGCAGCTAACGCTTTGAGATCTAAATTTAAAGGAACTGGCTTAGGTGGAGGTCCTTCTGGAGGGTCAAAAAGACGTCTTTTCTGTTAAATTAAAAAAATTATTTTTTATTTTTCAAAGAAATATTCACAGTTGTCGGCGGTCTGTCATTACTATGCCATCGCAAATGGGCCTTCAAGTGTGAACTTCTGCTATACACTTTATGACAGCCAGGAACATGACAATTGTGTTTTTCGTATTTTTGGTCTATTTGTGCACCTGTTTTTATTTTATTTTATTTTATTTTTTGTAATAATAAGCAAAAACAAAGGAAAATACAAAAAAATAAAATTCCAACGAAAACATTGAAAAATACTCACAAAAATACAAACAACAAATTTACAAACATGACTTAAAAATTACTAAAAATAAAATCAAAACATTCAAAAAAACAAGCATCGAACTTATGCAAATATGAAAGTGTTTGAAAATGTTTTTACAAACTTAAAAACTTAATTACAAAAGTTTGAATACAAAACTTTCTTAAACTTAAGTTTGAATTAAAAATTCAAGTTTGAACTTAAAAACATTATAAAACTTGGACACACAACTTAATTTACAAACTTAAAAATTCAAGCTTATTAAATGTTTCCGGATTTCTCACCACCTTTACAAACTTAAAACTTGGACACAAAACATAATTTACAAACTTAAGAATTCAAGTTTATTAAATGTTTCCGGATCTCTTAATAATTTTATAAACTTGAAAACTTAAGTTTATTATGAACTTAAGTTTAAATGTTTCCGGGAAGTTTCTAAATGTTTTCCGGAAAGTTTTCCAAATTTAAATATTACAATTTACAATCCTACCAATTACACAACACACAAATTCAAGTTTATTTTAAACCCCCACCTAATCTTTCCAATTCTTTACAGTTTGGACATTCACAGTTATTTTTAGCATTTACACTTGTTCTTATTTTACCGCCTGCCTTGTTTTTAAGTTGTTGGGAGGATTGTTTACCAATATTATTATTTTTATTAGAACGAAGTTTGTGTTGGTCGAATTGTGAAATAATTGTTGAAGTCGAGGAGGTGGAAAAAGAGCGCTCTTGTGGAGGAAGAATGTTTGTTTCTTGGTTGTTTTGTTGTAATTCTCTAGTTGTTGCTAATGTTTTCAAGTCTGCAAAGGAAGCAGAAAAGGATGGATATGATGACTTTGAAGAAAGTGAAGATCGGTCTGATGTTGTTGAAGAAAAGAAATTGGGGGAGAAGGAAGCTTGTGAAGGGTGAACTAGGGCTGAAATTAAATCGTATTTGAAAATTATTTAAAAAAATTTCTATTAAAAAAACACAAAAAAACATACATAATAAATTCAATTTATTAATTTAACTATTAAATTAATTAATGTTTCCGGAAAGTTTTACAAATTTGAATATTACAATTTACATTCCAACAAATTACAATCCTATTCAAGTTTATTTAACTTTGCGATTTTTCCGGAAAGTTTATTTATTTTTAATTTTCCGGAAATATAACTAGGTTATTATTACATTTATATTTTCCGGAAAGTTACAATTTCCGGAAAATAAAATTAAATATTACAAACTTAAAGTTTCACATACACAATCTGTTATTGTTCCGGAAAGTTTTATAAATTTAAGTTTTACAATTAATTAATTATTACAATTTGTAAACTTAGGTTTTACAATTTGTAAAATTAAGTGTTACAATTATTTATTACAATTTATAAATTCAAGTTTTACAATTAATTAATTATTACAATTTGTAAATTCAAGTTTTACAAATTCAAGTTTATTTTTATTACCTCCCAAAGCATTTCCAAGATAACCGCTTCCATCGCCTCCCCAACTTCCTCTAAACCCTGCAGCACTATTTATTCCTTCTCCTTCACCTCTACACAATAAAGCTGCCATTTCCCCACTCCAACTAGTCGAAGCAGCGGCCTGAGCAACTGCAGCGGCCTTTTATGTTTAATTACAATTTTGTTTTAATTTTAATTTTTACCATTGTGGGGGCAAGTTGAGCATATGAGGACAACATTAATGCAGAGGGAGAGGATGGATCGAGAACGAATGGGGAAGAATAGGAGGAAAGGTTGCCAAGTTGTTGTGTAGCTATTAAAGGGTCAAAAAGTGTTGAGGCTGAAAAGGAAGGAGTTGAAAAAATTAAAAATATTTCAAATCACTTTCCAAATTCTCCTCTGAGGATGTTGGTTGTTGAAGTAAATGGGAATCTTTTAGTTGTGATAATGATGAGGAGGATGCCGGTAATTTAGGTGTAAACGAGGAGGAAGCAGTTGAGGAGGGGAAGTCTCCATCATGATTGAGACGCTCCTGAATCTTAAAAAAAATTTTTTGGAAGAAGAATCCTCTAGAAAATCACCTTAATCAAGTCATCTAAAGGACTCGAACCAACGCCTCCAACAACGCCTCCCACAAACGACGAGGGAAAAGAAGGCATTAAAGTTGTTGTGGAGACTAAATCAGAAGAAACTCTATTAGAAGAAATAATATTTTGTTCGCCAACATGTTGGGAAGTATTCCAACTTTCTAAAACAAAGTTTGTATTATTGTTATTTGTTGTTGTTCGATTTGTTTTTGTTGTTTTGTTGGTATTATTAGTTGTTGGTATTATTAAGTGTTGGTCAGTTAATGATGTTTGTTGCATTTCAAACATTTGTTTTGTAAAACTTGTATTTAAACAAAACAAGTTTATTTATAGGTTTTAATAAAATAAACTTGTTTTCCGGAAGTATTTTAATTTTCCGGAAAGTGTTTTATACTCTCTTACCCTCTTTTCCGGAAAATATATATAATTATTATATTTTTCCGGAAAATATTTTATACTCTCTTAACTTCTTTTCCGGAAAATATAATTATTTTTTCCGGAATGTAATATAATTTTACGGAAAATGTTTTATAGTCTCTTAACCTATTTTCCGTAAGGTATAATTATTATATTTTCCGGAAAGTTTTATACTCATCAATTTTCCGGAAAATATTTCTAGTATATTCCTCTAGCTTTTCAGAAGCACAATTTATAAATCAACTTTTATTCCTGCGCAACTCTAACTTTCAATTATTTTTTAGTCTACAAAAAAGCAAGGATGACAAAATTAAAGTCAGATTTATTTTAGTAAAAGACTCTCATAAAAATGGGCAATTTCAAATTTCCACACATTTCAAACGAGCGCATTTTTCAGGAGGAAGATTTGTTGTTTATTGAGAAGGTAGAGGTGGTAGTGGATTCCGTTGGAAATTGGCACTTTCTATGTACACAAAAATAAAATAGCTTCCTTCTCTCAAACAAACAACAAATGGTTGTGGAGAAGGGGTTTTCTTTTAGTTTTTTACTATCCTCCCCTTTCTCCTCCTCAAACATTTTTTTGTTTTCCATGATTTTTTATCCACCTTTTTTTATTTTTTATGGGAGGTGATCTTATTTGGAGGTTTTCTCTTTAAGACAAATAAAACCCTCAAAAGGTACAATCTAGTGAGAAAATCTGAAATAAATTAAAATGCTTTTTGAGTTGTTGAAATTTGGCATAGTAAAGGGGAATTGAAGGAGGAAAAGTGAAATAATTATTTAAAATAAATAAACTTTCCGGAAAGCTATAAAATGTTATGAAAATATGTTAACTTTTCTTAGGGTTTCCGGAAGATGAATAATAATAATTTACGGAAATAAGAGTTTTCGGAAGAAAAAGCAAACTAATAAACTAATAAATTTCCGGAAAATATAGGTATATAGTAATCTTCCGGAAAAATTTCCTCCAGTTTATCGTTAACTAGAAAAACACAAAAGAGAAATTTCCGGAGATCTCCTTGTATTTTTCCGGAAAATTAATAAAAATACCTTCCGGAAAATAATTATATAATTTTCCGGAAAAGATTTATTCGTTCAATTTATCATTAAATAGAAAACGAAAATAAGAAACTTTCCGGAAAATTTATTCAGTACTACATACGAATTACCTCAGAAATTACGTATCACTTATACTATACTAAAACAAACTTTCTTATAATTATATATTCTTACTAAATTTAAAAAATTAAAAAAAACATTTTCTCAAGTAAAAATTAAAAAAAACTTGCGGCAGGATTGCGCAAAATGCTGTCTTTTTTGGTTAATTTACGCTTAATGGTCCAACGCCTCGCTAAAATAAATGTTTGGTTTTGAGCTTTTCATGAACGTCACCGCTACAGTTTACTCTCTAATGGGCGGGGTTAAAATATATTCTCCTTTTACTGGCTATGAGATGGATGAATAAATTATTTTTTGAGGAAAAATAAATGGATTTAACTCCATTGATTTTTTAAAAATAATTTAATAATAAAAATAGTTGAAGCTTTCCAGAGACTCTTAAATAATATTAAACTTGGATTTAATAGAGGTAATGAAAAAGCTGAAGCAGAATTGTTTCTGTTTCATATTGAAGTATATATTCAATACTGAATTTACTTTGGGTTTCCGGAAAAAATTATACACTATCAATATATTCTCCGGAAAACTTAAAAAACATTTTTCCGGAAATTTTAGTAATCTAATGTATTTTGAGGTCTTCCGGAAAGAATATACATCAATAGTATATTTTTCGGAAAGTTTAATTAATACTTAATTTATTTCTTTATATTTTCCGGAAAGAAAGAATTATGCACCTATCAGTATATTTTCCGGAAAGTTTAATAAACAATATATTTCTCAAGTTTTCCGGAAAGTATTATACACTATAAACATTTTCCGGAAAGTTTAATTTATTTCTATAACTTTGAAGGTCTTCCGGAAAGAATATAGGTACATCAATAGAGTATACATTTTTCCGGAAGAACTTATAAATACATTAAACCTATTAATAGTACTTATATTTTCCGGAAAGTTTATTTTACCCACTTTAATTGAAGCAAAGTTTCAGAAATACAATATTAGAGTAATTACAACTTTTCCCATTAAATATTCATTAAATAAATATTCATTTACTTTAGCTACGCTCCTCTCATTTTCTCTCTCGGCTGATCCCCCCCTCAAATTTTTTTCTTATTTCAATGCCATTATATATATTAATAATAATAATATAATAATAATAATTTATTCACCAAAATGGGCGTAACAAGTACGTCTCTTAAATTTAGTACAATAAAAATGAAAGTCAAAACATAAAAAACAAAGTCAATAATAATTAATATGAAAATTTACATGGGTGTGCAAAAACACGATGGAGGAAATTCTTATAAATATGTATATCATAAGTTAAACTAAAAAGATGAAATGGAATTAATCAGTTGTTGTTTTTTAGTCAGAGGTGAATTTGTGGAAGAGTCATTAGAATTTCCTCCAATAGAATATTGACGTTTGCTTGTCATGGTAAGAAATGTCAAAAAATAATATTACCCAATGTCAAAAATTAAAAATGCCTTAAAATGAGAAAAAAAATTGTAAAATTAAAATTAAAAATAAATTACATAAAACTTGTATAAAACGGAGGAAAGAAAAATGCTTTAATTTGTAAGCAAAATTAAAAAGGACGGAAGAGTCTCAAAAAAAAACATTAAAATTAATTGCACTAAAAATGGCCAATGAAGTCTTTAATTAAGTCTTGATTCTGTATTAGATAATTTCTTAGGTTTATCCAGAAGGATTTAGGATTTGGGGAATTTATAATTTGTATGGGAAGAATGTTCCATAAATTTAAAGATCTATTTATAATCCAATGCTCAGTCTTTGATATCTTTTTAGGAACTCGTAATTGTAGATTATGTTTATTTCTAATAGGCCGCGTGGAAAATTCAACAAAACGAGTCGGATCAAGATGTGTAAAATTTTTTGTTAATCTGAAGATTGTTGAAAGGTCAAATAGAGTACGCCTAAGGACCAGAGATTCTAAATTAAGAAATTTTAGTCTATTTTCATAATTCATTTTAGGGATTTTGCATTTAGCTAAAGCAATCCTTGTAAACCACTTTTGAATTTGTTCTATTTTTAAAATAAGTTTTTTTGTTTTAGGACTCCATATAATGGAGGCGTATTCCAGGATAGGCCTAACGTATGATTTAAAGGCTAAAGAGAAAATCTTGGGATTGGATGTACTAATGTTATTAAGAACAAGAATAGAACGATGGTAAGCCTTTTTAATGATTTTAGATAGATATGCTTCAAATGAGAGTTTATCTGAAAAAGTGATTCCTAAATCCGTAACGGAAGATACAGTCTGTAAAGTAGTGCCAAAAAAGATATAGCGTTTTCTGGGATTATTTTTGCCTATATGAAAGGTACATGTTTTATTTAAAGAAATATCTAATGCCCAATCAGAGCACCATTCTTCAATTTTAATAAGTGATTCTTGGAGACAGGCATTATCGCTATTTGCTGAAAATTCACAAAATATTTTTAGGTCGTCAGCAAAAAGCATGGTTTTCGTAGGGGAAGGTATTCGGTAGATAATATCATTTATATAAATTAAAAATAATACTGGACCTATTATCGTCCCTTGCGGTATACCCGACATAATAGGAATAGGATCAGAATAGTTGTTATTTATCTTTACAAAAGCTATTCTGTTAGAAAGAAAATTTGAAATCCAGTTAAGAAGTTTTCCCTTAATGCCTATATTAGAGAGCTTGTAAATAAGGTACCGTATAGGAACACTATCGAAAGCTTTTTTGAAGTCTATAAAGATGCAGTCAATACATTTATTATTTAGAAGAGCTTTATACCATGCGTCGAAGGAGGATAAAAGGTGAGTAACCGTGGAGCGTTTTTTTAAAAAGCCAAATTGTTGGTCACTAATAATTTTATTTGCCTCTAGATGTGATAAAATATGTTGTAAGATTAATCTCTCGAAGACTCTACATATGCATGATGTAATAGCAATTGGACGATAATTTGAAACATCTGTTACTGAATCCTTTTTAAAAATTGGGGTAATAAAAGATATTTTCCAAAGTTCTGGTAAAATGCCAGAATCTAATGAATCCCTAAAAATGTCTGCCAGAAATGGTGCAATAGAATCTGTACAATTTTTTAAAAGTTTGTAACTAATTCCGTCTGCTGATACACCTTCTTTTGGTGTATACCACCGAGCAATATTTCACTAAAAATAGCAGCAATCAACAGAGAAAACCATTTAATTCTAGCCGAATCTAAATTAAATTTAGAAATACTTTCAAATAATTTAAATAATGACATTAAATCTCAAAATTTAAAAAATTGTTTTTCTTCACCAATAATTAAATTAAATATTGAAAGATTAGAAAATGAAGTTGTGGAAGAGGAGGAAGAAGAAGAAAATAAAAATATTTTAAAAAATAATTTAATTAAATTTATTAAAATATTTGAAGAAAAAGAAATTGGGAATGAAGCAAAAATAGATTTAATTGAAGCTTGGGATAATTATGCTAGACAAATTAATTTGGAAAAAGTAAAAATTAATTTTAAAATAATTGGGAGACTTTTGAGTGTGAAATAAAATAAACGAATTTTTGGGAAATTTAAAGAAATATTTAAGAAAAAATTTCTAAGATTTTTTACAAAATAATTAAATAGTTAAAAAATTGAATTCTTAAAAAATAATCCTTTTTTTCCTTAATATCTTTTTTGTTTAATTTTCAAAAAAATATTTTGGTTTGCCGTTTATGGATTAACCCTAATAATTAATTATTTATGAGTTAACCTATGTATTTACAATTAAGACCTGAAAAGGGGACGCTTTTAACTCTAAAACCTGAACTTGAAAGTGGGACGACTGTAGTTCATTTTCTATTTTTTTTGAATATTTTCTGAAATTATTTACTTTATCTACATAATTATTTTTAAGGAAATAAAATTTAATTTATTACCCCAAAAATTAATTTTTTTTTAAATAATTTAAATGTTTTTTCAGGATTCTTTAATATATTTTCCAAAAAATGGGACAATTTGTTTAAATTTTAATTTATTAAAAACAATTAATTCAATTCACGTAAAATTTGTTTTAAATAAAGAAGAAAAATGTTCAACTTTATTAACAATTTCTATTAAATCCGATCCTCTAAAATTAATTGAACGAATAAAAAAATTATCTAGACCCCGTTTTGTTGTACCCTGGAAAGATGAAATGACAGTAATTAAAGCAAAAATAGCAGAGGAATTACCGGTAAATTAATTTAAATTTTATCAGACATTATATGTATATTTAGAAAGAATTTAACCGAAAAATCCTCAGGTTTTTTTTTATTCATTTCTGAATCTACCCTAATCTTGTAAGGAAAGGAATATCCAGTTTATCATTTAAAATATTTTGAAGGCGGTTTAGGATTGAGTAAAAAATATTAAAGCAAAAATAAAAAAAAACCGTCGTTCAAAACCTTGAACGTTCAAAACCTCTCAGGATTAAATTTTAATTAAAATAATTAAATTAAAAAAAGATTGGACATCCATTGCTCCGTTTACCTGCTTTTAACCCACTCACGGGTGCTCCAGTTTCTGTCTTTTTGGAAGGACAAAATTCAAAATCTTTTGAATATGATAAAAATACAGGTAAATTAATTTGAATTAATTTTTAATATTAAAATTTTAATTAAAAAAAGGAGAAATTAAAATATCCAAAAAACTCGATTTTGAACATTCTCCACGTTTTCAACGTTTTTATTTAATTGCAAATTCAACAGAAAGTGATAAATCTGTAAATGCAAATATTGAATTTGAATTAATTGATATTGATGATGTTCCCCCAAAAATTAAATTTAATTTAAAAGAAAATGAAGAAATGGTTGAAAAAGAAGAAATTAAAAGGTAAAAGGAAGGAAAAATAAATAAATTATTTAAATATTTAAACACCCTTTGGAAGTTAATTAATTCTTTTGAGAATTAGCAAATAATTTATGTATCTTACCCAGTACTTGGCAAAATTAAATTAAAAAAACTGGGAAAAGTTGGGAGTTATACATATTAAAAATTTAATTTTCGATTAAAGCTACCCTTTTGTGTTTTAATTTTCACTAATCTACCTAACTACATACTTAAAAAATAAAAAAATTTGAACTTTATTTTAAATTAGCAAATAGGTAATTATTTATTTTTTCTAGTCCAAATTCATCTAAAAATCTAGCAATTTCACCAAAAATTGTTCGACTAAAAATTGAAGAAAATTCTCCTCCAAATAAACAACTAGCTTCATTTGAAATATTAGATCCAGATTCCCATAAACATAATTGTTATTTAAATGGGCAATTTGCAGATAAATTTAGTCTTATTAATGAAAAGCAAAAGAAAGGGGTAAGTTTAAATTAAAAGTTTTTATTTCCAACCAATATATTTTTAAACTTTCAATTGAGATTGTTTAAATGTTTTAGACAAGAAAATTCTTTCGGATTAAAAAAAGGGTAAACAATTTCCTGTTTTGGCTTTCTCATTTCTGAATTCAAAAAACAAATTAATGAATTCCCCACCTCAAATTAACTCAAACTCAAATTAATACACTAAAAGTTAACAAAAACATTTATTTGGGGTAAATATTTCCCAACTTTTACCCAACTAAAAAACAATTCGAAACAACAATTTATTTCTTTTACAAACAAATACAATACAAACAACAAAATATATATATCTTACACATGATAGAAAGAATATATGGGTATAGGGAATAAGGAACAATATATGTAGATAAGAACAATAGGAACAATATTTCCATACAACAAAGGAGCATTTTATATTTTTAAATTAAATTTATTTTCATTTTAAAAGAACGTTTTTAATTTTACAGCTTTCGACCTCGTGTCATTTATTCATCTCGTCCGCGACCTTTCTCCATTCGTGCTTATCGTGCCTCTGCAATATCAAGATTCAGTACAAGAGGTAGATTTCCACGAGTTCCATTTCATGGTTTTTTAAAATATTAGTTTTAAATTAATCATAATTCAAATAAATCAATTAGATCGACGCTCATCTTCACCATCTGGTTTTCATCAACATTCATTTTCTTCAGAGAGAGGACGAATAGTTCGTGGTGTTTCGAGGGTTTCGCGAAGAGCTGATTTTATTGGAAGTTTTGGTTTGTTTTTTAGAATTTTTGATAAAAATTTTTTTTTGTCTTTTTAAGGTCGTCCAATTTATTATCAGCCAACTTATGAAGTTTCTCCGGACAGAACAGCAGAAGACAAATTGCCAGATAAACCTGAAGAAGTTGTTGAAGACAGAGACGAACTTTTTTCACAAATGATGGAGGCAAAGAGGAACGAAAACGTATTTAAATATCTACAGAAATTAATATTTTAATAAAGAGGAGGATGACTTTAAAAATAATTTTAAAAATGAGAAGAGTATTTCTGAAATTATAATTCCAGTCAAGAAAAAGAGGAATTATTTTCATTGAGAAACCCAAAATTTTATTAAACAGAAAAAGAAATTTTTCTCAAAAGTTTATCGTAGACTTTAATTAGCAAAAGAAGAAACTAACAAAAAAATTTTTGGTCAGAAAATTTGAAGAAATTAAATTTTTTTTTGTAAATTAATATTTACATAAGAAGTTTAAAATGAAGAGAACAATTTTTCTAGAAATAATTTAAGAAGAATTTTTAAAATAAAATTAAAAATAAAAGAAGACAAAACAAAATGTTTCTAGCTTGATGACTACTACCGACTACGAGATTTGCTCAATGCTTTTGATAGACGTAATCCACATTTGGCATTTCGAGGAAGTGGAAGAATTGCTAAAAGAAGACTGTCTTTGTCGCCAGAAAGAAATGGAGCTGAGAAACGATTCAAAAGTGAAAAAGTAAAGGAAAAATCTTCTAAAGAAGGGAAGATTGCAGTTTTGGGGGAAGAATTGGAGGAAGTTGATTGTACAGGTGAGGATTAAAGAAAATTTTTATTGAGAGGGAGAAGAGGGGTGTATTAAATATATTGGGATTCTAATTTCCTTTTTAGAATTTTATAGAAATTTATTTATTGAAATGAATTTATCTAATGAGGGACCTTTCCAAACTAATTAATTATATTAGTATCAATTTCTATTTATGGCTTGTGGGAAGCATAGTCTTTTCTATTTTTTCTTCATTTTGTGTCTTAATTTTTGATAATTTTTTGGGGTTTTTGAAATTTTTCAATTAATAAGTCTATAAAATTCTCCGGAACTAACACAAATTAATTTTAAATTAAACTTCTCAATTAATATAATTTAAAAATAGATAAAAATGAAACTGGATCCAAAGGAAAAAATAAAGAAATGGCTGCAGATATCACATTGGAACAAATTAGCAATGAAGATTTGGAGAGAGACGATAATTATGATGATATTGATTATGACGAGTAAAAATTAATTTTTAAATTTAAAAATTAAATTTTTTTTAATTTTATAGAAAAAGTGCTACTAAAGAGGATATTTATTGTGGAGATGTTTATGAAGAAGAAAATGCTGTTGATCTTGATTTTATGGAGGATGAAATTGTTGAAGAAGAAATTCAGGTATATATTTAAATTTGTGAGGAGGGTGCCGAATGTCCGTGTTTTTTGCTCAATTATATGGCAAACATGAGAAGCGGCCTAAATTTTTAATTAGAAGTATTAAGGGTTGAAAATTTAAACTTTATTTTTTCTGTTTTTAAAAATATTTATTAAAGATTTCATCCGAACGATTAAAGACGACAACTCGTGAAAAGCAAAAGCAGGATAAATTAAATATGAAAAAAGGTTTATTTAATATTTTTTTTATAAAATTTTTTTTTAATTTTTAGCTCCAATTGCTCACATGTTTCGACCAGAATTTATTCCTGTTTTGATCTCTTCATTACGCAAAGGAGCAGTTATAGCAAGTTCTACAAGTGAAAGGTATTAGTTATGTTCTAGTCTAGTGGTTAGGGTGTTTGTCTATACGGGGAGGGTGTGTGGGTTCGAATCTCTTTAGTTATTTTTAATTTGTTATTAGCGTCAGCCTATGAAGAAAGTGTAATTAAACCAGTTCTGCTACTGAATTGGCATAGTATGTTGATTAAAAAATGTCTGAGGCTGACTTTAATATTTATTGAAAAACATTTTTAATGCTTTATTTTTAAGGGACTTAAAAGGACAAAATTCTCATGTTGATTCTGTAAAAGTTACTTCTGATGAAACTGTGGTTAATGACAAAAATACTAGTGGGCAAAAGAGGGGACGAAAGCCGAAAAAGGTAAAAATAGTTTTAAAAAATTTAACATGAAAACTTAACTTATAATTTAGACCAAACAAAAAGAACAACAAGAAATCAAAACATCTCCACAATCTAGTGAACTCAATTTAAACAATAAAGAGCTTCAATCAAAAGAAAAATCTCAACAAATACCAACACTTTTGGAAATCGCATTGAGCAGTGTAATTGCATCGGAAATGAATTCAAGTAAAAAAATGTGAAAAAATTAAATTAAAAATTTTTTAATTAAAATTTTGTTAGGAAATTTATTTAATCATTCGCAAGTAATTTTATTTTTCTAAATCCTCCACTTTTCTTTTATTAAATATCCAACTTAGTTTTCAAACATTAAACTTTCTAAATTCCTTGCCTTACTGAATAACTGTAAATAAATTTTTGGGAGAGATGAATTGGACAAAGAAAAATCGATCCTGGAGTTCAGTCCTTCTTAAATATTTTATTGACCCTTCAATTACGGTAAAGCCAAATGTTTAAGATTATTTAAGATATTTAATAAAAGAAAAATCAAAATATCCTTTATGTTTTTCAACATTAAATGTTTTAACAAAAGTATAAAATTTAATTATGACTTTCATACTTAATACACCTAATTTGAATGAAAATTAATTTAATCTCGGTCTATGAACTCGAATGGCCCGAGGAAAATTCTCATTTCATGATGTTGCAAATGTAGCGACTCATTTAGAGTTCATTTTGCTGAATAAATTTGATTTATCAGGGCTCAACGCAATTGCGTATTTTTTTTGATTTTGTGGCTTCAGATTTTCACGATTCAACGCATTTTTATTTTTCAATTTATCGATTTTTTTGTAAAAATACATATTAATATAATAATCTATGCCGTCTTTGTTTTTCTGAGTATGTTTACGAACAATTATTTCACTTTGTTGTGCACAAGTATTCCATTTTTAAATCACTTAACATTTTGAAGTTCCTCTGAAATAGCGTTAATTAGAGAAACAAATTTTCAAATTTACGCCTGCCAGCGTCATTTTTTTTGGCATTCTGTTATTGATTTTTACTGTGTTTTATTGATTTTTTCTGTTAAACCTGACTCGAGGAATCTTGTAAATCTAACCAAGCCTGACATTTTTAGAGTCTACTGGGCTTATCAGAGTATATAAATAATATGGGGCTGCTTAATTACAGCTGAGGAAATTTTATATAGAGATTCGACTTTGATTGAATTTTTTAATTAATCAAAATAAATTGTCCTTTCAAGGACATTAAAAAAATTTTTTCATTTCCTTTTATTTTTTGAAATGTGTTTGTCTTAAAACAAAAAAGCACACAAAAGGTATTTGGGTCATTCGAGAAGGAAGGAAAGATTTACGCGGTCATTATTATTGTAGTAGTAGTTTTTAGTCAATCTTTCCCTAACAATTATATTTTTAACATAAACTCCTTTATTAAATTAAATAGCCGTAATAGTATCTTTATTTTTAAATAGGTATGCACTTATAGAGCAACACCGTGCCGTGCCCAGGTCTGGTTGCCCAGAAACCGTGTATTTAGATAAAATCCAGGTTTGTGGGGTTTAACCCGGAAAACTCCAAACTCGATACGGGGCCTGGAAATTTGAAACGCCAAATAGTCTTAAGCTCTTTAAAATTAAAAAAATCAAAATTAACTACTACATATTTAAAAACTTTAGTTTTCTTTTCAAAATGCAATCAATTTATTTTTTAATTTTATTTTTTATAATTGGAATAACATCAAAACAAATTTTTGAAGAATTTGATACAAATGAGAAACAAACAAAAGATCAAGCAGAGGCGGCTTTGGAAGAGGCTTTGGGGTGTTTCTGAATTTTGTTTTGTCTTTCTCTAAATTCTTTTTAAATTCAGAGAGATTCGCTTTCAGGCTGTTGAAAATAAAAATCGAGAAAATGGAATTTCATTATTAGAGTCTTCAATTGAAAATTTAGAGAAATATAATTTAAACACAACATTATCCTCTTCAGAAAATCAACAAATAACATCAGCACCCTCAATTGTTTTAATTAATCCCCCAATTGAAATGCCAAAATCAGTCCCAATTGCTAATTTTATTGTTCATCCAAACGAACAAAAACAACAACGTTCTCAACAAAAATATCAAAAATTTGAATTTATGCCTCATTTTGATAGAGAAATTTATGAATTTATGGTACCTGAAGAACCACCTATTAAGGTGTAATTTTATTAGAATTTTTAAGTTAATTAACTCCACGACCCTAGTAGTTTAGCTTGACATTTTTAGATTTTATATACTACTTGGTGTAGTACTTAGAATAAGATTAGTATTTGACGGGAGACAGGTAGGGTACAGGTATACCTGCAGTTGTTTGTTGATGCAGCCTGTTTTTGTTTAGTTCCTGTATAGCTAGCACTCCCCTTGTAGGGAGGCAATCAAATCAGTCCTACTTGTAAATCCTGAAAAATCATGATATTATTGCCAGGGACGGGTTCTCTTCCGCCTTCCACTTTTTAAATTGCGGCAGGGCCCAACAATTGTATTGACTTGCATACATATGTACTAACAATAATATCAAATCAGTCCTACTTTATTAGTATTTTATTAGTATTTATTAGTATCTTTAACACTTCTCCTTTCCACATAGAAGCTAAAAACTTTATTTATTTACAAAAAATAAATTAAATTTTTTAAATTTCTAAGGCGGATGCATTAATTGCTGTTTTAACCTTTTTTGGACATTTAAATGCCCAACCGCCCCAATTTGAACTTAAAGGAGAAAAACTTGGGTGGTTTACTGTAGGAGAAGTAGCATCTACACAAGTAATTTTTAAATTAAAAATATATTTTTTAAAATTAATTTCTTTTTATTTTTGACGGGCCCAAATTATATACTTGCTGAAATTCCAATATTGAGACAAAGAAAAGCAAATATAAGTTTATCGTCTACAGAAAATGGAATTTACAAATTTAAAGTTCAAAGTCGTCAAGGACATTTAAAGAATTTTGCACAAATTAAAGTTGAAGTTTTGCCAATGAGAAATTATTCGCATTTGGAAATGGAGCCGAAAGAAGAGAAAAATAAAGAAGAAATTTTGATAATAAATACAACATTAGGGACAACAACAAAAGAAGTTTTAGAAGTTAAAAAGAAGGAGAATGAGGAAGTTATTGAAGAAAAAGTAAAGTTAGACAGAATGGCAAAAAATAAAAATTCTGGAAAAATGGAAGGGAATGGAACGGATATTGAAATAATTGGGGGGATTGATGAGGAGGAGTTGAAGAATTCTTCTTCTTTGGGAGAAAGAAGGGAAGAAGAAATAAAAAATAATTTTGAAGAAGAAAAGGTTGATGAAAAGAAGAATGTTACAATTAATGAAGAAAATATAATTGAAAAAGAATTAATTAAAGAAATTAATTTAAATGAGGAAACAAATAATTTAAAAAATAATTTAACAGAAGAAATATTAATTAATAATTTAATAATTAAAAATAATTCTTTATTTAATGAAGAAAATAAAACAAAAGAAGAAAATAATTTAATTAAATTAATTCCTCAAAATTTAAATATTTTAATTAATAAAAAATTAATAAATAAAGGAAATGTTAATATTTTATATTCAAAATTACCAAATTTAATAAATGAGCCAATAGATAATTTTATTTTGGAATATAAATTAAATGAAGAAGAAGAAAATTTTGTAGGTTTAATATTAAAAAGTAAAAAATATTAAGTAGGGCTTGATGAAATTTAGGGACGAACTCATAATTTTGGGACAGAGTGTATTTATGTTTTTTTAGTTTCCAATGTCGTTAATTAAATTAATTAAATTATTTTAAGTCTACTAATTTTCTTAATTCAAATTCTACAAATTATTCCTACCAATTAAACAATTACTTGAGTAATTTTTTTTTCATTCTCCCACTAGAATGGGTGGTAATTAATAGCCAGTAGTAATTATTTAGAGAGAGTAATTATTAGAGCATATGCGTTATGTTTTATAATAAATATTCTTGATTTATAGACAATGAGAATTTGTTTTATAATTATTTTAGTTGAAAATTTTTATCAAAAGTTAAATTTAAAAATTCAATAATTATTTTTTTTTCAGAATTTAACAAACAAATTACTTCATATATGGATAACAACAACATCACCAACAGATTCACTTCCAAAAATATTAGATATTCGCCCCCATTATTTAGCCCCAGAAGATTCAGCAGAATTATGGCTGTTAAATCCAACAAAAATTTTAAAAGAATATTTTCATTTATTTCCTCTAAATTTTAAAATTTTTGGTCAAAAAATTGACGAAAAAGGAAAAGAATTAATTGAGAACAAACCTTTTTTAATTTTTGATGGAAATTTGGAATTAAATGGAGAACCAGAAAAAGCACCAAAATTCGAAAAAAATAGTTATAATTTTAATTTAAATGAAAATGAATTGGATGGATATGAAATTGGGAAATTAAAAATTGTTGGGGAAGAGGAGGTTAACAATTATATTTTTTTTTGGGGAAAGGGGGGAATCTGTACTTCTGACTTTAAAAAATATACTCATGTTACAACGTTAACCAAGTTTTCTTTAAGTATGCTACATAACATAAGGAAATATTGTAAGGCTAAGAAGTCTTCCTCCCTATCTTAGTTGTCAGAACAGAAATTAGCAGTAAAGTTACCTAAATAGTGTTATGAATATGTGGGTATAGAAAGCAGGTATGGGATCTCTTCCGCTTTCGTCTTTCGGTTTTAAAAATTCGGTGGGGCTCGGCCTTGGTATAGAGTTTATGTTAGGCAGCTTCCCCTTTTATGGCTAACAAAATAAAAATTTTTAAATTAGTGGGAAACTAGTCAACTCTAATAATTATTCGTTTTATTTTCTTTAGTCTTCAACAAATTCAACAACACAAAATCCATTAATTTATTCATTATTTGGTCAAGGTTCCAATTACTTCAATATAGACAATAATGGCCTTTTAACTCTAAAATGTCCATCATCACCATCAATTAACAACAATTTATCAATTTCTTGTTTAGATTTAGAATCTTCTACTTCTTCAATTCCAACAACTTTTTATTTAGTTTTTACAGCAAAATATTTAAATTCTTTAGGCCCTTCCTCCTCCCCAATTTCTTTAATAATTAATGTAAAGGATATTAACGATAATAAACCAATTATTAAATTAATTGATGATGAAAATAATAAAGAAATTTTAATTAAAAATGGACAAATAATGGATGGAGGTCCTAAAACTTTGGCTATCATAGATAATGATAGGTAAATAAATTTAAATTTTTTCTTGAGAAAATTAAATCCTAATATGGTATATTTAAAGCATAGTTGTGCCAGTTTCGTCTTTCGGTTTTTAAAAAGTTTCGGCACACATCTGGCACAGCAAACGAAATATTTTCTTCAAAATTTTTTTACTCAAAAAAGCTCATATTGTACAGATTTTGGGAATTGAGAAAAATAAATTAGTAATCGAATCTCACTATAAATTTTACCCAGTACTAGATACATATATTTTAATCCTATTTAGGATACCTCCATTATAAGATAAATAATTTTTTGTTTCGCGTGTATTTTACTGATTTTATTTGAAATTTAGTGTAAAAATTAACAAATCCAAGCATTTATTCAGAAGTTTAGAAGCTTTTACTTAGGGTTGGATTTCGACCCTTCGGAGTCAATTGGGTCTGGGCCCAGTCTTACAAATTTAATTTTTATAAATTACCTACCTATATTTATTTAATTTGTATATTAGTTCTCCACAAAATCGACAAAATAATATATTTATAAATAACCAAAATTGTTCAAAATTATTCCAACTTGACCGATTAAATAATTTAAAAGAAAAACAAAAATTCGAATTATTCTCTTTAAATTTAAATTCTGAATTAAATGAAGAAGAAAATAATTTAATTAATTATTATAAATGTGAAAATTTGGAAATTATTGTTGAAGATGTTGATGGAAATAAAGATGTTTATTTATTTAAAATACGTTTTGAAGTAAATTAATTTACTAATTATTATTAAAAATGATTTTTCTAATTAAATGAAATTTTTAGAAAATTTAAAAATTAAGTTAAAAGTTTGAAAAAATTGGATTTTAATTATTCGAGGGCTTGAGACAACATTTACATGAATTTTAAAGGATCAAATTTTTCTGGATGGGATTTTGTGTAATTTTCGACGGGGATTTTACTCTTTCGAAGAAAGAAAGTCTAATTATTTTTAATTAAATGTTTTTGGAGGAATATAGTTGAAAAAAATTTTTTTATAGAGTAGGGTTATCGGTTCATGGAAAACCTTTGAATAACCGAAAATCCTTTGATTTTCGGTTTGTTTCAAACAAACAGCCTTTCTCTACTCCATTGAGTCTTTGGAAAATATTGCCTATTTAATTTTTAAATTAATTTAAAATTTTTTTTTTCAGAACACAAAACAGAAATTCAATTTCGCCAAATTTATTTATGAACGTTCTATAAATTCTGATAAAATACATTCTGGTAAATAATTAATTTTAATTGAAATTTTGATTTTGATTTAAATTTAAAAAGGTATTCCAATAATTCAAATGCAACTTTCTCCTTTACCCCCAAAAGGAATGATTATTAATTATTTAATTGTTGATGGAAATCCTGGATGGTTAGCTATTGAACCTTTTATCGGGAATGTTTTTGTTGATAAAATACCAAAGTAAGGGAATTTTTAAAAAAAATTTTTTCTAAAAATTTTTACGCGAAAAAATGATTAATTTAATGGTAAAAACAAAAGAAAAATTTAATTTAAAAAATTTCACAGTAACAGTTTAATTTAAATGGTTAACATTTCAATTTTATTAACCAAACTTTTGCAACCCGAACTCTTAACTTTTTTCTCAACCGACCCATTACAGCTATATTTTTCTATTTTTTCTTAAGTTTTTTATAGATTTAAAAATCTGGGTATGTTAAAGAAACCTTGAACTTCAAAAATTTATAGCCCCCAGACCTAACCCTTTTATTCTTGTTTTGTCTTATCTTTTCAAAAACATTCTCAATATATAATTTAATATTTTGTAAAATTTTATTCAGTGAATTGCCTCTATAATTTTTAAAGTTTTTATTTTTAGAGAAGGTATTCCACCAAGCAATATTTCACTAAAAATAGCAGCAATCGACAGAGAAAATCATTTAATTCTGGCCGAATCTAAATTAAATTTAGAAATACTTTCAAATAATTTAAATAATGACATTAAATCTCAAAATTTAAAAAATTGTTTTTCTTCTCCAATAATTAAATTAAATATTGAAAGATTAGAAAATGAAGTTGTGGAAGAGGAGGAAGAAGAAGAAAATAAAAATATTTTAAAAAATAATTTAATTAAATTTATTAAAATATTTGAAGAAAAAGAAATTGGGAATGAAGCAAAAATAGATTTAATTGAAGCTTGGGATAATTATGCTAGACAAATTAATTTGGAAAAAGTAAAAATTAATTTTAAAATAATTGGGAGACTTTTGAGTGTGAAATAAAATAAACGAATTTTTGGGAAATTTAAAGAAATATTTAAGAAAAAATTTCTAAGATTTTTTACAAAATAATTAAATAGTTAAAAAATTGAATTCTTAAAAAATAATCCTTTTTTTCCTTAATATCTTTTTTGTTTAATTTTCAAAAAAATATTTTGGTTTGCCGTTTATGGATTAACCCTAATAATCAATTATTTATGAGTTAACCTATGTATTTACAATTAAGACCTGAAAAGGGGACGCTTTTAACTCTAAAACCTGAACTTGAAAGTGGGACGACTGTAGTTCATTTTCTATTTTTTTTGAATATTTTCTGAAATTATTTACTTTATCTACATAATTATTTTTAAGGAAATAAAATTTAATTTATTACCCCAAAAATTAATTTTTTTTTAAATAATTTAAATGTTTTTTCAGGATTCTTTAATATATTTTCCAAAAAATGGGACAATTCGTTTAAATTTTAATTTATTAAAAACAATTAATTCAATTCATGTAAAATTTATTTTAAATAAAGAAGAAAAATGTTCAACTTTATTAACAATTTCAATTAAATCCGATCCTTTAAAATTAATTGAACGAATAAAAAAATTATCTAGACCCCGTTTTGTTGTACCCTGGAAAGATGAAACAACAGTAATTAAAGCAAAAATAGCAGAGGAATTACCGGTAAATTAATTTAAATTTTATCAGGCATTATATGTATATTTAGAAAGAATTTAACCGAAAAATCCTCAGGGTTTTTTTTTATTCATTTCTGAATCTACCCTAATCTTGTAAGGAAAGGAATATCCAGTTTATCATTTAAAATATTTTGAAGGCGGTTTAGGATTGAGTAAAAAATATTAAAGCAAAAATAAAAAAAACCGTCGTTCAAAACCTTGAACGTTCAAAACCTCTCAGGATTAAATTTTAATTAAAATAATTAAATTAAAAAAAGATTGGACATCCATTGCTCCGTTTACCTGCTTTTAACCCACTCACGGGTGCTCCAGTTTCTGTCTTTTTGGAAGGACAAAATTCAAAATCTTTTGAATATGATAAAAATACAGGTAAATTAATTTGAATTAATTTTTAATATTAAAATTTTAATTAAAAAAAGGAGAAATTAAAATATCCAAAAAACTCGATTTTGAACATTCTCCACGTTTTCAACGTTTTTATTTAATTGCAAATTCAACAGAAAGTGATAAATCTGTAAATGCAAATATTGAATTTGAATTAATTGATATTGATGATGTTCCTCCAAAAATTAAATTTAATTTAAAAGAAAATGAAGAAATGGTTGAAAAAGAAGAAATTAAAAGGTAAAAGGAAGGAAAAATAAATAAATTATTTAAATATTTAAACACCCTTTGGAAGTTAATTAATTCTTTTGAGAATTAGCAAATAATTTATGTATCTTACCCAGTACTTGGCAAAATTAAATTAAAAAAACTGGGAAAAGTTGGGAGTTATACATATTAAAAATTTAATTTTCGATTAAAGCTACCCTTTTGTGTTTTAATTTTCACTAATCTACCTAACTACATACTTAAAAAATAAAAAAATTTGAACTTTATTTTAAATTAGCAAATAGGTAATTATTTATTTTTTCTAGTCCAAATTCATCTAAAAATCTATTAATTTCACCAAAAATTGTTCGACTAAAAATTGAAGAAAATTCTCCTCCAAATAAACAACTAGCTTCATTTGAAATATTAGATCCAGATTCCCATAAATATAATTGTTATTTAAATGGGCAATTTGCAGATAAATTTAGTCTTATTAATGAAAAGCAAAAGAAAGGGGTAAGTTTAAATTAAAAGTTTTTATTTCCAACCAATATATTTTTAAACTTTCAATTGAGATTGTTTAAATGTTTTTAATAAACAGAAAATTCTTTCGGATTAAAAAAAGGGTAAACAATTTCCTGTTTTGGCTTTCTCATTTCTGAATTCAAAAAACAAATTAATGAATTCCCCACCTCAAATTAACTCAAACTCAAATTAATACACTAAAAGCTAACAAAAATTTGGGGTAAATATTCCCCAACTTTTCCCAACTAAAAAAAACAATTCAAAACAACAATTTATTTCTTTTACAAACAAATACAATACAAACAACAAAATATATATATCTTACACATGATAGAAAGAATATATGGGTATAGGGAATAAGGAACAATATATGTAGATAAGAACAATAGGAACAATATTTCCATACAACAAAGGAGCATTTTATATTTATCTTTTTATATTTCATCTTTATCTCTCGAACTTCACCTTCGGAACTTCCGGCACAAGATATCCCTAATGTCAAACTCCTCCTTCGGATAGTGGAACCGAAACGCCATCCTCAACGTTCTCATTAGCCTTCACCTTCTCATTCTCATCAGCCTTTACCCCCTCAACGTTCCCATCGGCCTTTACCTCCTCAACGTTCTCATCAGCCTCCACCTCCTCAACGTTCCCATCGGCCTTTACCTCCTCAATGATCTTATCAGCCTTTACCTCCTTAACTTTCTCAACGATCACCCCCTCGACGGCCTTTGGCTGCTCACTTTCAACTGCAGTTGTTGTTCCCTCGGTCACAGTGAACGTAGTATTGATGTTATTTCTCTGAAATATAAATCTGGCATTAGGAAACTACTCATCAAAAAAATTTTCACCTTTTTCCATCTCTCGAAGGTCTCTCGAAGTCCTTTCTTCCTCATTTCCTGCGGATACTCGTTATCTTTGAGCTCCTTGTTAATTTGCCTCGAGCACTCGTCTACAATGGCCTGAATCTTATCTTTGCGGGTTTTCCTCTCCGTCCTCTTCCACATTATAGCAACCAGTCTTTCAATCGGAAGCTCCTCCAGTTCGTTCTGCTTTCTCTGAAAATTGTGAAAATAATTTGTTTAATAAATATTTTTTATTCTTAAACTTACATGCTCTTTCCATACGTCAAATCGCTTCATATTGTGAGGGCCTATGACTTTTTCCTCAGCTTTGTACAGAGCATACAGGTCTTCCTCACTTTTAAGATTTTCCTTCTTTTCCGAATCCCTTTTCTTCCAGAACCATGCCAAAACTCCGATGATGATTAGACACACAACAATACCGGCAATCACAATATAAAGCCATCCACTGGATTCCTCCGGGCACTTGTTTTCCGCAGGATCCGTTGATGATTGGATGTTTTTGGCCGTAGTTGTTGTCATTAGTTCGATGTCGCTGGACAGTGTCGATGCTGCTGGACAAGGAGTACACAATGTTGATGGACAAGGATCAGGTGGTTTTGGACAAGGAGTACACGTTGTAGTTTCTGGAGTTTTTCCTGGACCCGTTGAACAGTTTTTTGTAGTCGTTGTAGTATTCGGTGGCGAAGGAGGGCTAACATACAGCAGCTCGTAGTCCGGTCTGTTCTAAATTAAATTAGTGATTATTTTAAATTTTGTTTAATCCTTACAAATCGAACGAAGAGCTCACAATATGGCACAGACTGTTTTTTATCCGTAACTTCTTTCCCTTCGAATACAAGAGTAGCATTCCGTGAAAGCAGACTGAAGACGAGCAGATGTTGACCATGTAGTTCCGTGTTCGTGATGGTCCATGCTTCTGGTTTGACGGTTTGACCTGTCTCTGGAACACAAACAGTGTCTTTCAGATCAAATACTTCGTGCTCTTCGAAATTCATCGTGAACTTGTTAGTCGCCGTTATCTCCAAATCGAAGGTCACTTCACCATCTTTGAGAACCTTTTCATGAGTCAGACCACGTTGCGCTTTTCCAACTACAATAAATATCAAAATTTTATAGGAAATTAGATTATTTACGTACTTATTGTTAGATAGGTGTGAGCAAACATCAGATTTGCTTCTATATTATTATGCCTGCTCCACGAAACTTCAAGAGATGTCCTTGGCATGCACGACGTGCAAACATTTTTACACGCCTCCATGGAATCATCATTTAGTCCTTTGTTGAGCTTCTCGATGACTTCATTGCTAACGCTGTAGACGAATGGGATACTGTAAAATTTTAAAAATTGAAACTAACGCAAACGAATTAAAGACTTTTAAAATTTACTTATTATTGTAGCTACTATCCTTCACTTTTTTACCAGGAACAAGGCAATTTTTGATCCCTCCTCGCTTGTTCCGCACTACAGCTGTTAACTTGATCTTGTCCTTGTTTGTCTTGTTCGTGCTGAGCAAATCCACAATGCAACCCTTGCCGTCCTCGTTGTACTGAAGCTCACTGAAAATAAAATTTTTCTTACAAATAAGAAACAATGCAAACTCACATGTAGTCTTCCTCGATCTTGATATTACAGGCATCCCGAAAGCGACATTTGTATTCTGTCAAGTTGAAGTCCTTCTCTGTGACTTTGACAGTGTTCGGGTTGAGCTCCACCTTGTCGCCAGTCCTTTTGTGATTGCCGAGTCCGACGATTTCCTCCTCCATCTGTCCAGGCACAAGGAAGGTTGCGATGACGAGCAGCAGCAGCACCAAGGAGCACAGCGTTGACGACTTCCTTGTCCCAGGGCCGGTGTCAAGCTCCATTGGGAGATGGCAGCGGACGAACATGGAGTGTTGCTGTTTAGAATATAGGCGATATTGATGTTTGTAGAGTTGTGATGATTGTTTGGAGAGGTTGGGTGAAGTTTTAAGAATTGACGGCTTTTATAGTAAATCTACCCATTTTTATTAACTTATGACCTATGAGATGAGATATCTTACCGTAAAAATACATGATCAATTTTTTACTAAATTTACTCGAAAAGGTCAAATATCCGGATCTGTTTGAAACCGGTCGAAAAATTAGTCTCTGTTAAAAGTGCTATTAAAACTAGTCATTTATTTTCTACATAATCCAAAATATATTATATTAGAAGCAATCAGCAAGTCAGTGGATTATTTCAACTGCCCCAAATGCTGAACAACTAGATCGAGAACAACAACCATTTATTGGTCTAGTTCTTCGTTGTGTAGACTTTCCTGGACAAAATATTGGAGAAATTGTTATTTTAATAGAATTGGTTGATCAAAATGATAATAGACCAGTAATTAATTGGGCACATCAAGGAGAACAATATTTAGTGTTGCCATCGAGGGAATGGCCTAGAGGAGGGGCTATAACGTAAAAAGATTTTTATTTTAAAGATTAAATGGTAAAGATTTTTTTCAGCCGTTTTTGGGCCCATGACCGTGATGTTGGGGAAAATGCCCGTATAACTTTCCAACTCGATTCTGAACAATCTGGAAATGATTTCTTTCAAATAGACTCGAAAACTGGACTTTTAACAGCTTCTGATATTCGTCCATTAAGTGAATTATATGAAATGTTGGGAGGTGAAATGTTTGAATTGAAAGTTTTGGCAACAGATAATGGGTGGGGAAATAAATAATTTTTATAAAATTTTCTGTTAACTTTTAAATGTGAGAGGAGAGTTTAAAAAGCATATTAAAATCTTTTATCCCATAGATTTTATGATTGCCTGGTATTAGGATAAACTAAAATGGGTATCTAGGATTAAACCAAAGGTTTAAATATTTGGAAAGTACATTTTGATAGTTTCCACTAATCCCTTCTTACTTCAAAATAGTATATCCACGAGATAAGAATTTTTGTTTCTTTATGGCAATATTCTATATTTAGAGCCAAAAATTTATTTTTACATTAATAATATAGAAATGCAGTAGAAAAAGCTAATGATGCTTGAAAATATAAATTCTTATTCTTTTATTTAAATAAATTATTTTACAATTTCTATTAATATTTTTATTAAATTATTACATAAAATAATTTTCAGGCATCCCCCACTTTCCTCAATAGCTAAAGTCAACATAATTTTCAATGAAGAAACTAGTGAAAATATTAAAGAACTTAAAATGGTTTGGCCGAGTATTGAAGACAATCCATTAGAATTAAAAGAAGATATACCTATTGGAAGAAGAATTGGCCAGGCTGAAGCTATTTTTATTGGGAAAAAATCAAAATTAATGGAAAAAGAGGAAAATGAAATATTTTATAAAATTGGAAGTAATTTAGATGGAAATTGGACAGAAAATGAAGAAAAAGAAGAAATGCTTCGAATTGACGAGAAAACTGGAGAAATATTTATTTTAAAACAATTTGATTATGAAAGTCAGGAACAATGGGCGGTGAGTTTGAAAAATGTTTTGAATGAATAATTGAATTAGAGAGGTAGAGAGGGTTAACAAGAATTGTTGTACTACCTTCTAGAGATCGGGATTTTTGAAGAGCCTGGGCCTGTTACTGGGTTCCGGGTTTGATTTATTGACCTGGGCCGGATCCTGGGCCTGTAGTCCAGAAAAACCCAGGCCCAGGAAAAACCCAGAAAGCTAAAAAAATGCCTGGGCCTGGACTCTGGGTACAGGAAAAACCCAGGCCTTGGTCCAGACCCATCTCGATCTCTACTACCTTCCAAGGTAGGAGGTTAGTACAATTTTTTCAAAAATATCACAAAAATATTTACAGTAATCCAGAATATCTACTAAAATTTTATTCAAAAATAAATTTTTTCCTTTAAAAATCACTCTGTACAATTGACTTTCTTGGTTTCATTTCTTTATTTTTAATTCTTTTTTCATCATTATCATAATCTCTATTGTCTCCTCTTAATCTTAAAACTGCCAAATTTAAAGCAACCACAGATCTTTTATTTAATTGTTCTTGTGATTGATGAAATAAAAATTTGGCTGGGGTTGGGATTAATGGAGATTTAGTTTCGTCTCTCATATTTTCTAATGTCCAATAACCTTTGTGGGCATCTACTGTTGACTGATCTTGTAATGATAACAATGCTGGATAGAAGCGGCGATAGATACCTTTAAATTAAATTTTGATTTTAATAGGAAGGTAATGTTACTCGAAAGGAAAGGCTCCTATTTTTTAATTGCCGCTGTGAAAAACCTTTAAAGCTAATTCTTTCTCTTATATCCTCGCGTTTTATATTTAAATTTAATCCAGCATAAGGTGGATTTTAGACTTGTTTATTTTGTTGGTTTTTTTTACGAAATCCGATTTTTAGCTTTAAAATCGGTCCTATCAAAACACAAGATTCCACCCAAAATTACCTTGAAAAGAATCAGTATCTGCATCCCTCGCACAACTTTCTTCAGTTCTCGATTTTGCCAAAACTAAAGGAAATGGGGATATATTAAATGTATTCCATGGATCAACAATATCTTCATAGCAAGAATTTAACCCCAAAATGCGGCGATTGTTTTCTCGTAAAGCTGCATGCAGACATTCTTTTAGCCTTAAAAATGGAGTGAATACTTATTATAAATATGTATTATTTGAATTTATTTATCATCTAATTTCATCTAATATTATCACAGAATATCTACATAAAGTGAAGAATTTCATTTACTATTTAATTTCAGATAGAGCCTAGTTTATATCCTCCAAATACCCAAAATCTTTGTTCTTTCCCTATATTTCATTATTTCTCCTTAATATTCAATCCCTATCTTGTTTTAAATAGAATGTTTAATTTAACAGTCCCTCAATTTTCTTTTATTATCACAAATATTGTTGACAGCTTTCCACTTTTAATTCTTCTTATAAACACTTCCTATACCCTCTCATATGTCACCCCCTCCCCCTTAAAAGTTAAAAGAATTTTGACTTTCAAACAACTTACTTTATATCCATTTGTCTACTTCTAAACCTTTCCGGAACAGACCAATGTACTTCACAAGCTACAGCTAAAAGTTTTGAATTAATTCCCATCCAATGTATTAATTCATTTTCTGTATCTTCAATTATAGAATTTAATCCTCCTCTCGATTCAAAAACTGCAGTAACATATTTAGTTTCTGTTATAAATTCTTTTAATTTTTCCAAATGTTCAACAGCAAAATTAGATAAAGAAAGAGAAATAGCTTCAAGTAATGGAGAAGAACACGAAAAAGTAGTTAATGGAGATCCAGGACGAGAAAAAATATTTAAATTATTTTTTAAAATTGGTGGTGAAGATAATTTAGGTTCTGAACTTGCTGTTTTTAATAATTCTAAAAATTAAACAATATTTTTTATTGAAAAATAGTTGGATCCTCGCTATAAGATATTCCAAAATTAATTAGTACTAGAGAACGGACTGCGAGGATCTTACGAGAATCATACGAGAATATCTCGAAATATTTTATCTTAATAAGCGTAGTTTTTGTTCGAGATCTCGTCTCGATCCGGTCTCTACTTTATACTCCTTATGAGATGCCTACGTTTTTTTAATTTGGCTGGCCTGTAGCTGCCTAAGGTATACATACCTCCATGTGGAGATATACCTTATTATAAGGATAATGAGGGATTTAATGAGTTAATGATTTATCTTATAATGAGGGATTTAACATTATTTTTCCTCCTACCTTCATTTCTTTGTTTACCATCTTTCCCTTCTTTTTTCTGTTTAATTCCAAAAATATTAAAATTTTGAAGACCAAAAAGTTTGGTTGTTTTTGTTGTTTTTTCTTTTTTATTATTTTTTGTTTTTAATTTTTCTGAAATATTTTTTGCTTCAACAAATTGTTTTTCTTGTTTCTTTAAATTATTTCCAATCAAAATTCCTTCTTTCTCCAAATTTTTTTGAAAATTAACTTTTTGAGGGTTTTCAACATTTTCAACTAAATATTTAATTTTTCTTGGAGGTTTTGGAGGAAGTTGAGGACTTGGAGACAATGATTTTTTGTCAAAAGATTTTTTAATTTCTAAACTTTCAAAAGAAGAATAAATTAATTGTTGCTGTTCTTCTTCTTCTTCTTCATTTCCTTTTAATGCTAATTCTAATTCTGAAAGTGTCATTCTTTGCCTCTGTTTTTGTGCTTCTAAACCCGATTTTCTTGTTAATGTTGGGAATATTTCTGAATTTTTTTCTTCTTCTTTTGTAATGATTAAAGGCTTTTCTTTGCCTAATTCTGATTTTGAATATTCTAATAAATTTGTAGAAGAAAAGAGTTGTTGATTTGTAGTTGTTGATATTTCATTGTTGTTTGATAAGTATGGATGAGAGCTTAATTGAAATTAGAGTTCAGCGGTATTGGAAATTAGAGAAAAAAACCGGGATCGTGATTCAAAAAACCCGGGATAATCCCGCCCGATCCCGACCGAGACCCCAATCCCGCTGAACTCTAATTTAAATAAGGGATGGTTGGGTTGAGAAAAAGTCAGTATTTCGTGTAATCTGACCCTTTCCTGATTGGAATGGGTTCTCAAAATGTTTCTCCTTTATATTTTTAAGGAATTCATTTGAAATTAAAATTTTAGGTCTTACTGGAAACTACTCAAAATAATTCAGTTTTAACGTTAATTTCTTATTTTCAATCTCATAAAATCTTGGTTATTTGGTATTTTTGAATGTCGGCTTCTAAGAATTTTCAGCCAGAATTCCCATCTAAATAAAAAGAATTTCCAGCTAATTATTAACTAATTTTAACATATTTATCTCAACCTTCCTTGTATTTTTGTGCATTCTTTTGTTTTTATTTTACTTGTCCATTTATTATTCTGTTCGTGATAAGCTTTTAAAAGTCTTTGTAATTCTCTTAATCTTGCACTATTTCTTCTTTTATGATTTGGAGAAGTATTTGTTGATAAAGAAGAATTGGGTGTTGTGGGGGTAATAATATTTCTTTGTTCTAATTGAGGGGAAACTGGGGCTGTCCAAATATTATTTTCCTCCTCCTCTTCCTTTCGATTTTTTAAAAATAATTTTTTAAAAGAATTTTTTGATTTAATTGATTTTAAAGAATTTGTTCTGTTAAATTTTTGTGGAGGGATAGGGGAAGTTGTTGCTGAACAAGGCATTGAATGCCCGATAGTTTTTAAATTATTTTTTGTAAATTTTTGTTTGAGAGAGTAAATTGTTGAATCTATTTGTTGCTCTAATTGTTGAATATTCATTTTCTTTTAGTTATAATTGGTTTTATTTTTGTATGTCTAAAAAAAGAGATTAATTTTTAATTTTTTAAAAAGATTCCTAAAATTTGATTTAATTGAATATTGTCGGTTTTTGTCTCTAAATTATCTCTCCTTTTACTTGACTCAATACTAGGATGTTAAAATTTATATTTTCTATATTGTTTGTTCTAATTGAGGGACTTCTAAGGACTTCTAAAAATTTACATTCTGTAATTTACATTCTCTTTATGAAATATAGTGCAAGAATACTTGGAGTGAAAAAAAATAATTTAAATTAAAGTTCAACAATATTCATTTCTATTAAATAAGAGAAAAAATATGTAAAAGAAAAAAATAAAAATTAGAGAAAATTATTTTTTAGTAAAAAAGTAAATGAGCAATTTTATTTATTTTTTAAATAAAATATTTGAAGGATTATATAAATAAATACTTGTTTTTTTTTGTAAATTTAAGTAATCCTTCTCATATTTTTACTCAAAATAATCTGTTAGGATTTAGGTGGATTTATTTTAAAATATTTATTTTTTATTTTTCAGTTTATTATAATTGCATTTTCACCAAAAACTGGCCAAACAGTCAAAGCTTTATTACCTATTAAAATAATTAATGTAGATGAACATTTACCTTACTTCCCTCACAGTTTATCGGTAAATTTTAAGAAATTTTTAAAAAATTAAAAAAAAATTTTTAAAGCCAACTTCAAGTAAATTAACAATTTATTGGCCGGATTCAGTAAATATTTCGTCTGATGGAGAATTTCCTTTGGGAAGTGTGGAAGCGTTGGATGAAGATGCTGAACCATATAATTTAATTGAATATAAAATTTTGAAAAAATGTAAATTTTTTTTTTGAATTTTCTAAAAAATTTCTTCGAGTCCATAATTTTCAAAAAATTTTTTAAGAATTAAAAAAATCCACAAAAAAAACCCTCCAAATATCCATTGAATTTCCCTAAATCCCCCTTTTTAGGCTCTCATTTATCCAACCTGTTTGTCGATGCTGAAAATTCAACACCATTACTAAGAGTGGATAAACAAAGCGGAGAATTACTTGCAACTGGAAAATTCCCAAAAAATAATAATTACAGTAGTATAAATATTTGTATTCTTGCAAGGTTATTAAATTAATTAATTTTTTAAAGAATTAAACAAAAAATGAGCATAATAATTTGATGATAATTAATATCTACTCCATTGGTTATTAACTGAAAATTAAAAATTGGTATACTGGTTTAGAGGGAATTTATTTTTAATTGAAAATATTTTCTAAATTTATTCCCTTTAAAAATTCAAAAATCCCTTACTTTTTTAAAATTCTAGTCTCCCATTTGGAATTATTATTTTAATTCCTTCATAAGATCAGGAATTATGTTTAAAGTCGAATATCCTTATCCTTGATTAAAAAATCTTAACTAAAATTAGTTAGGCATTAAAGTAGAAGTATAGCCCCCACAACCCAACCACCATTAAAATCCATACACTAACCAGAATTATGTTGTTTACATTATTGGAAGTATACTAAAAAGAAATTCGACTATATTTTTAAATAATTAAAAATAAAAATATTTTTTTAGTCCTCCAAAAGAAGAACAAGAACAACAACAAGACAATCAAGAAGAGAATTATCCATCAGAATCAATAATTAATATTCAATTATTACCAGAATCTTCCTCACCAGAATATTCTTTAAAAAATAATTTAAAAATTCCAAAAACAATTTTATTACAAAATAATTCTCATTTAATTTTGGAACACAAATTAGCTAAATTACAAAAAATACCTTTAAATATAAATGAAGAAGAAGAAAATTTAAATAAAATTAAAACAAATTTATTTGAAATTAATTCTGTTTTATTTACACCGTTAGTTTTCTTTTGTTTTTGGGTGCTGTTGTGGTTAGGCGCGGGGATTTATAAAAATGCCAGACTTAAAATTATGAAATTTTGTACAGAGTTATTTAATTATGTTATCTAGCTTCTCTAAAAATTTGAGAACTTTTGGTTTTGAATTTTTAAAATTATGACAGAAATTGTCCTAATTATCTTAAAAAATGTTGATTTTATTTGGTGACTATAACGTTTGAAAAAGAAAAAGAAGAAATTTTTAATTTTTTTAGACTTTAGATGAGGTTGTTATAAAATTTCATAGCTCTAGATTAGGCTATTTAGTTAACAGCTTAACTAAACTTTCCTTTAGAAAACATTAAAAATCTATTTTTTAATTTTCAGTTATGGGAAGAATATATCAGGAACACAACGTATTGGAAATATAGAACCAATTAAAAGTTTAATAGCTGTAGATCCTTCCACCACTAAACTTCGTTTTGATCCGGCAGTTTTGGGCGCTTTGGGGGATGGATTTTACAAAATTGGGTTAATTTCTGAAAATAAGGAGGAGAAAGAAAAGCAACAAAAAGAGGAGGAGGAGGAGGAGGGAATTGTTCTTTACAAAAATGTAAATTTTAAAAATTTTTAGAATTTTTGGAATTTATTTTAAACTCAAAATATAAATCATGAAAAGTGCCCAATTCCTAGTTGCAATTTTAAATTAAAAATAGGACGGGGAAACTAAATATTTTTAAATTTTTGTCAGACTTCTTTAGTTATTTAACAACTAACTTGAGATTAATATAAAGAAATATTAACCAATCCAGACATTCATATCTCAATTTTATATTCCCTCTTGGTGTTGAAAATATCTTACTTAATAACGAGGGGTACTTTTAAATTAAATTTAAAAATAGCTTAGTCAACGGGAAAGGGGATAAATGGGAGGGGAGCCTTTTCCCTCCCTATCAATTAAAAAATTATTTTACTTTAAAAAATAATAATTTATTTAGATCCACTTTTTGTCTGATAAAAATCGTCTCCGTTTTCTTTTTAACGAATCTATACACCAAATTGGGAGCAAATTAAATAAATTTATTGAAGAATTAGAAATAATTATTTCATCAAAACAAAAATTAAAATCACCAATAATTCCAACAGAAAATCAAAAAATTTCAATAATTTATTCAGAACCTGTCAGAGAATTTGGAAAATTAAATAAATTTAGGTAAATTTTAATTTTTTTTTGAAAAAAAATTTTCGTCATTTTTTGTCCTTTTAAATAATAATTTAGTTATTTTTTGAATTTTTGTCTCAAATAATTTTTTCTGTTCAAAGTCTAAAAATCACATCATTTTTAATTTCTATTTTTTAAAGAACTTTTGTTTGTTTCCATTTATTCTCCACTACAGACTCAATAATTAATTTAAACAAAACAATTCAATTAATTTCTACAAATATTCCTGGAGAAAAAACAAATGAACAATTGGCTAATTTTTATGAAAAAAATTCTGTTATAAATATTGAAGTAATTTTTTTTGATAAAAAATATTTAAATTAATTTTAAAATAAAGGACTGAGAAATTACTGACAAATAAGTTTTGAGTTCCCCACTTTTGTTAAGCGTATTAAATAAAAAAATCCAACAATGTGTTGTCCAAATTCAATTTATATTTTTTTATTATCCTAAGAGAGTTCCCTATTTTTTGGCAAAATATCAAGATCATCGAACATAGATAAAGGGGAGGGGGCTCAAAACTTAGTTGACGTCAATACTTTTTTTAAACTTTATTTTAAAACAACCTATAAAACTGATCAAGTTTTAAAACATTCATTTAAAAAAAACTTCAAAATAAACTTAAATATTAAACTATTTTTTAATTTCCTTTTCCCCTTTTAAATAGCCCTGTATTGACCAACATTCCTTTCATTCTTCCAATTCTGTACAACTTAGTTCTCGTTCAAAAGAGTGGCTTTTTTGGTGTTGTATTGCTGGAATTCTTTTACTTGTTTGGATTTTTTGAAATTAATTTTAATTTTTTTAATTTAAAGATTTTAATTTCTTTGTGTGGTTATTTGTGTTTTGTTAAAAATTTTGGAGAAGAAAAATTTTATAAAAAAAATAAAAATAATGTTGGGGGAAGTGATTTATTAACTGCTTTTGATGAAAGAAATAGTAAAGTTTTTTAATTTTAATTAAAAAAAAATTAAAAAAAAAGATTCTTCCCCATTTCAACAATATTTAGTTAACAATAAATGCTCTTCTTCTGTATTTTCTGTCCCAGAATTTATTCAGGCTAAAAGTATTATGTAAGCATTAATTTTTAAATACATATATGTATTTTTATTTTAAATTTTAAAGGAATACTGAATATTGGAAAAATACAGAATGAGAAAGAAAAAAAATTGGAAATAATTTTTATTAATTTTTAAAAGTTTTATTATTTTTCTTTATTAATTTATTTGTTTATGAAAAAATAAAAAGTTTGAGGAGATTGCTTACTTATCTTGATAAGCCGGGTTCCCTTCTCTCTTTTCTCAACCCGACCCAGATTTCATTAACTAATCATTTTTTATTTTTAAATATTTTCTATAAAATCTGTGATTATTGTACATGTCTGAAGAGATTGCCTATCATACATATTTTATTATTGTATTTGTTTATCTTTTAAATTTTCTTTTTTTTATTTTTGAGAATATCCTCTAATTAGTTAAAACAATAAATAAATATTTACTTAAATTAACTCAAATTTCATTTTTTTTCTTTCATTTTTATATTAAAAGTATCTAAAGCAATTTATTAAATGCCAAAAGACCTTTTAAAAAGAAGGTGGAAAGATAAAATAAATTAGAAAATTCGAGACTTTTAAAAATATACATATTTTATTTTAAAATTTATTTAATTGGAAATTAACTAATCTTTGATAAAAATATTTAAAATAAAATTATTTGAATAGTTCTATATAAATAAAGGAGACTTTTAAGAGTTGTTCATAAATCAAAACCTATATATATATACAGGGTGCGGCAAATTAGCGGCCGCTTTTGTTTTGGCTATAACTTTTTTAATTTTAAACGAAAATTGATAATTATTTTTTTCCTAGATTCCCGACACTTTAGCAAAATTGTTTATACCAAAATCTCCTTTAAATCTTATAATTAAGTCTGATTAATTTTCTCTCAAATTTCGAGCAAAAATTTTTGGATAAAATTTGGCCTGTATTCAAGGCTATTATTTTGATGTGAGAATTTTATATATCATTCGAATCAGCTTTCCAATCTGATTCGAATGACATAAAAATCAGGTGTCTATCACGTAAATGGACCAAGATATGACTCTCTGATTGATAAATTAAAATAAATTTTGCAAATATAAATTTTTTAGGTAAAATTTTCAAAAATGAGTTTATTAGCTATATCGATGCTCCTGAGCGAGAGGAGTTGATTGGTACCAAAATCACTCGAATTGAATTATTTTGAACGAAGTTATGATCACCTAAACTTTGGCATGAAAAAATGTTTTTAAATTTTCTAGAGTTCGAACCCGTTTATTTTTGCAATCTGTGAACCAAATTTTTATTATTTGGTATCAACAATTTTGCTAAAGTGTCGGGAATCTAGGAAAAAAAGAATTATCAATTTTCGTTTAAAATTAAAAAAGTTATAGCCAAAACAAAAGCGGCCGCTAATTTGCCGCACCCTGTATATATATATAAATTTTTTAATAAATTAGTCATTGGCCACAGAATTGTAATTGAATAATTGTGGAAATAAAAAAGAGGAAGATCATGTCCTCCGAATCTTTATTCACCTACATATTTCAATACATTAACTCCTATTTAAAATTTTTTCACATAAGAGAACAAACGTAGTTTGTAGTAAATTTTGTGGGCTCTCAATTGAGCCTAAATTTTTTTTATATAAGTTTGAGATTTTTCGTTTAGATTTCCATTCTTGAATTTTTTAATTAAATTATTTAATCAAAAAATAAATTTAGATACCTCTTTTTATTCTAAATTTTATTTAAAATTAATTAAATAAATACACATTCTTTTACGTATTTTTGACATCACTATACTACATAATTTGCATAAAATTATTAATTATATTTTGTGAGAAAATAATAATATTATTAACACAAAAACAAAAAACAAAGAAAAATAGATGTATATATTATTCTTTTGCTGTTTTTTTATATTATTATTATTAGTTACTATTTTAGGAATATATTAAAATATAAAAGTACTTATTAATTAAATAATGTATGTATGTACATATTTATTAAATTATAACATAAAAAATAATAATTTCTTTAAATTAAAAAAAATTTAAATTAAGGGGAATTTAAATTTTATTTAATTTTTTAAAAGCTTTATTTTAATTTTAGAAGAATAAAATAAAATAATTTAAAAGAAATAAATTTTCAATTGTTTTGTTTCAATAATTTTATTTTTGCTGGTTAAAGAAATAAGAAAATAAATATTTTTTGCAAAATTTTTCGGATTATTTTAATACGTAATTGTAGTTATTGTGCTAGTAAAAATTTTTTATTAAATTTTTAATTTCGAGTTTTGACGCATTTTTACTTTTTTAAATGCCAAAAAGATTTAAAAAATATTTTTTGTATTATTTTTGTTCTAGTTTTTAATTTTCTGTGGATTTACTGATATATGTACTTTTTATATAAAATATTAAAAAGAACCTGAAATTAAAAACTTATTTTAAAGGATTTGAAAAAGATTAAATTTCGTTTACAAATTACAAAAAATATTTAAAAATTGAATAAAAGCTATAAAAGTTTACAGTTAAAAAATTATTTTTCTTATTTTATTAAATACATAGAATACACTACCAAAATACTAAAAAAATAATTTTTTTGTCCTTAGTTCTAAGGTAAATTTGAGAAGGTGAATAATTAAATAAATCATCATTAAAATTCGAAAACTTGAAAATTTGAAAACCTAATTTTTAATTTCTTAATAAAACTTTAGTATTTAATTTCAATCAGAAATAAATCTGAAATAAGCGGAGAACGAACCAGCTCCTTCAGTTGACCGGACTTGTATTGTTGTTATCCATTACACATCGTCGCCTCCTGCATAGCCTCGGGAATTAAATGCTACATATGTATATGTATGCTTTGCAAAGTATCTTTGTCATTTATTTAGAGACAATTTTTAATGTGATTACAATAAAACAGAAAACATAAAAAAACAAAAATTTTCTTCTAAATTATTGTATTTTTTAAACCAAAAAGGTTCTTTAATTCTGAATAATTAAAAATTACAAAATTAAATCCATAATTAATTAAATAATTAATTATTTGGAAATTGTAAGGTTTCTTCTTTAAATAAAATTATTTAATAAATAAAATGTCAATTAGAAATTAATTTAAAAATTATATTTAATTTTATTACCCTCTTTTAAATAAATAATTTTAATTAAAAAATAAATTAATCGGATTTCCGCCTCCACAGATTTAATATTTAATCTTATAAAATTAAAAAAATAAATTAATTTTTTGTCTGAAAATTAATGCAAAATTTTTTTTTATTTAAATTTATTTTCCTTTTAATTTTTTCTTTCAAAAATTAAATTATAAAATAAAGTCTTCAATATTTATTATTTTTAATTTTAAAAAATAATTCAGTATACTTTTCGTAAATTGCTTTTAAAAATTGTAATAAAAATTAAAAAAAATTGAATAAATAAATATTTATTTTTAATATAAAAATTATTCAGAAAAATAAAAATAAAAAAAATATAAAAATTAAATTAAATGATTTTTTGTCCTGAAATTAGAAAATGTTTTAAAAATAATTTTTTAAAATTAATTTAAAAAATAAAATAAAAATTAATTTAATAAAAATAATTAAATTTATTAAATTTCCAAAAAATTAATTTAAAATTAATTTTTTAATCTTTAATTCTTAAGAATAAAATGTCAAATAAAAGTTATTTAAAACAAAAATAAAATTTGAAAATAAATTTAAATAAAATATTTTTGGGTTTTGTAAATTTCTACAAAAATAAAACTTGAAAAATCAAAAGATCAAAAAGCAAAATTGTTTTTTGTTTTTCTTCAAAAACAAAAACAAATAAAAACTTTAAATTCATAGAAAAAATTAATTTAAATAAATTTTTGTACAAAAACAATTAAATTTATTTATTTATTTAATTCTAAATATAGTAAAATTTAAAAATAATAACAAATATTTTTATTTATTTACGTATCTATTTTAATTTTTAACAAAAAAAAATTAATTTTTTTTAAATTTTATTGTCCAATTTAATGTCCATTTTTGACATAAATGTATCTCTACTACATTTTAATTTTCAAAAAAATGGGCGGGGCTACTTAAAAAAGGAGTGTCTTTCCCTTCTTGTTTCTTTTCTTGGCCTTAAAATACTTTTATATATAAAGTGGATATATTTACACACATATATTAGCTTTGCCATTATAATTCCCTTTAATTTTATTTTCAAGAAAAAAAATTGAAAAGTCTGTTAATTATTTTTTAAAATTATATAAGAATTTTTTAGTTAAATAAATGGGGATTTTAATTAAAAATAATTAAACTTAGGGGAAAATTAAGATCTTATCAAATAATTAGGCTTCCAAAAAGCCTTCAAAAAATTTTCCTCTCAAAATTTAAAATTAACCTATCTACATATATTTATTACCAAAAATCCTTTCAAAATTCTCTTCTCCTATTAACCTATTAATTTTATTAGCTAACCTTTTTTAATTCTTTTTTTATTCCAAAAATTCCAAAAATCAGTTCCTAACATAATTTTATTTGAAAAAAACACCCAAACCTTAATTTTGTTATTTTTTATTTAATAAAAAAATTTTCTCATACTTTTTCTTAAAAATTTATTTTCTAGAAAATAAAGTCTGTTCTTATCCAAGAATTTTTATTAATTGAGGAAATACATAAAATATAATTTTCTTCAAATTTTATTCAAAAATAAATTTTATTCCTTTCTTCTTACTTTATTAAGTCAAATAAAATAAAAGAAAGCAATGTCTAACAACAAAAATTCCAAATTTTCTTCTTCTGTGCCTTGTTCATCTTCCTCTTCCTTTTCAACAACAACATTTTCTCCTCTTTCTCCTCTTTCTTCTGCATTATCATCTCCAAAATGTTCTTCCTCTTCATCAAAATCTTCAAAAGCCTCCATTGCCTCTTCAAATTTATTTTCTAAAAATCTTCGATTGTTATTTTTATTTTTAATTTTCTTCTTAATTCAACAAAATTCTGAAGCATTTCTTTTGTCACACAGAAATTTGGTATGTTTATTAACGGATTATTTTTTGAGTTAACTTAGGGTATTTAGGGTTTCGGAAAAGTCGGGAAATTTGCAACCCTTCTATTCATATATTTTTTAAAATTCCCTTTCTTCTTGTATCATAAAATACCTAATCACGCAATAAATAAAAAAATTATTTTTTTATAATTACGCAAATATTTGCGTGCAATAAAATAATAAATAAAAAATAACTTTTTTGGAAGAAAAATGAAAGTTAACGGCTAATTGTT
Source organism: Meloidogyne incognita (assembly GCA_036172945.1). Classification (NCBI taxonomy): domain Eukaryota; kingdom Metazoa; phylum Nematoda; class Chromadorea; order Rhabditida; family Meloidogynidae; genus Meloidogyne; species Meloidogyne incognita. Next base: position 4,582,420 of record JARQAC010000010.1, read on the forward strand.
TATTGTTTTTATGGGTATGAGGAGAAAATAGAAATTTTTAGAAATTTTTAAGGGTTCCTGAATTTTCAGAAAATTCTATTTTTAATTTTTATTAATTTCGGTTGGGGTTTTTATGCCTTAATATAATAAAAAATAATTAGTATAACAATAAAATTTAATTTCTTTCCAAATTTATTTTTGTTCCAATAAAAATATGACAAATCTAATAAAAGCTAAATTAAGCTTGAGAAATTAACAATAAAATATAAATTTTAAAAAGGCAACAAATAATTACTAAATATGGAAAATTAAATTAATTTGAGCTAATTTTGTGTATAAACTTTGAATATACTTATTATGTCACTATTGGACTTCTTATTTTAAATACACCCTTTAAAGGGCAACTTAAATAGAGGGATTTGTTGTTTTGTATTTTAATCACACATGCCCAACCGAATTTTAAAAATTATATTTACAATAATATTGTGGGGGTGTATATGTACAATAGAAGTCCGGCTGTGTTTATATTTATAAAAAAACAATAACAGCCATTAAGTTTGGCATTTACCTTTAAAAATAACAAAAATAAATATGCACAATTATAGTATATATTTTTTGCAAAAATATAATAACATTAATAAATAAAAATAAATAAAGTATAGAAAATTAAATTTTAATATTCTTTCTTAGATCTTGGAAATTATTAATTTCAAAAAAAATTTTTTATAAGGACCCCTTCTTCAAATATTTTTGAAATTTTTTTTATTTTTTAATCTTTCTTTTTCTAATTCTTCGAGACTTTAATAATCTTTTTTTTTCTAAAAATTTTAATTTTTCTATTTATAACACATATTAACACTAATTTTGTGATTTAGGTAAATGAATCCTTTTTTTGTTTAAATTCGAGGACAATTATTTTTACATAAATAGTAGACTATTTAAATATATTTAATAATTTATTTACGTAGAAAAATAATTAAAAAATTAATTAAACCCCAAAAAAGAACAAACAGACCGGAAAAATTAAATATTTTAAACTATTAAAGGGTACAAAAATGGAAAAATAAATGGAAATAAAATTTTTATACAAAAAAAAGAGGAAGTCTTTTTAATTAACCTTTTTTGAAAAATATTTTTTTAATTTAATTTTTTTGTTCACACTCCCACATATTTTTTTTTAATTTTTATTTCAAAACTTTGTCTAAAAATTATTTTTTTGTTTAAATATTTAATTAATTTTGTGGGAAGTTATTTTGAAAAAATAAAAAAATATTATTCCTTCTTTGCTTATTTTTATCCTTCTTAGGCTAGTTAATTAAATATAAATTCAATTATTCTTATTTTTTAATTTTCTACCTACATTTATATTATATTTATTTTTCTCTTCTTTAAGTCTCAGAAAAAATTAATTTAAAAAATTAAATATTAATTAATCAGATTTATTTATTTATTTTTAATAATATTCTCTCAAAGAATTACCAATAAACATTAAATATTAATTTTTATTTAAATATACTTTAAAATATTTTTAATAAACATTTAAACGGCAAATAAACAAAGAAAAAAGAAGAAAAATATTATTCTAAAAATTCTTTTAAAAATAATATTAATCCTCCTATTTCCGTTATTTTTTCTTAATTCCAAAAAATTAATATTTTTTTCATTTCCGTTTATTTAATTTACTAAAAATTAAAATAGGAAAAAAAGCCCCCCCCCCCTTCACTCTCTTTTGTTTTCTATTTTTGGTAGTCCTTTCTTTTAATTGTTTTTATTTTTAATTAAATTATTTTATTTAATTTTTAATTAAAGAAATAATATTTTTTTTTACAAAAATTTTCTTTTCTTTTATTTTCTTAAATTTCTTAAATAATAATAATTTCTATTTTTTAAATAAATAAATATATTTTTGTAGCAATTTGATTCTTTTGTTTTTTTATGAAATCATTTTGGAAGTAAAAATAACAAAAAATATTTTTCATAAAAATAAATTAACTGATACATTATGTCATTTTTATTTAAAAAAATTATTTTTTTTTCAGAAAAATAAAAATACAAGACTTTTTAATTCCCTTTTAATTCCCCTTCCCTTCCCTCCCTCCCTCCTTCACAGAAAAATGATATAAATTAATAATTTTTTTGAAAAGGTTAAAAATAAAGAAAGGGATTAAAAGTAGGTGGATATACTAGTTAATGATGTGTTTTTTTAATGATTTTAAAGAAATGTTAAAAAAATATTAAAATTAAAATTATTTTACAAAAAAGGAAAGAAATTAAAATTAATTTTTTATTATAAGCGAAAGGCTTTATTTTTGAAGGGATTTTATACATATTAAAAATTAGTTCTTGTTAATTAAAAAAATATTTTTTGGATTATACATATTTAGCTTCTTTTTAAATTTGGGAAATGTTGTGTGCGGAAAGAATAAATAAATGAAAATTAAATAATAAAATGGCACAGTCGGTTGTGCTTCGGTTTGGGCCCTTTCCTGGTTCTATTTCATCTCCCATCCAATGAATTTTTCCACAGCATGAACATGAATATAATAGGAAATATTAATTAAATAAATAATTCTCTTACCTTTTTTAATTTTAAAAAATATTTTCAATAAAAAATATACAAAAAACATTCTATTTCCTCTTACCTATTTTTAATCTTTAAAAATGTCGAAACATTTAAAAATTTATAAAAAAAAGTTGCGCACTTTACTGTTATATAATTTACGTAAAATAAAAACCATTTACTTCTACATATTATTTTTTAAATAATAACACAAATAATGGGAAAAATAAAGAAAAAATAATTATAAAAAAATATTCTATTTGACGCAATTTATAATTAGTACAAAGAAAAAAATTTGTTTTATGATGATAAAAAAGGATTAGTTCAATATTTTTTTGGTTTTTAAATGTTATATAAAATTATATAAAATTTTTGATTCTTTTTGAAATTAAAGAAATTAATAAAAAAATTTAAATTTCAAAAATCTGTGAAAATAAATTTGGTAAAAAGGGGATACTACTAGTAAACACCTTTTATTTTTTAAATAGCTAAGGGATGGGAAAATAAAAAAAATATTAGTTAGTCTTGAACAAAATTTAAATTAAAATAATTAATTTAAATAATTTCAGTTTGTGCCATTTGCTTCATCCAAAGGTGCAAAAACAGTATTATCAACAGTTATTAATCAAGTAAAAGAAAATAATCAAAAGAAAAATGATGAAGAAGAAAATATATTATTTTCTGAACAAAAACAACAAAACGAACATCAACCAGTTCGTCTTTTAGGATTTATGGCACTTCCAGAAGAGGCAGTCAAAGCTTTACAAAATCAACTTTTAATTTCTTCAAAAAATCAAAAATCTTCTTTAACACATTCTCGACGTAAAAGAATGCATCATTTAAGTATTTTACGAAAAATTGGAACTCCACACGGACAATTATTGTTGGGAGGGGGAAATGGAAGGCTTTTTGGTCCACAAAAAGAAACGAGGGAATTAAAAAGAACAGAACCTCTTTTTCTTGTTAATTACTAAAAAATAAGAAAAAATAAAAAGAAAAATATGATAATTTAAATAAATAATATTAATTTTGTTAAATAAAAACAATTTTGTGATTAAATTGATCTCGAAATGATTAAAAAAGTGAATAAAATTAAATATAAATTAAAGTTTTAATTTTAAGAATTATAAGTAGGAAAAAAATTGAGTTGTTGAGAATTGAGTTGACAAAAATAAAATATTTAAAACTTCAAGAAACACAATTCAGCAATAAAAATAGAAACCTTAATTCACCCCAAATTGACGATTAATTTTACTCTTAAAATTGTGTAAATTGTGTATAGCTATTTCTTTTAAATCTAGTCTCGTGTTGATAAAATGTTCAAATAGATTGCTTGTCAGAATTTAAATATCTGATTAAAACATATTTATGGCACAATTAAATATTTATACAATAATTTACAGCAATAATTAACTAAACACAATATTTATATTATGACCTACAACAATAAGAATATATTATTTACAATCCTACATATACATACAAATTTATCAACATTTTCCTTTTTATCTTCTTCCTTTCATTTCTTTTCCGGCGTATTAGAAAGTTCATTAGATTCTTTTTTCTTCTTCTCATCCTCTCCCGGCTTTGCCTCCTCTTTTGCCTTGTCCTTTGATTCTTCTTTAGACTCTTCCTTCTTCTCATCGGTTTTGCCATCCTTTGAACCCTCAGCCCGTTTTTCATTCGAAGCCGATTTAGCTGCTTTGTATTGTTCAATACTATCAACAGGAATTACTGGACTACCCCCTTCGTTGCCGCTTGCAGCCGTAGAAGTCTCATTGAGAACATCGCCAGGAGTTGGTTCGTAGAGGCTCACTTGTTCAGAACGTGCCTGCATAGCAACTGCATATTCGTTTTCGTAGTGCTAATAATTTTTAATTAATTATTTTTTGTTACAAAATTCTTTTATTTCTCACCTCACGCCTCCAAGCAGCAAAGTCCTTCTTGGCCCCGCCTCCAATTTCCCCAACAGCATTCGGGCCGGGATCAGCAGTAATACGAGTAACCTTTGTCGGCTGGTTCGAAACGCTTGGAGTTGGCGGATCTGGCTAAATTTTTTTACAAATTTAGGCAAACTAAAGGGCAGGTTACTTTAAATTGACGAGCCAAATCGGTGTTTCTCCGCGGCTGGTATGTCTCTAGAATGTTTCTCACATCAAAGTAGGCCCTCTTGCGACGAGTCAAGGCATCAGAGAAGTAGGTAACCCACTGAAAATTTTTAAGGAAATTTTCTTTTATTCTGTTTTTGATTGCTTGCCTCATATCCAAAGAAAGCCAAGAACAAAGCCATAGGCAGGACTGCCAGTCGAACGATGAAGAACTCAGAAGTGGCCAATGCCTGAAGGACGCAAACAGCAAAGATCATGGTAGCCAATGCGAGCACTGCAACCTCGAACCGATATTTACTGAAAAGTGGGTAAATTACTGTATAACAAAATTAAAAGCTTTACCCCTTCGTCTTTGAATCATCTTCAGGCGAACGTGGAGGAGAACCAGATGGCGCAGGAACCTGTTCGCTAGATGAAGACATTTTGAACTTGGAGCTTGCTTGTTGAGATGGCGAAACCAATTATGGTAGAACGACGGTAGATATTTGATAAGGAAGATAATTTTTCTGGGGTGTTTATATAGACGGGGCTTTCAGATATGATGTGATAGGTTTGGAAAAAATAGTATAAAGGCACTGATAATCTCTGGAGTTTATCATCAATCAACTACTTGGCACTTGATCGACTACTTTCCCTCTTCTACTTCTACGCCGTCCAACAACACGTTCTGCGACGACAAATATGGTGGACCGACGAGCAAGCTCCGGAAATGTAAGTTTTGCTCATTACCACTTTCTATCTTTTTAAACGTTTCTCATTTTTTTATTACAGAAAGGGCGATCTGGCAGGAACAAACAAAGCAAACAAAAGTACGACACTGAAGGTGGCAGGCGTCAGAGTTCAGTCCTCAAGCGTCCGAGTGCACGTGCAACTGTTGATCGTCCGTCTCGTGGTGGTTCCGGTGGTGGTTCTGGCGATCCTCGTAGGCCCTCTACTCAATCAACAGGATCAACAGTCTCGCAGCATGCTACAGCAGCCCAACGCTGGTTTTACTGTACGTTTTTTGAGTTTATCTTGCGCTTTTTGAGTTTATCTTGCGCACATATAATAATTTTCTAAATTATTACAGCTCTAGTGCGACAGGGCGGCATCAGGCGCATACGGGAAAAGTTCGTCAACGATCTCGCAACCTACAGGTCAAAGCGCGTAACAACCAAGGCCTTTGACGATGATAGAAACTCTGAGCTCAACCGGTATCCAGATGTCGCTCTCATCGACCAAACGCGTGTTGTTCTAAGGAATGGACCTGAAGGTAAAAAAAATAAAATAATTTTAGGAATAAAATAATTTTCATTTTTCTAGGTAGCGACTACGTGCACGCGTCAAAAGTCAAGGGCTCTGAGTTTCCGATGATTTGTGCTCAGGGTCCGATCGACGAATCAATTGCTAACTTCTGGACGATGGTTGTGGAGCAGAATTGCGGAGTGAGTTATTCGAGATAACCAGTTTTCTTTATAAAGCTGTTCCCTATTTTATTCAAGGTCATCGTTCAGCTTTGTCAAAATCAAGAGGAAGGCCGTGAGAAGTGCGCAGACTACATCCCTGCCGAGCCAACGCTGTATGGGAACGCGACCGTGTCTGTCAAGGAGTCAACCCATGCTACCGTAGCAAACCCAAGCGTGCACAGGACAGTTGTGGAGGCGTCACTTCCGAGCGGGCGGAGCGTTGAGGTCGTGCATTTTCTCTACGATGGATGGCCGGATCGCGACGTACCACTGTCACCAGCAGCGTTTCGTCAGCTTCGCGGGACGGTCCAAAAGTTGGCAGTGGCACGAAAATGCTCTGTGCTGATCCACTGCAGTGCTGGAATTGGTCAGTTTTAGGGCTTGGGGGATTAATTTTTGGTGTTTTCCCTTTTACAGGACGTACGGGAACATATGCAGCAATCGAGATGGCCTATAGGGACCTGATCGCCAACGACCGAGAAGTGCAAATGTCTACAATATTCCAGCGATTGCGGGACCAGAGGGCCCATGCCATCCAGACTGATTTGCAGGTGCCTTTTAAATTTGAAAATCTTCCTTGTTTTACTAAAAATTCTTTTAATTTTTCAGTACCTTTTTCTCCACCGTGCGCTCATTGACATTGCTTTGGAAAAAGGCCGACTGAACCGGGTAGACAAAGCGGGTGGCGTCGACGCGTTCATCAAAGAATACGAGGAACTGATCAAGAGGAAAAGAGAGGAGCGCAAAGAACTGGAACGGAAGCACAAGAGAAGACGTGGACGAGATTAGTGATTGATATATACATGTACATATACTAGGCATTGTTCTTTGTCCCTTATATTCACATATACATCTTGTGCCCGTCTGATTTTTTTTCTCACAATTGTTGTATTTCTTGATTATTCTTTTGTAATGATTTTGTATGTATTTTACTTGATGTTTTTTTTTTCACTGAATAAATAAATTTGTAAAAATGCTTGTGTTCTTTATTTGTTTTTATTAGGGTTGAGTTTAGTATTTGATTTAGTTAGGCAAGAATTTTGTTTAAATCTTTTAGGTATTTAGTCTGATTGACAAAACTGGGATATTTCTTCGATCATACTTTGAATTTTCATTTGCCATTTTTTTCCAGATATACCTAAATTTTATTTCTTCCTTTTCCAACAAAAAGAGGGTATAAACGACTGTGCATTTTTGTCCAAACATAAATTATATCATTCATTCAGTTTTCAGCAAAAATTTAAAATTAAAACTAAAATAAAATTGAAAACTCATCGATACATGAAGAGGGTGTTGGCCAACTCTAGAAGAGAGGGGCCTGACTAGAATCTACTCTAGAATTCTCATTTTGTTCAGATTTTGTTTCACATATTTTAACTATCGAATATTTCTTTAGCTCTTATTTTTACTTATTATTGTGCCATTTTTGTTCAACTATAAAGTTCATCGTTAATTCCTTTTCAAATAAAAATTTGGGATTAAACCTAAAATTAGATTGATATTTTTTAAGGATTAAGCTTCAGTAATATACTTGTTTTTAATATTTTTTATTTTTGTTTACTATTAATTTCTTTTTTAACAAAATAAACGTCAAAAGGATTAATTTCCTTTTCTTTGGAAGTAATAAAACTTTTAAGTAAACTTGATACGTAATTATACGTTTATTTTTAAATATTCTTTAGGAAAATAATTTCCTGTTGAAATGACGTTATTGAGATACATCCAATAAAGGTCTTATTTCCTTTGCCTCTCCTAAATTTCGAAATAAAGTAATTTAATTGATTTAGTTTAGTTAACAAGTCCTCAATTTTGTTAACAAGTCGATTTTATTATTTAAATTAATGTTTTAAAGTTTTTTCTCTAAATTTTTGTACATGAAAGAGCTTTTTTTAAATATTGCTTGAGTTGAATTAAAGTATGGAAATGATAAAAAATTAATTTTAAAAATTCAAAAACTACAGTAAAGCTGAACTTGGCTCCTTCGGCTAATATAAAAGGTTATTTAGGCTATGGCAGCATCTTCAAATTATCAGAATAATTTGTTATCCATTGAACATAGCATTAGGAATTAAATAGCTATTACATAGGGATATTTATTATACTACTTAATTATTCAAAAATTATTTTAATTAAAATCTATATCTTGACTGACATATTGCTAATAATTAAAAGTTTGCGGAAATTTTGTCGCATCCTTTCCAAATAAAATTAACTTTTAATAAAAAGTTTACGAGTCCTTTTATTTTTTAAAGTTTATGTTTATATATCTTGTATTTTTTATTTTATCTTCTAAACAAAAATTTAATTAAAAAATTATATTAGAGTAGACAGATGACACATTTTATTACGCAAAAGCTTATTTAAACACTATTAAAATATTAAATAAAATTCTACTAATATTTCTAATAATTTTTAAAAAAAAATTTATTTTTAATGGATTTAAAAAATTTTTTATCTCCGCACATTTAAATCCTTTTTTTTGTATTTTCAGGACTGGTTCCAGTTAATCTTTATTTGGGAGAATTGAAAATTAAAATATTTTCCTTAATTCTGCAATAAATGTTTTTCGTCCCTATTTTATTTTTGGGAAATTTATTTCATAAAAATCCGGTGGCCTTGGTCACCTGATCATTATAATTTTCTTTCATTGGACATTATTCACTAATTTATTTTATTTGTGGTCATACGACACTTGCAGATATGACATTTGCAGACCCGACATTTGCAGACGACTTTTGCAGATCGACATTTGCAGATACCGACACTTGCAGATATGACACTTGCAGATCAGACATTTGCAGATCCGACTTTTGCAGATATTAATTTTTGAAAAAAAATTTTAAATTTTAAAAAAATTTAAAAATCTTAAAAAATCAAAGGATATAGTATAGTATACCGGTGGAAAGGTTTTGATGTAAGACCCATACCAATTCGTCTCGACGAGCTGGGTCGAACGGCACCACTCTTTTCGGCACGCGCCTCGCGGGGAGTCAACGGTCGCTGGGCTCTGGGCTCGTAACATGATCCTATTCCTATCATCGATGAGATGGGCATCCAAGGATTCCTCCGCAGAAGCAAACACTCCACGGAGTAAGGTAAGGTAAAGAAGAGTGCGAAATGGGTCTAATCTGCAAAAGTCGGATCTGCAAATGTCTGATCTGCAAGTGTCATATCTGCAAGTGTCGGGATCTGCAAATGTCGGGTCTGCAAAAGTCGGGTCTGCAAGTGTCGGGTCTGCAAATGTCATATCTGCAAGTGTCGTGACACGTTATTTGTTATATTTTTTGAAAAATCAAAAAAGAAATTTAAATATTTTCTAAAAATCATTTTTTTATTTTAAATTAATCTTTCTTTATTTCTCAATTTTAGCATTTTTATTGGTTTTAATTTTGGTATAAAAATTGTTCTTAATTTTTGTTAAATTTAAATATAGTCGATTAATATTCTTAAATAAATATTTCTTATTTAATTAAATCGTGTCACGACACTTGCAGATATGACATTTGCAGACCCGACACTTGCAGACCCGACTTTTGCAGACCCGACATTTGCAGATCCCGACACTTGCAGATATGACACTTGCAGATCAGACATTTGCAGATCCGACCTTTGCAGATTAGACCCATTTCGCTCTCTTCTTTACCTTACCTATACACCGTGGAGTGTTTGTTGCTGCGGAGGAATCCTGGGATGCCCATCTCATCGATGATAGGAATAGGATATATTTAATCTAATATTTTTAATTTTTTTTTTAGATTTTTTTCAAAAATTTATATCTGCAAAAGTCGGATCTGCAAATGTCTGATCTGCAAGTGTCATATCTGCAAGTGTCGTTATCTGCAAATGTCGATCTGCAAAAGTCGTCTGCAAATGTCGGGTCTGCAAATGTCATATCTGCAAGTGTCGTATGACCAATTAAATATATTTTTTTGGATAATTTAATTTGTATTTTAAAATTACAGAAATTAGAAAAGCAAAAATTAATAGAAGAAATTTATTTAATTTAAACTAATTTTTAGCTCTTTTTTAAATTATTTGATCAGAATTAGAACACAAAAACGATAGAAAATTTTTTAAATTAATTTAAATTTTTTTAAATAATTCTGGAGATCGAAAATTTAGTATTTTGACATTTCTGATATTAAAAAAGCACAAAATTTTGATTTTGCAACAGAAGACATTAATATGGGTAGTCAGAATATAATTATTTTTAAATTTTTAAAAATAATTTTAATTAATTTTTAAATTTATCAAAATTTAAGAAATAAACATAAAAATTTTTAAATTAATTTTTCCTTAATGATTTTCATAAAAAAGTACTTAAAGCTTGCGTAAAACTTTTAATATTTTAAGCACAATTTTTTATTTTTTATTTTAATTCTCATTAATTTGCACTTTTAATTTATTGCAAAGTATTCATAAATACAAAATATTATTTTAAAAATATTTTTTTAATTTTTCTTTAAGCCTTTTCCTATTAGACAAATTTAAATATTAAATAGAGATTTTACGTAAATTTATTTTTAAAATATTTTTTATATTTTAACTAGAAAATAATAATTTTTTAATATTTTAGTAATATTTTTAATAAAGTTAAATCTCTTTATATTTCCGAAATTTCCGATTTCCGACAGTTCTGATTCCCGGCACCTTTGTCATTTCCGATCAAATTCTGGTATATACAACGAGGAAAGGAGAGGGGTTTATAATCATTGAGCCTAGACAAACTCGTACATGGAATGTAAACAAAATTGAGGATTTCGTCCTCGCTCCAAATTTTTGGCCAACCACAAAACATACAACAAAAAATTACCTAATTTGCATACATTGTTGGAATGTACTAGGGTTATCGACGACCGGTTATTAACCGATACCCTCGGTTTTCGGTTGCGGCCGGTTTTCGACCCACATTTTTTGGTTCCGGTTCTGTTTCGATTAACACTCCCTCCACCAACAAGCCTAGAATATAATATAACGAGATTCAATTATTTTTGTGTTTATTCATTTAAAATAAATTTTTTTTATTAATTTTATAAGAATAAATTTGGGAAAAATGCAAGAAAAAAGTATTTTCTCAAAAAAAACTTAACAAATGTTAACTTTAAATATCTTGCCATTCCTAGTATTTTATAAAACTTTAAAAATTAAATTTTGTATTTTAACATGAAATATTTATTTTATTTATTTGTTAGAATATTAAATAGTGCTTAAAAAAATAATTTTTCTTCCAAAAAAATTTTTCTTACAGAATTAATTTTTTTTTATTTTTATTTTGTGTTTTTGGTAACTTCCTTTTTTCTTTTGTACACTTAACAATAAAAGGAAATATTAAATTTTTAGGCAAAATATTTAAATACATATTTCTAAAAAAATGTTTTTTAAAAAATAATTTAATTAAATCGTTTATAAATATTCCTGTTTAATATTAAAAATAAATATTTTATAATAGGTATAAGTAGCAGAAATTTAAATAGGGAAAAATTTTTTAAATTTTATACTAAAAATTATCCTGCTAATCATTTATCTCGGGTCACTATTTTTATGTAGTTTTGTAGCCTATTTAATTTCCGCGCACTTTTTAAGTCAACTTAGATAAATGATTTTTTTTCACTTAAGTGTAAAGTTTTCTTTTAATTAAAGCTACAAAACTACATAGAAATAGTGACCCGAGATAAATGATTAGAAGGATAATTTTTAGAAATAAAATTTAAGTGGCAATAAATTAAGAACTTTTTTTTAATTGTTAGAAGTAAAATTAGAAAATAAAACGTGTATATAATTAATTAAATAAAAATATACCTATTTTAAGAAATTAATTTTAATTTTTTGAGGTATACATACATACATATTTATTTTTTAAGTAAAATATAAAGTAATTAAGGTTACGTATTTTTTAATATTTTAAAATTTAATTAAACGAAATTAAAAAAAAATTTCCAAAATTAAAATATTCTTTTTTTCACAAAAATAATATAAAAAAAATAAATATTTAATTTAGAAATTATTTTATATCTTTATTTAACGTAATTAATATGCCACTCCTTTGTTACTTTTTTTAAATTTATTTAACAATATTATTATTAAATTATTTATTTATATTTATGTATATCAAAAATAAATACAAAAAACACCCACATAACCACATATACAATCACAAAACACAAACTTTATTTAAAAAAAAATATTATTTTTTTGCACAAAAACTGTGCACCTGCTTCCATTTCCGTTTATTTTTAATTGAGAATATATTTTTATTTATTTTAGGAAAAAGGGAGGATTTAATTAGGAAAGAGTTTATAATTAAAAATACCGGATTTTCGTCAAAGGAAGGAAAAAAATATTTTTTTATTTTTAAGGGTCATATATACTTTAAAAAAATAATTTTTTAAATGTAAATAAAAAAAGAAAAAGGAAATTAAAATAAAATATAAAAATGATGTTATTTTTATTTAAAATTCAAAAATATTAGCTCTCAATTAAAATTAATATTGTTATGATAAATTACACTCAATAACAAAGGTCGATCTGAATTCCAATTTCCGACTGTAGATTTCCGAAAATTTTGGCTGATTTCTGAGTTCCGACAGTTCCGATTTCCGGCACCTTCGTCTTTCCGATCGACCTCTGCTCCATAATGACCCATTTTGGTGTTAAATTAAATCTAAAAAAAGTTTTATTTTTCCAAAATTTTATAAAAAAAAGTAATTAAATCCCTTTAAAATATCCTCAATTCTCATATACTTCTTTCCAACATTTTTTTAAAATTTATTTCTTCAAATTAGAAAAATCTGCTATTTATTTAAAAGTTTCCCATGGAATCAAATTTTTAAATAAATAAAATAGAAGTATTTATATATTTAATTTTGTAATTGAGAAAAAACTTTTTTTTCAAAAATAACTTTTTTTTAATTTTATAGGAAATTCTAAAAAAATTTTAAAAAATTTTTTTTGGAATGTTTCTTTCATTTTTTTCTTACTACAAACTATAAACAAACATCCATATAATTATTAAACTTTTTTTAAATTTAAGCTTATTTTTATAAAAATTCTAATTGTTAAATAAAAATAAATTTTAATTTTTAGTTAGTATTTTAAGAAAAAAATGTTTAGTTGCATTTCTTGATTGTTCTTGTGGCCGTCACTGCTCAATACTATAATTTTGCATAAAATAAATAAATATATAATTAAATACCTAGTATATGTATTTATTTAGAATTATAGAGGAGGAAAATGTTTTTAATTGAAAGTTTTGTTTATTTAAATATATTTAGTAGGTATATATGATTTAAATTTAAATCACCTTTCAATCACCTTTCAAAGGTTTATCTAAATGAGCATTTAACTGGAAGGGAGTTATTTTCCATAAATGAATTTAAAAATTCTATCCAAATTTTTTCTCTCGTCCAGATTCCAAATCCTAATTATGAAAAAGAGACCAAGAAAGGGCCATTGCTTTAAAAATTTTAAATACGGCGTTTATATGCAAGTATTGTTCACTGCATATTTATCAACTTCTCTCAAATCCAAATTTAAAAACCCCCATTTTTGGAGTTTGGCAAAATATCAAAGATTTTGGTTTTAAAAATGGTAGTGAATTCATTAATGTAATTAATTTATTATTTTATTTTTGAACAAAAATAAATGAGCGGCAGCTGATAAATTTTTTAATTTATTCTATTCTTTGTTTAAACAATAATTTTTTCTTTAAATTTTCTATGCAAAATTTTCTTAAAAAATTAAAAATTCTTTTGAGATGTTTAAAATTAAAAAATCAAATATTTTATTTAAAATTCTTTATCATTTATAATTTATATGTATCTATATTTGTAACAAAAAATATTTTTTATTGTTATTTTTTGTATATATTTTTTGTAAAAATTTTTGCAAAAATAAAACAAAAAAATTTTTTTATTCTTCTTCTTCGTGTATTTCTCTCATATATTTACGCTTTTTTAATTTTTTCCCCAGCCAAAAAAAGTGGAAGCGCGTCATTAACTTTCCTTTGTAGTAAAATTCTTTTTTGGCTCAGCTAAAATTTTGAATTTCTTTTTTGGGTTTTAATTTTTAGGTAATGTTCCAAAATAACTTTGGTTTTGAATTTTCTCAAAAACCTAACAATTTATTGTCTGATCTTAATCTTACTTGTATTTATGTAGCAGGGGTGTGCGAGTTTCGCCTCTCGTCTTTCGCCTTTCGCTTTTTAAAATCACTTTCGGCACACCCGTTATGTAGACAATCTACTTTTTTGTACGATTTTTATTTTTTTAATTTGGTTTAACAAAGGGAAATTGCTTAAACAAAACTTTTTTTTAATTAAATAAATTAATTCAAAAATCGAAACTTTATGTACTCTCAATAATTCCAGTAATTTCCTTTTCTTTAAATGAACGTGAACATTTCTTAAAAAAAAGATTTTTTAATAAAGTTACTTTTTGTAAATTGTATATTTTATAAATAAAATACTTAAAATAAATAAAAAAATTTTTTTAATTTAATTATTATTTGGAAATAGTTAAATATTTGGCTCTAGTTTATCTCGCTAATGGATTTTTCTGATAGCAATTTTCTTGTAGCAATTTTCGAGGGCATGTCCTAAACTTGCCAAATATCTAAATATAATATTAAAAAAGAAGCCTTTTCTACTAAATAAAAATTTTTTTTAATTTATTTATTTGTACTATAAATTTATTAATCCCTTCCGAAGCCTAATAAAAGTTTCATTTTATTTCCTTTTTATTAAAAAAATAAAATAAAAAATTCTTCTAATGCTTCAAAGTCTTCAAATTTTGAAATTTAAATTTTTTTGTATTATTTTAATTACTTAATTCATTAAATAAAAAATTAAAGAAGACTTTATTTTGTTGCAAAAATAATTATTTTACTCGTCATTACATGTAGATGTTAGACAAGAAATATTTTAGGGCTAAAGACTGGATACTTATTTAAATTATAAATCAACCCTAGACCTTATCTCGTTCATAAATGTTGACTAGAAAATGACCATGTATCGAAAAATGATATCTCTAAAAATCTAAATTTAGATGATCGAAATTTTTAAACACGTTAAGGTCTCAACTCTAATTTTAAATATACACTTTGTTGGCTATAATTTGACAAATTATAGCCAACAAAATACAAAAAAGTATAAACTTTTTTGTATTTAAAAAATACAAATATAAATTCTTTTACAAACTTTTTTCAAAGTTACAAATTTCCTGTTAAAACACACACCCTCATTTTTTAATTTCCAAACTTTTTTCTGAAACTTGTAAAAAAGTGGGCGTTTCCTTTTTACCTTTTCCCCATCCTTTCAATTAATTTAATTTTGTGAGGAAAAATAAAAAAATGGGCGGTCTTTTTATTTTTACTTTTTTTTTAATTTTAAGCTTTTCTTTTTATATATAAATACTTTACAATTTATTTTTCTTCAACATTTTTCTCTTTTTTTAATCCTAAATAATTTTTAAAAAGGTTTTAAAAGGGTTTTTAATTTATAAATTAAGTAAGAAATACATGTAGCTATTTGATTTAACTATTAGAGATACATTCATTGCTAGCTAATCCTCTCAATTTTAGATAAATTCTTTGAAGGTTGGTTAGCCAACTCTCTTTTCAATTATTAATCCTGGTGTTTAGAATAACTCGATAAATTAGGTAAAATAATGTAGCCTAGGGGTAACTTATGGAGATGTTCGAGTGTAGTAACTTCATTAATTCAGTTATCCGATACTCGTCTTTGTTCATTTTCGAGAAAATAAATTTTGTCCATTTCCTAATCCCAAAACATGATGATACTTTTAGTTTCTTAAGATTGCCTCATATTTTAATTTTATTTTTTAATAAACTATATTACTTTTAAAATATTTTCCTTTTATTTTTTTTCAAAAATAAATTAATATTTTTTTCTATTAATTTTAGTTAAAACAAAAAAAGTAAAATTCTTTTTTAAAATAAAAATGTTCAATAAAATATTCAATTCCTCCTCCTCTTCCCTTCCATTATCAACAACAAAATCAACAACAAAAACCTCTTCCACCTCATTAAAATCATCAAAATTTTCTTCTTCATTTAAAAGACATTATTCATTTAGTTCAAAATTACGTTCCCTAATTTTACCTTTAATTGTTTTACTTGCTTGCATTTTATTTTCTGCTAGTGAAACAGTTGCAAATGATGATACTCCACAAATTATAGGAAATGCCCAATTCTTTAGACGAAATGCAAAATGGTCAAATCTTCCTTCTGGTGGAGGTTCTCTAGTTAGTGGAAGGGGAAACTTTCGTCCAGGATTTCATTCTTCATTGGATACACAAGAAATATTGAGCGCTGAACCTCTTTTCTTATTAAAGGTAGGAAATTTAGAAAAAAATATATTTGATAAATTAAATAAATTTCTGTAAAATATATATACAATTGAATCCCTTAAAAATGTTTTGGGATTGAAATTTTGTAGAATTCCTTTCTTTTGCAATTTTATTCTCCCAGCCTTCCCTTATTTTTGAAAAAATATTTTCTCAAATATTTACGAGAAAATTTGCATTATTATTTTTTTAACAAATAAATAATTTACGTAAGAACTCTCCAAACCTTTTTTAAATACAAACTATAACAATTATTTTGCTGGCTATCCTAAATACATACTATAATTTTTATGTGAAAATTCAATTAGCATGTACATAATATTTTTTCTATTAAATATAAAATTTAATTAAGAAAAAGTTATTTTTATATTTTTTATAAATTAAATTAATATTTAAATAAAAAATATTTGTAAATTAAATTAAAATAAATTTTTTCAGAGGTCGTATCAATTGCCTGAAAGAAAAACTCCATTTGCTATGTTTGATCGTCCTTATTTTACTGATTTTGCAAGAAGGCGATAAGAAATAGAAATAACAAAAAAAAATAAAGGAAAAAGAGAATGACGAGAAATTAAAAATATTTATATTTGTGTGTGTAACAGATCTCAAAAATATTTTAAAAATATATAAACATATATAAAATGTATTGTTAATTATATTTAGCAAAAAATATTTTTTTTAATTTTTTTGGAAAGGATTTTTTGAGAAAAATTTTTCCGTTTTTGTCAAGTCATCACAACATTTTTCGTTACTTTAAGCTATTTTTTACAAAAATATTTTTTAAGTACACCGTTGTAGTGTATGAGTAAAACAGCTTATTTTTAGTGTTAAAACTTGAGTAAAATGCCAATCTATTGTTAATTTTACTGATACTTACTTAGATTTCTCTACCTTTATGTACATGTACTGATCAATTACGGTTAAACTCGTATAGAAGTTTGTTCTGTCCGGGTTCGTATCTAGATAAGCATAAAACGGGTCAAACAAGATCCCGGACAGAACAGACTTCTTAGAGAAATTATTAATTAAAAATAATAATTTAGTTGTTGAATTTCTATACAATCTGTGGTCGTGTTCTGTTCGGCTTTAGTATTCCAAAATTTTATTACATCTCTAATTCAATAAGTTCCACAAAAATTAGAAAACATAATAACTTTTCCTAAAATTTATCAAAAAAGATTTTCCCCTTTAGGCTTCTATTGTGGATTAAGTTGACAATCACAAATTTATGTTGAAAAATATAAAGAATTTTGTACTTCTTTAGTTGCAATTTTTGTGAATATTTGTTTTTGTACAGAAAATATGTATATAGTTTGTTATTTTTATTTGTACAAAAATAAACAAAACTTCTATTTAATCCCAAAAACATTAATCTAAATAGGATAAAAAATATATAAATATTTATTTAGCAAAACTTTTTTAACCAAAACCAGAATTTACATATATTTAATCTATTTTCTCTTTTATATAGAAAACTCTACTAATATCCCATAAATAATCAAAACAACTTTTTACTTTTCTATCTCTATAATTTATTTTTATTAATTAAATTTGTATTTAATAGTTAAAAAAACAATTTTTTTTAATTGGATTTGAAAATATTTTTCTTTTATTCGCAGATATTTTTAAGGTAATTACAAATGGGACTTAAAGATTGTTTTCTTTTACCATAGTTAAGTTATAAAAATATAGAAAAATTATTCATTTAGAGAAATACACCTCCAATACTTTGTTTAAAATTATCAAATATTTTTGTTTAACCCGTTTTATGTCTAGTTAAATAAAGAGTTTCTATTCTTAATGGAAATCCGTTTGTTCTCTAATAATTAGGCCGACGTTCGAGTCATATTTTCAGGCCTAATTTTTATCGAATAGGACCTTTCGAATCTTTTTCGGGCCAAAATTCGATGTCCGATTCGATCTTTCGAACCGGACCGGGCCGGAAACTCTATTAATAAGTAATAAATATTTTAATTTAATTTTTTATTCATTTTGTCTCAAACGAACAATTCATTTTTTTTGTTTTTTTAATTTGTCTATAAATTTTTCATTGTTTTATATAATCTCTGATTATTAAAAAATTATTTTATTTTCAATTAAACTAAATGATTAAATTATTTATAAAGAATTTTTTAACAAAAATAGATTAAAGAATAAAGATTAAGAAATAAGAACAATTAATTTTAAAAATTCGTTTTTTGTTTTAAAGCACATAACTAATATTTAAAAATTATTTTTTAGATGGAGTGTTTTTATGGAAAGGATAATTGGATTTTTAAATTTATGAGAATTAATATTAAATTTTGTTAAGTTATTTGGTAATTATCGGTTATATGCCCACAAACTGAGTGTCAGCCGACATTGATTGGCAATAACTTTTTTGAGCTTGATACCATCCACAGTTATCAGACCTGATCCATTAAGTTGGAAAAGAGATACCGCTTATCGAGGGCTTTCGAATGATAGAAGATTTATTTGAATTGGATCAAACATCGAAAAGTTAAAGTCGATCACATTCGGCTGGCACTCAGTTTGTGGGCGTATAGCCGATAAGTACCAGTTTTTTATTTATTTAAACAATTATTTAATTTTTATGGACAAAAATTATTTTTAAATAAATCTTAAATTTATCTCAACTTCCCATTTTAATTGAAAAAAATTAAGAAGGAGAAGAGATATACACAAATACACTAAAAAAGTTACGGAATTTAGGTCATATATTTGTAAAAAATATTTTCTGTGTAGCTCTCCAAACTAGTAAATTAGCTGAGCGGAAAAATAATTAATTTATTTAAGTTAAAATATATATTTGTTTTTAATGTTATTTTTACAAACAAATTGATTTCTACTAATTTTAAAAATAAATTATTTTTTAAAAATTTATAAACTTTTTGTGACTTTATATTTTTCGAAATTTTAATTCTAAATATTTTTAGTTATGTTATTTATTTTCTATTTAATTTTTATAAATTTAAATTTCTATTATCCATTTACTTATTTTCTCTCAGATTTCATTATTTTCTTAGATTCTTTTTATTATCTTTGTTTTATTAAAATATTTAAACAAATACCGTATTTCCTCTTAAATAGTAATCCCCTTCTAGAAGTCGATCGAAAAAAAAATAAATATAGAAATTTTAGAGGAAATACTGTATACAAAATTAATAACCAAAATACTCTAACTTTTTTTGCAATTTTTTAATTAAATCAACAACTCGCTAATTATATATTTTCGTAGGTCGAGCAGAGTGTGGTCAAATAAGCAATAAATTAAATTTTAGCCTGAGGCTGTCCACTCATTCCTTTACGCAATTTTTTGGGTTGGCCTTGTCCTTGAGCTTTTACATTTTTTGTTTTTTGTAAAATAATTTTTTATATATTTTTGTTTTCAATATTTACCTTTTTTCTTTAAAAAACAATTAAAAACTCAATTGACAGCGCTAATTGGATATTAAAAATAAAAAGGAGAAAAATAGAAATATTTTGAGAAAATTAATTTAGATATATATTTAATTAGCAGTAAAAAATGAAGAAAATTATTTTTATTTAATTAAATATACCTATTTATATTTTCCATACAATTAAATATATAATTTTATTTTTGAACTTGATATTTAAAAATAATTTTTATTTTCTGATATAATAATTTAATTGTAAAAACATTATAATCTTTGTGTCTATTTGAAAAATTAATTTAATAATTTTTATTTTAAAATTTAAAATAAAATATAATTTAATTTTTCTATATTTAGATGGCTAATAATAATCAAGAAATTAACAACGACATCCCTCCACCTCCAAACTTAAATGATGAAAATGGTTCATCAATAGGTAGAAGTATATCTTCAACTGGTAGTAGTGGATTTGCTGAGGAGAGTATTTCTGGGGATAATCAAAGAGGAAGGGAAGAAGATGAAGGAGAAGTTGAAGAGGAGGAAAGGGAGAGGGAAAGAGCTGGTTCTGTAACAGATAAATCTGTTTTGCGTATTGGAATTGGTTCATTTGGTGTTCAATCTGGTGTGGAATTGGCATCTTCCCCTGTTGATCGATTGTTTGTTTATTTAATTAATAAATAGAGAGTGGAAATGAAAGTAAAAAATTTAAATTGAATTATCCCTCAAGATATAACATTCCAAGATTTCAAAAAATGGCATTCAAGAATATGAAATAGTATTCGAGATTTTTTTAAGGATTCCTTACCTCACTTCCTCCAATTTTTCTATAAATATTTCCATACCATATAAACCTTTCATAATTTTTTAATCTACACCCTCATTTTTATGAATATCCTCTATGATGTCATTGATAAACTATAGGAACTGGACAAGATTATTTATTTAAATGTGATCCTCCTTTCTATTCATCAAATAATTTTTCCAACTTAAAGACTTGCACGTATTTTTCGTTACCTTGGAGGGTGGATAGCTCAAAAACGACATTTATTAGTTATTTCACTTCTTATTTTAACTTTTATTTGTTCATCAAGTATTCCTTTCACTCCTCAACAGGATGACCTAAAAAGTGGTTATACACCTTTAGGAGCAAGATCAAGAGAAGAATTGGCAAGATATGAACAATTCTTTAGACCAGAACTTGGAAAAACATTGATAGCTGAAGAGCCTATTACTTTGGTAATAAAAAAATATTTTATCTGGTCAACTCTCGTTAGTAGCGACTCGAAACACTTTTTGTAAGATAGCAGAGGGGTTCATTGGATCAGATAAATAATAATTACTCTTGATTCACAACTTATTTGTTAGTAAGAAATACCCAAATTAAATTTCGAAACATCGATGTTCGTTAATAATTGGAGACTCTTACCTATTATATTAATCTACCCATAAACCTCTTAATTTAATTGTTAAAATTTTATTTTTGTTATCTAATTTTAGTTAGTTTTCATCATTGCTAGAGATAATGGAAGCCTTTTACGTGATTCTTTAATGGAACAAACAGTACAATTACTAGATACATTAGCTAATGATTTTCCGCTTGGTGGACGTCCATTTAATCAATTTTGTACTCATTTTTGTCAAATGAATGAACCTATTAGACAATTTTCTGTAAATTTAATTTTTTGGACTTAAATAGAGTCTGGATGTTTAGTCTAAACTTTTATTTAGTATAAAATCCACACGAAAAGAATATACTAACAATAAGTCCCTTCCATTCACCATCCGGTGTCGATTGTAGTTACTGTTATATTTTGAATCTAAATAATATTTATATTAATCCTGGATTTTTTAAAAAATGTTTAACAATTTAGAGTAATTTTAAAAAAAAAGTTTTATCCCTTCCTATATTTCAAGTTACCCATATCTTTTAAATTTTAATTAAAAAATAATAGTTCATTATAAATAGTCTTATTTTTAGAATGGACTTTCAGTACGTAAACGTCATTTAGAAGCATTAAAGGATGGTGGTGGAGAGATAAAGGATGGAATTTATTTAAATCTTTCATTTCCATTTATGTCACTTTTTGGTCACCAAGTCGATTTAAGTCCACACTTTTTTGGTGCTGAAGTTGATAAAAATAAAGGAGAATTAAAATATCTTCGTTTGGCTCTTTTACAATTTAAAGCAGATAAACCAGAAAATGTTAACTCTTTTGATGTACTTAGCTGGGAAAGAAAAATTGTTAATTATTTACATAGGTATTTATAAATAAAAATATTTTTAATTTAAATTTAATTTGAATATTAACAACTAATCTTAATGTATGATTTTTTCGTCACCAGGGGCGTAAACTATAATGAGTTTCGACTTTATAAATTAATTCTAAGGATTTTCTTCTAAGCAGGAAAATAAGGCTCAAATTTTTGAATTCCAATTAATTTACTTTTGTAAAAATACCTAAGTTAGTTAAAAAACACTTTTTAATTAAATAAAAATTAATTTTAGTGAATATAAAGGTGATTTACGGCCTTTAGTTTTCTCGATGGGGTTTGTAGCTGATGAAGTTGTTAGAACAGGAATGACACTTTTCCCTTTTCTTTCTGTTGGTTTTGTTATTATGTGTGGATTTTCAATTGGAACTGTTGCTTTAAGTGGACTCCATTTTAGACAATTTTCTCATCAAAAAGTGCTTAAAAATAAATAAATTTATTTATTTTATTTCTGTTTAAAGGTAATAATGGCAATAATTGCTTGTTGTTGTCCATTATTTGCTTGTGCTACAGCTTTGGGCCTGTTAGTATTTTTAGAATTACTTCCGACCTTCAAAGAAAGAATTTTTGTTAATTAGGGTGTTTACTTTAAGGGCAGACCCTAGTAACCATAATCTCAGAGTTTCCGTTTTTAAATCAAATAGAATTTTTTTAATCTTTCGAGTCGAACCACTATGGCAACCTTAATCCTGGTAAATTATATAGAAGGAAATGATTTTATGACACTAAAGTTGGAGGGAGGATACTTGACAAATATTAAATATAATTTAAAAAAAATTTAATTTAAAAAGATTATTTTGGTTTGGTGTACGTTTTGGAACAATTTTGTGTGTTTCCCCATTCCTTGTTTTGGCTATTGGGGTAGATGATGCTTTTTTAATGTTGCAAAGTTGGCAAAGAATATGTTCTCTAGCAGAACAATTAAATGAGGAAGAAAAAGAAAAAAATAATAATTTAATAGAATTGGAAGAAAAATTAGAAAAATTAATTTGTAAAAGGTTGGGGCAAATGTTGGAGGATGTTGGGCCTTCTGTTACAATTACTTCTGCTACTAATTTTTTAGCTTTTTGTGTTGGTATATTTACGCCGACACCAGAAATACAACTTTTTTGTGCTGGAAATGCTTCGGCTATTTTTGTTGATTATATTTATCAAGTAAATATTAGAGAGAGTTTTTTGTTAAAAAGGAAATTTCCCCTATACTAATAGCTTCCAGGATATCGTGTAAATTTTCCCCTCATTTAAATTATCTTTCAAATATTTGAAAATTTAAAATGAAAGGATGTATACCCTCAAAATGAAAGGATGTATTTTGGAGAATCTCTTATTAAATCTAATAAACATTTAAACTTAATCTCAAAATTATTTTTTTTATTTTAGTTATTTTTATTTACTCCATTTTTGGCAATTTCTGCAAAATGGGAAATGAAAGAAAATGCTAAAAAGCGTTGTCGACATACTTTGCCAGTTCAAAGACGTTTTTTCTTAAAAATTAGTCAAAAACTTGCACAATTCTTACGGGCATATTGTCGTTGGATTTCTAGTGGATTTACTGCTACTTTAGTTGCTACAACGCTTTTAATATTTTGGGGACTTTCAGCAAAATGGGCTTCTAAAGCAATACCTAATATAACACCGAGAAAATTATTTTTGGCTGATTCTCCACTTAACGAGGCAAGAAAAAAAAAGAACATTTTTCCTAACTAAAATATTTTTGTCCATGGGGTTAAGCGAAAAATTTAAACTAAAACAGTTAAGATTGGTTAATGCTATTAATTAACCCTTTGGAAGCAACCCAACCAACCAATGACTAAACAAATCTAAAAAATTCATAAATTGAGGAGTATACTAGGAGTACCTTGTAGTGAGGTTCTAACTAGGGTTGTTGGCGACCGGTTTTAAAACCGGAATTTTTGAAATTTTTTGCCAAAAATTAACCGTTTTTAGAAAATTTTAAAAACCGAAAACCGGAAATTTATGAAAATGACTGATTTTATTTAAAATTCCCCCAAAATTAAACCGGTATTTGCCTAAAACTCAAAACCGAAAACCGGGGTTCTAAAATTTAGATTAACCGAAAACCGGGGGTAACGGTTAATAACCGGTCGCCAACAACCCTAGTTCTAACTGTATTATCCTTGAATATTATAGTAAAAAATTTAAATAAAAAAATCTAATAATTTTCATTCTTCAAAAGTGTGCAGATAATAGCTTTAAAAGATGAATATATTATGCCCAGTTACATGCCTGTCTCTATATTTATCGAAAAAGTTGGAGATCTACGAAATCATTCAAAAATGGAGAGAATTCAATCTTTAATTGAAACATTTGAAAAAGAGCCGAATAATATGGGGGCTCCTTTTACACATTTTTGGCTTAGAGATTATGAAAGATATTTGGCTAGTGAAATAGCTGAGGAAGAAAATGATGAAGAAATTGAAGAAAATAATCAAACAAAAAATCAAACTTCAAAACAACCTTCTTTTAAACATTCACAAATGTCTTCGTTTCTAGGATGGCCAGAATATCGGCATTGGAATGGATTTTTACGTTTTAACAAGAATGGACATTTGGAAAGTTTTTTTGTAATTACAGCCTTTCATGGGCCTGCTTTAGTTGAATGGAATAGTAGAGCTAATTTACTTGGGAGATGGAGACAAATAGTTGATAATTATACGGATATTGGAGCTTTTGTTTGGGTAGAAGAATCACAGTTTTTAGATCAAATTGAGACGTTAGTGCCGGCTACTGTACAATCTTCTATTGCTACTTTGTAAGTATGGACGAATTTTTTATATATCCCAAAATTATGAACCCCTCGATTTAGGATATGCCTATTTTTAAGTTTGTTGGCCATTAGGTGGGGGAAATTACTTGCAATCTCGAATTATAATGAACGATTAATTCAATCCCAAGAGGTTATCTAAAAATAAAAAATGTATTCTCCTTCTCTCGATTTTATGAACAATTATTTACATGTATTAGCCTGACTTTAAATGGATATTGTTATACTGAATTGACGACGACATCAAGAAGAGACGTCAAGATGTCGTCGTCGTGTTGACGACGACGTTAAGAAGATGTCGTCGTCGTGTTGACGACGACGTCAAGTAGATGTCGTTGTCGTGATGACGACGACGTCAAGAAGATGTCGTTGTCGTGTTGACGACGACGTCAAGAAGATGTCGTTGTCGTGATGACGACGACGTCAAGAAGATGTCGTTGTCGTGTTGACGACGACGTCAAGAAGATGTCGTTGTCGTGTTGACGACGACGTCAAGATGTCGTTGTCGTGATGACGACGACGTCAAGAAGATGTCGTTGTCGTGATGACGACGACGTCAAGAAGATGTCGTCGTTGTGTTGACGACGACGTCAAGAAGATGTCGTCGTCGTGTTGACGACGACGTTAAGAAGATGTAGTCGTCGTGTTGACAACGATGTCAAGAAGATGTCGTCGTCGTGTTGACGACGACGTCAAGTAGATGTCGTTGTCGTGATGACGACGACGTCAAGAAGATGTCGTTGTCGTGTTGACGACGACGTCAAGAAGATGTCGTTGTCGTGTTGACGACGACGTCAAGATGTCGTTGTCGTGATGACGACGACGTCAAGAAGATGTCGTTGTCGTGATGACGACGACGTCAAGAAGATGTCGTCGTTGTGTTGACGACGACGTCAAGAAGATGTCGTCGTCGTGTTGACGACGACGTCAAGAAGATGTCGTTGTCGTAATGACGACGACGTCAAGATGTCGTTGTCGTGATGACGACGACGTCAAGAAGATGTCGTTGTCGTGATGACGACGACGTCAAGAAGATGTCGTCGTCGTGTTGACGACGACGTCAAGAAGATGTCGTTGTCGTAATGACGACGACGTCAAGATGTCGTTGTCGTGATGACGACGATGTCAAGAAGATGTCGTCGTCGTGTTGACGACGACGTCAAGAAGATGTCGTTGTCGTAATGACGACGACGTCAAGATGTCGTTGTCGTGATGACGACGACGTCAAGAAGATGTCGTTGTCGTAATGACGACGACGTCAAGATGTCGTTGTCGTGATGACGACGATGTCAAGAAGATGTCGTTGTCGTAATGACGACGACGTCAAGATGTCGTTGTCGTGATGACGACGATGTCAAGAAGATGTCGTCGTCGTGTTGACGACGACGTCAAGAAGATGTCGTTGTCGTAATGACGACGACGTCAAGATGTCGTTGTCGTGATGACGACGACGTCAAGAAGATGTCGTTGTCGTGATGACGACGACGTCAAGATGTCGTTGTCGTGATGACGACGACGTCAAGAAGATGTCGTCGTTGTGTTGACGACGACGTCAAGAAGATGTCATCGTAGTGTTGCGACGATGTCAAGAAGATGTCGTCGTCGTGTTGACGACGACGTCAAGAAGATGTCGTTGTCGTGTTGACGACGACGTCAAGATGTCGTTGTCGTGATGACGACGACGTCAAGAAGATGTCGTTGTCGTGATGACGACGACGTCAAGAAGATGTCGTCGTTGTGTTGACGACGACGTCAAGAAGATGTCGTCGTAGTGTTGACGACAACGTCAAGAAGATGTCGTCGTAGTGTTGCGACGATGTCAAGAAGATGTCGTCGTAGTGTTGACGACGACGTCAAGAAGATGTCGTCGTAGTGTTGCGACGATGTCAAGAAGATGTCGTCGTCGTGTTGACGACGACGTCAAGAAGATGTCGTTGTCGTAATGACGACGACGTCAAGATGTCGTTGTCGTGATGACGACGACGTCAAGAAGATGTCGTCGTAGTGTTGACGACAACGTCAAGAAGATGTCGTCGTAGTGTTGCGACGACGTCAAGAAGATGTCGTCGTAGTGTTGCGACGATGTCAAGAAGATGTCGTCGTCGTGTTGACGACGACGTCAAGAAGTCCACTGACGGATTGTTCGGTCACGCTTTAAATTACGTGGGGAGAACCGAAGCTCTTTAACTTGTCACTGTTATTTCTTAAATACAACATAAGCATCACCAAAAATTCATTAAATTTTTAACAAAAAGGCTTTGTATGTCGATTGTATGCTCTGTTTTTATGTCAAATATATTCACTGTTGCAATTGCCACGATATGTATTGTATCAATTTGTTTGGGAGCATTTGGATTATTAGTTTTGTGGGGAATTGATTTAGATCCTATTTCAATGGCCACAACAATGTAAAATAAATTTTAAAGAAAATTTGATAAACAAATATGTATTCAATTAGAATGTCAATCGGCTTTTCTGTTGATTTCCCCGCCCATGTTACTTATCATTACTATAGATGTTCTAAATTTGATGATGGTCGAATGTTAAGTCCAGAACAAAGAGGTCCTCATTAAAAAAGAAAAATAATTTTTAAATTTAATTTTTTAAAGTTCATGCTTCATTATTAGCTATAGGATTCCCACTTTTGCAATGTGGAATGAGTACAATACTTTTTGTACTTTGTCTACTTTTTGTAGACACTTATATGAGTGAAGTAGGCTTCTCCCTTAAATTTTTCTTAAAATTCTTTAAAGGTTTTTGTCAAGTCGATGTTCCTCGTTGTCTCTTTAGGTTTAATTCACGGTTTATTTGTTGTCCCTTCCATGCTATGTGCTCTCTCAAATATTAATTTATTTTTTGAGGCACTCAAGAAGGTTAAAGGGAAAAAATTAAAAAAATTTTTTCTTAAATTAATTTTTTAGCAAATTTTTTCTCCATCCAATCACCGCCCATTCTCTGCTAATGCTAAAAGAAAAAATTCAATAAATAGCTATAAATTACAAAGAAAATCAAGCAGTAAATTGGTAATATCGGTTGTTGGACCTGGTTAAATTTAAATTATTTAAAAAATATTTTTTTAATTATTCTTATTTTTTGTTTTAAATCTCATTCAAAATTAATTTAAATAATTTTTAATAAAGAATAAAAATTTAATTTAAAAGTTTTACCAAGACACAAGAGAATATTTTAAATGTGAAATGAGAGAATAAATGTGTGCTGGTTATTTTAAAAGGGATTTGCTTAATTCAGATAATTTTTGAATTAGTTTTTTGTCCCATTCGGGATAACATTTAATTAAAGAATCCTAAAGAAAAATATCCAGCACTGAAAAAAAGTTAATTTACAACCATAGAATTGTCTAAAATAGGTGTATATCTGTTAAAAAAAATTAATCTATAATTTTACAATTTAAATTTCAGAATTTACTTCCCTTCATAAACCATTCTTTTTTTTTAATAAATTTCATCAATTTCAAAAAATTTCCATCATCACATAATTTGATTTAAAAGGTAAACATCTTTTTAACCGCGTGGCAAATGATCAACGGGTGTATCAAAACGAAATTCAGCCGGGAATAATTCTGCTGCTTTAGGCAATAAAAGGCGATAAGTTTGCCGAATTGTATCTTCAGCGACACCGGCAATTTCTCCAATTTCTAAAAAGAATTTTTTCAAAATTTATAAAAAAAATTTCAAAATAAATGGAACAAACCTTTAGCTGTTCGTTTTTCAGCACTAGCTTGTGAAGCCATATAAATAGCGGCAGCAGCAATTGAAATTGGACTTCGACTGAAAAGAGAAATTTTATTTTCTAAAAATTATTTTAAAAATTCCTACCCGGCAACCAAATCAAATTCTACCGCCTTTTTAGCAACTCTTGTAGCCGCTACTTGAACAGGATATGGCAAACTTAAATTTCCGCAAAAACGTGACTAAAAATGAAAAAATACATTTGAAAGTAAAACAAAAAAACCATAAAATCAGCACTAGTAATTAAATCCAAATTAGTTTCAAGTGTTTTGGTAATTAACCGGAAACAACGACCAATTTCTTTTTTTGAAACTTTTGAGACGGCACAAATTTCTTTAAAAATTTTTTAAAAAATCAAGAGAATTAATAAAAGTAGTTAACCTTTAAATGTACGCGGTACTCCTTCCTCGCGACAAGCAATGTACAAACAAGCCTATAAAAATGAAATTTTGTAAAAATTTGTGAATCAAACCGCAGCCTGAGCCTCGTTGCTTTTTCCACGCAATGCTTTAGACTCGAGAACTTCCTTGAAACGTTTAGCAGCTCTATCTTGAATACTTCTTGGCAAACTAATTTTTTCACTCATTTCTCTTATCAACATTAATGCTTGAGTCATTTGACGATCAGAAGAACTAATTAATTTTCGTTGTGCATTTGCCAAACTTTAAATAGAAAATAATTATTTAATAAAAAAATAATTATTATTATACGCTCTATCGCCTTCAGAACCAAAAGCAACTGCAATACTAGTTGAAAGATTAGCACCAGAAAGCAATGGATTGTCTGGAGCACCAACACGAGACTAAAAATTATTTTTTAATTACACCCATTAAGGGAAAATTGTGCTAGAAAAATTGTTGTGGGAAATTTTTCTCTTAGAAAACTTTTAAGATCGAGTCTTTGTGACTTGTGTTGAGAAATTTTGATTTTTCTTTTACTACCCCGAGTTTTATCCTCGTATCTTCCTAACATTTATTATAGCATATACTCGTCGTTTTAGTACGAGTGTTCCAACACTATTTGCAAATAATTTTCAAACTTAATTTAACAACACTTAAATTAAATGAAGTAGAGTCCCGTATTTAATTACTCAAAAAATCATTAACCCAACCTATGAAATGATTATAAAAATACTAACTAACCGGATCATTACCAGAACGTTCATCGCTGAAAGATCGCCATTCAGTACCAACATCAATTAACCTAAAACAAAATACTCTATTTGAAATATAACCTTAAAAACACCTTTCTCCCACAACCAATCCACATTGAGTGCAAATTAAATCACCTGCCCTATGGTCCTCAACTAAACGAGCATTTGGGTGCGCTGGACATCCAACCTCAGACATCTTTTAAATAATTATCCAAATAATTTAATTATTATAAAAAATCTCACTTAAAACAAATATTTAAAGATTTTAAAATCTCTAGCAAATAAAATATAAAACATTAAAAATTTAAACTATATATTAATCAAAAAATAATGTGGAACAAAATAAAAAATTATTCCTTTTTAGATTTTGTTGAAGAGTCATCTCCAGGTTCAACAAGAGGTACTTTGCTTAAATAAAAGTTTTTTTCAGAAATAACAAAATTAAATAA
Organism: Meloidogyne incognita; assembly: GCA_036172945.1. NCBI lineage: Eukaryota > Metazoa > Nematoda > Chromadorea > Rhabditida > Meloidogynidae > Meloidogyne > Meloidogyne incognita. The sequence goes on from JARQAC010000010.1 coordinate 4,612,675, forward strand.
ACCTCCTCTCCTGATATCTTTTAATCCTCTCTGATTCTTTCCTTTCTTTCATTTCTTGAAGCAAAAGAGTATGGTCTGTTGCAGACGTCTTAAATTTATTTACTTATAGCTACATTTATTAAAATAAGCAAAACCTTTCTCTTTTCGTCTAATAATGCATCTGACTTTTGTTTTACATTTTCTCTCATCTTATGAATTACTTGAACCATTTCCTTAAAAATAATTTTTATTAAAGTTAAAAATTAAAAAATACTTCGGCTTTAGCTGTACGAAATCCCCAAATATTATAGCATGCAGCACGGACGTGTTTATCTTCACCAGCTGTTAATGAATCAAGTAAAGAGCCAACGCCGAAAGTAACTTCATCAAATGTAGCTCCATCTAATCCTCCACTAAAAATAAATATTTAATTTTTAGACAAAATAATATGTAAAAAACTAACCGAACATCTCTAATAAAAGCTTGATGCTCTTTGTCATTAACATAATAATCCCTTGGAGGAAATAGAGCAGCAGCAACACAACTAACAATAAGTAAATTATTCATAAATTTAAAATAGTACATACCGTCCTTCAAAATTTAAAAAATTAAATGTAGTAGCAGCATCCTCCTAAAAACAAAAATAATTATCAGTTATCCAATATCTTTGAAGATAGTTCTGTAATTTTATAGACATAATGGATATATTATTTCTGGGAAAAAGACAAACAGCGAGGTAAACATATTAATTGCCAAGATATCCAAAAAAAAACTGGTAAAGTGAATAGAAAGGAGGACTACAAGGGCCGAAATAAATTTTAGAACAAATTTAAAAATCTCAAAAAACCAACAGAGTCCAGAATTTCAAATCCAATCCGCGCCTTAGAAATTGCTGGTCCAACATTTCTCCTAACAATGTCAATGTCAGATTTATTCCCTGCTCCAATTAGAAGGATATCCAACTAAAAATATTTATTTTTATTTAAAAGAAAAAAATAAAAAACCTTTGGTTGTAACATAAAAAATAATTCTAAAGATTCTGGTGTTATATCTGAAGGGGATAAAACACGCCAAGAAAGCGTCGTTTTAGGAAAAACTGCTATAGGGCCAAAAAGAAAGGATTTATCGACTAGACGAAAACCAACAGAACTGACAGTAGCTATTGAAGTCTAAAGAAAGAAAATTACTAATTTTAAAAAATATTAAAACCAATTGTTGAGCCTCCATATCTTTTGAAATAAGATTAACTCGAGAAGAGGCGCCAACATCACCATCACCAAAACGTCCAAGTTCGAAATGAAATCTAAAATGTTTGAAATATTTTATTCAATTATTAGGATTGCTGTGAAAAAGGTTGAGGGTCTATAAATTGGCTTGACTAATTTTGTAAATTATATTCTGGCCTTTTAGCCACCTTTCATTTATTTGTTCTACAAACAATTAACAGATCCTTAAGGTGCGAAAAAAGTGGAAGTATTAAAATGGGATATCAATCAATTTATACGCAATAAATGCGAGACATTCAGATAAAACAATAAATTTAAATAGGCATATAAGTAAATCCTCATCTAGAATATAATTAAAATTTAAATAAAACTAACTCATCCTTGTTATTCTTTACATCATCCATATCTTTTTCCCATTTCCCGTAAGTAGCATAAAATCGCGACAGTCTCCTATTTCTCAAAAGCAACGATGAAATTTTTTGTAGGCGCATTTCTTACTTGAACAAAATCTAAAAAATTAAAGAAAACAAATTAAATATCGAAGCAACTTTAGCTATAGAATAAAAAAATATAATTTTATTCAAAAAATTTATTATTCAAATAAAAATATGGCAAATCTAAAAAATATATTTTTATAAAAATAACTACAAATTTTTAATTCAAAAAATATGAATTTAGTAAAAATATGTAGGGAAATTATTTAGTGCTGACATGAGTGAACACTTTAGTTCCGGACATTAAATTATAAAAATTTTCTTATTAGGAGCTTGCTCCATCAGTAGAATTTTAACAGATAAAACAAATAATCATTGCCAGCAATAAATTCTACATGACATGGGAAAGGCACAAATTTAAGAGTAAATATTTCGTTAAAAATGCCAAAAAAATAAATTTTACAAATTAATTACAATTTAATTTGAATATAATTAAAGTAGGGTTGTCACCCATCCCCGTTTACCTGTGAGTAAATGGATCACCATTTACCCTTTTCGACATCCCTTTTTTCCTCCTCGAGGTGACAACCCTAATTTAAAGTTTGCTTACTAAAATTCTTTTTTTCTAGCCCAAGTATTAAAAATTCAATTAACCTTTAATTTGTTGTGAAAATATTTCCTTTTCATTTTCTTTTACACATTTCTGTCTTCGCTCTTCCTCCTCTTCTTCCCGTTCTAATTGTTTAAGTCTTTCAGCCAAACATTCATTAAAATGTTTGTCATGTTCAGGAGAAATAACATCTAATACTTCCTTTGCATTTTGAAAATAACGCGTATGCAAAGCAATATTGTGATAATCACCTTAAAATATTTTATTTAAAGATGAAAAATATTATTTTAATTAATTTTGTAAAAATTATCAGTAAAATTTCGCTTAAAAATATTTTTCAAAAAATTTTTTTATTAAACCGTTCATGCAATCAGAATGTGATGAACATATTCGCCATCCTTTCATTGTAAGTTCAAGAGTGTATGGCTGATCTTAAAATTTAAAATTATAAAAATATGAAAGGTTTTAGGCATAAAAAAAACCTTTGTATGTTTTTATATTTACAAAAATGAGGTCAGCAGTCCGAGGAAGAATTTCAGAGACAGAAATTTGCTTGACCTAAATTATAAAAATAAATAGAAAAATAATTTTTGAAAAATAAACATGTGTAGCCAATTCATGAACAGCAGCTAAAGCCTCCAATTCTAAAGATCCATGCATTGAAGCTACACGGCGTTGACCACGTTCCACCTCCAAATGAAGTTGTCGATTAAGAGTAGCAATATCCTCAAGTAAAATTGGGGAACTAAAAAATAATTTTCTTTTTTTAAAATAATATTTTAAGAAACCCAATGCTTCGGCACTGCCTGATCTTTTGAGACAAAGTTCCCTCTGAAGAAAGAGAATCGCCAAATGTCGTGAAATTAAGAGGCGCCCCAGTAGTTGCTGGACTATGCGCTTGACTGCGACTTGATTGGTATATTTTGGCAGCTGATTGCCATCTCTTAAATTGGAAAATTTTGATTAAAATTTTATAAAATTACGAAAATAAAATAATTCAGTCTTAACGTAACATTAGCAAAAGCTAATAATTTTAATCAATTTTAAGCCAGTAAAAAACAAAAAATTTACATGTGAATCTTGTTGGCGATATAATGGTGAAACACCCAAAGAGTCAGCCAAATAATTCGCTTCTGAGCCAGAAGTAGCTGGCGTACGTGGCGGTTGAATAAGCTGTTGTGGATTTTCGGAAGAGCCAAGCAATTGAGAATTGGCTGAACAAATACAAGAAGTATTTCCAATATTAGCAGAATTCATTAAAATAATTAATTTTTAAATTTGAAACTAAAAAAAATGTGAAATAATCTTTAATAAAGAAGCATTTCAAAAAAATATCAACAATTTCATGGCAAGTTAAACGGAAAATTTAAGCGTTTTGAAAATAGTATGTATGTTGACAGGCAGACAGTCAGCCGCTTTTTGATTCTAGATGTTAGAGTGCCATAATTTGAGTGTCATACAGAATTCGAATGTCAAGGGGAATTTTCTCTCATTAATTAAGTTCATATCTTTTTAATGACGACAAAAACTGCATTGGTAATGTAAAGAACCATTCGAAAACTACATATGTAGATGAATTGTTAAGAGCAAAGATTTGTAGTAGATGATTGTTTTTATCATTCACAAATCGTAAACAATAAATTGATGGAATGAGAAAATAAATTCTTTAAATAAATTACTAATTTTCTTTAAATGAACATAAAGCTTTAGGATTAATAATTTGCGTTGGATCGATGGGTAAAATATATTTTGGCGTTGCAGTAAATATCCAAAGTGGGAGAGCACAACAAATAAAGGCATAAAGGAAAAGGCAAGCTCTATCTAAAGACATTGCCATAAAACGCCAGTCAGCTTTTGCTTCTTCCTCCTCTTCTTCTTCATCCATTTTTTGTTGAGATAAATGTAAATAATCTGAAAGTTCACGAAGTGTTGAACGTAATAATTCTGTAGTTCCATATTCGGATATTAAAAAAGAATCGAGTCGATCTTCAAAAATTTTTTTTTATTTTTTTTTTGGAAATCCAGTTTAATTTTAACCTTCAAGAATTCTCTTTCCTTTATCTTTACTGCCTGAATTTGCTGTTAATAAAGGAGTTGAAGGTTTTTCCATTATTAATGTCGATTCCTGTGTATATTGTTGTCGATTTAAACCAACACCTAATGAGCCCCTACTTGTACTTGAATCGCTAGTTTGTAATGTTTTCTAAAAATTTTTTGTAAATAATTTTTGGGACTAATTAAATATACAGGAAAAACACGTTGTTTCAAATGTTCTCTTTGCTGTAATTCAATCTGCTGTTCAGACGTCCAAGTACCAGGTCTCTGTCGAGGTGTGCGACGTTTACGTTTTGGCTTTCGAAATTGTTTCCCCTAATTTTTAAAAGAAATATTTTTCTCAGAAGAAAAATAACCGGTCTATTCATAAGTAAAAGCCAAGGCAACCATTCTAAGAAAATTGTGCGTACCCACGGCGTCATCTAAAGAAGTTCGGTAATGTTTTTTTGAATTTTTAAATTACTTTATGAGTGCGAGGAGAACGAAAATGTACATTAATTATAAGTAAAGTAAAAATAATTGAAGAGCCAAGAATCACCATTGCAATAGAAAAAAAGGCGGCAATAATTGGAACAGAATCAGAAGTTGGTGGAGTTATATCTGCAACCTTTTTTGAAAATATTTTTTTATTTTTATTATTTTTATTAAAGTACCATTCCAAGAAAAACTGTTACAGAAAGAAGATTTGTTGTTTCTAAGTTAAGAAAATTTATTAATGGATACTATTAACACAGTAAACAAACGTAAAGTTATTTTTTCGCCACATTCCGCCGGCATAGTGAAACCTTAAAAATTTTAATTAAATTTTTTAAAAATTTTAGAAAACCCAAAACATTGGTTAGCAAAAAAAGAACACTGGGAACAATCCAATTCATTCCATAATAAATTATTTTGCGTTTAATGTGTATGTACTTTAATTAGAAAATTTAAAATATTTAAGAATACAGTCTCGAATCTCGATAAGACGCCGGAATCTCGATAAGACTCGATATCTTTTAAAAGAATTTATTTTTTAATTTTTTTTTATTTAAATTAACCAATGCTATGTTTGTGTTTGTCTTCCTCCCTTATACCCTCTCTGTCAATGCATAAATCTAAAGCATATCTTTGATGTGTCCAGGGTCCAAACTTTTTATCATTTTAAATTCGAAATATATAGTAAAGCAGATGGGCTATAGCTATTTCTCTCCTTTAACTAGTGCAAAAGGTTATTCGGCGGCTGGGAGCGAACCAGCATCTTCAGTAGACCGGACCATTACACCACGCCGCCTACTGCAGCCTTAGGAATTAAATAGCTTGCTTTACAATATATTTTTCTACCTACTTTTAATAAACACATTTGTTCGTCGAATGGAAACCTGACAAATAAAAGATTATGTACTATTTTTTATGTTAGGAACTGACCAAGTTATGTCAATTTTACATGATGATTTAATAAGTGCTGGAGGGGAATATAAAATACTGAAAAATTTTGATAATAAAATTAACTATAATTTTTATTTAACCTTCCATCATTATTAACTACAAAATTAACATCAAATCGAGCATCAAAATTCTCATCAGCACTTTACAAAAAAAGAGAAATCTTAAAGTCCCGGTTCCGTAATTAAATAAACCTATTAAAGAGAAGAACATCTGGTCTCCAAAGAGTTCCAGTAGGAAATCGAATTTCTTAAAATCAGAAAAGTAAGAGGAATACTTGTGAAATTAAAAACTTTTAATTCCCCCATATTCTCTAGGGTCCCAACGCATTTTATAATCAAACCATCGAAATTCCTCCCAAAGCACTACTGTTAAAACTTGATTCTTTTCATCCTAAATATATAAATATTCAAATTAATATCTCAATATAATATACTTACAACATCAACAATTTGTTGTAAATAAAAATGAAGGCTTACTTTAACCTAAAGAAAATATTTTTAAATATTTTATTTTTCTAAATTAACCGCTTCTGTATGGTTCTGTACTGGCCTTTCAACTTTAAAAAAATAAAACAAAAAAAATTTTTTTTAATTTACTTGGATCATAACGTTCCTTCAAATCTTGCAAAAGCCTATATTCATCATCTGAGCAATTAACAAATAAAACTTTTAATATTGACAAATTAATAATTATTAAGGCAAAACTCATAATTATTAGGTCTAAAAATTTATAATTAAAAAATAAAAATAATTATTTTTTACTGGCCAATCATTAGTTTAGTTGAATAAAGCAGCGCAAGGTGTGCTGCGTCTTCCTGCGCGCTCTTGCCTTTCTATCATTACAAAATATTTAATCAGCTTACATCTACAAAATTAAAAACATGTCATTAGACAAGGGGAAACAAAAAAATAAAGCTTTATGGGGGGGGGGGGGGTTAAAAATTTTATTTGTCTAAAAAATATTTCATAAAACAAGTTTCTAAATTACAAAAAAATTTTTAAGTGTTATACGAAGCATTTTAAATCAGGCTGAAAATTGATTCTTTAGATTTTCAGATATCTTACCAAGTTTCCCCAATAATTCAGTTTTTCAGTTATCTATTCTATTCCACATTTTAAATGTCTCATTAAGAGATATGTACATTATTGAAATAAAATATTTATTTTTATCACGCTAATAAAAAAATAACGTCAATCAAGTGTAAATTTTTAAAAACGATAATTAATAATTGATAATCATGTCTGTTTTTATTTATTTCAAATGAAAATTTAAATATGAAATACAGGTGGAAATTAATATGTAATGAAATAGTTATTATTATCCATTAAAATATTTATATAATTCTATATATAAGAAATTAACGTCATAAAAATAATAAAAATAATTTGAGCAGATAGAGGTATTTAATGTTATTTTTTTTAATAAAAAATTAATTTTTTAAGGACAAAATCTAAAATTGATGGAAAATTATAAGGATTAGAAATTATATATACTATTTTGAATAAAAAAATATGAAGAGAAATGTTTAAAAACGGAATTTATATGTGATAATATTAATTAAATTTTCTAGAATGGATTTAGAGTTCTTTTAGAAAATTTAATTAACCATAAATCTTTGTTCTTGGGTCTTAATTCAATTTTTGAAGGGATTATGACGAATTGCAGGAAGTGATTTAATAAATACAATTCAATTCCGTTTTCAAATTTTACATAGATTTACTATTTAATAGTAAGTACATACACACATTTTATGCAACTGGGAGAAAATTAGGGAAACAAAATTTGGGTTGGGTAAAATTAGAATTAAATAACCAATTTTAAAAATCAAAACAAAATTTTCTAAAAATTAAATCTGTAACTTCATTTCAATTTAAAGATGTCCAAAGCATTTTAAATTTTTCTGGCGAACCTATTTTTATTTAAAAAAATTTATTTGTTTAAAAAATATTCTCACAATGTTGATTAATTGAGGGAAATTTTTGTCAGTAAAGTGCTCTGTTTGTGGGCTTTGTACAATTGCTTCTAATGTTTCCTCATTTACTGCTATGGCATCTTTTTTTGTTGGCTAGGAAAAAAGGAGGGAATAAACTTATTTTTAGAAGAGAATCTCTAAGTTATCCCAATGTGATTATCAGAGTTATCGAGAATAAAATCAAAATATCGAGAGATCAGGATAAATCGAGACCAAAATGGAGAGGATAAACTAGAGATTCGAATATTTAAATAAACTCACAATAACAGAAACAGAGTAGATTTTGAAGCCTAGAGCTTCTGCCAATTTTGCTTCTTTACCTGGATCCTATATTTAATTGATATTTTTAAAAATAATCTTTTCAAACTTACAGGTCCTTTATTTTGCCATCCATCAGTGAAAATAATCATTATTTTATTTGCAAGCCCGGGTCTCCCCCCTTTATGAACGTCTGCTTGTTTTGCACCTTCATGAATGCCTTGACCTAAATTGAAAAATAAAAATAATTCTCAATTTAACACTTCATACCAACAGAAGTAAGTCCACCAATATATTGAACATCATGTATTGCCTTTATTACCTAAAGATCTTTTAATTTTAGTTTAGAAATTTTTCAAAAATCTACCTGCTCCCCAGTTTTGTATTGTTTCAAATCAAAATGAGTATGTGTTTTGCCAGGACTACTGAAAGTTACAAGAGCAACACGTGTATGTCTGGGAGAAACATAAAGTTGAGAGACTAGTTGTTCTCCAAGACGAATATAGTCTTTATAGACAGGCTCTGTAGTTGTAGAAAAGTCAAAAACCTTTGAAGAAAAAAATTTTTCTAGCCAACATTTAGAAGGAATAAACTTACAAGAACCAAATCTTGTTCACATCCCGTAAATGGATTTGTTGTTGTAGTAGTCGTTGTTGTTGTAGTTGTTGTTGTTGTGGATGTTGTAGTAGTTGTTTTACACTTTTCCTGTGCTTCTCGTAGTAATTTCCTCGTAACAGCCTCAGCCTGTGTTCTGCCACTTTGCATAATAACATGGTATTTTTGTCCGGCAATATCAAGTAATTCTTGTCTAAAATAAATTTTTTAAAGCTTTTTTGGATATTTTAATATTTATTTAAGGGTTTTCTTCTAAAAAAATAAAACAAAAAAATAAAGAAATAAATCAATTGCTTTTTGTTTCAATTTTGGGTAACAAAAGATTTGCGCAGAAATGATTGTTTAACGTGCAATAGCATTTTTAAGTTTTTTGTTCTATTGTCTAATAATTTAAAAGTTTTCCTATCACTTTCATGCAAAATATGAATGTTCTTGAAATAAATTAAAAATAACTAAACACAAAAAGAAAACTTGAAAACATTAACAAACTACAACAAAACCTCTCAAAACATTAACAACAAACAAAGCCTTAGAAAATGTCCTCCAGTTAATTAAAAATATTTGAACTCTCAGACAAGTTTACCAACTTTTTGACTACAAACAAAACATTAACAACCTAAAACTTAAGACACCAATACGTTTATAGCTATTGTTTTGAGCAACGCTAACTTGTTTTATTTATTTCCCCAAATTTTATTTTTATCGGCAAATGATTAATTGACATTTCCAACGAGGAACATTTAGCGGGTTCCCTTTTTTTGATTTTTTTACTTTTTTTTATTACACAAATATATTATTTTCGTTGAATTTTTAATTTTAATTCTTAATTTTTTACTATTTTAAAAGTTTTATTTTTCTTTAAATTGACTAAAAAATTAATTAACTTTTAATTTATGGGCGGTAATAATTTTTTTTAATTTTGAGAACTTGAAATTAATTGGCTTTGAAAAAAAGGCCAATTAAAAATAAAGAAAGAACAAAGGAAATAAAAGCTCTTTAGTAGCGACCATGAAATAATACAAGGAATTTCCCAGGGTCGATACTCGATATCAATAAAACTAATTGTAATTATTAATTAACCCTAGTTGTAATCCCCATTAAGCGATTAGAATTATTATCTCAATATGTATATAAACTCACTTATTTGCCAAATGGGGATCACCAGTAGCGGCAGCAAATACCCAAGTATTTGGAATTCGTTGCAATTGTTGTGATGGCTCTTTTGGGTCAACAGCACTTCTTCCATCTGTTACAACCATAACTAATGTTGGAATTGTTTTATTTCTAGTTTCCATTAATTTAACAGCAAGTTTCATTGCTTCATATGTATTTGTTGTTCCTCCAATTGGTCTGATATCTTTTACTATTTTTTTAAATTCCTAAAAAATAATTATTAAATATTTTTGAGAAAAAATATTTTTATTTTACTTCATTATTCTTTGCAAAATTCCATGGGTAAATTTCTCTCCTGTAATGGTTGCCTGAGTAAGTAATCATAGAAACCTGAAACATAATGGATAATAAAATTTAGAAAAATACAAAAATGGCAAAATAAAGATTATTAAAGTCAAAAAAAAAGAAAAATAGAAGGAAAGATAAAAAATCAAAAATATGTAGAAATTTGAAAAATAATAATTCTCAGAATATTCCTTTAAAAATAATTTTCAAAAATAAATTTTATTTAACGCACACTGTGTGCATGTGGTCCAATATTTAGTTCTTCAGATGCTGCCAATACGAAGTCCCTACTTCGATTAAATCCACCCAGAACAGAGTCTGATCGATCCAAAATAATCATTACATTTAGATAACAGCTAACAGGGAAGATCGTATCTCCTCTTGGCAATTGCTGGGCATTTACTGTTGTTTTTGTACCAAATATGAGAAAAGATAGGAGAATGGCGAGGAGAAGGGGAGGGGCCTAAAAAGAATTTTATCTTAATAGGATTAAGTATTTGTTAAAATTAAAAGGATCAAATAATGTTAATTATTAGGGACTGTCGGATTTGAGTTAAAAGTCATATAACTTAGGACAAATTGGAACTTGGAGCAAGATAAGAAGGACTTGAATGAGGAAAAATCCTTATAAGGAAAAATAATTATAAGCAAGATAATAAGGATTTGTTGATCTCAGACTCGTGGATCAAAAAATTAAGATTTAGGTCGATATCAAGAGAATGATCTTTGAATATCAACTAAAGTGAAGAAATGAATCAAGTTTTTTAAATCTATTTTACATAAATTAAATTATTAATTATAATTTAAAAATAAAATTAAAAATTTAAACCAACAGATTTCATGCTGTGCTTGTATAAAATCATCGATATACATCGGATCATTGTTGTCATAAAAGCGGAACAATTAAGTGGTTAACCGCAAAATGTTTTACCCACTTTTTTCTTACTCACAAAAAATAATTTTTTAATAAGGAAATAATGAAGACTATAATATTAAACTAATAAAAAGTGAAATATATGCTTATAATTGTAATATTTTAAGAAAAAGTAATGGCAAAAATAAAAAGAAACCATAAAATAAAATTTAGGTCGGAACGGGGGGAATTGGCCCTTATATGAAAAGAGAGAGACAGAAAATAAGAAGAAGAAGAAGATGATACTCTTTTTGTTGATTGGCGCCAGTCAATCGGGTCGAATAATCGAGACCAAATAAAATGATCACCACAGCTGTTGTTGTGTGAAAAAGAGCCTCAAGCAATTGAGGAAAAAAGAGAACCGTTTGTTTGAAGGAAACCGCTAATCAAAAAAAAAGGAAGAAGGAAAAGATTGGTAGGTTGCGCAAGAAAAGTGCAGTGATGGCCAGGTAAAAGTGTAAAAATAGGGAAACGTTTTGACTAAATATTACTCTCGTTTTCCAGCTGATACAAAGATATAAAAGTGAAATTATATTTATTTTAATAAATAATGTTGCTCTAAAAGAAAATTATGGTCCCAAAAAATAAATATAGAAATTTTACGTAAATAAAAATAAAAATAATTATTATTTGGATACGGAAAAGTTGAAAAATGTGAAAATAAAAAAGCCTTTAAAAAATTATGAAGAGTAGGTAAAAAATAATAAATTTTGGAAGAAAACGTGAGAGAATAATTAATAATTAAATAGAAAAATATTTAAAACTAAAAATGTCTGTCATTTAACAAAAGAAAAGGAACGGTGATTTTGATTGTTTTTGTGTTTTATAAAAATATAAAGCAAATCAAAAAGAAAAATCAGCGTTTAGAAGCGAGGACACGAAAGACAAGGTGGTCGACCTCAATTATTTATTTTTATTGTTTTTTATTTTTATTTATTTTCTCCTACTATATTTTCCTTAAAGCCATTAAAAATGCGCATAAACATTTTTAAAAGACCTGTTGTTGTTGTAATTATTTAAATCTTATTTTGTTTTATTTCTTCATTTATTTACTTAATTGATATTTTTTACTTAATTTCAAAATTTAATTACACACTTACAAGTTTATTAATTATTACAAACTTGGAAATAAACAAAACGATAGGTTACAATCATTTCCTAAAACATGTTTAATAATTTAATAGAACTTAAGCTTTAAAATTTGAGTAAAAATAAACTTATTAATTTCAAGTTTACAATTTCCAAGTTTTGAAAACTTTAAATATTACAAACTTAAAAATACAATATAAATTAAACTTATTCAAGTTTGAACTTATTATTCGAACTTATTATGAAAACTTATTCAAGTTACTTATTCAAGTTTGTAATATTTAAAGTTTAATTAAAAATTAAAATAAATTCAAGTTTTCAAGTTTGTAAACTTAAGTTTTAATTATATAACAAACTCGAAAAAATAAACTTTAAGAGTTTTCCAAATTTAGTATATTTATGAGGAAAAAATATATCAACCTAATCAAGTTTTCTGTCCCTTTTTATTTGACTATTTTAAGTTCAAATAATTAAAGGGCGGAATACTTTTAAAACAGATCAATTTTCACATTAAAAAGTTTAAAAAATTTAAATTATTTGGCGAACACATGATTTAATTGGAATTTATTTTATATATTTTTAAATATTGTCATTTAAATTATTAAATTAAAAACGCCTTTTCTTCCTTTTTAATTTTAAAATTCTTTGAAATTTAAATTTGAGGGAATTATTGTAATAATGTGGATATTCTCGCCCTTTTTGGGAATTTAAAAAAAATAAAAGAATTTAACCTTGAATATTTTTAGATGACCATGAAAATACCTACTTATTTTTTTCCAGAAGATTTTTATTTATTTTATCAGTCAATAAAATCTTTTGTTTTATTTTTTTAGTACTTAATATTGATTGTTATATTAATTTTAGTAATTGATTTTGATTTGTGGATTTTTATAAAAAATGTTTTCTTACAACAAGAATAATTCTATATTTATCAATTTATTAATGGACTATTTAAAATTGAAGGAAAAATAAAATGTTTTATATTATCACAGTATAAATCACAAAATTGTTTAAAAATATTTTGTCAAAACTCTAAGTCATATTTTTAAAAACGTCCAAAAAAGGAGGAAGGGAAGAACAAAAATATTATAGCGGCTAGATTCTAAAGAGATTTCTAAAATTCGTTAAATTTTTAAAGACATAAGGTAGAGTATGACGTATCCTCTTAAAAATCAGTTATGTTATTTTGTAATGTTTATCTCTTCACCATTTCCAAATAAAGACATAGCATTGTTTAATAATTTACCAATTTCAGTGGATAATTCTCTGTTTAATTTCCAAGCAAGTTCCCCATCTTTAGCAAGTTGATGTAATTGAGAGAAATCGCTTAGATCAACAGCCCAGAGAAATACTTGAAAATACTAGGTAATTTAAAAAATTAAGGAGGAACGGGGAGGTGGAGGGTATTGGAATGATTTGTTAATATCTATTAAATTAGGATTATTCATTTTGACGAATAATTATTTCCAACTATCATAAAAATTCTTATCTCAGTCCATGCATTGTCTGTATCCTGAGGCCATTCTGGCCATAAATTCTCTAACATTACTCCTCCAGACAAAAGATTTTCTCCACTAATGACAGCTATAGGTCCATCTCTTTGACCTGGCAAGAGATTAGTTTTACAACTAATTGTGTGTATATCCGGATCGGGAAGTCCAAGTTGTAGAAGTAGCTGGGCAAGGAATTCGTCAACTATTTGAGGACCAGGAGAAAGTGCCCAACGTGATGGAAGTCGACCAGAAGGCATTTGAACGAGTACCTTAGAAAAAAATAATTTATAATAACTAGGGCTAGGATTTTAGGCAAAATGCCTGTTTTTTTCCTAGATAGGCTTGATGCTGAAACGTTTAAATCAGGTGTTATTTTACCGAAATCTTCTTTCTAACTAATTTTATCAGTGCCTATAATTGCCTATTTTAACCTTTTCTGGCATAATGCCCTATTTTGCCTTTTTTCAGCCTATTTTGCATATTTTTGCTAAAATTTATGCATATTTGGGCATTTTTTGAGAAATTTGTTGTCTAAAAATTATTTTTTCGGTAAAAAATATAATTTTTCCAAAAAAATTTTCTTAAAAATTATATTTTTTCTAAAAAAAAATTAATTTTTCGAAAAAAAATTTGAAAAAATTTTTTTGTCAAAAAATTTTTCCTTAAAAATTTATCCAAATTATTTCCGAAAATAAAATAATTAATTTAAATTGATTTCTGTGTAGTTCTGATCATAGAAATTAATTTATTTAGCATTTTATTGCTTAGATTCGACTTTTTTGATAAAATTTAGTCAATTTAAATCAGAAAATCTCGAAAAAATCCTGCCTATTTTGCCTTTTTTTTCGGATTTTAGTGCCTATTTTGGCAGTTTTTTAGTGCCTATATAGGCGCCTATTTTGAACTTTTTAGTGCCTAAAAATCCTAGCCCTAATAATAACACAAAATATTCTTAGATGTTTTGGCCTATATCCCCATTCGGAAAATATAATAAAAATAATTAGAATAGGTAACTTAGAAGTAAATATAGAGCGGGTTATTAAAAATAAAATAAAACTAAACATTAATTAGGTTAATGTCATTTGAATTGGCACTAAAACTTGAATTGTTACTTGAATTGTCATCATTAATATCACAACGTTGAAAAAGCGCGTAAAGAAACAAACGATTAGGCCCAAAACGTGGGAAATTGCCACGACCAGCAATACCACAACGTCCTGATGGATTTAAAAGTAACCCATTTCCATTTAACATAATTCCATCATTTAATATATTTTCAGATTTTCCTTTATCAATTAAAGATAAAAATTGGAAAAGTCTTTTTTGTCTCCATTGACAGCCAATATCTAAAAGATTTTGAACTGAAGCATCCTGAGCATGTTTTTGTAAGTCTATAGGAAGCTGGTCAATTGGCAGAGAAAAACTGTTTGGACGGTAATGAGGTAAAAGTCGAAGCCAATTTCGAAGAGATGGATTGACCTAAAAAATAAAAATGAAATCTCTAAGAGAGCTGGATAAACAAGGATTTAATATGTAATGAACCTTGTTGGAATTAGTGAGATATGAGATAGGACTAAGGGATTATTTTTGAATTTACTTTTAATCTTGATGTATCTTTAATATATTCCCATCTTGATTCCTTTTCTGTTTCCAATCGTTGGGTAAAAACACTAAAATCGAGTAGAAGACTTGTTTTATCTACTTCTGTTTTTTGCTTAATTTCCTCAATTTTATTCTCTTTATTTAATTCATTCAATAAATTAATAGCTAAATCACGCCAAAATCCACCACTTGAACGATAACGAAAACTTTGTACCTTAAATATTAAAATTTATTTTATAAATATTTATAAATAAACTGAAGGGTTTTTGTAAACAGTACAATATTTTCTTTTGCCAAAATTTTGTGAAGTATTCACATCATTATTATTTTTTAATCCATTTTGTGGATAACATGAAAAATTACCAGAAGCACCAAATTTGCAACAAGCTAGAATAGCAAGGAAAATAGGAGTTAATGGAGGTGGCAAACATGGGCGTAAACTTAATAAACAAAGAATAATCATCATTTTGTTTTTATTAGAAAATATCTCATAATTTTTAGATCTGAAAGAATTCTAACTGAATCTATGATTTTTCCTTTTCAAAAAATTTAGGAATAAAATATTTAATAATTCTTTTTTTACCTAAAACTAATTATTAAAGAATATCTCTGATTCATCCAAATATCTTCAACTTTATTTTTGTCTAATTTAAATAAAGCACTAATTAAGATTGCTAAAAGTAAAGGCCAACAAAATAAATTTAAAAGGACAAAAAATTCAATCAAAGAAAATTTGGCAAGCCAATGTTGGGAAGGACAGCGTGGATTGGCATATCCACCTAAGGCTTGGCAATAAGGTCTATTTTCGGGAAGCAATTGGCGTTGGCATTCAGTGGATTGATGGAAAATATCTTTAAGATAAATCTTTATATTTATATAATTAATAGAAAAGTTATAAATTTTTGAAGTGATTGGAATTTTTCCTTTATATTTTATTAAAATATAAAGGAAAAAGCGGAGAATCGGCAAGAAATTCCTTAATTTATATGTGCGTTCGAAGCTTATTGCTACTTCCTTGGGTTTGAAAAAAATCGCACTCTATAATCAAAAGTTCTTAAATCAATGGGTACCCCTTAATGACAAGTCTAATTTTAAAAAAGTACCATCATAAAAGTACATAAAAATTGGACTCGACTGAGTAAAGACAAACCTAACATATATTTGGTATTTTTGTTTAATCAATAATTCCAGGTACCGTTTAAACTTTTATCAATTTCCCCATTAAATAAACATACTCAAATCTGTCGTAAAAAATTGTTTAAAAGTCCAAACAAAAGTTTCTCCCATAATAACAGGTTGCGCACTAAGATCAGGAAACAAAACAGATTTTAAAACAATTGTAGAAACAATTATAAATAATAAACAAAACATCAAAAACGGCAACAAAATTTTCCAAAACATTAAATTAATTTTAATAAATAATTGCCCAATTAATTTAAATAAAGGTAAATAAATATATAAACTTCTAGTAAATTCAAATAACATAAATAATGACCAAAATATTTTTAATTCATAAGCTAATGAAGAGAAAGACGAAGAATTATTTTTTCTTCCAATTGATGAAGTAATTAATAAACGAATAATTAAAAGTAATAAAAGAAATGTTGAAGTTATAATTATATCAATTAATATATTTAATCTTTTGCCATTCCAATTTATTTGTTGAGACCAACAAACATAAACCTAAATTAAAAGAAATTTCCAGGACTCAAGACCGGACCAAAAAATCCTAGAATTTTTTCCAATCCAAGAATTGGAGATCCAGGACCCCGAATATCTAAGAAAAAATCCAGAAAATCAAAAAAATCCCATCTTAAATAGGTTTAATAAATATGTAGTAATAAATATTTAAAAAATCACTTTTGTAAATATTCCCTTAAAATACATATTACAATATATTTTAATAATTCAAAAATGAATATCCAACATTTAAGAGGCGTCCTACAATTTAAATCCTAAATTAAGAATCCAGAATAATCAAACTACTAACTTTCAACTAAAAATTTATTGGTTAACGTATATTTGATAGTAGATCAAACCATTCTACCATATTTTACTCTGTTTAATTATCCGATCATTATCATTAGATCAATTAAATATTTACTATCCTACCCAAGCTTTTAAAAATTTTAGGTAATTAATAAATTATTTACCCAAATAGAGTCAATAACCCAGCATAAAGCCCATAGCCAAATAAATTGTTCAATCCATCCAGATAAAAAACATCCCGGCTGGGCAACAGCCCAACAAAGAAAAACCAAATAAATTAAACGAAACACTAAAGATAACCAATATTTAACTATTGGTGTTGAATAAAATAAAAATAAAGTTTTTGGAGTATTAATAATTGAAGGTAAAAATAAAGAAGAAATTTGTGGAGAAAGTAATCGAAAATTGGAAGTAGTTCCATCAATTCCTCCAGCACCCCCAGCAGAATTAGAACCAAGTAATAAACGACTTGAACGACTTTGTCTAAAAATAATTTGTGTGTTTTGGGTTAAAATTGACGTTGGAGACTGACTGATTTTGAATCTAATTAATTAGCTATATTTGCTTTTAAAGGTTTAATGGTAACTGAAGAATATCTGGAAAACTAATATACCAAGCCTAATTTTTTAATTTCACCTTCTACTCCGTTCAGAGAGGCTTCCACTTCCACCACCATCACAAAACATGAGAGAACGTCTATCTGGACTAGGTCGTCGACTTCCTAAACCATCACCAGGCTTTTGACGTTGTCCTGTAGAAGGTAATTCATTTCGAGGTTTTCTAATCTCTATTGAACGGAGTTGTGATGCTGAAGGCAGAAACGAGTCAGTTACTGTACTGTTGTCATTTGTGCTTATCTGACAAGTTTAAAATTAAAGATAAAGGGAATTAATTTTTTAATTTAAAAAAATGTAAAACTATAAAAGCCCAAAAACATATCCCGAATAACTAAATCAAAGCCTAATCAATCGCTGCCAAAGAGAAGTGTTTCCGGTCGACAACTAAAAAGAAGCGGAAGCTATCAACAATGGATCTGATTGCCTATTTGATCTTTGCTATTCTCTGTTCCGTTGCTGGATATGTAAGTTTTATATTTTTTCTCAAAATTTTTTCAAAAAAATCTGTCAATTTTTTCCAGTTCGCGGGCAGCTACATGCGCAAATTGCAAAAGAAGAGTGCGGCGAAGAAGTCCAAGACAAAGGCGGGCAAATCGCAATCGGCGGAGACGGCACACAGTGGAAAGAAGAGAAGATAGAGAAGGGAAGGATGGAACTAATAAATAAATATGGCAATTCAAGGAATATTAGGGAAATAATTTCTGGATTCTTTTGTGCCTTGTAAATATATCTAATATTTGTAAATATATATAATTTGTTGTTATTTTCCCTATGTTTATTGTAATCTTGTATTGTGTTGAATAAATAAAATGCTTTGCTAGAGAATGAAATATTTTTGTTTAAAGATTAAAGGTAATTCTGATTTCCTTTCTGAACGTGTAAAAGTTAAGAAAAAGGGGTAATTCTTTTTGTAAACCAAAATAGGCACCTAACTATAATTGTTAGAGATTAGCGCGATTTATTAGAGAGGTTTTGAGTATGAATTTAATTTCACAATTTCTTGAAGATTTAAAAATTGGTCTGAATCAAATTTTAAAAATAAATAATTTAGCCAAAAATCTCTTCTTTTACCTGATTTATTTGATCATTCTCATCAATTCCCTCAGTTCCAATATTTACAGTATCAACAGGAATTAAAACTCCAGGACTAGATCTTCGATCTTCTCCTTCCCTTCCACTAATAACTCCACCAAATTGAGCACTTCTGATTGAGTGAATACTGTTAGCAGAAGATGAACGAACATTTCTTGGATGACGGCCATCTTCTAATAAAGCAACTGTCGGGCTTATTAAAAGTTTATTTGCCGAAGATAATTTTTGTGAAGTACTTTCCTTTAAAAATTTTTAAATTCTAAAAGATCCTTATTTTACTTGATTGATTGGCCGAATCCAAAAAATTGACGGAAAAACAAATAAAGAACTTAATAAAATTTTAACCCAATCGGGAATTATATAACGATTGTAAATTGTTTGTATTTGTATTTGGCCATAAAGAAATTGTTGAATCCAATGTTGGCAACATTCGTGTGAAATAAAAACTTTGGCATTTGTCTAAAAAATATTAAACAATTACATTATTAATTTAAAAACTGGTGTAAGCCTTTTAAAAAAATACTAAGAAAATAGAAAAATAAAATTTTAACAAGCATAAAATACTCGAAAATTTGGAGGATAAGATTGTAATTGGGAAAAAATTATTTCTCAAAATTACATATTTGAAGGAATGTTAATTTTAATAGATTATTAGTCTCATAAGAAGATTGAAACATAAAAAATTTTAGTACTTGATTGAAAATTACATGTCTTCAAAAACAATGTTAGAGAGCACAGAGTAAGTTACTCTACTCATACCAATGACTTTGACTTTTAGATATATGGAAGTTGGGTCCATTAGAGTCTCGAACTCTAATATTCCACAAGAGAATAAATTAAAGTATTTTTTAAACTCACTTCAAAAGCCAGTTGAATCAACGTCAATCTTCTGTAAACTGAAGGTAAAGGTCTGCATAAAGCATTATAAGCTTTATTTTGATTTTTAGAATAAGCACAATCAATTAATTTAACAGCAAAATTAATTAATTTAAAAGAAAGTTTTTTCAATTTATTTTTATATAAAATCCATTGATTACATTTTTTTGCCAATTCTTTTGAAATTTTTGATAAAATTAGAGACAGAGCTATAGGCTCGTTAGAAAAAGAACAAAAAATTAAAACATCTTCTGTTTGAAGTAAAAATAAAGACCAAAAAGTAAATATTCTGAAAGGAATTTCTGTGTCTTTTAAAAGTTGTTGTTGTTGTTGTTGTTGGAATTTTGTTGTTGATAAATTATTTTGTTGAGAAATTTTAAATAATTCTGATGGAAAAACATTATTACAAAGACCACCAGATAATCCTGTCTAAAATTATTTATCATTCCAAAATTAGAAATTTTTATTTAAAAAATCACCAATAGATTATTAAATTTAGAAGCAATATTCTCATCA
The DNA here is from genome assembly GCA_036172945.1 of Meloidogyne incognita. Classification (NCBI taxonomy): domain Eukaryota; kingdom Metazoa; phylum Nematoda; class Chromadorea; order Rhabditida; family Meloidogynidae; genus Meloidogyne; species Meloidogyne incognita. The sequence goes on from JARQAC010000010.1 coordinate 4,632,894, forward strand.
ATATGAGTCAGTTGTTCCAAATTTTGTAAACCGAGTAATTGGCCAAGGACGATAGTATTGAAGAAATGCTAAATTATTGGAAATTTTAAATGAATTTAACCCCGATTATATCTCCGGTTATCTCTGGTTAGAAGGGCATTCCTAGAGACCGACTGCTTAGTGATACTATAATCTATGTGTATTTCGAAGGTATTCTGTGAAAACTTCGTTTGGGCATCAAATGAGTGCTCCTAAATCTCTATTACTTATTTTTTCAAAATTCAATTAAAATTTTTACCCTTTCTTCTGCTTCGACTGCCCATTTAATTAAAAATTCCGAATTAACAGGTAAAGGAATATTTTGTTTTAATAAAGAAGACAAAACATTTACTCTTTCCTTTTCAGGTAAATTTAAAACAACAAAAAGAAATGAAGAAAATTGTTTTTCTGTAAAATGTCCTTCCAAACAAATAAAATTTAAAGGACGAGAAACTCCCAATTTACACGATAATTCTAAAGGGCTAGCCCATTCATTTACATCTGCTGCACTTCTTATAAGTAAATCTAAGGCCTAAAAAAGACTTAAAATTAAAACAATTTTCTTAATTTTTTTTAAGTAGGTACTTCCTCTCCAATTTTATCTAAATTGTTGGCAGGCAGAAAAGCAAGCAATGAATGTTCTGATGTAGATATAGTTAATAAAAGTTGTAATACATATTTTTTAGCTTCTACAAAATAAAAAGAAAATTTTTAAAAATATTTAGAAATTTGACGAGTCGATTAACTAAAAATGGAAATAAAAACATAAAATGGCATTTGAATCAATATTAAAATTTTTACTATTAATCACCATTCCAAATTATAAAATAAAAATTAGGGAAACCTATAATTTCACTTTCCACATAACGCCCAGCAGTAGCTAAAGCTACCATACGTAATTCTCTTTCCAGCCAAAATTCAAAAACATTGTGTTCAAAAACGGCACTTTGAAAGAGAGAAAAGGCTGATTTTAGAACAACACATAATTCGCTTATATCCTTAATAAAAATATCTTTTTATCAGAAAAAATAAAAGAAAAGATAGGGTTGATTTTACATAAACATAGTTTCCGATTATCTCGGCCTTAAGGGGCTGTGTTGTGATAAGAAAAGAAGAATGGGATAAGATTGCAGGAGAGAAGGAAGATAAGATTACTTGAACAACAAGTGAAGGCACACCACATTGTGCATAAATAACCAATTCCAATAAAGAAGATAAAGTAACTCCACAGAAAACAACTAAATTTAACGGCTTTTTTTCATTTGAAAGTGAAGAGGAAAGTAAAATAGTAGCTGGTGAATTTTGGGTAGAAATTGGTGTTTGTGAATGTGAAAAAGAACCAGAAATTGATGTTCTTTCTTCTGGTACTCCAATTAATAGGGCTTTAAAAGTAAAGAAAAATTTTGAAAAATTTTTCTTATTATTATAAATATTACCTGGAGGAGGTATTGCAAGTTTAATAGCAGCACATGCACGAAATAACATCATATTTCTCTCTGTGGGATTATTTTTGCCCCAAACAAGATATAAAGTATTTAATCGAGCATCAACCATATGAGGAGGTTCTTTTCTTGTTATTAGTGGAAAGTTTGGATCTTTTGTTGAGATATTGTGCTAAAAAAGATGTAATACTATTTGGGTGGAAATTATCTAGGGTTATCGGTTCGGAGCTGAATCAAGGAAATGAGGGGTTTTCGGTTCCGTTCCGGTAATCCGAAGATTTCCCCATAATTATTTAAATATAAAAGAATATGTTTTCCCTTAAATAACAAATAAAATATTTACAATATCAGCAGAATTAATCCCAATCATTAAAGTCTCTTCAGGGTTGTCTCTATGTAAAAGAGCTGAACGAAGTGCTTTAGAAGCAGCATAAGCTAATGGATCAGAATGTTCTCCACTTGTAATTACCCAAAGACTACAACGTCCAAAAAGCTTACCAAGACCGTTAATAAGCCTCTCAGAGTTCTAATGAATTTAAAATATTTTTTAATAATTTTAAAATCGAAAAACTTCAAAACTAAAAGAATTTCCTGTTCCAACAAGTGAAAGTATTAATTCTGGAACTCCATGGTCTAGAGAGTCGGCGGAAGCAGCAAGTCGGCTTTAATGGCAATTAAAAAGGGATTTTTTATTTTTTAGAAAACACCTATAAATATGTTTAACAGCTTGGGGAATCTGAGAAGGAGTTGGAATATAAATTGCTGGACAATGCTGAATAACACCTTCCAAAGAAGTATTACCGCCATTCCATTCAGTATCAACAAAAATACTAACTGTATTAGTGTGAAGAAACTCGGTAGAATTTTGTTGGTTTCCATGAGGTAAAGATGTTGGTGGAATTGTGTAAAATTCCTCATCCATTTTTAAACTTTTTAAAGCCTGAAAGCTAGCATATAAACTTATCATGAAATTATTTTAATTGAATGGTCGACATTCTATTTTTGAATACCACAAAAAAGGGCCATTTAGATGGTAGGCCATTTAATTAAAATAAATACTGTATATATTGTAGATGAGTAAAAAACGGTTTAAGGGTAATCTAATTTTAAATAACGTTTTCCTGTATATCAATTGTTTAATAAGAGTTAGATCGCCTATCGAGAGCTAACGATAACAAAAATACTATAAAAATTTATCTAATTATGAGTAAAGAATAACTAGCAACAGATCGAATTGTATAATTTAAATGAATGATTAATAAATTAGTATTTTGAAATAATTTTGTTATTTAATAATTAGGTAATAATGTAATACATCCATAAAGAGATACATATTTTGGGTGTAATAATAATTATTAACGGAATAAAAGTAAAAAGTGGGTTTGCTCTAATTGACTTAAATAAAACAAAATGAAGTGTTAAAGTTAATTCAATTAGAGATTTAATTGATCAAATTATCGCAGATACTAAAAATTGAAAACAATCGGAATTATTTATTCGCAAAAATAGTGAATAAATATAGAGAATCAATAATTTTAAAAAAATTAAATTTTAACAAAAAAATGAACTAAATAAAAATATTTGTCCAAGTTACATATTGTCACCGTCTGATTTTCGCCTGATAGACAAAAACCTTCTTTCAAATTACTTTCCTATACTAAAATTTTGAAATAATACCATGTTCATTAGTGACTAGCACCGGACCGGGTCCGACCGGATTTTTCCAAAGTCCGGGCTCAAATCCGGTCCGGAATAACGAAGTCCGGGTCCGACAAAACCGATTTTGCCGGTCACTAATGTTCATTTTTTAATTTAAAATTTTATGAACAGTAAAATAAAGAGAGAAAAAATCCACGTAACAAAAAGTCCACAAAATACTGTATTTATTTTCGGCTCTCTAACTGACTCAATTATTAACCTCCAACTTTTCTTCTCTAACCACACTATTTTCAATTAGCCTTATTCATTTTAGTTTGCCTTAGGGTTTTTTATGATTTTTTTAAATATTTTTTTAATAATTTAGATTTTTATTACAAATGAGCAATAGTAATTTACAAGATGGTCATGAAAGACTTTTATTTGAATATTTTATTGTGGCAGGATTAAATGACAAAGAAAATTGTGATGAATTTCCGGCTCATTCCTCTGATGGAAAATTAAATAATGGAGAAGCAAAGGCTCCAATAACAGATATTTGTGTTGTAATTTCAAGTGCAGGAGAGACGGTTTGTTTTATTTTTATAAAAAATAATTTTTGAATTTTGGACGAAAATTCGATTTTTAAATTTAGTTAATCGAAAATTTTCGTCTTCATTTTTGGATATTTTTTCCATTTGACACTTATAAAATGACCAGTAACTCCGCATTTTTAATCTCAAATCATTACTTAACCTTGATATTTTTCGATTTTAAAATTTTCAGACACCTGTAGACTTTGAAAGAATAGAAACAACACCTTCAGGCTATTTGGCTAATTTAAATCACGGGTCTATACGTTCTACAGCTTGTTTTGTTTGTTTTAAACGCGGATATCATAAACCGCCTCTTATTGACCTTGGAATTCTTGATGAAAGTAGAGGGGAAAAGCCTTGTAGTGTTAGTTGTTTTTAATTTTGTTTTTTTATAAAATGTTATTTGTTGAATATATTTTTTGAAAATTACCTATCCAAATATTGTCAGGACTTAAGCTCCGTCCCATTGAATGAAGTATCATAGTTGAGAGGTTTGAGAGAACTGAAAAATACATTTGGGGTTTTTATTAGCTTTCGATTTCTGGTGAATTTTATTTCCCCGCTTTTGAGCATAGCTTAATTTTATGTGCATTATTTATTTAATTTTTTTATTTTATAGGATGCAACTGTAATTGAAAAAACTCCTTATGGTCTTTCGGCAAATATTAGCAATAGCAATTCTCAAAGCCTTTATTTTACATTTAGACGTGCTAAACCAGATGCTCCTCCACATCAACTTGTCATTACAGATATTTGTGTTATTTTAGAAAACAAAAATGAGCAGCCTCCCCATACTTATTACAAAATTCCAAAAAATCTGAATAGAGTTTGGTTTTTTTTATTTTTTAAAAATTCCATCATTTTCGCAGAGTATGCTTGGTTCGGAAGTCTATATTTGTTTTAAAAAATCCCAGATGATGTGCAAACGTTTAGCTTATAGTGCTAGTGTTTTGGATTGTTTTCCACCTCTCAAAAGTGATGAAGACTCAATTCTTGTTCAAAATGTTCCAAAATTTTTTCTTCCGATGGGCGCTTCAATTGTTAGTTATTTTTTGTTGGATTTAAAAAATTCTAAAATTTTTTTTTAAAGGAAGCATGGCCTGAAAGTTGTGTTGGTTCCGAAAAGAATTCTAGTTCCCGGACATTTAGCACTTGTGTTTTTACAGATGAGGTATTTAAACTTTATGATCTTTAAAATTTCCTCCTTATTTTAAGGCATATAATAAATATTATGGCGCATCTGTAACATTTTTTGAACCATACACAAATACTTTAACCGACGAACAATTAGAAAAATTTGATCTTGGAGATGGCTTTAGAAAATTTCCAAAATCCATAGAATCTTCTACTACGTCAATTCCAAACTCTGTGGATAAGAAAGTTGATGAAGAGGGTGCTGCTACAAATCAAGAAAATTACCTCTTTTATTGTAATAAAGCAATTTGTATTGTTTCTCGTTATCCATTCTTTGAGCCATTCCGACGCTTTCTCTTCTTTCTTTTAAATTCTGTAACTGTTGGAAAATCAAAAGTTCCTATTGAGCGATATATTTCGCATTTGGTAGGTCTATTTTGATTATTTTTAATTGGGGTTTCTAGAAAGTAAAATTAAAGAAATTTTTTTATATCATATACGGAATTCATTTTACATTAGGAAAACCATTACTGGGTTAACGTTATTTAAAAATGCTTTTTTCGGGATTGCCTTTTTAATTTTTGTAAAGAATATCAGACAATTTTTTAAGTTATTTTCTCCTTAAATTGTTTTTTAAGATGTATGAAGTTCCATTCCCTTCGCCATCTCGTCCACGAATTTTAATGGAACTTGGAAACGACATGATAGATTTAAAGAGTAGTGACGACAGCCAAATCCCTCTCACTGGTGCTGATTTTTTTGAAACACTAAAGTGCCTTGGAACAGAAAATTTGCTTTATGCTATGCTTCTAACACTTTTAGAACAAAAAGTAATTTAAATTTTGGTATTTATTTCAATTTCTTTTTTAAAGATTTTGGTTCATTCTTTACGTCCTTGGCTTTTGGCATCTGTGACGGAAACTTTTTGTGCAATGATTTTTCCCTTTTCTTGGCATTTACCTTATATTCCACAATGCCCTTTAGAAGTTGCTGATATTTTTCACGCTCCACTTTCTTTTATGGCAGGAGTTGATTCGAGGTTTTCTTCTGAAATAATTTTTTAATAAAAGTAATATTGTTTTTAGATATTTTGACTTGAAAGAAGACCCTCCTTCTGACGTTACTTGTTTTGATTTGGACACTGCCACAGTAAGCAAATCAAGTGTTAGAAAATTTTATAAACTGGATATGTTGCCTAAAAAGCCTCTAAAAAGACTTCGTAATGTTTTGGATGAAATTTTTATCAAAACTACTATTGAAAATGCTTCCTCTAGAACTGAAAAAGACAACGAAAAGTTATATTTACAAAAAATTCAGTCAGAAACAGCAATTCGTGAAGCGTTTCTAAAGTATTCTTAATTTTGTGTATTTTAATTGTTTTTATAAAAATATTTAAGATTTGTTTGTTCTTTGATGGATGGCTATTTGGATTATCTTCGTCCACTTTTAAGCTCTCCAAAAAGTGAAGAAGAATTGGACATAAATCGTTTATTTGATTGGAATCTTTTTCTTCATTCTCGTGACAAACACTCTTCTTTATTTTATCAAAAATTTCGAGAAACAACTTGCTTTATTCGGTTTATTGAAGAACGTTCTGGTGCTTTGTCCGAAAGAGGAGAAGTTGGAAATGGTTCTGTTGATAGAAGCATCTATTATATATTTTTTGATGATTGTATTTCAAAAATTAATACAGGTTTTTTTAGATTTTTTAATTAAAATATTCTCTTGGTTATTTGCTTTAGTTGTTGACTTTTTAGATTTAATTAGGATATATTTAATTGTAAGATTAATTTTACTTAAATTTTAATACTTTCCTTGATCTTTTTAATATTTATTCTTTTGTTATACAAGAATTGCAAAATGCTGTGAGCAGTAAAGACAGAGCATCAGCTAAAGAGCGTGTAAACAATATGCGTTTACTTGATGCTGATTCAATCCGTGCTAATCGAACTGTGGTTATCCAGGCACCACAAATGCTCAATCCAGAATTTAAAGATACAACTTTTACTTTCATTTCTTTTCCTCAACGTTTTTGCGATAAGCTTTTTGAACGTGACTTTATACGAAATGCAGCTGCATCTCGTCCACCTCAACATTATCTTCACTCTAGTACAAAATTAGGTTTATTTATGGATTGAAAATTAATTTTCTAATTTAAATAATTTAGGCAATAAAAATATTGTTTTGCGGACTCGCCAAGAAATTAGAAAATCGATGTCAGATACATCAATCCTTTATCATCAAAATATAATGTATTGGCCTCGTTCTGTCCTTTTCTTTGCTTATTCAATTTGGTTTATGCAACTTCCATCAATGTTGGCTTTGGCTAGGAGTAAAAAGAAAATGTTGATTCTTGGATTACGAGTTTGTTCTTTTTTATTTTTTAGGAGTAATTTAGTCCATCGGGAGTTTTACCTATAATTATATTAGGAGTATTTGCACGTTTCGATTCCAGTTTTATTTTAAATTCAAAAACTTTTAGTTACTATTTTGCAGGTTATTTCTAGAATGGAGCAGTTAATGTTGCCTATTCATGATCAAATATGTTACAGAGTGCTAATGCAACTTTGTGGTGATTATGATCATCCTGAATTAGCTGTTTATATTTTGCGAAAAATGCTTCGAATAGGGATTGTTCCAAATGCTGTTACATATAAAGTTTACCATCAGGCATTGATAAAAGTAAAATTTGGGATGGTTCTCAATAAATTAATTCTGACAAGTTTAGGGTAATTGGCCTTCTGAAAAGAGAATTTGTGCAATTAATGCTTGGAGAAGACTTCGTTTATGTTTAGAAGTTTGTATTAGATTTAAACAATTTCTGCCACAGTTTGATACATCTTCTGAATTTGTGGAACACGAGGCATCACCAAAAAATACTTCTGATGAACTGGTGAATAATGCAGAAGATCAAGAAAGTATTGTTAAAGAAACTGGTAAAGAGCAAATCATTTTTCATTTAATTAACGCTAATTTAGGTATTATTAACGATGAGATTGAAGTAAATGAACTTAAAGACCCCTCAATTATTCAAAATCATCAAGAAAACAATTCTAACAACGTCGATGGCTACTTTGACCCTTTAGGCGCAGAAGTTCTTAATAAAAAACGCACAGAAACAAATTCAGTCTCTAATCAACTCAAAAACACGCCTTTAATGGAAAAAGCTCAATCTCGTCTAAAGAAATCACCAAATGGCAAAAATGCAATTATTAAAGTTAAAAATACTTCCTTTATTAGCCCAAGTCGGGAAAAATTTATGAAAGAACATTCTGCTTCCCCTTTTGCTTTAGAAGACGAAGGACAGTCATTTGCAGACAAAATGTCTTTAAATAGCGAAAAAAAGAAAAGAAGATCATTACGACTAGGAGGATCTTGGTTTAAAAATTTTGCTTCAAATTCACCAATTCTCAATTCTTTAATGAATAGAAGCCACACAACTGGTAAAAAAAATTATTCTTCTAATTAAAATTTTTTTAAAAATTTTTAGAAAATCTTGAAAAAATGAGCAAAGATGGCGGTAGTAGTATGAATTCAGATACTGCATCTGCATCGACTTCTGCTTTGAGTGTAACTCCAAATTTGTTTACTTTGGCTAATAAAATGAGAAAGAAAGCATTGAGAAGTAATTTTTATGAAAATTGATTGAAAATTCTAAAATTTTTTTTTTCAGCCTATAATGAAGTTTTGGGACCAGCGACAGAATTACTCGAACGTTCAGGAATTAATCCTGCTAGAATACTCAATGAGGCAAAATTAAATCTCAGTAAATCTTATCAAAATCCTGATCAATCACTTCTTTCTACAATTTCCTCGTCTAATAATAATTTAATGGAAACAGGCGGGGACTTTTTCTTTGTATGAAGATTATGTTTTGGTTGTTAAAAAATTTTTTATTTTAAGCGTTGTACAAGAAATGCTAAGGATCTTATCTCAATTAGTTATTGGATGCAAGAAGTTATACCTGATGATAATACAGAACTCAAAAATGTCTGGTTAAGAAAAAAGGAAGATGATGAGTCTTTTTTACCTGAAGATTTTCTTGGTAATTTTTTAAAATTTAAGCAATCAAATAAAAGTATTTTTAGATGTTTTTATTTGTTCTTCCTCAATTTGTTCAAATTGTGAACAAGCTGTTTACGACGATGAACTTACTCTTGGTTGGTGTGTTGATGATGCTAATTTAAACAGTATTTGCCCTAATTGCCAGCATAATTTCTTACCTTCACTTAAAATTTGTATAAGAGTAAGAGAACTACAACAAATACCTATTGACCAACAACAAAGCCCTAACTCGACAGGAACTTCATCTTTTTCTGTTACTAATACTTCTGGAAAGGTGACTGAATTAAAAAATATTGTATAGAATTATTTGTGCATATAAGGGGGTGTTGGGTTGGGGTTCGAGTACGTAACCCTATCCCTATATGATAATGAAAGTTAAATTAAGAAAACCAACCCAATCAATTACTGATTTTACTAATCTACCTGTTTTTTCTCTATTGTTTTCCCCTTGTTTCTCTCTTTTCTCGATCAATTTCATATATCCAACCCCCATCAATTACTGATTTACTAGTTTTTTCTAACTTTTAGATAGTCCAAGCCTTTACTGTTCCTTATGTCAATCCATTGGTATTACGACGTGAATTGGAAACACTTTTGATTGAAGATGGTCTTTCAATTCTTGGAAGGCCGTCAATGCGCATTTCCCATCCAATTATCTTTTGGAATATGTTCTATTATTGCCGTCGTCTTGAACTTCCAACACATTTACTTACTTGGGTATCTCCAGCTGTTGTCATTCATTGTGTGCAGAATATGCTGAGACTACCTTCACAAGAAGAGGAGGATACAGTGCAGAAAAATTAAAATCTGGTGGGAGCTCTTTAAATTTATTCTTTTTTAAATTAAAAAAATATTAAATAAAATGTATAATTTAAAATAAAATAATAAATTTAATTTCATAAAAAAATTTAATTTTTTTGCGTGAAGATCGTTTATGCAATTGTTCCTTTAATTGTTTTTTTTTCTCCCAAATTTCTTATTTGACAATCAAAGGAATTTTTTATTTTACCCATTTAAGATAACGAGATACACATAACGAGATATATACTTCTTTAAAATAATTTCTTAATCTTGTTGTCATGGTAATCTTTCCGCCTACGTTTTTTCTTCTTTCTCTAACGGTCTCCCCGACCCATACCCACATATCTAGCAATATTTCTCTATCAAGAATTGTTCTATTTCCATATTTTTTCGTCTTTACCATATAAAGAAAGGACGTATTTATGGGCGCAATGGCTACGTGTTATTACTTTTCGTTTTTTATTAAGCCTTTTATAGAGAAAACCCTCAATAACTCAGGTAATGCGCCAAGCCTTTCAAGTACACACAATGCATTATTTTCTTTGCTTAATTAGTTAATTTCCATGGTTTCCTTTTTGTTTATAATTTTGAATTTTCTGCCATATCATTAACAATTAACTTTTTTCTCTTCACTTCTTTCACGCAAACAGATTTGTTAAATTTAAGATTGGCATTGTTAAAAACTTTCTTTCCTTTTCTTAAAACATTGTGACAAAATTAAAAAGACCATGCCAACAAATATGAGGAACTAAACTTTAATTTCCCAACAAAGCCTATTATTTTCCTCATAATCCGTCTACCTTTGTTATGTTTTTATATTACATCTGGCTAATATTTTATCATATTTATTATCCAATTATGAACAAATAATTTTTTATTAATTTTTCTTTTAGAAATTTTACAGAATTCTTAAAAAATTAAATGGACACCGACAAAACACGGGCACTTTTTGCCCCACTTATTCAGCGACCAGTATTAACTGATCAATTACTTAACAGACCACCATTTAAATTTCTTCATGACATCGTATCAGAAGTTATTAAATCAACAGGTTATTCGGACGGACTTTTTACAGTCGACGAACTTGATTCTACTAAAGCTTCATCATCACGTGATAGTAAAATTGCTTTTCTTCAAAAACTTATTGATTTACTTAATATTAATGGTGAATTAGATGATTTGAAGCCTGCTAAAATTGTTGCTGGAAAAGAACCAGAATTAACAAATATTTTACTTCAATCATTAGCTATCGAAGCTGCAGCATATAAACAACAACAAAAGGAGAAAAAGACAACAACTAAATCAAAATCCAGCAAATCTTCATCTAAAGAAAAGGCAGAAAAAAGCAAGGAAAGAGATAGCTCCAAATCCCGAAGCAAAACTACCTCGAAACTGAAAACTAAAGATGAAAAAGAAGAGAAAGTTAAGGTTCCAGAAGAGTCTTCAAAAGTTAAAAAAGCGAAAAATGAAGAACAAGTAATCCTTGAGACTAAAAGCAGAAGTAAGGAGAAGAAAAGTTCTACTTCTAAAGAAAAGACATCAAAGGATTCTACATTGAAAGAAAATAAAGAAAGGAAAAAGAAGCGGTCTGATTCAATTTCTAAATCTGGAACAAAAGTTTCTACAAATGAAGTGACTGCTTCAGCTTCTCCCATTTTATCTACTCAACAACAAATATCTCAACCTCATACAGAGTTGTTCTACAATTCTAGTCTTCCTAATACTGGAAGAACCCCACCAGGAAGAGAGTCAAGCGGTGGAACTTCTAAAGGAGGAGATGATTCAGGAATTGCAGAGGAAACAGGAGCGGAAAGTGAAAGGCACGATCTTTCAGAAAGATCTATTTTGGCAAAAAATAGGTTATTTCTAATTCTAAATCATTAAAGATATCTTTTGAATTTTAGTCGTCCTGAATTTATTGAAGTTACTGATTCAACACCTGATTTGCCTCCACCTCAGCCTTTTAGACCTGGCACAGCAATTGGACGACCCCAAACAGCGATAGGTAGACCAGGAACAGCAGTAGCGCGTCCAGCACCTCCAAAGCCAAAGAAAAATATTATTGCTACAAATTTAAATGAAGAAGAGTCTTCAATACAAGCTGAAAATAAAATGTTAAATTTAATTTTGGATGAAAAGAAGGAAGAAACAAAAAATGAAGATTATTGGTGGAATGGTGAATTAGTTGAAGAAGAGGATGAGCAGCATTTTATGTTAAATTCTACTGGTGCAAATATCAACAAGTTGGCAGAGAGTAGTGAAGAACATGGAGTTCTTGTAAATAAAATTATTGAGAACACGAGAGAATTGGAGAAAGATCAAATTAAGGTTCTTAACTATTTAATAAGACATTTCATTGAATGAAATTTGTTTTCAATGATCTGTCTTTTATTTTTCATTGAAAAAAATTAATTTCTAAAGGTTGACGATACATTTATGGAAGGAGATTCTCTTGATATGCACGAACAAATACGAATCCGTGCTGAAATTGAAACAACACAAAAATCACTTCAAAAAATGACTCAATATGTCCAACCATTAGTTAGGACATTAGAATTTGTTGTCGACGATTTCGATTCAATGTTGCGTGAATTGGAAGAGACAAGAAAACAAATTTTAATTTTGGAAAGAAAATTAGCAGAGCAATCAGTTAATGCAGATTCTGAGACAACAAAATTAAATATTGCAATCTCAACAATTGATAACGACATTGAACAAGTTAAAGAACAAATTGCTGGATCAACAGCAATTATTTTGAGGAATGAAAATAAACTATCAGAATTACTTTCAGTTCCTCATAAATAATTTTCTTCTCTCATTTCCTCCCCTTTCTCTTTCATTTCTATTAAATTTTCTAAATAGAAATTTTAAAATATCCCAAAAATTTTCTCTCAATTTGCCTTAATTTTTCTGCATATACGATCTTCCCCTCTAATATTATATTTAATATATTCCGTGATATTAAAATTTTGTTTAAATTATTTTTCATCGTTAAAGATGATTAAAATATATATCAAATTGTTTTAGAAAATTTGTATAGATAAAATTTTTTAAAAATATTTTAATTAACTTTTTAGCATGCTGCTTCATTGCCATATATAACTTATCAACACTTTCTCTACAAATACTTTGGACTATCCGTGTTTGTTTAAGAAGTTTTTGTTAGTAAATATATATTTAATGATTCTTAAATTTTTTGACAAAAAATATCAAGTCTTGTACATCGATAATATTATCCCACATTTTTAATTCAGTACAATTTTTGGTAACTTGTGATTATTTAGATATATTTTTACATTTAAAGCATTACTGATTTTAATTTTTCGTTAAATATACATATTTTGATATTACCTAAATTCCTTTTAAGTTTTACGCTTTTCCGAAACAATTTTTAGAATAGTGCGATTTAACTTTACCCTATATTCATTCTAACTAAGGTTCGAATTTAACATTTACTTTTTATGTTTATTTATTTTTCTGACGTCACAATTAAAAAATAAGCGAGATTAATATAAATTGTTATTCATATATTGTTATAAATTTAACGTTTTAATTAAGAATTACCTTTATCCTACAAAATTGACATTTCATATACATAATTGTTAATAAAAATTAAAAATGAACATTAAAATCAGTAATGTTTATTTATACTTTTAACTAGGGTTGGGGTTTTCGAGTCGGCCCGACGTTCGAGTCATTTTTTCGGGCCTCATTTATGTATATAGGACCGGGCCCCAACCCTACTTTTAACAAAAATATTCAAAATTGGCATTAATTTCCTCAATTTCTTTTTGCATTTATAAAAGCTTTGCCTCTTTTTTCGGGTCTGCTTTGTTTAATGGATGGGATTTTTATTATGTTTAACATCAAATTTGTAAACACTTCCAAGGGAAATCATTTAATTGAAAATTTTTTAAGTTCTGCTTCTCAATTCTTTTTGATGGTCTACAACGGCACGGCGAATAAATTTGGAATTCTTTAAAATTTTTTAAATCCCATCCATTTAAATTGCCATTTGAATTTACTCAGTAATTCTAAAAAATACTCTAAAAATTATTTTCCCTTTAAAATGACTTTTTTTAATTCGGTCTCATTTCTCCATTTTATTGTAAAGGCTATAAAATTTTTTAATAAAAAATATAGGTATATATTCAAATATTTTCTTAAAATGTTTCGATTATTTTTATTTTTCTTAAAAAATCATTTCAATAAGAATTATATAAGAAATGTCACTTACCTCAACAAATTCTTCATCAAATTTTTCATCGCGAGGTGTTCGTTTAAGAAATGAATTTTTAACGCTGGAATATGTCAATAATAAACCACTTTTTAAGTCAATACGTAAAGCGGTGGGTCTTTAAAAATTATTCTTAAAATGATTTTAAGTTGAATGAATGTGCTTGCACTAGTGGTCGTAAAAAATTCGTACTCGTACCTTTATACGAATACGAAAAAAATATGCTGCGTACAAGTACGAGCAAAATTCTCATTTCCAAGCTGGTAGTGAGACACCTCGAGAGGTCTCTCTAGCAATTATAATTCTATAATAGTTTACTCTGAAATTTATTTAGGTTGGAAAAATTTAATTTTTTAGACTTCATATTCATACAAAATGGGAATCCAAAGAAGAGATGGACATTTTCTCAATATTGAAGAAACTTTATATTTATCAGAAATTGGTGCTGCAATTGTTGTTGATCAAAAAGGGAAACAATTAACAATTCCTCAATTATATAAAATTTTGGGGAATTTACGTGTTTCTTTATTAAAGTTTTTAAATTAAAAAAATTATTTTTTTATAAATTTATTTTTAAAGATATACAGTTTTTACTCAATTAATTAGAGCTGGTTATGTTGTTAAAATACCCAAGAAAAATCAAGAAAATAATAACCAGTCTTCATTTGGATATTCTGTTAAAATGAGAACTTTCCAATTTCCCAAAGAATTAATGGATCAGGTGAAGGAATTAAAAAATAATTTTTAAATTTCTTCTTTTAGTTTCCCCATGTTTATTCAACCACCAAACTTCCATCAGGCCCTTTTTCTTTACGTCTTCATCTTCCACAAATAAATACTCAATCTGGAATAACTCATTTATTTATATCTGATATAGAAAGTGAACATATTAAAATTTTAGATTTAAATACAAAAATGGCAGAAAAAATAAAAAAAGTAAAAAAAAAAAGAAAGAAAATAATTATTTAAATTCCCTTTATTTTTAAAGTCAGAATTTCAATTAATTTCAAATATTCGACGCTTTGACAGAGAACCTTGGGAATGTTTAAGGCCCAGATACTGGCCTAATTTAAATTGTTTAAGTTCTTGTGAAAATTGGAAAACTTATCAAATAAGAAGGGAAGCAATAATTTCAAATAGAAGAGGAAATAAAAGAGGGAGAATGAGAGAAGATGAGGAGGGAAATAATAGGTGAAAATAAATTTAAAAAATAATTGAAAAAATATTTTTTAGAGAGCCTGGCTACGATTATGAATTGTTTAGTAAAGGTGCTACTAACAGAGCAATCTACAGAGTTTTGGTTATTGAGTAAGGAGGAAATTTTTTGGTTTTATTAGAAAAAATTAAAAAAAAAGAAATTTTGATTTTTTGAAATTTCGAGAAGTTGGCATTTTATTATTTTGGATTTTTAAAATTTTTAAAATTAATTTTAAAATATCAACAAAAAATATATTTATCACAAATTTAGTGACCGTTTTCCATCTGGCCATCCAAACTTTGCTGAACTTCAATATTTAACTGAATCACCAAATTATTCAAATAATGAAGAACAAAAAATAAATAATTTTGTTAATTATTTACCACCTCTTCTAGTTGCTAGTGGTTCTCCAAATTGTTTAAGATTTATACAAGTAAAAATAATTTTGAAAATATTTAAAAATTAATTTTCTAGGTTCAAAAGGGAGATCCTTTAAATATTTGTTTGCCTCAAAATGATTTTACAGAATTTAATAATTTATTATAAATTTAATTTAAATTGTTTCTCGATTTTTCTTTTTACAATCGGACCTCACTCATTTAAATACAATTCTGCCTTAAAAGATTACCTACAAGTGAGGTTCAACTCTATTTTTTCACTTATGCTGATAAATTAATAAATACTCGAGAACTAAATATTTAAGAGAATTAAATAATGGGCAAAATTACGAGGGAAAATCAAAATATGTAGGGTCAAAAATGGAAATATAAAAAATTTTTTTCTTTGTTTTATTTTCTTCTCGGGAGAGAGAAGTACCAATACATATTGTATTTATTAGTGATCAGACTGAGATGAGATCTTGAACATTAACCTTCGAGTTTTTTCGAGATTTCGATTCTCGTACGCCTCTCACAGTCCAAGTATGTAAAATACACAAATAAATCAACATAAAAAATAAATTTAAAAATTTGTTTCTTTTTTAAAATTTCTAAGTTATTAAAATCTATTTTTGTTGCATTTCTTTAAAAAAACTTTCACAATTTTTTGCAATCTTTCAACTTAACCACAAAAATATTTTTAAATTCTTTTTTAAATATTTTTATTTCCCAGAAAGAAATTGGATCGATCTAATCTCCTAATTTACACACTGTTTGGAACATATATTCTTTTAAGTATCAAAAACCTCGATAAAATGTTGGGGAGAGAGTAGGCGGTTAAATAAATATATTTTAATTGCCAGCTGTTTCTTTTTAAAGTCAAAGAGGAAAAATAGAAAAAAAATAAGAAAAGAATGTTATGCCCTAAATATATCGGATATTCACACTTGCCCGAAGGGGATATTTGGCAATATAAAAGAAGAGAACTTGAAATAATAGAAAAAAGAAGAATTCTCGTTCGTGCGTAAATTGAAAGCAAAAAATTAAAAAAACTTTTTTTTGAATGGCCCAACTGTTTTTACTATTTTCCGTCCGCAATGGAATTGATCTCCTCACTGTGAGGGATGGGGGCGGATAAAGCTAACTAATAGATTTTATTGTTGTTTGTCTTAACTTTGTTTCTCTGACGGCTGACTTTAAATATTTGGGGGGAAAATAAAGAGTTAGTTAAGGTTATTTGGGCGTTGAAATGTTGGGCATTTTTATGAGTTGCAAATAATTATATTATTACCAATGCTCCATTTTCTAATAACCGATGCCTCGTATGGTTGGAGTAAAGGAATGAAAGTTTGGAAAAATTTGAAAA
Organism: Meloidogyne incognita; assembly: GCA_036172945.1. Taxonomy (NCBI): domain Eukaryota; kingdom Metazoa; phylum Nematoda; class Chromadorea; order Rhabditida; family Meloidogynidae; genus Meloidogyne; species Meloidogyne incognita. Next base: position 4,649,763 of record JARQAC010000010.1, read on the forward strand.
AAAAGATCAGTGGAAAAATGGGTATATTTTGGAGAAAAATTCGCTTCACCTACATACTCTTAAATACGATATTAATTTCAAATTTTAGATTTAATAAATATCGTATTTCTTGAAATATATGGGCTATATTTCTCAACTCATCCAGAATAGGGTTCTAATTGAGCGTGGGCTTCTATTTCAAAAATACGGTATTTATATTCAAAAAACAAAAAAATATAAAACAACCAAAAAATCCTAAAATTAAATGGATCTAATGTTTTTGTTAGAATATCAAAATAAAAACTTTTACTACTTAACGGCCCAGCGCCCAAATATCCTCACCACGAGATATTCTTGATCTCTCTTCCGGATTTGAGGAAAGCTTTTGAGGTTTTTTAAGATGGACATGAGAAAAAGAATTTACAGAGTTTTCCTCTCATTGATCTAGAATCGAGAAAAGAAAAGGGAGAAAAAAATTATTTTTTGAGGACAGCCGAAGAAAAAAATTTTGTGTTGAGGAGTGTGTGTGTGTTATAAAACATTTGTGAGATAAAAAAACAAGCAAAACTAAAATAGAGAAAAACAAAAAAAAGTAAAAAGCATTTTCTAGTATTTTAGCAAAAAGAATTAAAAAATGAGAGGAATGGATCAGAAAGAGGAACAACCTTTCTTTGCCTATTTTCTCTTCAAAAACAAAATTATTGCTTTTCTTCCCTATTTTCATGGCCAAAGGGAAAAAAAGAGAGTTATAATTTCTTTTTATTTTTTAGTTTAATCCAACCGGAAATTAATTCGCAAAAATTAATTTAAAAAAATATTTTTAAAAATATCAAATAGAGATTTGTTAATATTGAATTTCCCTTTGATCAGAAATTTTTTTTATTTTAAATAGATCATTTATATTTTAAATGATTTTCTGAAGATCTTTATTGAAATTAAATTTTTAAAATAATTAAAAAAATTATTTTTAATTATTTATTTAAAACCTCAGAAATTTATTTCTGATTAAAGTAAGGTTCTTCTTTTACCTTTATTCACATATGTACCTCTTTTATGCCCTCATTCTGCAACTATTTTTCATTAATATATTTTTGAAATAATTAAATACTAGTAATCATATCCTTGTTTATTTCGTAATCTAAAAGAATATATATTTTTACTTAAGAAACTCTGATAGTAACCAGAAACAGCTGATTCTTAAACTATTTTTTGTCTAAAAACTAAAAAATCATTACTAGTTTTCTTTATGTAAATATATAAACTCTAATATTTTTAAAAATACAAACAAAAAATATCGTTTTTTGGCTCTATCTCTTCGAAAAAATTTTGAAATGTTTCAAGTACCGTTAATACATGTCAATTTATTGAAGGAACACATTTTCTTTAAATTTAAAAACTATCTACTTAATAACCTTAAAATTTACAAATATTTTTTTATAATTATTTTACAGAATTATTGTTTATTTAAATTAATTTTTAGTTAAATTTAAATCAAAATAAATTAATTATTATTTTCCGACTATTTTAGAATTTTTAAAAATTATTAAAAATTAAAAATAACCTTTCTTTCTTTTTTGTTTTACATATGTTAATTTTAATTTTCTTTTAAATAATTTATTTTTAAAATTCCTCCAAATGTTCTTTAATCTTATTTAAATCATTTTATCTTTTTAGAGACAAAGGCATCTCTTTTAATTAACATAAATTAATTATTTTTTATTAACAGGAGAGCCAAGAAATTATTTAAAAAAGAGCCAAATAAATAAAAGAGAAGAGCCAAAAAATATTAAAGAAAAATGCCGGGAGCACCCCGTTTTACCCAAAAACCGTCAATTCAACAGACGGCTTCTGGAGATTTATTAATGGAATGCCTTTTAGAGGCAGACCCTCCACCCGATGTTAAATGGCAACATGCTGGTACAGCAATAAATGCTTCTAATAGAGTTAAACTAACTTTGAATAAAGTTAGTGGAAATCTGTACAAGGCTAATTTAGTTATAAAAGTATGTTAATTTCTATTTTTATCCTGCCCGAAATTTCATTAAAAATCTTTTTTTAGGAGCCCAGCGCCTCGGACGGTGGCGCCTATAAATGTACAGCAAGCAATCAATTTGGCGAATCAAATGCCAATATTAATTTAAATTTTGCTGGCGGAGAAGAGCCTGGATCGGCAGAAAAGACCGCTAGGGGACCTACTTTTGTTGGAAAGCCTAGAATCATGCCCAGGGACGGGGGCGCTTTGATTCTAATGGAATGTAAAGTGAAAAGTTTAACAAGGCCTCAGGTGGAATTTTGAGTTATTTAATAATTTTGAATTAAATAGGCGAAGTGGAGCAAGGACGGTGTTCCTCTTCAAATGGGTGGCTTATATCAAGATGTTTTTGCTGATTTGGGTGATGGAACTTTTCTTTGCCAATTAGAAATCCGAGTAATATTTTTATATTAAAAGATCGCTAGACACATAGATAAGCTTAAATTACGTTAATCCTGCTAGATAAATGCTCAAATATTTGAATCATATAATATGCCCTACAAATATCATTAGGTGATTATTTGTGTTTTATATCTCTACCTGATAGGTAGGGAAAGTATTAATAGTAGTAATTATTGATGAAAGAATTTAGAATTAATTGCTGTAAAATTTTTAAAAATTTCAGAGGCCAACAGCTAACGATGCTGGACAGTATCGTTGTAATATCAAAAATGACCAAGGGGAAACCAATGCTAACCTAAAATTGGATTTTCAACAAGAAGAAGCCCCTTCAGATTCTGGTTCTCGTCGCTCAAAAACTCCATCTCGTCCAGGCACTCCTTCTTCCAAAAAACATAGAGAAGGAACTCCTGGTGAAAAAAGAGAGCGAAGACATAAATCGAAATCTAGAGAAGGATCACCTAAAAAACATATTCGCTCAAGAACAGCTACACCAACACAAGAAGCTGAAGGAGGGTTAAAACCCCCTGGGGCAGATACAAGTCGAGAACCTACACGTAAATTTAAAATAATTTATTTAAACGTGCTTGTTAGAACTTAAAAATAAATATTTTTAATCTAAATATTCCGGTTTGAAAAAAAAACAAAATTTATTAATAAAATTTGTAAACTGTGAATAAGTATTTTCGTTTATATAAATTTCTTGATTAATTATTTAAATTAATCAAATAATTATTTAAAATTAAATTTTGTTTTTCAGCGAAGAAAAGTCGTAAAGCGTTAGAAAGTGCTGATAAAGACGGCCTTCCACCAGCACCTAAAGAACGGACTAGAAGAAGCCGTAGTCGAAGCAAAACACCTGCTCGCCAAGGACCGGAAGGACATAAACGTGCGCCTGTTGTTGTTGAACCGCTCAAATCACAGGTGAAAATATTAAAACAATAGGGGACTTAATAAGGTTAAACAATTAACTAAGAATTAGAAAACACAAGTATTTTTAATATTTTGAATCTTTATCTCTTTAAATATTAATTATAATAATTAAATATTTCAAAGTATTTTTTTAAATATTTTTATCACATTTTATAGCCATCTCTTCTTTCTTTTCAAAAAACTTTAATTCACTTCATCCAATTTAAACATATTGTCCACCTCACCACCATCCTCTACCTCTTCCTCTCCATCCACCTCTCCATCCTCCTCTCCATCTTCCACCTCCTCTCCCTCCCCACCATTGACGTTTTTCACGAACTGTTAATTCAAAAATAATTTTTGAATGAATTAAATTCTAAATTTAATTAATTAAAGGGGAAAATATTATTTTAGATATTATCAGTCTTTCATACCACGAGTATTAAAGACTGATAATATATATCCCCATCCATACTCTTCCATCAACGAAAGAGCCTTTAGAGTTAAGTTTTCTGAGATTAGGAATCTAAATTTTCTTTATTTTTGAGACCCTATTTTTCCCTAGTGCCCCAAAATTTTCTGACATCCTTTCGCCATTTTTTACGAAATTTCTCAATCGAAATAATATTTTTTTACTATTTAAAAATACCTAATAATCCTGTATCCTCTGCATTAATTTCTGTTGTTAGCATAAAAAATCCAACAAATAGAGCAATAAATAAAAGAAAAACTATTTGGCGGTTAGAAAACATTTTCAAAAAAATATTTACTTTCTCTAAAATTTTTTATAAAAGATTATTTGCCATATTTTACTAAGCCATAGTCTCTATCTGAAACAGTCTCTAATAAAACATATGAGAGGCCCCCGTGTCTTCGACCCTTCGAGAATGGAGTGATAAATTGTCTTTACTTATCAATTATATCTTATTTTTTCTCAAGCATGAAGTCAACAGTAGTGTTGCCAAATCGCTCGATTCTCGGTTCTCGAAAGATCGGGCGATCAAAGCAAAATTAAATGGAACATGAATAGACAGGCTCAAATTAAAAAATTGGCAAAAATTCAATTAGGATCAGTCATAGATCCGAATTGGGGGTATATTCTGTTAAGACCATATGGGTTGTTCCCAGTGGGTTGTTCTGATGGGGCTACAACAGGGATTCAAATATATTTATAAAATAGGAAAATTAATTTTTCTTTAAAAATAATTATTAAATATTAAAAGAAATATTTAATTAGAATGTAAATTTTACAATTTTTACTGTTCTTTTATTTGTTTTTAAGTAATTACAATTTAACTATATAAATAATTTTTTTTAAATGTTCGTTCTAGTTACCAAAAACAATTATTTAATTTTTTATTAACCAGAATTATTTAGCGAACAGTTAAATTTGGTTAATTAATTGTATTATGCTTACTAAAATAAACTGAACACAGTTTTTCTCTATTTTTTTCTAAAACACTCCAATGATCAAATTACTCTCCTATTTTTAATTAAAAACATAAATTATTAAAGAAAATTTCCTTTTTGATAAATAAGAAAATTTTTTTCTTTGAATGTGATCATTTAAACGAATAAGTATACGCAAATGGTGCTTCCTGATATCTTTTTACGAAAGGAAATTAATTAATAATTTATTAGGAATTTTTATTTGGAATTAATAATAAATATATATGTATATTTACTAAAATTTTTTTTGGAATTAATTAAGATGTTCAAAAATTAAAAGATTTTTTAGTTATATAGGATATTATTGGTAGATATTAAAATAAATTTCATTGAAATATTGATATTTGTTATATAGTAGGATCTAAATTATATATACACCCTTGAAGCTAAAAAATTTAATCAAAATCTAGTGATATAATCAATCGAGTTTCTGTTTGGAAAAATAGTGAAGGGGTTCTGACATGTCCAGAACGGCCAATAATTTTTACCCAGTCGGAAAAAATAAATAAACATTAAAAGAAAATTTAAAGGAAAAAAGGCCGACTTTCTAAAGCCGAGTTTATGTCGTTAGTTATAAATTCATAATTCATTTTTCAACCTTTGAAATAATATTTTAAAATTTATATTTTAATATAAAAAATAATTAAAGAAGCAATTGTTAATTTATTTTTAAATTAATTAAATTAATTTATTTTTATTTTAGATTGCTCATACTAATGAATCAGTTAAATTGGAATGTGAATTGCAATGCCATACTTCAACAAAAATTAGTTGGACAAAGTTAGCAACACTTAAAATTTCCTTAAAATTCATAAAAAAATTTTCCAGGGACGGCAAAAAAATTGTCACTACATCAACTAGCGGATATTCAGCTACTTTCGATGGAAAAATAGCTAAATTGGAAATAAATCGAATGACTGAGGAAAAAAGTGGATTATATAAGTGTATAGCAAATAGCGATTATGGAGAGGCACAAAGTTCGGCAATGATTAAATGGGAAAACTCTGAGGAGGAAAAGAAAATGGATTTGGATATTCAAGAGAAAACACAAAAACGTCGAAAATCAAAATCTCCAAAACCCCAAGGAGATGAAGACCAAATTGTGCCTGAAAAGAGAGTTCAAATACATGTACTTAATTATTTGGAAATTAAAAAATATTCATTCCTATATTTTTTAGAGTCCCTCTCCATCTGTTGATGGTTCAACAACTAATGAACGTCGAGTGCCAACAGAAGTGGTTAGTCTTTTTTCTAACAATTAATAAATAAATATGGGGAAATTAGTTTTTGATTAAACTTAAATCCATCAATACATTACTAAGTTATTTGCATCTTTATTTGTAATACAAATTTGTATTTTTGATTGAATTCTTGGAATTAATTTTAAAAAATATTTAAATTCCATTTTTTATATTTAATTTCTTTTTAAACTAATCTTTTATTTATTTTTTTTTAAATTCTATTTATTTTATGTTCAATTATTTTCACTTTAAATATTATTTTTAGAAATTAATTTATTTTACTCCTGAAAAATCAAAATATCAATTTTTAATTTATTTTAGAATTTATTTATCTACTCTTTTTTTATTTCTTGTTCCTAGATAAAAATTAAAAAAAAACCTCTTTTCTATTTATTTAAATAATGAAGGCAAAAATAAATTTTTGTAAAAAAAAGTTTATTTATTTATTTAGTTAAAACCTCAAAATTCGATACATTTTATTTAAAACTTTTTTTCGATTAAAATAAAAGTTGTGAAATAGAAAAAAGTTTTAAATATATTAAAACAAATTCCAATAAAAACATCTCAAAAACACCTTCAAAACGTCAAAATATTTATTCCAAATAAAAACAACAAACAAAACAATAAACAAATGTTTTCCTAAATAAAATGAATTCTCAAAATTTAAAAGAAGAAAATTTATCTTTAAAAAATAAAAAAATAAAAATAAAAATAAAAAAAGAAGAAGAAAATGAGGAAATTAAAGCAATTAAAAGGGCACAAAAACAAAGAAGATTATCTAATGTCCATTTATTTATTTTAAGTAAACTTCCAAGTGGACAGGCTAAAGAAAAGTTTTTGGATGAATTAATTGATTTCCAAAATTCCCCAATTAAAAATAATGAAAGAAGAAAAAGTAAAAATTTTAGAGAAGAAGGATCGCGGCAAATTGAGGCAAATCGACATTTAAATTCTGTATGGAAAGGGAAATATTAAAAAAAAATTTTCCCTTCTTTTGCTTATTTATCTGAATATAACAAAAATGGATTTCAAGAGTATATATCTGATTAATAGACCTGTGATCTGTTTTTAGTTGAAAATCTCTCACATCAGGAATGTTACGACCCGACGTGTCCGAGATTTAACTAATGTGACGAGCACAATAATAACACTTTATCACAAAGAGAAATAACAATGTGTAGGCGAAGGGAATGGGACAGACGAAGGAGATCAGTGACTAGCCCCGCTAGTATGATCCAAATAGACTGACGCTTACACTGGCTTTTATACTATACTCTTTAAGGGCTGACGCCCATACACAACACCTCCCCCCTTGAAAAAAAGGTTCGGCTTTCACTTAAAGCCGAAGCTTTACAACTTTAACATTCACTATAGCTTCCATGTTATCAATACAATCAACACTAAGCCAGAGCGTCTAGTCTCTCACTAACACTCAACTCACAACAAAATACAAGAAATGTGGGATGACAAAAGGGCAAAAACAAATTAAAATTACAATACAACAATTACAAAATCACAAAATTTGTCATCTTTATTCCACATTTTTCTTCTGGCAACGGTCATCTACAGTGCATACAACAGCTCCCATCAAGGTAATCGCACGTCCTGAATTGGCCACACTGTTGATCATCACTCTGCTTGTCCAGAAGCATTTCACTTTTATTTTTCACTATTCTTCACTAATTTATTTTTCCTCACTTTTTTATTTCACTTCCACACTTTCTATTGCGGCACTATTCACTTTTCAACACTGTGCCCAATAACAACATTTTCACTGAATTGCATCACTACTAAACTTAAGTGAAGTCAACTCCACAACACTAACAATTAGTTAGTGTGCAGTTCGGTGCCGTTTTCCCGTGTACTTTTAGGATGGCTCGTGGTTGAATACTAACACTTGAATACTACTACTACTAACTAACCACTCAAAGGATGCCTGTTACATCCTGCCTCTGTCAAAGACTCAGGTACCGCAACACTTCACTGAACTTACACTATGTGTAGTCTGGGTTGCTTCCCTCACTTGCGCTGGAGTAACACTTCAATCACTAATAATACTCACTCCTCAGCGCCTTGACTCACTTTTCATTTCAAAGCTCATTATTTGGTCTTACTCACCCTTAGGCTGCCAAACTTCGCTTTATTCACTACAATTCAAACTTTATTTGGTCTTACCCACCCTTTAGGCTGCCAAATTTTCACTCTTTTACTCTTTTCACTTTTCTCAATTTCTGGACTTACATTCTCTTGAATGCCAGACACTTCAACACTTCAATACCTGATCGGCAAAATCTGCGCACTTCCTGGACCGCTAGGCATTTCAGACTCAAACTAGGCATTTCAGCCTTAAACTTCGACCAATGGCACTCACACTGAGTCCTTTTCAGGTCACTACAACTAACAGGTCCATGCGCACTAACACTTCACTCAATTCACTTTTGACTCATGCCGATCACTAAATTACGACGTCTGTCCACTCACAATCAAAACAATCACTTTCACTAATTGCCAAAGCAATTCACTACACTTCGCCACACTTCACTTTTTGTCGACCGCGCCATTGTTACGACCCGACGTGTCCGAGATTTAACTAATGTGACGAGCACAATAATAACACTTTATCACAAAGAGAAATAACAATGTGTAGGCGAAGGGAATGGGACAGACGAAGGAGATCAGTGACTAGCCCCGCTAGTATGATCCAAATAGACTGACGCTTACACTGGCTTTTATACTATACTCTTTAAGGGCTGACGCCCATACACAACAAGGAATGAGCCCGTTTTTTTAATTCGGAAGACGAGAAACGAAAGGGCCAACCTTCCAAAGCTATACTTACATAAATTCATCAATCTATATTCTCTTATATTTTTATAAAAAATACATTTTATTCAATTCTTATCAGTAATTTTGAGTTCCTTTCTATCACCTTAAAAATCCATCACCTTTAAAATTTTCAGTTTTGATATAAAAGTGTGAATTGAAATTTTTGAAATTCTTTTCAATTTATTCAATTTTTTAGCCTTGAAATCTTTTGAGAAAAAAAGATTGATTATAATTTTATTTATTAGCACTTTTTGTTAAACTAAATGATTTATGTTTTTTTTACATATTTTTAGAGTAGAAAATTGAAAAGAATTTTTTTTTAAATTTTTTGTTAATAAAAAAAGTAAATAAAATTAAAACAATTTATGGGCTATTTACATAAAATAAAAATTTAAAAAATTTAAAAATTTCATAAAATTTCAATTTTCAGGTAGTAACAGTAGAAGATGGAATTCCTTCTTCTGGACTTAAAATTCCTCCAGAAAGACGGAAAGAATTAATTCGAATGAGTGGAGGTGCTGGAGGGGAAGAATCTGATGAAGATATAACAGAATCTATTTCTGAACAACCACAAAAGAAAGATGCAAAAAAACCTTCTGTAACAATTAATGAACCTCCTCAAAAGTCAAAAGGCGAGGTGGGGGAATTTTTTTTTAATTCTAATTAAAAAAATAAAATTAATACGAAGCTTATTCTTTAGTTTAATTTTTTAGTGAAGTGAAAATTATTTTTTTTCAATTTTAGTTTAAATTTTATTTTGTTCCTAATTTATTTCTACTATTTTAACGTCCAGTTATTTTTTTAATTTTAAATCATGATGAAAATCAGGCATTGTTCACGTCTGTTCTGTAAAAAAATTTTTACTTTACAAATTTCTGATACGAAAAATATTTTTTGGTCCTCCCTATTTGGTTAATATAGGTACCTTTATTAAATAAAATTCATTAATACTACATATTCCAAATCTCTTGCCAAAATTTTTATGGCAGCTGCTAACAGATCATTTTATTTATTTTTTTTTCAATTCCCTAAATATTTATTTCCAACTCTGATCTTTTTTCATTTATCTTCTATTATTTTTCTTTTTCAATTGCCTATTTATTTTTAGAGGGGAATATCCCCTACCTTCCCCTCTTCCTTATTATCTTCAACAAACATATATACCTACATATATCTCTTTTTTAACCCTTTTCTTTCACCTTCAAACAATTTTTTAAATATTCGAGAAAAGCAATTCGATCTATTTTCCTCCTTTTTTTCTTACAAAATTACCTTCCTTCTTTTCAATTCTTTTAATGTTTTTTGTTTGCCAAGAACAATGCAACCTTTATTTTTAATTGCTCTTTACACCTACTCTTTTTAAATTTTTTGATTATCTTTTGTCCTCCTTTTTTTAAATTTATTTATATTCTTTGATTTATTATTTATTAAGTATCACATTAAAATTAATTTTCAGAAAAATTCTAAAATAAAATTTATTTTATTTGATTTTCTCTAAAATTATTTTTTATATTTTGTATTAATAGGGTAAATATTATATACAAAAATCCATTTATTATTCCTATTACAAATATTTTAATCCCTCAACAAAAATATTTCATTAATTATGAAGCATAGAATGATCAGAACTGAATCAAGAAAACATCCCTCTTCTTCTTCCCCTTCCCACTCATATACGGTAAATTGAGAGAATTAATTGAATCAGTCTTTTTAGCTAACTTTGAGAGATTTTGATTTAAATTAAAAATTCTTTAAATTTATACAGTAATCGAATTTTTTTGGTAACCTTTTTACTTTGTACAATATTTAAATTTTGGAGTTATTAGAATAAAGACTAACTTATTGTTTTCATTTTTATAAATTTTTATAAAAACAAAATCCTTTCCTAGCTTTATTCCAATAAAAAGTTTTAAGTAACTCCTTTCTTTAAATCCAATTTATAACCCGGGACTAACTTCGGTCCTTTATTTGGTGACTAAATGATTGATTCGATTGTATCTTTAAATAAAAAGGCTTCATCTTCCTCCTCCTCCTCTCCATTACAAAAAAGAATGGCTACATCAATAAAAATGAGCCCCCCAACACCTCCCCCATTAGCCTCCCCTTCTCAAACTTTTCAACAAAAACAACAAAAATATTTTTCTTCTTCATTTAACGATGAAAAACAAAATTTAATTGCCTATGGAATTAGGCCATCTAAAAATTCTAAACGTTTATATGAATCTAGATATGAAGACCCTAAAGGTTTGAGAGGAACTACATTAACAGAATTAAAACAAACATCAATTAGAATGAAAGGATCCCCTTCCCCTAAAAGAGAAAAATTATTTTTTAAAGAAGAAATTAATGAAGAAGAGGTTTGTGTGTTTATTAAAAAATATACGTATTTTTTATTTCTTTATCATAACTTCATTCCCTTAAATTAATTTTAAAAATAAATCTCTTAACTTTGACCTGTAATTGTTTAAATTTTTTAAACAATTTTCTGATCTGTTTAAAGACATGGATTTCTCTATTTAATTTTTCGAATTGCTTTTTATTTTTCCTCATTCATGCCCTTTATCAGCCCCAATTTCTTTTATGAACTCTTGGGCATAATATTTTCAAAATAATAATTTTATTTTTCTTACTATTTATTTACTAATTAATTTAATTTCAAAATTTATTTTAAATATTCTTTAAATATTAAAAAATAATTCTTTCGCTCTCAATTATTTAAATAATTTTAATTAAATTTTTTTGTTGCGGTTTTACAGGCCGATTCAAAAACACCAAAAATGGTTCAAGTTGGTCGCAGAAAAAAGAGTACAACATCTCCAAATAATAATGTAAATAGTACAGCAAATAATGAAGAAGTAAGTTTAGATTTCTAAACATTTTACTCTATTTATTTATCCTGATTTTAATTTACATATTTTTTATATTTAATTCTCTCATTATAAATATCTATTTTTACTGTAATTCTAAATAATTATTTATATTTATTTGTTTTGTTTTTCCTTTGTTTTTTTACTATTTTTTTATTAATTAAAAATCTCCAAAAATCCTCTAGTTTTTTAGGAAAATCAATTTTAGATACAATTAAAATCCCCAATTTTCTAATCTAAAATTAATTAAATGAGTCAATCAGTCATTTTTTGTTTACTCTTTTTTTGTTTTTATTGAGAGAGCTTTTAATTTTTTTGTTATATAATGATTTTTGTTTGTTAATATTTAGTTAATTTAGCTCTTTATAATTTTTACTTTTTAGTTTTTTTTAATTCTGAAAGTGGCCACTTTTATGTTTTTCTACTAAAAATAAAATAAATAAAAAGAAAAATAGGCAACATTATAAATTAAATTATTTAATTTAAAAAGAAATATTAGGGTTGGTGGATCCGGATCTGAAAATTAAGAATATCTGAAAATTTCGGTTCGCTTATAGGATCCGGATATCCGAGGATTCTCCATGATCCGCCAACCCTAATAAATACCAATTTATAATGTATTCAATCAAATTAATGAAAAGTATCTAAAAAATTTTTTTATGAGTTAACGTTAAAGTTTAAGATCAAAAATTCCATTTTTGGGTATAGGTATATTTCTAAATTTCTTTTTCCGAATTTTATGAGCGAAAATAAACAGAAATTTCGATATATTTTGTCAAAAAAATATTAAAATTAATTCAATTTGATAAAGCAAATCGGGGGTTTCAATATATTCCTCCATAAAAATTAATTTGATTGAATTAAAAACCCAATAAAAAATTAATTTTATAAATTTAATCCAAATGGATAATTTATTATTATTTCAACAAAATCAACAGAAGGAAAAGTCAAAATCAAAATCTCCAACTCCAACGCCTGTTTCTGATGAGAAAAGACGTTCAAGTGCACTTAGACAATTGGAAGGCTTACAAGTTGGCAAAAAACGGGAGCAACACGAATTTCAAGGAATACAATTAAAAAGAATACCGAAAACTAAAAAGGATGATAAAAAGGAAGAATTGGAAAGGCCTGATTTAAAAAAACTTGAAAAAGCTTCGGAGAAAAGAGTTTCAGTTCCGGAAGAGGAAGTAGATCCAATTAGAAGGGATTCTTTACATCCTGAATGGAATGCTAGGGAAGCTACTGAATTGGAAGAATATCAAAAAAGGGCGAGCATGAGGGTATTTTTGAAGCTTTAAAGCTTTAATTATTTCTTCTTTTTTTCTCTCACACTCTCTCATTTTCATCAAATCTCTTTTATTTTTTATTAAATAATTTAAAAAATAGTTTTGATCATTTTTTAGAGGAGAAGCAGCGTTGATATGCGAAGGGAGTCTGTTTCTGATGTTCTTGAAAGGCCGCCAGTACCTTTGAAAGAAATTGGAAAGAGTGGAACTCCAGCACGTATTGTGGAGATTCCAGAGAATGTTACTGTTGTTGAAAGTAGGAGAATATTATTTTGCTTTATTTAATAAAAATTATTTAATTAATAGATGAAGTTGCCATCTTTAAATGTATTGTAGAGGGAAATCCAGCCCCCACATTTGTTTGGAAAAAAGCTGGTAGAGATGTACCTCTAACTGGACGAGTTCGTTGTACAACAGATGGGGAAACTGGATCAGTCTCTCTAATTATTGGGAAATGTAGACATCAAGACGAAGACGATTATTCCTTGGAAGTTAAAAACACTCATGGATCTGATTCTGCTTCAGCTAAACTATTAGTTACATCTGGAGTTGAATCTAATCTTGACTTTAGAGCAACACTTAAAAAAAGAGAAACAAGTATTTCAGAAAAACAAAAACAAGACAGTCAAGATTTTTCGAGAAGTGAAGCTGACAGGCGGTTAGCTTTTATTTAAATTATATTATAAGCCTTGTAGGCTATATCCAACACAATAAAATTTCATTTAAGAGCTTCAATATTCACTGGAAAACGTGAAGAACGTTGGGTAGAACCATTACCAGAAAAAGCACAATTTCAACAAAAAGTCAATAAGATAGCCCAATTAAAATGTGTTTATTCACGTCCAAATGCCAAAGTTAGATGGATGAAAGATAGAAAAGAAATATTTTCTGGAGGACTTAAATATAAAATTTTAATTGATAAACAAGCAATTACTTTGGTTATTAACAATCCAGATCCTGATGATAGCGGAAAATATACTTGTGAGGCAAATGGTGTTCCAACACATTCTATGGTGAGAGAATGGGATTTTTTTGAAAATTTCTAAAAAAATTCTTTTAGGTCACAGTTGAAGAGCCTCCAATGAAATATAATTTTTTGACTCCATTACCAAATACATTGGAAATTTATAGAACAAAACAAGGCATTTTAACTTGTAAACTTAACAGTGCCCGTGCCCCTCTTGTTTGGCACAGAGGTGGAAAGCCCATTGATCCGTAAGTTTTTTGAAAGAAAAAACTAATGATTAAAGGAGAGATTCTTTAAACTTCCCTCAAGAAGAGGTTCTCTCTCAAGGAATTTTTCTCGGAGAAGAAAACTCCTCTCCCTCAAGATCAAAACTTTCATTTAAATTTTTATTAAATATACTATGTAAGTTAATTATAATTTAGAAACGATCCTCGATACATTCTTGAAAAGGATACAACAGGCCGTTTTACTTTAACAATTCGAGTTGTTGAACAAGTAGATCAGGCTGAATGGACTGCTTATGTTAGCAAAGATGTTCTTTCGAAATGTGCTGTTTATGTAGAAGAACCCCGTGATACTTTTGTTGTTCCTTTAAAATCCCAAAGGGCCAATGAAAGAGAAAATGCAACATTTGAATGTGATACTAACGATAAGGATATTGAAGTTGAATGGTTTCATGATGGAATAAAAATAAAAATGGATGGAGTTCATTTTAAGGTATTTTATCTGGGGCGAGAAAGAATTTCCCTCTTGGAGAGGAGAGGGGAAAAAGAAAGAAAAAAGCTACATATTATAGATTTCAGAATTCCTTGATTTTTTAGGATTAGTTTAATTATTTGAGACTAGAGGGGTGTATGACAGTTATTTCAGCTTAAGAACCTTTTCTTTTTTTGTAGGAAGCTTTTAAAATTTAGGACAAAGTGTGGGGGAGGAGGAATTATAGGGCATATTCTTTGTTTTTTAAGAAACTATTTTTAAATGTCAATTATCATTTAAAATTTAAATTTATTTCAAAGGAAGAAAAAGTTGGTCGAAAACGCCGTCTTATAATAACAGGAGTTAAAATAGAAGATCACGGTGAATATAAATGTACAACAAAAGATGACAAAACAATGGCTCAATTAATTGTTGATCCTTTAAACAAATTTATTGTAAAGTTAGAAGATAAAGAAGTGTTTGAAAAGGAAGATGTTAATCTAAAATGTGAGACAAAAGATACCAGAACACCTGGACAATGGTTTAGAAATGGAAAGGCAATTAGTTCAATGCCTGGATCCAAATTTGAATTTCAATCGAGAAGTGGTGTTCACACAATGAAAATTAGTAAAATTGAAATGGTTAGATTAATATATTAATATTTTATAATTAGTAAAAGTCCAATCAAAAAATTATACGAAGAATTATTTTTAACTAATATGTAGAGAATTAGTCGAGTAGATATAACTGGTATATATACCTCTTAGTATTAAAAATTATATTGGCTAATTAACATTAGATGTGTACAGCGGAAACTATATTCTAAATAAAAATTTACTTTAAGAATGAAGCTGATCGTTACGAGATTGACGTAGCTGGCCTTAAAGGTTCTTGCAAAGTTACAGTTTTAGAAGCTGAAAGAAAGCCAGTAATTAATTGGAAACCTCAAAAAATTGAATGTGAAGCTGGGAAGGAGAAAAAAATAAAAGTACCTTTTCAAGTAAAAGGCACAAGAAGAGGAGATCCAAAGCCAATACTTTTAAAGAATGGAAAGCCTGTAGATTTGGATAAAATGAAAGATTTGATTGAGGTAGAAAATATATTTATTTAATTATGATTTAATTTAATTAAAGGTCGTAATTAATGGAGATGTAGCTGAAATTATCTTCAAAAACCCTCAAAAAGGTGACACTGGAAAATGGGCATTAAAACTTGAAAATACTGCTGGGGAATCTGCTCTAGCTCCATTTGATTTATTTGTCAGAGACAAACCTAAAGTGCCTAAAGGGCCTTTAGAGACCACTGATGTTACTGCAGAAAGTTGTAAATTAAAATGGAAACCGGCTGATCCAGATGAAGCAGCACCAACACGAGGATATATTATTGAAATGCAAGATGGGCGTGGAGGCCCTTGGAAGAAAATTGGAGAAACTAAAGGAACTGAATTTCCTGTTAATGGATTGAAAGAACATGGAGAATATAAATTTAGAATTAAAGCATTTAATGAAATTGGAGAATCTGATCCGTTAGTTGGAGAGACAATACTTGCGAAAAATCCTTATACGGTATGTAGAGGGCGAGAAAGAAATATCACTTGAATAAAGGAATAGTTGATTTCAAAATTTTTGGGCTATGATATGTAATATTTGGAAATTAATATCTGTTTGATAAATATAGAAAATAGAAGGGACCTTTCCCTTATCGTTTACTCATCCATTTATTAAATTTTTAGGTTCCTGGTAAACCTAGAAACATGCAAGCAGCCGATATAGATGCCAACTCTCTAACTCTTCAATGGGATCCACCAGAATCTGATGGAGGTGCCCCAATTGAATCTTACATTATTGAACGTCGCGATAAATCTGACAAGGATTGGGCTAAACTTGATGAAATTCCAGCTCAAGGAGCTGGAAAACATCAAATGGTTGATGACAAAGTAGTTGAAGGCAAAGAATATTATTATCGTGTTCGTGCTGTTAATAAAGCTGGACCAGGTGATCCTTGTGATCATGGAAAGCCTTTCAAGATTGCCGCAAAACCAGGTAAATTTTCGATAAGTTTTAAAAAACAGAAGGGGAAGTTGGGTTTTTCTTGTGACTTAAAATTAACTCAAACTTAATTAAAAATTATCAATTCAGCAACTCCTGAATTCACATCTGGAGGCATTCAAGATCAACGCCTCCACGTTGGCGAAACAATTAAATATGAAGTTGGAATTTCTGGAGCTCCATTACCCGAAGTGAGCTGGACAGTTAATGGAAAGCCTTTGAAGGCTGGTGGACGCGTCAAAATCAGCACAGAAAAGGGCAAAACTGTTCTTAAAATCGAAGACGCACAACGCTCAGATTCGGGGAAATTTTGTATAAAATTAAAAAATAAAAGTGGAGAAGCACGATCTGAAGCTAATGTTACTGTTGTTGGAAGGCCAGATCCTCCACAAGGACCTTTAGAAGTTAGCGATATTTGCAAAGATGGAGCTACTTTGGAATGGAAACCACCATTAGATGATGGTGGTGAACCTTTGACTGGTTATATTGTTGAGGCGCAGGCAAGTATTTTATCCTTGAAATAAAGTGAAAATAATAATTATCAAAAATGGACATCTGAATTAATTTCGCTTTTAAAACACCAAATATACTAAAGAATTTTCCAGGCCTTTCCTCATTCTCCCCTTAATTTAGCCAGAAGGCTTGGAATTAATTTCAAAAATCAGATATTGTCCCATTTTTAATCAAAAAGATTTTATGTTTAAATATTTAAATATATATAAATATATAAATTTAAAAAGGACGTAGACGGCGGCAGCAAATTCGTACCAGTCGGCAAATGTGGTCCTGGCGAAACTAAGCTAAAAGTTAAAGGACTCAAAGACAAAGGAAACTACAAATTCCGTGTGAAGGCAGTAAATAAAGAAGGAGAATCAGAGCCATTAGGAACAGACAAGCATTATCAAATTAAAGACCCTTGGGAAGAACCTGGAAAGCCCGGAAGACCTCAAGTCACAGATGTCGATGCTGACAAAGTATCTCTCAAATGGGATCCTCCAATGAAAGATGGGGGTGCTCCAATAGAGAAATATGTTGTGGAAATGAGAGATCCAAAAAGTAAAGATTGGGTTGAAGTAGCAACTTCTGAAAAGCCTGAAGCAACAGTTAAAGGACTTGAAACTGGAAAAGAATATCAATTTAGAGTAAAGGCTGTTAATAAAGCTGGACCTGGGCAACCTAGCGAGCCTTGTGAGAAAGTTTTGGTGCAACCTAAATTTGGTTGAATTTTATTTTTATTTCTTTGAATAAATAAAAATTTTAAGTTCCTGCCTGGCTTGACCATGATGGAATGAAGAATTTGGTAGTTCGTGCGGGTCAGACAGCTAAATGGACTGTCAAGGTGTTATCACTAAAATTTATAAAATTACAAAAAACCTTTAGTTCAATGGAAAACCTGCCCCAGATGTTTTCTGGACTAAAAATGGGCAACCAATAACTGATCAAAGCGGTGCTATTCAAATCGATGTTAAAAAGAATGATCACACAATTCTTTGCATTCCCGCAGCAGTTCGTGCTGATAGAGGAAGATATGCATTAAAAGTAAAAAATAAAACTGGAGAAGATTCGGCTGAGGCTGATTTAACTGTTTTGGACAAACCCGGAAAGCCTAGAGGGCCATTAGAAGTGAGTAATGTAACAGAAGAAGGATGTAGTTTGGAATGGAAACCTCCAGAGGACGGTGAGTGTCTGTAGAGAAATTTTACTGGAGTAGAATCTCGGTGCTATCCCAGTTTCATATACCTATGTATATCACACTCTCCAAATTATCCCGGATCTCCAAGTTTTCCCTCAAATTATTCCGAATCTGTGTGTCATTGAGTAGGTGATAAGATAGGGATTCTATTATATTTTCATCATTTTAAATTACAAGTACTTTTTCAAGATGGAGGAGAGCCTATAGAATACTATGAGGTCGAGAAACTAGATGCTGATACTGGCCGTTGGACTCCCTGTGCAAAAGTTAAAGATTGCAAGGCCGATGTAAAGGGTCTTCAAAAGGGAAAACAATACCAGTTTAGAGTAAAAGCAGTAAATAAAGAAGGACAATCAGAACCTCTAGTTGGTGATCAGTCAATAATAGCCAAAAATCCTTACGATATCCCAGGAAAATGTGGAGCCCCAGATATTGGTAATTATTTTTGATTTTTTGTTAGCTCTATCTCTCTAATTTTCTAAGTTGATTGGGACGAGAAAAGTGCTCAATTAGCATGGGATCCACCAACTCACGATGGTGGCGCTCCAATTGAAGATTATATTGTTGAGAAAAAGAGTAAACACGATAGAGATTGGAAGGAATGTGCACGTGTTGGTGAGAAATTTTGATTATTAATTTTTAATCCTTTAATGACTATTCACTAAAGGTGGACCAACACCAAGTGCAACAATAAAGGGGCTTAAAGAAGGTGAAGAATACGAATTTAGAGTTCGTGCTGTGAATAAAGCTGGGCCGGGCCAACCGTCAGATCCAAGTCGGAGACTTTTAGTCAAACCAAGACATCAAGCTCCGAGAATCGACAGATCTGCAATGAAGGCAATAACTATTAAAGTTGGACAATCTCTAGATTTTAATGTTCCCGTTACTGGAGAACCTCCACCTGAAAAAACCTGGACAATAAATGGGAAACCAATAGATGATGATTCAAAAATACGCGTTACAAATGAAGAGTACAAGACAAATCTAGCATTAAGAAATGCAACTCGTGATCATGCAGGGACTTATTTACTTGTTGCAACAAATGAGAATGGAACAGACCAATATGGAGTAGAGGTAAGATAATAGGAGCATTTAATAACACATCCCTTCTATTATTAAATAAATTGCCTTAAGGTAACAGTTCTTGGTCGTCCATCCGCCCCTGAAGGCCCATTGGAGGTAAAAGATGTATTTGAGGATCGTGCCACACTTTCATGGAAAGCACCTCTTGATGATGGTGGAATGCCTATTGATCATTATGAAGTAGAAAAAATGGACTTAGCCACTGGACGATGGGTGCCTTGCGGTCGATGTACAGAGCCAGGAATGACCGTAGAGAATCTTCAACCGGGACATCAATACCAATTTAGAGTGCGGGCTGTAAATAAGGAAGGTTGTTGCTTTAGAAAAAGTTGACCAATTTAGATTTACATTATTAAGGTGAATCTGATCCATTAGTCACCACAGACCCAACATTGGCTAAAAACCCCTTCGACACCCCTGGAAAAATGGAAAAGCCAGAAGTGACCGATTGGGATGCTGATCACGTTGATCTTGCTTGGAAACCTCCAACTAATGATGGTGGTGCACCTGTCGAGGAATACTTAATTGAGAAGAAAGATGGAACTACTGGCAAATGGACTGAAGCTTTGAAAGTTCCTTCTGACCAATTAAATGCCACAGTTCCTGGTCTTCGTCCTGGAGAAGAATATCAATTCAGAATAACTGCACGCAACAAGGGAGGACTTGGAGAGCCTTCTGACCCAACAGATACAGTCATAGCAAAGGCAAGAAATCTTGCACCAAAAATTCACCGAGAAGATCTAAGCGATACTGTTCTACGTTCAGGACAAGATGTTAAATTTAATGTTCATATTGATGGAGAGCCTCCACCTACGGTTACATGGACATTTGAGGGAAAACCTCTTCCTGAATGTGCAAATGTTCAAGACCAAGATTATCTGAGTAAATTTGCTTTGGTAAAGCCAACAAGAGCACAAAGCGGAAAATACACAATAACAGCAACAAACCCAAACGGAACAGACTCTGTTACTGTCCAAATTGATGTTAAAGGACGACCATCTAAACCTAAAGGTCCTTTGGAAGTTAGTGATGTTTTTGAAAATAAAATGACTTTGGATTGGAAACCACCTGAAGACGATGGTGGAGAGCCTATTTCTCATTATGAGGTGGAGAGACAAGATTCTCGGGATGGCATTTGGGTGCCATGTGGGACAACAGCAGAACCTCATATGATTGTGGATGGACTTTCTAAGGGTTCTAACTACAAATTTCGTGTTAAGGTAATTCATTTAAATTTTCTAAATTAAAAATAAATACAAAATATATAACTTATTTATTTAAAGGCGGTTAATGCTGAAGGAAAATCTGATCCATTAGAAACAGAAAAAGCAACACAAGCCAAAAACCCTTATGAACACCCTGATAAACCTAATGCACCTGAACTTGTTGATTGGGACGCAGATCATGTTGACCTTAAATGGGAACCACCAGCTAATGATGGTGGTGCTCCAATTGAACAATATATTGTGGAAAAACGTTCAAAGTATGGTCGATGGGAACCTGCACTTACAACAGATGGACAAACAAATGCAGGGACAGTTGATGGATTAACTAAAGGAGAGGAATATGAATTTAGAGTTACCGCTGTAAATAAAGGAGGACCTAGTGAGCCTTCCGATCCTACAAGGCCTGTTGTGGCTAAACCAAGAAATGGTAATATAAAATATTTTGATAAAATATAAGGTGTACATCTTCAGTTCCTCCAAAAATTGGCGAACTTAAACCCCTTCGTCTTCATGCTGGCCAAATGATCAATTTTGACGTTCCAGTAGAAGGAGAACCCCTTCCAAAAGTCAGTTGGTTCGGCCCTGATGGATCAGAACTTCATGCTGGTCCAAAAATGAGAGTAGAGCATGATGAAGAATCTGGAAGGGCAAAACTTCAAATTAAAGGAACTGACCGAAGTCATAGTGGAGAATATAGAATTAGAGCGGTTAACGACAACGGAGAAGCTGAAGAGCGTGTTAGAGTGGATGTTATTGGTAATTTAAAATCTTTAAATTAAATAGTTTTTAATTTTTTTCAGACAAACCGTCAGCTCCTGAAGGCCCACTTAATGTAACAGACATACATGCAGATAATTGTACTTTGGATTGGAAACCCCCTCTAGACGATGGTGGTTCTCCTATAGAATGTTATCAAATTGAAAAAATGGATCCAAGTACTGGTCGTTGGGTTAAAGCAGGCAAAACAACTGGACCAGACTGTTCATTTAAAGTGGATGGATTGACACCTGGACATGATTATAAATTCCGTGTTTCGGCGATTAATGCTGAAGGAGAATCCGAGCCACTTGAAACAGATCATAAGATAACTGCTAAAGAACCTTTCGATGCACCTGGAAAGCCTGGAAAAGTTCGTTTTTAGAATAATCATTTCATCTTCCCACTTAAGAATTTAATTAACACGTTTTCCTCTTTTATCAGATTTTACTCATTTAATAATTTTATTCCAGCCAGAACTTGTTGACTGGGACAAAGAACATGTTGACTTAAAATGGGAACCTCCTACTGAAGATGGTGGTGCACCGATTGAAGAATATGTTGTGGAAATGCGCGATAAATTCTCCCCTCAATGGAAGCCAGTTAAAACAGTGCCAGCCAGTGCAGCACCTCAAGCTTCTGTAGATGGATTACAAGAAGGGGAGGAATACGAGTTTAGAGTGGTGGCTAAAAACAAGGCAGGGAAAGGACAACCTAGTGATCCTTCAGATGCTGTTATTGCTAAAGACAGAAATGGTAATTTTTCTCGAATTAATTTACAAAAACATTTTTAATTATTCTTAGTTCCACCAAAAATTGACCGTAATTCAATTCATGAAATTCGTGTTCGTGCTGGCCAACCCTTCCAACTTGATATCCCAATTTCTGGAGAGCCACCACCTGAAATTACTTGGGACTTTCAAGGAAAACCTTTAGTTTCTGATGACAGAATGAAAATTGTTTGTAATGAAAAAGGAACTAAATTTACTGTAAAAAGATCTCTCCGTTCTGATACCGGCATTTTTAATATTACTGCCGTAAACGACAGTGGAACTGATAAAGCTGAAGTACATGTTACTGTGTTAGACAGGCAAGTATTTAATTATTGTTAACTGACCATGAATTATAAATACATGTGAAATATCAGATAACCCAATAATTCTATTCAATAACCTTTTTTACATTTCAGGCCTGGCGAACCTCGCGGTCCTCTTAATATTTCAAATGTAAACAAAAATGGTTGTACACTTGATTGGAAACCACCAGCAGATGATGGTGGTGCTGGAATTTCACATTATGTAGTTGAAAAGCTTGATTTGGCTACTGGCCGTTGGGTGCCCGCTGCTGAATGTACCGATTGTAAATGTGAATTGGATGACTTAACACCTGGGCATGAATACCGTTTTCGAGTTAAAGCAGTAAATAAATATGGAGAATCAGATCCATTAGAGGCACAAAAGTCAGTTGTTGCAAAAGACCCATTCGATACTGCGGACAGGCCTGGAACTCCAGATATTGTTGATTGGGACAAAAACTGGGCTGATTTGAAATGGACACCTCCAACAGATGATGGAGGGGCACCTTTAGAAAAATATGTTGTTGAAAAAAGAATGGGAACTGGTGATTGGGAATATGCAACAGAAGTCCCTGCATCCCAAACAGATGCTCGTGTTGAAGGTTTACAAGAAGGAAAGCAATACCAATTTCGTGTAAAGGCTGTCAATAAAGCTGGAGCTTCTGCACCTTCTGATCCTAGTCGATTATTAATAGCAAAAGCTCGCCGTCTCCCACCAAAAATTGACCGATCCGCTATGCCAGAACTACGCATACGTCGTGGAGAAACTGTTGAATTTAATGTTCCAGTGGAGGGAGAACCAAATCCAAAATGTCAATGGTCGATTAACGGCACCCCTCTAGCTACTTCTGATCGTACAAAAGTGGACAATACAAACGATAATAACACAAAACTTAAAACTTTGGATGCTGAAAGAATGGACAGTGGTGTTTATAAATTAATTGCAACAAATGAACATGGGCAAGATGAGGCTGAAGTTCTTGTTACTGTTTTGGATGTGCCTAGTCCTCCGGGAGGGCCTCTTGAAGCTAGGTATTGTGTTTTCAAAATATATTTCCATTCAAAATTTAATTTCTTCATTTTAAGAGAAGTAACTAAAGACAGTGCTACGCTTAAATGGTTCAGCCCAGAAGATGATGGAGGATCTCCTGTTACTCATTACATTGTCGAAAAACAAGAACCTAATGGCCGTTGGATTCCTTGTGGAGAAAGCCCTGATACTTCTTTGAGAGTGAATCGTCTTGTTGAAGGAAAGGAATACAAATTCAGAGTTAAAGCAGTTAATCGGCAAGGAGAATCAAAGCCTTTGACAGGCGATCAAAGCATCATAGCTAAAAATCCATGGGAAAAGCCTGGAAAACCTCAAGATGTTAAAGTTGTTGATTGGGATAAAGATCATATGGATTTGGAATGGAAGCCACCAATTACTGATGGTGGCGCACCAATTGAAGGTTATGTGATTGAAAAAAAGCCAAAGAATGGGTTATGGACACCCTGCGGTCAAGTACCTGGAAATCAATGCAAAGGCACAGCTGATGGATTGATTCCTGGGGAAGAATATCAATTCAGAATCAAAGCCATAAATAAAGCTGGAGAAGGCGAACCTTCTGATCCAACAGATCCAAAAATTGCAAAACCAAGGAAGCTTGCTCCAAAATTAAATTTGAATACTTTAATGGATATCAGAGTCCGTGCTGGCCAACCAGTCAACATTAGTGCAGAATTTGAAGGAGAACCAAAACCAACTGCTACATGGACAATAAATGGAAAACCATTTACAGGAACGTCACATGCTGATTTAGACAACGATAAAGAACATTTAAGCTGCATCACTATTGGAGCAGCTGAACGTTCTGATGCTGGAACTTACTCAATTACTGTACAAAATGAATATGGAACTGATCAAGGCCAATGTAAAGTTACTGTTTTGGATGTGCCTGGACCTCCTCAAGGACCACTAGCTGCTAAAAATATTCATAAAGAAGGATGTACACTAAGTTGGCGCCCTCCCGAAGATGATGGTGGTGCTGAAATTATTGGATATGTAGTTGAAAAAATGGACACAACAAGAGGTACATGGCAAGAAGTTGGTCAATTTCCTGACTGTGAGGCTAAAGTTGCAAAACTGATTCCTGGAAAGCAATATCTGTTCCGAGTGAAGGCATTGAATGTCTATGGAGAATCAAAACCTTTGGAGGGCGACAAGGCTATAACTGCAAAAAATCCGTTCGATGTCCCTGACCCACCTGATGCACCAGAAATTGCTGACTATGATGAGACACGCATTGATATTGGCTGGCGACCTCCTGCAAACGATGGTGGGGCCCCAATTACTGGCTATATTGTGGAAAAACGAGAACGAGGTTCTCCATTGTGGATAGAAGTTGGACGCTGCCCTTCTACATCATTTTCTTGTACTGGATTAAGAAAAGGTCAAGAGTATGAATTCCGTGTCAGTGCTGTCAATGAAGCTGGACCTAGTGCTCCATCTGACCCATCAGCTTCACAAATATGTAAGGCTCGTTGGTTGAAGCCTGCAATCATCACTCAACAACGAAAATGGAAAGTGCGGGCTGGAAATACTTTAACTCTTGACATAGAGTTTGTTGGAGCACCTGATCCAAGTGTTGGTTGGACTAAAGTTGATGGCGGAGGAACACTTCCACCAGAATTAATTGTCGATGTTCGCCGTCCTGGACAAACTTCCATCTTCTTCCCATCAGCAAAACGTTCAGAAAGTGGAGCTTATGAACTTCGACTTAAAAATGAAGTAGGAGAGGCTGAAGGAACTTTTGAAGTGCTAATTCAAGACAAACCTTCTCCACCTAAAGGCCCGATAGTTGTTGATGGAGTTACGAAAGATTCGTGTCAACTTAGCTGGAAACAACCTGAAGATGACGGCGGTTCTCCTTTAACTAATTATGTTGTTGAAAAACGCGAAATTGGCAGCAATGTTTGGACACCTGTCTCTAATTTTG
Source organism: Meloidogyne incognita (assembly GCA_036172945.1). Classification (NCBI taxonomy): domain Eukaryota; kingdom Metazoa; phylum Nematoda; class Chromadorea; order Rhabditida; family Meloidogynidae; genus Meloidogyne; species Meloidogyne incognita. The sequence continues at coordinate 4,675,276 of JARQAC010000010.1, forward strand.
TTCCAGGCTGTCAATGTTCAGTTCCAAAGCTCAAGGAGGGACAAGAATACGAGTTCCGTGTTTGTGCTGAAAATGCCTTGGGCCGTTCGGATCCTTTAGTGACAGACTCTCCTGTTTTGGCTAAAGATCCATTTGGAAGGCCTGGAAAGCCTGGAAAACCTGACATTACTGATCATGACAATAATTATATTGCTCTTAAATGGAAACCACCAAATGATACTGGAGGATCGCCTATCACACATTATGATGTACAAAGGAAAGATCAGAAAACTGGACGTTGGATTAAGGTGAAATTTGAAAATTGATGGGATTATGAAGAAATATATCCAAAATAAAATTCTAGGTTAATACTCATCCTGTTTATGGAACTGAATATACAGATGAGAGAGTTCAACCGGGACATGGATATGAATATCGCGTTGTTGCTGTAAATAAAGCAGGTCCTGGTGATCCCTCTGACCCTTCAGATCTTGCTTGGGCCAAACCTAAATTTGAGGCACCTCGTTTTGAATTGGATATTGATGGAAAAGAAATTAGAGTTCGTGCAGGTCAACCACTTGATCTTGCAATTCCTTACATTGGTTCACCTCAACCAACAATAACTTGGACTAAAGAAGGGCAACAAATGAGTGGTATAATAAATTAATGGAGTATTTTATTCTATTTAATATTCTAAGGAATTGAAACAAAGCCTGGAATTACTCGCCTTTATATCCCACAAAGTAAACGCTCAGATTCTGGTCAATGCCGTATAGAAGCTACTAATGAGAAAGGGAAAGCAGAGGCTCGTGTTCTTATTAATGTTATTGACAGGCCAGGACCACCTGAAGGACCATTAACTTATCCATCAACGTCCCGGTAAAAGAATGGATTAGCTAAATATAATTAATTAAAATAAATTAAGACGTGGAGTAACTCTTGCTTGGAAACCACCCAAAGATGATGGTGGTGCCGAAATAAGTGGTTATCGAATTGAATATCAGGAGATTGGAGCAAGAGAATGGGAACGTGTACCAGAACAAATTACTTTGTTAAACTATACTGTTAGAAATTTGGAAAAGGGGAAAGAATATAAATTCCGTGTGTTTGCCGAGAATATGGTTGGTCAAAGTGATCCTCTCAATGGAGATCCTGTTACTGCTAAAGATCCATTTGGTTATTTTTTAGAACTAAATATTACTTGAGGCCTTGAAAGAAGGCCAAATGAAAAATCCTCTATCGCGTATTTCCTTTTCAGATCCACCCGGCCCTCCTTCAACCCCAGAAATAACTGCATATGACACAAATATGGTCGCTCTTCGTTGGAACCCACCACGCGACGATGGTGGTTCTCCTATAACTGGTTATATTGTTGAACGTTTTGAGAAGCGTGGTGGTGGAGACTGGGCTCCTGTTAAATCATTAGGCATTTGCCGTCTTACATCAGCAAATGTTACTGGATTAGCTCAAGGTGAAACATACCAATTCCGTGTTCGAGCCGTAAACGCTGCTGGTGAGGGACCGCCGAGTGGTTCTTGTGAACCTGTTGAGTGTCGACCATTTGTTGGTGAGTTCTCTTGGGATTCTTGTTTTTATTCTCTCCTTTCATTTTAAGAACCTCCTGGTGCTCCGGATAAGCCCCGAATCGGCAAAGTAACCAAGCACACAGTTGATTTGAACTGGAACAGACCACTATCTGATGGAGGAGCACCCATCGAAGGGTATATCGTTGAACAACGTAAAATGGCAGAGGGTGAAGAATGGTGTCGCTCAAATACGGGGCTTGGACCTGGAAAGATGTGTAGAGATACTCGTTGTACTGTAGAAGGCCTCCCAGAGAAAGAGCAATTTGAGTTCAGAGTTATAGCAGTCAACCGTGCGGGTGAAGGTGAACCATCTAAACCTAGTGACATGGTTCTGACTACTGATCAACCTGGACGACCTATACTCGATCTAAGCGGTCTAAAAGACATTACAGTGCGTGCCGGTGAAACGATAACATTTACTCTACCTTACTCCTCTGGAGGAGCTAAACCTACAGTTGATGTACTAAATGGAGGTCAAACAATATTTGAGGATGATAGAACTACATTACAAGTGGAAGATGATAAAATTATTTTTACAACTTTGGCTTCTAAAAGATCTGACGCTGGCCCCTACAAAGTGGTATGCCATAATGCTGGAATTAATTTTTGCTTTAATGCACATTTTTATTTTAATTATAATTAGGTTGTCCAAAATCGTTATGGCAAGGATTCTGCCAAGCTGAACGTTAATGTTCTTGATGTGCCTGGTAAACCAACAGGACCGATTCTCTTCTCTGAGTTAAGTGGAGATGCTTGCACTTTACATTGGAGCCCTCCAAAAGACGATGGTGGTTCACCTGTTTCGAATTACGTTATTGAACGAAAGCCGGCTAAAGGTGGAGATTGGGAAAGAGTAGGTGCACCAGCCGGTCTTTCCTTCCGATGCCGTGGATTGAATCATGGCGAGCGTTATGATTTCCGTGTTCGGGCAGAAAACGAGTATGGCGTTGGTGAGAAAATAAAAATTAAATGTTGCTATTGTTTTAATATTTTTAGGCGAACCACTCGATGCTGATGAATCGTTACTTGCCAAAGGAGCATTTGATGTTCCAGGTCCTCCGGGAGCCCCAGAACCTATTCATACAGCTGATGATTCTATTACTCTTGAATGGACACGCCCACTTTATGATGGAGGTGCTCCAATTACTGGATATGTTTTGGATAAGAGAGAAGCTGGGAAAAATGCTCCTTGGGAGAGAGCGGCTTTTGGAAATGTGCCAGAAACTAGATTTAAAGTGACAGGTGTAAAACCTCAGCACACCTACGAATTTCGGGTTGCTGCTGTTAATGCTGTTGGCCAAGGTGGTTGGAGCGAAAATTCGGTATTTTTGAGATGATTTAAAATTGGAAATTTTTTATTCGATTAGGTTCCAATTATTGCCGCACCTCGTCCTTCTAAACCTATAATTTCTATGGGAATGCTTGCCAGAGACATGATTGCTTTGGTAGGAGATCCCGTCAAAATTCTTGTGCCATATGCTGCCAGTCCAAAACCAGAAATTATTTGGACAAAGAATGGATTGCCATTTGATGCCCAAGTCAGAACACGTTCTGAGATTGAAAGTAGCGACTTTCTAACTCAATTGAATTATCCAAAGTGTGAACGTGGTGATACTGGTACATATTCTATTAAAATTGAAAATGATTTGGGCTCAGATTCTGTCGATCTCAAGTTGAAGGTATTTTTTGGAATTAACTGTTTTTGATAAATAAATATTTCAAAGGTTGTCGACAGGCCCTCACCTCCGGAAGGACCACTTGAATGTGATGATATTGGTCCAGAATCTTGTAGATTGGCATGGAAACCACCTAAAGACGATGGTGGATCTCCTATAACTAATTATGTTATAGAGAAATGCCGACTTATTGGAGGACAAGAGAATTGGGAAAGACTTAGTTCATTCGTTCGTGGCACAAATACTTTAGTACCTGGTCTTGTAGAGAATGAAAGATATAGGTTTAGGGTATTGGCTGAAAATCAATACGGACTTTCTGATCCTCTAGAATTGCCTGAACCGATTGTTGCTAAATATCAGGTGGGCCATCGGATGAAGGAAAAATTAAGATCATTAATTTTATGTATTTTTAGTTTTCCGTTCCTGGCCAACCAGATAAGCCAACAGTACGCGACTTTGACAGAAATTGGGCTTTAGTTGAATGGGATCCTCCAGCTTCTAATGGTGGCTCTAAAATCTTAGGATATAATCTCCAGTATCGTGATCAACACTCTCATAAATGGGTAAATAAAATAGAAAATAATAATTTATATTTGCTCACATTTTCAATATTAGATAACTGCCAATAAGGCACTCATTGAACAATGCAATTTCAAAGTGTCCAATCTACGAGATCAAGGGGAATATGAGTTTAGAGTTGTAGCTAAAAACGCCGCTGGTTGGAGCCGTCCCTCTCCTCCGAGCGACAAGATACAACTTCGGCAACGCTACGGACCTCCTGGACCGCCCATTCAATTGCGTGCACAGACAATTGGTCCAAGCTGGGTGACGTTAACGTGGCAACCCCCAGCTGACGATGGAGGCTGTAAATTAGTTGGATATGTGATTGAAAAACGTGAATTCGGTCATCAACAATGGGAAATGGCAACACCGGAAACGGTATATACCTATTAGACTTTTTTGGTTTAATAAAAGAAACAATTCACAGACTCCTCTCACTGAGTTCACCGTTCCTGGACTCAAAGAATTCCATGATTACGAATTCCGTGCTATAGCTCTCAATTCACATGGACGTGGTCTTCCATCATTGCCTACATCGCCAATTAAAATACAAGAAACAGCTGGGTGTAAACCAACAATTGTAGTCAAACCGGAAGATGTTGCTTGTCCTTACAACAAAAGGGCTGTGTTAACCTGTGAGGCTGTTGGACGCCCAAAACCAACTGCCAGATGGTTACGCAATGGAAGGGAAATACCCGATGGGGCTCGTTATAGAGTAGAGGACAATGGAGAAGGGCTTTATAAATTAATAATAAAAGAAGTTTGGGATATTGATGGTGGTGATTATACTTGTGAGGTAATTTGTTGGATTCCAAATAGAATTTTATTTATATTCCGCATAGTCGGTAGATATAGTGGCTTGAGATATTTAAAGATTATTATTAAAAAGATAAAGTTTTGGATATAAGAGAATGTGCAATAACTTTTTAATAATCAGGTGTCCAACGTTTTCGGCGTGGATACAGCAACAGCAAATCTTAAAGTCCAAGCACCTCCAGTTATTGAAAAACAAGTACCAAATGCTGTATATCCCGCTGGTGATATGGTTCGTATCAAAATTTTCTTTTCTGGCTCACCTCCATTTACTCATCGATTCACACTTAATGGCATTGAATTAAATCCTGATGCAGCAAATATTAGATGGGTTGATTTCGATGACCATGTTTTACTCACCATTCCTGAATTACGGGCACATGAAGCAGGACGTTATGAATATCAGGTATTTGTTTCACGTTCACTTAGAGCAAGTAATTATTCCATTTGTTTTAAGGTCAAAAACGAGAGTGGAGAGGCTAGCACTGGCTTCTGGCTAAATGTTAGTGGACTCCCTTCGGTACCAGAGGGTCCTCTCCAAATCACCGACATAGGAGAACATCAATGCACTGTCTCTTGGCGACCACCTGCCCACGATGGTGGTTCTCGTATTACAAATTATGTCTTGGAAAAGAGAGATTTGAGATCTGCTGAAAGTGATACATGGGTTACTGTTGCTTCAGCTGTCAGAGAACTCTCTTTTATTGTTGCTGGACTCTTTTCCGGACATGAATATGACTTCAGAGTTTCTGCTTGTAATGCTAATGGGCAGGGACCAGCATTAAATTCTGACAAACCTGTGGTGCGTAAAGAAATTTAATTCTACCTTCAATATATTCTTACAGATTGCCCGTCTACCTTTTGATCCGCCTGGACCGCCTCTCCTACCTGGAGTTGTGGACGTTGGCCCTGAATATGCAGTACTTAGTTGGCAAAGGCCAGAACGTGATGGAGGTGGCCGAATTCGTGGATATATGGTCGAGAAATGTGAACAAGGCACTGAACTTTGGCAAAAATGTACACAAGCCCCCTCCCCTTCTACTTCTCTAAATGTTACAAATCTCATTGATGGACGCTCATATAACTTCCGAGTTGTTGCTGTAAATGATGCTGGAGAATCAACTCCAGCTTTGGTTGAAAATTACGAGTTCAGTCCAGATTCTAAAGGAAGGGCCCCTGAAATAATTGGTCCTTTACGCGATCAACACGGAACAGCAGGAGGAACAGTTTCCTTTGAATGTGAAATTGGAGGATCTCCGAAACCAGACATTCACTGGTTTAGAGGAAGTAGAGAATTAGTAGATACACCAAAATGTACATTAATTGATAAAGGAACAAAACAAGTAGAAAATTATTAAATAAATTTTAGAATTAATTTTAAATAATTAGGTTTGTATTGTCAATAATTTACATCCAGAAGATGAAGATGAATACACATGTAGGGCTACAAATCAATTTGGTACAAGATCCACGAGGGCGCATTTGAAATTGAGCAGTATGTTTCTTTGCATTATTTTTCTTTATCTCGAGATCGAAGTTGTAGATTAACTACAAGATCTACAATTATATTCACTGTTACTAATAGTTTAGGGCATCCTCCTTATGCTGCTCATCCTTATTTAGACTTATTATTTAATAATTATTTTTCAGCAAAACCTCGCTTACTCGTTCCACCCAAATATTTTATGGGATTGGAAGTTGAAGCTGGCCACAGTATTGAATTACGTATTCCATACAAAGCATATCCTCCGGTTAATTCGACCTGGACTGCTTTAAGTTTTGAAGAAGAAAGGCAACTTTCTAGTGGTGGACGTTATGCTTTACAAACAGATGAAAAAATAATTCAATTAAGAATTTCTGATTGTACTAGAGCTGATGCTGGGGAATATAGAATATTTGCAAATAATTCTGTTGGATCTGATTCTGCAATAATTAAATTGGTTGTTTTAGACAAACCTGAACCTCCCGTAAGATTTTTAATTTAAAAATAATTTTTTAAATTATATTTATCTTTTCAGAGATTCCCTATTGTGGAAAATGTTCTTGACGGTGCAGCCATTCTTTCTTGGAAGCCACCAGCACTCGATGGAGGGGCTCTTGTTACAAAGTGGAGATTTTAATTATTTTTTGATTTTATTTTTTAATTTATTAAATAGTTATATTGTTGAAAAACGTGAATCTGGTGGTCAATGGAAACAATGTGCTCGTTCCCGTTTTTGTTATTTAACCATTGAGGGATTAAAAGCAAAGGAGAGCTATGAATTTAGAATTATTGCTGAAAATAAACATGGACTCTCAGAACCTAGTGAATCAACACAACCATGTCTGTATAATATATTTTTAAATTTGAATATAAACAATGTTCCTCTAAATAATCAAACATTCATTAGATCCTAATCGACGGAGAATAGATAGACAAATCTTTTTTAAAGACTCATAGGCAAATGACTCACTGCTAAGTCATTAGAAATTGCCCAACTTTTTTTACATTTTAAATTAATTTTCTACATTTTAAGGTACAATTCCTGAATCTCGAGTCAAGAGAATCAACTATGAAGGTTCTGCTATTAGTAATGGAGTAGGGGTGTCTATTGCCCGAGCCTCCTCCCATGCCTCCTCTTCCTCCTTTTCAATGTTAAATTCCCATTCATCGTCATTACTAACTACTGGAGTTAATGCATTAAATACAAGCAAAACATTCTCTAGTTTGGCTGTTTCTTCAAGTGGAGCATATAGCCGTTCTAGTAGAAGTCCTTCTCCAAGATTAAGTACTTTTAGTAGTACAAGACAAAGCAGATGATAAGTTTTCCTTTTAATAAAAATATTTCTGCTTTTCTGAATGCTTTTTGCTGTTTTTTCTCTAACATTTTCCTCCAAATTAAACAAAATTAAAATATGTTATTAACAAATTTTTTAATAATTTTATTTAAATTTTTAAAATAATTTTTAACTAATATTTTAAGCAACAAAATATTTTTTTGGTTATGGGCCTTTTAAATTTTAAATCTTTTTATTTATGTTTTTCCACTGCTTTTTTGTTTATTCATCTTATTATATTATTATATATAAATTTTCTAAATGCTTTTCTAATATCGCTTTTTTACCCAATCGCTTTTTTTTATTTTTAAAATAATTTATTTTAATTGGACGTATTTTCAGATAGAGATTTTAAGTTTTTCTTTGTTAAGAGATATTAATTACCTATTAGAATATTGTGTTTCTCCTTCATTTGATTTTTGTTGGCTTTCAGTGGAGATGATTATTGACTGGGTTGGGTGTTATATAATGGGAGTTAAGACTGTAAATTTAAAATTTTATATTGCTCATTTCACACAATTCCTAAAGCTTAAATCCAATTTTATATTTATTTTTTGCAAGCTTTCTTTGCCTATTTCACAATTATTTTATTTTTGCTTATTTAACTTTACCTGCTTTTATGCTATTTAAATTCCAAATATTTTCTAAATAATTACCAATTAATTATTTTGTTTTAGGTGAAATATACTTATGTAGAATTAGCAGAATTGGCAAAATAATTATTTTAAAAAACTTCTAAACAGAAATTCTGCATTCCATCAGCAAAATAAAAATATTATTTTTTAATTATGCCGGGAATGTTGCCATCAACGAAATGAATATTTTTTATTATATTTTTGTTTTTAATATTTTAAAAATATTCTCTAATTAAATTTATAAAAGGAATATATTTCTAATTTTTATTTCAAAATTTAGTTTTCTTCCCAAAAAGTACCGTCCAAACTTTTTGGGAGGAATTAATAATGAAAATAATTTTTATAAAATAAATAAATATATTCCTTTTCTTTAATAACAATTTTAAATTTTCTGAAAATTTTTCAAAAATTTTTAAACTTTTTCTCTTTTTTACCCGTCCACTTTTAACATTTTTAAAAAATGAGAAATTGTTTAAAATTATTTTAATTAAATGCCCATTTCTGCCCTTTTTACTCATCAAAACTTTTATTATTTTTCATTTTGAGTGTTTTGGCTCTCACTCTTTTTGAAAGAAAGGCTCTCTCTAATTTTCCTTAAATTTTATATTTTGGCTCCCCAAATTTTTTATGTTTTTATCAAAATGTGCTCTTTAATATATCCAAAATTATATTTTCAATTTTCTCTCAAACCCGTTGATTTTATTAAAAAAATTTTTAAAAAATAAATTGATTTAAATATTTTTAATAAAAATATGGTTAACTTTAATTAAAAAAACATTTTTATTAATATTTTGAAATTTTTGCTGTAATATTATTGAAAAATAATGATTTAATATATTAGTTGATTTAATAATTTATTAATACAATATGATCTAATTAATATACCTCCCTAATTTATAACACCCTCGAGTTTATACATTGGTTGGCAACTGTGTAAATAGATAAGCGATATCTTCTATTTTATATACTTCTCAATACCATGAAGTAAGGTTGGCGGTTCTTGGGAAATCTTTGATTATCCGGAACCACCAACCTTACCATGAATGTATATAAATTAGAGGTTATAAATTAACTAATTTTTCCATCAAATAATATTTTTAGGAGGTTATGGAATGGGAGGAGTTAAGTATAATATTATTAATTCCATTTAATAATATTTTTAAATAAAAAAATTTAATTAAAAAATTAGTTGATGATACGGGTAAATTGGTACGTGGAAAATCAAAGAATAATTACATACAAACTGACAAATATGATTTAATGGGTAGGTGAATTATTAAAGATTAAATTTGTAATCTAACAATAATATCATGTTAGCTCTCATAAAATTCAAAATATCTTATAATTTAAATAAAAATAAAACTTAGTTTTACTTTCATTTAATTTAAATTTTCTTATTTTTTCTTAAAAATATTTTAAATTAATTAATTAGTTAATGATTCTTTGGACAATTATTATACTCCTAAAGTCAATATCAAAAAAGAACAATCAATTTACGATGATTATGAAATTCTTGAAGAAATTGGGACAGGGGCATTTGGTGTAGTTCACAGATGTTTGGAGAAGAAAACGGGGAATATTTTTGCTGCCAAATTTATTCCAATACTTGGGGGAGATAAACAAAAAGAAATTGTTAGAGAGGAAATTGGGTAACATAAATTAATTATTATTATAATTTTAAAAATTAGGGTAATGTCTGAATTAAAACATTCCTCCTTAATTTCTTTACATGATGCCTTTGAAATGGATCAGGAAATTATCATGATATATGAGGTATGTATAATTTATTTAAGTAATAAAATTAAAATGTTGGAAGAAAGTGAATTTATTATATTTTCTTTGACTTGTCTCGATATAAAAAATCTTATGAAACAAGTTCTACAAAATATTTTGGAAATATTGGTAATCTTATTAACTAAGTGTTTAGACTTTTGCCTCGAAAGCACGTAGTTCCCACTATGTGTTTAATTTTTGTTTTTGATCATTAAAAAATTTAATCTAAATACCTAGTTATTTTAATTTCTATAGTTTATGTCAGGAGATGAATTGCTTGAAAAAATTAGTAAAGATAAAGAAATGAATGAATGGGAAGCTCAAAATTATGTTAAACAAATTTGTGAGGCAATTAAATATATGCATGAAGTAAATTTTAAATAATAAATTTTTATTTTTAATTTAATTTAATTTGATTATAGTTATCCTATGTACATTTGAACTTAAAACCAGAAAATATTTTATTTACTACAAAAACAAGTGATAAATTAAAAATTAATGATTTTAGTATGACAACTAAATTAAATCCGGGCAAAGAAGTTAAAATAGCAACAGGTAATTTTGTGGAAATATTTTGTAATAAAAAATAATATTTTTCAAATATTTCAGTCAATTCCGAATATTCAGCACCCGAAGTTTTAAGTGGACAAAAGATTGGGTTTAATACAGACATGTGGAATATTGGAATTCTTACTAAAGTTCTCCTTTCTGGCATTTCTAATTTTGATGGAAATATTTTGAATGAAATAAACAAAAAATCAGAATTTGAAAATATATCTGAAGAAGCTAAAGATTTTATTCGAAGATTACTTGTTGAGGATAAACAATATAGAATGAATATACACGAAGCTTTGAATCATCCTTGGCTTACACAGAGAAGAGATAAAAATAATATGAATGAAAATATTATTCCTTCAGAGAGATACTACAAATCTCGAGAATTTGTTCGAAGAAAATATGTAAAAATAATTTTTTAATTTTTTTAATAAATAGGGAATGAAGGCTGTGGTTTTTGATTTAGAAAGGAAGGAAAAATTTTCAGATTAGTAAAATTTAAACATTTTTTCGAATGCAGCTTCGTCTAGTATCCAAAAATGCTAAGGCTAGAAACTGTTTTTTAGCTATAGAAATGTTCTTTAAATATTTAAGGATGCTTGGCCCGAACCTCGACTTTCCCTTGGCCGTATATCACAATTTAGCTCCTTATCTAAACTTCATTCTGATCGGTACAAAATTCGTGAAACTCTTTTTGACCAAAATGATGGACCTCCTCGTTTTATCATTCGACCTAGACCAACACAAGCAAATGAGGGAATGAACGCTTCTTTCTTTTATAAAATACTTTCGCCTGTTCCAATGCGTATAAGCTGGTTAATTTTTAATTAAAAAAATTATTTTCATTTCTTTTTTAAAAATTAGGTGGAAAGATGAAAAGGAAATAAAAATATCTGAAGGTTCTTTTGGCAAATATCGTCAACAAAGGAATGGAAATGATAGAGCAATGACAATAACTGAAATAAAAAGTGAAGATCAAGGAGATTATTTGGTTAGGGCAGAGAATGAATTTGGAAAGAGAGAATGTAGTGCAATGCTGATTGTACTAATGAAGGATGGAAAAAGTAGGAATATAATAAAATATTTTAAATGGGCCTAATTTTTGTTGGGGTGAGCTTTTATTAAATAGAGAGCTTCTAATAAAGATGAGCTTTTTGTTAGGAAAAAGAATTCTTCCTGTTTTGAATTTTAAGGATAGTGAATCTTAGAAACTAAATAACGAATAAATTAATTTAAAAAAATTCTTTCAAAAAGGAAAAGAAATCCTCCCACAACAAATACCTACTATTCGACAACCAATTATTCAAGAAGTATCTACTACATCAATTGTTGAAAAAGGCCCTCCTCATTTCAGTTTTTTACTTCGACCTCGACTTATCCAAAAGAACCACACTTGTAAACTAATCTGTACAGTTACATCAGACCCTCCAGCAAAAATTAAATGGATAAAAGATGGAAAACCAGTAGATGATCAACGAGCACAAGCACTTTTTAAGAGTGGAGTTGCTTCTTTAGAAGTTTTTAATATTAAAATGGAGGTAATTTTAATTAATTTTTATCTTATTTCTAAATTAAAGGATGCCGGTATCTACACTTGTATAGCAACAAATGAATTTGGAAGCGATGAAACTTCAGCTTCTATAACTGTTCAAACAAGGCATTCTACTAGTTCAACACAACAAACTAATTCTTTAGACGGGGCTTCATCTTTTTTAATGGCTGGATTGGTTGGAGAAAGAAAAAATAAATTACAAAAGAAGGGGAATTGACAAGAAACTTAATTATAATTGTAAGAAAAACTGATAAAAACAAATTTTGATTTAATTTATTCAAAATAAAACAGAAAAATTCTCTTGTGCTTATGGTATTAATTAAAATACGCAATAATTATTATTTAAATTCTTAACAGATTTTTTCCTTTTGAATCTTTAGGAAGGGGCATTGAAAATTTGTAAAATATTAAATAATTGAGTTAAATCAAATGAATTATGTATAACTAAGAAAATTTTAATCATGAGAGTTACCGGTACATTCGTCGGAAATTACCGGAACATTCGTCCTCCCACAAGATTTAGATAACTTAAATATAATAATAAACTCTAAACTTTTTTCTCCTTAATTATAAACTCGCGCAGTTAACTCAAAACTAGAACCAAATTTCCTTTATTCTTACTAAAATAGGCGGAGCTTCTTATCCTTTCTTCTCCTTTTAGGTTAGCTTTCCCATTCTTCCCTTCAAAATATTCATTGCTTATAGAGAGGGGGAGGAGGAGGAGAAGATGGAGGAGCGGTTCTTTTCCCGCCGAGGCATTTACTACTTTCCCATTCTTTCCATTCAACAATCGTTTATATTTATTTTTGCTGCTTGTATTTAGTAGTATTTATAACAAAACTGTCAACGTTAAACCCTTTCCCGTAAAAACATTGCTTTACTTATTTAAATATTTGTCCAGCTTTTTATTTTTGTTCGGCATTTAATTCCCTTTTCATTTCTTTAATATTTTTATTCTATTATATGTAGATATACATAGTAGTATTATATTTACTTATCTAAATGTCTTCGAGAATTTTTAATTTTTTGTCAAAATTTTTTTCTAAATTTTAGTTTTGAGTTTTATATAGTTTAACGTCCATTTACTAATTTTCAAGAATCTGAGATTCAGGATTTAATAACTAACTGCACTTTCAGCGTTTTTTAGTTGGGATTTCCTAAGATAAATGTTTTTATGATTTATTAAAATGTTCAACCCAATTAAAATCACGAAGAATCCCTCAAATTAATGTACGGGATTACGTGCACGGGCCATACAAATCCCGGAAATCCTCTCACACCAACCTCTAATATATTTACACATTCTATTTAATATATATTTTACTTTCCCATAAATTTTATTTTTTTTCAAAAAATTTTAATAAAATAATCATTAAAATAATCCACTTTTCAGCAAGGAAATGTTTTATTTTTCCTTTTCATTTAAATGGCTTTTTCTTCTTCTTCAACTTGTGGATAAGTATATTTAAAAGAAATAATTCCTTTTAACTACTTTTTATTTAATACTTTCCACATCTCCAAATGCCAAAATGTCCACCATTATTTCTTTATTTTCCCTTAATTCTTGACCTAAGGCACTCTTTTGCCAGGCTAAATTTCCTTATTTTTCTTCTTCTCTTCTTCCTGTTACTGACCGGTGGTGGAAGGGGTAATAGGGCAGCGGCTATAGCTAGAAAGCTGCCAGACTTGAATTGGCAATCGAGTAATATTATGTAAGTTTTTTTTTGAAAATTTTTAAAAATTTAAAAAATAATTTAAAAATAAATTTAAAAAAATCTTTTTTTTTTCTAAAAAAAATTCCGGTCTCTTTTTTCTCCCCCCCCCCCCCTCCCTTCATATATTTTCTTTATAACCCTCTAATTTTCTGCTTAAATTTGTTTTGTATATTTTCATGTGCTTTTGCGGCACGTTATATATATTTTATTTTATTTGAGTGCAAATAAAGAGAGAATTGAAAAATAAAATTAGCGGACGTGCCCAATTTAACCCAATTTTGTCTACACAAATCGACCGCAAAATAAATAAAAATAAATAAAAAATAATCAAATCCCCCCCTCCATCCCTCCTTCAAACAATTGTGCCCTTTCCCCAATTTATTTTTTTGCTTCAATTCTTTTCTTATTTTGCGCGACCACCATTTGTTGTCACATTCAATTAAATTTAAATTTTATATATTTATTTACATAAATAGGTAAATAATCTTAGGAATTTTTTAAATAACACATGAACGTCTAAATACGTAGTCTCACACCTTTGTGACAATTAATGACTGGATTTATGTTAGAGATTTGAAATTTTAAATTTCTTATCAGTTTTTTAAACATTTTTTCGAAATTCCTTCTTTTATTGTCATTGAATTTAAATTCCTCTCAATCAACACTAATATATTTCAATAGCCTATCCTCAAATTTAAAAAAACAAAATATTTTTTCGGTTTAAAAATACTTTTACTTCTTTCAAGCATGCGACCACAATAAATAAAAATCCCAGTTTTGTTGTCAAGTGTCGGGTCTTTTTCATTTTTTCGTCCTTTTTCTTGTGCCGATGCGCGGTATATTTCTAGATATTTTTCGTTAAAAGAAAGATGGATTGAAGATGGGCAGGTGTTTTGAAAGAAGAAGGGGAGAGCAGTTTAAAAAATGCAGATTTTTGGATAGAAAATAATTTAGTTGAAATATAATATTTTTTGTGGGGGATTTTTTAAAAGTATTTTTTCTGAAGAAAGAGAATGGCGATTGTGTAATTCTTTTTGGAAAATTTAAGGGAAATATTTAGAGGTATCGAATAACAGTGTTTTAAGCGTTTGTTTGGTTTAAATAAAAATTTGGAGGGGGATTTGTGTTTTGTTTTTGATTTTTTTTGGAAAATAAAAAAAAATATTTTTAAATTACTGGCAAAAAAGTAAAAAAATATTTTCAAGGTTATTTTATTAAAATTCCATTGAAGGGTATTATTGTCAGTTAAATAAGCACATATGGCGCGATTCTGTTATATAAAATGAACATCCAATTTGACTGATGACTGATCGGGAAATTGACCTTTTTCATTGTCGGCATTTTTGGTTGTAAAATGATTGATGGATTTTTTAAAATTATTTTTCTATTTAATTTTAAAAATAATACAGTAAGGGGGATTTTTTAAAAATACTTTTGATTTGCCTTAAATAGTTAAATGGTTATACATAGTCACTCCCCAATCACTCCTTCCAATTAGGTAATTATCAACAATTAAAGTAACGGAGTCCGATTTGATTGTGAGAGGGAAATCCTTTTTTCTTGTAAACTTTTCAATGATTTTTCTGTTTATAAATTTAATTTTTGATAGATTTTAAAATTATTAAAGTACAAAATTAAAAGTAAAATTATTTTTAACTTTTAGTATTTATTACCTTCATTTAAATTTAGGTCTTCCTATTTTTCTCCTAGTATTGAATATATCAAGGTCAGATAAAACCCCCTTTCCTCTCTCTCGCAGACTACATAAATCGTTCTCGAGAGGGTCAATGAATGGTTTAAGTAAAT
This sequence comes from Meloidogyne incognita, assembly GCA_036172945.1. NCBI lineage: Eukaryota > Metazoa > Nematoda > Chromadorea > Rhabditida > Meloidogynidae > Meloidogyne > Meloidogyne incognita. The sequence continues at coordinate 4,690,744 of JARQAC010000010.1, forward strand.
AAATAAGAGAGGGACTTTTTTAACTGTAGACTAGTAGCTAAAAAATAGCCCTTTACTTTCCTTTTTCTGTCCTTCAAAACTGAATCAATGACCCTTGAACAGAAGATGACCCTTATTTTTGGCCTATAGAGAGAAAATAACTTTTTTTAATAAATAAATATATTTACATAAATACTTCCAAGTAATTTTATCTTTTAATTCTTCAAAAAAAATTTTTTTAAAAGAAATCTTCTAGGGAAATTTACCCCCAATAATTTCTCTCTTATCATCTAGAAAAGTAAAGAGAAAACAAGTTTTTGAAGTTATTCTCTTTCGGATTATTTCTGTTGGATATTTTATTTATAAAGGGGATTAGCATTATCAGTTAAAAATGGTTATATTTCTTCGAGAAAATTAAAAATTGATGTAGAAAGGAAGAAATTGTTGAGAAAAAAAATTAAATAAATTAAAAAAAAATAAATTTATCTAGAAAAATTTAATTTTTTTTTAAGTTCAAATAATTTATTTTAAAATTTCTATTAATTTTTTACACTAATTTTACATAATTTTTCTTCACTTTCCTTCATATGTATTTAGTAGAATAATTAATTTTCAAAGCCCTTTTTACTACTTTTTTTACCTTAATTTTCTCAACTTTTTTTTATTCAATTGTAGCATTTTTATGAATATATTTTCTTAAAGAAATAATAAAAATTACTCTTTTTTGGTGACATTTTATCCCATCTATTATTTCTTTTTTTACAATTCTTTTCTTAAATAATAACACTCGTTAATCAACTTAGGGCTTTTCATTCTTATTTTCTTTTTTTATTTGACTTAAAAACGAAAAAAATAAGTTTTTTTGTTAGCAATAAAGAGAAAAATGTTCACAATTATATTTTAAAGAAAATAAAAAAACAATAATTATTAAATAATTAAAGTGTAAAATACTTCAAAAAAATATTAGATAATGACTTGGAACGATATATAGTCTGGAATAAAATATAGATAATTATTTTAATAAATTTATCTGTTTAAATAAATTTAAAAAATATGAAAAGAACTTTTATCTAGTGGAGAATACATAGAATAAAAGTTTGGAAGAGTAAAGAAGAATATCGGAGTTTGGGCCGGGGTTTTCAATTATTTCTTTGATCAGGTTATGTTCAAAAAACTCTATCAAGAAATATACCTTTGAGATACTATAGACTTCGTTTTTAAATATTTAATTTTTTTTCAATTTAAAATCAAGAAATCTGAGAAAGTATAAAGTAAAATAATAATTTTGCTTTTCTACTTTTTATCCCTTTAATCGACCACCATCAAAACATTGTTTGTTCTTTATTTTTCTTTTTTTTGTACGATATCTTTATAAGAAAAACATGTCCATCTTGTTTGTTAGTAAATAGATAAATAAATAAAAATAAGGAAATGGGGGGTTTTTGTGGGAATTAATGGATTTTATTTTTATTTTTTATTAAAAGAATTTTTGGGGAAAAATAAAAATTAATTTGAGAATTTATTTTATTTAAAAATAATTAAATTAATCATATAGAAGGTTTAATTATTAATTTTAGATTATTTAAATTTCAAAAGTTCTCTCATTATTTTGACCTTGTTTTTATTATTTAATAAGTAAAAGAGATATCTCCAGCTATGTATTGTTGTTTTTGCTAAAAACAAAAATTTGATTTTTGTTTTCTAATTTTCTGTGTCAATATATTTATAAATTCACAGCAGGAATTAATAAATAAATAAATTGGAAACATTTTAATTAAAAATATAAAATTTAAATTTACAGATTTGACATGAGCAACACAGAACATGTAAAAAGAGTTAATTTATTAGATAGAATAACATTACTTTGTCCTCCCCCTGTTACTTTGGCACATGAATATGAACATTCTAAATTATTTATGGCAAGTCTTTTTTATATTTTAATTAATTGAAACTTTAAGTAAAATTTAAAATTTTAATTAATTTACACATTTTTCCACAAATTTATTTAAACTTTAAATTAAAAAATTATTGAAATCCTTTAAATTTTAGACTTTCTTAGATTTTAAAAAATATCAAAAATATTACAAATTTTTAAAAATATTACAAACTAAATTCAAAATTATCTTTTTACAATTTTCTAAAAACAATTTCTAAAATTCTCTCTCTTCTTTAATTTACTTCCGTTTTTGTAGTAAAATCTTCTAGCATTCCTTCCTTTTCTATACTTCCTTCTAAACAATCAATTTGCTTGATAAAAGCCTATTTAAAAAATTCTTTAAAAATTTATATAAAAATTAAAAGGGGGAATTTTTTAAATTAATAAATAAATAAATTTGAAAATCCTTAATATACTCAAGCATGATTTGTCAAAACCTTATCTAATAATTAAATAAACAATTAAGTCAATTTATTCTTATTTTTCTTATAAAGAGGAGGGAGAACTTGCAGTTGTTCATCTTCAAATTAAATTTATTTTTTAAAAAAACTTTCTTTAATTTTCTGGCCAATTTGTTATTGACAATAAATAAATAAACATATAAATTAGCTAACAAATACATAAATACTTGTGTATATTTATTTATTTAATTTTATTTTCTAATTCTTCTTTTCCTCTAGGGAGGAGGAGGACATTTTCTCTCGCTTATCTTCTTTTCTAAATGAAATCCGATTTTCTTTAACAAAAATTTAATGTTGAAAAGGAAAAGGGAAGAAGAGGGGGGTTTTGGTCATTTTCTGCCAAATTTAAATAAAATTGTGGAAATTTTTTTAAAAATAATTTTAAAAAGTTTTTTTTTAAAATATAGGGGTCGAAAATAAATACAAGGCCAATTAGTCTTCTATGCCAATTAGTTAAGATTTTTCGAGCATGGAAAAATATATTAACAAAATTAATAATATATTCGAAATCCCTTTATATATTTTATTTAAAAATAAATAAAAATAAAAAATATTTTTTATCAAAAATTTTCTTTATTTTTCCAATTTTCCCTCAAAATAATTGGTTGTTTCATCTATTTTCTCTACATAATAATATATATTTTTACTCAAAACCAAACAACTAATTTGAGACCTAGATAGCGGTTGTCTGCAAAAATAAAAGAGAAAATAAGGGGGGACATTAAAATAAAATAAATTTACTTTATTTTAAAATTCCCAACTAATTGGGCATGGAAATAAATAAAAAAAAGTCAGAGATTTTCTTGAATTGCGTGACAGAAATAAATTTATTTAAATTTTAGTTAATATAAAATTTCAAAAGCAAAAACAAAAAAATAATTAAAGTTATAATTTCGGATAATAATTTAGAAAGGGAATTGTTTAGACATTGTATGTGGTAATTGTAGACAATTAGCTATTTAAATATTTTTTATAATTATTTAAATTAAAATTAAGTAGGAATCTCTTTTATATTTAATAAATTTAGTGTTTTTTAATTTCCATCCTTTATTTATTAAAAGATACATATTTTGTTATTGTTGCTATGGAAGTAATAAATTTATAAAAATTTATTATTTTTATTTTCTGGCAAAAGCATCCAATTTCACATCATTTTCATTTATTATTATACCCCTAATTCCTTCTGCTTCATTCCCTTTTTCAGTTCATTATCTTCCACACCTGCTGGGCAATTTATATATAAAATAATAAATAAAAATATGTGTTATGAATAAATATAAATTATAATTTTTATTAAAATTTTTGTTAAAAGAAAGGGAAAAAAGTATTTTTATTTAAAAATGCTAATTAATTAAAAAATAATTTTTTTAATTTATTTTAAATAATTTCTCATTAATTAACTTTTTTTAAAGTAATAAGAGATTTACAAAAAAAATTTCTCTCAAACTCCAACTGTGAAATAAAAAAATAATAAAGTAAACAAAAAATAATAAAAATATTTTATAAATAAAAAGAAAAGTAAATATATTTATTTAAATTTACATTTAATTATTTTATTTAAAATTTTAATTAATTAAAATAAATATTAATATGTATAATATTCTTGGAGATTAATAAAAAAATGTTTTAATAAAATATAAATTTATGTATCCTTGTTTAATTTACTAAAGATCTAACTTAAGAACGAAATCCGGTTTTTATCTTTCAAACTGACCCGGGCCGAATTTTCGGGACTGAACCCCGGATTTTATCAAACTACTAAGCCCGGAAAACCCGGTCGGAACCTGCCAGGGTTCGGGCTCTAATTTTAATAATTATTTAAGAACAAAATTTATACATATTTAAAACCCTTAGTTTTTCAGAATTTAATTTCTGCAATCTATATTTTTTAATTAATTTTTTATGCGAAAAAAAGAATTACTTTAAATTAGGCACTCCTTGACCCGTTTTCTATAAGATTATCCCCATCCCTTTTTTCTAATTTTTTTTTAATTTTCTTTTTCTTCAATTAAAAATATCCGCCTCTTCAGCTTATCATCTTTCTCTTTTTTTTATTTATTTTTTTCCGACAAAAGACCCCTCAAAAAGATTAAGGTCATTAAGTGAGAGAAAAAAGAGCTGTTAAAAATTTTTAAGTTTTTGATTATTACCTAAAAAGAAAATTTTCTTTTAATTATTTAAATATTTAAAGGTATCCAGAGATTCATATGAACGTTGTTTTCTCAATGGAGGTGAACGTCAATTAGGTGTTTGTTCAAGTCCAGATCGCCAATCCTCCATTACACTTGTCTTTCGAGAATTTTCTCCTTTACCCTCAGCCTTTACTTTTAAACCTGGACATTCTTATTTTGTGATAAGTTTGTTTTTTAATTTAATTTGGAAAATTGAAATTAATTTTGTTAATTAGAATTTTCGTCCTTCTTTAAATCTTTGAAAAAATTACTCTTTTCTAGCTCAAACTTGCTGATAGGAAAGAAATTTTTCTGGATTAAATTGAATTTTAAAAATAAATAAATCTCCAATAATTAATTAAAAAAAAGAAAATAAATTCATATCAAAATCCAAATTACTTATTATTTTAGCAACGTCAAATGGTACTTTAAATGGTTTAAATAATACACAAGGGGGTTTGTGTTCTACAAGAAATATGAGATTAAAATTTGATGTTTTACCTTCAATTTCTTCAAACGAGAATGGTTGGTTACCTATATTTAATTTTTTTAATTTTATATTTAAAAATTATTTGTTATTTTCTAAATTATTCTATAGAAAACAAAAATTCTTTAAAAAATCACAAAATTACAAAAATTCCCTACAATTTTTCTTAAAAAATAATTTTTCAAACAGATTTATTAGACAATCACCACCAACAACAACAATTAATAATTTCATCATCAGAACAACATAAACAACACAATTCTTCAAATAACCAAACAATTCATCACAGACATACAAAACATCACCCCCACCCCCATCCCCACCATCCCCATCCCCACCACCACCACAAATCTAAAGAAGAAAACCCAAACCCTCAAGAAAATTCAAAAGAATTAGTGCCAACATCTTCACAACATCCCCCTTTTCTTTATGTAATACATACAGATAATGATGATAAACATTCAAAAATAATTTTTGGGGCAGAAGAAGAAGGAGGAATTTCTTCTTCTAATGTTTTGGAACAAGAAAATTATGAAAATGAAAATTTGGATTTGACGACAATTTTTAATGAATATTTGGGTGAATTTAGAATTTTAAATAATCAAAAAAATTATTTTTTATAGAATCCTCATCAAATAAACTTCAAATATCTTGGAATTTGTTAATGATAATATTTATTTTGTGGATATTATAAAAATAAGAATTTATTTATTTTTTAAAGATGGGAAATGAAATACCGGTTTTTTAAATTAAAAATATATATTATTTTTTTGTAAATATTTTTTAAATAAATGGAGTTTGTTAATTGAGTTGAGTAGATTTATAATAAATTCTTGAGGATACGTATTTCAGACGATAAAATACTCTACAAACTCCATTTCCACATTTTACTTTATTTTAATTTAATTCAATCCCCATAACCTTCTAAATATTTTCTTTAATTGCCAACACCTTCAGAAATTTTCCTATGTACAAATTTATATTTTAAAAATAAATACATTATAAATTAACTAGAAATGTAATTTAAAATAATTTTATTTTCTTAAAAAAATCTACAAATTTAATTTTAAAAAATAGAGAGAATGGATTTAATTTTAAAAATAAAATAAACATTTTAACTATTTAGATAAATATAAATCCATTAATAAATTTTAAATAAAAAATTTTAAACCGGTAAAAGAAAATTTGAGAGATCAGAAAAACTAATTTTTAAAGAGAAAATAGAGAAGAGATCAAATAAACAATGTTTGTGATCTGTAGCAGATTCTATGTAAAAAAGTTTGTGGCTAGAATTAATGATTTTGGGGATTTTTTTTGTAAAGAATTATTTGCTTTTAAAAATAAGAGAATTTTAAATAATTCTAAAAAAAATTTAAAATGTGAGCGATATATTTAAATGTCGCAAAAATTAATTTAAAATTAATTTATAGAAGCATAATCACGATTATTATTAACAATTTTTCCATCTGGATGTAAAAGTGGAGCTGAATTTTTAAAAAAATATTTTTAAATTTAAAATAAAAACATACAAACAGAAGCAACAGCCAAATTTTGTTGACATTTTAAATGTCCATTTTGTGTATTACCATTAGAGAGACGCTGCAAAGTTAATTCACTACTATTTACTGACATTGTTGAAGCATTAAAACTACTTTAAAAGAATTTCATTTAAGTATATTATATCAATTAAGGAGTAGAATAACCCCCAAGATTTGTCCTAATATATATTTGACAATAAACTGATTTTGACTTTTAGTCAAAATCAACTGATTTTGACTTTTTTTAAATTCATTGTCAACGTAAAAAGGACTGCTTCTATAAAAACTTTGATGAAAAAGATGGAACAAAGTCCGCCTTAAATTGAAGTTAAAAACGAATATTAACTATAATATAATAACAATCGCTAAATATAAATTATATGTAAATGTTTATAAAGACAAGTATGACCCAGAGGATGCTAACGATGGTTAAACTTATTCAAATTTCTCTTTACCTAGTATCAGGCAAACGTAAGGAATCTGTGGGTAAATTAACAACACAGCCAAGAATATCCCATTCTGGGGGTAATTTTCCATTAAGAAAAGCATTTGTTGTAAATTTAGAAATAAATATAGTTGTTAATAAACTAGCAAGCATTGACATTGTTCGAAAAGGAAAATATTGAATTGAAGTTGAAGGGTCATAACTTTAATTTTAAATTTTTTTTGGAAATTTAAATAAAAATATACAAAGGATAATGAATTATTGCTTTAAAATGCAAAAGTGCTTCTCCTCCAGAAAGTCGTAGAATAAGTCCAACTAGAAAATAAATATATTTTTAATTAAATTAAATTTTTGATAGGCAATAAATTATTAGGGAATTATTTTTAAAATATTTTTTATTCAAAACATTTTCTTTATAAAAGTAATATTTTTGTCGATCTCAACCCGAACCGAAACAGAAAACCAGAGATTTTCGGTTCGGCTTATTGGGTTAAATATTTAGAATGATGATCATTTATTTTAATTAAATTACCAATATATCCAGCTAAACACCCATAAGTATTACTTTTATGAAAATAAACAACACACAATAATTGTGGAAAAAGAATTACATAAACCTATAATTAAACAAAATATTTTTTAATTAAAAAAATTTAATAACCAAATCAGCACATAAATACCACAACCCATAAATTGAATTTATTGTTAGAGCCATTATTGTTGCTAATATACCAACAGCAATAATACTTTAAATTATTTATTTAATTTAAATTATTTACTTAAAGATTACCTAATTCTCATTACATAAATAACTTCTCTTTCACTAGCCTTTAATTAAAAATATAAATTAATTTAAAAAAAATATTTTTTAAAACATTTGGACGAATAGTTAATTTCCAAATATTGTGGGCAAACATAGAAGCAGCTGATAAAACAGAAGAATCAGCTGAAGACCTTAAAAGATTTACAAAATATTTTTCAACAAAAAATATTTTTAAAAACATCACGGCAGCAGAGACAGCCCCCAAACCAATAAAAGCAACCCATTTTGGAGTTAAATATTGAAAAACTAGAGGAACAACTTGTGATGTTTGATCAGCTGGGATTGATACAGTCTTTGTTCCATTACCCCACGGCGAGTATTCGGTTAATGACCAATCTAAGTTTTTTAAATTAAATCTTTTAAATTTTAAGAAAGTGGAAATGGAAAAAAATATTTTTAATTGAAATTTTTATAATTTAACCATTAGTAAATATTTAATGGGGTTGGACACAAATAATTGGCCGAACCGAGAACGGTATTTTTAACAAATTAACAAGACCGAAAACCTGTGATAACTCGGGGTGACAATGAATAACCGGTGTGTCAACCCCGAATATTTAAAGTCAAATTTAATCACTGTTTAATTAATTAACCAGTATTTCTTGCAATAGCCCCAATAATTGCTGGAGGAATTGCCATTAAAATACAACCAATTCCTGCCACAAAAGACAATCTTTGAGCACCTTTAGACGTTCGGGAAGAAAGTACTCGTTGAAAATAAACCTTTTTTTAATTAAAAATAATAATTTTTTTTATTTTTTCTTCCCTCTCTCTAAACCTGCCAAGGTATTCCACCAAAAATTAACAACAACATACAGTCAATCCAAAGTAATTTCTCTTTTAACCCCCCAATTTGTCCAATCCAACCAGTTGGATTTGCAGATAAATCACTCGTTTTCTTTTGTAAAAGAGCAGCCGGAATACACACCCACAAACCAATAAATATACAAAATAATTGGACAACATCTGTATATCTTTAAAAAAATTTTTGTAAAAATTATATTTATTTTATCCGTTAAAATAAACAATTCCCAATATTTAAAAAATAATGCCTATCAAAATTAAAGGTTTAATTTAGTCTTTTTACAATTAACTGTCTAAGATTTTTACTGGCTATTTTGGCTGGGTTTTAGTTAATATTAATTAATTTGCTCGACTGCTATTTTATTTTTGTTAAAGTCTTAATCTCGATAATTAAATATTTAGGCTTTCTTTTCCTAACATTTCAATCTTAATTTTTAGAAAATATTAAATAATTTTGAAAACTTACGCCACAGCATAAAGGCCACCAGTAAAAGTATAAAATACAGCAATAAAAGCAGAAAGAATAACTGATGCTGCCATATCCATTCCTTTTAATTTAATTAATTCTAATTAATTAATTTATTTTTAATTAATTTCTTACCAAGAATTACTGATAATGTGGCACCTAAAAATTTAAAAAAATTAATTGTAAGAATTATTATAAATTTTTAATTCAAAAAAATAACCCAAAGCAGAAAGAATAGCAGCAGACCAAAAAACCTTTAAAAATTAAAATTTTAAAATCATTTTCCAAAGAGAAATAACCTCTCCAAGTAAAGCAGGTATAAACATCAATCCCCCAACTCTCTGCCCATATTTTATCTTTTTAAATAAAAATTTGTTTATTTAATAAAATAATTATTAATTAATTACCTGGAAAGGGTCTAGCATCGTTACATAACCCTGTTCCCGCATTGGATGGGCAAAGAATATTCCCCCCATAACTAAAGACAAAGCATAACCAACGGGCGCTTGACAACCCAATATTCCGCCATTATAGAGGGCTTCAGCTGTTCCATTTATATAAGCGCCCCCTACCCACGTTGCTAAACAAAATAAAAATTTATTTGAATTTTTTTTATTTGAAAAATTAATTAAAGAATTTTTTTATAGAGCTTTCCATCCTAAATAATTTATTTTCTTTAGTTCTTTAATTATTAGCTATTCGAGCTTGGCTAATTCAGAAAAAAATATTATACATATGTCCTTTTAAAATAATTATCTTCATAAATTTTTCATTAAAAATTTTCCTTCTTAAATCATTTGTAATTTTTATTTAATTAAAAAACAGTTTATTTATTTATTTTTACCTGTCATAGTAAAAATACCAACAAGTGTACCAATATTTCTGCCAGCAAGCATTACCTACAAAAACAATTTCTTTAATTATTTTATTTATTTATTTACTTCTTCTGTTTGTCCCCCTTCTATAACATTTTTTGTTTCATCTGTTTTACGACCAGCCCAAATTCCAACAATTAAAATTAAAATATAAAAGAATATTATTGCAATAATTCCTAACCAATCGACCATTCTTTATTTTTTTTGAAAAGCTTTAAAAAAAATTTTTTTATTTTTTAATGAAAAAGAAATTAAAAATTTGTAAATTAAAGATCAAAAAATTTTTTTATAAATTTATTTAAAAAATAAATCTTTTATAAAAAAAAGTAAAATTATTTTCAATCCAAATAAAGCTTCCCCCTTCACAATTTTATTTTAGTTTTTAGTCAGATACATATAAATTTAATTAGAAATATGTACATAGGTCTATTGTCTGGTAGCAATAGACATAAAAAATTAATTTAAATTTTAAACATTTTAATTAAATAAAATGAACAATTTAAAAAAAATTCTCTTTTAAATTTTTTGATTTTCTCTCTTTTAGTGACAAAAAGCTCGATATATCTCCTCTAACTTTTCCTCAATTTTATTCCCTTTATTTGGCTCAATGTCTGTTTTTTTTTCTAAATTCCCGTGGGAGCGTTCAGTTAAAATTGTGTGTTAAAGGGAAATAAAAAATTCTTTTGTGCGTGTATTTATATGTTCAAAGCTTTGAAATTATTGGAGGGAGGTAGAAAAAAAGAAAAAGCCAACCGGAACTCCTTTTTCTAAAAAAACAAAATGCCATTGATATTTTATATATATTTCTTATTTTGTTTTGAAAACCAAAAAAGCAATGTTTGAAAAGCCGGAATTTTTGGGTAATAAAGAGTGGGTGGATTTGGAGGAGGGGGAGGAAGGGGAGGGGAAAGAATAAAGGGTGAGAAAGATTGAAAAAATAAAGAATATTTTTTAATTAACGGAATAAGTTTTATAATTAATTAAAATAAAATTTAATAGAAAATAATTTGCAAATAATTTTAAAAAGTATACAGTGAATATCTTTAAAATTCAAAAATAGGTATATAAACTCGATTGGAAAGAATTCTAAAATTAAAGAATATCTCTTTATCTCTTTAAAAGATAAAGATATAAACTTAACTTTAAAATGAATTTTGGAATGCTTGTGATATATTTTAAAAATTTTAAAATTATAAATAAAAAATAATATTTGTAATACTAATTTCTAAGTAAAAATTCTGCTAAGAAGAAGGAACAAAAGTTTAGATTTTTTGATTTTTGTTACCTTTTTCTAGACGGAAATTATTTAAATATTTATTATATAAATGAACAAATTCAAACATTTATGCCATTTTAAAGAAGGAAATTGGCCAAATTTACGTTCCTTTTTTGTTCATTATTTACAAGTTTTTCTTAGCTTTTTGTTCATTTTATTTAAATATGCGTGTTTAAAGTTCTTTTATTTTTTAAGAATAATTTCTGACGTTGTTAAGCAACCATGATTTTCATAAAAAAATTTTATATTTTTTTAAATTTTAAATAAAATTATTTTTAATATATTTTAGTTGATTTATAATCAATAGGGATCGGATTTTTAGGTTATAACCTATTTTTTCTGCGAAATAGTCCTGATGAATTGAGCTCAAATCCGTTGTTATTTCTTGAAAATCTTTTGTTTACGGGGAGTTATTATGACCTATTTGAACCTATTTTGGTGTTTTGCAACCTAAAATAGGTTGTAACCTATTTAGGATGTTTTTGTGATTTTTTCACTTTTTTGTCACCTATTTTGGGCTTTTTTCATAAAATTTCGATTTTTAATAAAAATTTTCGAAAATATTTGAAAGAAATTTAAAATTTTTCAAAAATTTTGTCAATTTTTTTATCGGCTCAAAAATTTTTCTTCGATTTTTTGAAAAATATTATACTCAAAAATCAAAAATTTTTCAAAACTGGACTTTTATTAACATTTTTGCAGTGGGGCTGAAATTTATGAACTAGAATAGAAATTATTAGGCATTTTTGACTTTCTTGCCCATTATGTCGACCTTTTTTTGCAACCTATTTCTCTATTTTTACGACCTATTTGCCTATTTTTGTCACCTATTTTAGCATTTTATACAACCTATTTAGGTGCCTATTTTAAGGTTTTTACGACCTAAAAATCCGATCCCTAATAATCAATGTTCCCCTATCTCCTTTTATTTTTGCAGAAAATAGTAAATTTTTAATCTAAGCTAGGATTGCTAAAATGGTTAGAAGAGTGAGATGAAAATCTTAAAAAACATTTAGTATTCCTCAAACCGATTAGGATTAACCCTAAAAATTACTTTAATTTAGGTCCGAATTTGAAAAGCTTTAATTAAATTGTTGCTCCTATTTCCGTTTGCTTTGTTTTCTTAAAACTAAATGCAAATTGTGTTAATATGAGAAAAAGATTTTTTAAATTTAATAAATTGAGTTCAAATTTCAGAAATAAATTTTGTGGGAATATTTTTAAAAATTAAATAAATAAATAAAAGATATATTCTCATATTTAATCGAAATGTTCGTTTGCTTTTTTTTAATTTTAAAAGTGATGTTTTTTAAATAAAATGATGTAAATATATTCGAGGTTTTTTTCTTCTTTATTTTTAAGAAAATATTCCTCGCGGGAATTTGGGCGATGAAAAGAATTCCAATAAATAAATAAAAATACACAAGTAAAAAAAGAAGATTTTTAACATCAAAAAAAATCTTTTCAAGAAAAAAAAGAACATATACATAAACACAAAAGGCATCTAAATTAAGTGTTTTATTTTATAAAATATTTGGCAAAAAATTTTTTTGTTGAAGAAAATTGTAAAAACGGAAGTAAATGCAAAAAAGAGACGAAGACGTTCGAATATGTTTTTTTCTTAAAGGAAAATTGACGCAATTTGTATTTATTAACAAATAAATTGAGAAAAATATTTTTTTAAAAACTTGCGCTTTTATTTTTTAAAAGTAGAGAAATAGGAGAGCCTGGGAAAAATTGTTGTGTTTATTAAAGAAAATGTACATGTTTATTTAAATAAATATTTAAATTGAAAATATTTCTGTGAATTAAAAGAAGGGTATTTATTTAAAGATTATTTTTGTTAGTTTATAATAATTTACTTTACAAAATATAATTAACACCAAAATTTTATCTTTTCTAGAAAAGTTTAAAATTATTAACTGAGTATTTCTTTATTGATATAAAGAAGAGGTATTAAAGAATTGTTAGCAGAAATTAAAAGAATTTATTTAATTCTAAAAAGAATTTATAAAATCAACAACATTGTTAATTTTATTTTTAATATGAAAATTTATTGAATAACTCAACTAATTTTTAACTCACATTTAAGTTTAATAATTTTCTTTGAATTTTTTAACAAAAAGGGAAATATATTTTTAAGATTTTCATAATATTTAAGTATTTTATAATATAAATTCGGAATTAAATAACAACAAAAATAATAAAATATTCAAAAATATAACAAACTCAAAATTAATAGGAAATTGTTTAACAATGACATATTTTAGAAAACTAAAAAAACATATAAGGAAAATATTTTAAAAGTTAACACAATAAATTGGCATTTGAATGTACGAATCCCAAAACTATTCAAATTGAATTACTAGAGACGTAAATCCTGTTGCCACAAAATCAAAATAAATTTGCTGTTTATTGCCTTTTTTACTTAAAAAATTTTTTGAGGAATTTAAAGAGAATATTTATTGTTATTTTTATATTTAAAAATTCAACTGATTTAATCCCTCTTTCGTAGGAAAATGAAGAAAAAATAAAATTCTAATTTGGATGAAAATGGGAAGACAGAAAGGTCAACGCATGATCGAAAGAAATATCCTAGTTTTGTCAATCAGACTAAACCCCTAAAAGATTCAAACAAAATTCTTGCCTATCTAAATCAAATACTAAACTCAACCCTAATAAAAACAAATAAAGAACACAAGCATTTTTACAAATTTATTTATTCAGTGAAAAAAAAACTTCAAGCAAAATTACATACAAAATCATTACAAAAGAATAATCAAGAAATACAACAATTGTGAGAAAAAAAATCAGACGGGCACAAGATGTATATGTGAATATAAGGGACAAAGAACAATGCCTAGTATATGTACATATATATCAATCACTAATCTCGTCCACGTCTTCTCTTGTGCTTCCGTTCCAGTTCTTTGCGCTCCTCTCTTTTCCTCTTGATCAGTTCCTCGTATTCTTTGATGAACGCGTCAACGCCACCCGCTTTGTCTACCCGGTTCAGTCGGCCTTTTTCCAAAGCAATGTCAATGAGCGCTCGGTGGAGAAAAAGGTACTGAAAAATTAAAAGAATTTTGGGTAAAGCAAGGGAGCTTTTCAAATTTAAAAGGCACCTGCAAATCGGTCTGGATGGCATGGGCCCTCTGGTCCCGCAATCGCTGGAATATTGTAGACATTTGCACTTCTCGGTCGTTGGCGATCAGGTCCCTATAGGCCATCTCGATTGCTGCATATGTTCCCGTACGTCCTGTAAAGGGAAAAACAAAGAAAATTTTAATCTCCCTAAGCCTCAAAACTGACCGATTCCAGCACTGCAGTGGATAAGCACAGAGCATTTTCGTGCCACTGCCAACTTTTGGACCGTCCCGCGAAGCTGACGAAACGCTGCTGGTGATAGTGGTACGTCGCGATCCGGCCATCCATCGTAGAGAAAATGCACGACCTCGACGCTCCGCCCGCTCGGAAGTGACGCCTCCAGAACTGTTCTGTGAACGCTTGGGTTTGCTACGGTAGCATGGGTTGACTCCTTGACAGATACGGTCGCGTTCCCATACAGCGTTGGCTCAGCAGGGATGTAGTCTGCGCACTTCTCACGGCCTTCCTCTTGATTTTGACAAAGCTGAACGATGACCTAAATAAGATAGGGAACAGCTTTATAAAAAAACTTGTTATCTCGAATAACTCACTCCGCAATTCTGCTCCACAACCATCGTCCAGAAGTTAGCAATGGATTCGTCGATCGGACCCTGAGCACAAATCATCGGAAACTCAGAGCCCTTGACTTTTGATGCGTGCACGTAGTCGCTACCTAGAAAGATGAAAATTATTTTATTTCTAAAATTATTTTATTTTTATTTTTTTACCTTCAGGTCCATCCCTCAGGACAACGCGCGTTTGGTCGATGAGAGCGACATCTGGATACCGGTTGAGCTCAGAGTTTCTATCGTCGTCAAAGGCCTTGGTTGTTACACGCTTTGACCTGTAGGTTGCGAGATCGTTGACGAACTTTTCCCGTATGCGCCTGATGCCACCATGTCGCACTAGAGCTGTAATAATTTAGAAAATGATTATATGTGCGCAAGATAAACTCAAAGAGCGCAAAATAAACTCAAAAAACGCACAGTAAAACCAGCGTTGGGCTGCTGTAGCATGCTGCGAGACTGTTGATCCTGTTGATTGAGTAGAGGGCCTACGAGGATCGCCAGAACCACCACCGGAACCACCACGAGACGGACGATCAACAGTTGCACGTGCACTCGGACGCTTGAGGACTGAACTCTGACGCCTGCCACCTTCAGTGTCGTACTTTTGTTTGCTTTGTTTGTTCCTGCCAGATCGCCCTTTCTGTAATAAAAAAATGAGATACGTTTAAAAAGATGTAAAGTGGTATTTAGTAAGCAAAACTTACATTTCCGGCGCTCGCTCGACGGTCCACCATCCTTTGCTGACTGTTGTTGGACGGCGTAGAAGTAGACGAGGCAAAGTAGTCGATCAGAGCAAGTGTACCCAGTAGTTGATTGAGATAAAATACAGAAATTATCGTTACTTTTATACTATTTTTTCCAAACCTATCACATCATATCTGAAAGCCCCGTCTATATAAACACCCCAGAAAAATTATCTTCCCAATCAAATTCTCTACCGTCGTTCTACCATAATTGGTTTCGCCATCTCAACAAGCAAACTCCACGTTCAAAATGTCTTCATCTAGCGAACAGGTTCCTGCGCCATCTGGTTCTCCTCCACGTTCGCCTGAAGATGATTCAAAGACGAAGGGGTAAAGCTTTTAATTTTGTTATACAGTAATTTACCCACTTTTCAGTAAATATCGGTTCGAGGTTGCAGTGCTCGCTTTGGCTACCATGATCTTTGCTGTTTGCATCCTTCAGGCGTTGGCCACTTCTGAGTTCTTCATCGTTCGACTGGCAGTCCTGCCTATGGCTTTGTTCTTGGCTTTCTTTGGATATGAGGCAAGCAATCAAAAACAATAAAAGAACAATTTCCTTATAAAAATTTTCAGTGGGTCACCTACTTCTCTGATGCCTTGACTCGTCGCAAGAGGGCCTACTTTGATGTGAGAAACATTCTAGAGACATACCAGCCGCGGAGAAACACCGATTTGGCTCGTCAATTTAAAGTAACCTGCCCTTTAGTTTGCTTAAATTTGAAAAAAAATTTAGCCAGATCCGCCAACTCCCAGCGTTTCGAACCAGCCGACAAAGGTTACTCGTATTACTGCTGATCCCGGCCCGAATGCTGTTGGTGAAATTGGAGGCGGGGCGAAGAAGGACTTTGCTGCTTGGAGGCGTGAGGTGAGAAACAAAATAATTTTGTAACAAAAAATAATTAAAAATTATTAGCACTACGAAAACGAATATGCAGTTGCTATGCAGGCACGTTCTGGACAAGTAAGCCTCTACGAACCAACCCCTGGCGAGGTTGTCAATGAGACTTCTACGGCTGCAAGCGACAACGGAGGGGGTAGTCCAGTAATTCCTGTTGATAGTATTGAACAATACAAAGCAGCTAAATCGGCTTCGAATGAAAAACGGGCTGAGGGTTCAAAGGATGGCAAAACCGATGAGAAGAAGGAAGAGTCTAAAGAAGAATCAAAGGACAAGGCAAAGGAGGAGGCAAAGCCGGGAGAGGATGAGAAGAAGAAAAAAGAATCTAATGAACCTTCTAATACGCCGGAAAAGAAATGAAAGGAAGAAGATAAAAAAAGAAATTGTTGATAAATTTGTATGTATATGTAGGGTTGTAAATAATATATTCTTATTGTTGTAGGTCATAATATAAATATTGTGTTTAGTTAATTATTACGGTAAATTATTGTATTTGATTGTACCCTGAATACATGTGTCATAATAATTGTTTGTTAATTTCTAAGCTTATTTAATAGAAAAATATTCTTAGAAGACTCGATTAGAATAATTGTTTAGATGAATTTATTTATTTAAAAAACAAATATAAACTTTATTTAAATTAAAAAATTGAGGCAATATTTGGATGTAAAATTATGGCAAACAAAATATATGCATTTTGAAAGGTTGGGGAAAAAGAGAATCACAAAATAATATTATATTAATTTCATTTCATTTCAATCCATACTTAAAGAAATAGTTTTTTGTGTGTGTAAAGTTAATCTTCTAGAATCGCCAACTGGATATTTAAAGGAATTTGTTACAGCCTTTTGCCTAGCAGTTTGATCAAATTCTGCTAAAGCAACATTTCTTGCATTTTGTAAACAGGGTAACCAACGAAGTAAATGTTTTAAGGCTGCGTGGATTCTTCTATTTGTTGCGTAATAAACAAATGGATTTACTATTGAATGAGACATTGCTAAAGTATGGGCGCCCCACCTGAAAATAATTTTTGAAAAAAAAGTCTTAGAGGGAATTTTATAATTTAGACCGGTCCCCTCTCTTCTATTGTTCTCCAAACCCTCTACTTGTTTATTTAAAAATAATTTTATAAAAACTTCCTACCAAATATAAAGAATATATGGATAATTGAGTGCACTAGAATCATATGTTACCCAAATATTCATTAATAAATTTTGAGGTAACCAACAAACAGCATATAAAGCACTAACTAATAAAACCATTGGAATTAACTTTAAAAATAAAATTTAAATTCTCTTTTTTTCAATTTATTTTAATTTACTTTTTTAACGGATTCTTTCCTTTCTTGACTAACATTAGCATGCACAACTGTATGTGAACTTTTTCTTCTATTAGAATTATTTCCAACAATTTGAGAAGAGGGGCTTTTCTTTAATAATTGTTTTTGTGGACAAATATTAAAATTAGCTGCACTAATTGTTGAACCTCTTGCTGATTTTGTATTTAAAAGAGAATTAAATAATGTTGTTGTTTCCTTTAAAAATTAAAATAAATATATTTTTTTGGAAAAAATAAAAGAAAAATATAAACAGCTACGAAAAGGGGATGTTGAAGGATTGAGATATACATGGATTTACTTATTTGGTTATTAAATAAGAATTTTAAGAAGCTACATATCTACATATTCTCATTACTTCTCTATTTTTCTCTCAATTTTAAAACTTCCTCTTAGCTTCCGTTTCCCCTTTTTTCACAAAAAAATATTCCAAATAAATTTATATTTGTTAGAATTACTTGTGAGGGTAATATTTGGCAATCATTTCCAGGTACTTTACTATTCCACATTTTACATCCAATAGCTGTATATGTAATTAACAAAACAGAAAGAGGTAAACAATATTGTAAAGCAAAAAGTGAAGAAGTATATAGAGAAACAAAAGAATCAGAAAAAAAATCATTCCATTTTTCAAGGCAAGTATCAACACCTTCTGATGAACTTTCTAACTAAAAAAATAAAAATTTTAGAAAAATCCCCCTCCCTCCATTTTATTCTCTTTACCTGATTAACAACAAGTAAAGGTAATGCCATAATTAAAGAAAATCCCCAAGTAATTAAAGTTGCATACAAAGCCCTTTTTCTATTCATTTTGAGCCAAGGGGACATTGAAAATTGAATTGCCATAAAACGATCGAAAGAAATTGCAACTAAAGTCCATGAGGATACAAATACTGCTGTTGCCTATATGAAAATTGGAGAGTAATTTTAAAAATAAAATTCAAAAAAATTTTGGCAGTTAATAACAAAATTGAGAAACCCCACTAAAAATCATTTCATTTTACGGGATATTTTCGAAGATATTTTCTTTTTTATTTTTTACAAAAAAAAATTTTTTTTCAAATTTACCTGTAAATAATTAAATGTTTTACACAAAAAAGCCCCAAAAATCCATCTTTGATCTTCAAAAACCAAAACATGCCAATAACTTAAAGGAATACAGAAAATACTAATCATTAAATCTCCAAGTGCCAAATTAGCAATTAACATATTTGTTGGGGTTCTGAGTCTTTTGAAACGAAGAAATACAGCCAATATTAAAGCATTACCAACAAAGGCAACAATACTCAAAGCAGAATAAATTAAAATTGCTAACATCTTTTAAAAAAATTTTTTTTAATTTCACAAAAAATTTTTTCAGACTTTGCAAGTAAAACACAAAGCCTCTACAGGATGTACAGATATTTCTGTAGTTTCCAAATTATTATTTTTATTATTTAAAAATTCATTTAATAAAAAAGAAAGGCTTTCTGTTGTTGGTGATGATTGGGAATTAATTAAGCTGCCCGAATTGCCTGATGTGGAGCTTGGAGGAAATAAATTATTTTTAGTTTGTTCGTTCATTAATAAGCACCCCTTACTTTTTTAATTTAACTAGGAAAATATGGAAATAAAATTAATAAATTTTAAAAAATAAGGAAAGTAATATACATTAAATAATCAAAATGTTCTGTTGAAATTTGTCTTATTTAAAAATAATTTTTAAGGTAGACAACGAGACAATAAAAAAATTAAATTATTGTTTGACCTGCAAAAAATGGATTGGGAGAGGGAGGAGATTAATGAAATTATTGTTTTGTGGAGGGTGTTTAATAAAATAAATTTTCTGAGGAGAGAAAAAGGTTTCGATCTCTAAATGTGGAAAAGGAAATTTTGCAACTTTTAATTCAAAAATTATATTATAACCCCCCCTTCCCTTTCCCTTCCTTCCATTAAATAATTAATTTAAAATAATAACTGACTTCCTTTTATTTAATATAATTAAATAATAAATAAAAAAGGAAATAAATAAATATATTTTAGGAAATTAATTAATATATTTATTAGCAAATAATAAAATGCCGTGAGAAAGTTTTGCTAACGGAAATTTAAAAAAATAAAAATAATTTTAAAAAAGTATTTAAATTATTTTTTTTTAATTCAAAAATTATTTTAAGAAAAGTAAAATTAGAAAAATAAAAAAATTAATTAAAAAAACTTTTTTTAATTATGAGGTCAATTCTTAAAAATTCATTTTTTGTTTACAAAATTTAATAAAAAATTTAGGAAAAAACAGATAATTAAAAATTAATATTTTTTAATTTCAATTAAATATAGTAAACAATTTACAATAAAGAAGAAAATTTTCAAAGAAAAAAATATTTTTTTATTGATCTGAAAAACTTTAAAAATTTTCAAAATATTAAAAAAAAATTTTTCCATGTTTTATCCTTTTTACTATAATAGAAAAAATAAAAGAACAATAAATAAAAATAAATAACCAAACAAAAAAAGTATTAAGATTGATGATTCTTTAAATAAAATTAATTTTTTAATTTTAATTTTTTGTCTGCTTTTCTTTATTAAATCACTTTTAAAAAGAACAACTGTTTTTATATTTTAAAGATTTTTTTATCAAGAAAAAAAATTAGTAATTGGAGAATAAATAAAAGATATCAAATTTTAAAAATTTATTTTTGAATAATTTTCTGAGAAATTATTTTTTTGTGTTTTTTTTGCTCTATTCAAAATTTAATTTTTAAAAAATATTTAAAAAATAAAATAAAATTTTGGAAATATATTTTTAGAATTTTTTTTGAATAAAAAAATAAAACATTAAAAATTAATATAAAATTTTTTGAAGAAAAAAAATATTTAAATGAACATTAAATTTAATAAAAATTGTGTATATTGTTTCAAATAAAAAAATGAAAGAAAAGAATAAAATCGGAAATAAATAAAAATAAAATAGAAAATTGCTTTTATTTAGAAAAAAAACTTTTTTTGGAGATTTTTCGGCGCTTGCCGTCAAAAAAAAGTAAAAACTGAAAGGATATCTCAAGATTTTCTAAAAATTCTAGTTTTCTAAAAAAATGTTGTTGGAAAGCTAAACAAATATAACAACTTTTTTTCGAATTATATCTAGCTATCCAACAGAATACCTAATCAAAAATCCCAAAATTTAAAAATTAAATACCTTCTATTTTCTAGTGTTTTTCCTTAGAAGTTTATATAAACGTGTTTATTTGGAAAATTTTAAGGCAGTTTTTACGTTCTCCGCGCCGTAATATCCCATTTCCGAAAGTTTTTTTACTTTTTTGTGTCTTTAAAAAATAAAAAAGGATTAGGATATCCAGCTATTTGATTGTGCTTTGACGTGAAATTAAAGTAAAATTTAGTATCCGAAAATACCTCTCCTCTTCTCTCTTTAAAAATTTAATTTTTACATTTATTTAATCAAAAATTGCTTTAAAAAGAGAAAAAGGTGTTCATTATCCGGAAAATTTATTTTTAAAATTTTGAGAAAATATGTAATCTTAAAGAAAAATCAAAAAAATAGATTTGAATATGTAAAAGAAAAAAATTATTTATTTATTTATTTTAAATATTTAGGTAATCCAAAAAAGGAAAATAAAATTCTATTTTTGTAAATTACGTAGAAAAATAAAAGAAAATAGGTAAACTAAACAAAAAAATTTCCTTCCTTTCGAGAAGCCCTATACTAGACAATGATAAATATTAAATTAATTAACATAAATAAATATATTTAGATAGTTAAATTAATTAATAGAGAGAGACAAAGAAAATAGAAAACATTTATAGAAAATTCCCTATATAAATATATACAAAAAGCATCCACCAATCTCTCTTAAATTCCAACGATCTATATTTTTGATAAAAATTTATCAGGGTAAAATTATCTATTTCCTAGACCAGCAAATACATAAAACGATTCACTTATTTAAGTATTTTAACTTTACTATTTTATCTGAATTGAATAATAAATAAAAGTTAAAAATTAGTTGGAAAAAAGAGTGTTTGTTGTCTAGCAATCATTTATTTTACTTAAAATTAATGAATAATTCAAAAGCATTTTTAAACAAATAATAATTTTCATACTAATTGGAAAAGTGTAGGGGGGAGGAGGGAGGGGGGAAAGGAGGGAATTGACGTAAAATTAATTTTTTTCCTCAAATCCCTTTAAAAATGGAATTTGATTCTTTTTTTTCTTCATTTATTAATTTATTTACTTGCTCATGCGCAAAAGTATCCAATTCTTTTTATAAAAATAAAATAAAAAAATTTATTTAATAATTAGAAAAATAGAAAAAAATTAAAGAAAATGATGTGAATTGTCCAATTTATTTTTATAAAAAAATTATTTTTTTTTAAAGTTTTTATAAAAAATATTTTTGTATGACAAAAATAATAAAGAAAAAAATTTTTAAAAATTAAAAAAAAATTTTTTTGAAAAAATTTTTTGGTGTTATAATTATTTAAATAAAATAATTGGGGAATTAATTTTGCAGTTTTATAAATTGGTTGTGCCAATATTAGGGAATCCATATAGATCCTAGACATAATAATTATAAATTTAGTTCGTTTTTTAGTTATAGTATTTGTGGTAAATTAAAATAATTTACTTGCAAAGAAAAATTAAATTAAAAATTTAATTTTTTAAATATATTTTTAGAACCCGATTTCTCCTATTTTTTTTATTATCGGCATTAACAATTAATCTAAAAACACTATCAACGCTTCTAACCATTCTTCCAATTTCGATAACAAGATAAAATCGGGACCGAATTGAGACGACAAAATAAAGAAAGGGACATGATTTTATACACAGAGTTCGACTGTATTAATTAAATTTATTTATTTTTAAGCCAACATTTTTTTGTAAAGAAAATAATTTTGCAGAAAAATAAGAAAAAAAGGTAAAAGAAAATAAATTAAAAATGTCTTTAACAAGAGGGGGGAGACTACTACATACTAAAGATAAAAAGCAAAACAAAACACAATAAATATTTATTTATTTAATAAATAAAATTATGGCAACAAAAAAAGAAAAGTCAAGTGCCGTAAGAAAAAGATTTTGAAAATTATTAAATGGGCAATTATTAAAATTATTAAATTTTATTTTTGAGAAAAAATTTGAAATAAAAGATAAATAAGGTTGACAAAAATTTATTTTTGTTTTGTTTAATTTTACAAGTAAAAATTCAAAAAACTATTAAAAAATTCTAAAATTCAAAAAAAAATAAATATTCAAAAAGTTAATTTTTTCTAACGATAATTTTAAATTCTTAGGCTATAACAAAAATATATATTTATTTATTTATTTTAGCGTCTTAATGTCAAGGAAACCTTCTCCCTCCCTTTTATTTTTATAAAAATACAAGGGAAATAATTAAAAATGCCAACAACCTTTTGTATTTATTATTAGAGAATATACTAAATATAAAAATATTTTTGGAAACAAATGACTAAAGAATATATTTATTTAAAGTTTTTTATATTTTTTATTTTAGCTAATTTAAAGGAAATAAAAAATATATATTTTTAAAAAATCTTTAATCTTTTTTTATTTAAATAAATTATTAAAAGAGCAAGGTTTTTTTTTTCTAAATATTGTATTTAATTTTTAGATCATTTTAAATCTTCTTGGATGTACATATCTATTTACGTATTTACTAAAGTACGTAAATAAATAATTTCTTTATTTAAATTCTTTTTTTTTAATTTTATTTTTAAATTTAGAAAAAGAAAATATTTATTTTGTCAAAAAAAAATAATTCTAGAATATTAAAAAAATAATAAATAAATAAATATATTAC
Source organism: Meloidogyne incognita (assembly GCA_036172945.1). Lineage (NCBI taxonomy): Eukaryota > Metazoa > Nematoda > Chromadorea > Rhabditida > Meloidogynidae > Meloidogyne > Meloidogyne incognita. The sequence continues at coordinate 4,714,514 of JARQAC010000010.1, forward strand.
AGTCAAACATTTTCTTGGTTAACCAAAAAAATTTTTAAAGAAAATGCCGCGATTTTAAAGATATAATTGGGATATTTTTGTGGTTGGGTAAATCGAAATTGTTTCTTAATTAAATGGATATATTTATTGTTTTTATTTGTATTTATTAAATAAAAATTATTTTAAAAATAAAAATTACTATAAACAATGTAAATTATTATTTTTAATTGGAATTATTTTTTGTAGTATATTAAAATAAATAATTGGAATATGAATGACTAATAAATAAATAAATAAATATTTATTTTTATTTCTATTTTTAGTTTTTTTTTAAATTTCCAAAAATTAATATTTCCAGGATATTTTTAATAAAAATAAATAATTTTAAAAAAATATTGAATAATACATATAAAATTATTAAAATTAAAAAATTTATTTTTAATTTAATAAAGTTGACGTTTTGTTTAATCTTTCAATTTACCTTTAATTAACTTTTTTAAAGAAAATTTCAAAAATGAACTGTGATATTTGTTAAACCAAAAATTAATCCGAAAGAAAAAAAATAAAATGTGGAAAGGACGTCTAGGCCCGTAGAATAAGAACTCGGTCACCTGATAATGGTTACCTGACCATGATCACCTAACCATCGTTAGGTAACACAAAGTAGATATAGTCCAGAGTAGCTTTTTTGACGATGTGGTTATGATTACACCTAACTATCAACCGCGTTCTTAATTAAAAGAATTTGGAAATTTTGTAAACACAAAATGTGTAAGAAATTAAATTTAGAAATTAAATCGAATTGTAAATAAAATGATGGAAAGGATTAAAAGTAAGTTTATTTGGATGGAAAAAGGGAAGAAAGATTTTATATTTACATTTAAATTGTTAATCTTTAATGTGTGAAGAAGAAGGTAAATATTTTAATTAAAAAATTTTTTAAGGAAATAAAAAAACCACTTTAAAAATAGCTAAAGGGTTAAAATCAGTAAAGGGATAATTGAATAAATAAAAGAGGGAAGGAAGGGGAAAATATTACTAGAAAATGAGGAGAATAAATAAATTAAAATATTTACTACAAGTATGAGAATGTGAAAAGAAGAATATACTAAAAGTAGTAATTAAGTAGAGATTTTTTTGAAAAAAAAATAAAATATTGGTATAATACTTTAGATAAATATATTTTAAAAATATTTTAAAAACAAGCGTGGAAAATGTTAAAATGAAAAGATTTATTTTGTTGTTGTTGGTCATTCCAACAGGTAAAAAATAAAGTGGAAATAAAACAAGGAAATAATTTTTTCTTATTTGAATGGAAAAGCACAAAATTAATAAAAAGATACCTATTTTAAAATTTTTTTGTGAAAACTTTTTAAAATTTAATTCCTCTTTGTTCAAACAAAAAAAACTTTTTTAATTCTTTTTGTCTGGAAAAAGGTTAAAAATTAATAAAAATTAACTATAATTTTTTTATTTAATTAAAAAACGGAAGACTTATTTAGCAATTTTTAAGAGAAAAGGAAAGGAGGGAGGGAGGGACTTGTAATAATTAATAAATATTTTTTGATGTCATAAAACATTTATTGTTGTAGCTATTTTAATTATTGTCTTCTTTCATTAAATTAGACAAAAAAACTTTTCCAAATAAATTTTTATTTCTTCCTCATTTTGAGAGGTTTTTCTTTTATTTTTAATCCAAAAATAATTATTTAATTTAAAAAAAGGAAGAAAAAATCTTTTTTGAATTTAAAATTTTGGACAATTTTTTTTGAAGAAATTTTTTCAATTTTTTAAAATAAAAAAACCTCAGCGGGTGATATGTAGCAGAAGAAAAGGGAAAAGTCTAGAAAAGTCTATCTACTTAAAAAATATTTAATAATAATGTCGTAGCATTTTACAAAAAAAAAGGGGAAAGTAGTTGAAATATTCTAAAAAAGAGGAAAAAAGATAATTATTTATTAGCCTTATCCGGATTTTTGTTCTAAGGATTTCTTTTCTAAATATGAAAATGTCAAAAAATTAAATTGATTTTTTAAAAGAAATAAAAGTATTTAAGTAGGGTAGTCTAAAAAAAGGTCATTTTATTTGATATATGTATATTTACATTAGTAATTCATTTTTGGGATTTGAAAAAAATATAATCTCTTTTTTCTCAAGGATTTTTTTGCTACTTTTAAAATAAAAATGATTAAAAAATATATTTTTGCAAATGTCAATCTCTTTTTTTTAAATTAATTTTGAACTACCTAAACTATAAATATAAAATTTAAAAAGGATGAATAAAAAATAAAAGATCGAGTATTTTTAAGTAAATATAATTTAATTCCCCAAAAGGATTTTTGGTTAAAATTTGTTCTAGAAATATTTTTAGATTTTATAATTTAATAATAAAAATAAACAATTTTATTTTTCAATCAATCCCTCTCTCAAAAAATAATATATAGGTACCTAAACAATAGTTGAAATTTCCTTACAATTTTTATTGCGTGCACGTTACAAAAAATAATTTTTATAATAAATAAAGGCACATCCATCCACTTCTTCTTCTTCCTTCTTAACATCATCTATCTCATCATCATCATTCTCCACTTGAACCTCCTCCAATATAAATTATTTCCCTCAAAATCGCCATACTTGTTTGTGTTTGTTTCCTGTATATTTCCGCCCCCGTTTCTTCTCCCTTTCTTACTCACTCACCCAAATTTCTCATTTTTTAAATTTTCTTCAACCCCCTACCGGTGGTCCTTCCTTCTTCTCGTTAATCCTTCCTTTACAGGGCAACTCAATTTGTTAGTTTTCTACAAGTTAGTTTAACCAAATGAGAATCCAAACACACAATCGGTAAAATAAAAAAATAACTCAACTAAAATTAGTTTTCTTTGGGGAATTAAATTGAAAGTAAAAAATAAAAAAAACAAACAAATAAAAAAAGGAAGTTTTTAAAGTAATTCTTTTTAAAAAAAAAGTACTGGATTTTACAAATTATAAAAAATCAAAAAGAAGGTATAGACAAAACATTTAGTATTTTATAAGAAATTTTTAAATGATTAAAAATAATATTTGGCAAAAAACAAAGAAAGTATTAGATACCGATTTATTTTCTTTGTTTTGTGTAAACCAGAGGTCGATCGGAAATGATGAAGGTGCCGGAAACCGGAACTGTCGGCACTCCGAAATGGCTCAGTCGGGATTCGGAAATCTGCCTAAATTTTCGGAAATCGTAAGTCGGAATTCCGATCGGCCTCTGTGTAAACTTTCAGAAATATTTAGACAATTAAAGGTTTTAAGATGGAAAATGTTGATTAAAAAAATAAAATCACGACATGAATCGCAACTTAATATTCGCATCTCATAGATAATTAGTTAATTCCAAAATTAAATAAAAAAAATTATTTAAAATTATTACAAAATACCGTAAAAAATTCTAGTGACATTTAAAAATATAAACTTTAAAAAAAAACTTTCTAGACAATTCAGGCAATCGACAAGAGAACTACTGCGTGTAAATGTTCTCTTATAAAATACTGCCTCTAAATTATAATTTTTATAAATTTTTATCGAGAGAATGAGAAATGGCACTTAAACTAAAAGTGGTTTTGAAGAGGAAGACAAAAAATTTTTTCAATTTTTTGGCCAGAAATGATTGACCTAATAATTCTTTTTTTTTATTTTGATTTGTGTAATCCTCAACTAGAAGAATAAAAAGTGAAAGAAGGAAAAGAAAATTATTTTTAAGAAAAATTTAACTGAAAAAAATTCTTTCACCCAAAAAAATATTAAAATTTAAAAATGTATTTTAATAAAAATTAATAGAATGAACATGTATTTTATGTCAAAAAGAGGAGGATACTTATTAGGATTTTGAATTCAATTTCAATGTCAAATAATTTTATTTATTTTATTAAATTTAGTTTAAAATATTTTTCTGGCAAATTTTAGAAGGTTACCACACTTTAACCAAAAATAAAAACAAACATTATCTTGTTTGAAACACTTCACTATATCAAGGAATTTTATTGGAGGAATTATAATAAAAAATAGCTACAATTAATTCAAATTAAAGGTAAATTATTTTTCTTTATAAAAGGCACTAAATTAATGTACACAATTAAAAAGAACACTTTTTACAGGCGAATATATATTTAGGTAAATTAAACCAAAAAGCTAGTACATAGCAAAATAGTAAAATTAATTTTTCGGAAAAATTAAACAAAAACAAACACTAAAATATTAAAAAAAGAATTTTTAAATTCATTTAAAATTTATTTTTATTTTTTGAAAAATAAATTTAGTTTTTAATAATTAATTTAGTGTTTGTAAAAATGACTATTAAAAACAGAAAAAAAGGAAAGAGAGAAAACAAAAAATAATCAGAATTATTTAGTCTTCAACAGGACAAGAAGTGAATCATGTATAGACGATGGAGAAACTGAAAAAATAATTACAAAAATTTTTTTTAATTTAGCAAAAAAATTTAAAAAATAAAAAACCAAAATTTACCTTTTACCAAAAATAATTGAAAAATAACCACAATCTTATTGATAAAAATATAAATGACCAAAAATCGGGGGATGTTTGAAATAACTTTATCGTTTTTTATAATTAAATAAACAAAACCCCCAAAAAAAGACGGAACCTATTTGTGAAAGACACAAAAAGTAAAATTCCATAGATTTAAAAAAACTTTAGATAAACACAATAAATTTAGCACAAATTTCTCAAAAAAAATTAATCTTAAAAATTAAATTTATTTAATTATTACATATATATTCAGCTCCTGAAGCTCTCACTGTGTTGTTGCCCCATAATTTGTTGGAGTGCCCGGTGTTGTTTGAGAACATGTAGGTGCGTCACTGCCAGGATTTGCTTCTGAATAAGGAGGTGGAGGCTCGAAACTTGTTATTTTTATTCCCTCGATGTCTTCATAAATTGTAAATTTTTGGAATTTATCATCTCCAGTATCGAAGGCAGTCTTAAAATTTTAAAATGGATAAAATTAGAAAAAGTTAAAAATACTTGATTAGAAGTTTGTTGAGGTTGTGTAGATATTGGATCTTCAGAATTACTTGACAAATCGAAAGGCTAAAATAAAATAAGGAATGTTTTAATTTTAATTGTGTTTATTGTTTAACTAAAATTTATTTAAAAATAATTTACAAAAAATACATTGGAACCGTCCATTCTTTTAGGTTTGTATTTACCACAACAACAATTGCAACAACCATTGAAACAAAAACAGCAACAGCAGCAACAAAAAAAGCACCCGCAAGTCAAAAAGCAAATTGAGCAGAATAACCACTAAAAAATGTTTAAAAAAAAATTTTTTTAATTTTAGATTAAAAATTGAGTAAAATTAAAAGTAATATTTTCCTTAAACCTTTTTAAAAAATTTAGAATAAAATTTTTACTTTTAACCAAGGTTTAAGCATAATATTAATGTGATCCTCTCCAAGTTGATCGGCCATCTAAAATCAAAAATATAAGAGAACTCAATCAAAAATAAACCTTAAGACCCATATCTCCATATTCATCATAAATTCTCCTTTTTGATGGATTTGAAAGAATTGTATTTGCATAATTAATCTCTTGAAACTGAAAATTTAAAAATTTGAATGAAAAAACTAAAAAAGTTACCTTTTTATTAAAGTCTTCATTGTTTTGATTTTTATCAGGATGGTACTTTAATGCGAGACGACGATAAGCACCTTAACAAAATGTTTTGTTTCAAAAACAAAAGCCATATTTATTTTAATAAGTAATATAAATACTCACGTTTAATATCATCATCAGTTGCATTTTTAGTTAATCCCAAAATCTCATAAAGATTGCCTTTCTTCGTCAAACTAAAAAATAAATTATTTAAACTACAAATATAGGCCACAAACGAGTCATTCAGAAAACCGGCACCAGTTGATCGTCTGTTTTCACTGCTTGAAGATCTCGTATATTCTGGTTCAGGTGTCATAGGTTTGTCTTTTCTAAAAAAATTGATTACTAAATTGTTAAACAAAGAGAAATGAAATTGTGACAGTGTGAATCATTACAAAAACTCTTTAAAATTAGGTGAAAATTGAGAAATAATCATTAAGGCAAAAACTGCGTCTTTTCCTTATCATTTTCTCTCAATACACTCTTTTCTTATCTCATTTCTCTGCTGTTGGACTTTGAATTGGAAAAATAAAAGTGTGTCGATTTGGTAACTTTTAAAATATAATTTCGGTTATTTGAGTGCCAATGTTTGAGTGCCGTGACTTATTTTTACAACATTTATTGTTAGATCGGGGTTGTTTGTTTTGTAATTTTTTGTCTTGCAGTTTTTTGATTTTAATTTTATCTTTCAGATTTCAACATGTTTCGCGCTGTTCTAAATAATTCCCAGCGGTCTTTAATTTTGGCCAATTATGATGGGCAGAGAGGATTTGCAACTTTAAAGGATATTTCAATTCGACTTAAATCTATCAAAAATATTCAAAAGATTACTAAATCAATGAAAATGGTTTCTGCCGCTAAATATGCCAAAGCTGAGCGAGAACTCAAAGGAGCTCGTATTTATGGTCAAGGAGCTCAAGTATTTTTCGAAAATTTGATGAAGGATGTCGCTGCCCAAAAAGACGATACACCTACTGCAGGAAGCAAACGGATTCTTGTAATGGTGACAAGTGATCGAGGGCTTTGTGGTTCCGTCCATACATCTATTGGAAAGGTTTATTTTAATTTTGAGTTTTTAATTTTTATTTTTTGAAAAGTAAATATTGATTGAATTTAAATTTTTATATTTTATTTGAAAATTTAAGTTGACAAGAAGCATTCTAACAAGCAAACCAGAAGGTGTTGAATATAAACTTGTTTGTATTGGGGACAAAGCCAGGGCACAAATGCAACGTCTTTATTCGAAAGACTTTCTTTTTACCGCTAATGAAATTGGACGTACTCCACCAACATTTCATGATGCTTCAGTTACCGGTTTATTATTTAAATAATAAATGTAATTTATAATTAATTTTTAGCAAATGCAATTCTTTCTTCTGGTTATGATTTTGATGGAGTATTTATTTTAAATTATAAATTTATTTTAAAAAATTCTTTTTAGGGTGATATTCTCTACAATCAATTTAAGACGGTTGTTTCTTTTGAAACAAAACGTCTTCCGATTCCATCTTTACAAACTATTCGAAGTTATCCTCGTTTGAGTATTTATGATTCAATTGATGATGACGTCCTTAAACGGTATTTTTTTTAATTAAAGTGTTAAAGCATTTTAGAAAAAATTTTAATCCCATTAATCTATTTCATTTTGAAAACTATTTTTGAGTTAAAATGTTTTTCTGTTAGTATTTTCCAAATTCAAAAATCCCTATATCTTTTTTACGCTCTAAATCTAGTTATGTTGAATATTCCTTGGCTCAGTTAATTTATTATGCAATGAAAGAAAGTGCTACAAGTGAACAGTCTTCTCGAATGACAGCAATGGATGGAGCAAGCAAAAATGCTGGTATAATAATTTTATCTTTTTTTTTATTTAATTAAATTTAAAGGAGAAATGATCGACAAATTGACTCTTCAATTTAACCGAACTCGTCAGGCAGTAATTACTCGTGAATTAATTGAAATTATTTCTGGTGCTGCTGCAGTTTAATTGGTTTATTTGAAGTCAATTTGAAAAAAGATAGGTTTGATAAAAAAAAATAGATTTAAAAAAATTTTTGTTTGTTAAATTGGGGAATTAAAAGACTAGACAATTTTTTAATAAAAATTGTTCTCTGCTTTTTTGTTATTTTGATGTTTTTCTTGAAATTTTTTAATTAAATAAAAACAATCAATGTTTAAAAAATACTAATGTTAAGCGAAGATATTAAACCATAATATAATTTACAAAAAGTTTTCGGTGACGTTCAATCAAATTTCTTATCAAGTATAATATTAAATTCTATTTTGACTTCCCTTTTCCTTCTCATAATTATGAAAAAATTTTTATTTTGAAAACAACCCCTTTTTGTAAAATTTAAAAATAATTTTTTAAAAATAAACTTTTGAATTGTTTACAATTCAAAAAATCTGTTCCTTCTTTTTTTAAATATTAATTTTTTCGTTTCTCATAATTTTATTTTAATATTACTAATTTAGAGAAAAGAAAAAAACCACAAAATTTTACACTCGTAATCGTCGAATACGAAGAACAAAAATAATAATAATTTTTACTTTTGTGTAATATAAACTATTTTATTACAATTGATCATATGGGAATAGTAAAAAATAAAAATAAATTTTTTTATAATAATCTACCGAACACTTTATTTGCGTAATGTTTTTTTGCGTCAAGGTGATTTTAAATGCTTTGTACTAGAATATTTGTATTTAATATATATTTTTAGTACGTGGGTATGAAAAGCCTAGAAAAAATATTTTTTTGTCTATCTTTCGCGAATAAGGAGGAGAGGGGGGGGATGGTGGGTGATTGACAGTTTTTTTCATTATTTTTCTCTTAAATGGTGTGTCCCCAAAAACACCAAAAAGTAATCGTTTAATATATTTAGCTCTAATTTTTATTTTTTTTATTTCTTTATATTTGTAATAGTGTGTGTGTGTGTATTTTTAAACAATTCTTTTTAAAAGGAATGAAGGTTTTTTCGCCTTTTAGGAATGTTTGTGATAGTGTTTTTAAAGTGGTAAGGCGGGAAAAGTCATTCCCCCTCAACTTCTCGGCGCAGTTATTTTCTAAAGGAGGTAAGGCAATCATTTGCGCCTAAAAAAGCTCAAAAAATTTTTATACTTTTCTTCCCACATTTTTATGCTTTTGTGATCGATTCATCATTCTAGCAGTTAACTAGCCCCATCTTTCTTTAATTCTTCTCCCTATATACACCCCCTCCTCCCTATTTTTACTTACATTAGTAGAGTAACTATTTCCGCAATCATCCTCCTTCCCAATTCTCTCCTTTTAATCCATCTACTACCACACAACCAGTCGGCTTTTAATATAATTTTTGTTTTTTTTAATAAATAATAACCGGGCTTAAAAGTAATTAAATAAATAATATTTTTCCAGAAAATTCCAATTTTTTAATTTAAAAAACTTTTTTGCTTGTTGGCTTTTTTTCGATTTTGTTTATTTATATGGAATTCTATTTTTTTATCATTTAGGTTTAAAATTTTTGGATTCCCCCACGCTAATTCTCCTCTATCAATTGATGGTTGATAGACTAATCAAACAAAACTCCCTCCCCCCCCCTCCCTCCTCTCTATTAAGTTGGACTAACTTTTTTCTCTCTTCTCCTCCTCCACCACCTCCTCGAACCATAGCAAAAGCACATTTTTAACTAGTCTATCCGCCGCTTCCCCCTTCGATTATTCGTTGTTAAATGACAATACGATTATTTAGAAGTTATTAAATATTTAACAAACCCGCAAAAAACTCTTTTTTATTTTCAACTTTTTAAACTTAAAAATTAACTAAATTACCTAATTTGAATTTGTTTTTAATTTTAATTTTAAATAAAATTTTGAATAAAAATATTTCCTTGGAAAATTAATTTTTTTAGGATTTTTTTCGCAATTTGTACTTTTTGAAAAAAAAATTTTTTTTAATTCTCTTAAAAAATGTCTAGATAAAACGTCAAACATTTATCGATTTAAGAGAAAAAGAAACTAGTTTTCATGTGGATTTGTGATACAATTGAATGAATTAAAATAATATATCCAATAATCTTTGAACTTGTTTACAAGTGGCATTTAATAGAAAAATTCTATTTTTAGGTTTCAATCCTTTTTATGTTTTATTTATTTGCATATTTAAAATTAATAAGAAAATAAATGGTAAACAGAAAAAATATTTAAAAAATAAAAAAAGTTTTTTGTTTATTTTTAGCAGATTTTCTGGAATATTAAAATTCGAGAATTGTTTTTGATATTTTAAATATTAAAAAACAGCACAAAAACAATAACAATATTTATTTAAACTTAAAAACTTTACTATTAAATATTTTAATCAGAAAAAATATTTGTCGATTTTCTTTTTAATTTTTCTTGAATTAGGAATTAAAATTTATAATTTCACTTTGTCTAACAGACTCAATATAATTTACGTTTAATCTATTTTATATATTGATTAGAGGGAAAATGTAGAGGGGAAGACATTTTAATTTTTTCATTTTTTATTCTTTCCATTTATACATCTGATTAAAAGTTTTTTTTAATTTAAAGAAAAAGTTCAAGTCAATAATTTAAAGAATGGGAATTAAAGAAAATCGACAATGAGGGAAAATTTTATTTAAAAATATTTTTTTAAGCCTCGATATTTGTTTTATTAAATTTATATGTTGGATTATCTCCTACTATTTCTAATTCACTCCATCAGATAATTAAACATTTAAAACATAAAAGAGCCTATAACTTTTTTATCTTTTCTCGCTTTTTATGATTGATTTTTTGCGAAGTAGCTCAAATTTTTCTATTAAATATTTTTTTCTGTTAAATAATTTATCGTTAAGTTTGAAATTATTTTTATTGTCAGATTAATAAATTTTTTATACAAATATTTTGTTTTAAGAGATTTGGGTCTGCGCCGAAAAGGTTTGTAGTAAACCGGGGTGGTCCATAAATATTTTGTTGATTTTAAAATCTTTATTAGACTGACATGAGATTGTCTAAACTCTTGCTATATTTTTAAATCAATCTTTTTTTAATGGCGCTCACATTAACTATTTCTCGTGTTTTCATATTCTCTTTTATTTTATTTCGTTAAAATTAAAAAAAATTTTTTTTTCAAAATTTATACTATTTAAGCCATATTTTCAGTTGTGAACCTTCTTTTTAATAAAAATGCTCAAACAAAATATCTATCAACATTCCATTTCGTCTTCTTCCAGTGCTCAGCCCGAACAACAGGAATCAACGCGATATGATGTTTTTGAACTTGCAAACGAGAACCAGCCTCAGACAAGCGTGCTGTTAAAGTTGACGGATGAATGTAGTGCTGCAATAAGGAATGCTGTCAATTCAAAGTGTCAGATTAGGATGCACATTAAGAACGGAGTAATTAATTTACTCACTACCTTTTTAACATATCTATGGCTTAAGGTAGCTACTATTGAAATACGTGACAGGGATGGGGGATGTATCAACTTCAAGTGTTCATTCCAAAATCAGCCGGCGACAGACACGATATGCTATGATCCTAAACAGAATGTCTACAGGTTTGATTTGAAATTAAATTTTTGATTCGAATTTTATTTTTTCAATTTAGGAATGTTGGAACGACTACAACGACTAAGATTCAGGTTTTTGACATTAAATGTGATAATCTTAGTCAAATCGAAATTTATTTAATAGGTTCAAGCAACCGACAAGACCTTCGCTGAGATGAAAGAGAAGACTCAACGGCTGGTCGAGGCAGAGCAACAAAGGAAAGCCAAGGATATTTCAAAAATTCAACGGCCTTCAGCAGCTTCTAAAAAGCCTATACTAAACCAGTCGAGCAACAGCCTTGTCAAGAAAAATGTGCCAGCGACTACTTTTGGGCATTCCAACACCAATAATATCCTTGCTAAATTGAGTGCATTGAAGAGGACTCATTCTCCTTCGCCGTTAAATGTTGCTGCCGCAAAGGTCAAACGTGTTGAAAAACCATTGGAAAGGCCGACTCCATTGGCTGCAAAAGAAGTTAAGAATATCAAACAAGAAGAGCTAGCTCCAAAGAGCATGGATATGGCAGTAAAAGCTGTTCGTTCTTCCGAAGATAATGAACGCCAAAACACGTTAACGGTTTGTTTTTAAATTTAAAGCTTTGTTTAATCTCCCTAATTATTTTAAGCATTATCCTAAGAAGATTGAATTTGCCGCTGCCAATAATGCCAAAAATGATCCCTTCTATGTCCCAAAAAGGAAGCCACTTCACCGGCCGCCATCAATTTCGCCAGCGTCTACAACGACTTCAACACCAAAAACTATTTCTCCACCGCTTGCCATGGCTAGACCTGCTTCTGTTGACAGTGCACAATTGCAGCATAGTTCTTCTTGCTCTCCAGAAGATTTAATTAATAATCAAGAGGAAAATGGCCGTCAACAAGATGAAGGATCAATGACATTGCCAACTAAACTTTCTTGTGATTGGTCTCTTAAATTTGGAAAGATTGCTAGTAAAGAAGAAGCTAAAAGATATCATGGGATCTTTAAGGTCAGAAATTTTTTATACTTGATTTTAAAAATGGAAATTATGTTGAAATTTGGTGGGGCGGGGCTAGATTTAATTTCAAAAAATTTTTTCATTCTCAATAAAATCTAAATTATTTTAAGGAAGATTATCCAGAATATCGCAAATGCTATGATTTGATGGAAAAAGTCGCTGTTGAATTCCGTGCTCTTCAAACAAAATTAACTTCGGCAAAGTCAGATGTTGATCGTTTTGAGGTTATTATTTTTAAAAATGTTCCTTTTATTTATTTTTTAAAATTAAAGGTTGAAGATCAAATTAGAAGCAAATTTGCTTCTTATCAATGCAATCAAGACTTTCTTCAACAGCGTGTGAGGCACAGTGATTTGCGTGCAAAATTGGATTTGTTAAAATGCCGTCTGAAGGAATGGAGCGATAAAGAGAAGAGTGGATATAAGATGGAGCTTTGAAAGGTTAAAATAAAGATTATATTAGGAAATTAAAACGGTTCTATATTTTGTAATTTTCCTTCACGTGGTAATAATTTCGAAATGTGTTTTTTTGGTTTTTAATGGACATAGTATATTCTTTTTCTAAAATTTTGTTGCTTCGATGCTTTTTTGTTTTTTCTATTGTATTAGCATAAATTTGGTCAGAAAAATTATGTAGCTTTAAAAAGTTGGTTTTATCTTTCGGCTTCCTATAATTGCTTAAAAAATTTTGACTTATCCTTGTTTGGGTAACTATAAATTTAATCAGCAAAAGTTATTTTTCTATTTTTCTTACTTCTCTGTCCAAATTTATGCACTTTCTATAGTTGTTATTTAATTTCTACGCATATCTTAAGTTCACAAGCCCATAGCTTAAAAGTAAATATTCAAACAAATACCCATAAGATCAGGTTGTTACAGTAAATCCGTTAAATTTTGTACGTGCTTCTTAAATTCCTGCTTCTTTATAAAATTATTTTAAAAAATATATACTGGTTATTTCACAAATAAATCATCACTTTAAGGGCCATTTTCTAATGTAATTAAATATTTTTGTGATTTTCAAAAAAATTTTTTTTTGATAAAAAGAAATAAAAAATTTTAAAATTGCATAGGTTTATTTATCTTTGAATTAAAGTAAATTTTCAATGAAAGGAAACAATATTTTACTTAGGTAGCTTTTAACAAGCTCCAACCTCTTTCTGGTAAACACGTTTTATTATTTAGTAAAAGTTTTGAATTAAAGGATTTCCTTTTAAATTTTTTAATAATTTTTCCATTATAGGATTTTAAGTATTGATTGGAACCCTTGTTTAATCCAAAATAGTATAATTTATTAATCACAAAAATATTTAAATAAATTTAGATATTGTAATAGTAGTTGCAATTTTTATAGTAAATTACCTACATATTTGTTACTTTTTTTATTTTCTATAACTTTAAGAAAAAAAATTGTGTTTAATTAGAGAAATGCCTATACATATTATTCTTTTTAAATCTTATTTAAAAGCCTTTTATATATTTTTATTTAAAAAGTTTTAAATATATCAGAGAATTCATTTTATTTTTACGTGTAAATTTTGGCTATTTAAAAAAAGTTGCGAAGTATTTTCTCTCTCTCATCTTTAATTACAATTATCGCTTTTGTTATTGTGCAGCATGCAGCATTAAAAAGTAGAGATTTTATTAAAATTAATTTGGAATTATTTAATTAATATTTTTTATTATTAAAATCTCTACTAAAATTTATGAAAATACATGTTCAATTTATTTTGTGAACATTTTGGTACAAGAAAAAATAAACATTCGAATGTTGTGATATTTTGCTAGAAATTTTTCATTCCATTAATTAATAGCAAAAAAACTAAAAAAATGTATTGAAAACAAAATTCTGGTTAAAAATTAAGAAATTTTTTTTGTTTAATCTTATTGTAATTTATAACCAGAATTTAAATTTATTCGACATTAACAATGCAACATTTATTTTACAAAAATGTTTAAAATTTTAATTATAAATTTATTTGTATGCTACTATGCTCATTTCAATTTTAAACAAATAAAGTGTTTGAACTTGTGTTTTTACTTTTTATTTATTAGAAGCTTTTTTATAAGCATTTTTTAATTGTAAAATTTATTGGAAAGTTGAAAATTTATTTAAGAAAACAAATAAGGATTAAGTCAGATTTTTGGATAGGACTTGAATGTCCAGTCCATAGTCGGTGAATTTATGATTTTTCAGTTGTCGTTGACTTGTTTCTATTTCACACATAATACACTAAACTGTTAATTGTAAATAATTTTTTTAACAAAGTGGAATGATTCATAAATTTTTTATGAGTCATTTTCATTATTATTTTCTCCAATTTTTAGTAATCAAAACTAAATTTATCTCTTTTCTTTTTTTAGCTTTATAATTTATTTATTTCTTTAAAAAATGATTATGTCTGGACAAAAAGAATTTGGAGAACAAGATATTGCTAGTATGTTAAAGATTATGGAAGAAGCTAAAAAGCATAATGAACAGGCTAGACAAGCTTATTTGGCTCAAGACTATCGGTTTCTTTTTAATTTCATTTTTTTTATTAAATTATTAATTTAGTAAAGCTGTACAGTTTTATCACCGTTGTATGCTTAGTGCAAAAGCTGTTGTTCAGTTAACAAATACAGATTTGCGTGAAATGGCTCGTGCACTTATTGACAATAAAACTGAAGATGGAAAGTCTGACAATCTGCAAACTAGTAGTGTAAAGAATGATCAACCTTTGAAACAGTTACAAACTGAAGGTTTAATGTTTTTTAAAAATTTAAAAAATTCACAACTAGCTGTTTAGTGTAGAATCACGTGCCCTTAATTTTCTAGGGCAGTATGTAATTACTATAAGGAAATTCGGGGAAAATGTTAAGGAAAAAGTTTTGGGAAACTTTTTCCTAAGAGAAATTTAAACAATAATTGATCTTTTGCTACAAAAATGGAGAAAATTTTCCTACTGTTTGTTAATAGAAAAACGCCTTTTTTTATTTTTATTAATAATTTCTAAAACATTTTTTTTAAAAATTTTTTTCAGGTTCACTTTCTACTGCTAGCAGCAGCTCTCGAATTCGTCAAGATTCTACAACTTGTGGACAAGAGATTCTCACAGAAGCTAAAGATTTGATGACTAAATGTTATAATAATTTGGCAGCTTGTCTTTTAGCTCGTGATTCGAACACAAAAGAGGACTTTATGAGAGCGGTTTTTTATTGTGATAATGTGGGGGAAATTAATTTGGGAATTTTAAATTAATTTTTTGAAGGTTTTGAAAGATGATCCAATTAATGAAAAGGCTTTGTTTCGAAAGGGAGTGGCTTTGATGCGGGCTGATAATTGGGATAAGGCAATTGAACAATTGGAGAAATGCAAAGATAGTAAGGAAATTTTGAAAAAAAAATTTTTTTTTTGAATTAATCCAAAGTCTATAAGTACAACAAAACGTTTTTAGATGCACAAGCAAAACTTTACATAATTGACTGTCGTCGATATATTGAAGAAGATCGTCGACGTCGAGATGCAGAAATTCGTGCTAATTTTGCGAAAGCTCGCGCTGGAGAGGTTAATTTCTTAAATTTTTTATTAAAAATATTTCAAGCAAATTGGGGTCTTCCCTGTTATATTATTTATTAAAAATTTATTTTAAACGCTGACCTAGTTTTCTGTTGTTAGAGGCTGAACCATAAAATTTTTAATTTATTTAGTTTTTCCACATTGGAAATTCGGGTAAACCAAGGTTTAGGGTTCCCATTTTTCTCCGAGGTTTTCATCTATATATTTACAGAACGGTCAGACCTTTTCCTTTCTTCCATCCCAATTGCCTTTTTTTGCCTACATATTACAAACAAAAAGGATTATTTTTTATTTAGTTCTTTCGTATAGAAAGGTAAGAAAGGGAAAAGTCTGACCATTCTGTAAATATATAGGGAAGAAAAAATGGGAACCCCAAACCGTTGTTTACCCGGAAATTCTCCATCTTGCATCTCTAGTCAGTTAAGGATTCTCTTATGGTAACATTCCTTTTCAATAAAAATTGTGGATGGAATATTCCTATCATCATTCGTCAAAAAATTTTATTTTAACAATTTTAATTCTATTTACAGATTAAATTTAAATTAATTTTTTAAAGGATGATCTGCACGTTGGCAACGCAAATGGACCTTTACAGGATAATAATAACAATCATCCTCCACCTCCTCCTACAATGAATGGACATGTTCAACACTGATCTTTAAAGAAAATAAAAAGAGAGAGAGGAGAGAGATTGGTCGGGCTATAGTGCCTAAAAATCTTAAAATTTTAAATGAGTTTTTAAAATAGATTCTTTAAACGTTTGTTTGATTTTGAAAAATTTTTGGCATAGAAAATAACAGAAAAGATTTTCTAATAGATCTAATCTATGAATGACTTTCTTTTTTAGACTACACGTTTAAAAAATTTTTTTCAAACTAAAAGAAAAAAATATGTCTGATGCCAAAAATTTAAATATTTGATTTTAATTTAAAAAATAAAATTAAAATGAATTTTGAAAAAGAAAAAAAAATAGAAAAGAATAGTTTATTTAAGAGAAAATAATTTAGATTAAGGTAAGTAAATGTACAGCTCGGAGTCCATATGTCTGCAAAGGGCCTTTGCAAGATTTACTAGGAATCGAACCAAGCCTAAACCAACAATAAATTAGTTGTAGGTTAACGACTGGCTGAGTTGACCACTGGACCAGTCGCTCCTCTAACAATAAATTACCGCCATTTTTTTCTCAACTCGTACAAAGTACGAGTAGGCATAATGCTTTTTGTGGACATAGGATTGCGAGCTGGTCATTTACCAAAAATTAATAGTACATATGTAGACTAAATTGTTTGAAACATCCAAAAAATTGAAAAGCGTTGATAGAATTATTAAAGAAAAATATCCCCATTTTAGGAATATTTTTAAGAATACAGTCGGACATTTTACATGAATCCTTGGGAATGAAATTACCTTATAAATTCGATAGTTTGTCCATTATTTGTGTTTATTGCTTACATTAGATAGCAGTTTAAGTGTTGGATATATCTTATAGTAAGGTCAGACTAATAGAAAAAAAATAATGGTTGGGATTTTGATTACATTAAGGGTTGATATGGACATATTTTTTAAATTAGGTAATTTCGACTACAAGCAATTTAAATAAAATTTATTCAAAAAATAAAATAAATATACTATTTTTGTTCATAAACAAATCCAAATTATTATTTTAGTTTTTATTAAAATATTATCGCTAAAATTATTTTTACTAGTTTAATTGTTATAAAGAATAAAAAAAGACTACTATTATTTAATTGCCAAGAGACAAATAAATAAAAAAATAAAGATCCGTTTTGTCTTTTTTAGAATAATTAATTATTAATTTTTCTCCCACCTAATTTTTCTTCAACTTTTATTTGTTTAAAAACAGCTTTAATTTTTAGTTAAATTCCTGATTTCTAGCGAAAATAAATAAAAGAATGGATTGCCTTGTACTTGACAACTTTTTCTTTTTTTTTCGCCACTTCCTTTTTTGTTAAAACTTTCGTTAGCAATAAATAATTATTTTTATTGGTTATCATCTTTTTGGGTGGCAAGGGAGTGAGAACAAACAAACAATTGATTGATTGTCTTAGAACGGCGCCGCAGGTGGCAATATTATTAACTTAATAATTAATAATTTTGCGAGAAAATCTTTTCTTTTTCTAATATTTTTGCGCGTAAAACGAAACAAGAAAATAATAATTTTTATTAAATTTTTTGTTTCTTTATTGGAGGAGAAGCTTCCCTCTCTCTCATGCACGACAAGAGGAAAGGAAGAGCTTACTCGGCATAAAGAAGTAAAAAAAAAGAAAAGGGAAGATGAGGAGTTATGATCGGATAAAGCGAGAAAATGAATGGAAAGAAAAAAGAAAAATATTTTTTTAATTATTAGACCGGTCTATGCTTTTGCTGTTTTTAACTGCCCTTGAAAGGAATAAATCAAGGGAAAGTAGTTAAAATAGTAGATATTAGCTTTGGCGAGATAAATATTAAATGAGAGAGAAGGAAAAATGATGATTGAGTGAGTGAATGATGATATAGTGTGTGGGGGAAGGAAGGGCCTTCTGAATATTTTTTAGGAAAAGAGAAATTTTTAGAAAAGCTTTGAAAAGTAAAAGAAGCTAAAAATGGGCGGGAATAGCTTCTCGTCTTTATTACTTACATCCGGCCGGAGTTCTCCCAACAACAAACCACCCGTGCTTATGAAAGGGGCGAGACGTTCACGGCTATAAAATCGCCATTCATTGGATATTAAACAGCATTTGGCTATTCAATTAAAATAAAATATATTCTCTAAAACAACGCTAGTTAATTAAAAATAAAATAATTATGATTCTCAGACTTGCTCTTATCAGTTCAGCATTTTTGGCAATTACTGTACGAGCAATTCCTGTCGACAACTCTCTTGTAGGAGAACCTGAAATAGAATGTGGGGCAACATCAATTACTGTAAACTTCAATACCCAAAATCCATTTGAGGGGCATGTTTATGTTAAAGGACTTTTTGACCAACAAGGTTGCCGTTCAGACGAACATGGAAGACAAGTAGCTGGTATTGAACTTCAATTCGATACTTGTAATGTTGCCCGTACCCGTTCATTGAATCCAAAGGGTGTATTTGTGTCAACAACAGTTGTTATATCCTTCCACCCTCAATTTGTTACTAAAGTTGACAGAGCATATCGTGTCCAATGCTTCTACATGGAGGCAGACAAAACTGTTTCTGCACAGCTTGAGGTGTCCGAAATTACAACACAATTCCAAACACAAATTGTACCTATGCCTGTCTGTAAATATGAGGTAAAAATTTCAAAAAAAAACTTTTTATAAAAAAATATTTTCAAAACAGATCCTCGAAGGTGGACCAACTGGTCAACCAATTCAATTTGCCATTATTGGCCAACAAGTTTATCACAAATGGACTTGTGATTCAGAGACAGTAGACACATTCTGCGCTGTTGTACATTCTTGTACTGTTGATGATGGTAATGGTGATACTGTCCAAATATTGAATGAAGAGGGTTGTGCTTTGGATAAATTCTTATTAAACAATTTGGAATATCCAACTGATTTAATGGCTGGACAAGAAGCTCACGTTTATAAATATGCTGATCGCTCACAACTTTTCTATCAATGCCAAATTAGTATTACAATTAAAGAACCTCACAGTGAATGTGCACGTCCAAAATGTGCAGAGCCTTCTGGCTTTAATGCTGTCAAAGTTGGTGCTGGAGGGGCGGCGGCAGGAGGAGCACCACCTGCCCCAGCTGCAGCAACACCTGCACCTCCCCCTCAAGCTCCAGCACCCGCAAATCCAATTTCTGGACGTCGTCCCGCTGCTGCAGCACTTGCCCAACTCCGACTTTTACGTAAACGCCGTTCAGCTCCAGGAGAACAAGTACTTGATGTTCGTACTGAATTTAGTGCTCTCGACATTTCTGACAAGGTAAAAAAATAATTTCTCTATCCTTACAACTTTAATAATTTCTCTCTTTTATAGACTCCAGTTTTGCCATCAGAAATTCGTACTCGTCAACCAGAACGATTTTTAATGGCCACTGTCCAAGAAGGAATTTGTATGAGCAGTTTTGGCTTTTCAATGTTTATAGGCCTAGGAGGAATGATGTTAGCAGCTACAGTCGTTGTATTAACTTATGCTTTCCGGCCTCATCAAATGTTAAGCAACACAAAAGCTTAAATTTTAGTTTTTAAATAAATTATTTTGGCATTATGTGATTAAAAATATTTATTTTTAAATTTTTCCTTTAAAATCTCTTTTTTACATTTTTTTGCACGATTATTGCTGAAAATCACCCAAAATTATAAATAATTATTTTTAATTCCCCAGCTCAAATTATTTATATCCTCCTTCCTTTCTTTAGCCAATAATTTATTTTAAATTGTTGAAATTAGTTTGTCCTTTTTTTGTTTTTATTTTTTTTTGTATTTTTCTGCCGTTGTCGTGCAGAAAATTTAATTTTTAACAAAATATTTTTCTTGACCATTAAAATTATAAAAATGTTTTTTGAATTTATTTTTTTATTTGTTTGAGCAAAAAATCCTTTTAAAATAGAGAAACTCCCCTTAAATGTGTTGATATTTTGGGTTAATTCCTTAGAAGAAAACAGGCTTTAGCACTTTTCTTCTCTTTTCTATCATTTCCTTAATCTGCTTTTCTTTAATTTGTTTTTATCTTTAAAAACTTGCTTTCCCTTTCCTCTGGATAGAACGCGGAAGTTAAGCAGTTAATTACCCGAAATAAACACTTTCTGATATTTTAATCCGCTTTTGGTGATATTGAAAGGGAGAGGGGAAAGGGGGTCCGATTAATTAATTGGTGATTAAGTGATTAATTTTAAAATGTTTTTAGAAAGTACAATAATTAATGTGTGTGGTGTTTAAGGAGTTTGTTACAAGCAAAAAAACAAATCCCAGAAAATAACAAGAGACTAAATATGATTTTAAGAACCCTCCCAAAGCAAATCTGTTTATCAACTAATGATCATAAACATTAAACTATTTAAAACTTTGATAATTAATCTCTTTTATTTTTCCCGAATTACAAATCTCTACGTATCACAGATATAATATAAAAATTCAAAAGTAACCCTTCAAGAATATGTAGATTCTATAGCTAACAAAAATAAAAATAATCATAAAAAAGGAAAAGAATAACCAAAAAACTTAAATAATTATTCAGAACTGAGGTATTATTAGTAGGACAAGAAAGAGGGCATTTGAATTTTAATGAAATGGTTAATAAGCAAGATTCTAATATGATTTTAATTAAGAGAACGAAGCCATACAAACTTTAGAATTTCTAATTTTTGATTACTTAGACTAAATATGTTTTCACTTAATTTTTAATTAATTTAAATAATTTTTTTCCTTTTATTTTAACTGCCAAAAGACTTACTATAGCAGAAAAGGAAGAATGAACTTGTAATGCAAAAACGCAAGAAAATGAATGAAAAACGCGTATTCTCTTGCGCACAACAAACAGAAATTTTAAGTCAAAATAAGACTTTCGTTACATCTACTACTATTAATCTAATTAGATTTTCAATATTTGTAACATAAAATGCAAATTAACAAGAAAACGATTATTACATGATAAAATTAATTAAATTAAAGAATTTTTTTGATCGAAAATCTTTCTATTCAGATTTTTTATTTTGTAATCAAATTTAAAATAATTTTTTCACAATTAAAAAAAACTTATTTGCTTTAACATTTTTATTACTAACTAATAAATTATCTACTAATTTTAATAAATATTACAATAAATTAATGGCACTTTAGGCACAAATAAATTAATAAATTAAATTTTAAGGGGAAGAAGTTTTTATTGCACTTTTGTTTTTCTTAATTCTCATTAATTCTTTTAATTTTCAAATTTCTCAATATTGCTTTATTTGTGGACGAAATGTACACATTGCAATTACAACTAAATATTAAAAAAATATTTTTTTATAAAATTAAACAAAAAAATCTAACCAAATGCTGCAATCATTGCAACCCCCATTGCAAGAAATACAAAAAGTCCAAAGGAAGACATACAAACTTGTTGGCCTCTTTGGGAAATAAACGAACGTTGGGGCTCAGCCAAAAGTCCTCCAGTCAATTGTCGATGGCGAAGAGGAGGAGGCAAATTATAGGGCTTAAAAAAGGAAAAAGAATAGAAAGGAGAGAGAAAGCAAATTCTAATTAGAGAAATTATATTTTTACCTTGTCAGAAATGTCGAGAGCACTAAATTCAGTACGAACGTCAAGTATTTGTTCTCCTGGAGCTGAACGGCGTTTACGTAAAAGTCGGAGTTGGGCAAGTGCTGCAGCAGCGGGACGACGTCCAGAAATTGGATTTGCGGGTGCTGGAGCTTGAGGGGGAGGTGCAGGTGTTGCTGCAGCTGGGGCAGGTGGTGCTCCTCCTGCCGCCGCCCCTCCAGCACCAACTTTGACAGCATTAAAGCCAGAAGGCTCTGCACATTTTGGACGTGCACATTCACTGTGAGGTTCTTTAATTGTAATACTAATTTGGCATTGATAGAAAAGTTGTGAACGATCAGCATATTTATAAACGTGAGCTTCTTGTCCAGCCATTAAATCAGTTGGATATTCCAAGTTGTTTAATAAGAATTTATCCAAAGCACAACCCTCTTCGTTTAATATTTGGACAGTATCACCATTACCATCATCAACAGTGCAAGAATGTACAACAGCGCAGAATGTGTCTACTGTCTCTGAATCACAAGTCCATTTGTGATAAACTTGTTGGCCAATAATGGCAAATTGAATTGGTTGACCAGTCGGGCCGCCTTCGAGGATCTGTTTTGAAAATATTTTTTTTTATTAAAAGATTTTTTCTGAAATTTTTACCTCATATTTACATACAGGCATAGGTACAATTTGTGTTTGGAATTGTGTTGTAATTTCGGACACCTCAAGCTGTGCAGAAACAGTTTTGTCTGCCTCCATGTAGAAGCATTGGACACGATATGCTCTGTCAACTTTAGTAACAAATTGAGGGTGGAAAGATATAACAACTGTTGTTGACACAAATACACCCTTTGGATTCAATGAACGAGTACGGGCAACATTACAAGTATCGAATTGAAGTTCAATACCAGCTACTTGTCTTCCATGTTCGTCTGAACGGCAACCTTGTTGGTCAAAAAGTCCTTTAACATAAACATGCCCCTCAAATGGATTTTGGGTATTGAAGTTTACAGTAATTGAAGTTGGGCCACATTCTATTTCAGGTTCTCCTACAAGAGAGTTGTCGACAGGAATTGAGTCAATCAAAATTGCTTGAAATGCTAAAATAACACCTATGGCAAATAATATTTTGCGCATTTTTCTAAAAAAATTATTTGTAAATTAATGCTTCTTTACTAAAATAATAAACTAAAATTTTAATATTGACTACGGTTATTATGGGGCATCCTAGAGACGGGAAAGGCTTACCTTTAATTCCCCTCTTTTAACCCAAAATTTACATTTTTTTTTGTTTGAGATAAAGTTTACACGGATTTCACATTTTAAAGTTGATCAGTATATTTAAAGTTGCTTTTATTTAAATTGTATTTTACCTCTCCCCAAATAACCGTAGTTAAAATAAAAATTATTAAAATTATTAAAACAAATATATTTATGATAAGCTAAAGAAAATATTAACACAGCTCTTCCTTTTTAGTATTTGTGTTGTTGTTTAATTATCCTTTCCCTTTTTTAAGGCGTCAATTATATATAGCCATCCTCTCCTCTACGTAAAATCTTTTCTTATAAAAATATTTTTATATTTTCTTATCCCCACCCTCCCTCCCGTTCTTTTTTTTTCTTAATTTTTTTAATCGCCCACCAATAACGTTTTCTCTTTTATTTTCTCGCCTTTGCCCCTGACATGCATTCTTTTGAGAGATTTTACCAGCCAGTTATAAGCTTTTTTGTGGGAATCCATAAACGGGTCGTGTCTATAGCCTAAACTACTTTTCCAAAAAATAAATAGCTTAAGATATATATTATTTTCTCTTTTCACACAAAAAAAAGAAATTAAAATAAATATAAGCGATTGAAGGAGAGAAAAGTTTAAAATTAATGTTTGCCCTAAAGCAGTGCAAAATAAAATATATTTTTACATGAATGAAATATATATGTAGAGGAATACTAAATAAATAAATAAACTACTTTTAAAGAAGAAAAGAGGTAAGATTAATAAATATATTTTTGTGTATATGTATGTAGATTAAAGTGTCAAATATTTTCTTCTTTATAAATCTATCTTATGGTTATTTGATAAAAAAGAAATTCAAAGAGGATTTTCTGAACCTTTTAATTTGCAAAATAAAAAATTATACCCCTAATTAAGATTTTTACATTAGTAAGGTGTGAAGCTGTGACTTTGTTTGTTTAGTGGTAAGGTCGGCGGCTGCAATTTAATCCCACGAGGGGATTTTAAATTAAGTCGAACAAAAATTTATTAATCTCTCAAAACCCAATTAAATCTGAAGTGTAGCTAAAAAAATTTAGTCCCAAAATTTAGTCATATATTTTTTCCTAATTTTATATGCCAATAAGAGATTATATTTTCATAATTTTACACAAAAAATTAAATATATATAAGTACTTGATAAAAAAAAACACAAAAAAATCCAAAATTAATTTTATTTTTAAATTTGTTTATTCCCGACGTAAATTCTCTAAACGTGCCTGTAAATCAGCATCAACATCACCCACATTATTATTTCCCCCACTTCCACCAGCTACTACTGCCATTGATGCTTGTGGTTGTCGTTGACCTTCACGAGTAGCATTATTTAAGGCATCTGCAGCTGTCGGCAATTTATTTAAGTCTTCACTCATTTGAATTCCTAATTCGTCAAGAACCTTTAAAAAAAAGAATAAATTTTGAAAAAATAAAAATAATTCAATTAATTTATAGGAAAAAATCTTCAAAAAAATCCTAAATTTTCTTTTAATTTATTCAAGTTTAGAGTTGGTAATTTTAATTAACTTTTCTGGAATGCCTTTAGTTTTACGCAACTCATATGACAAAATACAACAAAATAAAAAATCAGTTTTTTTAAATTTATTTAAAAATTAAAAAATATAAAAACCTGTTGAACAACTTGTTCAGTCTCTTCTTCCTCGTCACCCTCACCCATAGCATCGTCTATAGCATCACTCATCATTTCCTCTTTCATTTCCATTATTTCAGACTGACGTTCAAAATCACTCATAATCTTTTGAATTTGTGGTAAATTAAGTTGTCTATTCATGCTACGCATTGCTCGAGTAACACCTTTCATTGCCTAATTTTGATTAAAATATTTTTTATTTTAAAAGAAAAATCAAAACCTGTGCCATAGCATCTTGACTTTTTAAGGTCTGAACTTTTAAAGCAACAGCTTGAATATTAGCTTTCATCATAATAAATTTCTTGACATGTTGACGAGTTCTAACTAAATCTTTAGCCATAATTCTAACAGAATCCTTTTAAATAATAATAAAAATAAAGGCCCTGTCCCAAAAGAAAGGCGCCATCGTTTTTTTTTTCCTTACTTTTCATTACTTTATAAAAATGGTCAATTTTCCTTAAATTTGATGTTTGCCGCAAGGAAAAATGGTGAAAGAGATTAAAATTTTATACACAAAAATAAAATAAATAATCAAGGGCAATATTTTTCGTTTAATTTTTCTAGAAATGCTTTAGAAATTGATGTCTGTCCGTGTCCGTCAGTGTTCGTCCGTATTTTGTCTGTCCGAGCTCGTCCGTGCTCGTCTGTGTTTTGTCTGTCCGTGTTCGTCCGTGCTTGTCCGTGTAAATGATAATACAAACGAAAAAAAAGAAAAAAATCTAAAAATTTTAGTCTCTTTCACCATTTTTCCTTGCGGCAAACATCAAATTTAAGGAAAATTGACCATTTTTATTCAGTAATAAAAAGTAAGGAAAAAAACGATGGCGCCTTTCTTTTGGGATAGGGTCAAAATAAATTTATATTTAAAATTAAAAAAAACCAACCATTTGTCCCATTTTTGCCATTTTTTTAATATCGGCAATTACTTTTTTCTCAGTTCCTTCTAAACGTTGACGTTCTCTGTCTAAATCTCTCATAGCTTTATCTAAAGCACGTTTATTTTGTCGAAGTAATTCTTGTGGTGTTTTACTCCGTCCTTTAATTAATTAAAATTTAAAAATTATTTTTTATTTAAAAAAATTACCAAAAAGAAAGTCCATCATTTTATTTAAGTCAAAAAGAATTTAAATTAAATAAATTTTATATTTTTAAAATTAATAAAGAAATCTAAAATTAATTAATTTTAACGGAAACAAATGTTTAAGGGAAGAATGACTAATTCTTTAAAAAAATTAAAAGAAAAATTATGAAATGCCAAACGGATAATTACCAAAATGAAATAATTAAAAATCTTCCTTACTATTTCTTGATTTCTTTCAGTCTCTAACATTGCTGTTTGAGTCTGAAAGATTTTTAACTGAAAAAATCGAGCTTATCTGGATTTTAATTTTTCTTGATTTTTAAAATTCTTTATAGATTTATTGTATTGACAAAAAATGGTTGATAATGTTACTCCAAAAAAGAGAACTAAAACCAACGAATCTCCATTTGAAGATGAACAACCTAACAAAAAACCTAAACTTGAACCTACAAATAGTGTAGAGAATGGAGAAGTTGATGCTCCTGTTTGGTGTTTAAAGAAGGCACAAGAAGAGCAACCAAGTAGACATTGCCCTTATCTTGATACAATTGATAGGTTTATAATTTTTTTTAACTTAAATTTAAAAATAATTTTTTAGAGGAGTACTTGATTTTGACTTTGAAAAGCTTTGTTCAATTTCTCTTTCACACATTAATGTTTATGCTTGTATGGTTTGTGGGAAATATTTTCAGGTATTTTTTAAATGGAATTTTTGAAACAAAATAAAACGTTTAGGGTAGAGGAACAAATACTCACGCATATACACATTCACTCGACACAGATCATCGTATTTTTCTAAACTTGGCCACTTTAAAGTTTTATTGTCTTCCTGACAATTATGAAGTTATTGATCCATCCTTAGATGATATTAAAGTATTTTTGTGAATATTTTTTTAATTTAAATATTTTTCTAGTATGTGTTAAAGCCAACCTACACTCCTAAACATATTAAATATATAGGGCAAAATACAAAAATGTCTCGGTGTTGGGATGGTACTCTCTACTATCCAGGCATTATTGGTCTAAACAACATCAAAGCTAATGACTACACAAATGTTATATTTCATGCATTTTCTCACGTTCCTCCTTTACGAGATTATTTTTTACGTGAAAGCAATTATTCTCACATCAAACGACCTCCTGGCGATAAATTGGCACTTTTGCCCCAACGTTTTGGTGAATTAATTAGAAAGTTATGGGATCCTAAAGCATTTAAGGCTCATGTTTCTCCTCATGAAATGTTACAAGCTGTTGTTTTATGCAGTGACAAAAAGTTTCAGATTATTAGACAAGGTGAGTTTTCTAAATTTTATAAAAATTTGACAATGAAAGTTTAACTTATATAACCTAAATAATTTAAAATTGTTTTTAGGTGATGCAAATGAATTTTTGATGTGGTTTTTAAACACTTTACATATGGCATTGAACGGAACTGGCAAAACTTCCTCTTCAATAGTTTACCAAATTTTTCGAGGTCGAATGAGACAATACATGCGTAAAGTACTTCCTGTAGATGCTAGTGATGAATCAAGAAGAACACTTTCTGAAACTGAAGAATATAGAGAACAAGTTAAAGAACTTCCATTTTTATCTTTAGCACTTGATTTACCGCCAGCTCCATTATATTTGGATGAAAGAATGCAAAATATAATTCCTCAAGTTCCTTTGGCACAATTATTGACTAAATTTAATGGAGTTACTGAAAAGGTTTTTTTATTTTTAATAGCCAGTTTGGCAGCACAACACAAAAAACAATTTCTCTTTAAAATCTTTCAATTATTAAAATAATCATTCAGTCAATTAAAAAATTAAATTTTTAGGAATATAAAACTTATAAAGACAATTTTATTAAACGTTTTGAACTTTTACATCTGCCTGAATATTTAATTATTACTTATGATCGTTTTCACAAAAATCAATGGTTTATTGAGAAGAATCCAACAATTGTTAATTTTCCTATCAGGTTTTTTAATTGAGCGTATTCTAAAAATTCCTTTTTAGTAATGTTGATTTTTATGATTCGTTGGCTGAAGATGTTCGTGATAAACATAAATATACAACTTATGATTTAATTTCTAATGTTGTTCATGACGGAAAGCCTCAAACACAAGCAAATAAAGGAGATATTGCTGTTGATATTGGTCGATATAGAGTACAGTTAGTACATGAGGTAAACAATTTTGCTGAATTTTCTTTTTGCTTGTTTTTGGGTTTTTTGTATATTTTAATTGAGTTTTCTTTATAAGAATAAACATCAAATTTTTCCTTGTGGGGAATTCTAAAATGTTTCAACCTTTTAAAAATAATTTTTTTCAATAGTTTTTATCGAATTTTTTTCAGGGAACATCAAAATGGTTCGAATTGGAAGATTTGCATGTTAAAGAAATTCTTCCTCAAACAATTACCTTGGCTGAATCCTATATTCAAGTAAATTTTTATTGTTAAAAATAATTATTTTTAATTTTTTAAAAAAGATTTGGCGTTTAAATAGAAAAAAGACTAGAACAGAAAGAATGGGAGAAACAGAAGAAGAAATAAAAGCAGATACTTTATGGAAACAACAATCAACAAAAAATGAGAAAGGAGAGAATTTAATGAAAACAGAAAAAAATGGAATGGAGATTTGATACTTTTTTGTTGTATAAAATTATTTTTGAAATAATTTTTTATTGAAAAGTTTTTGGATATTTATTCCTTTTTTATTTAAAAAATTTTTTAAATCCTTTTTTACTCGATTATTTTTAGGGAATTATTTTTCAAATTAAGTGAAAATGAATGCTTCGAGTGAACTGGAAAATTACAAAATCCAACTTCAGCAGGTTTATCTTTTTATTTTTCATTATTGTAAGTGATTGACGTTTAATGTGGACAAGAGAGTTCGAATTAAATAATTGCGTCTAATCTAACAATAAGTTTTCATTTTTCTTTGAACATTCGGCCCTATATGAAATTAGGTTGGGAATCGTTTTTTTTCATCACTTTTTTCATTACTTTTTTCCTCCCTTGACATGACATAATGGTCAGCATTTTCTTCCTTGTTCAACTCCATTAAATTTGCCTGTGGCATAATCAAATGAGAGGACAGAAAAACACACACCACACACACTGACAGACAAAACAAGGACGAACACGGACGAAGACGACAGACAAATCACGGACGAAGATGGACAGACAAATCACGGATGAAGATGGACAGACAAAACACGGACGAAGACCGACAGATAACGGACAGACAAAACAAGGACGAACACGGACAGACAAAACGCGGACGAAGACCGACAGATAACGGACGGACGAAGATGGACAGCCAAAAAAGACGGACGAAGGACAGACACGGACGAAGGACGGACAAAACACGGACGAAAAGGAAAAAATATTTAAAAATTAATCCTTTCCTCTATCATCACTCATTTGATTATGCCACAGGCAAATTTAATGGAATTGAACAAGGAAGAAAATGCTGACCATTATGTCATGTCAAGGGAGGAAAGAAGTAATGAAAAAAGTGATGAAAAAAAACGATTCCCAACCTAATTTCATATAGTGCCGAACATTCCATAAATATTCACTTGGAATTCTTTAAAGATATTCTATTTTCAAAATTACAGGTGGAAGCAGCATTAATTGCTGAACCGGATAATGAAGAATTAATTAAACTTAAAGAGGATCTCAATGAAATAATTGTTCTTCAACAAGAATTAGTAACTAATACACCTTCAGAGGTTTTAACTACAAGTAGTTCTAGTTTGTCGAACAAAGAACGTTTAGTTTGGAAAGTAAGTAATTTGAAAATTTTTAAAAATTAATTCAAAAAATAAAAGGTTGGTGATCGTTGTTTGGCAACAAGTAAAGGTGGACAAAAGCAGGTAGCTGTAATTGATGGAATTTCGCAGGATAAAGTTGCTATTACTTTTGCAAGTAAATTTTAATTATTTTTTTAAAGTTTAAGAACCTCGTGATTTTCTTTTTAATTAGGAAAATTCTGGTGAATTTAGCCATTTTTAGGCCCACATTCTTTACAAAATCTCGAAATTTTTTAAATTATTTTTAAAAGAATTTAAATTTAAGCCATTTTTTATTTTAAAATTTAATTTTTTAAAAAAGATTCTGGCAAAAAAGATATGGTTCGTCTATCAGATTTGAGTATAGCACCAATAGAAGAAAAAAAGAAATATATTTTCCAAACGGGAAAACAAAATGCAATGAAAAAAGAATGGCATTTGGAAAGAGAACGTCGAAAAGTTCGTGCACAGAAAAAAGAACAACGTCGAAAACAAATGGAAGAACAAAAGGAAGTTGAGAAAAATAAATGGAAAAATTTTAATGTAAGGGCTAATGCAAAGAATATGAAGGTGAAATAATTTACTAAATTATTTTAATTTTTTGAGGGAAATTAACTGAAACTTGACCACTTGTTAATTAACGATTTAGGAAAACAACCAAAAATCTTAAAAATTCATTTTTAGGGATTAAAGCATATTGAAGCAACGGGTTCAGCAGCAGACGGACCTAAAGGTCAGAAAGGTCCACCACGTGGTCTCAGTTCTTTGGACGTTTCATCTCGTCGAAATACTCAAGCTTTTGGTGCGACCTCACGCGGAAATATGGAATCCCTCTTTTAATTGGGACGTGGGAAATTATTGACAGAGATTTTTGGGGAGGAGGGGTTTTTTTGGAGATTTCTTTTATTGTCATTTAAAATCAAAATTCATGATTTGTATTTTATTTTCTGCTATAAAGAAGTGATTTATTTTAAATTGTAATTGAATATTAATTGAGGTAGTTTTAAGTTTTTTCTTTCAAGAATACTTAAATAGTATTTTCTAAGTATCCCTTTTATGATTAAAAATAGGCATGCCAACTGTTTTCATTTAGAATTTATTAGATTTAATTTTCCAAATCCAAAAATTAAAATATTTAAAAAACTTAAATTCATACAATTTATTTTAAAAAATTATTTAAAAAAGGTTCATTTATTTAATATGGAGCTGCATATCCACCACCCCCACCACTTCCATTACCTCCATTATTATTTGCTCCATTTTTATTATTTCTTTGCTGTTGTGAAGTGCCTGGAGGTACTATTGTTCGATGAAAGGATTCTGTAGTTGTTGTTACTTCATATGTTCTGTCTCTATTTTTTCTATGAGAAGTGCCGGCAGTTGGTGGGGATATTGTTGGGGCTGTTGGGACATCCTCTTCATAAACACTTTAAAAAACAAATTTCTTTTTAAATTATTTAAAAATATCCACATACACATATTCTTCTTTAACTGACGGAGCACGAACTCGTGGAAGACGGAACCAAGAAAAGAAAGGAGGTGGAGGTGCTTCTGGTTCTGGAGGAGGGGGAGGGGGTTGTGTTTGGGAACGATAAAATGTATAATAAATTTCTTGAAAACGAAGAACACAATTACACTATAAATAAAAGATAAATATTTTTTTAGAAAAAATATTTTTTTTTACCAGAAAAATAGCAATAACAAAACCAATAATCCAACCAACCCAAATATCTCTAAAAAGATTCTTTTTTAATCTTACTAATTATTTTTAAAAATACCTCCAATGATTTTTATATCCATTAATTCTTGAAAATGAATCAACTAAAGCCATACCAAATAAACCAAAAATTAACTTTAAAATTAAAATTATTTTTTTTTCTAAAATTATTTTAGAAAAACCATTGGTCTTAATAAAGGAGCACCACGTAAATTAATCATATAATAAATATAACACTAAAAAATTAATTTAATAAATTAAATATTTTTATTTTTTACAGATGCAAAACAAGCAGAATAACTGGAGAATGCTGCATGTAGTGAAGGAAATGTTAGCCAGGCATATCTCAATTCTGTTAAAAATATTTTTTACAAAAATTTTAAAAGAATGTCTGGGATAATTAGGAGTTAGGAATTAGTTGAATATTTTTTGGAGTAACTTGTTGGAGATGAGGATATTTCCAAACTTTCAAAAATTATTCTTTTAAAATTCAATTTATATTCAAAAATTTCCAAACGAAAATCTACTTTCTTATTTCACTTTTTCTTATTTCTAATTAAATTCACTTTAATTTCCTCTTCCAATTCCAAAGATAAAAAAGTTTAGAAATAGGAGCCGAAGAATTTCCCGATTTTTCTAGGAATGATTGTTCGAATTCTATTTAAGTTCCATTAAAATAATTTATTTATTACCATCTGCATTCCGATAATTACAAGCTAAATGTGGGGATGGAGAAGGGGAATGCTCTAATGGAGCTGTACATGAACTAAATAATTTAAAAAAATCTTTAATTATTATTAAAAATATACGCAAGTGAAACATTGCATAAAGAAAGGAAATATGGACGTTGATAACCAGTTAATAACTTTTTGAAGGTAAAAATAATTATTTTTAATTAAATTTAAATTTTAAACTTTAATTGTGTCAACAAATATTTGTGTAACAAGAGCACCAAACATAAATATAGCTTTTTTTAAATTATTTTAATAAATTTTGTTTTTTCAAAAACATACAAATAAATCGAAATATTCTTCTTGTAATTAAAGCTATTTTACATTCTCCACAAGTTGCATAAACAACTTTAAAAATTAATTTTTAATTATTTTTTAATTTGTTTTAAAATTTACTTTTTCTAGGTTTTGTTGAGAAAAGCCTTTAATTTAATTAAATTTAAAAAAATATTTATTTATTTTATTTACCAAAACATTAATTCACCAATGAGAATCTAAAAAATATTTTAAATTAAAAAATAAATAAATTTTTATTTTTTCTTTCTCTTACAACAATAGGAGGAATTAAAAAGGCAAGCAAATAAAGGAGTGGATAAGAAACATAAACCTTTAATTTTAAAAAGTTTATTTTATTTTTTTAAATTTAATTTGCCTCAAAATCTTCTGGTTGAAAGTTTGGTTTAAATAAATTTACATCTCGACAATAAAAAACTCTGTGGTGATATCTGAGAATTTAATTATTTTTATTATAGAATATTTATTTTTGGAAAGTAAAAACAATAGAAAATATTTTAAATTCTCATTTAAATAGAAATTAATGTTAATTTTTTAAAGATATTAATCACTGTAAAGCAGGGCTGCACGTAATTGAAAAATGATTCCGCAACTCGCAATTGCGTGCAGCCCTGATGTAAAAGTGTCCATCAATTAAATTTTTATTTTAATTACATATTAATTCTTGTCTTCTAATATTTTATATTCTTTAATTTTAGTATATGTACAAGAATTTTTTAAAATAATTTTTTTTAAAAAACTTACGGAAATACATTTGTAAGTCTTTAAATAATAAAATAATTAATTAAATTAATTAATTATTTATACCTTAAATAATACCAAAGTGCCCATAAAGCAGCTAAACCAACAATGTGGATTATAAAATTGGGTAAAAGAAAATAATTAATTTGAAATTTATTTGTAGTAGCAGATTCTGAATTGACACCTAAATGGCTGACTGATCCAAATTGTTCGGACCATTGAGGAGATGGCATTTTTAAATTAAAAATTCTTTAATTTTTGAATTAAATAAAAATTGAATAAGAAAAAAGCCCTTAAAGTAATGACTAGGTTTTTTGGGTGGACTTCGGAAAGGCAAATACGGAAGCCTGATATTCAGAAAAGAATAGAACAATGGTAATCTATTTAACCTTAAATTAAAATGATAAAGTAAAACAGCTGGAATATAGGTATCTCTCTCCTTTAGCTAGTGCAAAAGGTTAATCGGCGGTTGGGAACGAACCAGCATATTAAGTAGACCGGACTGATCCTTATCCGTTACACCACGCCACCTACTGCACAGCCTCAGGAATTAAATAAAATTCAATAAAAACAAATTTTAAATCAAAATATTTTTATTTTTTAAAATCAATTTTTGCACAAAAAAGCGTTAAGTTAAAGTAAAAAGAACAATAAAAAATACAAAAGTTAGTAAAAAACAATGAATATAGTAAAGGGATAAGACTTTGATTTTTTAGTGAATTTAATGCGAGAGTAAGCAACACACACACAAAAGTGCTTTTGATGCTCTTAAAAACTGGTCTTGGCCGTTAAAGTTTTTGGGACTTTTTTATATAATATTTAGTTATTATTTTCTGTTAATATAAAAATATTATAATAATTATTATTTTATTTAAAAAAACAATAAATTTAAAAAAATATTTAAATTAAAATATTTTCCATTGATTTTATAAAAATTTATATTTATTTTATTAGACTGTCGCAGTTTGCGAATTTTCCCAATTAATCATATTTATTTTCCGTTCCGGTCGTTTATAAAAAATATTTTTTCCCAACCATTCCTAAGATCTAAGAGATAAATCTTCCTTATATAAACATTTCCTCTAAACTCTTTTCGCAGCTTTTTTTGTGCTCATTTGTAGTAATTTAATCTTTCTTCTTACAGCTTAGTAATCGCACTAGCTGGCTTTTTTCCTTATCTTTTATTCTGCTTATTCAATAAGCTAATCGTTAACCTTTCTCTATTAATTTATATTGTTCATAATCTTTTTGGAAATAAATATTGTTAAAGTAAATTTTGTGTATTTACTGAGCCCTAGGTTTAATTCGGAATTCTAACTTTCTTCTTTTTCCGACAGCTCAGCCGTACTTATTGAAACCATGTCGGCTCACTTCCGTGGCCAAATTACCCTCTTGAATGAAGAGGCCGTTGAAATATTAAATTCTAGAAAAGATTTTCTTTTACCTCTAAAAGTAGGAGGTCAATCAGATAAAGAGTATACACGTGTCATCGAAACAATTCTCAACAATCTAGATGCTGAATATGAAGAAATTCTGGACGTATCAAATCAACTAGCAGATAATGAGACAAAATGGTCAACTCTCCGAACGAATATGACGGGAAATGAAAGAATCCAGGACAATACCGAATACGATGCTTTTATCGTAGCGGTCCCTTTTGTTAAAACTATTTCTGATCTTAGACGTTATCTACGTAATATACGTAGTCAACGCCGTTTACTTGAGGCTGCTATCCCTTTTATAGAAAATACCAATGCTCCTATTGGCTCTTCTCTAATTCACTTACCTAAAACACAATTACCTACATTTTCTGGGGATTGTGTCGCTTTTCTCTCCTTTTGGAATACTTTTAAAGCAGGAGTTCATGACCTGCCAATTTCTGATTCAATTAAATTCACTTACTTAAAACAGTGCCTTTCAGGCTCACCATTGACGTTAATAAGCTCTTTACCTGTTACTGACGAATCTTATCAGTCAGCTCTTGAATTACTTAGGAAAAATTATGATAATCCCAATGAAGTGGCTAGATCATTACATAACTTATTAAGAAAACTGCCCCATGTACGGGCTGGGGAAAATTTTTGTACCGATTTACGGCTATTATTAGATAAAATTGAAGGCATTTGTGTTCAAATGTCACAACGAAATCAATCATTTAATACTACCTCTTTTCAAATGGAAATTGAGGAACGCCTGCCAAGATTTGTATTGGACGAAATTTTCAAGGCTAAAGACAACGACCCGGAATGGGACTCATTAAAGCTCAAGGAGCATCTTCATCATATTTTAAAACGTAAGGAACAAATTGAATCGCTCACTTTGAGCTCGCATAATACTCCTAAACAAATTAGGACGTCGCAATTACAAACCCCGTCGTCTCAAAATAATAAACCTCCTCCAATTTTATCTTTTCACACCCAAGGTGAAAATCAAAATAAAAATAATACTCGTGGTAATAATAAAAAGCCGAAATGGCCTTGTTTATTTTGTGAAAATCCATCTCATTTTTCCGCGAATTGTGAAACTTACCTTTCTATCAACCAAAGAAAGGACAAACTTAGAGCTTTAAAACGCTGTTTTAGCTGCCTTAGGCCTAATCATCTTGCTAATCAATGCACCAAACCTTCTCTTTGTTCAAATTGTCAAGGTAAACATCCTAGGGCACTTTGCCCAATTTTAGAGAATCACTCTAGTTATTATACTAGTAATTTACCGCTTAATATCCAAGATAGCGGTCCTCGACAATCTCAAAATATTAACTTAAATAATCAGCATGTTCAAGCTGTCTCTATCCCTCATCCAACTCCTATATCCTCTTCATCCTCGAAATCACCCCAAACCTCCAAAGCTTCGGATAATATACCAACACTCACGTTTAATACTCTAAGAGAGGAAAATAATGATAGTCCACCTATGCAGACATTGTATAATGAAATACCAAATCATATAACGAATTTTTCTTGCCAGACAATAAATGGCTATTCCCCACATAAATCTCCACCTAAAAATAATCCTACAGGCCAAATTTCAAATACAAAAGGTCAAATATCTCTCAATTGTAATGGGCAAACTTCAAAAGAAATAAAAGCATTCCCTCATAAAAAACCCAAACCAAAGCCTTCAAATAAGAAGCCCCTTCTATTTAACACACCATTGAAAAATCCCAAAGAACTTTTTGTGTCAAATCGTTTTTCATGCCCTCCTAAATTCCAGAAAAGGAATCCAGAACATCAAATTCGCCCTCTTTTCCCTTTGGACAGAAATCGTCCATACGGCAATATTTCTTCGTTAAATCACCAGAATCCTTTCAAAAATTCAAATGTACTTAATCCTAAGCCCGGTAATATCCCAAAAATAACTCACAAATCACCAATTTTTGCTGGGCGGGAGCGCGCTCACCGCGTATTACCCTCGACATATAATCACATTCTTACCTACCCTGACCCAGTTACTTATAAAAATAAATTAAACCCAACTTACAGAAACATCCCCCCTCTCATCCCCTCTCTTTTCAACAAAATCTTTCTTCCCACAGGTGTTGCTCTACCTACAACTTTACGTGGTGTGTTTGCAAATGGAGAATATGCACCCCCTCTTAGCCCGTACCAATTATCGTCAATGGACTCTACAATACTGCTCAACTCTTATCCGAAACAACATATGTATCTTACTTATGGCTCAATTCCATGGTCCTCTTTCATGCCAAGGGACAGATATGCCGCCGTTTTTTGGGTGGACTTCGGAAAGGCAAATACGGAAGCCTGATATTCAGAAAAGAATAGAACAATGGTAATCTATTTAACCTTAAATTAAAATGATAAAGTAAAACAGCTGGAATATAGGTATCTCTCTCCTTTAGCTAGTGCAAAAGGTTAATCGGCGGTTGGGAACGAACCAGCATATTAAGTAGACCGGACTGATCCTTATCCGTTACACCACGCCACCTACTGCACAGCCTCAGGAATTAAATAAAATTCAATAAAAACAAATTTTAAATCAAAATATTTTTATTTTTTAAAATCAATTTTTGCACAAAAAAGCGTTAAGTTAAAGTAAAAAGAACAATAAAAAATACAAAAGTTAGTAAAAAACAATGAATATAGTAAAGGGATAAGACTTTGATTTTTTAGTGAATTTAATGCGAGAGTAAGCAACACACACACAAAAGTGCTTTTGATGCTCTTAAAAACTGGTCTTGGCCGTTAAAGTTTTTGGGACTTTTTTATATAATATTTAGTTATTATTTTCTGTTAATATAAAAATATTATAATAATTATTATTTTATTTAAAAAAACAATAAATTTAAAAAAATATTTAAATTAAAATATTTTCCATTGATTTTATAAAAATTTATATTTATTTTATTAGACAAATCGAGGGAGTAAAAGAAGAATGGCCATAGAGAGAACAAACAAAGAGATTCTCGAACTTGTTATTTTTGTGATGGCTATTGATGTCCGATACTTTTAGAATGTTTGAGAACATTTTGACTACTTTAAGGCCATTCATATATATTTGCACAGAAAATATGGGGAAGGAGGGGGGAATAAATAGTAGTAGTAAATGTTTTTACTTGTATATATTTTTAAAGAATATATATAGCAGATTTTTTTTTGGAAAGAAAAATTTTAGAAAAAAATAATCAACTAAATAATCATCTCAATCAAAAACAAATTAACCATTTATCCGGATAAAAAATAAGACAAAAATTATTTTTTATAAGCTATCGATAAAAAGGAAGATTATAGGGTTAGTAAATTTACAATTACATACCAACTATGTAATCAAAGTAGGTAGTAGTTTGTAAATATTTGTAGACAATTCTTTTAGATTTGAAAAAATTTGAAAAAAAAATCATCAGAAGAATTAAAAAATTTTCAAAAGAACCAGAATTTTATTTAAAAATGAGAATTTGTTTATCATACACGACATGAGACGTTGTGAACTTATAAATGTTTCTTTAGTTTACGAGCAGAGCTGGTTGGAAGAAGTTGAAAGATCAAGTTGTATAAAGGATTTAGCTTGTCAAATGTTTTCGAATTATAAATCCGATAAAGCTTCAGCTAATTTTAAAAAATTAAAAATTATTCATTGACTAAATTAAAAAAATAAATCAGATAGCATTTTACAGAATATTTATTTAATTAAAAAGCTTGGCGACGATTCGGCCGGCGACGATATGGTATCGCGACAAGTCGGCCGGCGACAAGTCGGTCGCGACAAATCGGACTGTCCCATTTAAATTGACTATAAAAGCGATCTTTTAAATTACAAAATCAAACAATCTGTAACAACGGTTCACTCTTGTTATCGACGACAGTTTCTTCATTTGCGTTCCAGAAGGATGGTTAGGAGCAGAATCTCTTTCTGTTTGCTATGTATGTTGCTACTTCTCTCCAAGTTTTGCGATGCAAAGTAAGTTTCTCAAAACAATTTTGTTATAAAAGTTTAAATTGTATTTTATAGCAATAACACAGAGCAAAGTCAGCAGGGTAATACTACAACGGGAGATGGGCTACAGAGTAATGGACATGACCAGGAAGAAGGCAGCGGAGTAGAAGTGCAGCAAGACAATTTCAACAAGAATGGTGAGATTAAGGATGAGACAAAGGACGATGGATCGAAAGTCGAAGTTGACGAGAGTGTTGAAGTTCAAAAGGAAGAGGTCAAAAGCCCTGAGAATGAAGAGCAGAACAAGGAAGAAGATGAGGCGCAGAAGGAAGACGTCGCTCCTGAGAACGAGGACAAAGAAGTTGGAGTCGAAGTTCAGAAGGAAGAAGTCATCCCTGAGAAAGAGAACAAGGAAAATGGAGCCGACGGCGTCAAAACTCCCGAGAAC
The DNA here is from genome assembly GCA_036172945.1 of Meloidogyne incognita. Lineage (NCBI taxonomy): Eukaryota > Metazoa > Nematoda > Chromadorea > Rhabditida > Meloidogynidae > Meloidogyne > Meloidogyne incognita. Next base: position 4,753,527 of record JARQAC010000010.1, read on the forward strand.
GAAGATAAGGCCAAGGAAGATGGAACCGAAGTCCAAAAGGGGGAGGCCAGCCCCCCTGAGAACGGGAGCAAAGAAGATGGGGCAAAAGTTCAGGAGGAGGGAAGCTCACCTGAAAGTCAACAGAGTTTTTTTCCTTTCATATTTCATATATTTCAGGTCTGTTTGAACCTGAAAACGAGGACAAAATTGATGGAGCCAATGTTCAAAATGAAGACGCCGAAAGCCTTGCGAACGAGAACAAAGAAAAAGAAGATGAAGTTCAACAGGAAGACGTCCAAAGTCCCGAGGACGAGGGTCAAATAAAAGAGGATGGATCTGAAGTTCAAGGTGAAGATGCCGGAGGCCCAGAAAGTGGCAGCACAGACACAACGTAAGAAACTCGATAAATTTTGATTTATCTTTTAATATTTCAGGTTTCTTCAATCTACTATGACTGAACCTTCTTTGAATGGGAGTTTTAATAACCAAACAAGGTAAAATAAACGAACAAAGTTTTCAATGACTAATTTTCTTTTGTTTGTTAGTTTTCCGCCAAGCAATGATACTTCGGATCCAACAAGTGATGCGCCCCCAGAACCGTCAGATTCGTCATCAGTGACGCTAATTGATTCTACAGAGCCAAATGAATCGTCAACCGAAACAACAGGACAGCAGGTCGGAACATCAACCCAGGAAACCAAATCAAGTGGACAAACAACAACAACAGTTGCAGCAAGTACAGAAAGTAGTGGCAATCTCGTTCTAATTGTTGTCATCATCTTTTTGGTTCTCCTGCTGATTGCTATTTTCGTCTGCTGTTGCATGCTGAGGAAAAAAAATCCGGAAGATGATAAAGATTTGGAGATGCAGGATCTAGCGTCAGATGGTGGTTCGTCTAAAACAGAAGGATCTGAGCTTGGCAAAAAAATAAAAGCCGCTGAAAGTGAGGTGAAGACAGAGGACAAGGAAGAGTAAGAATAACTTGTTTTAATTTTTATAAAATTTTCCCTATTTTTAGAGATGAAATGGAAACGGCGCTTGGACCAGGAACAGGAACCGAACTCTTCTCTTATTCTCCCGGATCTGATGACACGGCAATTTCAGTAAAGGAAAAAACAGCGGTTGAAGTAAGCAAACGTTTGGGAAGTGGGTCTGCTGCTGGTGGAAGGGGTAGTATGAAAACAGCTGTTCTTAGAGATGAATTGGAAGATGATGAGGCAGGGTTTGAAAATGCAAAGACAGCTGTGCCTGGAGAGGGAAGGTAAGGGAAAATATTTTTTGTAAAAATTTTAAAAATCAGAAAAACTTTTAGTGGAGCTACAAAAACTGCAGCCGCACCAGATGCCAAAGAATCGTCCGTAGAGGACAAAGAAGGAAGAGGAGGAGGGGCAAAGACAGCAATTAGTGGTGATGATACAACTGGAGAAGCAAAAACTGGTGAAAAGAAGGAAAATGAAGAGGAGAAAAAAGAAGGAAAGGAAGAAGCAGCTGAGGGAGAGGAAGGCTCAGAGGAATAAAAGAAATTGTAGAAGTAATGAAAGATGTCGAGAGAATAGATGTAAAAAAGAATATAATATTTGTAAATTGTAAAAATTAATTTTTTCCTTCAATCTGTGATATTTGTAAAATATGTATTGTATAATATAAAGGATTATTTTTAAACAAATGACGGGTTTTTAAATTTTCTTTTTCACCATGAGTCTATGCCGTGGGTAGGCCAATGTACTGCCGCACAGCAGACTAGGGCCATAGCGGAATTGAAATTTTGGTTAAGGGGGTAAGAGCGCTGACTACAAAATCGTTTAAAATTGGGTAGCGGGTTCGAACCTTTTCATGGTTAATTAATATTTTCTAATTAAATAAAATAAATTTTAGATTTTATTTAGAAAAATAAAAATTCTTTTTAAACAAATTCACACATTTTTTGTAAAAGAAATAAATTAAAATTACCTAAATATATTTGAAATCATCAAAAACTAATTTAAAAATCAAAATCCCCAACATCATTATCATCCTCTCCCTCCTCCTCATCTTCTTCTTCATTAATTTCATAACAAAATCCATCATTTTCTTCTCCTTCTTTTCCTCCTCCTCCCCCTTCTTCATCATCAAAAAATGAAGAAATTGAATAAAATGAATTAAAAGAATTATTTAAAGAATTTTGAAATTCTTCTTTTATTAAATTATTATCTTCAAAAAGTTGTTCTGTTATTTTAATTAAATCTTCTTCATTTGTTGCTGATAAATCTTCGGTTTTTTGTAAAAAAGAAGAATTTGTTGGGGTAGAATTTTCACAAATTTTAAATTTAAATAAACGATTGGAAGAAAGACTTAATTTTTCCAATAATTCTGCTTGACTATAATTAACACAAATTGAAGAAATACGTGGAAGTAATGAAAGTAATCTTTGAAAAAAATAAAAAAATATTTAAAAAAAAATAAATTTGTGGCAGAATTTTTATCAAAAATTTTGATCCGAAAAATTTAATTATTAAAAAAACTTGGAACAGATGCCCAGTCTATTCAAAAGAACATACCCAAAATCCCCCACCCAAATCCCTCCTTACTTTCCAAAAATTTAAAATATTCACTCACAAAATAGACATATCAGAAGTTCTCCCAATTGGATATAAAGCAGATATTCTCGATTTAATTTCCATTCTTTGCATTCTCAAATCGTAAAGACGAGGCTTTTCAAATTGATAAAAACGCCATTTTTGTTTATCTAAATTTAATTTTAAAAAATTAAAAAAATTAAACAAAACCTCCAGTAGACGGTCGATAATTGTGAAAAAGTGATGCTCGGACAGATAACTAAAAAAAAAGATTATTTTAATTTTATTTAAAATCCCAAAAACTCAACATCAATCATATATTTTTCCATTTGATTTCTTTGTTCATAATTACTTGAAATAAGCACATCTAATTTAGAAATAATTTGTTGAATTTTAGAAATTGATTTAATTGAGGGACCAAAACGAGGTTCGTGTTCAAATAAATAAGAAGATAACTAAATTAAATTAATTTTTATTTGAAAAGAGAGTAATTTAAAAAATTTTAATCAATCACCTAAAAATACTATTTAGAAAAAAAACAAAATTTTCTAAAAATATTTGTTAAAATCGTTTTTAAAAAATCAAAAAATAAAACGACTTTAATTACAAAAAATTCTTGGATTTTTAATGCTTTAAAGAATAATATAAATATTTAGGTTGATTTTTTTATTTAAAAATTAAATTCTAACCAATTGTGGAGATATTGGAGATGTTTCAATTAATTTATTTAAATCATCTTTTGGAGGTAATGGACGTCCATAAATTCTTTTTAAATTAAAATTTAATTTAGATTCATTCTCCAACCATTTTTCTGTTGGTTTTTCAGCCCTTTTTGCATACATTATTTTTCCAATAAAATGAAATAATTCTAATTGATCTGAAGCAAAATTAGAAGAAAAGAAGGAAGTTGAGGGTTGTTGAGAATTATTTGATAATTTTTCTAATCTTGAACGTTTTGCAGAATTTCCTTCGATTATTTTGGAATTTTGTTGTCTATAATGTAGAAGTAATAAATTCATTGCACGTCTAATATCACCTATAAAAAATTTAAAATATTATTCTTAAAAATTTCTGTTGAGTTAGAAAAAGAGGTTTTATTTTTCTAAATTCGTGGAAAAAAATTTAAAATATAAATATAGTCAGAAATTCCTCATAAATAATTTAAAATTTAAAAAATTTACAGAAAAATTTACCAAAAGAAGAATTAGCAATATTTTTAACATCAATTCCTTGTTGAGAATTACAAAGTTTTTTGGAAGCTTTTTGAAGGGCATTAGTTAAAAGGGAAATTGAAATTGGATTAAATTTAATATGTTCAATTCCTAGCACATCCAAAATTGATTGAGGAAAACTTTAAAAAATAATTTCAAAAAAAAATAAATTTAAATTTTTACATTCTAAAAGGGCTAAGAGACCAACAAGAATCAACATTTGGAAGTACAAAAACAATTATACATCGATAAAGGGAAATTTTACTAGCCAATAATTGATGTAAAAGTTTTGGTTCACTAAAATAAATTAATTTATTTTTAGTGAAAATTTAATTTAAATTTCATATTTTTAATTTAAAAATATTTTCAAATTTATTTAGAACCAAAAAATTCAGAAAAAAAATTTTTCGGTACTTTTGTGAATCAAAAAATTAAAAATTTCAACAAACTTTAAAAATTCGCTAGGCAATTGACTAATAAGTAATAATCGATGTTTTAAAGACATTCGTTGAATTGAACTAAATTGTGTATCATTCAAGAATTGTGCAAATCCTTCAGCAGAGAAAGAACGTCTTCGATTATTATTTAAATTATTACAATCATCAGTCCAATCCCATTCTGTTACTTCAATTCCCAGTTCTGCTGCAATAACCCTTACTGCTGTCCTTTTTCCAGAACCACTAGGTCCTGTTAGCAATAAAGTTTTGGATCCCTTAAAAATAAATTTTTAGAGAAAAAAGTTAAATAAATTTAACATAAAAAATACCAACTCGACAAATGCCCATTTTTGATCTAAACCATTGTTTTAACTATAAAAATTAAAAGAAAATGTTTATAAAAATTTACTAAATTTTTGAAAAAAATGAAAATAAATTAAAAAAAACCTCATCAAGTTTCTTTGGGTGAAGAGCAAGTTCTTCCTCAGAATTAGGAACAATACAATCCAAATTGTTTAATACACGGCTTCTTCTTTTAATAGGCTTCTTTTGTTGAAATGGATTAGAGAAAAATCCAGCCATTAAAATTTATAGAAGTTTTTAAAAATCTGAACTTTCAAAAAGATAAGAGAAAGAATTTTGAAAATTGTGAAAAAAACATGCTGCAAATTTTAAATTTTATTTAAGCTAATTTTTCAATTTTTTGGCCTTATGTATTTAGAATATCTGTTTCGTCACAATAAAAATGGTCAGCCATTTATAACTTGCGAGTTTGGGTAAATGTCAATTTAATTGATTTATAAATTTTTTTTCCAACGTTTTTAGATTCTCATCTTTATTGTTTTCAGATTACTAAAAATTTATCAAAATGACTGATGTTATGCGTGAAATGATAGCTCAGGTTTTTAAATTTATTTTAAATTTATTTAATTTTATTTTAGCTGATGGGCCAGCAAAGGGCTGAAGAGGAAGGACGTAAACTACCACCTTTTGACCATCATTCAGTTTGTCGTTCTTATTTACAAGGTTGTTGTCCGAGAGAATTACTTTCGGATACAAGACTTGAATCAATGATGTCTTGTCGAAAAATGCATGAACCAGCACATAAGGGAGAATATAATAAAGCACAAGAGAAAAGGGATTTGTTCTACGACGTTGAGGTAGGCATTGAATAATGAGATAGGTTGAGAAATTATTGACCCATTTTTGTGATTCGAGGTGTTCCCCTTAGGCAAAGCAGGATTTGACATTGCTGACGGGTAAGAAAAATTTAATTTTATAGCAAACTGAAATCAAGGGAGAGACAAGTGTTGTTGACATTTTCCTCAATCACACAAAGCATTTAGTGTGTCTGTATGTCAATTTTGTTTTTTGCGGCGCTCTAGCCTTTAAATGGGTCTGAATCATTAAATAAATTTTAGGCCTACGAAGAGCTCGAGGACGCAATTTGTATTGTGGATCAGGAAATTCGAAGACTTCAGGATAAAGTAAAAAGAGATGCTGAAAATAATTTAGACCTTACTGAGCAACATAGAGTTCGTTTATTTAATTTGTTTACTTGAAACGATTTTTTAATTTTCAGACCCAAAAGATATTTGAAGTGAATGAGCAAATTGGAGTTGCTTTAGTCCAAATTGAGGCTCTCGGTAATGAAGGGCGTATAAACGAATCAGTCGAGTTATCGAGGAAGGTGGACGAATTGAAGAAGAGAAAACGGGAGCTTGACGTAAAATTTAAAATTTTATTAAAATATTTTTAAAAATTAAGACTGAAATGAAAGGTGTATATCCAGCTATGTTGCAACGTTTGCGTGTTTGTGAAACTTGTAGCGCTCAGTTGAACGTTATGGATCATGAAACTCGTTTGCAGGATCATTATGGAGGAAAAATGCATTTGGGTATGGTGCAAATTCGTGAAAAATATGCAGAAATGAAGGTTGAAGTTGAAAAATGATTTACTTTTAATCTTTTATCTAAATAAAGCTATTTAATTTAAGAATTCAATTGATGATCGTCGTACTTTAAAAAAGCTTGCTGAAGAAAAGGAGCGCAGTGAACGTCGTAGTCAACGAGGGCGAAGTCGTAGTCGTGAACGGAAGCGTTCTCGTTCACGCGAGAAAAAGTCTCATCGGAGTCGAAGGTATTTTTATTTTACTTTCATCAAAATTTTTTTCATTAATTCCTTAGCCGTTCTAAGTCTAAGAGTCGTTCGCATAAAGAACGTCGTCGTTCGCGTTCCCGCGAACGGAAATCGTCTCGTCGTGATTCGAGCCGTGAACGGTTCGTTTTATTTTTATAAATTCTGTTTATTATTTCCAAATAGCCGCCGTCATTGATTTTTGTATCGATGAAAATATTTGATTGTATGATTTGATGTTTAGACAGAAATTATAAACGATTTTTCATTTATTTTTCATTTTTAAATTTTTCGATATTTGATGGTAAAATTGTCGAGTTATTTTTAACTTTTGATAAATTTTCACAATGCATTGTGTTAATACTTTTGAAAAATATTCTGTTTAATATTAACTAGAATTTTATTATTAACTTGAATTTTCTCGAAATGTACTAAAGTTAAAGTTATGGCAGCAGAGCAGGGTCAATTACGATCAAGAAGGAGTGTTGTGAGGCCTACGGAATATTTATCCTCAGAATTTAATGATGAATTAATTAGTGAAAATGAGCAAAAGAAGATTCCATATCATCTTTTGGTTTGTTTTTTTTAATCTTATTGATGCCAGCTATGGTGCTTTCGTATTTTTTACTTTTCGTTGGAGGTTCCTACTTTATTAAATATTAAATTAAGTCTGGCCAGCTCGGGTTCTTTCATTGGTTATTTGTATTTGCTATGTTAGCTGCATTATATGGACTTGGTTTGTTAGTATGTTCATAACTTTTTATATTATATTTTAAGTTGTGCTGCTTGATCTTAAAATGCCTGATGTCAAGCCAGCAGATCAATATGAGCATTTTTCTGAAATGCGCGCCCGTCAATTTTTAACTCAAATAGCAAATCTTGGGCCAAGGCCGAGTGGTTCTGAAGCATTGGAGGTTTTTAATTTTTTTTTGAACTTTTTGAATTTATTTTTAGATTCATGCGTTCCGAATTATTACCGAGAAAATTAATTCCTTGAAGGAAGTTGCTGAAAGGAATGATGTTAATAGAATTGTATGTTATTTAAAGTATTTTGGTTTTTAAATAATGTTCGAGGGCGTATCTAGGGGGCCCTGTTAAATGATTGTTGGATAATTGGCAAAAATGTTAATTGGACCTATAAGCTTTAAATAAACTAACCTTTGTTTTAAGCTTCGAACGATAGTTATAATATTTTGTTTAGGAAATGGATATTCAAAGGCCAACTGGTTGTTATGACCTCAAATTTTTGTCTGTATTTACTCTTTGTTATCATAAAGTTACAAATATTGTTGCTAGGATTGGTCCAAAGAAAGGACCCACAGATTTTTCAATTTTAATTAATTGTCATTTTGATACTCTACCTGACACTCCCGGTGCAACAGATAATGCCGTTTCTTGTGCTATTATGATGGAAATTTTGGAAGTTTTTGCACACTTAAATGAGCCTTTAGAACATGACATTCTTTTCCTTTTTAATGGAGGTTTTTTTTAATTATTTTTATTTAAAAATAATTTTCTTTTTATTTTAGCCGAAGAGAATTTCCTACAGGCATCTCACGGTTTTATTGTCAACCATCCTTGGAGACATTCTTTGAGAGCTTTTATTAATTTAGAAGGATGTGGTTCTGGTGGAAGAGAATTACTTTTTCAAGTTTCTTTCTTCTCTTTTTTTTTTGAAATTTTATTTTTAAAGACTGGACCGGGAGAGTCATGGCTAATTAAAACATATTTGGATAATGCTCCACATCCGCATTGCAATGTTCTTGGACAAGAAATATTTCAGTTGGGGATAATTCCTTCTGACACTGACTTTCGAATTTTTCGTGATTATGGAAAAATTTCTGGTTTGTCTGAAATATTTTTATTTGAAAATTAAAAATATTTAAGGTTTTGACATTGCCTATATTCGAAATGGTTGGGTTTATCACACAGAATTTGATCGTCCAGAATTGATTGATATTGGGGCGATTCAACGCTCTGGGGATAATATTTTGGCTTTGAGTCGAGCATTAATTCGTTCTCCTTATTTAAAACAACCAGCAAATTTTAATGAGGGCACAAAATGGGTTTTCCTGGATGTTGTTGGCTTATTTACAATTTTTTATGAAATGAAATTAGGTGAATATTTAGTTTAAATTTAGATTAGAGCTACGGACAACTCAAGTTGCGGGAATTGGAATTTAGGTGAAATATAGAACTTTCCCTGAATCATAGGTGAACAAGAATTGACTGAAGTCTTCTGAATCGATTTTTTGACAATTTAACAATTTATAATATGAGAGACACAGAAACCCCCTTTTTACTGGAACCTTAATTTATTTTTTAAATAAAAATTATTTAAGCTCTTATCTTCAACTATACTGTATTGGTGTTAGTTTTGTTTCGAATTTATTTACATCTCTTCCGTAACGGTGATTATTCTATTAATGTTTTATTGTGTGCTTCCATGAATCAATTTATGGCTTTTGGGGCTATGTTATTTATTGGGATTTGTTTAGTTTTAATTATAAGTCTATTAAATATGACAATGAGTTGGTATTCAATGCCTGAATTAGTATTTCCATTATATATTGTGCCAATGATGACTGCAGCTTTTTTTGCACATGCTCGTTCAGCAGGGAAAATGGAATTGGTAAATTTTGTTTAGTTTTTAATTTTAAATTTTATTATTTTTGGACTAAAATTAACTAAATATTAAAATTCCAAATTTAATTTTAAGGATATGGCTATGAAATTCGAAAAAGCACATTTTGATTCTACAATAATTTTTTGGTCTTTAGTTCTTTTTATACTTACTTGGATTCATTCAGCTAGCTCTTATTTATTTATGTTTCATGTTTTATTTCCACTCATTCGTGATCCTTTATTGTCAATTTCAAAAATTTTTGGATTTATTAAAGGTTTTTTAAATTAATATTAAATATTTTTAATTTCATTCTTTAAAGTTATAACACCAAAATCACTTTTTTGGGCTCAATCAATTTGTTTAACTCCTTTAATTATTCTAATTAGTACATATACACAATTACTTTTTGACTTTTTTGTCCCAGTAATGGGTCGTTTTGGAAATACAATTAATCCAGAAATTTTTATAATGTCTTTTTCTTTGTTGGTTTCGCTTACTTTTGTGCTTTTTACGGTTAAATAATTTTTTATTTTTGTGAAAATATTTTTTAGAATAATTTAATTTATGTAAGTCGTCGACTCGGTTTTATGGTAAAATGTATGATTGCTGTTTCTCTTTTTTGTTTTTTAATTATTTCAACAACAAATGTTGGTGTTCCTTATAAATATTCAAAAGAATCTCCTCGTCTTCGACGTGTTATTGCTTTGGTTATTTTTTAAATTAAATTTCGATTTTTTAAAATTGTTTTTAAAGCATGCAAAGAAAAGTGTTTTTAAATTTGATGGAAATCTACTTAATTCTGAAACTGGTTTATTTGTACAAGCATTGGATTATAGAGGGGCTGATGATTTGCCTGAACATACTTTTCTACAAGGTTACTATTTTTAATATAAAGGTTTAATTTGTTTAGTCAATTTTTGAGTGAAGGTCATATGTACATATGACAGATTTAATTTGAAAAAATTTGATTTCACCATAGAGCCTCCATTAAGTTAACCATAATTTCTAATTTTAGTGTGAAATTCATATAAGTAAGTATAGCTCATGGATTTTTTAATCATCAGGTTTAAAGTAAGATAAGTATCCCGTCAGTACCTTTCAGCCGGCTTTTCTAAACTTTCTGGAGACTCAAAATTTTTTAACAAAAAACTTTAAGGTGTTGGGAAGCCTGACTGTTCAAATACAACTGATGAATATTGTCAAATGCCCTATTATACTGCAATTCATCAACTTTTCCCTCCCGATCGTTCTCGATGGGTGCCACTACCAACAGAACCTCCAATAGCCCGACCTTTAAATGTGAAATTGTTGGAACGAAAATTTCTTTCAAATAATATGCTTAATTTAACAATTGCTATTTTTGGAGGAGTAGACAAAGCATCTTTACATATAACTCCACTTGATGGTTTTCAAATGAGAAATTGGTCGTTAACAGCATTTAATCCAAAAACATATAGTAATCGACCGCATGCAACTTATTTTGTATTTATGACATACGGATATGAGGCGCCAAAAGAGAGAATTATTTGGATTTTGCTTGAAAAAAATGAAGGAAAGAAATTAACTTTAACTGATGTTGGAAAAGAACCAGCACTTGAATTAGCCGTAGCAACACATTATGTTCATGGTAAGATCTTTAGGGAAGAGGACAAGGTTTACTTTGAATAGTGAAATTAGGTAGTAGCTATGTTAAGATTAGGTATTGCTACGTGAACGAATGTGAAAGCACCCCTCCATATTTACAAAATATTAAAAATAAATTAAATAGGAGCCAATCAAAATTCGGATACTCTTCATCAGCTACGCTCTTTAATTGCCAACCGAAGAGAGAAGCCACATGCTGGAGTTGGCTTTTGGCGTTGGGGAATTACACTGACTGCTGGAGTTTCTGAAATTGTTGTTCACTCCTTTTAATTGCCAAATGATTCGTAAAAAATTTTTTTAGTTTATTTTTCTATTTATTACTATTGAATTGAAATTAAAGTCGGAATTTTCCAAATTAATTATTAAGTCCTTTTTCACTATCATAAAAATATGCCAATAAGGGTTTTACATCGTCCAATAATTTCATTAAAGATTTCAAATTCCGACATTAATTTTTACTTCTCAAATGGTCAGTATTAGACAATCTTTATTTAATCCAAATTAAAATTCACATTAAATTTGTCTGTTCACTATACGACATTCACAGCTCCAAATATCTTATTCTAAATCTCAACCTATTTAATGTATTTGTTAGTTTTAAATCCTGCTGTTTATATAACCTTCAAATAAAGACCTTTAAAGTATCCTTTGTAAGATTTTTCTGTCAAAATATGGACATCAGTTTAGGATTCCCAATTGGGTGATATGCTGTAAAGGTCTTTTATAAAACATTTTAGTTGTGATTTAATAAACTGGTAATTTTATTGTCTTTTATATATTAATTGAGCTGACAGAGTGAAACTTATAAAATAAAAAAAAATCAAGTATGACAAACATGATGTAATAAAAAGATCATAAAAATTTTTATTTTTGGATTATAACAAAAAAACAACAAAAAGTAACATTTATTTAAATAACCAAATTATCTTCATCAATAGTCAAATTTGCCGCATAATCATAAATTTCAGCATTAATTTGCACAACTCTGGCTAATTCCCTTTCTAATATTTTTATTCTCTGTTTTAATTGTTCAACATTTGTTGTAGATTCAATTGAAGATACATCAGCACTTTCCAAATTTTCTTCCTCTTTAAGAGAATTTTCTGTTGGTGTCAATGTTGTTGTTGTTGTCTCACTTTCTACTTGACGTCTTTTCCTTTTATTTTTATTCTAAAAATTATTTTTTCTTTTAAAAAATATTTAAATAAACCCTCTTACATTTAAATTATTATCTTGTTGTTGTTGTTGAATATTATCATTTGATGTACCCTCAACAGAAGATTGAAATTCACAACGTAAAGCACTAGCGTTTGCATTTCGAAGCAATTTATCAAAATGTTCTTGCAAACTTTTCTGTTTAAAAATTATATTTTAATTTGTTTATAATTAATTACCTCACAATAAACTTTATTTAGATTTGCATGTTTTACTGCAAAATTTGATTTTGATCCAGTAGACATTTGCTTGTTTAGAGGTGGTAAAGAAGTTCCAGCGGCAGAGAGATTCTCCAAAATAAAAGATAAAACAATAATGGGGCCTGAAAAAGTATAAAAAAATAATAACACAAGACTCGAATCTTTAACCTAAATACCTAAAGAAAAACTAACAACTCCGACTTTTTCAGCCTAACTTATTCCAAAAAGATTATAAAATTTCAAAACCTTTCATTTGTCCATTCTGTAGAAGCTGACCGTTTGTCACATCCCAAATAGCATAAGCACCCGAACTGTCTCCAGAAGCAAGTCTACTTCCATCTAAATTTGCACATAATTGTTGTATTCGAGAATTATGAAATTGAAATGAATTTTCAGTATTGTTATCTATTTGTTCATTTTCGACTTTCATTCTTTGGAAGCTGTCTTTTGGGAGCTGAAAAATTAAATTTTTTATTTACAGGTCAATTCGTAAATAAAAAGGATTAAAGAGTTAATGAGGTAAAATAGAATATAACTAAATTTCTTTAAAATTTTTTTAAAAGAACCTCAGACTGCATCAAATCAATCGTCCTAATCTGACCATTAATTGATGCCAAAAATAACCTCCTTTCCGCCCCATCCATACAACAAGCACTTAAAGGATGATCACAAGTAATTTTTAAAAGAATTTGATTTGTAGCCAAAGAATAAAGACAGGCACTATAATCAGCAGAAACAGAAAATATACGTGCAGACATTCCAGAAGAAGTAATATATAAATCGTTAACTTCTAAAGTATGGCTTGAATGACCACCTAATTGTGAACAAATATGAGAACTTTGATTGCGTTGACTAATTAAACTAAAATGTTTTTTTCAATTTAACAAAAAAAAAAAGAAAAAACCTAGAAGTTAGCCAAATCTTTACGGCACCATCCATAGAAGCACTTGCCAATAAACTACCGCAAGTAGAAATTCGGAAAGCAGAAATTTCACGCAGATGTTCGTCAATTATAGAAAGCATATTTCCACCTCTAAGCTATAAATTAATTTTTAAAATTTTAAAAATAAAAAACAAACCTCCCAAGTATAAATTTTGTTGTCAGCCGCAACAAAAATAAAATCACCAGAAGGATGAGAAACAATAAAATTAGCTTTAAAACCAATAAAAGATCGTGTAGAATTAGCAGCTAAAGTTTTCTTTGATTTTTTATATTTCATTGGAATTGTCATTAATGATTTATCTTCCAAAGAAATACATAAATGTGTTTGGTCTTGCCCTGAAATTATTTGAAAATTAAATTTAGACATAAAAAATTAACCAATAAATGTTGCTGAATTAATTGTTCCATTTTGAAGCTCATTCCCTTGAAAAGCCAGACAATTAGCTCCAGAAACTGGATCTATAGTTAAAATAGAAAAAGGTTCATCTGAGCGTGCACAAACAAAAAGAGACTAAAAATGACAATAATTAATTAAATAACAAAGAATTAACCTCCTTATTCATATTTAAAAGTATTAAAACGACAAATAATGCAATAAATCTAAAAATTAAATTTAAATCAAAATTTTTCATAAACGATGGAAATTAGAGATCGGAACGGCCCGGGACCCGTACTCGCTTCCCGGTTTTCGAGTCCCTTTTCTCAGTTTTTGTGAAGAACCGGGAACGGGAATTCCCGGTCCCTCCCGGACAACTTTCAGAACCCGTTTCCCAGACCCGGTTTTTTTAAAATTCCGATCTCTAATTTAAATGTTTATTTAAAAATCAAATATTTCTGGAACTAATCCACATATTTGCAAATATCGTAAAAAATATACGGTTGTGGCAAATTAGCCAAAGTTTATAAAAATCTCAAGCTTTAACAGGTCAAAATAAATGCAAATAAATTATGCGAAAATAATTTAACTGAAAAAGTCGATGAAAAATTTTGAAATATATTTTCTAAAAATAAATATTTATTTCTCCAATAAATCAACAACTTTATTTTCGTCTTTCCAAATTCTACTCCTTCATAATTGTAATTCTAACGTAGAAACTCTCTTCATTACAAAACGAGAATTTAACCGTTGGATCGTGAATGTTGACAATTTGATAAGTAGTAGATTTCTTATCATTTAATTTCTTAATTTCAACATTTGTCGCTTTGTCGTGTAATTTAAGGCTTTTGCAATTAGAGAAATCAAAAATTATGATAGCTACCATTTTCGAAACGTCTTTAGAGGTTGCCACATACTGAAAATTTTGAATTTTATTTTTAACTATGATGTAGTCTACCCATGGAGACCTACACTCTGAAGACCTATAATTTTTGACCAGTTTTTTTCGTGGTGCACAAAATGGTCAGATTTTTTCCAGATAGGGCCAAATGATGCTTCAGATAGAATAATTCGATAGATTTTTGCAAGGTACAATGGAACATCACCCTCGATATTCTCTTTCAAAATTCGAGGATCTTCAGGGGTGTAGGTATTCAGGGTTGGCCCCGGTTAGATAACTCACTTCAACAATATGATTATAAACATTTTTGTAGAATCCTGGAGTACAATGGAACATCACATTAACCTTTCCGAATTTGTCTCCCCCATTTAATAAAATTTTGAACAGATCATCCTTATATTTCTTCATAGTGTCATCACCCATTAGTTGAAAAGAAATTCGATGATATTCACTAGCCAGATTATTCAAAATCAAACGCATTAAAATTCCAATATTGCGGTTTTGAATAGAGATATTGCAATTTTGAACGTAAAATTGTTTAGCTTCCCCAAATAATAATTCAATCAATTCTGGATTGATTATATAGTCTTCAAAGTAGGAGCATTTGAATGAACACTTAAACAACTTATTCAAATAATGATAAACAATTTGAATGTCCTCTTTGCTTTTAATAATTGGTGGAAGTCGAAGTACATATTCTTCACTTTTGTCAACTAAAAAATTTCTTATGTTAAAAAAAATTTAAAAGCTATCGGAGTCTTCGAAAAAAACTTTAAGGTAAACCAAGGTTTAGGGTTAACATTTTTTCTTCCCCAATTTTTCCCCTATATATGTACAGAATGGTCAGCCTTTTTCCTTTCTTGCATACCAGTTGCCGGTACTTATAGTAAAATACTTATGTTAAACTAAAACTCAAACTGGGAGAGGGAGGGAATAAGTACCCCAATTGCCTTTCTAGTATCCGAGTTTTGAAAAATAGAATTTTCCCCTCACCCAAACTTGACCCATTTTTTAAACAAAATTAAACCTTTCTCCAAGTAAATATCAATTTCGCCTGTACCATGACCAGATAAAAACAAAGGAATTGGCTTTTTAAATCCATTTTTGAACTAAAAAAGAAAAGAAATTGGTAAAATTAAAATTCGTATCCCCCACCTATTTCTCTCCTCTAAGTGAGTCGGTTCTGACCCAAGGCCTGGGTTTTTCTTTTACCCAGTGGGTTTCCTGGGCCTAAGTTTTTCATGGACTACAGGCCCAAGGTTTCCAAAAATCTCAATCTCTAATACAAACTCCAATTTTACCAGGAAATTTGATGTTTAAAAATTTAAAAACCTTCTCTTCAATTTCCTTGGTCATTGGAAAGTCAAAATCTTCAGCCTTTGTGTTAATCAATTTACGAGGAATTCCATTGAATCCACCAATATCACCCTTAAGAGAAATTTTTACAAAATTAATTAAAAAAGGAATTACAAGACAAATCATAGTAAACTTCTCCTTAGCAAGTTCCCCCTCATATTTATTAACAAAGTCACGCAGATAAACATTTGTTTGTTTGAATGCCAATAATTGTTGATAGCTGAGACGTTTAAAAATGTCAAGCTTCGTTTCAGAAGACAAAGAATAAAGCATCTTTTGAAAGAAAATTTAAATAAATAAAATACTAAAAAATTTTAAAAAATGTTTAATTTTTAGATTATTTAAGTACGTAAGAATAAATTGTCTTTAAACGGCTGAAAAAGGAGCAGAATAATTTATTCAGTCTGGGTCCCTCCCGGTCAACTTTCAGAACCTGTTTCCCGGACCCGGTTTTTTCAAAATTCCGATCTCTAATGAAAATAAAAGGCAAGACTCAATTATCCCAATAAATACCAAAATGAAAAAATTAAGTGTGTTTACATTTCGTAAAATATAAAGTCAATATTTTCAAAATACAACTACTCAGAATATTTTCAAAACAACAAAATTAGGATTGTCTAAAAGAAAATTAGTCATAAGAATAAATATTTTAGCAAATGATGTCTTCGATTCGCAAAAAACTTCTGGTAACAAGAGGGGATATTACAAAATTAGCTGTTGATGTTATTGTAAATGCTGCGAATTCATCCCTGCTTGGAGGTTTCACTTAAATTCCTTAATTTAAATTTTATAAAAAAGGTGGGGGAGTAGATGGTGCTATACATGCTGCAGCTGGTCCGGAATTGTTAGAAGAATGTAAACAACTTAACGGGTGTAAAACTGGTGAAGTTAAGATGACTAAAGCTTATAATATTAAAGATGTTAAAGGTTTATTTTTAAAGGCTTTTTTGTCCTTATCAATTTATTTTTAGCAATTATTCACACTGTTGGTCCAATTATTAATTTGGGGGTTAGTGATTCGGATAAGCAACTTCTTAGTAATTGCTATAAGAATTCGATGGATCTGACACATCAAAATAAACTAAAGAGCATTGTAAAATAAATATTTGATTTAAAAATATTTTAAATTATTTTAGGCATTCCCTTGCATTTCCACCGGTATTTATCACTTTCCGAAAGATGAAGCTTGTCAAATTGCGTTGACAACTATTGTAATTTTTTAAAATAATTTTAGTGTTCGATTTTTTTTGAATTTTTAGAAGAATTGGTTCAAAGAAAATGGAGATTCTTCAATTGACAAAATTATCTTTTGCGTGTTCAACGAGCAAGACGAGGAAATTTATAAGGAAAATATTCCTAATATTATTGGAGAATAAATAGAAATTAGAAGACAAAAGTATGGTTAAACCTACTTAATTTTTAGATTGTATCCAAATTGGATTTTATTTTGGTATTCTATAATTTATTAAATTATAATTTTGCAATTTTTGAAATAAATATTTAAAGACAAAAAATGAAGACCAAAAAATTAAGAAAAAATTAAGATTAAAATTATTTATAAAATTAAGACCAGTTAAATATCCCGTATTCTCCTCAGAAATTTTAAAAATTATTCTGAAATATGTAATCCATTAGAATGGATTTACTCTAAAAATCATCTAAATATGTCTCTTCAATATTTTCATCGCAAACTTCATTTGCTTGCAAAAATGTGAGGGCAGAATTCAATGAATACATTAAACGTTTGAATTCTTCCAACTGTTCATTAAGTTGGCTTTGTTTGAGTGCTAAAAGTCTTGCCAAAGATTCATCTTTTGCTTTTAAAGCTAATTTTTGTTCATTTTTGCATTTAATTACTTCTGAATGAATTTTATTAAATACAGAGTCAAACCAATTAAGTGAATTGAAAAAGAATTGTTGATTAAGTAAAGTAAGCACATACGCGATACCTATAGATAAAAAATGAATTATGAATCTTGTTAATTAAATATTTAAGAAAATACCAATACTAAATCCATCTTCAACAAAAATAAATTGTTCATTAAAACTTCCAGCAACAGCCAAATCTTCATTTAATGACATCTTTTTGTTACTTAAACGAGCTCTACATTTAGAGATATATTCAATTTGAACAATCATAAGTGTTGGAATTAAAATAAAAAAATCTCTTAAATGAGCAAATTTATTATTTCCTCGAAATTCTTTGGCAAACATTGAAGTTAAAAGCTTTAGAAAAATATTTTAATTCTTAAAATTTTTTTTTAAAAACCTCAATAGAATCATTATTTGAGGTTAAATAACCAGTAATATTTGAAGATATTTTATCACATAATTTTGCACAATTATTTTGAATTGAATTTTTGTTAAAATTATTTATTAGATCAGACATTAATTCTTTATGTTTAAATCCAAAGGTTATATTTGGTGCAAAAGTTTCCAAAATCCCTGAACGAAACATACGCAAAAGTCCAATCATATTTCCTATCCTATAAAATATTTTTTTTGAATTATTTATAGTACTTTATAAATTCTGCTGTAATTGGAATGACAAAAATTTAAATTTTAATTAATTTGAAAAATTAATGATAGCCATTATGTTCATATTTTTATTTTTAATTATTAAACAACAAACCTTACTATCAAAATCTAAAATTAAAAAAAAATTTTAATTAAAAATTAAAAAGAAAACAAACCCTTAATCTTTCAATAATATTTAAAGAAGGTCCACCACCAATTTTATGGCAATAACGTTTTAAACTATTTGTCATTTTTTCAGCTCTTTCCATTGGATACATTTGTTCTAATTGGTCAATTGAATCTCGATAAAAACAGATTTCACGAATTAATGTTGATTTAAGTTTTTCATCAGAAAGGCAGCGAGAAAGAAGTTGAAATTGAGAACGCATATATTTATATGAAGTATTTATCTAAATATAATGGAATAAATTATAAATGTGGGAGGCTTGAGAATTGTGCATACGTCTATTTGATTAAATTTTACATATTATATTTATTTTGTAGATAAAAAAATTTTTTTACCAAAGGATCTAAAATTCCTATTCCATGGGTTTTGATTGAATTTACAATTTGTTGTACTCTAACAATAGCCAATTGTTTGCTTTGACTTGAGCGTTCAATAAAAAACTTAAAAAAGAATTTTTAAAATTATTCTTCAAAAAATAAAACTTGTTCATCGAGATCATAACAATAATCCTCCAAAAATTTACTCATTCTCTCTTCACTCATTAAAGTAATTAAATCTAGACCTAAAAACAGGAATTTAAAAAAAAAGTTCAAAAAATTAATTAAAAACCTTGATCAACACATCTAGTTGGTAATTGGTAATCCTCTAAATTTAACCCGTATCGATGTTTAGCTAAAATTCTCATTCGATTATAAGCTTCAGAATCGTGTAAAGCAATAACAGAAAAATTATAAAATGTAGAGGATAAATAATTGGTGACATAATCTTTAAAAAAAGATTTTTCAAAAAAATTGTGCTAAAGATTTTTCGCAAAACTGACCAAAAACAACAATTATTCTATTTCCAAGTTTAATTTTTGGAATTTGAAGTAAATTTAACAAAAGTTTATTTAAAGGTTTCTCTTCTTGTTGTAAAGGATTTTGAGAGGAAAACAATTTTTCTAATTGTTCAAAGGAAGAACTTTGCTGTTGATGATAAGAAAGTCTAAGATCATTTTCAATTTCGGTACAAAGTTTTGAAAGAAAATTCTAAAAAAAATAAATTATTTTAAAAATTAAAAAAGAAACACAAACATTTGTAATAATTAAAAACAATTCATTGCTAAATGTATGAAGAAAAATTTGTTGATCACAATGTTTGACAGAAATTATTAAACGGCCACATTCATTTATTGCGCTGAAAAAGTCCTTAAAAATAAGAACATTTAAATAATTTAAAATTTTTAACAGTTATAGTTCTAGGCAAATCTTCATTTGGAAAATCAATTGATTGTTCCTGAATTAAATCTTCGCAAAAAGCTTGCATAAGTGAAAGTCGATGCCAATACAAAAAGGAAAGATCAGTAGAATTTGAAAGTACATGACCAAAATTGCAGAGAATATCGAGTTTTTTCAGTGTTTCGTCTATTTGGACGTCATTTCCTCGAAGTGTTTTCTTAAATATTTTAAACAATTATTTTAAGAAATCTCAATCCGTTGCCCCAAAATATTAAAAAAATCAAACAAACTTGATAATTTGCCAATTCCAAAGACACTCCAGCAACAATTAATGCCTTTCTACCAACTGGCTGACTCAGTGAAAGAGCAGAATTTAAAATTGAATTAGCAAAGAATGGCTGTTTAGATTCTCCATTTGATTGAATAATTGATTGTAAAATTGAAAGAATAGAAGTAGAAAGATAAACACAACCATAATTAATTGCTTCGATTATAAAATTCCAATTAGAGGTAAAAGTATTTGAAATAGTCTAAAAACGAATGAAAAGAAATTTAAAAATTATAAAAACCTTAACAAATTGAATAAGCACAAATATTTGCCTAACATTAGCCTTCGAAATTGGTTTTTGTTCAGCCAAATGAATATTTAAAATATATTTAAGTAATCTATTCAACTTTTCTCCCATATGAATACCTTCAATTAATAAATCACAAAATTTTAAATAATCAGAGGCAGATCCATTTTCTTCGTCTTGCATTCTCTTTTGCCAATCATTTAAATTTAGTGAAAACTAAAAAGTAAAAAAATTAGTTCGTTTCTCTCCAAAACACAATTCTGATTACACATATATTTAAGCAAAAAATATATAAATTAACCGTTTGAACATATTTGTAAAGATTTTCCAAAAGTTTGTTTAATTGACATCCTTTTGCAATTTCTATTGTAGAAAAAACTTTTCTGTCCACAACTTTACTAGCACCAGGTATTTCTTTTAAAATAAAATCAAAAGGTATAAACAACAAATCAGCAAATAAATGGAAAGAAATTAAATTTTTGTTTATTCCCAATAACTTTGAAATAATTTTTTTGTCAGGTTTTTGTCGTTCAGGTAATAAATGATGAAATAATTTGGATAATGTTAATAAACAGATAAGTCGCTTTTTATCTGGAATTGCATTTTCTGAAGAATTTATATGTTTTTCCCAATTAGTTAACATTTGCATTATTGCTAGACGAAAACGTTCCATAAATTGACGATCTGACGAAAGTTGGTCGAATCGTGTAAGTTTAATAGAAGTATTCTAAATTAAAAAAATAATACTCGTAGTTTTCACTGATGAATAAAATTTGTAATTTTTCTCAGTTATTCTGTTCAAATTACCAAATAAAATATAATTACCGTTAAAATCTTTCCATTCATTAAAACTAAATCTAGCCTTTCAATTAAAGCATTTAAGTGTTGTAAACGACCAGAAGAAAGTCCTTCCAAATCAAATTGAGCTGGATTAAATTGTACCAAACGAACAGAACGTAATAAAACAGCCCAATGTTCACGAAGAAAAGGATGTGATAAAATCAATGCATCAAGAACTAGAAAATTTTTATAAGAAAATAATTTCAAAAGAAAACCAGCAAATGTTGATAAAAGTTCGCCAAGTGTTCTCCACATTCTTGTTAGTGGCAATTGATCTGCCCGATGATTTTTGATTTCATTTCGACCAAAAGTTAAAAATCCATGGATTTGAAGTAGTAAATTTTTAGTTAATTCACTCGTAGTATAGACAAACTGCTCAAGTTTTTGTAAAAATGGTAGAAACTCAACAATTGTTTCGAGAACTGAACTGCCCTCATTATCTACTGAAAAAGGAAATGAAAGTAAAATATCATAAAAATAGGAACAAAAAGCTATATATAAAATTATAGGTTATGATGTCCTTAACTAATTTTACAAACCTTCATCATACATAGAAATTGATTCAAACAATTTCTGAGACGTTTGAATCAAATTATTAGCTGAAAGGAGAATGTCAGAAAAAATTGTAGTTATTGAATCTGTTAGCTGATCACCAGATAAGTCGAATGAAATGTTATCGAAAGTATCATCCGAACCACCCTAAATTTAACAGTACATTGAGCTTACCAAAATAATTTACCTGACATTTCACATAATTATTCCCAATAAATTTATCCTTCCGTGAGTTTAGATCATTCAGTAAACTTTCAAAATCCTGCAAAACAATTGCTCTAGAGCGAGCGTGTTGCATAATTTCCATTTTCCAAACTTCGATTAAATCCTATTCCTAACTAAAAATGATTGTTTTGAATTCAATAAAAGATGTAATTATTCAACAGTTAAGGAAATAAAAAAGCCAGATTAGTCAGCTGAAATATTTTAATTTAGTAAATTTATTATATTCAACATGAAAATTCAACAAAAAGGATCTAACAAATAATTATTCATCATCCATAAATTCATCCCATCTTACTTTGTCCTTCTTTCCTGACCATTCTTCTTCTAATATATCATCTGCTTCATCAGAAATGCAAAATTGTTTTCCTTTAGTTTCGGCATTATATGTCCATTTTGGAAAAACTCTTTTGTATAAATTCATTAAAACTGAGTCTTGCACACTCAATGGACGATCAAAAACACATTTCATCAAGCCATGAGTACCTAATGGTTGTTTAATACGTCCATGCCTTCCACTATGTGTGTATAACTCAACAGGTTTAAACCACTCTATATCTTCTAAAAAACAAAAAATAAATAATAAAATAGATAAAAAACAAACCTCTATTAAAGAACATATACCTCACAACCGCTGTCCGTTTATTTACTTTGAATGGATGACCAGAGAGTCGGACACGTTTGAGAATAATTCTGTCTGGATTTGAATCAAGAACAATTCCTTTTGCTATTAATTGAAGTTTTTCAGGAGAACATTGCCGGAAAACTAATACATTTGAGGGTGGAAAGGTGATTGGAGCAAAAACAGTAGCACAAAATGATCCAGATGAAGGCATAAAACGTTCCATCTTATGTTTGTAAAAATATATTCCACATTAAAAATTAAACAGAAAACAAACCTTAAACTTCTGTCCATTTGTATGTTGTGAAAATACCGGATTTGCAGTAAAAAGACGACATCCAACTTGAAAGAGTAATTCCTCCTTATTCTTGACTGGCTTATTGAATGTTGGATATCGATGTAAAATCATATTTAAGGTAGACATTCTATGTTCATTTTTGAGTAGACCAAAAACAATTAAAGGAGAATGTGTGGAAGAAATATGGTTTTCTAAAAATAAAGAATGAATAAATCTCTCAATAGTTTTGAGAAAACTGTAAACTTAAAACAATACATTTAATCTATTTATCTAACCGAATGAACGGGGCACATCTTTGACATACAATGTAATGTAAACACCAGGAGTACAAAACTGTTCGTCACACTCATCAGCTGACTGAAACGATTGTTTTGCTGCCTCAAGCGCAAGTTTCCTCGTTCTTTTGAAATTTACAATTTTATATATCCGTGCATAATCCTTTGTTAAATTCTCTTTTGGATTCCACGGACTTGTCCTAAAATAAAAAGTTGATGATCATTATTATTCAAATAAAACCTAAAACTTTTCAGTCCTCGATAACGTTTAAACCTATCACGTGCACTCATTCCCTCAGGAGCCTCAACCTCATCAGGCCATTGACGATTCTCACGTTCCTTTTTAAATAACTCTTTCTGATGATCATCATTAATATCAATGTCGTTCAAATCTATTGATTCGTCCATTGTGGCACTCTCAACGACTGAATGAGAATCACCTCCATTTTGAGAAAAATTTTCTTCCTCCATCTGCGCACAGAAACCATTTTCCGTTCCATGCAAGTCGTTTCCATTGTCTTCGTCTTCAACAAAATCACTCTCATCAGATTCTTCTTCCTCCTCACCATTCTCATCATAATCATCATCGATTAACCAACTAGCCTGGTACTCTGAAGTCCCTTCTGGAAGCTTTACCTTCGGAACTTCGACTGGAAATTTTTTAATAGTTATAAAAAATATTTAGTCCATACATTTTTCCTCATTTTCATCCATTTCCGGTTGATCAGTATTCATTTGATCCTGAATAATTTCACTATCAAGCTGTGTTTGCTTTAAAGGATCGGCTTTAATAGCTCTGAGTATTTCCATTGATTCTGCCTTCTAAATATTTAAGAATTAAATAAAATTATTTAAATAATACCTTGGATTGTTTTAATGGATGCGGATCATTCTCAAATACAACCTGACTCAATTGGAAATCACCACAACCAGAAATATGAACCAACCCATTAACATTTAAAGGAGCACCATTTAAATAACCAGAAATAAGAAGGGAGAAAGAATCTGAATTATCCTTAAATTTAAACAAAAGTATTGAATAATTAAATTATGCATTAACCCACTTCAGTTTTAATTATTTGAACATTTTCAGCAATTAAGTAAGGCTTCAATTTTTGTAGATTCGAGCGGATCTTGCGTGTAGTGGAAATTTGTCGAAGAATTTGAAGAGGACTGCCGCCTTGTAAATCGTAAATTCGAGAGTCTTTTGCCCTAAATGAATTTTTTAAATCATCAGAAATGTATTAATGTAAATAAGGAATAGATTTATTGGTAGGAAAATTTTTAAAATAGTGTACAAAAAATATATTAAAAATTACCAAGGCGCCATAAGCTTCTCAAGCGCTTTTCGTGTTGAATCACGTTGTTTTCCAGAAGCGGGAAGTGTTGAGACCAAATTAAATGTTGGTGGGAATCCATGTGCAGTAATAACATCCAATAAGCGACTGTGTGCAATATGTAGATCTGTTGTTTCAATTGGCCATAAAATGACTAAAATATCAGAAACTCTTAAAAAATCAAGCGTAGAAATAATTGAAGTAGTATCAGGGCAAAAGAAAGTGTAGCGTTGCTTGAAGCGAGGGACACTAAAAACAAAAATGAATATAGAAATTAGAGTAAAAAGTACGCTAGATGAGAAATATTTCTTTTTTCATTCACATGTATAATTGCATCCTCGTCGGCAAGATTAAAAATCTCGACAATTTTACGTGATGTGAAGGCCTCGTCAAGTGAAATTATTGTCTAAAAACAAAAATGTCTAGATAAGAAAAATGAATCCAAAAAATCCCAACAAAACAAGAGTAAAATAACATACAATGTTGATTGGTGACTGCCCTTCTTTTCGCTTCTCTTCTGATATTTTTCCAACTTTATTGGCTCGGATCTGCGAAGAACGATTTTTTCGAGCCAGCTTCTTCAAATTCTTAAACTTTGGTTGAGATTTTGATTTGATACCAACCTTCCCTAAAATAGAAAATTTAAAACGACTTGAGTGTAGTGTCCCAACAAAAGTACTAACGAAACAAAAACTATACAAAACTCTGCTGACTTTTTGCGGGTTTCAAAGATAATAAAATTTAAGCAAACAATAAACCTTTTTGTTCTTTGGCAATTGCATGCTTACAATTAACCTTTTTTTTTTTTGCAAACAATTAACCTTTTTGTTCTTTGGCAATTGCATGCTTACTGCGATGCCGTCCTGACGAATGCTTCTTTGGAGGTAATTTGAAAAGACCAGTCCTATGAACTGTCGCTTCTGTATCTTTTGCCATTTCTTTGAAATAAGTTTAAAATAATAAAAAATAAAAAAAGAAAATATAACTTGTATTTACAAATTAATAAAGTGAATTATAAAATTACAAAATATTCAACAACAATTTATATTTTAATTAACAAGCCAAATCCCAAAAGATAAATAGAAATTACAATAATACGGATCACAGTGGGTAGAAAGGAAAGTGCAACAGGAGCAATTTTATCTGTCAACAATTCTATAGGATTTTAATATACCTAATTATTTCCCCATTAAAATTTAACTATTTTTGCACACAATGAAGTGTATTTAAAATAAGAATAACAAAAACAAATTTATCGTTCAAAAACATCTCGCAACAGTCAATATGTATCTACAATTCACTGCCTGTGAAGTCACCATATCGCCAAATGTTGAGATGCGCTTTACGAGCTTTTGTTTCCTGCTCCACATAATCATCAACCTTAAATATTATTTATTTAAAAATAAGCAGAAAATCATGCAAGATAAATAAGTACGCTCAAATTGCCAAAACTAACTACACTTTTACATAAATCTATTCCTCTTAATATTTAATAAATACCAATTGCTGAAAACGTGCTTCTCGTCGTTTTTCAACAAGAGCATAACCATCAGTGATAAGTTTTTTTGCAAGATCACGCTTCTCTCCCTTATTATCATCTGCAAACACTGTAACAGCCTCTAATCCACCGATTCGATATTCGACATTCAAATATAGATAAGGTTTCGAGAAACAGAGGCGCTTAAATGCTAGCATTGAATCCTCAGCGTATGAAGGATCAGGAGGAGCTGAGAAAGAAATAAAGAAATATTTTGATCAAAAATTTACCTGATACTAAAGCTAGCTGATATTCTTTCGCAAAAGGTGCTTGAGATTGAAATTGAGGAGGAAGTGGAGCGATTCGGCTCATTGACAAAGTCTCCCTCTGAAAATAATAATTTGTGTGACTGAAAGTGAAAATTAAAATAAAGAAAAAATACATTTCCGAAATCAATGTACAGCCTAAAATGAAGTTAAGATTAAATAAAATAGCAAAAATCTAATAAAGCCTACACATCAACGTTGTCTCCCTTCACACCTTCAACACGTGCACGATGCCATAAATTCCCATCTGTATATTTAGCAGCACAAAGTTGATTTCGCTTTGGAATAAATTTAATGATAGACGGTGTTTTAAGTTCAAGCTGTAAGGCATTCATTAATTTCTCGATTGAAAGACCTACAATTTAATAAGTTAGTAATTTGCGAAAAATCCTTAACTAACCATCATCAAATGTTTGCGCAGCGAAACGAAACCCTGTATAAACTTCTGTGAGCAAAATCTTCTTCAACTCTAATTTTCGTTCAGTTGTATCGTTGCCTTGTTTTTGATTATCGTCAATAAGTTGTTGCTCTTCCTCAACATGATGCTTCCATATACCTAGTTTTGCAGCTTTTGCAATTCTCTCCGCGTTCGTTAAAAGAGTATAATATGAAGAACGCTCAGCAGTAAAATGTACACTTGCAAGCCCATTCTCTACTAATAACTCGGAAAGGTTCTTCCAAACTCCTCGTTCTACTTGCACAAATAAATAACCAATAAATCCACCAGCTTTATCCATAGTCTCAACCTCGATTTGAACCTATAATATTAAAGTATAAAACGAATTGAAGAAAAATATAACATCATGCTGGAGACATTTATAGCGAGTAAAGTTCATTGCTTGCACTGCAAAAGGTTCATCACTTCCAATTTGCTGTCCATTTGGTCCAATCCTTGCCGTTCGAGGTGCATTTATCCCCGAGAGGAGAAATGTTATTAAGCAAGATTCTTTTGGCACATAAACGCGAAGACGTGAGGCGCTTGCCACAAATTCAACTAGTCCATCAATACGCTGCGAACGCTGTAGATAGGGAAGAAATTGCTTGGAACGTTGAGCATCTCCCTGGAGTTCTTGAACACGAAGAGTATTAGATTGGTCTGTTTTATCTGCCCAAAGTCCTTTTTTCTCGCCTTCAGCTTTAGTTTCTGCAGCAATAAGTTGATCATACTGCTGAGATCGATTATCGTCATCATTTCGATGTCTGATAACCTATAATAAAATGCAAGTAAAAAAGTCAAACAAGTTTAGAGAACCTTAGCGTATCCACGTTCTATCATCATAATAGCAACATTTTGACCATTGAATAATATTGTGCAGCAAGTTTTCTCGGGAAATTGGTTTTGCTTTGGTTGCACATAATCAATCATGACGGTGACACGTTTATCAATAAGCCGTTTTCGTAAATATTCCCTAGCCTCAAACATAAAAGGAACGTCATAAAGAGGCCGTGGTTGTGTTCTAACGGCTGTTTGAATAGGAAGAGTGCCGTCTGCGCCTTCTCGCCTGTATTAAACAAAGTCTAAGAACAAATTAAGTAAAAACCTAGGAGGTCTCAAAGAGGAGAAATAAACTTTCAATTCCTCCCCATTGTCCTTCAAGACAGAAAGTGAATCGCAAAGACCAATTTCAACAACTTTTGCAGAAAATCCGCTCTTATTGATAGAAGGTGCCGATGTCGTTTGAGCATTAAAATTTTTCCTTAAAAAGTGAATAATGTATAAGTTAACATAAAAATACCAAATGCGTAGGCGTCGTTGCTTTGCGAAGTTCTCTGCTTCACGTAGTTTCTCACCACCGCCCGTTACCAGACCCATTGTCCAGTCAAGACATTTTGCCAAACCGTCTTTTAGCAAAAATTCAGCAATATTCCCTCGTGGATGAAGCACGCTACCAATGAAGTTTTGATTCGAAGTACTTTCTAGAACGACTTTCACATCTCGCTGAAGAAGTCGAATCTCAACAAAAAACTTAGCTTCTTCTCCAAATTCTTCAGGCTTTCCTTCAGTTCCAACACGCACTCCCGGTGTCTTAAATAATGAGAATGAAAAATTTTAATTTATAATTCTATAACCTTTACTCCACTGAAACCAATTGTGACATAATCAAAGGAAGGTAACAAAAATGCTCTGACAGTGCTTCCATCACGGACCTAAAATTCTATTAAAAATAAAAAAATTCAAAGAACCTGTTCGATTACTGCATCAACAGGCTTTCCACCATATTTAGTAACCAAAGATCGGGGATCATCAAAAGTCCATTGGATACTTCTTACGTGCTTTGTTGGTTCATCGCCAGACCAACGACCTTTCTTTGCCTCTTTTGCTTGTTCTTGTAATTCCAACAATTTTTTTGTAGACTCACTAAGAAAAAATTATAAATGATTACAACAAATCTAAACTAACTCAATTTGTTTTCCTGGACGAACTTCCAAAAGACCGGCAGAAACTCCTGATTCCGTAACGTTCTCTGCGCTCTCGAGCCCTTTAATGGATAAAAAACAATGGTAAAACATATGTGGAAGTTTAAAATGATCAGATTAAACCTGTGCCACCAATGTAAATGTGCCCATGCTCGCGTCCTGAGGTAGCAGTAAACTCCCGCACAAAAGTAACTGTTTGACCAACCAACTTTTTACGAATAAATTCTCGAGCTTCCCAGGCATAGGGCTTAAAAAATTTGTCCTTTCTATGATTATTTAAAAATAACCTCATCCGGCGTAGCAGCCGTATTTTCTGTTGGACGTTTAGCCAACCTTGGAGCAACGACATTGCATAAATAAACAGTAGTTTCATTGGGAGGACTTCCAGGCGCTACAGAAAATTGCAATACAACAGAATCTCCACTCAAGACCTAAAATAAAAATTCAAAATAAAATTAAAAAAACTGGAGAACCTGTTTGACAAAACCACGTTTCATATTGTTTTCGAGAACAGGTTTTACAGGACCTTCAACCATCGTTTAAAAAACGTATTTAGTCTTTAAATAAAAATCTAAAATTTTTGAAGGTTCATAATAATTAAATGTGTGTAATAATTTAAGGAATTTTATTTAGAATAAGTTTTCAAAGATATTTTTTGTTTTAGCTTTTCCAAGATATTCGGATAACCTTCTTATACATTTAAGAAGGTATATTAAGTTATTAAGTTCATTAAGCCGATTTAAAGATATTTGTTTTACTATCGAATTTAATCTCTGTCGAAATTAAATAGCACCAAAATTTTGTTGTTAAATGCAATAAATATTTTAAAAGTTCGAACTTATGAATGCCAAATAATTATTTATGGCATTATGACTTTATTTATAAATCGATTTTTCCGGACCCGGATTCCGATTTGTACCTTGAGCCGGACTGGATCCGGCCGGATTTTTCCGGATAAATCGTACGGGAAAAAAATTCGGAAATCGCAAAAAACCCCGTATTTGGGACCCGGACTCCGGAAAATCCGGCCGGAGTCCGATCCGGCCCCGGCCACTAGGAGTAGGAGAGCATTGAGTCCCGCTGGTTGAGAGGGACCCCCCTCCCATCGCTACGGGCCTGGCATCTAGATAAGTGCACGCAATCGTGATTTGATCTTACCCTTTTTTTAATACAAAATTTGATTCATTTATAGTTTTTATTGTTAAATTTATTGATGGAAATTATTACTGAACCTGATTCCATCGCATTTCCAAAGCAACAACTAGATGACTTACTTGAAGGGATTATACGGATGAATACTTCACCTATTCAACAACCTAAAAGACATGGAGTTAATGGTGCACATAAAAAGGTAACTAAATTTCTTTGAGTTTTGCATAATTTGCGAGACTTTTTCCGTTTTAGAAGCACCATTCCACACGACTTGAATGCGGACAGAAGCTCTTTTCAAAAATACCGGCTGATCATGTTGTTGATCTTTTCATTGCTGCGTTAAAACATGTTCAATCGATCAAGTCCGAAACTGATATGGCTAGTCAGCTGCGAAATTCCACTCTGTTGAATTCTGCAAGTGTTGAGCAAATTCTTATTCAGGTTATAATTTTACCTTTATATCGATACTCAGTTTTTTACAATAATTTTTCGATCATGCGTTCAATAGTATGTCTTATAGATAAATATTGCGGACTTTAATTACTGACTGGAACCTAAATTTTCTTAGCAATTTTTGTTTAATACAAAATATCAATGGGTCTAAAGCCCCCCCTCCCCCCGAAATGGGGGAAAACATTGGGAGAAGGATGGCCGAAAATTTGAATTTTTTCGCCTTCTATCTTCCAAATTCAAAAGCGGCGCTGAAACTAGAAGAAATTTGCCTTCTTGATCTCCTTAATTCAAAAAAATTACGTTTAAACGGCAAAGTAAAGGCCAAAATTTTGGCGCCCCTAATGTTAGCCCCTCGAAACCGACACCCTAGATACGCCATTGTCAATACATTAATACTCTACCATTTTCATTTAGAGTTTCTTTGTGTGGGTGCAAAGTTACAATAAGCAGGCACAAAAGAACAAAGCAAGGCTCAATGCCGACCAAAATATTAAGCAGCGTATTGTGTTCTATCCACCAAAACGTGAAAAATTGCTCGATTTGATTATTCCCATTGATTTAATTTGCAAGGGTTGTTCTTATTCATGGAAAACTATTGCTAGTGTTTTAGACCTCCAACAATCAAAACAATCTCTTTCTTTTGTTTCAAAAGTTTTTGATTTTTTGAATTTGGGACAGGCTAGGTAATTTTTTTGATTATTTTTTATATTAATATTTAAGATCCATTATTTTTCTTCTTTTTTAGTTTTAGTGTTCTTCAATTTTGCTTGCTGAATCACAGCGTCGCATACCAGTTGGCATTTCCTAAAGTTATAATTATTGCACTATTACTTGGACCTCTTGATGCGCGGACTGTAGAGGCATTTGTTGGTAATCGAACGGGTGAATTTCGTTCTGAAGTTCGACAATTGCTTGAAACGGTAAATAGTATTCTTGTTTTAATTGTAAATCTTCTTTTCAGGCAGAGAAATGGACTAAAGACGAGTCTGATTGGCGTAAAGCTGTTTTGGAATTTACTCATAAGAATCCTGACCATTTGCCTCCTTTTTCTCAATTTTGCAAAACAATTACTTCTTTATTGGCTGATCTGAGAAATGGTTTATTTATTTTTTACTTCTTCATTTTTTTATTTTTTAAAGAGTTATCAGAACATGAGAATATTATCAGCGATAATTGGTCTTGTTCTCTTATTCGCAAAGCTGCTCATAAATTTTATCTAGAAAAAACTTGGAGTAAAGACCAATTCAACGACATTCTTCATACGTTGCTTGTACAAAAACCAACACTAAAAGCATTTTTACTAAATGTTTTACTAAAAGATCACAATGACAAAGTGGCTTTTGATAGATGGAAGAATTTTGTTTCTGCTGATCGAATTCACATGTCAAAGTATTTTTAACATTTTTTAAATTTTCACAAATAATTTAAGAAATTTCGAAAAGGTGGATTTATGCTCAAAAGAGGAGTGCCCAGAGTTTTTACATTTAAGCCGAAAAGTGGATGTTTTTGTGATTTCAAACATTCATCAATTCAAAGTTTTTGAGAAGCAATTTTCTGACTATGAGCGTAAAAAAACTTCACGGATTATAATTGGCTTTGATTCTGAGTGGAATTCTTTTGTAATGAAAAGCAGGTGTTGCGGACTCTCATTTACAATTAAATATTCTATTTAAGGGCCTCACTTCTACAGCTTGCATTGTCTCATTCTGTATATCTGCTTGATTTGGATAGTCTACACTCACAAAAAGAACTGGTTGATTTTATTGATCGTATCTTTATGAGCCGCGAAATCGTCAAGCTCGGTTATCATTTTTCTGACGATCTTGTTCAACTTCGAGCTCGACTGCATGATTGTTTGGGGCTGTATAGGCCAAACAGTTTATATTGTGTTGGGAAAATCGTGGAAGAGGTAAGAAATTAATTTCTGTTTTTCAAATACAAGGCTATCCTTAGACATTTTAATCATTATGTTAAACATTTTTTGGTTCAGTTAATTCGGCGAAGCTCAGGACCTACTGTTCATATCCAATTGGATCAATTCGTTCTGCCTGTTACAGAAAAAGAAGAGGAAGATATGAAGGAACACACAAGAAAAGTGAAGCCTACATATTTTGTGAAGAGTCCTGAAAATTTTAAAAATCAAAACCTCAATTCTAGCCTTTCTGATAAGGAAGCCTCAGATGAAGAGAATGTTACAAATCCTTATGAAGTAGAAAGTCTGTTTTTGTATTTGTTAGACTTAATCTCTTATTTTTTCAGTGTCTGAAGTGAGTACAAGAAGTAGCAGGCAGAGCACGAAAATATTTACTCCTCCACAGGAACCCAAATCAACTAAGTTTTCTGAGCAAGGCCTTTCCTATATTTGTCGAAGAGTATTAGGCAAGCCGTTAAATAAACAAGAACAGTGTTCAGTTTGGGATAGACGCCCTTTAAGAACTAGTCAGGTTTGACAAAACTAATATTAACAAATAGTTTTCTCTCATTATTAGATAAGATATGCAGCTCTTGATGCACATTGTATTGTTCAAATCTATCATCGTTGTCGTGAATGGGCTGAGAAAATTGGTGTTGGAGGAATGGAGCCTTTCGAACTTGTTCCATCAAGTTATCTTCATTCACCACTTCCTTTATTTTGGGACAAACCTTTGCCTCCTGATCTCTTTAATGAAAAAGCTTCGGCTGAATGGACAGCGACGGGGACAAATGGAGGTGGATGGGATTGACAAGTGCCTTTATTTATTTTCATTTTGAATGCTATGACCATTTCGACTAATTTATGAAAAGATATTCCACTTCTTTAAAAACCGCATTCTTTATATAATCTGTGTTAACTTTTCCCAATTATGTATTCATTCGTAAATATAATCTTTATTTTTTCTATTGCATATATTCTTTGATTGTCAATAGCATACCTATTACTTATATACTAATATCTTTTTAGCGTATAAAATATTTAGAAATTAGTCAGAAATGAGCTCTCGAAAATTCTTTGTTGGTGGAAATTGGAAAATGAATGGATCGTTCTCGTCCATTAACGAATTGATTTCTTTGCTCAACAATTCGTCTGGAAATGCATCCGCTGATATTGTTGTGGCTCCACCTGGTGAATTAAATTAGAAATTATTTTTAAAAGATTTTCTTTAATATTCTAGTTCCATATTTACATCATGTGGCACAGAATATCAAAAATGGAATACAAGTTGCTGCTCAAAATTGCTATAAGGTTAAATTTTTTAGTCCGTTAATTTTTAAATGTTCTTAAGGTTCCGAGTGGTGCTTTTACTGGTGAGATTAGCCCATCAATGATTAAGGATCTCGGTGTTGCTTATGTAATTCTTGGACACTCTGAACGACGCCATATATTTGAAGAGAAGGATGTTTTGATTGCTGAAAAGGCAGCTCACGCTCTAGAATCTGGACTTAATGTGATTTATTGCATTGGAGAGAAGCTTGAAGAACGTGAGGCCAACCAAACTAAAGAAGTATTTGAATCATTTTTTTGCATAAATTTGTAATTAATTTATTTAAGGTGAATTTTCGTCAATTAGATGCTTTGCTTAAAGTTCCAAATATCGACTGGAAAAAGATTGTTATCGCTTATGAGCCGGTCTGGGCCATTGGAACAGGCAAGACTGCGAGTCCTGAGCAGGCTGAAGAAGTGCATAAATGGATTCGTGATTATCTCGAGGAAAAAGTTTCGAAAGAAATTGGACAAACGACGCGTATAATTTATGGAGGTATATTGTTTCTACAATAAAATCTATGGAAAGATAGCTCCCGCCCATAAGAATAATTATAAAACCCTAAGGAAAGTAGTGAAAGGCCGGACCCTTATTAAACGATATTGAAATTTTTAATTTTGCGTTATTTATAGGATCTGTTACTGCTGGTAATTGTGATGAATTGGCAAAACAACCAGATGTTGATGGCTTTCTTGTTGGAGGAGCTTCATTGAAACCTGATTTCATAAAGATCTTCAATGCCAAGCAATAGATTGTATTCTTTTGATGATTTAGGATTAATGATGAAAAAAACGAATAATTATCTTAATTTATAGAAGATTATTAATAAATTGAATGAAAATTATATTGATTTATTTAAATATATGTATTTATGTCTTTTAATATCTATCACTAAATAATTTTAGACAATTATTTTTTATTGACACAGAAATGTCTTCAGCTTATATTTCTGAACCAAAAACTAAGGGAAAGGTTCGCATTTATTTTATATTTCTGTTTCAATTTAACTTTTAGGTGTGTCTAGAAACAACATTAGGGCCGATTGACATTGAATTATGGAGCAGGGAATGCCCTCTAGCTTGTCGCAATTTTGTTCACCTTTGTGCAGAAGGATACTATAATGGCTGCATATTCCATCGTCTTGTACGTGACTTTATTGTGCAGACAGGTGACCCAACAGGAACAGGGCATGGAGGAACTTCAATTTATGGAGATGTTTTTAAGGTTAATTTTAGTTTATTAGAATAAATGGAGAAGATAAGGAACTTTTCTGTTGTGGGTTAGATCTGATTATATTTTTGGAAAAGATTTTTGGATTATTTTTGTAAATATAATATAAATTCTAGAGTGAATTCCATCAACGTTTAAAATTCTACAGACGCGGATTGGTGGGAATGGCATCAGATAAGAAGGATCAAAATGGTTCACAATTTTTCTTCACACTTGGTGCAGCATCAGATCTTAACGGCAAACACACACTTTTTGGAAGGGTTTTGAATAATTTTTAAATAAAAATTTCTGTGATTTTGAAGGTTGGTGGAGATACTATTTTTAATTTAATCAAAATGAACGACTATGATGTTGATGCAAATGAACGCCCCGACAGAATACACAAAATTACAGGGGTTAAAATTCTGGAAAATCCTTTTTCTGATTTAAAAATACGTTCTAAAAGTGAAAAAGAAGAAAAGATTGGAAAAAGAAAATTAAAAGAAGAAAAAATTGAACAAATTCAACCAAAGAAGAATACTGCATTGTTATCATTTGGAGATGAGATGGATGAATATGATGAAGAAGCTTCCAAGTTCCAACTAAAAGGAAAGAGTGCTCATGATGTGCTGGTTGATGATATTTCTCTGAGCAAACAAGCGGCAGTTGGGCCAGAGGAAATTAATTATAGGAGTGAAAATAGTAAAAAAGTGGGCGTTGATGATAAAGAGGTATAATATTTTTACGATTTAACTGGGAATTAACTAACAAAATTTCTGAGTTTTAAATAGTCATGAGACAATTAGATTTTTTAAATAATTCGGTCATTTTTTGTAACTAACAAATATTAATTAGGATTTTATGGAAGAACAGGCGAGAGAAGAAAGGATGGATCGAATTAAAAATAAATTTAAAAGTAACAAAAAAGTTGTGCAATTTGATGAAAGTAATAAGAATGAAGAGGAAGATGATATTGAAAAAATTGTTGAAGACTATAGAGAAGCGGGGAAGAGGAATGAAATGTAATTAATTTTAGAAAATAATTTTTTGAATAAAAATTTTTAGGGAGCGAATCAAATCCGAATTAAAGGAACTTCAGAAGGAATATAAAAAATCATTGCGTGGGCAAAAGGAAGAGAAGCAAGTCGATGGTTTGTTTTGATTTTATTATTAGGAAAAAGCGAAAAAATTTTCTAAAGAGGAGGCAAGCACATCAACTGGTATGAAAATGTATAACAAATTAAAGCTAAATTTCAAATCTGGAACAAAAGGTGTTGTTAAAACTTTAGATCCGAGAAGAGAGGAACAGGTTTTTAATGAGATAATATTTTCTGGTTTAATTTAATTTTTAGACGATTGCTTTGCTTGGACGTTTTCAAACGAGATTACAACGTGCCTCGGTACAAGGCGTTTTATTTGATAAAAAGGTGGATATGAGTGATCAGAAAAGTCGAGAAGATATTATTTTGGCTACTTCAGAAGATCAAGGAAAAATTGATTTTGATGCAGAGGATATACAAGGAGAGGATTGGTTAAAAGAATTTTTATTTTTGGAATAAATTAAATAATTTTAGGATGACTCATGAATTAATAGCACCAGAAGATACTTCTGGTGTTACAAAAGCAAAAGATGCAAATATGAAAGAAGAAAACGATGACTGGTATTTAAAATTTAGATAAAAATATTCATAAAATTCTTTTTAGGTATCCTATCAATGATCCAAGGAACAAAATGAATGTACGAAAGAGAACTCAAGGAGGAAAAGTTCCTGATCTGTTCGCTAGTGCTGATCCGATGGCATTACCTTAATGGATTTGAAAATCTTTATTTCTAACTTTTCAAGCGTTTAAGTCTGTATTTCAAGCGTTTTTAAAATATGTTTACGGTAAAATTACAAACGAATAAAAATCCGAATATCTTTTAAAACATTTTATCAGAAATATATGTATTTAATAATATCATAAATGTTATATATAGATTTTTAAATCAAAAAAGATCAGTTTTTTGTAAGCATTCATTGTTTTTATATCATTGCACTCTGGAATTTATTAAATATTTGCAACAATGCGTGAAAAGTTGTTTTCCATTTAATGTCTTCTGATTTGAATCTCTTAAATAAAAACTTAAATGTTTTTTAAAATTAAATTCTCACCTCGTATATAATTCAAGTCCGTATTGGCCTTCATCCGGAAATTCTAAACTTATTAAAATTTCATTTTCATAAACGCTGCATTGAACACAACGCTGTAATCGTTTACTGTCCACTCCATTTCTGTGTAAATTAGCGACAAATTCGTTCAACGGTCTGAGCATCCTAAATTAAGTTATTAGTACGATTTACTCTCAGTTTTTTGATATACCTGAAGCGAATGTCACAGTATTGACCGCAGTTAATTATTGGATCTTCATGGGTTATTGGTATCAATCCAAACAATCGCGTAGCTTTATACGGTCCCCATTCACCACTAGCACATTCAGGTAATGGAACCATTACATGACAGAGATGTTCGCAAATAATCTAAAAAAATTTGAACGTTGGTGACGGAAAATTTCGAGAGATATATGAGGGAAACGATAAAAGACGTTAGCAGGGACATCGAATAAAAAAGAAATTGTGACTTTGAATTGTGATGAAGCCTAAGGAATAATTCTTCGAGTTCCTCTTAGAGAATCTTTAAAGGCTAATTTCCATCCTTCCCCCAAAAAAAAACAAAATTTTAAATAAAAATCTTCAAACCTTAAATTTACAAACACTTTTGAAT
Organism: Meloidogyne incognita; assembly: GCA_036172945.1. Lineage (NCBI taxonomy): Eukaryota > Metazoa > Nematoda > Chromadorea > Rhabditida > Meloidogynidae > Meloidogyne > Meloidogyne incognita. The sequence continues at coordinate 4,790,788 of JARQAC010000010.1, forward strand.
TTAACTGGTTGCCCTGTCAAATAATGTTCTGCCGAAACTGAATTTGCAAAAATATCAAGTAGTAAAGGTTCACTTGTTGGGACATGTACTCGAAAAAGTACAACGTCATTTTTTGTATTCATTGATTGCATAACATAACGTTTTAAACTACAACCATTTTGTAATGTTTCTGAATTTTCTGTTCCATCAAAGAAACGAAGATAATAATGAAAAATTAAATTCTTTGTTGATTCTGGTCCCATAGATAAAGATATTCCAACAGCACCAGATCTGTCAGCTTTAAGTATTGCTTGTAATCGAGGATCGGTAAAATGAAGGCCGAAACGGAAAAATAAAGAACGGACAAAAGGTAATTGTTCAAATTGTTTTAATGTTATTGGACGAGGCAAACTTAGAAAATATTTTTAAATAAAAGAAAAATTAATTATATACTTACAGTTGCCATTGAGCATCATCAGGGAAGAATTCATAAATCATTTCTTCCTAAAAATTAGAAGTTAAGAATTGTCGTTAAAATCAAAATTTAAAATTCCTTTTTGCCTTTGTGATTTAATTAAAAAATTTACCGGATCTGTCATAAAGTAATGATCATCATATTCATATCGAAGATTAGCATCTCCCTCAATTTCATTTTTATCTTCAATTGACCTTCTATCCCCATTTTTAACACCCAAATCCTTTGCATTAACTAAATGTCTTGCACCCCAATTACATTGAACAAAACGCCAAGAACCATCCAAGAAAGCAGCATTCCAAGTATTTCGAAAACGATTATCTGGAAAAGGAATGCCTGGTTGATACCCAGCAGATTTGCTAAATCCTTTAATTACATCACAATGAAGACCAGCATAACTAAAGAAAATAAAATTATAAAACCCTAAGAATTCTAAGAAGAATTTAAGAAACTAATAAATAATGTAAGGATGTAAATGTGTAAGATAAAAAACGATTTTGATCGTTACTTAATTTATAATTTAATAAAAAAACGATTTAATGTCGCAATGTGTATTTGAGGAGATAAAGTAAGGGAAATCGTTCAAAAAGGAACAGGGTCATAGGATTCCTTTAAAATCTCAACAGACTTAAACTGACTAAACAATTCAAAACTTAAAAATAAATAATAAAAAATTTTTAAACCTGCAAAGACGTTTAAACAAAACATGATAACTTTCTGTTCCATATTTAATACCTCTCAAAAGGCTCATAGGATTACTAAAAAAATAAAAACTAATTATATTTTAAATTTAATTTAACTCTTTATCCAAATTTGGATCAAAAGTCATCACATTTAAATTTTTAACAGTAATCCAACGATAAATAGCTCTCGCCTAAATTTTAAATTTAAAAATTTAAAGAATTTTTTAAAAAAAACTTTGTCAACATCAGAACGTGCCCCAGATGTAAGTGAACGAACTAATTCTGTAAATGTTTGCATCTCTTGACTCGCAACACTTACAGCAAGTTGATCAATTTGTGTAAAAACAGAAGTATCTGTATAAATATGTCTAAAAAATAAAAATTAATTTTTAAAATTTTGTTAATCAAAATAAAACCTTTTACTGCAAGATGGAGGCATTGGAGGTGGGGGAGTTGTTGGGTAAGATGATGGAACACCAGTGCTGCTGCAACTACTTGTAGTCTCATCAACATCATAATCACGTTGTTGGTAGCGAGCTTGACGCCATAGATCCAACTTTGAGAGAATATTTTTAATTTTAAAAAATCAGAAAAAAATATTCTAAATTTTATAAATTCAAATCCCTCTAAAATAATTATGTCTCAACAAACTAAAAAATATATGTATAAATTACTATTTAAATTTAGGATATATTCGAAGAGAAAATAAAATGATTTGTTGATGTTGAAACTCAAAAAATGCCTTGAGTTACAAGAGGACCACCTCCAAACTATCTGACTTATGTAAGGCATATAGATCGGGAGGTTCCTGTTGGATAAAATTCTAGTCTTATCTTGTGCTCCTTAAATAAATTTTTTCATCAGAAAAGACATTTTTCTGTTCCCCTTTTCCAATTATTTAATTTTCATCCCTTCCATTTTCCCCTATTTTTAAACAATTTATTTAAAAAATATTTTTTTACCATTTCCTTAGCCTGTTGATCAACCATTTCATGTGTTTTAGTTCTTTCTCGTTCTTTTAATTTAAAATTAATTGTTTCGAGTTTTTTATCTTTTTTAATTGTTAATTCTTTAAGTAATTCTGAATTTTTAACATTTCCATATTTTTTGGAAATTTCAATTAAATTCCTTTCCCATTCTTCTTTAAATTCTTTTTCAACTTTTTGAAATTCTTTTTCTCGTTCAGCTTCAAATTCTTCATAAAGTTTGTCTTCTTTTTGACGATGAAGTAATTCTAAGCGAGATTGAGTATCATAATCAACTGAAATTGAAAAAGAATTTCGAATAAATTATTTTGTAAATTAAAAAAAATATTCAAAAAATAAAAAAGATTTCCAAAATAATGTACCGGGTGCGGCAAATTAGGCGTACGCTTTGTTTTTGCCATAACTTTCTTCAAAGTGAATGAAAATTGCTAATTCTTTTTTTATTTTATTCCCAACACTCTAAGCAAATTTTTGGTACCAAAATATTCTCTAAGTTTTGGAAATTAATTTGATTGTTTTTTCTTAAAGTTTTGGAAAAATTTTTTGGACAAGAAGTCATATAATTTAAAGGCTATGTTTTTGATATGTGAGAAATTTATATCATTCGAATAAGCTCTTCAAGATGATTCGAATGACGTCAAAACAAAGCGAATATCTTGTTCTTGAGCTCAGATATGGGTCTTTGAATGATAGATTAGAAACTTGATGTTAAATTTCACTTTTTTAGGCGAAATTTTCAAAATTCCATTTATAGACTATTTCGATGCTCCTCGTCGAGACGAGTCGATTGGTACCAAAATTAGTAAGATTGGATGACATTGAGCGAAGTTATGGCAAAGTAAACTTTGTCATAAAAAATATTTTTTGATGCGTTTGATATTCAGACGGGTATATCTTTTTTATCTTTTAACCAAATTTCTATTACTTGGTACCAAAAATTTGCTTAGAGTGTTGGGAATAAAACAAAAAAAGAATTAGCAATTTTTATTGTCATTGAAGAAAGTTATGGCAAAAACAAAGCGTACGCCTAATTTGCCGCACCCGGTATTATTCCCAATATAAAACAAACAGATTATTCCTCCTTAAATAAAAATTCGATAAAAACTAGTCGAAACTAAATTAAAATTCAGAAAATTGCCATATTTAAAAAAACAAGAAAAACTATTAAAAGTTTAAAAATGGAAAGAAAATTGAGGAAAAGGAGGAGAGTTATTTAAAAAAATATTAAATTGAAATAATTTAAAAACTTAAGGGTCTATAAAGGTGATTTAAATAATTATTTTTAATACAAAATTTTAAACAAAACATAAAAATAAACAAAACTAACCAATATATTTAGCTCCTCCATGTTGAATTTTTGGATAAGGCTTTCTAACTTGTGTTACTTTCATTGCATGCTATTAAAATTATTTTTTTAATTTTTTAAATAAAATTTACAGCAATTTTTAAATCTTGTAATCCAGCATCTAATTGCCTTTGACGATTATTGTGGTGTTCTACTCCATTATTATTATTTCCATTCAAATATTCAGCTGGAGACGGCAAAGGTGGAGGCAATGTTGGATCGTGAGGTTTTGCTATTGGAACGTGACTTCGACAATAAACTTCTCTGTCATCTATTGACCTTTTAAAATTAAAAAATGATTTTTTTAATTTAAAAAACTTACTCTCTATTGTTGCAATAAGTTTTAAGAGCAAGTCTTGACCCACACAAATAACTAAAAAATAATTAAAAATATTCCTATCAAAAGTTTACTAATTAAAAAAGGGGGATATTTCTCTAAATAAAGCCAGTTCTCTTTTATTGTTAGTAATAAATTTTTGCGGAAAAATTTTTTGTTAGAAAGATGCATTTTCGAAAACGGAGGAATAATCTTAAGACAAACAAAAATAAACAACTTTAATCCAATTCGATTTAAAAATTAAAATTCCAAAAAAAATTCTCCAAAATTTCCAATAATATCAAAAAAACAAACCATTTAAAACATCCCTGATGGAAAAAAGTGCCATCCTTTAAAGGACCAATTTTATCTGTTGGATAGACTGGTTTACTACAACGATGACAAACATCTTTTGACATCTAAAAATAATTAAAATTAATTTAAACTAAAAAAATAGGTAAAGGGGAAATACTTGAAAATTATTATTATTTTTTTGGTGTTGGCGCAATCCACTCAAAAAAAGAGTGGACACTTGTAGGGTAAAAATATAAAAGAGAATTGGACAACAACAACAATATATAGTTATTATTATACTACTAAATGCTCTATTTTCTCGTCTCTCAAAAAATAGGAAATATATTAGTCCTTGACTTTAGTCAATAAATATAATGTGAACATGTTTGCGTGGACAAAAACAAAAGAATTAGTTAAAAAATAATTTTTATATTTTTGAAAATATAAAAATCAAAAATTTTCTTTAAAAACTAAATAAATTTCCAATTTCAGGAAAATAATTTTAATTTAATGAAAAAAATGGCATTTTTCCAAAAATATGTACATATGATTCAAAAATATTTAAAATCAAGGTCATATTATTCGAATGAATAATCTCTGAAGGAGATAGAATCTCTACATTAAATTTATTTTTGGATTGATTAAAAAAATATTTTATGAAAATAATATTTTATTTTTGAGGATTTAAAAAAAGAAAAATTTTAAAAATATTATTTTATTGTAATAAAAGAGGAGAAGAGAGATTAATAATAACAAAAATTTGTAAAAAGAGAAAGCACAGTTGGAGAAAAGAAGTATTGATGACCAGTATGTAATAAAAAGAATCTAAAAATTGTTTTGAATGATTGAAATAAAAGATTAATAAATAAAAATAATTTTTAAAAAAAAGTTCAATCAGATTTAAAAATATGACAACCAAACAAATTTATTTTTAGACAAAAATATTTTTTTTTAAAATTAAAAAGTTTTAATAAATTTTTGATTTTTTGAGGAAAAAAAGATATTAAAAAAAACTAACCAATGGAGGAATAAATGGTGTCATTGTTTCCAAGTTAAGATAAATAAAATAAATATATATATGTAGGTATGTTAAATCGAAATTGTCGTCTTTTCGATTGAAGCTTTCAATTTCTCTGAAAAATTAAAAAAAAAATTAATTTTTGATTAATAAAAATAAATACTTAAAGTTCAAATTTGTAATAATGATAAAAGATTTTATTTGATGAAATTAACTAAATGAAACAAAATTATTAAGAAAAGGGTTACATAAAAAGCTAAAAAAAAGTCATGTAAACATTTCCGTTCGACGAAATGGCTAATTTTATTCTTTGTAACATTTTTGATTGACGCCAAAACATTTTATATTTTTGAATTAAAAATTAACGCCAAAATTTAAAATTAGCGGAAAAATGAAAAATTAAAAAATTATTAAAAAGTAAAAGGAAATTTTTAATTTATTAAGAAAATAAATTTATTAAAAGAAATTGAGTGAATTCTTTTGTTGTCCTGTATATTCTCACCTTTCTTGTCAGATTTTCTCTTTAATATTAAAATTCAATTCGGGTCAATGTGTGTTGTAAGAGAGTGAATTTAGAAGAGAAAGGAGGGGGAACCACCCAACAAATTTTAATGTGGAGAAAAAAGTTCATCCAATCCCCCTCCATTCCTCTCTTTTTTTACTACTCAACAACAACAACATCTCGTAAATATATCCTCAGAGAAAAACTCTCAATGAGCACAACTCCGAAGGGGGGGGGAGGAGGGGAGGGGGGATTTGTTTTTGCGCGAATTCATGAATGTTTGAGGGGGAGACACAAATAAAATAATTGAGGGAAGAAGATTTGAAAAGGATTTTATGAGAAAATTTTTTTCTAAGAAGATTTAGTGCAAGGTAAAGGGGTAAATAAAGAAATAAAAAAAACGGGGGAGAAGCGCAAAGCATAGTTCCGCCGCCAGTCGACTGACTGGACTGTTTTTTACGATTGGATCGACTAATAAAAACGCGAGAAAAAAATAAATTGAAGAAAAAAAAAGTATTATTGAACATATATAAAAGTATGTAGAGAATGAATAAATAAAAGAAGAAAAAATTGTAAAAAAAAATAAAAATTCTTTGGCTGGATGAATGCCATTTTTGTGGGTGGTAAAGAAGGAAAAGAATATATTTTTTGTTAGACGAGAATATAAAAATAATGGGGAATTAAAGGAAAAAGAAATGTAAAAAGAACTACTAAAAAAGGCAAAGAGTGTTAAAGAAAAATTGTATAGGGAAGGGGGGGGGATTTTAGTAAATAAAAAAAGGAAAAAATTCTTTTCTCTACTGGTTTTTGGAGGACCGCCATTTTTAACTAATCTTTTAATTTTTTAATCAAATTATTTTTGGAAAGGAAGAATTTTATTTTCTTTTATAAAAGCTTTTAAGTAAATATTTTTTTGTTTCAGTTTTGAATTAATTAAAAAATAAATTATAAAAATGAGATATTAGCTGGTTTTCCCAGTAAATTCGAATTGTTTAAATTAAAATAAAATTAAAAAAGAGTTTTATAGATTTTCGCCCATTTTCCATTAAAAAATATACACAAAAATACATTAAAAAATAAACACGTAAACCAAAGAAAATGATTAAGAAAATATTTTTTAAAAAAACCTAAATATTATAGTAGAAAAGAATGAAATCATTCGCCCACTATAAAAAGTAGAGCAAAAAAAGAATCCAAAAACTTTTTTTTAAAAGAATAAAAAATAAACAATTACAAAAGTAAAATTGAATATTTTCTAATATTTTTAATAAAAAAATAAAATTATTACATAAAAGTAAAATAACAATAGGCAATAATCAAATACTAATTAATTATTTTTAAATATTTTCCATAAAAAATATTGTTATTAGACGCCAAAAACCGACATTGCGTAAAAAGATGTGATAATGTTGGATGGGGTACTCTTTGTGGGATGGGTAGTACTATGGGTACTACTATGGTATTACTTCCCATCACGTCCGCAACTGTTTGTCCGCAATGTTGAAGATACCAATCTGTTGTAAATGTGTTGACCGCCTTAGACGTAAGTGGGGGATTTTTTCAGGTCTTTTATATGTATTATTTATCGGAGGTGAGGCAATCCGGATGCCTGGTTTCACGACCGAGTATAGGTATGTATAAAAGGATAAGATTTTCACTGATAGTTACCACTCCACTTTCTTCACAACAGCGCCCATCATCCTTCTCTACTATCAACAGTGTGCCTGCTGCTCGTCGACCAATTTACAACCAACACTGCCGTTCGTTCTTCTTCGCAATCAGTTCGCTGCTCGCCGACAACTTCGTTGCAATGTCAGTCCGTCCCAGGGAAGGCGATCTGAATGTCCGCGCAGGCTTCACCTTCGAGTCAGAGAGGTACACCTACAAGCTGGAGGAGCTGATTGGCGATGGCGGCTATGGACAAGTGTATGAGGCAGACGCCATCTCAAAGGGAAAAAAGCAGGACACAAAGCGACTCGCGGTCAAGCTGGAGCGACGTTCAGGAGCAACAGACATCGAGGCCCGCGTGCTCGAAACAGCAAAGGATAAGAACTGCCGCCACATTCCAAAGATTTTTGACCATGTAAGTTATATCGTGTTTTTAATTTTGATTAATTTATCTGATTGTAATTTAGGGGGTCATTCAGAGTAGAAGCTGCTCATTCATTGCGATGGAGCTCAAGGGACGCGACCTGTACAGACTGCGGAAGGATCGGAATAATGGCAGTTTCACCCTCGGGACAGCTGTGCGTGTTGCTCTTGTCACTCTTGAGGTAGAAAATTTTGCCTTTAGAAATAACCTTAATTGAATTATTTTTTTATTTTGTAGGCCATCAGAGAACTCCATGAAGTATGCGGCTTCATTTCAAGGGATATCAAGGCGGGGAATTTTGTCACAGGCCAAACGACAAGCGACGACATACGCAACATCTATCTGATTGACTTTGGCCTGTGTCGGAAGTACAAGGACGCGGTGTGTGCCTCGCAGATTTTCCTTTCAATAATTTCTTTTTGCAGAATAACAACATTGTCGCCGCAAGACCGGATGTTGGCTGGAGAGGGACGACTCGATATGGCTCGCGGAGTGCTCATCTACACCAGGACCTGGCGCGGAGGGATGACGTCGAGAGTTGGTTCTACATGATTGTTGAGATGACAAAGGGATCGCTCCCATGGTCAGCAGAGAGAGGTGAGAGAATTTTCGTTAATGATTTATAGGCAAATTCGAAAAACTTCAAATTTTTAGATCGGGCCGCAGTCTACAAATCAAAACTGGCAGCACTCAGCAACCTGGACGACTTCCTTAACGGCTGCCCGCAAGGCTACAGGGAACTGATCGGGCCCATCATCAAACTCAACTTCGGGGATGCACCTGCCTACAAGGAGATGGGCAGGGTGCTTGAGAGGGTAATTTATGGGGCAAATAAACAGTTTAATTAATTCATTTTGAAGATAATCACTGAACAGGGAATCGACAAGAAAGGCAAGATGGACTGGGAACTTGCCGAGGAACCAGAGATGGTGGCAACAGGCGATCAGATGGACTCGTTTCCGACTTCAACTACTCAACGCCGTGTTTAGAACCAGATGAATCGAGATGCTAATTAGATGAACCTGTTGATATTTTTCTTGATTCTATATTTGTTTGTTGTATTCCCTTAATTTTTTGTTGCCTACATATTTAAATTTGTATTGCTTTTGTATGTAAATAAATTTTTAAAATTGTGTCGATTTTCTTTGCTTGAATTAGTTTAAGTTTTCATTTAGCTTGAGCTTTAGCTTTCCTTAAGCCTTTTTGATTTTATACATATATATGTCGTCGCATTTTCTTGTCCCATTTGTTGCCTTCAGAAATTGATTTCTCCGAACTTCGAAAAGTTCTTTCCCAAAACATTTAAAAAGGTCTGCAGAAAGTTGGAAAAGTGGATTTTAAATTTTTAAAAGAAATTAAAATTTTTAATAATGGGGGATATTGTGTAATAAAAGTGAGGAGGATATTTGTGCTCATTTGATAGAGGATAATCTAATCTAGAAGTTCTTTTTAAAAGGACAATTTGTGGAAAAGAAAATTTATGCGTTTGGCTCTATCTTACCTTCCGGCACTATAATTCGAAAACTCTTAATGAGTGGAATCTTTTATCGGATTGGAACTATCAAATTCACGGGGTCATCCCTAGCTAATCTTTTAATTTTTAATCAAAAATACATTAAAAAATAAACACGTAAACCAAAGAAAATGATTAAGAGAATATTTTTTTAAAAATCCTAAATATTAAAGTAGAGCTTTTTTTAAAAAAATAAATAATAAACAATTACAAAAGTAAAATTAAATATTTTCTAATGTTTTTAATACATAAAAATTAAAATTAAAATAACAATAGGCAACAATCAAATACTAATTATTTTTAGATATTTTCCACAAAAAAATTAATTATGTATTAGATCATAAATAATCTATATTTAAATTTTAAAGGAAAGGAAAATATAAAATAAAATAAAAATTAATTACATTTACAGAATTGCAACATTTTTACTCGTTTTTAGCACAAGCTTATTTAATTACTCAATCTATTCCCCTCATCCACTTGAATATTTTTTAGATAAAAAAGTACTTCAAAAATATTATGTGATCATCTCTCTAAGAATATGCCCAAAATAAAAAAGAATTTTTTGGTTAATAAATAACAAAGAAAACAACTCAAAGCTTTTTTTCTTTTAATTTGTGGTAAAGAATAATTATTAGAAAAAAAGAGAGAGAATTACCCTAAAGCAATTTTTGGATATTATATAGTAGATGAGCTTTATATAAATAATAAAAAGAACAAAGAAAGGCCACTAATGGGTGTTTTAAATAAATAAATTATTTAATGAACTAGTAAATGGTGAGAAAATAATTTTTAGATGATGATGACGAGCCGTTGTGGACCAGAAAATAAATGTGGTTGTGTGATTGGAAAGAGATGAGATATATGTCTTGATTATTTATATATTCCTCCCTTTCTTTCTTTTTTTAAAATATAAATTTCCTGTTTTTGTATTAAAAAGCAACTAAATAAAATAATACGATTAGATAGAAAAAATGAAAAAAGAATTTGGCTAAGAACTTTTATTAGTAAATTAAAAATTAGCCTTACTATTTAAGTTTAATAAAATAATTAACTAAAAAATTAATTGAAATAATTAGTGTTGTCCCCGAAAAAACAATTATTTTTTAGTAAACTATTGATGATTTATTTTTAAAATAAATTTAATGACAAAAAAATATTTTTTCCCACTCCCTCCTCCCAATTGACCTTGGACTTTTTTAGTAATCAAAAATTATTTAAATGAAGGCATATTAAAATATTAAGGACCAGTTAACACAAAAATCTCACCTCCTTATAATTTTGTAAAAGAAAACAAAACATTCTTTTTAAATAAAAATTTAATTTATATTTTTTAATAAAACAATAATTAAATAAAATTATTCACAAATATTTAAATTCATTTCTTTTTCCTCACAAATTATCGAAGAATTAATTTTTGCTAAATAAAATATTATTTTAATTTTTATTTAAATTTAAACCTTTTTTGGGTATTTTTTGTTTTGGAGTAATAATACACATAGAAATATTTACTTGTTCTCCAATTTGTGAATTATTTAAAATTATTGAATTTTTAATATTTGCTCTTAAAAATAATTTTAAAAAAATTTTAAATTAAAAATTACCCATCAAGTATTTTAACATCAGACAAAACTAAACAATTATCTATTTTTACATTATCTCCAATAATACATCCTTCACTTATTACAGAACGTTTTAATTGAAATTTTGTGCTAATTTGAGTATTTTCTGCAATCCAACTTTCTGATTGACTTTGATTTGTTTGTTTTCCCAAAAATTTTGAATCCAAATTGTCACAAAGTTTTGGCAGAAATTTTTTAATCTAAAAGAGAAAAACTTGTTAAATAAGAAATAAAATACAAAATTATTTGTAGAATATATTTTTTTATTAATTGTCAAATTTTGGTTCGAATCCACCATAGATCCAGATTTTTGAAAAGCCTTGGCCCGTTCCTAGACTGGGTTTGATTTAATGACCTGGGCCAGAAAAGCCCAATGCATGGGCCTGGACTCTGGGTACAGGAAAAACCCAGGCCTTGGTCCAGACCCAGTTCGATCTCTAGAGTCTACAACAACCCCTGCTAATAAATGTCTTTAACATTGCAACAAAGTGATAACCAAAAAATATTTTTAGAATTCATAATATTTATTTAAAAACAAACAATTTTATTTGCCTCAAAATAAGCCCCCAAATTATTACATTGAGCCAAAAAAGAGCAATCATTTGAATTACCAAAATAAGCAAAACATTTATATTTTTGTTGTTCATTAAATCCAAGTGAACGTCTTTTTGATTTAGAAAATTGTCCACAAATTAAATTTGAAATGAAATCAGCTTTTAATGAAGAAAATGATAATCTTTTAAATAAATATTTAAATTAAATAAATAATTAAAAAATACTTGGAATTTTTCAGAGAATTTAAAGCATCTCTTTTAATGGCATATAAATGTATATCTTTATATTTGGCACTCGTTTGGATATGTGGAGAGCTTTAAAAATGATAAAACAATTAATAAACTTAAAAAATTATGGATTAATTTTAATAAGAAGCAAGAGAATAAGAGGAGATTACAGAAACACAAAAAAATTGATTCTGACACCAAACCCGTCCAATTTTATTTAATTTTTAAATTTAATTCAAAAATCATATTTTAATTTCAAAGAAAAAAACCTTTTAAAAAGAGAAGCAGGAAACTTCTCGTCATCGCCAAAATCATCCTCGTCAATAAGATAAAGTAATTGATTAGTTTCTGGAGAAAACATAAGAAAATCTCTATCTTAAAGTTTTTCAAAAATTATTTTTAGAAAATATTTAAAAACATTTTTTAAGCCTTTCATTAGTTCCAGGTATTGCGCCAGAAAGTGGAGAATCTGTCAAAAGACATGTTAAAACTGAATTTTCGTTTTCATGAAATTTAAGCATTTCTTCCAATGTCAAGTCGGTAATTAAATCTCCACTTACAATTAAAACGTTTTTCTTCTAAAAATTTTTATTAGTAAATTCTTTTAAAATAAACCTTCAATTTATCCAAATTTTGTAAAAGAACATCAGCTGTGCCAAATTCTTCAGCTCCTTCTTCTTCATCATCAAAAGATAAAATTGTGACTATAAGTTGATCAAGACTTGGTAAACTTCCATCAGAAAGTAATTTATTTACAAAAGCACTTTTTGTTTTTGGAACGATTAGAAGGCATTCTGAAAATAATTTATATAAGGTTATTTTGAAAAAATATATAAAAACATTCTAAGGGTATCCTTGCAACTATAAGCAGAAAGGAATTTTATTAAGGGCTTTAAATTAAGTGAGAGCCGGGATAAGTGATAAAATAAAACTAAAAAATTAAACCTTTAAATCCATTTCTTTGAAGCAAATTGAGAGGAAACCAAAACAATGGAATATTAATTATTGGCAACAAATGTTTAGGAATATGTTCAGTAATAGACAACATTCGATTACCCCTCCCTCCAGCAAAAACAACAGCAACATAATCTTCAACAATATTCATGGAGATTTAAAATTCTTATTTTAAACTAAAATTTCTTTTCAGATAACACCCAGCAAGGGCGTATCCAGGGGGTCGGTTTCGGGGGGGGGGGGGGGGGCTAACATTGGGTGTGCGCCAAAATTTTGGCGTTCACTTTAGCGTTGCGAACGCAAATTTTTTCTACACAAATTTTCATCTTCTCAGCGCCGCAGGCAAAAATTTTTTGAATTTTGGAAGGCCGTAGGCCAAAAAATTCACTTTTTTTGCGCCGCAGGCGAAAATTTTGAGGATTTTGGAGCTCAAGAAGCCAGATTTCTTCCTTTTTTTGCGCCGCAGGCGAAAATTTTTAAAATTTAGAAGGCCGTAGTTCAAAAAAATTCACTTTTTTTGCCCCAACCCTTCCCCAAATTTTTTCCTTTTCCCCATTTCGGGGGGGGGGGGGGGCTCTAGCCCCCCCCCCAGCCCCCCCCCTGGATACGCCCTTGACACCCAGATCAGAATTAAAATCAACTCAAAAATATATTTAAGAGAAAACAGAACTCAAATAAAAAAACAAAAAAAGAAAATTATTTATCTCTAGCGGATATTCTATATAAAATACCGGGAAGATTCTAACATTTATTACAATGAGCATTTCAAATTAAGTCTACAAAATTTAAATATCTACAAAATCCTCAAGTATTTCAATTACTTTGTAACTTCATTTATTGCATTTGCAACATAATTAATATTACCAGAAGTAACACCAGCCATTGAAATACGCCCATCTTTTGTCAAATAAATACTAAATTCATTAGTCAAACGATCAACCTAAAAATAATTTTTAAAAATAAATTTTATTTCATTTTTCAATTAAAAACCTGTTCTGGATTAAGTCCAGTATAGCAAAACATTCCAATTTGGTCAACAATATGATTCCAATTACGTTGTGACCCAGCATTAACCAAAAGCTCTTTAAGTTGAACACGCATAGAAATAATTCGATCTGCCATACTTTTAACATCAGCAAGCCTTTTAAAACAAAAATATTTTTAAATTTTATTTTTTTCTAACCATTTTTGTCGAAGATCAGAATCTCCAAGTATTTTAGCAGCAATTCTAGCTCCATGAATGGGTGGATTCGAAATCATTGGACGAATAATTATTTTAAGTTGGGAAAGTACTCTTTCTGCTTCTTCCTGATTAGAACAAATAACAGTAAAAGCACCAACTCTCTCACCTAAATACTTTTTTTAATTAAAAATTAATAAAAAAAATATACAAAAACCATAAAGTCCCATATTTTTAGCAAAAGATTGTGCCAAACAAATATCATGACCGGCCTCCACAAAACGACGAACAGCAAAAGAATCTCTATCAACATCGCCAGAAGCAAATCCTTGATAGGCCATATCGAAGAAACAAAAAAGTTTGCGTTGCTTACAAGCATTGGATAATTTTTCCCATTGCTCTACCTTAAAACTTTTTAAGATAAAAAACATATTTTAAACAAACATTTGGATCAACACCAGTTGGATTGTGTGCACAAGCATGGAAAAGAATTATAGAATTTTCAGGCATTGCCAAAATATCTTGTAAACAGCCTTCCTCATCAAAACCACAAGTTTTTGGGTCATAATAGCGATAACGTTTAACTTCAATCCCCGCAAATTTAAAAACATTTAGATGATTGGCCCAAGTTGGAGAAGGCAAATAAACAACTTTAGAAGGTAAATACCATTTGGACTGAAAAAGAAAAAATTGAGAAATTTTACAGAGAATTTGTGTATCCAACAAAATGTATAAAAAGGTTTTGAAAAACCTTTTTGCCCAGCTACTTCAAATACTCAAGGAAGACAAATTCTTAAAATTATACCCCCAACAAATTTACCAAAAATTCAGATCCCGTACGCAATGCCCCAGTGCCCGAAACAGATTGAACAGTAGCATTTCTCTTTTCCTTGAGAACTGCAGAGTCATCACCAAGTGCTAAAATTATAAAAAAAATTAAAAAATAATCTCTCTCTCAAAAATAAACCTAATTGAATAGCTTTCGAAGTAAATTCTTGTATTCTGCAAAATAATTTAAATAAAAAATCTAAATAATTAAAACCCGGCAATTCCTGCATACTCTTTATCTAAATTTGCAGCAAGTAATTGAGCTTCAGCCTCTCGAACACTTGGCAAAACATATGGTTTTCCTTGATCATCACGATATGCCCCAACACCCAAATTGACTTTTTTGGGATTTGTGTCACGTTTAAAAGCTTCAGTTACACCCAAAATTGCATCAGGCGGCCCCATCTCGACATTGGAAAATGTGCTCATTTTTCTTAAAAAATATCGAATTAAACACATTAATCATAAACAAAATTAGGCAAAATTTGCCGAAAAAAAGTCCAAGAAACTTAAAAAATAAAACTTGACTAACATTCTTTTGCCGTGACTCAAAAGACAGAAAACGTTAATTCTTGGCAAAGACATTTCATCGCCGTCTATTTAGAGTTTCATAAAAGCATTTTTTAAAGGCGTTATTATTAAGATTTGTTATTGCACATGGAGTTCATTCTATTGAAAGAGAAAAAAATTGTTTAGAAAAAGCGTCGAGAAAATTAAGTACAAAGAAAGATAAAAATAAGGATTTACAATCAAAGTTTTAATCATTTTTAAAGGATATCCATCAAAGGAGATCAACTACCGTATGTATATTAAGTGTAAGAAAAGGAGATGCCGACTGGCAATAACGTCTTTTCCTCCAAAATTCTCCTCAATCTTTTGTATTTTATTTTTTAAATTTTCTTTATTTAAATTAAAAAAATATTTTTCTCAAAGTTTATCTTTAGAACGTGTTTACATTTAGTATAAATGCACTTTCTTTGGCCATATTTTGTTATTGTTCACTAAAAATTGTGTATACCTACCTATATATTTATTTACTACTTCTCAATAAAATTTCCTTTAGAAAAATAGCCAAAATGCACTCTAAAAATAAAAAGAGAAAATAATTCTTTTTTGTGTAATTCACGTGTCTTTCAGAAGAATATCATTTTTATTCATTTTCTTCCTTCCCTCTTTTCCTTCTTCCTTCCTTCTTCTCCTCTTCCTTCCCCGCCCTCATCGCTCATAAAATTTATTTGCCCGTTACCTACCTAAATTACTCTTTTCATTTCATCATTCTGCTTTTATTTAAGAGACAAATGTGGGTAAGGAAAGGAAAGAAGTCATTTAGATAAAACTACTATTTATTTAAAAGGAAAAGGATTTTTTATCAGAAGATTTTCTCTTAAAAGAAGACATTTGGCAGCTCTATTTCTGCTCTTTTTAAAAAAAAACTTTTTGAAATCTTTCAAAAATAAAGCAAATTTAACAATTAACAAAAACAAATGTTTTTTAAACAAAAAGCTTCTTCTTTCCCTTGCCCTAATTTAAGAAGATTTTTCTAAATCTTTCAAATAAATGTGTGCCTTTAAATAATTATTTAAAAGAAAAATTACTTTTTTTCCGATTTATCGCCGCCCGTTCTTTTTTTAAAAAAAGGAGGAACCAAATTCTCTCATTTACACAATTTTTCTTCTCTTATTAAAAATAAAGAGAAAAATAAATTTCTTTAATTTTAAAAAATATTTTTTAAATTAATTTTTAAGATAATTTTTGCTTAAATTTTTTTTTGATTTTTAGAAATTTCTTTTTGTGTAAATTTTATATTCCAAATCAACAAAAAAGAAATGATTGGTTTAATAGCTTCAGCAGTTGAATGCAGTTATCTTACAGTAGCTACATTTTCTGCTTTATTTTCAATTCTTCAACCAAAAATTAAATCTTCCCTTATTTTAATTTCAATTCCAATTTTAGCAGCATTAGCCCCAACTACTTTAGCTGCTAATAAAATTGTTTCTGAGGATGGAGAGGGTGATGGACTTGATATGTCTAAAAGCATTTTAAATTGAATAAAGAAGATCAGGAGCATTTTTAAAGAAAATTGGATGGAGATACTGAAAAAAGAAAAAAAAATATTTATTTTTAACGGGTTTACAAAACCAATTATTTTTTTTAAATAATTAGACTTGTTTTTTTTATTTTGATACAAATAAATTTTAAATATATTTTGAATGGTAAAATTAATTTTTTAAGTAATTTGTTCAAAGACTTGTTTTGGAGAACAGTAGCCAACAAAATTATTTTGATAAATTTACTAAAAAATAAAATTTTGGAAAGAAATATTAAATTATCTTTTTTTTTATCTGTCAGAAAATCCAGTTTATGTAATAAAAAGTTTATTGTTTTTTGTGTCTTTGGCCTTCATAAAAAGGGAAAAATTTTGGGTACATTCTCTTTTAAATTAGAGGTACTTTTCCGTTTTGTTACACCCCCCTAAATTAATGCTCAAGATGTCATATATAGGGTAATAAAAGGTGCTGAGTTGAACAGTACCACTTTTTTCCCCCGATATGCCTTTGGACCGAGATATAGGGCTCGAAATGGTCAAAAAACAGAGGGTGGAGTAAGCTCAATTTTGGGGTAAAAAATTTGAATATGCAAATAATATCTCATTCGAAAGAGCTCATGGAGATGAGTCGAAAGACACTAAAATCAACGACAACTGATTTGATTTGACCGAGATACAGGTCTCTGAAAATTGAAGAACCACATACATTTTTGTATCGTAACTTGGTCCAAACTTGTTAGACCGCGGTGATTTTGGTGTCATTCGACTCAGCTCATCGAACTCTTTCGAATGCTATATTATTTGCATATTCAAATTTTTTACCCCAAAATTGAGCTTACTCCACCCTATGTTTTTTGACCTTTTCGAGCCCAATATTGGTGTCCACAGGCATATCCGGGGAAAAAGAGTGGTACTGTTCGACTCAGCACCTTTTATTACCCTATATATGACATTTTGAGCATTAATTTAGGGGGGTGTAACAAAACGGAAAAGTACCAAATTAGATATATTTAATTTTGAATTAAACTAAGATGAACGTAGAAAATGATAAACAATTTGGTTTTGCCATAAAAGTTTATTAACTTTAATATACAATCCCCCCTTTGTTTGAACAAAATATTTTTCCTCTTTTTGTTTATTATCATTGTAAATATTTATCAAATATTCCCTCCTTTAAAGCTTTACACAAACAAATATATTTTAGTAAATGTTATTCACGTGCAATTCAGCGGAAAAAATAGAAAAAAGAAATATAAGCGACAGCCTTCGCCATTTTCTTGTTTTTATTTTTTTGTGTATATATTCACATCTAAGCACTCGCCCATTAAATCGTCCCATTTCTTGCATTGATTCGTCCATTTTTTTCTTTTAATAATATTTTTTTATTTTGTATTTTTGGACCACTCAGTTGATTAAACAAAAATTAATGTAATCCTCAAAACTAAGAATCTTCACTCCATAACAATATTTAGTTAGAAGTATTTTTGTTAAACATTAAAATTGTATGTAGAATATTAAAATATTTATAAATTGTTAAGCAAAACAAACATACCGTATATGCTCTAATAATTACCCTGGGTAATTATTGTTTCAACCTCTTGTTGCAGGGGGTAATTAATAGAGCGGGGGTAATTACTTGAGAGAGGGTAATTAATAGAGCATATACGTTATACTGGGGAGCAAAAGTTTATCTACATTAACCAATTTTTTTAAACTTGGGAATATTTTAAAAAGTACTGGAGGTTATTTTTTAAACAAAAGCTTATTAGAGAGAGAGCACTTTTCACTTAATAAAAAAATAATCCATGTTTTTAAAAGCATTTTTCTCAGATATATAACGTTTTAAAAAATTTGTTTGGTCAGTGTAGATAAGATTTTGCACCCAAATGTACATTTTTATTAAGAAAACGGGCATTCCCTCTGACAAACATAAAGTTCTTCAAAATAATTTAGAAAAAAATAAAGGTAGACAACAACAGAATCCATAATTTAATCAAAAACAAAATTTAGAAAATTAAAAATTTTCTGTTTATCATTTACTTCTTTTTATCACTAACAAGAATTTTCTTTTATTTTCTCAAATTTCCAAACGTTAATCTATTAAATTACCTTTACAATTAATATACTTTTATAACATTACCTTAGACTAATCCAACATTTAATTTTTGATTTGTCTAGAATCACGCGGCGATGATTCTCTATATTATTTTTATATTAACAAACAAATTAGAGCGCATTAATTTTTTTATCATTTTCTTTTAATGACAGACTAAATAACAAATGATTAAATAAACACAAATACATACACATATTATATTATTTTTATGTAAAAAACAAGAGAATTTAATTAACTAGAAAAAAAAATATAAAAATGTGATTATTTTATCAATGAAATTGAAAAAAGTACTCAAATGACATTTTCTCGAATAAACAATTAATCTTATCATTTTATTATTCGAAATAATTTAGAAAAATTTTTTTAGAAAAATTATTTTTTATATATTTTTGCAAAAATTCGCGAGGATTTATAGATAAAATTTAAATTTTTTTATAATTAAATTTTCCATGTCTAAATATATTTTTCCTGTTATTTTGGGTGATATGAACTTTACATTTTCAAAATCTAATTCAGAACTAGTTATAGATCAGTTCTCTTTGGGTAAACCCCAATGTACCGCCGAGCTATAGCTTCGTTCAGTTATCGAATCCGGGATGCCCTGATATGATTTGTTTCAGCCCGTTTAGGTGCATCGAACCATATCAATCAATGCGTCCTGGTTTCGACAATTTTGGAGAGGTTATAGCTCGGCAGTACATTGGCTTGCCCGTTTTCTTCATAAAAATCTTTCTACATCTTTGAAGGTCATAATGAACATACTATACTAGAAGGGATCAGAGGGAGTATTTTATGTTGACTTGTTGAATCATCGTTGATAAATATGAACAATTAATAAACACTATCGTAATGGGGAATACATATTCTAACAAATATTCTCCCATCTTTATTTTTATTTCTTCCATCTGTCCACATTTCCAATATGTGTAAAATTACGAACATAAAAATCACGAGGAAAAGATAGAAAAAAGGCCACGAGGATTGAACACGCCACTATTTAATCGACGAAGAAACACGCGGCAAAAATAAATTATTTCGACGAATCCTTTCTAAACGTTCGGAAATTCCCTTTTTCATCACTTTTATTTTTGTCCTTCCTTCTCTCTCCTAAATATATAAAATGCTCGTTTGGTTTTCACGTGTTCTCGACCAACAAACAGCACAAAATTATACATTCTTTTTAATGACAACCTAATATTTTCTTGCAAAATATCACACGTTTTCTACAAAAAATATTTTTTTCTCGAGAAAAATGATAAAAGAAAAATGACAGAAAAAGTGACTAAAAATGTAATATATAATTTTGAATTTATTTTTCGATTTCCAGTCGGTTCTTTTTGAAATTTCGTTTGTTATATTTTATTCCCCTTTCCAACCTATTTATACAATAAATGTGAATGACAGTCCGTACTTATCCGATAACTTAACTGAAAAATAGTTTTTTTCTTGTCTGTTTTAATTTTTGTCGTTTACATAATTATAAGAAATATAAACATTATTGAGAAACAAAAACGTGAGCTCAACTGCTAAAAATTTATTTCACAATTACCTAAACATGAAAACAATTTTCCTATACTAAATTATTATATCCCGTTCACGAGTGTTAAAAAAGCTTAAGCTGTTTATTTTAGATTGCTTTAGACAAAGTAGCTTCAAAACACAAACAAATCCTTTTTTCTTTCTCTTTGTTTTCCCATTCATCCTAACTCTTGTTTCCATTTTAGTAAACAAACGATGTTACCGATAAACAAAAGTCTCCCTCGTGCTTTTATAAATACATATTTTTAGTACATTTCATAATGTAAAGGTGTAATAAAGTCTGTTCCAAAATAGGTTGACACCCCCTAATTTTTCCGATAAGTCAACTTAGGTTTGTCCAATTTTTATAATTTCTTTAAATATTGATTCAGCAGCAAAAATTACCCTATTTTACAAAAAATTTTAGAAAAGCAAAAATTTTAACAAAAGTTATGAAAAATTTTCAGAAAATGAGGTGTTCCAAAATACATTGAACAGTTTGTAAAACCTAATAAAAAAGCCCTTAAGCAATTACTAAAAATGAAATAAAAAATTCTATGAACATTTCTATTGATATTGAGTTAAAAAGAAAAAAGAACGAAGTCTATAACTGTTTTCTTCATCGAGATCTCAAATCTCGAAAATCAACGGGAAACCGGGGTACAGTACTTCAAAAAATATTTTAACCCCTTTAGGGCATATATAAAAATTTTCTTTTAGGCCTATCTGAAAGCCCATAAAATTTGCTACAAAATAGAGCAAGCTTAAATTTCACAATAAAGAACACATGGAGATATTGTTCGTGGAATCATTAAGTGATCATTTTTGGGGTATTTTGGAGGGTTTTGAGCATTAAGTGGGCATACTTCAAACAGATATATTTTAGAAACACTAAGGCCAGGACTATTTTATAGCAAATTTTATGGGCTTTCAGATAGGCCTAAAAGAAAATTTTTATATATGCCCTAAAGGGGTTAAAATATTTTTTGAAGTACTGTACCCCGGTTTCCCGTTGATTTTCGAGATTTGAGATCTCGATGAAGAAAACAGTTATAGACTTCGTTCTTTTTTCTTTTTAACTCAATATCAATAGAAATGTTCATAGAATTTTTTATTTCATTTTTAGTAATTGCTTAAGGGCTTTTTTATTAGGTTTTACAAACTGTTCAATGTATTTTGGAACACCTCATTTTCTGAAAATTTTTCATAACTTTTGTTAAAATTTTTGCTTTTCTAAAATTTTTTGTAAAATAGGGTAATTTTTGCTGCTAAATCAATATTTAAAGAAATTATAAAAATTGGACAAACCTAAGTTGACTTATCGGAAAAATTAGGGGGTGTCAACCTATTTTGGAACGGACTTTACATAAAATAACAATTTTAACAGGGATTAGCTGTATCACTCCATCCCCAATACAAACTCACTATTAATATTTCAATTCTATAAAATTAATGAAAAGACCTTAAATTTAAAAAATAACTACAATTAAAATGTGCCTTCGCCCACTCCCTGATATTACACCCGAACGCCAGTCCCAACACTTTGTTGGTCATCAATGGCAAGATGACCATCAACACCACCAAAGACAACAACTAAATCGAAATTTGAATCGACCATGGAATTTATTTGAACACTTACAAAAAGTACCTTTACTAAAAGAATTTAAAATAATTTTAAAATTATAGGCTAAAATAGGAGAATCAGAATTTCCCAAAATTACACCATTGGAACGAAAAATGATTGGAATGGCTACAACAATATTTGAATGCAGTTATTTATTTGTTGCTACATTTTCAGCACTTTTCTCCATTTTGCGGCTAAAAATTAACGGAAAACTTGCAACTATGCCAATTATTTCTTATTTTCTACCAAACGAGAATACTTAATCAAAATTAAATCAACACCAAAAATTAAAACAAATCTGGAAAAGAAATTTAATCCTATTATAATTTAAAATTTACACATTTCACGGGTTATATTTATAAATATATTCCCCATTCCTCTCCAACCAATTTATTTGATTATATATAGTTTTTACCTTTATTTATTTTTAATAATTGGAGTAGAATTGAATAAAAAACAAATAAATGTACAATTGAAAACAAAATATATTTGAATATTCTATCAGTTAAAAACGTTGCTTTTTGAGTATTTCAGGTCTCCACATTAGTGGATGTGTTTCTTCTGTCTGAAAAGAAATAAATGAAATTGTTAATTTTAAAACTTTAAGTAAATTATCGAAAATTGTTTGGACAGTTTTTTCAGTTGTTATAAAATAATTTTTAAAAAACTTTCACTCACCGCATCCAAATCTTCTTTCCACATTTTTATGGATTTATCTGCTTCAGCACTTATCAAACGCGATCCTGATTTGTCAAAACAAAGCGCAAAAATCCCTCGTTCCGAATCGATTGATCCAGGCTGTGGAGGTGGATGTTCTTTTTGAAAACAAAATCCGGACTTGAAGTCCCAAAAATGCATTGTGCCGACATCGCCTTTTTTTTGTGAAAATATATTAAATGTTTTAAAAAGCAGATCACCCTACTGCATAAGAAAGCACTGCTCTTCCCTACATTTAAACTGAATATTTTATTACCTCCAGAAACAAGAACACCATCTTCATTTATTACCAAAGAATTAATCATTGTATTATGGCCACTAAGATTTTGCATAAAATCACCGTTCGGAAATTTCCATAATTTTATGTTGTCTGTAGAGCCAGATGCAAACATATTAAGAGTTGGATGAAGAGCTAGAGAACGAACACTTTTCTAAAAGTTAAAAATTAAAAAAAATAATTTTATGAAAAAGTTAACTTTATGATTAGTTAAAGAGCAAACACTTTGCCCGCTAGCTAAATCCCACAACCGAATAGTTGAATCGTGGCTGCCAGTAACAACTTGTGGATTCGAGCTCTGACAGATAACTGAAGCAACTGTGTCACGATGACCGCTCAAACAAAATATTTGGGCTTTAGTACGCATATCCCAAACCTTAATTTTTAAACAAGCTAAATGATAAATTATTTTGTAAATCAAACTCTAGCAGTAGAATCACGAGCACAAGTAACCAAAATATCAAGAGTTGGGTGAAGAGCCAAATCTTGAACAGCACTCAAATGACCGTGATAATGGCGAACAACTTTGTTTTGTTCCAAATCCCAACATTTAACCTGAATTAAAAAATAGAAAATATTTTCTAAGAAATTAAAAACCTGTTTATCTTCACCGGCACTAAACAAATAAGGATGTCTTGGCGAAACTTTTACTGCTCTCACTGCACTAATATGACCAGTTAAGGAAAGTTTCAATTGACCACTGGCAAGATCCCAAATCTAAAAATTTTTTTATTAAATTAGAAATAAAAAAACTCTAGCATGGTATAAAAGTAAAGAAATAAACCTTAGGAATACTACAAATTCAAATCAAAAAATATTTTAGTAATAAATTTTAGTAAAGAATGAAAGAATCTCTTAATAACAAAATAAAAACCTTAATAATTCTATCAGCACCACCAGTAGCAAACCACTCATTGTTTGGTTCAACATCTACAGCTCTAACCCAACCTGTGTGACCAGAAATCACTCTATATAATTTCCAAGGGGCATGCCATTTTGGTTTTGTAATTAAATTTGTACGAGAAGGGAGTAAAGCGCGAACAGTTCCATCATTTGATTTTTGTTCAATCAGTGAAATTTGTTTTTCTCCTTTTGATGAACCATCAGTGATCGCTAGAGGTACGTCTGAAAATTTAAGAATACTTAAATTGTTGTAAATTCTTCTCAATTCAATTGAACTATTTGATTTTCGGAAATTATAAAATAATTTATAAACATGCTTAAAATGTCAAGAAACTAACATATAGATAAAATTTTTAATTTTTTTCAAAACAAACTTTCATTTGCTACAACAGCAGCAATTCCTTCTTTGTTGCTTTTTGGTAGACGAAGTATTTCTTCAGCCCTACGTCTTTTAGTTTCTTCAACTGCTTTAATTACATTTGAGAAACTGCTTCTAATTTTCGTGTTTCTCCAAATTTTTTCACTAAAAACAAATTCTTAACTAGAAGTAAAATAAATAGAAACAAACGCTTTTTCACTATTTTCTGGAAAAACATCATAATCATACAAAAACATATCATGTGCTCTCTTCATTGATCTGAAAACATAATTGTGTAAAGCTTTTTCTTTAGCACTGAGTTGTTCCTTGTTGGAAGATGAACTGCCATCTACGGGAACATCAAGTTTGTCGGTCGATGTAGAAGTCATTTTAATTAAAATGAGAAAATATCTAAAAGATTTTGATTTATAAGATTAATCGGGTTTTGTTTAAATTTTCGAAAAATTTTAAATGTTCAGAGGTTCTTTGATTCAATTAAGATATGTATGTAGACAAAGCGACAGAACAACAAAATTTTCACTAATGACTATTTTGTAACTTTTTCTAAAGTAACCATTATTTTATTTCCCATTTTTAAGAAAGAGGGTGAAAAGGAAAGAAATAGTGTTAAATTTTGAGTTGGCGCTTCTTGGCGCAATTTATAAATAATACATTTCGCCAGATTTTTTTCCTGATTCTGATTGGATTTAGAAAACCTAGTCCGGGATCGTCACATTTGCCGGATTTCATACTGGGTTTAGCACCACTGTAATTCTCTTTTATTGCATTTTATATATTTTTTAAAGCTTTTCCTATTTATAATTTTTAGATAGTTATGAACGAAAGTTTTAAACGTTATTTTCCTTCTGCATCTGTACCTCTCCCTACCCATAATCCTTTACAATTATTACACTGGAAGGATCAAGAGCGTCAACATAATACTTGGTATTTGGAAAAATATAATCGTCTTCAAGATTCTCGCAAGCAGCCTTTGGTTATTTATATTCAAATCTCTTAACAATTTTTATTTTTAGTCTGTTGATTGTGGTCCGGATGATCGTCTTATTATTCAATTCAAAGAGCAAGTCAACAAAATGATTTGTATTTACCACAATTACCGAGAACTTGAGACTTTTTGCATTCATCCGCTACTTTTTTCTCACGATCTCATTAGTAAGGAGACCAGGCTGCTTTTCTGTATCAAGAATCAGGTTTAGAATTTATTTAAAGTAATTAAGTTTCACCGTTTAAGCGTGTACAGATTTATGATAAAAATATAATTTAGATTGATGGTTCAATTCGTTACAAATTCCGTGTAAAGTTTGTCTCTCAAGATGAAGTAATTGCTTTTTGTTCTGCTGTGGCTGGATATGTTACAATTAAATCTTATGAGGAATGGTCAAAACAATCTGAAGGTGCGAGAACTCCAACATTTTCTGAAAGGGGAAGAACTCCAATGTCAGAGAAAGGGAATATTACTCCATTGGAGCAAACTTTTGACACGACCATTGTAAACGAGACTGATGCTAGCGAAAGTGTTTCTGCAAATCGTGCTCCTCCTGAAGATAAAACTGGGACAAATGGGCCGAATATAATAAATGGTATATTTTTGTTTTTATTTATTCATCGTGCGTTTTCAAGATAAATTATTCTCATTTTAGTTCATATTGAGAATCTGATATCTGTTGAGGCTATGCGCGAATTTGGGAATATTTTACTTCAAATAGTCGACAAATGTATTTCTTCCAATAAGAAGGAACGCAACAAGAAGAACCAGATACAACAAGAAGGACCAAATATTCAATCTACTTCGGCAATTCAGCCTGCTCTTCCATCTACTATAAAATTACCTGCGAAGCGTGGTCGTAAATCCGTTTCAGAAAATAATGAGGTATTTCTGAAATACTTTGATGAAAATGAATAAAAATTTTTAGAACAAGTCGCCAAAGCCTCCAGCTAAGAAGAGGAGAGATATGAATCCCTCTAAATGGCGAATTTATGATTTTGAGCGTCAATTGCTTCAAATGGTGAAGGAGGAAAAGGCGGAGATCCACAGAGCGAGGTAATTAAATTTGATTATTTAAATGTATAAATATTTAGGAATTTTTTTTGTTATTTTTAATTTAATTGTAAGAAGTTTTGAGCCACTACAAAATTGGAATACCATTTCTTAAATTAATTTTATTTCGATCTTTATTTTTTAGAACTCCTGGGACTCGATACAATTTTCGTGGCGTTACAGATGAGAATGAGTGAATTAAGTTTATGTTTTAAGAATTAAATATTTAAATTTAGTCAAAAATCTCTTGTGTTAAAATATTTTAATTTAATTTTTTTGCCTTAATCTCCATTTTAATTTAATTTTTTGCCTTAATTTATTGCCATATTCTTTTCCTCTTTTTCTATTTTTCCCATTTCTTCTCATTTTGATTTATCTTGTCAATGCTTTAATTTGGATTTAATTTAAATTTTGCCATAAATAAAATGACTATTAAGAAGTTTCAAAATTGTATAGAATGGATTTATTTATTTCCTTGAATTTTTGT
This sequence comes from Meloidogyne incognita, assembly GCA_036172945.1. Classification (NCBI taxonomy): domain Eukaryota; kingdom Metazoa; phylum Nematoda; class Chromadorea; order Rhabditida; family Meloidogynidae; genus Meloidogyne; species Meloidogyne incognita. Next base: position 4,817,463 of record JARQAC010000010.1, read on the forward strand.
TTTTATTTATTTGGTTGGGGAGGTTATTGTAAAAACTAATCCAATTAAAAATTTTTGGTTATGTCTCTGGAATTGTTTATTCTCCCAATTTTATTTTTCTAAGTAAAATTTCTCTAAATAGGTACTTTAAGAAAAATGAGTTTAAAATTAAAACGTTTTACCGAAGCTATTTTGCGACACAAAAAGAAATCAATTTTTGCTCTTGTTGTGGCCATCTCTGGTGGAAATGCTCTTAATTCAAAAATAAAGTTTTAATTTATTGTTAGATAAATATTTTTTCTATTATTTTCTTAGAGATGATGAAGTTAGACGTTTTTACGGAGAAAAAGCAAAACAATTTGGAGCAGTACCAATTCATCCAAATCAAAAATTAAGAAAGGTTGTTGTTCTTATTAATGGTGAAGCTAAAAGACAACATGCTGCTCGAATATTTAATAAAAATGGATTGCCTCTACTTAATTTGGCTGGACTTGATATTAATATTATAAATGTAAGAGAATTTTTGAATTTAAATTTTATCACTTGTAGAAAAGACGAATAATTAATTTTTTAATTTTATCGAGAGTTAGCTAATTGAAGAAAGCCATTTCAAATAGAAAAACCATTTGCTCTTTTGACTTTAAATTTAAAGGTTTCCTCTCAATCAGAAATGGAAAATATTGCTCGGACAATTGATTATAAAGAAGCAGATTGCATTTTTCTTGTTGGTGGTGATGGCACTATTTGTCATGCTCTCAACGGGATTTTACAAAAAACAAAAATTGAGGACCAACCACCAATTGGAATGTTTCCTGGTGGCAACAGAAATAAAACATTTTCAATTCTTGGATTTATTAAAGAAAGTGTAGGTAAAATTAAATATTAAATAAAAAAATAATAATTTTTTAATTAAAAAAAGATCCGAAAAGTAATGTTCGTCTTTGCTGTGAAAGTGTGATGGCTTTAATTGAAGGAAAACAAAAACAATTTTATCCAATTTGTTGTAAATTAGAGAATATTTTTGATAAAGAATTGAAAGAAAAAAAGGAAAATACTTCGTCAACAATTCCTTCACCTTCTGTCAATTATTTTTTGTCAGAAATTGCTTTGGGGTGGTTTGAACATTGCGAACTTAAAATACCCAAATTCTGGTGGATGGGTCCGTTGAGTGGTTATTTTACTTATTTTTGGGAATTTTTTAAGGTTTTTTAAAATTTTAAAATAATTTTTAACAATTTAAAGATTTCACCAAAAGCACCAATTAGAGTAGAAATTGCTTATGAAAAGTTTTGTCCTGGTTGCCGTAAATGTATTGAAATACCTAAAGACAATGAAAGTTTTTTGACTTGGATATTTGGGACTTCTAATAAAGTAAAAGGTACTTAATATTTTTTTTGAGAAAAAATAAGTGAATTAAGGGGTTTCTTTTTAAATAATTTTTGAATATTTAATGGAAATGGACTTTATTTTAATTTATAAAATTTTCTCCAAAATATTTTTTTGGTAAAAATTTGTTGTACAAACTTAACTTTAATTCGATTGATAATTTATAATTTTTTGGAAGTTTTTTGTTAGATTATTGTAAAACCGTTTTGTTAAATTATTGTTTAATCAAATAATTTTCTATGATAGAAAATTAATTTTCTTTAAATATAGATCCAAAATTGACAAAATTAACTGAAAAGGAAAATCCATCCTGTGATGAAATTAATTCAATTGCTGTAAGTGGAACAGATTTTCGTTTAAATGCTGAACAATCAGAGGTTTTTTAGATTATTTTTTAAATTAAAAATAAATATTTATTTTAAAAAAGAATTCAAGTAAATTAAAATTAAAAATATTTACAACAATTGGAATGTTGGGAACTTTAAGGGAAGCTTTGAAAAGGACAAATTTTACTAAAAATAATTTTGATGGAGATTCTATTGTTGATAATTTTGAGACAAATATTGAAGCAAAAAGAATTGTTTTGCGTTTTACTGATATTCCGGTAATTTTTTAGAAATTAAAAGAATATTTAAATTAATTTTAAGCCAAAATTACGTAAATTAACAATTTCTGGTGATTCTGTGGATTTCTATGATTATGCAGAAAAAGAGTTAATTGTAGAAACAATGAGTCAACCATTAAATTTTTTTGTTCCAAATGTGAAAGAAAATGAAGAGAAGCAAGGAAATATTTGAAAATAAATTTAAAATATATATTTTTTTCAACTTTTAAATTTTTTACAAAATATTTAAATAATTCTAATTTATAAAAATAAATTATATAAATTAAATTATTTGTATTAAACAAATTTGCAAAAATTGTTTTTGAGAGTTTAATTTGTTGAATTAACTGAGTATAGTAGGAAAAAATTAAGTATAGGAAACTGCTAAATGTACAGAAATAATTTAAAAAAACTTTTAAAGCTTTAGTATAATTATAGAATTAGATCAAGTAATGTTTAATATTTGTGATAGGAAAGTGAGAGAGTTGTGGCGATGTGAATTTGAGAAGGCATAAATGTTGAGCTATGAATTTAAAAGTATGTATAAGAATTTCTTTTCATTTACAGACAAAATTCCGATAAAAAATAGTCTTTTACAGAAAGATTAAAAGCCTTTTAGAATTTTTATTAAGTTAAATCAAATTTATAGGCAATTACGAACTTTCATTTAAATTTCAAAAAATTCAAATTTATGAGATAAACTAACTATTTTTGAGGAGTTTCGAATAGAATCTATTCGAAATAATAAACGAAATACTTTATACTTTGTCTAAATAGAGCCGAAATGAACTTTATATGAGATAAACTAATGATTTTTGAGGAGTTTCGAATAGAATCTATTCGAGAAAAAATTTTTTTGAGGAGTATAAAAGCCAAATTTATAATTATTTATTATTTATCAACAAAGTTTCTGTCTTTATTTTGCTCCATGTCATATATTCTTTGTCCACTTCCTGGTGAAATGACGTCAAACAATAATACTACTCCATTTATCAAGGTAGATCTCTCTTTTGCTTATGCAAATATTACTAATTAAAAATTATTTTTTTGATAGGCCTTCAACAAGCTCAAGGATGCTTCAGTGTTAATTAAGAGGGGTGTAGCTCTTTTAGACGAAGGAACTGTAGAGCTTGAAAATGCTTACTATGCCATGCTTAAGCCCAAGAATCAATTAGTTCAGATTCCTAGCGAAAAAGATATCATTTTTTCTGAGGATGGAACTATAATTCTGACAAAAGGCAAGAATTCCATTTTTAATTAAATAAAAATAAATTTTTTTTTAAATTCTCACATCAAATTTTTCATAAGATTATTTTTTTAATTAAAGCTATGCAACTTGCTATTACGTTCCGAGGGAAAAATAAAATGGTGGAAGGGGATTACTTTGAAGTTCATTTTGAAAAGATTAGGTATTTTATGGAGCTCTTCTATTTTCTTATACCTTAAAATTAAGTTATGGTGCTGTTGGCATGGGGCCTTTACAATTTAACAAAAACCAAAATATTGGCGAAATGGTTGGATCTTTTGTTTATGCGTCAAACTGGAAACTGTTTTCTAATGGAAAGCAAAACAAAAAATATCAATCGGTTTTTGGCTCTAATGATGTTATTGGCTGCGGATTAAAGAAGAGTAAAGGCTTAATCAAGAAGTGCTTGCCTGGCGATGATTTCCGCATTTTCTGGACATTAAACGGTGCAAAACTTGGTAGGAAAATGAAATTTCTCTTTAATTCTGATGTTGTCAATTTTCAGATTACTCTTGTTCGATCAAGGATGTTGACAACCTTTATCCACTTGTAAGCATTTTTGGAGAGGATTCTAAGGTGGTTGTCAATTTTGGTACGAAAGAATTCTTGTTTAAGAAGTAATTATTAGGAAGAAAGAAGAGTATAATAATATATAAATATGGTTATAGTTAGTTGATATTATTTATTGCGAGTTTGTTTTGATTGCAAATATTTGATTGTATCTGTTTTTTGTAAAATATGTAGTTATGCAATATAAAAAAATAAAGCAAAAAATCAAGACAGATTTTGTTTTTAAGAGTTTATTTAGGTGAAACAATATTTTTTGAAATTTTTGAGCTTAGAATTAAACAAAATTCCAAATTGACCACGAGGTACTATTATCTAGTGATTTTGAAAGATGACGAAGGTACTTTTTTAGGTTAGGTCCACCAAAAATTTCGCAAATTTTTTTATGTTTTTGGGAAAAATTAGCCATTAAATTTTTTTGTTCCAAATGTGAAAGAAAAACAATATTTTATCACAGTCACATTCCATTCAAATGTCTCCAGGCCTTTAGTGATTTAAATTATTGCCACGCTTTACTTTATTTTATCTGAATTCACGTTTTATACGTATAAATTGAATTGAAAATAAAAAAAACCATTTTAATTATAATTAAAAATTTTTAAAAATAATAATATGTAAAGATTCATTTTAGAATTTAAATTTTTAAAATTTTGTACTTAAAACATTTAAAATTCAATATATATTAATTGGAATATATTATTAAACTATTATATATTATAATTATAAAAAGAAAAGGAATGAAAATTAAAAAAAATAAAACAGAATTTCTGATTATCTTTTGTTTATTTGTTTTTCTGAGGTGCACACTTCTTTTTGGGAGAAGGAAAAAAACAGAATTTTTGTATTATGTCGAGAAAGAACAGAAGCAACAACATTTAGAAGAGAGTGAATAAGTATGTACATAAAATATTTTTGTTTGTGAGGAAGAGAAGGTTAAATTGTTTTTGAAGTTTTCATTCTTCTGCTCTAAAATATTAAAAAAAATATTTTTTTTTTCGAATTATTTTTCAACTATTTACCAATTAAATCTATCCTTCCAACAAATTTTTTGTTAAAGTTTATTATCTTCTCCTCCGTCGAACATCTTCAACAAATTGCCATGATGGAAGTGCTTCATCACCTCCAACAGATCCAGGTGCACAATAATTATTCCGAATATAATTTAAAGAACATTTATTTGTGCTGAAAAAGAAATAAATAAATTTTATTAAACTTATCTCTCAGTCCCTAATAATATTTTTTTATAAAATAATTTGAAAATAAAATATTTAAGGCTTCAATTAAACTTTTAATTTTCAATTAAAAATTTTTTAACAATTCCTATTTTTGTTCAATTTTTATTTAAAAGTGCAGCGGATTTAAATATAAATTTAATTAAAATCTCTCCAAATAAGGAGACATTTTATAAATTAAAGTGAAGGTGAAAAACAAAAATTTTTAGGTTTCTTTTATTCAAAAATTTTTTTGTTTATATTAAATATTTTAAAAAATAATTTTTTGTTCTTTTAAAAATCGGATTAAATTTAATTGTTAATTTTAAAAATAAAAGGACAAAATAAATAAATTTATTTACCAGCATTCCCAAATAATTCCTCGTCTCTTTCTTGAAGTTCCCCCACCAACAATTTCAGAAATTGAAGAAGAACCTCGTCTTGCACGAAATACCATTCCAGTATTTTTGTAGTAATTATCGTAAAGTTGTTCTAAAAATGAAGAGAAATTATTTTTATTTATTTTTAGATTATGAACCCCCAAATTTAATTTAAAAATTAATTTTTGTTTTTTCTTAAATTTTTTGTTTTTCAACGATCATTACTTTCTTTTTTGTTTTTTCCTTTCTTAACTTCCGTTCACCTTTCTTTTATCAAGGCCTTTTTATTTTCCCATTAAAAAGAAGTAAAGAATTTAGAAGTGCAATATTTAATATAGAAAATCGCCAACAAAAAAAAATAAATTTTTGTGACCAATCTAGAAGGGAAAGGGAAGGGAAGTGGGGGGGGGGAGAGGGGATACTTTTGTTTTCTCTCATTTTGTTTTTCTATCAATGCCACCAACGGGGAAATAATTTTTTTAAAAAGAAAAACACCAAAAAATGTCATTTATTTACTTAAAAACAAAAAAAAACTTTTTTATATGCCATTCTTTGAATACCCACACTTTTTGGAGGAAAAAAATATTATTTAGAGAATGGCACGACCTGCCTATTAATTTATTTTTATATACCTATGTCCTATTAATAAAAAAAGAAAAGAAAAAGAAAAAATATTTGGACTTGATGAACTTATTAAATTTAAATAGAGTAAGTACATATTTAGTATATAAAAATTTAAATAATTTTATTAATGTGTATTTAAATTTAATTTAATCTAATATTTATTTAAATGTAACAATTTAAATTAAATATATATTTTAAATTACGTAATAAATTAAAATTTTGTTAAATTGGTAGTTCTCAAAAAAATTATTTTTAAATTATTTTATATTTAAATTACTTCCTATTTTTTATTAAAGATGGAATTTAGAATATATTTAAATTGTTATTTTTAAAAATCAAAAATTAAAAATAAAAATCAAACCTCGAGTAGGTTGTAGATATTGATGATTACATACAGTCTTTAATGCATTAATTAAGAGACGTCCACTAAAAATAAATAATTAAATAAATTTATTTTTTCAAAAATTTTTTTAAAAATATTTTCTTACAAAAAATATTTTTTATTATTTTTCTAAAAATAATTTCTTCCAAGTTCCAAAATAGAAAGAAAATAATTTTCTAAATTAAGAAATAAATATTTTGCAAAAAAAACTTTCCCAAAAAGATTTTAAAAATAAATTTAAAAAGATTCGTCATTTTATTTTAATGGAAAATAAAAAAAATAAAATAAATACCAAATTCGGTGTTCTTCAAAATCATTTGGGAAAGGATTTTCAGTCTCCGCATTTGCCATCATCGGAATAATCAGAGCTGCAATAATTATTTGAAGAAATAAAAATGTTGGAGGAGGGAAACAATTAATTCGTTGAAGATTTTTTTGGGGAATTTTAAAAGAATTAAAACAAGAAGGAGAGGAAGAAAGGAAGGGGGAGGAAGTTGGGGAAGAATGAAAGGAAGAAGATTGTTTTTGATTTAAATTGTTGTTGAATGATGTTGAAGAATTAAAGGAAGAAGAAGATATTGAAGAAGAAGAAAATAGAGAAGAACGTAAATATTGGGGAATTGAAGGGAATGAGGGGAACGAGGGGAAGTTAATTTTGGAGAAAAACATTTATTTTTTAATATTAAATATATTCCCTGTTAAAAAAATTAAAAATTAAAAAATGATTTACAGGTTCGAGTGTTATATATTTTGTTAAAATTTAAATATTTTTAAATAAAGGGAATTGATAGAAATGATTATGAAATTAAAGTAGAGAATTAATACAAAAAATATTTAACATATAAATTAAACAAGCCTTTGAATAATGAAAAAAATAAAAAAAATTTTTTTTCCAATATTTCAAAATTTTTTTAAAAATCATTTCCGGTATTTGTTATAAACTCTAAAGAATATTTTAGACTATAGTTTATACTAAATTGCGTGAACACAAAATATTCGTGTAAAAGGGCTTCGAAGAAATAAAAGGTAAAAAAGAAAATAGTCTGTAGAGGTAATGATTAAATAAATTAATTGTGAAGACTTTTTAAAAATAATTTCTTTCTTTTTTTAGTAAAAAAATTAAAATAAAAGTGACAATTCTTTTTAAGTTTAATTATTTTTTATTAGATTAAAGATCGCGTCATTTACATATAAAATAAATATATACTTTTATATATTGGTTAATTGTCTTTTTAATTTAATAAAAATACTTCCAAGTCTTTTTTTAAATTTAATTAATAAATTTACATAAATTAATTTATATATTTTATTTATTTAAATTATTTTATGCAAAAGAGACAAATAAATATGCAAATAAATATATAATAGGTATATATTTTTTGTTAAAAAATTATTTTGTCAAAATTTAATATAAAGCTAAAAGAGAGGGGGAAATGTTTTAAAATAGTTAAAAATTTGAAAAAATAATTTTAAAAATTAATTTATTTTTTAGATTAGTACTTAGTTCACTTATAAAAAAAATCCAAAATAAATTTTATTTAAATTTTTTTAATAATTAATCTTTTAAAATTAAATTCAAAAAATTATGTAAATAAAAACAAATATTTAATTATCAAAAAAATTAAATATATAAATAAATAATTATTATTTTTTAAATTAATTACCTATGGAAGTAATGAATTATTTAATTAATTAATTAAATAATTAATTAAAAATATAAACAAAATTTTATTTTCAAAAATATTTTTATTAAAAATGATTGTCGTCACTAAAAATTAAAGAAACAAGGCGCGGGAAAAAGAAATTTTAAAAAATTATATGGAGGCGTAGTAGCTCTCCAAGGTATGTTTGGATATATTTCTTTTGTTTTAAATTTGTGGGAAATTTTTTTGAAAAATTAAAAAAAAAAGTCTGTCAAAAATTTAAAAAATAAAATTAAAATTTTGTTTTTAAAAAATAAAATTTAAAATTGATAAATGAATACACGCAAAGTTTTAATTATATTAAAATGTTAAATTAAAAAAAGGAAAGAAAAGACCTTTGCAAAAAAAGAGAACATTTTTGTCAACGGAAATAGAAATTGTAGCGGAAATGTGTTAAATAAATAAATGTTTTTGTTTTCAAAATAATTTTTAAAAACATTTTTATTTATTTAAAATAAAACTTTAAAAACAAACTTGTTTAGAAAAACATTTTAAAATTCCAAAACATGTCAAGTTTATTTAAATGTTTTCTTATTTAAAACTTGTTTGGATTATGTTCGGAAATTAAAATGTTTGGAAACGTTGTTTTTATAATTGTTTGGATTTTGATGAAAATGTTTTTGGTAATAAGAAAAGATGTAAAGAATAAGAGGAGGCCTTTATAGAAAAGGAATGTTTTGGATAAAGTTGGCGAAAAGTCCAGTTTCTTGAAATTTTCGGTTAGGATATCGGTTCCATTTCCTGATATTCGAAGATTTCCCAGGAACTTCCAATATTAGTTGTGGAATAACTCTGTTGAATAAAAAAATGAAATTTAGATAAAAAATTAAACAAATCTCTTATAAAATTAATTTTCAAAAATTTAAATATTAATTATTTTTAATTAAAAGAAAAGGAGAGGTAAAAAGGAGAGTCAAATAAATGGGTAAAAGAGAATTGAATGAACGGTGCGCAATGTCCCGTCGCTGTGTTACATTGCGCGCTTTTGAATGCCAAACATAAGCTAATGGGCGGAGTTAAAAAATAAGTATTAAATGCCAAAAAATTATTTGAGAGAGTGAGAATATAAAAGAAAAAAATGGTAAAAAAAATAAAAAAAAATTATTAAAATAAAAATATTAAAAAAAATTATTGTCTCCAATATATATTTGATATTTAAAAAAATAAAAGAAAAAATAAAAGTAAACATAACATTCTTGTGACTAAAAATATTATTTTCTTTATTAAGAAACAAAAAGTATATTTTACATATTTTTTATATAAACTTTTATTTTTATTTAATTAAATACCAAAAATGTTTTTGGCAACAAAAGTTGGCAAACAAAAAACTATTTTTAAAGAAAGAGAAAAGTTAAAGGTCATTTGAGAAGGTTACGAGGATATTTTATAATAAATTAGTATAGAAATTTTAGATTTTGTAACAAATATTTGGTCGGTGATAGGCTATCCGAAATTAAAAGAAATTTTTTATGAAGCTACCAGTTAGCAATTAATTTAAAAAATCCAAAGCCGAAATAAGTTGTCAGTAAGTGAAGTAAAAATTAAGCAATTAAAGCAATCAGCAGTTACAGACCTAGTCTAAATTCTTTTATTTTAAATTTTAAAAATGAAATTTCTTTTTCAAAAAACTACAAAATACCAATTTAAACAATTAAATAAAATAACAAGAATAGAATCTTGACATTTAAAAGAACTTTATATTTAGAAAATAAAATTCCAAAAATGGAATCTAAAATTTTATTTAAAATTGTCAGGTAATTTTGAACTAAAAATTAAAAAAAAGATGTTTTATTATTAAAAATTTTGCATTAATATTTAATCAAAAAAAGGTTTATAAGTTAAGAAAACTTTAAAATAAAAGTGTTTGGAAGTTAGCAACCTCAACACACACACGCAACACCCAAACATTAAATGGTCATTCCTTGATATTTTATTAAAATTCAGTCAAAATTATCTTTAAAAAATAACTAAAATATATGGGTGACATTCACATGCAAACCCTCAAAAAATATTTATTTTATTAAATACCAAAAATAGAAATTATTAAAAAATATTTTGTTTTAATTCCCAAGAAAATTAGTAGGTAATTGAAGGCATGATGAATTTAAATATAGAAATTGAGACAAAGAAATGCAAAAAGAGAGGTTTTTTTGCAATTGCAACATTTTAAATATAATTATTTTTGTATATGTTTTTTGACGCAAAAATTAAAAAAAAAGCAAAACACAAATAAAAATAAATAATTTAAAAGCTTATTTTAGATAAAATTAATTTTTAAATAAAGCTTAAATAACGTAATTAAATGGTAAAAATAAATATATAGGTATGTAGATTTAAAAATAATTTTTAAAAAATTGTTAGAATTAAAGGTATATTATTTATATTTTAATTTTTAATTTTAGATTATTTAAAGTTATAATTAAACTAAAATTATGGAGGAGTTGTTAAGGAGACAGGAAGAAAGAAGATCTAATTTTATTTTTAAAATTAATAATTTAAAATTAATTTTATTTAATCTATTCCTACTTTATGTCTTTTACACGATAAAATTTTTAGATTGTGCCAGTCCACCTTAGCAATCCACGGCCATAACTCGACAACAGTAAAAACGAATTGTAGTGTATGTTTCCCTAAATTCGTCATTCTAACCCAAAACTAAGGGTTGCTGGTTCCTGAAGAATCACTGGTTCTGGGTATCCGGAAATGTCAAAAATCTAAACAAGGCAGAAATTTTATCTAAATGAATAAAAATGTAATTTTGACCAAAAACCCTTTCCAATCTTCCCATACCCTAATTTTTATGTACTTTCTTTATTATAATAATGTTAAAAATTTATTAAAGGCATTATGTATATCATTTTTAAACAAAAATCTTTTTAAATTTCAATTAAATATTTTTAATGTAAATATTTTCAGATACTCAAATTTCAATAAAAATATTTTAAACAATAAAAAGGCATTCTCCCAATTTTTTTTTCAAAACTTGTACTGTCTCGACAAAAGAAAAAAATATTCTTTATAAAATAATTGTATGTATTAATACCAAAATTGGATATATAAAACACGTGATAAATTTAAAATAAAATAAAAAGAATCAAATTTCTTTAAATTAAGTTAAGAATAAAAATAAATATTCAAAAATAAATTTAAAAAAAATAAAAAAATTGGGATCAATTTATCGGAAATTGTTTTGAATCATTATATAATAAATTAGGTATTTATAGAAATTATCTTTTTATGCGCAAATTCCCTAGGGCAGAAATAACTGGAAATTGAAGACAAAATGACGAGGATAATGACGAAAAAAACATAAAAACAACTAAAAAATGAAATTAAAATAATTATTTTTTTAGAAAAGTTTACAGAGAAGGAATATGGAAATGGGCTTTGCAAGGAAAGGATTTCACTTGTTTAATTAAGACCAGACGGAAATCCGAATAGCAACTTGCGACTTTGGAAATTTGCTAAAAATTTCTGAACTTTTTGAATTATTTTTTCGAGTGCAAAATTTGTTTTATAAAAAGTTTTTCGCATAAATTTCAAAGAAAAAGTATGTTAAAGAAATACTCTTAATTTAATTCTTTGTAACTTCCTCGATGGAATAAGATGTTGGGATTTAATTCACAGAGATCCTTTAGACATAAAGAGATAACGGGATCGGTAATCGGGATGGTAAGATACCTTGTTTGATATAAGGGTTGTTCCTCGACGGGGGTTGGGGGACGAGGACGGGGTAAAACCCATTTGACACTACTCAAGTTTGTGTTGATAAAATTAGTATTTATATAAAATATTTTTTATTAAAATTTGTGTAAATATTAATTAATTTTTTATAAAACATTTTCTATGTCAGCCAAAACATTTAATAATTACAATAACAATTTTTTGTTTAAAAAAATTTAATAAAAACTATACAGACTTTCTCACAAAAATATAAATTTTAAAGAAAATGGCAAAATAAATAAATATATTCCAAAATTCCCACCAAATCTATTATGACCTTTACTTTTGAATTTTAATAAAAAAATATTTGAAAAATATTGAAAAGTTTGACGTTTTTATTTAAAAAAGAGGAGGCGGGAGTGGGCATTATTAGAATTAAAAAATAAAAAGTTAAATTTTTGGAAAGAGGTGGGTGGGTGGTAGGTACTTTTTGTGGACAGTGAACTTTTTATTGAATTTCTCCAACAAGAAAAAAAAAGATTTGTTTTCACTAAAGCAGCTGAAAAATTTGATTGTCCACAAAAAGTATCCCTTTATTTACAAGCGCCAATTTTTGCTATTGTATTTTAATTTAGCCGTAAAAATAAATACATAAATAAATATTTAAACAAAACAAAGTAATTGAGAATTAAAGTTTTCAATAAAATATTTTAAATATTTTAAATTTCTTTAATTTAAATAAATAAATAAACATATTTAACTCGCGCAAATATTTTAATAAACATTCCATCGGACAAAATATTTTAATTCCCTTTCTTTTGCCAAGGATATGGAAAAAGGAAGAAAGTAAGCGGTCAGTAAAATTTGTAAAATTATTTTTAAAAATATTATATATTTACAAACAGCTGACTTAAAAAGAGAGGAAAGAAAGAGAGAGGTTGTTGAAAGTTTTTTTTTGTGAAAAAAAATTCTAAAAGTGCTTTTTGTCGGTCAAAAGTGCATAAGCGCAAAATAAGTGAAGGGATATATATATTACATAAATGGGTGGATATATAAATATGTAGTCTTGTAAGGAAAAAAAGAAAAGCAGGAAGAAGAAAATGAAAAGAAATAATAATAGATTAGCCAAAATGCCAATATTTAAAGTGATGGCTAGACTTTAAGACAAAAATAAACAAATTTATGAAAATATTTTAGAAGAAAAAACAAAAATAACGGAAGGGAAAAAAGAGAGAGAAATAAATATTTCCTTATTTAAATTCTTAACATTTTGACACTTGGCTATTCCCCTCTCTTACATAAATATTTTTTTATTTATAACCAGCTGACCGTTTTATTATTACCCAACTAAAAGTAGACAGACATGAAAGAGAAAAATAAATAAAATAAAAATTGTTTTTGCTTCCGTTGGTCACTCAAAAAGGACTGAGAGACTTTAAAAAAAATATTTTTTTTCTTTCCAATTTTCTTTGAAAGCCAAACAAACAAATTTTATATTTAAGCTAATGTTTGGAGTTAAAAATGGATGAGGAAAAGCACGTTGTTTTGAAATAAATAAATAAATATTTAAAGGATTATTTAAAATAATTATTTTAAGAAAATATGTAGAATAACCAAAAAAAATCAGAAAAATTCTTATAAAAGTTCAAATAAAGTACATTCATAAAAATAATCCAAAACTAATTTTATTTTAAATGTTAATCCAAAATAATGTTAAAATCATTATCTATACATACTTCCTTTCTTTTAATGGAAATATTTTTAAAAACAAAGTTTTGTTTTTAATTAAAAAAATTTTATATAAATTATTTTAAATACATATGTCCTTATATTGAAAGCTTTCTTTTTATTTAAATGTTTAAAATAATTGAGGATTTTCAAATAATTTTTATGTCCGAGACTTGACAGACGTAGATGAACAGAAACTTTATTGCACGTGGAAATACCCAAGAAGATGCAGGTTTTGGTCTTTAGTTGATTGTACTATATATTTTTGTTTTATAATTCTAAAGAGTCAAAAACGTCAGTTTTTTTTACAAAAATACAAATGAATATTTTCTTAAATAAAAATATTTATATTTAAAAATATTTTCTTTTAATTTCCAAATAATTTATAAAAAAGGAAAAAAAGTAAAAAAAAGATTTAAGGATAAATAAGGAACGGGAAAAGATTAAAAAATGTTTTTCATCAAGTTTTTTTACGTTTATAATTTGGAAAGGAATCTTAATCAACAACAAAAACAATCTATTTTTAAAAATAGTTCATAAATAAATTTAAAAAAATATTTTCCTATAAAAATTTCTGGCTTCTTTGATGGATAACATAAAATTTAGAGAATTAACATTAATTTTAGTATTGAAAATTTAAACAAAAAAATTTAGAAACAAAAAATAAAATAAATTTAAAAAAATAAATAAACATATATCTGCTATAAAAAGATTTCCAAGTTAAGTGACCTGTAAATAAATAAATAATAAATTTATTAGAATGCACTTTAAAAGTCTCTCCAATTTAAGAAATATGCGTGATTCAAATAGAATAATTATTTTGTTTTTTTTTATTTTCATAATTTATTTATAAATGTTTTTGAGTAAAATATATTTTTTTTGTTTTTGTTTTTAATATATATTATTTTTCTACTTGGAAAGTGAGTGCCGAAAATAACTAAAAAAATATTGGGGGTGGAAATAAATGGAAGGAATTAATTTATATATATTACGTATATATTTATTTATTTGTTTTTATTAAATAATTAATTAGGTAAATATTTAAAAATAATTACATAAAAAATAATTGAGGGGTTTTTTAATAAAATAGGAAATACTAGAAATTTTAGAGAATAATTTAAAGTAAAATTATACATAAATATATATAACTGTTAATTTAGAAATTTTAAGCTCAGACATTATTTAAAACAGAATATAATTAATTATTTAATTAAAGATTTAAAACAAATATTTTTTAAAATGTGAGAATTAATTAAAAATTAAATTTAAAAAATATTTTAAATAAAAAAGTGGTCTTTGAATAAAATTTAAGTTTGCGTGGGAATTATTTGAAAAATAAAAGAAACGATGATGATCAATTTTAAACAATTCTTTGCATATTAAAAGATAAAAGAAATAGCAAAAAGAAGAGAATAAAATTTTAAATAAAATTTTAAAATTATTGTAAAAAATAAAAGAGAAAAGCACTCAATTAAAAAAAAGAAAAGCTCCAATAAATGTGTAAGGACAAAGATTAAATAAATTAAAATTAAAACAGAAAAATTATTCTCATAAAATTTTTTACAATAAATATGCAGAAGCAAATGATTTCCGGTATTTATTGCGTAAGTTTTTAAGTTTGTGGTATTTATTTAAAATATACATACAATTAATAAAGAAAATAAATACTTTTGGAGGCTTAAAATGAGGGGTGTACTTAAAATTGGAGGGTTGGGGGGGGGGGCATGCACCTCGTCATAATATGTATGTGGCAAAACAAATTCAAAAAAATTTACCTAAAATTGAGGTTTATCTATTTATTATTATTAAATCGAGATCCGAAAATATTCAAAAAAATGTCTATAAAAATACCTATACCTATTAATAAAATTCCGAAGTAAAAATTTTATTAACCTAAATTAAAAGTAAATTTAAGAATACTATTTTATTTCTGCAAATAATTTTCTAGTTTATTAATAAATAATAATTAATTTATTTAATTAAAAAATAATTTTATTTAGAAAAAATATTTTGAATTTCAGAGATGACAAAGTAGAAAAGAAGCCGAAAAGGGGAAAAGAATATCGTTGTTTTTAAATATTTTTTAAAATAAATTTTAATCAGACAAAAAATATTTTGTATTTTTTATTTAAAATATTTTCTTTAACCTTTATTTTTTTAAAGTTTGTTGCTATAGTATCAAAAAATATTTATTTGTCATTAAAAATCTAGGATTTGTAAATAAATTTGCAAAAATTTTTAAATTATATTAAATACTTTGATCAAATTTTTGAAAAAAAATCTGATTAACAGATGAAAAAATAAAAGTATTCTATTTGTGATATTATTTAAATTCTTTTTATTAGTTTCATCCAAAAAATTAGTTAAATCCTAAAATTGCAAAGAAATATATTTACGAATATTTAAAGGTTTTTCAAATTAATGACAGTTTTAATCAAATTCACTCACATAAATAAACTTTTAAGATTTGTACCTAAATACATATATATTTATCCAACTTTAACTACTCTGATTTTTCTGACAAAAAATATAAAATTTAAAACGTAATTATTTATTTAAAAATTATATGAATTTATTTATTAATTAAAAACACAAAGAAATACATTAAATTTTAGTTATACAAAATTAAAATTAAATAAAAATATAAAATAAAAAATCTAAAATAATTGAAGATATACAAAAGCTCTTATATTGGCAATATCTGACAGTCTTTCTCTATTTAATTAATTAATTAAATTTATTTTTCTTTAAAATCTTTAATTGATTTTTCCATTTTTTGTCGATGTGCAATTCTTGTAACCCCCAAAGCTGTATATTTTGAACGATCAAAATATAATAAATCTATCCCTTTAATTTCACAAAATGAGGAACAATGTTCTGACAATTCTAAATATTCAAGCCATTCACAAACATCCAAACAAGTCCATTCTTTTATTGCTTTCTTTAAATAATTAAATTAATTAAATTAAATTAATTTTTACTTGTTTAAATTCTCCTGTATTTTGTTTTTTAAATTCAACTTTTTCTTTAAGAGAAGATTCTAAAAAAATAATTTATAAAATAGATATTTCAAAAATTTATTACTATCTTTTTCTCCTTTAGGAGTAGATTGATTAGAAGAAGAAGAAGAAGGTTGTTGTTCTTCTACTAATTGATTATTTGAATTTATAGAAGAATTTTCTGATTGGTCATCATAATCTACAGCTGGTATTCGTAAAAAAGAGCCGATACTGTTGTTGTCTCTTTCTGGACAAAACTGTAAATAAAAAAGAAAGAATTTTGGAGATTTTCAAAATTATTTTTAACAAAAAAAAATTAATTAAAAAAGCCTTTCAAAATATTTTCTCTTTACAGATTTGTTATTATTTCCTGTTAACAAAGGTGATTGTGTCGATGTTTGTTGATCAATTAATTGTTGACTCAAAACATTAACTCTATGTTTAACAGGTAAAGAATGTTGTGTATTAACTAAAGAAGAAGCTACAATTGTTGCCCCATTTCCATTATTATTTTCACAATCTCCACATTCACTAGGTTCTAAAGATGTTCTCGAAGAAGTATATCTTAGTTTTAGAAATTAAATTATAGAAGAAAATATCTTTAAAATTTTACCCGCTATCCTTTTTTGTTCCAATAAATCCTCCTGGTGGAGAATGTGAAGAAGTATTTGCTGTCATTTTACCTCCAACATGTCCACATTTGGCTGCAGCTCCGCTAACATTTTCTAAAACAGATTCACGAAGACTAAGACCTCCATTATATCGACTAATAATTTAAAAATTTAACATAAAATAAACATAAAGGGGAATGTTATTTGGTGGGGTACCTCAAAGACAAAAAAAAGTTAATACAAGAGATCAGACCGAAACGAGTCTAAAAAATTTCAATTTTCGATTATCGGGAATATTCGAGAGATCGATCTCGATTCCCGTGTAACACTCCCAGAACCGGTCTCTAGTTAATACTCAACTAAATATCCAAATACCTCTATATTTTACTAAAAACATTTTTTAAATTATTACCCAGTTAATATTCCTCCTCCTCCTCCATTATTATTATTATTATTTATCCCTCCATTTCCAACATTTTGTTGTTGTCCTTTTCCATTATTATTTTCAATATTATTACCAACAATTTTATTATTTTTTAAATTATTATCTTCATTTCCACTTCCACCACTTTCACTTGTTTCTTCAACAATTCTTACTTTTGAACGTCTTCTAGCTAAAGCAGAACGTAAATCAGAATTAAAATCTATTGGAGGGGCTATTTTCCCTCCTTCATTTCCTTCATTTAAAGAATTTTTTAAATTTTGTTGAATATTTTTATTTTCGTTTTTTGTCGGGGAAGTTTGTTTAACTGGTCTTAAACGAACAGAACGAAGTGTTTCAGCACTTATTCCACTAGCTGGAGCAGAATTTGTAGTTTCCGGTTGCTTTTTTTGTTGTAAAGGTTTAGTAGGTGCTGTTGAAGATGTACTTGGTTGTGAATGTTTTTGTAATAAATTAATTGGGGGTGGGGGTGGAGGGGCTGGTGGTGGTCCTCCTCCTAAAAATATGATCTCTTTAAAAAATAAATTCTGAATTAATTACCAGATTTATTATTTTGTTGGGGCAAAGAAGGGACAACAACAACAGTAGAGGCATAAATTGGAGCAGAAGTATTATTAGAATTTTGTGAAGGAGGAGGTAATTGTTGTTGTTCCCCTTCTTCTTCTTTTCCTCGTAAATTAATAGAATTTTTCCATAAACTTTGGGGAGGTGGGGGTGGGGGAGTTTTTGGTCTTAAAATTATTTTGTTTTTATTTTCAGAATAAATATTATTTTCATTTCCTTCTGCTGCTTGTAAATCTGGAGTTGAAATTGAACTTTTCATTAATTGATTTTGATCATTATTATTATTTGAATTACGAACACTTTGTTGTTTACGTCTTTTCATTTCAGCTACTTTAAATTTGAAAAAAAATTTTATTAATTAATTTTGAAGTTAAGGGAAATTATAATTTAACAAAAAAGGAGAGAATAATAAAAAAAAATTAATATTTTTCCTAATTAATATGCATTATTAAATTTTTTTAAAATAATTTTAATTACACCAAATCCTTATATATATTTTACCTGAAGTAAACTTTTTTGGTATTCCAACATTATTATTTTGAGATGTTTGTTGTTCAACCATTTGTTGCTGTTGTTTTTGTTGTTCAGAAGAATTACTACTTCCTTGTTGTACCATTAAATGCTCTAGTTCTGCAGCAGAAATTCGACGAACAGATTTGGTTAATTTAACAGAAGCACAACGAGTTTGTTGTTCTATTGGTACAAACGTTAATTGTTGTTGAGGAAAAGTAACAGAAGAATTTGGGAGAACATCACAAGGAAGTGTTGAATTATTTGGAGAATAATTATGTACATCTACTGCTATTTAAATAAATATTTACCTATATTTTAAAAATTTGTTTTTTACCAGCAGTAAATTGTGAAGCTGCAAATGAACGACGACCAAAAGAAAGAGTTGTTGATGGATCACGTTGTGGAGGGGGAGGAGGCGGAGGGGGTAAAGTTGCTGGATTTTCTGTTGTAGAAGAACCGTTAAGTCTTGGCACTAAATTTTAAGTATATGTAATTATTCTATGGCCTTTATTGGTTTTTAGAAATTAAACATTTATTAATTAATGTAAGAGTTAATCCCCTAGATTTTGAAGTAGGTATATCACATTCCTTTTAAAAAATTTTCAAAAATTATTTACCAGAATGATTTCTTCTCCCAACAGTTGCATAATTTATACCCGAACTACTTGCATATATTTGTTGTTGTAAATGTTGAGTATTTTGTAATTGTTGTTCTCTAGCCAAAAGATCAACATCTATAGTCACAACTTTTAACTAAAATATTTTTTTTTAATTTTTTCTCTAAATATTATTTTTAACTGTAATTGTATCTCCACATTGATGTATCAATTCAACAACTTGTTCATGACTTGCTGCCCTAACATCCACTCCATTAATTTCAAGTAAAAAATCTCCAGGTCTAAGGCCAGCACGCATTGCCATTCCTTGCATATCTACACCTTCAAAGAATTGAAGTGCCGGAATTGTTAATGTTGGGCGAAAATCTAATTGCATTGAATCTGCATCTGAAATAGCATTAATAAAAAATATTTTCTAAAAAAATCTCTTTACATCTAGCTCCACGGAGAATAAATCCAAAACCTTTAGGCCCTCTTGGAATAACTAAAATACGTGGAGTATTTGGTTCAAATCCCGGCTGTTGATGTTGAACTGTATTTGCAGGGATTCTTCTTAAAGTGCCATATTCGCTTGTTGAGCTTGTCATAGATGGGTTTTGATTATTTATTGGATTAATCTTTAAAAATAAAATATGTATATTTAAAAATTCTATCAAATAATTACTTGTTGTTGTTCTTGAAGTTGTTGATTAACATTAACAGAAGAATATCTATGTGGATGGCTAGAAGCAATTGTAGATGAAGAAGAACAATGTGAAAGTGAACGTCTTCGAGACATACTAATAATACTTCCATCTTGGGATTGACGGGTAGAAAGTCGACGTCGAGTGTTAAGTCTTGGAGGTTCAAGGAAAGGAACTGAAAAGTAAAATTTTAAAAATTTCAGATAAAGCCCAGTTTCTTTTAAAATTTTGATTTTAGAATTTTTAAAATTTATATTTTAAACCTCCTCCTCTTATATTTAATAAATTATTATTATGCTGTATTAATCCATAATAACAAATTGGTTGATAATTATTGTTAAGATAAGATGAAGAATTATTATTTGATGAAAGAAAAACAAACATTGAGGAAGTAGTAGAGGAATTGGAAGAATTTAAATGTTGTTGCCAATAAGGCAAATAAGAGGGGAGAAACGAGGGGATATATTGAGAAGAGGAGGAAAACATAATTAATGATAAATCCTTATAAAGATTTAATTTTATATGTAATTTATATGGGATAACCAAAAATAATTATATAAAGAAAATGGTGTCACTTCCATCCAGAAAATTTGTGTTTTTAGATGGAACACAAAGTAGTAACTTAATTAAAGTGGTCAGTCAACACAACTAAATCCACTAAAATATCCCAATAAATGTTAATTTTTAGACACACATTTATGTACTCTCTCTATATATTATAAACACTTTTTTAAGAAAAATAAATTTATTTTCACCCAAATTTACTTAAAAATATATTTCTTCTCTTTCTCATTCGGTGAATTAGTGGGGGCTGTTCGGCTTACTTGCTTTTGCACTAATTAATCCAATTTTCCTCAAATCATGGCTACTAACAAAAAAAATAAGAGAAAATTAGAGATTGAAGGAACGTCATTAATCCGCGCAAAGATTTCTTTAAAAAAAGTAATGGAATAAAATAAATGAACAAAAAATTTGTCGCGGCACCGGAAAATCGGCTGAAGAGAAATTATTGAAGTAGTAGTGAAGAAAATTTTATTTTTGTAAAAAGTATTGGAGAACGAGAAGAGTTTGGGGAAAAGAATAGTACAAGTAAATTAAAGTAAATAATTTAAATAAAAATTTAATTTACCTAATAAATTATTTTTTAAAATAAGAAAACGGATATTTCTCATAAAATCACAACTAATTAGATTTCTCTTTATATTTGATTGGTCATTAAATTAGAATTTGGGATTAATTATTTAGTGGAACACGGAGATGGCATAAAAAATAAATTGGGAAAATTAAGAAGAAATCAAGGATCTGGAAATAAATAGTGTCAAATTAAAAGTAAGAGATTGACATAATTAATAATTCAATTATTAAATCAGAAAGAGGATGTAAAAATTTA
Source organism: Meloidogyne incognita (assembly GCA_036172945.1). Taxonomy (NCBI): domain Eukaryota; kingdom Metazoa; phylum Nematoda; class Chromadorea; order Rhabditida; family Meloidogynidae; genus Meloidogyne; species Meloidogyne incognita. The sequence goes on from JARQAC010000010.1 coordinate 4,838,755, forward strand.
AAAATATTTTTAAAAATTTTTGAAAAATAATGCTAAAAATTTATAAAAAAACTTTGGATTGACTTTTGAACAATTCTAAAAATATAAAAAAATATTTCCTCTTACCAACACTTTGAGGGGAATGACCAAGAATAACATTAGCTACAGCCATATTTCCAACAATTTGTGCAACTTGTACAGCAGTTTGATTATTTCCATTAATTAAAGAAGGATCAGCACCTCTATATAACAATAATTGAGCACATTCTACACGTCCATTGACTGCACAAACGTGAAGAGGAGTATTCCCGTTAATGTTGCGGGCATCTATATTTGCCCCATAATAAATTAATTGTTCTGTATGTTTACAAAGTCCGTTTTTACAAGCCTTTAAAAATAAATTTTTGGAAAAAATTTTTTTGAAAATATTGCCTGATGTAATGCTGTATTTCCATGCATATCAACAATATCTAAATCAGCTGCCTCAGCTAACAACATTTCTGTCACTTCTGCATTAGATTCAGCATTAAGCATATTATAATAAAGAGGCTAAAAAATAAGAAAAGAAAAAATAACATTAGTAATTTAAAAGAAAAAATATTAATTAACAACAAAAAGACTAACAGTTAATCCAATTAAATCTTTATAATTTGGAGAAGCACCCAATTCAAGCAAAACACGAACATTTTCAGCAACAGAGAGAAATGCTGCTTTATGCATTCCTGTCTATAATTTTTCATATTAAAAATTAGTAAAATAAAAACTGTTCCTTTTTTTTTACAAAATTAGGGCTTGTAAGGATAACTCTTTAAATTTAAAATAAAGAGCCAAAGCCTGGCCTGTCTTTGAAATAATTCAAGAGTTATACTTTCAAACATAAAATAACACATTCATTTACCTGCCCCTCAGTATTTCTAAAATCTAAATGAGCACCACCACCAACCAACTGAACAATTACTTGCTGACTTCCTGGAATTCCAGAAGCCAAAGTAAGAGGAGTTTCTCCATGAGAATCGTGGAAGTTTGGATCTAATCCTTGTTGACATAAACGATCCAATTTTTGAATATTTTTATTTTGTACAGCCTCAGAGAATTTACGTAAATTACTTTTTGAATGGACAGAACGAAGTGTTTTTTCATCTAATCGTAACATTTTATAAACTCTTTTCTTGAATTTTAACTGAAATTTATATAAAATTAAGAACAAAAAATATCAACAGAAAAATACCTCAACATAGGGAGCACAATCATGAAAAGGGTAATCGCGTAAAGGTCTATCATCTAACAAAAATTTTCCAGCCCTGCCATCACAGGGAGGAAGAAAAAGTCCGTAATTAAAATACTGATTTAATTGTTGAGGTAATGATTCAAATAAACGCTGTTTTATATCCCAAACAAATTCATCTAATGGCACTGACAAACATTTCTATAAATATATTTAAAGTAATATAGATTTAATGCTTTGTGTTTGGAAGCTCATATTTAAATTAATACTTGCAATCGTGACTGTGTACAAGTACGAAAAAATAAGCCCTATTCAAATACAAGCATAACAAAAATCGAACTTTCCAAAAACTGGCCAATAAATTTTAAAAAATAATTTAAAAAATCCGAGTTTATAAACCAATCAATTGCTTACAAATTTTACGAATTTAAAGCCACAAGGATTCTTACTTTTGGCTTTTTTGGTTTTAGGGTTTGTTATAAAATTCTGGAAAATCTCCGAATATCCGGACCTGAAATCAGAACCAAAAATTCTCGATATCCTTTTTCGAACCCGGATATCCGAATCAGCCACACTTAGCTTGTTATACATAATTATGTAGTACATAGATATTTTATATTTTTGTTTTTTAGGTTAAAGAATCAAGTTTTTTATTATTTAAATTAGCAAAGAAATATAATACACAGATGGCTAAAGATTAAAGTTATAAAAAATAAAAAGTCAGTACATTAATAATCAAACAATTATTTACTCAAAGTATATTTTTGAATTAATATTTTTTGCATCTTAAATATTATTATTTTCCTAAAAAATAAATAAAAAAAGGTTAAAGCAAAATAAAGGAAGTATCTGCAAGTTCACGGTTACCTCAAAAAGCTACACAAAGCACTTTTAATATAAGCTGAGAAAATTAGATAAAATTTCGTAAAAATGTGCAAAAAACTAAAAAAAGGAGACTAAAACTTAATTAAAGTTTAAAAGAAAATATTAGCTAATATTTAAATGTTTTTCTTTTTTTTTAATTTTTAAAAGGTTAAAAATAAATTAAATTGTTGCTTATAATAAAAAAGAGGAAAATAAATAATTTGTACTATAAAAATTTCCAGAATATATGTATATTTAGTTGGTTGTTGTTGTTGATTAACTTAAATTTATGAGTAAGCCCTCCGGCGGCCAAAAGTAATGAAGAAAAAATAAAATAAATGCTAAGGTATTAATTGGAGGTATTTGGGAAGGAATGAAAAAAATGAGGAAAAAAGGAGAGGAAAAAAATAAAATAAGATACATATCATTACAACATAGCAAGTACAAAACACTTGATTGGTGGCCGAAAGAATTAATTTATAATACCACACAAAAAGTCAGAAAAAAATCAAGTAAAGAATGATACTAGGTAAGTTTAAAATAAATAAATAAATAAATATTTATATGTACGTTAAATAAATTCATAGAAAATCTAGAAGATCATTTAAATAAGGAAGGCTTAAAAGGCATAAAAGATTGGATTCAGTTAGAAAAATTCTTTTCAAAGCTATTTAGTCTCATTAAAGCAGTTAATTAAAATAAGTAAACAATTGACGCTCAAATACAGATTTAAGGGTTTGAAATCTGTCAATCCTTCTTTGGGAATATTTTGGTAATCCTGCAGAATCTGGGATCCACTTTTAAAACCCTTAAAAATCATTATTTTTCTCTGAAAATCATTTTATTTAGGTAATCGACCATGCTGAGTCCGAATCTGATATCAGATTTTGTCAAAATGACATTTTATCTATGATTTTTTATCATATGCTTGATTTTAGGTCGCTTTAGTGGGTACAGCCCAAGTAGGCGCGCGGCCAAGTAGGCGCAAAGTCATAACTTGCTTCAAGATTGTCGAATCTTACCAAATTTAGTATTAAACGATTCCTCTCGTTGAGCTAAAGAGATTTGTACCAAAATTGTTAAGGTACAGAAATTTTCCAACTAGTTATGGCTCTGCGCCTACTTGGCCGCGCGCCTACTTGGGCGTGTCCCCGCTTTAGTATATGCCCACAATTTTTCCAGCGAAGATTCCGTATAACTTAGTTCAGAATCACCCAATCAAGCTGATTTTGGTGTCATTCAACTCAGCTCGTCGAGCCCTTTCGAATGAGCTATCATTTGTATATTCGAATTTTTTGATCCCAAAAATTTTCTAAGTTCGGGGGTCTATAACTCGACCCTATGGAGTCGGATCGCGATGATTTCGGTGGCATTCGACTCAGTTCTAATAGGAGTATCAGATTAGCCCTAAATTTTTAATTTCGAAATTTTACCCCTCTATTCGACTTGGTCGAATTCAGGTCCGGGGTTCGAAATAAACAAATTCTAAGCTCAGATTCGGACTCAGCATGGTCGATTACTTAAATAAAATGATTTTCAGAAAAAAATAATGATTTTTAAGGTTAATAAAATTGGATCCCAGATTCTGCAGGATTACTTAAATGGAAAACTAACAAAAATTGGTAATCGTGAAGAATTGGGGATACACTTTTAAAAACCTTAAAATTATTATTTTTTTCTGAAAATCGTTTTATATAGGTAATCGACTATGCTGATCATGAATCTGAGCTTAGAATTTATCTAGTTCGAACCCCGGACCCGATTTCGACCAAGTCGGATTCGGGGTAAAAAATTCAAAATTAAAATTTTAGGGCTTATCTGACACGCCTATTCGAGCTGAGTCGAATGCCACCGAAATCACCGCGATCCGACTCGATAGGACCGAGTTACAGACTCCCGAAATTTGAAAATTTTTACGGTCAAAAAATTCGATTAAGCAAATAATAGCTCACTCGAAAGGACTCGACGAGCTGAGTCGAATGACACTAGATTCAACTCGATTGAATAATTCTGAACAAAGTTACGACCAACGAAATCTTCGGTGGAAAAACTGTGGGCATATACTAAAGCGCCCCCAAATCAAGTATATGATAAAAAATCATAGATAAAATGTCATATTTGACAAAATCTGTTATCAGATTCATGATCAGCATAGTCGATTACCTATATAAAATGATTTTCAGAAAACAATAATAATTTTTACGGTTTTTAAAAGTGTATCCCCAATTCTTCACGATTACCCAAAAATTATTACCATATTTTTTTTTCAAGAAAAATTAATTTTACCTGCATTTGAAGTTCGGGAACAAAAATTTGTAAATTTATAGGCCCATCATTTACACCCAAAGTAGAGGCTGTATCCGTTCCAGCAGCCATTTGCATAATTCTCTGATTTTCTATTGTACTTAGAGAATCATCGGCCGTCCCAGTTTGTAATGACAATGAGGGGGATTCGCTACCAGAGGATGAAAATGATGAATCAATGGCTAAAGAAGAAGGAATTGTTGTTGTTGCGAGAGGATGAAGAAGATTGTTATTATTAAGTCCAACACCGGAAACTGCCGCCGAATTTAGTGCTGCCGTAAATGAGTGGGAATGTGGAGGATTTTGTTGTTGTTGTTGTGAGTGCATTCAAAAATAAAAGAGAATTATAATTGAATTGAATTTAAATTAAGTATAGAGTAAATTTATTCTAAAAAATTAGTAAAAAAATTTATCTGACATCAATTCATAGATAATAAATATACAAGAATTTTTGTGTTTTTTTATTTTAAAAAGTTTTTTTCTAAATTTATTTCTAAATTATTTTAGTAAAAGTTTGGAATTTATTGAATAAAAAAAAAAGAATAATTAGAGAAAAAGCTACTTTATAGTAGAAAAAGGGTTAAAGAATTAAAAAAATATTTTTTTTATTTATGAGAAAGATCCGAATAAACTGATAAGGTGTTGGGAAAGAAAATAAAAAAGGGAAACAAAAGATAAATAAATTGAAAAAAAATTCTTTTCTAGAATTAGAAAAAAATATTAAAAGATTTTTTAATTTTATTAAGTTGTATTTTTATTAAATAAATTTAAATAAAAAAAATTAGTTCCAAATTTCTAATATTTATTTTAATTTCCAAATAAAAACGTTGTGCGCATTAAAGAGAAACGAACGGGGAAACTGAATAATAAATTAATTCCAAATATTTATTTGTGCGGGAAAAGAGAAACGAAAATGACTGAAACACTGACTTTTCAAAAAAAAGCGATAAAAATCTGTTTCTGAGGGAATATTTTTGAGGAACTGAAAAAAAAATATTAAAAAAATTATTTTAAATTATTAAATAAAAGTAATAACTATTATTTTAACAGAAAAAAGTTTTACAATTTTATTTATTTATTTCCTTATTTTAATAGATTAGATATTAAAGATTATTGTAAATTATTAAATATTTATTATGTGAAAGTAAATAAAAAAATTGAAAAGATTTTTCAAAATTATTTATATTTATTTATTTAAAAAGAAAAATTAAATTAAGTATAATTTCTGTTTGAATTTTTGATTTTAAAGATATTAAAAATAAATATAAAAATAATTAAAATATTTATTTAAAATTAAATAATTATTTTTTAGTCTCTCCCTCTCTTTCAATTAAAAAGCTCTCTATTAATGACGGTTGTTGCCTGTCCAGGTTTACAATTACCAGAATTTTTTTGCGATAAAGCAAAGGTAGTAAAATAATATATTTATTATCAACACGCGCCTATAAAATTAGAAAAAAAGCCGCTCATTTAAAGAAAAAGAGAATATATTAAGTAAATATTCGGCTAATTTTGGACGGGGAATATATTAAAAGATTAATTAATTTTTTCATTAAACAAAATATGTTTCGGGAAAAAGGATTTAAAAAAGATATGTGTGGCCAGAATTGTTGCATTTTTTGTGGGGATATGGGTATGAATGAGGGGTTTAATTATTTTTAAATTTTAAAATAAAATATAAAAAATTGTTTTGTAATTTATATTTTTAATTTATTTTCTAAAATATAAAAACGATTAAAATACTTGCAACTTAAGAAGGAGAAAGGAGAAAAGGAGGAGGAACATGTTTCTGGATGAAAAAATACAGCGAAAAGGACATGTGTAATTATAAAACGATAATTGTTATAGAGGTGGTGGTGGTGGTGGCCCTTCTTAAAAAAATATTTTTTAGAGCTTGATTACTTTCAATTGATTTGAAAGGAAAAATAATTAAAATTTATTTTATTTTTTAAAATTAAAAGAAAATAATTAATTAATTAATTATATTTAAAGATTATTTTTGTTGTAAAATTAAATAAAAAATTTTCAAAAAAATGTAGAGAAAATAAATAATTTTTTAAAAATTTATTCGTCTGTCTAAAGCTAAAAATATTTTTAAAGATTTCTTCCTTCATTATGCAAATTTAAACAAAAATCAATTTAAAAAAATTTATTTTTATTTTATTTACTTTTAATTAATTTTCTATAAAATTCTTTTTTATTTATAAAAACAACCAAAAATGGTAGAACAGTGTCAGAAACTGTTTTAAATTAATGTACGTAAATTGGCCAAAAATAAATAAAAATAAATTGCTACAAAATAAAAAGAAAATAAAAAAAAGCAGTTATTAATAAATTAAAGAAGAAAGAAGCACTTTTTTAAAAATAATAATAAACCTGTTTTTTGTTTTTATTATTAAATGGAAATTATGGAAAAAAAGAGAGGGAGGGAAAAATGAAATTTAAATTAGTTAATTTTAGCATTAAATTAACTAAATTAAAAATTAAAAGAATTAAAAATTAAGTTTTTTTTTATTTCAAAAATTGTTAGCCTGCCTATAAATTTTGAAAAATTGTGTTTTGATATTTAAAATAATTAAATAAATAAATCTTTTAATTAAAGAAAAACAAACAAACAAATAAATAAATTAAAGTTTTAAAATAATTTAAAAAAAGATTTCAGTATTTAAATTTTAAAAGAAATTTTTTTGTAATAAAAAATATTTTTAAAATTAATTATTATCCCTTTTATTTAACAAAAAATAATTTATTTTTATAAAAAATTATGTTAATTTTTTATATTAGAAAATGACAATTTTAATTAATTAATTAATTAGTTAAAGCTATAATCGATTATTGAGCGATGGCGCAACGGCGAGATTTAAATAAATAAACACAATAAATAAATAAAATTAAGAAAATGGGGCAACCAATAAATAAATACTTTTTTTATATTTAATTTATTTGTTGTTGTTGAAGAGCTACGGGAAGTTAGTGGGGGGATATAAAGAAAAGAAAATATTATAAAAGTATTGCGTGGAAGTTTTGTTAAATATATTTAATATTTATTTATTTATTAGTTTTTAAAAGAAGAAAATTTTAGAGTGGACAAAGACCGGTCAGGCGCTCACATATTTGAGGAGAGAAAAAAGACGAAAAAATTATATTTATTTTGGGGGAAAAGAAGTGATCGGGGCCTAAAGACTTTAAAGAAAAGAGAGCACCAATCGAGTGCTTTTTGCGGTAAAGAAAAAAAAATATTTTGGCAAGAGAACCCCCTCCCCCTCCCTCCTCCCCCCCCCCCTCCCTCCTTCACTCTCGCGTAAATATTTTAACTTTTCTTTTGCTTTTTATTTTTGTATTTTTTAAAGCATTTTGTGTGATTGCTTGTATTTTTGAGGGATTTTCTTTTGGTCAGTGGAGCGAGTTTACTTGCGCATTCGACAGGAAAACATTGCAGACGGTGATTTGGGGAAAAAAAGAGGAGGAAAAACTGGGAAAAGAAATAATTTAAAATTTAAAATTAAATAGTTAAAAGAAGAACGTTAGTGATTATTTAATGCAAAAATTAATTAAAATGTAATTTGGTTAAATTAAAATAAATAAGGAGACAATAATTGAAGATAAATTATTAATGAAAATTATATGATGATGAAAATTACTCAAATATTACACCCTACCTATTATTTATAATTACCCCCTCCCGGTTTACACAATACTCTCTTGACATCTAAAAAATAATCGAGTCAAGGAAATATGGGGAGATTTATTTTGAATTTAAAGGGTATTTTTGATGGCTAATTGAGATGTTTCAAATTATAAGAAGAATAATAAAAAAATACAACTTGGGGCGTATCCCCTCAAAATCTCTATTCCTTAAAATCTCTACAGGCTAAAATGCCTTATAATCTCTACACAGCTAAAATGCATTAAAATCTCTACTCGGCTAAAAATTATTAAAATAACTATTCCTTAAAATCTCTATTCCTCATAATCTCTACACGGGTGAAACGCCTTAAAATCTCTACACGGCCAAAAATAGGATAAAATGTCTATTTTTTCATTCGGAAGCCTTTTGAGTGCCAACGTTCAGTGCGGAAACGTTGTTCTGATTTCTGGCTTATCTTTTGATATTATTTTGCTTGTATTGTTTTTGCCGCTGCGGATGAACCCAGGCATGTCCAGCGGAACGACAGCAGCCGCTTCGATACGATCACCGCAAGCAAAATGAACACGACCGCAGCGAAGCAGTCGTGTATTATATCTTCGATATTTACGGCGGATACAAGCAGATATCCGCAGCCATTTTTAAATCAATTGTACAGGTCTGGGTACAATTGATTACCAGGTCTGGGTTTTCCAATGAAAAGTTCATATTTTACACTTTTGTTGAGACTCTACCATCCATTTGCACGGTGTAGAGATTTTAATTATTTTTACCCCAGTAGAGATTTTAAGGAATAGTTATTTTAAGGAATAGAGATTTTAAGCATTTTTAGATTAGTAGAGATTTTAAGGAATAGCGATTTTAAGGAATAGAGATTTTGTATGGGAGCCACTTGGGGATGATAAAGTGCTGATCATGAAGATAAAAGCAAACAATATTGACTGTCATATTTTAAGTAAATATTGTTCTATTGGAGAGTTTTTCATATTTCTTTTGAGTAATTACAGATAATCTACAGGCTTTTTAGTTAAAAACTCTTTTTAGTATTTTAATTTAAGTAAAGGCTTTTCTGACTGGCCATCATCAATATAAAGTAATTCTTCTGTCCATTCCTCCTCCAACTAAAAAGCAAACCATCCCCGCGCAAGTCTTTGCTCTGTTATAGTTGCTGTAAAGGGGCCCTTTCTCAGGGGAAAATAGGAGACCGACCTTCTAACTCATCGATCGGTTTTGTAGGGAAATGCAAATAATTGTACATAAAACTACTAAAAGAATGAAAAAAAGGTAATATTTTGAAGGTGGAAAGGTTGGGGTGATTTATTTAAAATTTAAAAAATTAAATTAATTATTAAAGTTTTGGTAAAAAACCAAAATAAAACAGAAAATTATCAGAGAGATTAATTAAATTTTAGAGAATAAAAAATATTAGTAATGTAATATAGTAGTAAAAATGACCTTGACAATATTCAAGGTATATTTAAAAGGATAAAGAGAGAGATTAGAAACAAATCTAAGATAATAACTAAATAATTTTAAATAATATTTAATTAAATCGGTAATTTCTTTTAAAAATAAAATTTAAATTAAGAGTTGAGTGATTAAAATTAAATTAGTGAGGGGCAAAACAAGGTTTTTTTCAAACAATAATTATTCCTCTAAACCGTGTTTTGGTCATTCCTTGTTTTGTCCGTTCCGTGTTTTCGCCCGACACGTATTAAACTGTTGATAATTAAGGAATGTTTGATAAAAGAAATTCTAAATTTAGATTTGAAAAATAAAAGTTGTTAAGACAATAAATTAAAAAAAAATTATTTTAGATTTTTATTTTCGGTTTTTTTCCTGGATATCTTTATTAAAATATGATCATTCAAAATTAATTTCTAAAAACGATTCACCACACAAACAATTAATTAAAAATAAAATTAATTTTTATAAAAAAATTTTTAAGAAAATATTTTTAGAAAATAAAATATTTAAAAATTAATAAAATTTAAATTTTAAAGGTTAAAAAAAGGAAAGAAAAATAAATCTAATATGCAAAGAATTATTTGACATTTTTTGTTTGTTGGTGGTTATAAAAATGGCAATGATTTTTGAGAAAAAAATAATTTTTAGGTTTTAAAAGGCTTTTTTTTTCGTTGAAGAAAAATATTAAAAAATGATGACTGTATATATTTTTTGGGAGAAAGAAAATATTTTTTGGGGAAAAGCTTAAAAATTTAGAGAAGGAAAAGGTGATTAAGTTTAAAAATATTTTTAAAAAGAGGTTGTGAAGGGAGGGACTTTTTTTAAATATTTTTTGTCTTTTTCCTAGAAGAAATAGTCAAATGTCACAAAAATTTAGTGAATGAATCAAAAGAATTATTTTTTTGTGAATTTTTTTCTGAAAAAAATTATTAAAATTTAATGATGAATTATTAAAGAGTTAAAGAGCTTTATTTTTGTTTGTTTAAATGTGGGGGCGATATTTTGATTGAGATATTTTTTAAAAAATAAATGGAAGGATTTTGTTTTTAAAAATTATTTTAAATTTTGTTTGGATTAAAAGAAAATAAAATTTAATAAAAGATTCGACAAACAAATTTTCTCAATTTTAGTACATAATAAAAAATGTTTTGATGAAAATTTGCACTCAATTTATACCTTTTTTAAATTGAGTTATCTAAAATTTGTTTAAATTATATATTTTGCTAGCAAAATAGCCAATGGCTACAACAATAAAATTTATTTTAAAAGAAAAGTAAAAATATAACAGAAAATAAAAATGTAAAAATTATTAAAATTACAATAAAATTTCTTTATTTAAAAAAATAATTTAAACAAAAATATTTATACATATAAAGTCCTAACTATTTATTTTTAGTTTAAAAGAATGTTGCTTGCTGTTCCTTGGCAACTACCTAAACAAATTTTTTGTCCATTTATGTTTAGCTATTAGAAAATTTTTATTTTTATTGTCAAAATATTTTTAAAGTAAAATTAATGGAAAGTTTTGTGAGAGGGAGAGATAATTGATTTGGAGGAGAATATTTTTAAAAATTAAATTAATAAATTTATTTTTGAAAATTGATTTGGAGGGATTGTTTCCATTTATTGGCAAACAAAAAACCCCAAAAAAGGTAGGTGGGTGGGTACATATATAAAAAGCCTTTATTTGGTTTATATATTTTTAAATCTCAAATTACATATATACACTTTTTCCTTTTCTAAAAAAATTCAAGTTTTTTATACCCAACAAACAATCGCAACAGGAAATGGCACAAACCTCAACGGTGGTGGGATAACAAAAAATAAATAAATAATAATTAATTAGATTTATTTGTTTAAATTAATTGATAAAACTTTTTTCCAAAATTTAGTTTCGGATTAAAATTATTGTGAAAAGAAAATATTTTTAATAATTGAAAAATGAAATATTATCATTCTAATCGTATTTAATTTTAAAAAATTAAAAAAATATTTTTTAATTTATTTTTAAAGAAAACTGACCGAATTTAAATTTCTCTCAATCGATGGGAGGAGAAAGAATAAGCGGATATAATAAAGAGAATAAAGAAAGCTAACTCTTACTAAAAAATAAAGAAATATAAGTGGAATCAGGAATTTTATTTGGCGTTGCAAATATTATAATTTGGATTCTTTTTGAATATTTTTTCAATATTTTTGTTGATTTTTAATCTGAATGAAAGAAAAAACAAAATTAAAATTTGATTTCCTTCTCGAAACTTGTAAAAATTTATTTTTTTTTAATTTATTGGGTTAATTAATGGAATTTTAAGGAATAATTAAATTTAGATTTAATTATAAATATTTACTAATTATTTACTAATTAATGAAATAGTGTTGTCAGTTTGGTAATTAACTGAAGAACCGATTAAAAGAAACGAAAACTCTTCAAGAATTATTGAATTATTGTTGAATAAGACGTCGCTCTTGAAAATATGATATCAATAGTCAAATCTCACTAAAACACATCCCTCATTTTTCAATCTGATCAACACCATTCTGCATATGTATAACTAATAAAATATTCATAATGCTTAACAACAAAAACATATTTTTTAAGAAATATTAACGAGAAAAAAATATTCCTTTAAATTAAAAAATTATTAAAATTTTTATTTAAAAAAGATAAATGAAAAAATGTGTGAAAAGAATACAGCAACACATCCTGAAAAGCTTATTACTATGTACTAAAATCTCTCCCGATAGGTGATGGATGCCAATTAGTGGAATTGACTTTAAATAAGAAGCTAAAAAATAAAATAAAGAAAAGAAGATTTGTGCTTATTAAAAATAAAAAAAATATTTATTTATTTATTACTATATTATTTTGATTTTTTTAGTAAAAATTACTGTAATTTATTTATAGGTATAAAATAAAATATATGCAATATCTATTAAATTAAAAAATAGGGAAGAGATTAATTAGTGTACTAAATATTATAATATTTTCTATTTATCAAGTAAAGATTTTGCTATGTCCGAGGGTCTGTCCGAGATATGCCAAAGTCGACGAGCTCGAGAATGTTTGTATTTCTATTTTATCTAAAGTCGAAATACTTTGTAGATAAAGGCGGGAGTGACTGAACCAGACGAAGGTGATAGGGGCCTAGCAGGGCTAGTGCTGACACTGACTTCTATGCTATCATAAGCCGGCTTCTTTACGCAGCAACTTTAACTAATAAATAAAAAGGACTTTTACGCTTTTTAGATTTAATATACGATTTTTTCAATCCCAATTGCATAAGGTGTTTTGACTTATTAAATTAACATAAATAATTACACATAATTTTTAAAAATCATTGTGAATATTATTTTTTATTTAAAATGTGTAGGTGTAAATAAATTAATAAAAAATTATTTTTTTTTGTTAATTTATTTATTTGAAATTAAAAATAGATTTAAAGGAAATTTGAACTTAAAAATTAAATTAAGCTAGGAAAGTTTTAAATATTTGATACGTACCTTAAAGTTAATTTTAAGAATTTATTATTTTTAAATTTTAAATTAAAATTAAAAAATAATTTTTTTATTAAATTTAGTATTTACAATTTATCTACACTTATTTACATCAAATAATTAATTTCACATAATTATCAAATAAATATGAAATTATTTTCTAAAAAATATTTAATAAAACCTTCATTTTATACCTTCAAAGTTACCCTGCTGTGAAAATAAGTTAATCAATTGAAGGTGGTTAAAATATTTTTTTAAAATATTTTTCTGACTTTGTGAATTTTTATAAAATATTTTTATTCAATAAAAAATTTTATTAAATTGTCTCAAAAAATATTTATTTATTTTCTTTTTTTTCTCATTATTATCTTTTAATTAATTATACATTTAAAAAATATTTATTTAATTTTTTCATTCAAGCTTTGTATGTCAATTAACTCCTTGGCAACGCTTTTATATTTATATATATCTACTACATACATACACACATATATCCCCTCTCCCAAGTCATTTACTACTTCCATATCCCCTAACTTTATTTTCCTTTATTTTAAAAATTTTTTTGTTAAATTTCTAAATAATTTTTTTTCATTAAAATATTTAAATAATTAATTTCTGATTATTTAAATAAATAACAAATAAACATTAATTTTGTTTTAAATTCAAAGAATCTTTCAAATAAAAGACTAAAAAATTTTTTTAGAATTTTTAAAGAAAAAATATCAAAAGACTATTAAATATTTATTTAGAATTTAATTCTTTTGAAAAATAATCTTTAAAAATATTCTTTTAATTTTTCATTTGTTTAAAGAAAAATTTAAAATGTTTTACAAATAAAAGTGATTGGATGGTTATTCCAAAATTCATACAAACTCCAAGAGAAATAAATATATATTTCAACTCCCCAATCTCTTCCAACAATTCTTTTTTTAAATTTAATAATCGTTAATCCTTCCTTTTTCTTATTTTATTTTAAAATTACATTTTTTTAAGTTTTACTTTAAATATATATTTTAATTCAATTTATCTAAAATATAATTCCGAGAAAATAAAAAAAAATTGGAAATAAATTTTTTGAATAAATTTAGAAAAAAAATTATTTTTGTATTTTATTTTAAATACAATTGCTTTTATTTAAAAAAGTTTGTTTAATTTAAATAAAAAATTTTTTAAATAAATTTATGGAAAGATCATTAAATTATTTTAATTTCTTCCTTTTCAAATTTTTCTTCCTTCTAAAACTTTTCCTTCCAACTTCCATTAACTTTTTCTTTAATTTATTTTTGCTCAATTAATTTTTAAATATTTAAAATCTCCTCCTCATTTTTATTTTTCTGCACATTTAATCTCAATTTTTGTTTTACGTCATTTATTTTAAGTACACTTTAAGGCAAATATTTAGTACTTTTTTTTTTTAAATTAAGTAAAATATTGCTCAATCATTTTATTTATTTATTTTAAGAAAAACAAAAACAGCTTTTAATACTTTTTGACTTTATTTATTTTTCAAAGGAATTAGTATTCCAAAAATATATGTTTAAAGATTAATCATCATTTTGTTTTGATAAAAATAAAATTTCTTTCTATTTTCTCTAAAAGAATAAAAAAATTGAATTTTAATTGAGGAAATAATTAATTAATAGAAAAATATATTTTTTCTAAAAATTTATTATCCCTTCCTAAATTAAATGGTTAATCGGTGATCCTTTTTAAAGATTGTTCGAGATGATTAATAATTACAAAAATTATTTATCTACATATTAACCAAACATTCTAAATATAAATTTAAAATTATTTAAAGAATCACCGTTATCATATTATAATTTTTGTCAATTTCCTGATTTTAATTCTATTCGCTAAATTCCGCGATTTAAATTAAATTATAAATGTGTAGTTTTAATGTCTATTCGTTTGACGTAATCAATCCTCGAACATTCAAATCTGGCGGAACTATACTATGTTTATATATAAATATTAGTTAATATTTTAATTATTGTTTATAATATTTTTTGAAATTTATTTTGATATTAAACTTAAAGATACAATATTATCTGTCTTTAGTTAGGTAACCATTAATTACCCTACTTATTGTCTGACATTTATAAAAACTATAGATCACGCTGTTATTTCCTAAAATTTAAATAAATTTTTACTTTAAACTACATACATATTTCAAGTGATTACTGACTTTAATCTCTTTTTTTAAATTATTTTTTTTATAAATAAATTAAATTTAAAAAATTATTTTTCTTTTTTTTTCAAGTATTTCCCCAAATTAAATATTTGTTTTGCTTGTTTTATGCATCATATATTATAAACAATCCAAATCCAATTTTGTATAAGTGGCTTGCTTACTCTCTTTTTTCCCCTCTTTCCCTTTTTAAATTTCTTCATTTTAGCTTCCACTTAAATATTTTATTAAATTTTTGGTTAAATATATGTATTGTTTCTTTTATTTTTTAATTTAATTTTTAAAAAATAAATAAATTGGATTTTTTGTAATTTTAATTTATTTTTTTTTTCTTAAATAAAAATATAGAAGCCAGAAACAGTAAAAAACACTGGAAGCCATTAATCTGTAACAATTAATTAATTGTCTATATCAAAACAATTAAACACTTATTTTTGCTAATACTTTTATTCACTCAATATTAAATTGTTATATTTAAAAAGCAATTTATTTATTTAAAACAAATATAATTTATTTAATAACTGATAAATTAATTGATAATTAATTATTTATTTTATCTTTTTATCAAAAAATGTCCTAAACTCCTAAAATTTCCTTTCAATTAAAATTCCACTAAAATTCTTGATTTAATCTTTTTTTATAAATTTACTCGTAAATTCTTTTAATTCAAAAAACTACAAAAATTTTATGTAGCCGAACACAAACTAGTATATGTAATTTAATTTAAATTTATCCAAAGATCTCACAATTTAAAAATAAAATAAATAAACAGGCTTGTACAGTTACGGTGGATACAAGCAGATATCCGCAGGCATCTTGATATTATCTGTATCCATATCCGTGTATTCATGTGTAAATAAATTTATTTTTTTATTTAAATTAATGATATCATTTTATTTATTTATATACTATTAATAGAACTACAACAAGCATTGCCTCTTTTTAATTTAGAATATATCTACATACATGTTTTTGTATATTATCCCCCACAAAATTATTAATATTGTAATGTTAATGGGTTGGAGGTTGTTGGGAAGGGAAGGGAGAGTGGTTCGACGGCAGCTCCGGTTGTCCTAGTCCACGGAAGAACTAGGGCCGGAGCCCCGGATGGTTTACCCCTAAGTTAAATTAATAAAATTAAAAGTAAATTTAAAATAAAATTTATTTAATTAAAATATGAAAACAAATATATGTGTGTGGGAGAAGGGAATTAAGTGATTGGAATTAAAGTAAACTCAATTGGGGGAGATAATGTGTGTGGAAATAAAATGTTCGGCTGGCAGGAAAAAGGCCACGCCTTATACCGTTACAATATAATACACCTGCTTCTCAAATATTATTTAAAAAAAGAAACAAATAAATAAATATACAAATCTTTATTTACTTTTAAATGTTTATTTTACTTCTAAAATAAATAACTTTAAATAACTTTTTTTAATTTTCTGATATTTATTTTTAAATTTAAATGTACTTAACAATTTAAAAATAAAATTATTTAAAAGGATAATCAAAGTACTTTAAATAAATTTAGATATTAATAAAATAACGGGAATTTGTTTCTCCCAAAAAAAAATTTTTTAGTTTCTTAATTTTTTTTTATTTTTATTTTTTAAATTTTATTTACGTTATTTTTTAGTATTTGAATAAAAAAATTTTCAAACAGAAATTTTATTTTAAAAAATATAAATTAACCACTAATTTCTATTTATCTACTACATAATTATTTATTAAACTAAATTTAATGTAATTAAATGTCTGGACTTTTACAAACCGGCTCAACATTGTGCAGTTCTCAACGATCAACAAACTCTGCACATCCACAATTAAAACCTATTTTAATCATATTCCGTATAGTCAAATTCAATCATACCATTATTATTAAAATATGTTTTTATTCCGTATCTTTCAAATGTTTGTAGATGATCAATACCTATTATTAATGGTAAATTTATATTATCATACAAGAAAAAGTTTAATTCTATAATTTCAAAGCCTTTAGGTATTAAAATTAGTTTGGCTTTCTTTGTAAATTTAATATTTGATTCTGAAACCGATTCTCCAGGTTTCTGATCTCGGAGCAATAGTTGTGCTCTCGCTAAACAATTACCCTGGTGATCTTGACTAAGTTTGTTTCCCATAGATTTTTTAATGTTATTCCAAGAACTTTTTTTCATTATCTGTTAGTAAATCATACATAGCTAAAGCTTCAGATTCTAAATAATTTGGTAAAGTTTTTGATAAAATATTCTCATCCCATCCTAGGGCATCACCAATTCTACAGTATTCTTTTAAATATTGCTCCCAATCTCGGGGATCATCTCTTCCGATAAATTTAGGTGGTACTAAATGCGGTACTTGAGCTTTTGGTTTATCTAATTGCTCTTTAATCTCTTTAATAGCGTCCATAAGTTCCTTTAAATCCATATTATTATTATTTTCAATTTTTATTAATTTATTATAAAATGGGCTCTTACTTAACTTTGGGCTCGGATTACAAATTAAGGTTTTATTATTATCTTGTGGTGTTGAAAATTCGCTGTTACTTTCACTGATTAATGTATTATCTAAATTTATATCTAACTCGATTTCAATATCTGATTTATCACTTGATTCTGAAGATTTAGAATTAATTAATTGAGCTTTTCTTTTCTGGCTTCTAGTCTGTATAATTGAATGATATTTATTTTTATTATATGACGAAATTTTTATTTTAATTTATAATAATTATTTTAAATGTATATTTGACCAAATAGGCTGATGAATCAAATCTCCACAATTTATTTTATTTAAACAATTATTTATTATGAACAAGGTTGCCAGGTCGTCCTTTTGGAACTTTATGCTATTTTGCAACCTTGGCAGTGGCTTGTATTAATTCTCGTGTATATTATTTATAGATATTATTTAAATTTCTCTTTTATTTGCTGTCACCTCTTCAACAATCAATTATATTAACTATATCGAAACTATCAACAACTATTAATTATATTTATCAATTATATTAATTATATATTTGTATTTATTTATTTTTATTTACTATCAATTATATCAACAATTATATCAAATATCAATACTATCAACAATTTCCTTCTATATATCAAAACTAGGTTGCTAGGACGTCTAAGACCTTCGCCGTATATACGGATCCTGTTAGCAGTGGCTAGATTTCTTTAATTATACTCAAAATTTATTATATATACTTTAATTTATAATTATATTCTTCCCGAAATATTATTTATTTGAACTTTATTTATTATTAAACTAGGTTGCCAGGCGTTCAAAGAACCTTAGGCGGATAATACGCAACCTCGGCAGTGGCTAGCTAATAAATCTATTTTAATTTATCTCTTTTTAAATAATTTTTTAAATACTTCTTCAAAATTTCAATTGTAGATCAAATTTATTATTTATTATTATTTATAAGTTACTTAATCAGTAATATATACGTATCTTTTCAATTTCAAATAAAATAACTTCTGAATAAATCACTTTAATAAATAATTAATTTAATTATATGTAGAAGAATATATTTTGTTGATAATTTATGTTAGGATTAAATGATTAAATTTATATTTAAATATTTCAATAAAATTATTTAATAAATAATATTTTAGTATTATATGAATATTTATTTTAATTTAAAAGACTTTATAAAATTTAAAAGACTTTAATATTATTTAAAATGAAAAATAATTTTTATTTTTTTTTTTTTGCTGATTAAGAAATGTATTTTTTTTAAAGTGAATGAATGTTCATTTCTATCTTCTACCTTTATTTATATTTTGTATGGGAAGGAAAAAAGGGGAGTGGCAAAAGGAAAATTTAAAAGAAAATAGAGGGAGAAGTGTAAAGTGAGAGAAGGCAAAAGATTAAAAGAATTTATGTGCAAAAATGAGATAGAAAAAAGGTTGGGACAAATAGCGCTATTTGAAAAATAAAAATTGTTTAAAAAAGGGTGCAAAAATGTAAAAATTTTTTTTTAAATAAAAGATGTGCAAAAAAATTTAAATAAAGAATAGCTTCTCTTTGGAAAGAGAATGTTGGGGAAATGTAAAAAAATTTAAATTTA
Source organism: Meloidogyne incognita (assembly GCA_036172945.1). Lineage (NCBI taxonomy): Eukaryota > Metazoa > Nematoda > Chromadorea > Rhabditida > Meloidogynidae > Meloidogyne > Meloidogyne incognita. The sequence goes on from JARQAC010000010.1 coordinate 4,857,995, forward strand.
TTTTGTATTAAAAAAAGAAAGGGGAAGAATTGTAAGGAAAATTTTAAATAGAAAAATTTTAAATAGAAGGTGCCGACCGTCTCTTTTTTTTAAAATAAAAGATGTGATTTTTTTTTTAAAAGATTTTTTTTTCTCAGCTAATTTGCTGTTCTTTGCTCTTCTCTTTTTAAATTTATTTAAATAATGGTGTTTACATTTATATGTGCAAAAAAATTTCTCTCTTTTATATTGGTGTTTGCTCTTTATTTTTTGAATATATAAAAGGGGGGATGGGGGGGGGGATGAGCAAAACACAGGATTTTCCCATTTATTTTGGATTTTTGAAGAGTGGGGTTCCGAAAAATTTTAAAGGGGTTAGGGGTATATTGTATATAAATAATATATTTTTAAAATTAATATTGCATGCATTTATAATAATTTTATTTGAATTATATATTTTAATTGTATTGTATTAATTTTGAAATAATTACTTAATAATAATATAATAATGTAGGTAGGGGCTTTTTTTCTGAAAGAATATTATCGATAATATTTTATTGAATTTTTGAAGACGGAGATATTAATTGGAATTTATTTTAAAGGATTTTTGAGGGGGGACGCCGAAAAATTGGGAAATATAATAATAGTATATATTTATATATGGTATAATAGTAAAGGAATAATTTATATTTAATAATAATGTATAAATAATATTTATTAATTTATTAAACGCGCGCGTTGAAGAGAGATTTTTTTTTAAAAGTTTCGGCACAGTAAATGTTTAAATTATTTTTTAAAATTTAATTTTATGTAAATTTCCATTTTTAACCATCATCCCGGGTCGTGGCACCATGTAATGTTAATGGGTTGGAGGTTGTTGGGAAGGGAAGGGAGAGTGGTTCGACGGCAGCTCCGGTTGTCCTAGTCCACGGAAGAACTAGGGCCGGAGCCCCGGATGGTTTACCCCTAAGTTAAATTAATAAAATTAAAAGTAAATTTAAAATAAAATTTATTTAATTAAAATATGAAAACAAATATATGTGTGTGGGAGAAGGGAATTAAGTGATTGGAATTAAAGTAAACTCAATTGGGGGAGATAATGTGTGTGGAAATAAAATGTTCGGCTGGCAGGAAAAAGGCCACGCCTTATACCGTTACAATATAATACACCTGCTTCTCAAATATTATTTAAAAAAAGAAACAAATAAATAAATATACAAATCTTTATTTACTTTTAAATGTTTATTTTACTTCTAAAATAAATAACTTTAAATAACTTTTTTTAATTTTCTGATATTTATTTTTAAATTTAAATGTACTTAACAATTTAAAAATAAAATTATTTAAAAGGATAATCAAAGTACTTTAAATAAATTTAGATATTAATAAAATAACGGGAATTTGTTTCTCCCAAAAAAAAATTTTTTAGTTTCTTAATTTTTTTTTATTTTTATTTTTTAAATTTTATTTACGTTATTTTTTAGTATTTGAATAAAAAAATTTTCAAACAGAAATTTTATTTTAAAAAATATAAATTAACCACTAATTTCTATTTATCTACTACATAATTATTTATTAAACTAAATTTAATGTAATTAAATGTCTGGACTTTTACAAACCGGCTCAACATTGTGCAGTTCTCAACGATCAACAAACTCTGCACATCCACAATTAAAACCTATTTTAATGGCCAGAAATTCTTCTCTTGGGGAAAATGTACCTCCTTCTAATGGCTCTTCTGAGGTTTTTAAATAAATTAATTTTTGAGAAATTTTTGATAAAATTTATTTAATTATGAGTTTAAAAAAGTATTGTTGAATTTATTTAAAATATTTTTCTAATTTAAAGAATCGATCACAACAACAACAACAAAACCATCTTGCCCCTCCACCAGTTGCTCCAGACAGTCCTCGACCACAAAAAAGTGATCGTAAGTTTTATTTACTGATATTTAATTATTTATTTGTAATTTTTAAAAAAGAATCTCCATTGGCCTCTGTTGGTTTAACTGTCCCTCTGCCAAGTACTGGTGGCAATACAACCAAAAAATGATTTTAAAAATAAATTTTGATATTTAAAAATTTTTAATTATAAATATACATATATTAATTTAGTTATTTTAAATAAAACAATTTATCACATATTTTTTATTGTTAAATAAAAATTATTTTTATATCAATATTATTTAAATATATGATAATTACACAAAAAAGTGATCGTAAAAAAAAAGCCAATTAATTTTTCTAAGTTAATACATGTAAACTAGGTATTTTCTATTTTAATGAAAATATTTATAATCAGTTAATCTTAAAAAATAAGTTTAATTTTCAAAATAAGTATTTTTTAAATTTAATTTGCAATTGTGGTTACTTTTTGTGTTCCCTATAAGTTCTGATTTTTATAATTCCAAATAGCGTTTTTTAATTTGAAGTATAATCTAATGTTTAAGTTAAATAAGACTTTTGTAAATTCAAAATAAATTAAAAATTTGCGAATAAATTTTTTTAAATTAATTTTAACAATTAAAAAAAACTTTCTATGCATTAGACTACTTCAATTAAACTCGTTATTTTTTCTTTCAAAAAACGTTTTTAAAAAACTAATTGACCTTTTGATTGAATTATTTGAATAATTCTTAGAATATTTTTAGAGATTTTTTTTGTTATTTGGCGCCCAATTGTTGAATTTCTTTAAAAGGAGAGGAAAATACTAAATATTTATTTATTTATTCCAATTTAATTAAAGAAAAATAAATTTGTTTTTTTACAAAAATTAATTAGAAAATTAAATTTCTGTTTAGGCTGACACAAAACTTATTTTATTGAATTGACCCAAATTTTAAATTTTTAAATAAAAATAAATTACATACAATTTATGTAAATTAAAATAAAAAATACTATTTTTAACAAAAATTCTTTTTTTATTTTAAATTTTAGATTTTATTTTATAAAAATTTCAATTAATTTTATTTTTTTACATTTTTTATCCACAGGTGTTTTTTTAAATTTATTTTTTAATTTAAAGACACAATTTAATTACAAAATGATCAGAAAATAAAAAAATTAAATTCTTTAAAGATGTTTTTTAGTAATAAAATAAAATAAAAGTTATTTACTAAAATAAAAAAAAACCTTTCTTTTTTAAATAATAACAGGTGGCTGCAATCTGAAACATTAGTATTCTTACTTAAATAAATAAAAAACTTAAATATTTATTTATTTTATTTATTTTTTAGTTTATGTCTGGGCAAAAATTACTAAATTATATATTTAAATATATATATTTTTTAAATTATTTTTATTTTAATTTTCTTTCATTCAAATCTAAATAATTTAGTATTTATTAATTTATTTTTAAAAGGATTATTCTGTCACAAAATTTTTATTTTCTTCCCCAATCTTCTGTTTTTGACATTCTTTAGCAAAAAAAAAGAATTAGTAGCTAATATACTATATTTTTTGACAATAGCAGCCAATTTTTAGGAAAAAATTTCAAAAAATATTTGTGTAGTTGATTCTCTTAATTCTTTAAATTTTTGTTTTATTCATAAAATTCCTTTTAAATTGTTTTCCTTTTTTTTGACAAAAAAATAAAAAAGGATTTTCTTGGTTAAGACTGAATACTTTAATTCTTTAAGTTATTTTTTGGTTTTAAAATTGTTTATTAAATTATTGAAAATTTTGTCTTCTTTTCCTTTAGAAATCTTAAATTTATCTAAAATTAAAAGAGAATAAACTAAAAATATTTAAAAATAATTTTCTAGGAAATTATAATATTTTTAATTAAAACTGATAAAATTTTAAATAAATTAATTGTACAAAATAATGTATATGTACATATTATGTTATTAGTTTTTTTTTATTTTAAGGAAAATAATTATTTAAATTTATTTATTTTATAATTTACATACAAAACAATTTTTTAAATATTATTTAAATTTAAATACCAAAAAATCAGTCTATAGATTAGATTGAGATTTTTTTCTCTAAATTTAGACCAAAAATACATTAAATAAAGCAAATCAATTAGAAAAAAGAACACAAAAATAATTTAATTTTGTAAATATTTATTTAAAATTCCCAAAATTTCCTTCCTACCAAAAACCTAAAAAGCATAAAAAGGCAGCAATTTTGGGTGAAAATAAAATAAAGCAAATTAACAGTAAAAATAAATGTGGGAAAAGCGACAGGAAAAAGGAAAAGAAAAAATTTTTGTTGGTTAGTTAGTTAGTGGTTGCGAGAATTTTTAAATAAAAATTTTTGTGTCAATTAAAGGAAAGAAAAAAGATTTTTTAAGAAAAATTCTATTTAAATTTATTTAAAGTTAATTAGGTATATTTTTAAAAATTAAATTTTTCATTTTTTCCTTTCTTTGAAAAATTAAATAAATGTTTTTTATCTACATATTTTCCTCTAAATATTTTTATATATTTCAATCATTCCTTCTCCCTCCCTCCACCTCTCCAAATAACTTTCAAGGTTGAGAATGAAAAACAAATAAATTTATTGCGAGAAAAAGCTTTTATTTTAATAAAATAAAAATAACTAATTAATTTTTTATTCTTTCCCCCCCTTTTTTAAAAAAGGAACACAAAGAAACAAACAAATATTTTTAACATTAATATTTTCTTCTTGTTCATTCCATTTTTTATTCATTTAATATTTTTGTGCCACTTCACACTTCCATTTTAAAAAATTTCAAACAAATTTCCCTTTTTTATTAAGAAAGCTTAAAAAATCTTTAATTTTATTTTTCTTCTTTTAATGATTTTTTGGCCAAAAATATGAAGAATTTGTTTCTTTTTTATTTGATAAAAAGCACATTCTTTATTTTTTGTTTGTTTTCACTTTAACTTTTCCTTTTTATCAAATAACAAACAAATTTGTTAATATACAAAAGTAGTGCTTTTTTAAAAAATAAATAAATTTATTTATTTATTTATTTATTTATTATCAAAGAATTATTATCAAATTAACAACAATTTTTATTTTCAAATTACCAATAAAAACAATTCCTCTATTCCCCCTTATAGAGGAATTGAAACAATTTTAACTTTTATTTTCTCAATTTGGAGACATCCAATTTTGTTTTCCTCCCACTCATCCAAACAAGAAAATCTAATTTTATTTTATTTTATTTATTTCTGGCAAATTTAGTTAATTTTGTGGGTTTTACAAACAAAAATAAAATTAAAAAATTTAATTTAAAAATAAGAAATGTTTTAGACTAAAGAATTTTTATATTTTTTAAATTTTTTAATTGAGACTTTTTTCATTCCTTTTTGTCAAATAAATAAAAGTATTATGAGAAATTTCAAAAAAAATTTTTTTAATATTTTTTTACATATATTTAAACTTCTTGCTTAACAAATAAATGTGTTATGTTAAACTTATTATTTATTTTAAAGAATTTTGGAAAAAAAAATTTTTTGAATAATTATTTTATTTAAATAAAATCTTTATTTTTTTTCTTCTATTAATTTTATTTAAATAAATTTCTTTAAAAAATTCTTCTTATTTTTTTGCAATAAATAATCTTCGTTTTTATAAAAATAAATTTTTCTTTTTTGATCGTAAAGTCCAAATGAAGAATTGCCTTAGCGATGAATTTCTTTGTTTGTTTTTGTGCGTGCCTTTATATTTTTTTATTTATTTTAATGTTGAGTCAGCCGGTGGTGGTTGGTAGATTTGCTTTTTCTTTTTATTTTCAATTCCTTTTTTCTTTCCCTTTTTTTCCATTTTCATTGGCCTTGCTTTTCGTCTGCTGCTCGATCCCCAAAGGATGTTTTTGCTCTAGAAGGTTTTCACATCTTTTATATGCTTTATACTTAAACAAATATATAGAGGAAATATATATACACCAAGTCAATCCTTATATTGACTTGGTTTTTAGCTCATTTATGTAGCTATATTATTATTACAATTTTTTACATTTTACTACATATTTTTAATATTTTTTTTATATTTAAAAATGTTTAAATAAAAATAATGGGGATATAAAGATGTGAAGAAGTTTTAATTATAAAAAGGAAGGGAGAAGGAAGAATATCCTCCAGAATCCAAAACTTTTTAAATTTTATATTCTCCAAAACGTTATATCATCTCAACAATATTATTTTATTTAAGAAATATTTTTAATTAAATCCAAATTAATATAATTTTTAAAAATTAATTTAAATAACACAAATCTTTCCCGTCACACATCGTTCTACTTTGTTGTTCTTATTTTTATTTATTAATTTTATTAAAAATATAACCTGTTATTAAAGAAAATACTTTTAAATTTATTAAATTAAACGTGTTTTATTTTAAAATTTATCAAAAAATTTTTAATTAAAATAAATATATTTATTTTAATTAATAAATTAATTATTTTAAATTTTAACACAAATCCTCTCTCTTTAAATCCCTTAAAATAAAATATTTTTCATTTTCTCTTTTTATATTTATTTTCCACTATTTGCACCCCCAATTGGTCCTTTTTCGCATGATCGCGCTTATTTAGTTAGTCGTAAATTAATTTTGTAAAATTAAATTGTTAAGAAATATATGTGTTAAATTATTGCCTAATTCTTTCCAGTTGGTGATTCTCGTAAATTTATTTTTGTTTTTTTGTCTTAAAATTGTCTAAAGAATATTTATTTATTTAATCAGCCAGTTTTACATATATATTTATTATTATTATTTGCTTGTATATACAATTGCACTTTTCGCTTGGCTGAGATTGTTTTAGATTGCTTTTGTTTTGTTATACTATTTAATAATATTTTTAGTGAAAGAAATTATTAAATAAATAATTAAATAAATTAATTGTTGGGGGGTGATTGAATAAGAAAAAATTTACATCGTTTACCTCTTCTAAATCTCTATGTCATAATTCTGATCGAGATTGTTATGACCCCGCTTACGAAGAGATCAGAACAAAACGTTTATCGCACAAAGAAATACAGAGCAGGTGAAGGTAGGTAGAAGAACTAAAACTGGGAGAGAGAACTAACTATTGGCTGGGCTTTTATACTAATCACTCTAAGGGCTGACGCCCATACACAACAGAGATTTTCTTCAAAAAGTATTTTCATTTATTATTCTTTTAATTTAAATAATAATTAAATCTTTTAATTAATTTTTACATTTTCCCCAAAATTATTTATTTTTAATTTAATTTTTAATTAAATATATTTATTGGCTAAAACAAAAAATTTATTAAAATTAAATATTTTTATTTATAAATATTTTTTTCATTTTCATTTATTAACTTTTAACACCTTAACTTGACATCATTAATTTGTCATTATTATTAATCCTTTAATCCTTTATTTACGTTTTTATTTTTTAAAATTAATTCACTCTTTTTATTATTTTTAAATATTATTTAATTTAAATAATTATTTTTTTTAACTTTTTAAATAAATTTTTTCAAAAGAAATTATTAAAACTTAATAAGAGATAAAGAAAATTATAAAAAATATAAAAAAGCGATAGAAATGAAATTTAAAAAATTAAAAAAATAAAAATGTCTCCCTTTAATTTTAAAAATTTTAAGTAAAAAATCTTTGGTTTTTTTTACCGTAATCAACTTCGTAATTACAATTTCAAAAAATATTTTTGATTACAACAAATTTCTGATGATCAGATAATTTGTTTGATAGTTTTGGATATTTAAATAAAATCTAAAAATTATTTTATTTAAAAAAATATTTACCTATTTCCTGTAAATCTTTAAATTAAAAAAAACTTTTTTAATGCCTCATTAAACAATTTTTTTATTATTCTCCACGTCCACAACTAATTTTTACCTCATTATTATTATTAACATCAAAGAGCACATTATTTAATACCTACATAAAAATTTTCTAAGCCCTCAATTAGGCTAATTATTTAAAAGAAAATTGTGTAAATACAAATTTAACACAAATATTATTTTTCTTATTCAAATAAAATTTTTTTAAATTAATTTTAGCATAAAAATATAGTTAAATTATTTTAAACAAAAAAATATTGTTTATTATTTTTTGGTATTTAATTTAAAATAAAGGATTCTTAATTAATATTTAAGTCTGTAAATCTAATCTTTTTAATATTAAAAATCTTCTCTATCATCTAAATTATTCTTTCCCTAAGCTTAACTCGAATTTTAATTAAAATAATTCTTTCAATCCTTTACTCAGAAACGAAGACTGTGAAGGCTGAATTCTTGATTTTTACTTAAGTTTCTTGGTAAAACAAAAAAATTTTTAATAAGGAAGAGGATAAATGAAAAAAGGGTAAACCAACTATGTATGTTTTCAGTATAGTATTTTGTACCAAAGGTTTGTCAAATTTGAATAAGGAGTCGGAAGACTTTGAATTTCATTCAATCCATTAAGTATCTTATTTCGATATTTATTTTTAAAATGTTTCTTTTTTTCTTTTTATTTTTACTTTTCTCCAATATATTTATTTTTATATATTTAATTTCACAATTTCATGTTTAAATTTCTTTAACTGACCAAAGCTCATTATTTCCATTTTAGACTAAATTAGCTTTTTCCTAGTCAGAAACACACATTTTAGATAAAAAAAAGGTTGGGGGAAAGGATATTTTATATTTAATTTCAGGAAAGGAGAAATGGAAATACTCCTCCCTCCCCTACCTCCTTTCATTAAATAGTTTTAGACCAAAACTAAAATTAATCTTCCTTTTTAAAAATAAATTTTAATTTAATTTATAATTACCAATTTTATATATTTTTGTAAATCTAAATGTAATTGTATAGTTTTTTTGCAAAAAATAATTTACTATTATGTATTTTCTCAAAAAAAAATAATTATTTCTAAATTATTTTTAAATTCCATTTATTTTTTTATTGTCAAGACTTTTTGCCCGCTTTCCATATTAAATTAATTTCCTGACATTTTTTTCAGAAATAATACTATAGTAGGTAGTAAAGTACTTTTATTATGTTAAAAACTCCCCCCCCCCCCCCTCCATTCTCATTTCCTCCTTTCCTCACTCTTTGTATAATTAATTTTCTTTTTTTTTATTTTTTACTATTTTTAACCCAAAAAAAGTCGCGCCAAAGTTTTTTTTACTTTTTATATACCCAAAGGGATCGTTTTGTCAAACCTTTTAGTGTTGAGTGCAATTTTGCCTAATTATTTTTCTGGCTTTTTTTACTATTTTATTTTCTACAAGTTGGCTATATAATAACTGGCTGGCTATATATTTTTGTTTTTCTCAAATATTTTTGTGGTTGGCATTTAAAAAATAGAAAGGAATTGGAAAAAAAATAATTTAGTAGTAAAATATATAAACTTTCTTGCTTCTTTGAAGTTTTAAAATAATTTTTATATTTTTATTTTTAAATAATTTTCTAAATATTTTTAAATATTACTTAACTAAAATCCATTTAATAATCTAAATAAAAAAATATTTTAATTAAATTAAATATTTAAATATCTAACCCTTTTCAAAAATTAAATTTTTAAAAATTATTTTCTAAAATCCCTCCACTCCCATTTTGGTAATTGTTCGGTTCGTACCCCCCACTCCTTTTTCCTTCCTAAAACTATTAAAAAATGGTCAGTCAGTCTTAGGATATAGAACTCGTCGAACTGTGTCGGATGACACCAAAATCAACCCCAGGTCTTAATGTTGGGCCGAGATACAGACCTAAGAAGTTTGAAAAATAAAAGGGTGGACCAAGCTCATTTTTGGGGTAAAAATTCGATTAAACAAATAATAGCTCATTCGAAAGAGCTTGTCGAGCTGATTCGATTGATTTTGGTGTCATCCGACACAGCTCGACGAGTTCTATATCCTAAGACTGACTGACCATTTTTTTAGGAAAGAAAAAGGAGTGGGGGGTACGAACCGAACAATTACCCCCATTTTTCCTTCCCTCCCCAATCCCGGCCATTTCCAATTTCCCCCACTCATTTTTAGCTAAAACCACTTCAATCCACTTTGATTACTTTTAATACTTGTTGACATTTTGCTTTAAACACAAAACAATTCACGCGGTAAAGGCAATCCAAACAAACAAATAAGTAGCGTTTTTACTTAAGATATTAAAGTACTTTTAAGTTTTAAAAAGCTTTTCTTATTTTTTAATTTAATTTTAATATATTTATTTTTATCTAAATTTATCTGTTATCTTTAATTTCTAATCAATTAAATTTTTAATTTAATTACATGAAAAGTTTAATTATACTTTGTACACTTTTCCCTTTCTAAAATAAAAATAAACCTTTATTTAAATTAACTAAATATCCTTTACTTTTTTTTGAAAAAAAAATTTATTTAAAGAAATATTTCTAAGAATACAATTAAATATTTCAAAGAACACATAAAAATATATAAGTAGGCCAAAGATTTTCTTTAAATTCTTTTTTCTTCTTTTGAAAAAAAATCCAACAATTTGCAGCAATCTTCTCCCAGGATGAATTTAATTAAATAGATAAAAGACTAAAATAAAATATTCTAAAATATTTTTTAAATTTTTATAGAAAAAATCTTTTTAAAAATTCTTTAAAGAATTTTTAACATTTTAATATTTTTTTAATAAATACGTAGCTAATAATTCTAAGAATTTTTTGAAATTTTAGCAATTTTTGCTAGTAATATTTTTATTTTAGCACGCAAATTATTTATCTACATATCAGTTATCTTTTTTATTTGTATTTCTTTATCGAAGATTTAATTTTCATTAAAGTTTTGTGCAGAAAATTTAATTGCGCGAAACAATTTAAGCAATGAATTCTTTAAATTTGTAGGCACTTGTGCTAAAAAATTATATTTTAGGGTGTACCTAGGGTTGTCGATTAGGCCGCAAAAAATACCGTAAATTGAGAATGTACCTAGAATTAGATCGTATCTCATCTTTACCTACATAGAGTTGAAACTTAGAAGGATTGAACGTATGAAAATACTTTTTTCAATTAGATCTTAAATTCTTTGAAAAATTCTTTTTCCTTGCTCTACATTTAAAAAAAATTCGTTTTATTGCCAATCCGACAAGGACCGATCTCAATTTTTGTCCCCATTTTGGCTTCTTTCCTTCCCTTTTTTCAATATTTTTTCATTCCACACGGGTTGCCGTTGGCAACGACCACTAGCGCGATTTCATTCTTTTTGGCTGTCCAAAGCTTTTTGGCTTTTTCTCTGTTTGCCAAATACAAATAAGAGGCACATTTGTATATATTTTAGCTGTCAATAATAAAGCTGCGCCTTTTCTCCCTTTACCCTTCATTTTTTCAATATTTAAATATTTTTTAGGATTGAAAAAATTAAGAGAGAAAAAGAATAAATATTTATTTTAACCAAAAACTTTTTTTTATTTAAATAAAATATTATTTTTTATTTACTCAATAAAATCCTTAAAATATCATTTTTCTTAAAAGTTTCCCATAAAAGTATTGGCAAAAATAAAACTAAAAAATAATGGGTTAACATAAAACTGGCCTCAAGCTTTTTTTTGTTTGTGTGCCCCAGCTGTGTTTCTCTATAAAATATATTTTAATCTCCCTTAAAAATATGGCCAGAGGGGGCTTCTAATCTGGGCAACTATTTAAAATAAAAAAGGAAAAAATATTTATATATTGAGGGTTTTGTCATTCCCCCCCCCTTCCTCCCCCCCTCCTTCACTGTTGGCAGTCTTCGCAATTTTCTTTCTATTCACCACTTTTTACCTCTTCCTGTTTTAAATTGGCACAACCTGTGCCTAGGCATTTTTATTTTTGTGTCATTAAATATTATTTTTTAAACGTTTTTATGTTCAATATTTAAATGTAAAATTACTAAAAAATAAGTGAACACAAAAAGGATTTCCTTTGAATTTTTATCTTCAATCATTTAATCCTCAATCACAATTTTTCCCCCTCAATCTATCAAAAATAATTCATAGATTATTTAAAATAATTTAATATACTTCCCCCACACTTTTAATTTAAATTTAAAAAATAAATATCAACAGGAAATTAATAAAGATAATTGATATATTTATTCTTTAACATATCTAATCCTTTTATTTAATATTTATATTCTTTTTATATTTAATAATAGTATACTTTTTTTAATTTTCTTTATATTTTAATTATTTTTTTCTCACATTTTTGTGGCATATTTTAGTTTTATATGGAATTCATTCATTTCTTTTTTTTTTCTTCCTGTCATTATCATCCCTTACTTTTTTTCTGTTTGTTCTTGATATCTAATACTAAGAACACATCTAAATATTTATTTATTTATTTTATTCATAAATATTCAATCCTCCAAAACTTTCCCATACTTTTTGTTATTTGAAGATGTTTTAATAAAAATATATTTTTAATAATCTTCTTTAAAAATTTTATATTTTTTTCTATTTACTAAAAATTTTTAGTTTATTTATTTTCCAATTTTATGCCGCCATTAATCATTTTAAATGAACTTGAGGACTTAACATAAATTATATACTTATTGTTTATATCCCTTTACTATCCCACTCTAACAACCAATGTTTTCTTATAAAGAGAGTAGTATACATATAGCGTTCTCGTTTATTAGAAAAATGATAGTGAATTTATCAATTTGGAGCCAAATCTAATACAATCTGCCTTGTGATTTCCATTCAAAAATTGACTGACACTTTAGAAACCGCTGGTTTTGGCGTAAAAATGAGAGTGGAGTGCAAAATACTTAGGCATTTCCTGACTGACGTTAACGGAAGAGTAATATTCAAATGGGATGGAGTACATGATATTCAACTATATCTCTTGCGCAGTAAAAAATTGAGTTTTTTAGCTAAAACAAAAAATTCTTTTTGCGCAAATAAACATAAAATATTTAGAGAAAGAAAACGGAATTTTATTTAAGCAAGTGCTCTACACAAGAGAATTACTATATAGATTAGAAAACCGCGGAACAACGCGCAAGCATACATTGGGGGAAGGTAAAGTTTTTAAAGTCGAGAGAGGGAACACATTCTTGTAAAATGAAAAAAAAGAGGCCATTTACTTTCCAGGGTTATTTTCTTGGATTGACAAGGCCGTTGAAAAGCTGTCGAACGGCTGGCAGCTTTGTGGAAATATTTATGTAGATATATACTAGCTACTCTTGTATGTGTAGACTTTTCTATATAATATTAGTAGGCAAATTCCATGAATGAACACACATTTCTATAATGTGAAAAATTCTTTGCCTCTGTGCTTAACCAACACTTGTGTTTGTGTGTTTGAGAGACACAAAAATGTGTGTAAAATATATTTAAAGTTATGGCTTCCATAATTTTGTTATCTTAAAAGAAACGTCAATTTGGCACATGAACTTTTTTGTTGGCCATAACTCATGAGCATATGAAGTACAAATTTTTCATTTACTAAATGTCATTTATGATATTTATTTGTAAAATTAAAAATAATAGCTTCATTATATTTTTAATTTTTTTGTTAAAGTATACTTTAATTTTTAACCTAACTACAAACTTCACTTAAAAGTTTAATACATATTTAATTATTTATTTAATTAATTAATAATCAATTCTTTCAATTCTTGTTTTTGCGCAATCTTTAGCTCTTTTTTTATTTCGATTAGACAATCACTTCAATTCTTTAATTTTTATTTTATTTTTTTCTTTATTTCCAATCATTTCTTATATGACTAAACACAATATTAATGCAATAAATGACTCACAAGAATTTTTTAAGAAAATATTTTTTAAGCATTTTCTTTTTAGAATTTTTATTTTATTTGCCATTTTATATTTTCTTATCTAAAAAATAATATAAAAATTATAGTTTATTGTTTTTTAAAAAATATTTTATTTTTATTTTTAAATAACACATTATCTACATACACTTTTTTAAATATTAAATTATTTTTTAGTACCCAAAAATTTAATTAGAAATGGGTGGTATTCCTCATTTATTCAATACCTTTATTTTATTTCTCTTAACAATTTCCTCTTTTTGTTTTGGACGACATAAACATTTTCATTCTCGAGTACCAATAATTGATTTAAATGGAGCTGAAGAATTAATTGGAACAATTCGAGAAGATGAACATTTAGTTAATGTTTCTCCTCAATTACGAATATTACATGGAACTGGTGAAATTTTTTGAAAGAAAAAAAGAAATATTTTTTATTTTTTTAAAGGTCCAATATGTCGTTATGAATTAAATTGGGCTGATGATTCTTTAACTGAGCCAATTCCTTTTGAAGTTAAAATACTTGATGCTTCAGAAGGTTTAGCACAAATTCGTCGTTTAAATATTCCTTCTTCCTCCTTTACTCCACTTGATTGTGCTCATCGTTCAGATTATTTGTTAAGGCTAGAGGCTGTTAAATGTGGAGATGAACCTCCAGCAAAGAGTGAAATAACTAAATTAAAAATTATTGTACAAGATGTTAATGACCATTCCCCTGAATTTGATGCTCCTTGGTATTCCTTTGATGTAGATGAAGGAAGGGAAGCACCTTTTGAAATTGCTAGGTTATTAGCAACTGATTTAGATTGTGGACATCCTTATGGAAAGGTAATGAAAATTAAAAAAATATTTTGAAAAATTATTGCTATTGGGGTATCAGAATTTAATTTAGAAAACAAAAAGAAATTTGTAAAATATTTTTTGATTAAACTTTAATATTTTCCCATTTTTCAATACAAATATTCCACATTTTCTAAAAAAATATTTTTCTTTAAAACAGATTTGTCGTTATGAACTAACAAATACGCTTTCGGACAATCCATTTCATATAGACGATAGAGGAGTTCTTTCAGCTATTCGTCCATTAAATCGTTCACAAGCACAATCACATATTTTGACTGTTATAGCTGAAGATTGTGGAATGGTAATATTTTTGTAGTTTTTTTTAAATAAACATTTCTTTAAGCGTCGTTCTAAATCAGTACTTGTGACAGTCAATATTCGTCCAAAATGTGTTGATTCTATTAATTCAATGACAGCAAAACTTCCAATTAATTTTGTTCAAGGAGATACACCAAAATATTTACTTCCAGATGCTGAAATAAAAATTTGTGATAATTTAAATGAAAAATGTCAGATAGAAACTGATTTAAAGATTTTATCAGAACATTCAAATTCTTTAAATAAAGAATTGTTTAATGAATGTGGAATGGCGGAGGGATTAATTGAATTATTGTCTGAAGAGAGTAATTGGCCTGTTTTTAAAAATAAAACAAAAAAAGAAGAATCTTCAGAGGAAGAAGATAATGAGGAGGATGAAGAGGAGGATTTAAATGAAATTAATGAAAAAGTAAATGAAGACAAAAATACTCTTTTTGATGGAAAAAGAAGTGTAAGCATTTTTGAAAATTTAAAAAAAAATTAGAAAATTAGTAGTTCTGTTTCCCTATTTTTGTCTTTGGCATCTACAGTACCTTCCTTTTTAGCGAATTTAAGGTTGTTCAACTAATACTCTCATTTTCCAAATTCCCTTTTTTCTCCTTTCTACGAATATAAATATATTTTTAAATTCAAGTTAAATTAAAATTTAAAAATTAATTTTATTGTAGATTGATATTGTCGAATCACGATTACCACAAGCAATTCCAGAAAGATTTAGCCTTCTCTTTTCAATGAAGGCAAATCCTGGAACAGAAGAACAACAACGTTTAAAACAAAATATTCTTTGTGAATCTGATGCTAATGGATTAAATAGACATCATTTTTCTGTTTATTTACGTCATTGCAAATTGGAACTTTTACTTCGTAGAGAACCGGAAGATGCTAGTGCAGAATTTCGAGCTGCTGAATGGCGCTGGAATGATGAACGTATTTGTGATGGAAATTGGCATTCTTATGGGCTTTTGTTTAATGATTTGGATAATGTTCAATTAGTTATTGATGGAAAAGTTTTTAATTCAACACAAAGAAATCCAGAAATTCTTGATGATTGGCCTTTACATCAAGTTAAAGATAAGGTATCGAGGGGAAATGTTTAATTTTTGATTACTTCTTATTAGAAACAATTTAAAGATACTCCCCCCCCCCCTCTCTTATTTTCTAATAAATAATGTTTTTTAGAAAACTCGTCTCGTTGTTGGCGCCTGCTGGCATGGCCGTCAAAAACAGATGGTTCAACACTTTAATGGACATCTTGCCTCAATGCGTATTTGGATTAATCGTGTACAAAGCTTTGAGGCTGTAAATTGTGTACATGGAAAACATGAAGGATTATTAATTAATGGAAAAGTAAAATAATTATTATTTTTAATTTAAAAAATAAATGTTTATTTAGAATATCCAGTCTTCTTCTCTTCATTTACAAGCACAATCACCAACAGAAATGGAACATCTTTTACGTTCTGTACAATTTAATATTGACCAATTATTTTCTGGAAATACAAGAATTTCTCCTTCATCAAATTCTGGCAAACGAAAAATTGAAATTTCTGGAACTTTAAAATGCCCAAATAATTTAAATAAACCTTTAATTCCAATATATTCTATTGTGAGTTGGAATTTTGGATCTAATAAATTAAAAATTAAATTTATTAGATTGATGTTAGTAAAGGAAAATTTCATCCACAATTAATTATTACTGGTAAACATATAGTTTTTGCTGACAGGCAAAGTATGAGAAATGGAGCAGCTCTTTTACCTGATGTTAAAATTACTGTTACTGAAGGTATGTAAGGGCTTTTAATAAAAACGAGTTTAATTAAAGATCTTAAGAGAGAAATTTTCATTTTAATATTTTAAATTTTCAGGTAATGTAGACAAATCTTCCTTCCATAAATTATCTTGGTGTCGTGTGCATATGCGCCCTGCTCGTGATATGGATTTGGAACTATTTTCCTCTCCAACACTTCTCTTAGAAAAATTAGAATTGCAATTTGTACATGATAAACAAGGATTTGTTTTGAGAGGGGCTGAACACCCTTCTGCCTATGCAGAAGTTTTGGAACATATTAGATATTTTAATTTACGTCCAGAATCGTTTCCACATCGCTCCTATACTCTTCAGGCAAATTTTTATTTAACAAAAAATTCTTTTATTCTAATAATGTATTTGGAATGAAAGTTTGTTTGGATTTCCTTTCCTCTTATTTCCTTTTTTCAGAGAATATCCAATATATATTTTTTAATAAAAGAAAAACAGAATTATTTATTAAAAAACTAAACAACAAACAAAATTTGATTCCATCTCATTTTTATGAAAAAAAAAATTCTTTTTCTTTATAGTGTTCCCTACTTGACGGTAAAATTCTTTCAAATGAGCTCTTTACCACAATGAGCATTGACACCACTCCTGTGTCAGTAAATAATGGAAAAAAGAATGAAGAACTTGACGAGGCTGTACAAAAATTAGTTCAAATTTCTGACAAATTAGATAAAGATATTTTACCTAAAGAGAAGGGAGAAAATAATTTAATTGAAGAAGAATCTCCTTCTTCTATTGTTACCCATCATTTGGGAGGAGTTCCTAGTTACGACCAACTTGGAGCTAATCGACTTCAAAATATTTTGGAAATGGATATGCCTAGACCTAAAGCATTGCTTGGACATCATAGTTATGAAGTTGGTCAGGGAGCTGTTGCTGGTTAGTTTTTTAATTTTTGAAGTAAAATATTCCTCAACGGAGTCTAATTTTCCTTTTAATAATTTAATAATTTAGGTGGTGCCGTAGCTGTTGTTGTAGTTGTTTGTGTTGCTGTTCTACTTGTACTTTTAGTAATTGGAGTACTTAGAATGCGAGATCACCCACTTACAACAAAACGGCGTCGTTCACGTCGTGATTCTATGGTAAAGTTTAAAAGAAATTTTCATTTAAAAATTTTTTTTAAATTATGTAGTTGGAATGGGATGACAGTGGTTTAATGAATATTACAGTAAATCCATTAGAAGAAATTGGAGGGAAACAATTTTCCACCGATGGACTTGAATATGAGGAGGATGATGATGAAGACGATGATGAAGATGATGATAGTGGTTCTGAAGATGGAGGGGAAGGGTTAGAAAATTTTAAATAAAATTAGAAAATTGTTATTAATTTTTAGTTATAGAGGAGTAGAGCATAGTGATGATGAGGGTGGTGATGAAGAGAAATTAGTTCTGCCTCATGCTGATGAAGGGTCTCGTAAAGGAGGTGCTAACAAAAATTAGATTTTTTATTTAAAAAAATATTTTTTTAGTTGGTTTGGAATGGGATGACAGTACTTTAGATGGACCTTCTTCTCCTGGACCTTCAAATGGTCACACAAAAAAGGGTGGAGCACATCGAGTTTAAAATAAAAATTTTTTATTGAAAAATATCTATTTTTGATATACATATAAATATGTGAAGAGTTTTTAAATACACGCAATTGGTTATTAAACGATCTCACATTTAATTAAATTGAATCCGAACCCATCAAAAATACTATTATCAAATTTTAATATATTTTTTATAGTCATTTTTATTTAAAAAAAAAAGATTGCTAAATAATTTAAATAATCTAAAAATTAATCCCCAAATTCCTTCAGTTTTAATTCTCTTGTACATCAGTTTCTGCACAATTTATTTTTGACCCCTTATATTATTTTCAAAAATATTTACTGTTTTCTATTTAGCAATCTTTTTGAATATTTAATTTTATTTTCATTTATTTTATATATTTAATATACCACAACTTTATTTAAACAGGGCTAGGATTAGAATTTTAATGAAATTGCTGTAATTTAAAATCAGATCTCAAACTAGAAATTGTACTTTAATTAGTTATTTGGAAAATTATTTTATATTTTAATTTTGCTTTTTTATGTTAATCCAAGCCCTGATTCAAAGCATTTCTCTAATATTTTTAAATATAACCACCACAACATAAAAAACTGCGAAACTTTTTTCGAAATTGTAGCCATAACTTTCTTTTATACCAAAAAATGAGCACAGAATTTATTATCCTTAAAAATCTATGAAATCTGGATTAAATCTTATACAAGTACTGTACTCAAGACACTCTTTTACTCATTTAACCACATATACTTATATAAAAATAAAATCCATAAAATATAGTAATTGTATCGGGAATATCTAAAATATTTTTAAAAATTTTTATAAGATAAAAAATATTCTTGATACAAATAATTTTCTTTCAGACTTTTTTTTTCAACTTTTCTTTTGTAAAAATCTTATTTCGAATAAAAATTATCTATCACAGTTATCTATTGTTAAATGGCAAACTAAAAATCTGTAAAGGCCACACAACCTTTGAAAGTCAAAAAATATTCTTGATACCCCTTCCTATTGCAGAATTTCAGTTACACAATTTTTTTCTTTATCAGAATATTAAATAATTAAAAAATAACAAAAAAATGTTCTTGCACGACAAAAAATAAAATAAACTTTTCAAATTATCCACTCAAATTATTTTTGTAAGCAATTGCCAAATCCACTTCAGAACCAGTTGGGCTAGGCGGTGGACTTGAACGTGGCTTCTTGATATATTTAACGCATTCAATTTCTTCTAAATCATCGCTCTCATCATCAGCATCATTATTGGTGCGAGAATACTTGCTGGTTGTTTGAAAAGTTGGAGTAGCTGTAAATTAAAAATTTGTAAAATATGGAATTAAATTCTAAAAAACAAACATCTTTCGGTTCCAATATAGACGCTCCTTTCACGCGAACGGCTATTCTTAAGAATTGATTTGAGACCGCTTGGTTGATTGGAAGGCGGCAAATAACCGTAATGTAAACGTGGAGCTTAAAAATTTAAATAAATATTGTCATGTTACACAAAAGCAAATTACTTGTACAAATTTGTGAACTACTCGGAAGGTTATTCACAACATTTTCTTCTTCGTGATTATAGCTCTCATCTTCCTCATTGTTATTTCCTTCATTGCTTTCCTCATTATCTTCAAAATTATCATTCTCTTCATCGCTTACATATTCGAGTGGAATTGTTTTCATCTCGCGCTCGTCATTTTGAAATTCCTCATCAGGCTCCAGTACTTCAAAGTTACTAAATATAAAAAATAAAGACTAAAGTTCAACAAATGTAAAAACCCCCTACCGTTCTCTCTCCAATTCGACCAATTTTGATTGGCTATATCGACCATGAATGACCTGAGGCAATTCAATTTCAACAGGAAACAAGTTATATACTATTCGTAAAGAATTCATTTATAAAAAATCACTAAAATTTATTTAGAAAAATAAAGAAATGTGAAAAAGTGATGGCGAAAAGTGGTAGGTAGTATTTATGTACAAATACCTTTATTTATTAAAATTTGATACAAGCTTCCAAATGCAACTTAACAATAAACTCAAATTTACGTACGAGACAAAGAAGATTAGTAAACATTTTGGACAAATGTGTTATTGGGCACAACGCCAAGCAAGCCACTTCGCTACGGTCGCCGCGAGCGAAGCGGTTTGAATTTGGAAGCTCGGCTCAAATTTGTCAACGCTAATTTTTGTATCATTCGATTCACAAGGAACCCTCACGAATTGTATGTGAAAATTTTGTATTTTACTTTACAACATCGTGTAAAGCAGGATCGCTTTTCTGGCCCTGATCCCAAAATTAAAGTTATAGGGCCTCAAAGTTTTGGAGCGGCTTAGTCCCCTTCATCTTTCATATTAGTTTTACAAAATTTTCATGTACATTTCGTGAGTCCCGTTAGCTCTTTCGATTGACATATAAATTGTCCAAATCTAAAATCGCCCGGTAAAGTGCACTCGGCCGAATATCTTCGTCCCTCAAAGCTCTCCTCGACGTGAAGACAAAGAATGTTTTTTATTTAATAAAAAACATTTGCAACAAAATATTCCTACTTTAAAGTCATAACTTGGCTAAAGAGCGAAGTTAGCCACTCGGAAAATGAAAAAGAAATATTTTAAAAAAGTGTCCTCTCTTTTCAAAAACATTTATTTTCGTAAAATCATTAACAGTACAAAAAAAATCATTTACACAGAAACAATATATAAATTATTTACTTATTAGAAATACGAATTCATATGGACAAAAGATGATGATAACAGAAAATTATAAAATGGGAAATGATATGTAAAGTTATTTACTGAAATATTCGGTTAAACATCTCTAGTGTCCATAGAAATCTGAAAACTTGAAGGAGAAAGCATCTAGAATAAAATATGTATTATGGATTCAAACTAATTCAGGCTGAAGAAACGGTCTTTGAGCGCTCCACTGGTTTTCGTTCCTTTTGGGCGTGATTTATCTGATAATAATAGTAAAAATTAATTTTGTTAAAAAATTAAATTACCTTGTCTCCAAGTGAAAGCGCCATTCCTTGCGATTTTGCTCGTATGCGAATATGTCCAATAATTGGACTATTAGTATCCAATGGGTCAGATTTCTCAATGCTTACATTCGCCAACGCGTCTTCACCAAAAATTGAATGAGCACAGAAATTGGCAGCAAGAAAACCACAATCACCCTCTTAAAATAAAATACAAGGAATGAAGTTTATTAAGAACCTAATGCCGCATCTGTAGTTAATAACTTCATGTTTGTTTGCGCTGATAAATGCTCCAAATATTGTCGTAAATCGATTATTGGAGTGATAACACCGACCTTAAACTTGAAAGTTAGACAAGATATTCTTTCAAATTACTTTATTTTCCCATTCAAAGTCGGCCCACATCTTTCTAAACTCAGTGTCAGTACAAGTCCCTGGCACGATGTAATCCTAATGAAAAATTATATTTATTAAAATAGGAAAATAAAACCATAATGTCAATGTGGATATCTTCTAAATAAACACAATTTCTATCTGATGTTGAGCCGCGCACATCATAAGCAATTGTAGAGAAAATTACACCATTTTCAGTTGAAGATACTTTTACAGTTGCCTTAAAATTATAATTTAGAGTAAAATTAATCATGAATAATTATTTCAATAAAAATAATACCTTTATATTAGTAAAGTCATGTGGTGCTAACGTTACTGGCGACGGTTTGTCAACCAGTTTAAGATCTCCAACAGTGGAAAGCTCTAATGATAAATTTTGAAGCGTGTCGGCAGTCTGATTCACTATTAGCACGTCAAGAACGATATCATATTGATTAACATTGACGTAAGCCTCCGCATAAACTGAAAAAAGTTGTTTTTTCCAAACTTGTTATTTTGTCAAAACCTGGGTCTGAGAAGCCAGCAAGCTGGATGACTTTACCAAGTTTTGAGGTAGCAAAATCAAATTTAGAGGGTTTTGGTGCCGTTCCCAGTGCTTGGGATAAAGATAAATCAAAAAGGTTTGTCCCAGTCACGCCTTCAGAAACACGTGTAGATAATTGAGTAAACATAATTGTTTTGTCAGGCTTAAATGAGAACGAATGATCAGCAAAACAAATAGGATCACCTGAATCACTTTCTTTTTGGCATTTTTCATTTCAGCATTCTCGTGGCGATCAACATCTCCCTTCGCCTGTAGCATTTGCTCTAATGAGAACCGACATTCCTCAAGGAAGCCATTGACAGCCTCGGGCCACTGTTCCACTATTAATCGAATAGTTGTTGACAAACGATCAAGATCGTCTTCTGTGATTTGTTGTTTACATTGGCCAGACTTGCCCAAATGAATTATGTTAGCAGTTAATAAAAGCGCCTGCCCAGCAATTTTGTTAACAGTTGTAGGCACTCCTATGGAAATGAATTAAAATGTTTTGAATCTTTTTAAACAAAACCTTTGTTCAATTCTGAATAACGAAGTACTAATTTGGCCAAATCGTTAGCCACAGCTGAAGCAATAAAGAAATTTCCATCTAGTAACAGTTTTTTAAAGGCTGGCTTATCGTTGTCACCAACATTTTGAGTCGTAGTCGAAAACATAGCTGTTTGAGTTGCATAAGTTCCATCAGCAGTAATTAATTGGCGAGGCTAAAAGTTTAAAAATTAAAGAAAAAAATAACTAATGAACCTTATTTTCACCCATCTGTTTAGTAATACTCGTTTTTTGCTTGTTATCATCTGATTCTAGTTCTGAGGTACCTGTGCCATCAATTAGAATCTCGCCTAATGATTCTTGGACCAATTCAAAGACCTTTGATATTGTTTCAGATTGATCACTATATTCACCCAAAATCCAAAGAGTAGAGCGGAAAATATTGGCATTTCGAATTGATGGAAAAACATCCTAAAAATTAACATAGAATTTTGTTTGAGTACGTTAAATAAAAGAAAAATCAAATAAAAATAAATTAACCAAAAGTAACTGAAGAATATGTTGTCGTAAATGTGGTAATCGCTGTATTGCCTCTCTAATAAACAAAAGAACATCCATTGCTGCTGCTTCAGATTGATCTGAAAGAAATTCCACGAGTACAGGAAAGATTTGTTGTGCAACATCAGGAAATTTAATTGTAGCACTATGAAGAGTTCGGACAAGCAATTGCCTATAACGACCAGTATCTTCCAATTGATCATTATTTGTCTTATCAATTTCCTTTTTCATAAACATAACCATCTCATTAACGTTACGTGATGAAACTAATTCCAAAGCAAGTTGCAAAATTTTGCGGCGAACTTCATAATCTGTCGTAGAAAGCACACGAAGAATGTCCATAACTAATTCCTGGAGAACTTTGTCATTTGGTAATACTTCACGAAGGCCAACTAAGCGGTCAAGGACAATTAGCTAATAATACATAAAATATGAGATTTATGTTAGTTTTAATAAAAAATACTTTAACATTGTTGTCAGATTCTTTTACAATTAAATCAATATAAGTTGTAGCCGCCGCTTTGATAGCAGCTGGTGCAGAACTTAAAGTAACCAAAGTCCCAGCAGCCTCATAACGAACAGATGGAGACTGGGATTGAAGCAAATTGTATACACAACGAATGAAGCGGTTCCTCTCAGCAGGATCATTATGACAAACCTGAAAAAAACATAAAATAATCATTTTTAAAAATTAAATAAAAAACCTTATAAATTAACTCGACAATAACAAGTTGAAGAATATCACCAAAGTGTTGGACTTGATCAATACAAACTGACAAATAATCAAGTGCGCGTTGTTGATCAACATGAAGAAGCATTATAAATGCATTACGCTTGCAAGAAGCATCCTGCTCAGATTCCAAAAGCTGAGAAATAACTTCAGGCGCATTAGGAACAAGAAATTCAAAATTTTCTGAATATTTTAAGATATTATTGTAAATAGACTAATTGTAAGATATACTGTAGATTGTAAATAAAGCCAGAATAGCATTTCTACGAACATAAGAATGTTTATGTTCAAGGCATTTGAGAATAGAAGGCATTAAAGGCTCCAAAAGTTCAGGTTCACGCAATTTACAAAGGAAACTAAAAAAGATAAAAATATTTAAAAACAACAAATTACCGTAAAGTAGATCCACGAACATACTCATTTGGATGTAACAAATCTTTACGATAAGCATCACAGACGAGAATCATTTCTTGCAATAATTTTCCGTCTTGGTTCGTCTAGAAATTATTTCTACAATTAGCAATTAAATAAAATAACCTTTGGCAATACTTCCCAAAAATGAAGCAATAGCTTTTTAAGAAAATGATCGGTTGATGGTAGGCAAAAACGAATAACATACATCATCAAACTTTGACTTATCTTTTCCCCAGATTGAATCATTAAAATTAATTTTTTCAAAGCCTCAGTCTTCGCTTTCGTATCACCTAAATTCTAAAAGTAAAAACTTAATAATAACTAAACCATGTTCAAATTTATCTTTCAATTGAGCCTCGGAAGGAAATTCAACATCATTAGGCACGTTAATTAACGAATAACAAGGTTGCTCACCAGAGGTCATCATTTTCGAACTAAAATTTTAATATATTCTTTTAATATAAATCAACAATAAGTGCTAAAAAAGTTAATAATTATTTTATGTCAGCCACGTCAACAAAATAAATGAAAAGTTTCATCTGCAAACGCAAAAAGAGAATAAAAAATTATGACCAAAATTACATTCATTGGCAAAAGATAATTTTGGCGAATTGAAATATTTCCTACAATTTTACTCTAAAAATTTTCAAAATCGCAACAACGCGTTATGAAAAAAAATCTCCAAGTTCTATTTCGCTTTTAATTTTTTTGTCATCATTGGTGTTATTTTTTATTTTTAGTGATAAATATGGATAAAATAAAAATAAAAAGTTCATTTCTTATAATTTCTGGTTATGAATTCAAAATTGCTGCTGAAAAGCAAATTGAATTGTCAAGCGAATTTTTAATGTTACCTGTTGATACTGGGAGAGAAACCATTCTTGCGTCACTTTCCTTTAAACATGTCATCAATGTGGAGGTATATTTTTCTTTTTTATTTTCAAGTTGTTTAAAATTAGTTAATGGATAATTCTGAACAAAAAGGAGCTGGTTTGGCTCTTCATGTCAATAATTTTATGATGCAAAAGCTTCAACATTATTTGGTAGTGGAAGGCAATAAATTGATGGATTATAAATGTTCATATTCACGACATAAGTAAGCCTATGATTTAATTTAGTCTTTGTTAGAACACTAAATATTGCTTGAACTTTTACGCTATTCTAAACATGATGAAATACCTATGTTTAGGCTCATTGTATTGGACATTCTTAACTGCGACTATGAGAATATGCATCATATTCGTCAAATTCTTAGCAATGCAAGCCTTTTTCATCACAATTATGTTGTGCAACAAATGAATAAAAATAAAAAATCTAAATTAGAAATTGCTGTTCAATTTGTCGGTATGTTATCGCAATCTTCGGTTTTCTTATTATTGTTAATTTAAGGACTAATTTCACACAATCAATGGTCAGTTCTTCTGAGTATGCTGAGTGATACAGGTTTCTATAAACTACTAGATACTTATTCCCTTCCCCTCCATGCACATTTATTGATGTACAAAATGGTCAGCCATTTCTTATTTGCATAATTTCATAAAATTGACCTGTGAATTCAATCACTCTTCCTTTAATTCGGACATCTGTTTTTGGATGTTTGTCTCACACATTTTGTCCTTCCTATTAGTAAATGACTGAATAAATCGATGTTTATTTTTATATTTAAAAACGATTACAAATAAAAAGCGAAATTATTCAAGGAAGAGTGATTGAATTAATGATGCCAAGGGTCAATTTTTTGAAATTATGCAATTAATAAATGACTGACCATTTTGTACAGCAATAAAAGATTGTTCAGGAGGTAAGGGAATAATTACCAATGACTTCATATTCTAAATTCAAATCTCAGGGCTTGTTGTTCCCATAAAATATGATCGACACTCCCAACGTATTCCGATAATTCCAATAACGCAAAACGATCATGGATACATGTCTGACCCAAGAAGATTAAATAACAATCATAGCAATATTATTCAACAACATCAACAAACTTATCTCATACAGCAGCGCCCACCTACACCTCCACAATCGATTGTACTGAAAGCGACTACATATTCTGCTCCAGGATTTATTACTGAAAATAAGCTTGTTCCTCAACATTTGCTTTCTAAAAAAGTGTTGAATGACCATATCTTCAATGGTAATAATCATCTGCAGCTAATTGATGTTCAGCAACCTCATTCGAGTTTTCAGCATCCATCAGTCTATCAAGTGCAGCAAACGGGTTCTCAACAGCAACAATCATCTCGTCAACATCAGCAATCAGGTTATTAACGGCATCTTTTAGTTTATTATTAACTTATTTAGATAATCAGCAGCCACAACCAAGTTATCTGCTTCAGGACGGAATTATTACTACACCAGAGAAACCATTGCGCGTTCATATAAAACAGCAACAAAAAAACAAGAAGCAGAAGCCAACAGAAGAAATTCATTTGTCTGATGATGAACCGGAATTGGTAAATTATTTGTATAACTTCATTTATATTGCCTGCTTTTTTTTGTGATTTTGGTTTACATTTTTTTTCTTTTAGGGATTGAAACCTTGTTCATCAAAATATCTCAATGATGTTTTGTTTCGTTATCCACAAAATGCTAATGATTCCTGCTCG
Source organism: Meloidogyne incognita (assembly GCA_036172945.1). Classification (NCBI taxonomy): domain Eukaryota; kingdom Metazoa; phylum Nematoda; class Chromadorea; order Rhabditida; family Meloidogynidae; genus Meloidogyne; species Meloidogyne incognita. The sequence goes on from JARQAC010000010.1 coordinate 4,884,882, forward strand.
GTACATAAATCTGATCTTAAACATCTTGCTCTTGATGTGATGTTGAATGATACCATCATTTACTTTTACCTTAAATATATTCATTATAGGTTTCATTTACCTTTAAAATTTAGTCTCATCCTTTTATCTTTATAGTCTTGTCCCCGAAGACAGGAGGGATCGGATATACATTTTTAACTCATTTCTCTTTGAAAGGCTTACACAGGCTCCTGCTCATGGAAAAACGCAGGTTACACTGGCAACGAGAATAAAGCGGGTATCTTTTTTATTTCTATCTTTAATCCTTTAATTTTAGTAGTCTTTTAGGTTGTGTTCAATTTTCAAGCAGTTAAGAATTGGACAAAAAGAGTTGATATCTTTTCTAAGGATTATGTCGTCGTACCCATAAATGAAGAAATTCACTGGTAATAGCTTTTTTTATATTTACACCTATTTATACTATTTCAGGTATTTGGCCATTATTGTCAATCCTCATGCTGGCGTTTTTGATATGGATGGCGAGGCAAAGTATAATCCATCTGATAGCTCCGGACCTTATCTTATTGTTTTTAATTCGGTATTTATTCTTTTTTTCTGTTTTAATATTTTTAAGTTAATCGATCCTGCACTGGATAAACATCTCGATGTTAGGCAACAACTGAGTGAGTACTTACACTTAGAATATGCTGACAAACATAAGAAGGATGGAAAATACTTTAAAAGGGAGTCACTACAGGTCATCCAGCCTACTCTTATTCCTCAACAAAAAGGATATATCGATTGTGGATTATTTTTGTTGCATTTTGCAGAGCTTTTTCTTGTCAATCCTCCAACGGTTAAAAAAATTATTTAAAAAATTTATTTTTTTTAGTCGATTTCAAATCGTGCTTCATTTCGATGCTGGTTTCGTGATTTCCAGATTCAGCATAAACGGAATCAAATTCAACAAGTAATTCGCCAGGTGGCACCTCATGTGAAACCTTCAATGTTTATCTATCAGCCAATGCCTAATAATAACACAAAAAAGACTAGAAAATCGAAGAGACAACAACCCCTTATGGAAGGTTAATACTTTCTTTATGTATTTAGTTTTTTATTTTTTACATTTAGCATTCCCTTTGATTGGTAGAGATCGGCGTCAAAGCGAATCTAGAGTTAGTGAGATTGCACGTGATCCTCGTTTTTCAGTTTTATATCGTCCCAGATCTTGTGATTCTCTTATCGCAGAGAATAAAGAGAGGTTATATTTCGTTTAATATTTTTATATATTTTAACCTTTCAGGCCGTTAGTTCTTCAGCCTCCAACTATTTCGGAAATGAAACGTTACAAAAAGATCAGGAACCCTTTAATAGATGGGATAATTTAGTAAATGAGTTATTTTTTAATTTTATTGTTCAATTCCTCAGTTTTTATTTATATAAAACATTTATTTTTTAGTAATTTTTTTATCATTTTACATATTTATTGTTATATAAACTACCTATATCAATATTTTTAATTTTTCTTTAATTTTTTAGCAATTGGATTTTAATTTAGAAATGTCAGATCCTTATTCTTTGCATGGAGGTACTGTCGTTGCAATGCGTGGAAAGGACTGTTTTTGCATTGCCAATGATTTGAGATTGGGCAGTCAAATGAGTACTATTGCAACTAACGTTCAAAAGGTTCTTAAGGCTTCTGATTTAAAATTTAACTTAAATTTAGGCCCATCTTATTGGGGACAAGCTTTTTGTTGGTCTAACTGGTTTTAATTGTGACACTGCTACGTTTGTGGATAAGATTAAGCAAGCTAAGACGTTGTATGAACTTGAAGAGGATCGCCCAATGAAGCCAAAGGTTTAGAGTGATTCATTTAGAATGTAAGATTTTAGGTCTTGGCACATCTTATTTCAAATATGCAATATCAACGACGTTTTGGTCCATATTTAATTAATGTCTTGGTCGCTGGCATTGATCTAACATCAAAAAAACCATTTATTGCTGGCTCGGACGCTGTTGGCGGCATGTCAGAGTTCAAAGATTTTGTATGTGTAGGTGCAGGTGACGAATTTGCACTGGCCTCCTGCGAAAGTAAGAATTTAAATATTTTAATTAAAATCTCTTATTATTTTAAGCTTTTTGGCGTCCTGATCTAACCGCTGAACAGTTAACTGAGGCGACTGCACAAGTAATGCTCGGAGTCATTGAGCGTGATGCGGCAACTGGATGGGGTGCTATTGTTTATACGGTCACACAGAGTGGAATTACTTCTCACGCACTCAAATGCCGACTTGATTGATTTATTATGAAGAATCAAGAATAATTTTTTGTTGATCAAATAAATGATATATAATGACCATTCAATATTTGATTATATATTTCAGAGTAAATTTTTTTGAATATATTTGCTATGTTTATTATATGTAAGGTTATACAGGAATTTATCTGCGTGTACATATTTATTTTCAATTGAAAAATTTAAAGTAATGTTCAAAATTGTGCAGCGAGGTTCTGAACATGGGAGTGATCAAGAGCAGCCTTATCCCTCTAAACGGTTACAGGGGTCGGCGAAACAAGGTTCTGGTAGCGTCAAGAAGGATTCTGGGCACGAAGGACAAAAATTGACTTCAACTGAGCAAATTAAGAAGAGTTCGCCTCAAAGTTCGTACTATAATACGTCAATAAAATTTTTTATGTTAGCGCCGTCATCTGTTTTAGGATCCCCACAGATGGAGGCTTCAATTCAATTAATTGACGATGAACTTGAATTGCTCGACTCGATTAAGGTTGGATTAATTTATTGGTAATTTAATCTCGGTACTTATTAGGAATTTATTTGTGATGGGAACAAAAGATATACGGTCGTTGGAGCGATTGGATCTCAAGGTCTGTTTTTTTTTATTTGGGTCTTCAATCATTTTTTATTTTAGGAACTGGAAAATCTACTTTTCTAAGTTTTTGAGGAGTTTAACTTTCATTATATTATTTTCCAAGGCATGTTGGCTGGTAATGATACGATGGATATGTACAGGTGTCTAACATAAGTTTAATTAAAATGGATCACGTAATATGTTTACAGGCAGTATATTTTCCGCCCCTGTGCACGAGAAGCCGTTGAATCCTGCAGATACCAGACAACAAAAATTTCCATTTATATTGCCCCTAAGACTAGAGTATTTTTTCTAGACTGTCAGGTAACTTTGCTTTCATTAAAACTAAAAATATCCTTGAAGCCATTGAACTGTGCGCCGTTATTAGAGGATACCAGTCATTCCTATAGAAGTAGAGCTGGACCAATGGAGAGCTTGGAGCTTGAGGTGAATTTCGAAAGTTTGACGGCTAAAATTATGTCCAAAAACATTTAAGTCACTTCAATTTCTGCTTCTGATTGCAAATGTTTGTCATACTATTTTTTTTTGTGTTGATTGGTTTATTGATATGAGTATAATTCGGCGACTAATGCGAGTCGAACTTTTCCCTCAATTTTTGATTGTCAGTGAAAGCGTCAATTTAGGTAATTTACTTTATAATTAACTCTGGCATCGAGTGCTTGCAAAATTTAGTCATTCTACATCAAAGAGTAAGGCAACAAGACTGTCATCCTCTATTGGTCAATGAAAGGATGAGATTATTAGATGGTATATTTGCCGGAACTATTTTCAATGTAAATGGTGGATTGACACTTGCTAATTTGGGATTTGATGTTTATCAACAAATTGAATCAAACGTGAATTATATTCTAATGGAAGAAATTAAACCAAGAACAAGAACCGAAATTTATTCACCAGGTGAATTAAAAGATAAAAACTAAACTGATGAAATGCACCTTCTCTACTTCCAGATACATTTTCTCAAAAAACTAATTCATTGGAATACGCAACTGTTTTAAATCGGTTGCGTATAAAATTGCACTCCTTACCAAAACGTGAACTTGCAACGACCGAAGGAAAATGGTTTTCTTATTTGGTTGAATGCTGGGCTAAAATAAAGTTAGAACTTCTTTCAATAACTGAAGATGGATGTACAATCAAACCGAATTACCTAAAGGTGAATTTTTAAACAATTAGTTTTTGAAGGAATTGTTTAATTATAGGCCCAATCCGATAGTATCAGATTACCATCTGATAGAGATTACTCAACAGAGGACAGGGAAATAAGAAATGACGATGTTATCGAAAGATATTTGGCTATGAAATATCAATATAACAAATACAACGAAATCCCAATTAAGAGCTCTCAACACCAACAAAGAGAAAGGGAATGGAAAAACAGAGTATTTGAAAAAACTAGATCCTCTAAATAAAAATACAACAATGTACTGGATTAAAATTTATTTTAATTTACAAATAAATTTATGTTTATAAATCAATCGAGCAGGACATGTGATATAATATAATTATTTTTTGTAGATTATGGTCGTTTGCTACATAAATATATAACAAGGCCATAATATAATTAAATTGCTTTGAAATATAAACATTTATGTAGCAGTCTCCATAGAATGATCGCAAAAATTCGAGTCTATCAGCTGAACAAAATCCTGCTTAAGAACTTGCCCACGCCTCCAACTCAGCCATATCATCGTCCTCTTTAGTCTTAGCCTTTGCTTTCGGTTTGTCTTTTGGCGCATCTGGAAGTTTGTCGGTTACGCTACTAGCAGGGATTGTACCAACATCAAGAAGTTTTTCATTGATCTCCTCCTGAAAAATATAAAAATGTATTCTATTAGTGCCGGCAAGTAGGTTAGTTTTTCATATTTTCAACTCGACATAGGGAAAGTTTTAAGCTAATTAAAACTGAACCTCTTGTATATCCTCAAGTTCCTTGAGCAGCTCGTCGTCATCTATATCATTTTGTAGTCCGGCCGGATTGGAAATTGCTTGAGTAATTTCATTAGTTACTTCCTGACTCTCTGCAATATCCTCCATAATATCGTGAACCTTAAAAATTCACTCATAACAATATAATTAAGAAAAAACAAGCCTTGTCAACATCCATTCCTTTATTTATATTCTTCAAAGCCGCAGAAGTAGATGTCAAGACACCAAAAACTTCGGAATGCAAAGACGCATTCTCCAAAGAGCTTTTTTGATGATGAATCGTATTTAAGATACCCTCAATTTCTTCCAGCTTTTTCTCATGAAATTTCTTCTCCTTAAGAGCCTTCAGAGCCGCCCGTTTATTAGTGGTGGCATGCTTCTTTGCAGTCGCGATAGACTAACAATAAAAATAAAATGAAAATTAAATTGTAAAAAAGTTCGTCCACTTTTCGTTCTCCAAAAATCAAAAATGATAAAAGGGATAGAATGGAAATAATTTTAAAGGCCAAACAAAGTAAAACATACACAATTTAACAAAAATTTAATGTTCTGGTATTTTTATTTTTTGAGTTGGAAAACAAGTGGAAAGAGTTTACTAATTTATATGAGATTATAGTACTTAGTCATTCCCTAGGAAAGCACAAGGTTAAACAAACATAATTTTACAAACCTCTTCAATTTTTTTGCCCAAAAATTCTTGTTTCTTGATTAACATTTCTTCCATATTAGCAATGTTCTGAAGAGCTTCAGGTGTTGTCATTTCCGGCTTTTTAGTCTTCTCACCAAATATTTTTCCAAACAAACTCATTTTTTGATTAAATATTTAAATGTTCAATAAGTAGAATCAACTTAAAACTAAAAAGATGACTAATTAAGGTAGATTTAAATACATAAACAAAAGAAAATAATTTTTCAATAACTTACGTAATATACTCAAATTATAGTTACCATTTTTAAATAACCATTTCGACATGTCCCCCACATGTTTCCATTTTGAAGAACCTAATCATTTTGGTAATTTCCGGTTTTTTAGTTTCCGTTTCCGGAAAAATTATCCGTTTGTTTTAGAAAATCAATTTAACAGAGTAAAATACATTCTTCTTTTTACTTCTGAATAATTATTATGACAGAAAAAACTTCACGTGAGCAAAGCATTACAATTCAAGGTTTATTAACAGATCTTTAATTAATTATATTTTTATTAATTTATCAGTTATGCGTCTTGCAAAACCAATCCCCAGTCAACCAATTTCATCATTTTGTGGTCCTTCCGATGTAGATTTTTTAAATTCTGGTAACCAATTAATCGATCTTTCATCAGGCCAATACCCAATAGTGCCACATGTGACGAGTTATCTAAATTTATTTTTAATTTTTAAAGAGCTATTCTATACAATTTTAGTGATGTGTTTTTGGGTGAATGTTTTACTTTTTATGTTGCAATTATTAACACAACTTTATTTAAATGTGAACAAATAAATATGAAGGTTTATTTTTAATTATTTATTTTTAATTTTTTTAAAGTTTAGGTTGATATTCAAACTCAATTACAGAGAATTTCTATTGCTGAAATTTCTTTCAGTAATGTTAGTTTGGTGCATAAACAACAAGTTGGGCAAATATTTTCTCATGAAATAAATGAACTTGGACAGCATATGTTGGTAGATTATTGGGTTATATAGTAGATTATATAAATAATTGGATTATTTTTAACTGTCGTTATAGAGTCCTCTGGTTTATATTTATGACCTGACCATTCTTATTTTCATTTAATATCATCTTTAAAATACAGAAATAATTCAGATTGGTTTGCAGTGTTTCTTACATTGGAGGGAATGAGGAGAAATTAAATCTTCGAAAATTCTTCAAATTTTCTGTTAATAAACCTGTTGATTTGCTTAATCAAACATTTTATGAATTAAATGTAAAAATTTTTTTATTCCATCAATAATTTTATTTTTCCAGGATAAAACAACATTTTATGAGTTCCAAATAAAAAATTTAACTCCTAATCCTATTTTTATCGAGTCTTTGGCTTTTGAAGATTGTGGCAATAATTTACCTTATAATTGTGAATTAACTGGTTCTCCTTCGTTAAACACGTTAATATATAAATTTTTAATATTTTAATTTTGTTTTCAAATTTATGCAGCGATTCAGAACCTTTGGGTCTACAAAATATTCATCAATATATTTTTCGACTAACACATAATGAACAATTCGATGCTGAAAATTGGAGGAAAATTCTTAATTTTGGGAGATTAAAAATTGTGTGGCGATCAACAACGGGTGATAATGGTCGAACATTTTTTAATACCATCGAGAGGTCTCAATTTATATGCAAGGATTTGAGACTTACTGTTGACAGGGCACCGAAAAAAGCAAAAGTAAATGGAATGCTGACTGTTGTTTGTAATCTTAGAAATTGGAGGTAAATAAAATTTTATTTAAAGATTTCTATTTCCTCTAATTCAATTTATTTCGTTTTGTAATCCCTCTTTTTCTTTGAATAACGGACTTTTAAGTTCGCACATTTTTTTACAAATTATATATTTTTTGCAAAAATAGCAACCAACAGATTAATCCCGGGAATTTAAGGCAAATTGGTTAGGTTTGATTGGAAATTTATGTTTTTTTGGTTTTAATATTTCAAATTAGTAAAATATTTTAAGTGATCATCCTATGGATTTGTTATTAAATTTTGATCAAAACGTTGGCCCAATTATTCATTGTTCGGTCAGTGGCCAACGACTGCCAACAATTCTACCTGGGCATAATATACAAATTTCATTTGAAATTTTGCCTTATGTAAAAGGGTTACAGGTTCAATTTGTTGTTATGCTGTTTAATTTCTTTTTTAGAGCATTTCTGGAGTATTTTTAACAGATTTATTGCTAAAAAGAACTTTTGAGTTTAATAATATTTTTGATATATTTATTGAATAATTTGTTAATAAATGTTTTATTATTATTTAATTCTATTTAAATTCAGTTGACATACATACTGTTGACATGTATTTTTTATTTCTTTTATTTTTTACTTTTATTGTTAACTATTTTTAATTAAATTTTTAACCTTTAGACTATTTCCTGTTCGTTTAATGCAGCAATCCAATCCTTTCATGGTCGTGCGTGAAGTTCTCCCGTTTTGTTTCATAGCGTAGCCTAACAATCCGGTTTAACCTCTTCCGTCCCCAACGGCAGCAGCTTTAGGCGAGAAGAGGGTTTGTTTAATCTGTCTTCTTTTGGGGTAAGGGTGTCATCATCATCTAGTCAGTTATTTTGCTAACGTTTAATTACAAATGGTAGTTCCATGAAAAAGATCTACAATAGGAAGATAGATACATAGTTGATTTTCTTCCTTTATATGAGAAAAGCAGCAAAATAAATTAGCTTTGATACAACGGATAATTTCGTGGGGTAGTCGGTAACAAGTGAAGCGGAAAAATGATAAGGCTAAATTATTTTTTGGAGGACGTTTAAAAAATATAATTAATAGAGAGGAGCATTTAAGGATGGGTAAAAAGTTGTGAAAGAGAGAACTGGTGGTCACGGGTGAAGCGGAAGATTGTCGGGGGAAGGTGGTGTAGATAACCCGATTCGCTGCTGCAAAAACTGCTGTTGCTTGTTTTTGCCCTTGCCAAACGGTTTTCAGGCGCGATTTTTTTTTTTTTTTTTTCTTTATCGAGCACAAATAAATAAGTGTGAAACAATAAAATAAAACTCCTGGATCCACAGGGATCACTTATGGAGAGGTAACGTATAAAAAAAAAACAAATACAATATGACGGTTTTTAAAAAAAATGTTAAGTTAAAAAAAATATAATGGACTCCACAGAAAAATAAATTAAATGTATGGAATTAAATGTTAAAAAAATATATAGGTATATTTGGGTATATAGAAAATATTTGTTTAAAAATAATTTTAAATGTAAAGTAAATTTATTTAGGTAAGAAAGTGAACATTTTGGTTAGGATTTTATAGTTAATACACTCCATTAATTCATACTCATAAACTATAATTTTCTGTCGTTAATACGTTGTCTAAAAATTTTTTAAATTGCGGTATAGTATTGATTTTTTCAATTTCTTTTTTTGGAAGTTTATTCCACCTATCTATGACTCTATGTGAAAAGAAATGATTATTTTTGGCTTGTTTTTTAAATAGCTGATATTTATGTAAGCGCGGATTAATTCTATTAGGTTTTGAAAATATTTTTTCTGGATTTATTTTATAGAAACCCATGATTATTTTGTAGGTTGTCATAAGATCTGTTTTTATTCGACGGAGATTGGAGGGAAGGAGGTTGCATCTTTTTAGTCTTTCGTTATATTCTATTTTCTGATATTTGTATTTATATCTTAAAATTCTCCTTGTAAAGTTTTTTTGTGGTCTTTCTAATTGTTTATTGAGATATTCTAATTTGGGGCTAAAATTTTCGGTGGAATACTCCATAATTGGTCTTACGTATGTTTTGAATGCCTTTACATATGTTTCTATTGGTAATGTTTTAGGTAATATTCTTAGGATATTGTTTATTCTTATAAATGAGGATTTAGTAATTTTTGATATATGATGATCGAACTTTAGCTTGTTATCTATGTATATACCTAGGTCTCTTATGTTATTAACCTCTTCGATTTTTTTACCATTTACCTCATAATTAAACCTAATTTTATTGTATATTTTTAAAACCTTTACTTTTGTGATAGAGAATTTAAGTTGATTCATTTCTGCCCATTTACACGCATTGTCTATAGCCCCCTGTAACTCTATACAGTCCTTTTCCGTCTTAATTTCTGAATAAATCTTAAAATCGTCCGCATAAAGTTTTACTTTAACATTTTGTGGAATGTATTTTGGAAGGTCATTTATATAAATTAAGAAAAGTAATGGACCTAACACTGTCCCTTGTGGGACTCCTGTTTTTGGGATAAATGGTTCGGAGAAATGTTCTCCTATTTTTACACTATGTGATCGATTTGAGAGAAAATTTGCTACCCATTGAATTATTGACCTATCTATTTTTAATTCTTGCAATTTTCTAATAAGTATTTCGTGGTTTACTTTATCAAAGGCTTTCTCAAAGTCAAAATATATTACATCTGTACCTATTTTCCTGTCAAGTGAACTATACCAGTCTTGTATCGATGATAAGATTTGAAGTGTACAAGAGCTTTTCGGTAAAAATCCAAATTGCTCTTCTGCGATTAATTTTTGTTTGTTAAGGTGTTCTAAGATATTATTTGCTATAATACGCTCAAAAACTCTACAAGTCGGGGATGTTAAAGCAATTGGTCTGTAATTTTTTGGGTCGTTTACCGAACCCTTCTTTTTAAATATCGGTAGAATGTGGGCTGTTTTCCATAATTCAGGGACTATTCCTGTTTTGAATGTATTTTTATATAAAATTGAGAGAGGAAGAGCTAAGGGGGTAGCACATTTTTTTAGAAAATATTGGTTGATATTCTCAGGACTATGGGATAACTTATTTGGGAGCTTTTTTAGTAGTTTTTCTATTATATATGGTTCAAAAGTGATTTCTTCATGACATTCGTCCTCAGCTACGAGGCTTGCTTGAATATTGTTTTTACCTCCACTAACTATTTCTTCAAAAATATTTCTAAATTTATTTGCTTTGTCTGTGTCGGATATTATGGGGTCGCCTTCCTCAGATTCCTTAAGTATAGGTATACCAGAGAAGTTAAATCGGTTTCTTTTCATTAATTTATGTATTTCCCCTATGTGTCCAGATCCTATTTTTTTTGATAGATAGTTGTTTTTATATTTTCCTATTTGTAATTTACATTTAATTTCAAAACTTTTATAATTATCTTTACTAATTTCCCCTAATTTTAGCTTTTTCCATGCATCAGCTTTTTGTTTGATTATTTCTCTAATCTCTTTAGGGTATTTCATGGGTGTTTTCTCACCAAATTTTTTAATTGGGATGAATTTTTGAATTACTTGGGTTATTATTGAATTCAGTATTTCGGCCATTTCTGAGGGGTTTTTTTTATTAAGTATATTGTTCCAGTTATATTGAGCTAGGTACCAATTGATTATTTTATATTTCCCTTTCTTAAATAATAATACATTTCTTTTCTTTTTAGATGTTATTTTTTCGAATGGAAAAATTAATTCAAATACTATCGGTTTGTGGTCACTCAAAACCAAATCATCTATAATTTCGTATTTTTCTATTAATTGCTTATTTTGTAGGATAAGGTCTAGTGTATGGGAAGTATTATACATGGTTGCCTCTTTTATTATCTGATTTAAATTTAGCTTATTCATGGTATTATAGAAATATAAGTTTTGATTATCTTTAGGAAGTGTAAAATCCTGCCAATTTATTTTTGGAAGGTTTAAATCCCCTAATATAATATTTGAGAGATCATTTTTATATTTTTTCTTTATTAATCCCCAAAATTTTTTATCATCAACTAATTTTGTATTTGGCGGCCTATATATTAAATGGAATCTAATTCTTTTAAATTCTGAATATATATCAAGGGTAAGGAGTTCATAATTGTATTCGGATATTGAAAGAGTAGGAATATTAATAATTTTTATATCCTTTTTATAAATTACGCCTACGCCGCCGCCTCTTCTTTTTAACCTATCTACTCTCATAAAGTCAAAGCTATCAGAAATGAGAAGGGATTCGTTCGATATATGATCAGTTAGCCATGTCTCACATAAAAAAGCTACATGAATATTATTTTTTATTAAATAACTTTCTAACTCAAATAATTTATTTGCGGCCTTTTCTGAATTAATGGAGCGTATATTCAAGAGTAAGCAATTTAATTTTTTATTTTTTTCCTTATTTTTCTCATTGATTATCTGTGAGGTCCCTATATCCTAATCCATGTTCACTGACTTTTTATAATGAATTTTAAGATTACGATAGCAGGCTGTACCATTTCCGTGTTTTTCATTAATTTCCTTGACTTGTTTTTTAAGGTAATTTTGAAGTTGCAGCTCTGGAGGAGTTAAGTCCCTTCTCGCGAAGGGGCTATGTCCACCCAGTATTGGTTGATGTAATAATCTATATTGATTAATAAATGATTGTGCAGCTGAAGGTGTAGTAAATTTAACTTTAATGATGCGGTGATAATTGTTGTGCTTCTTGATTCCGTGTCTTTTTACCTCAAAAGTTTTAGCTTCCTTAAAATTTTTGTTATTGATCACTATTTGAACGTTTCTTTCTATATTTTTTATATCTTCTTGTTCAGTTTCCATTTCTGGAAATCTTTCTATGACAGCATAATAACTCTTCTTATTATAAAGTTCCTTTAAATTTTCATCGAATTTTGGTTGTTGCAGTTGTTCGATTATTGTTGCTGCTTGAAGAATTTTTGGAGGCATTAGATTAGGTGGGCACCCCCAGCGAGAGGTCGATTGTTTTGGTTCGGAAAGAAACTGGTTGTTGTTGTTTATTTGACTTGATTGTTGAAATTGCTCAAATAGTGTTTTAATAGTTGTTTCGATTATTGGTTTCAGGAGTTGTACAACATTTAAGGAGATTTGTTCAATTTGTTCAGTTGATAAAATTGGAATTTTATCACTTTCACTATCCCCACTAATCGATGTGCAGGGTCTTTTCGCGTTTCCCATGAAGATTATTATATTTGAAAATATTTATAGGAATGAAAATATTTATATTTTTTATAATATTTTTTCCGCTTTTCTTTGATAAGCTGCCAGGCTTAATGCGCAAAATGCGATGGAAGATAGAATCAGTCATTCCTTTTAATTGGACGGATAGGAATATTAAACGGCTGCTATTACTGATTATTTTGGATGCTTATGTTGGGGACGAAGAAAGGCGACCTTCTCGCCAGCCGCCGGTTATGTTCGTTCAACTGATACCCATTTCCTCTTCCTCCGATAAAGCAAAACATTAAATCAGAATGAATGAGGCAGGCGTTTAACTACTATTTACTACCAGAATTAGCAAATAACTAGCTATCCGTTAAAGCCTTCATATTTATTGGTTGCGCTTTTGCATTGCCACTTGTATTTCTGTTATTATTTACCAGAAAACACTTTTTAACTATAAAGCTACTGAATATTTTTTTCTTATTATTTTTAGCTTTAAAAATATTTTTATTAAATTTTAGATTTAATTCTAATTAATATACTATATAATAGTTTTAATTAAATTACTCTTTAATATGCAACAATCACAACAGCAAAGACCTGAACATCCTGCAACATTTAACGAATTGCTAATTAATGAAGTTATTTTAATTTAATATTTTTGTATGATCTGTAATATTTGAAATTTCAGGTTAGAGCCCACCCTCAACTTTACAATCAACAGCACCGTGTTTGCACTGATAATGGCGAGAGAAACGTTATTTGGGTAAATTTCTCGTTTATTTTTTACATAAGTAAAAACTTAGGAGGTTATTGCCCAAAGAATTGACGAAACTGTAAACGGCGAATTTGCGAAAAAACGTTGGCTTCAAATGCGCGATCGTTATAGAAAGGAGCTGAAGATGGCACTCCGAACCTCTGTTCAACCGAAATGGCCATATTTTGCTAAACTTTCGTGGCTCGATCCTTATTTGAAAGGAGCAAAGTAATGACAATTTAATTATTTAAATTAATTTTTTATTTAAAGAAAAGTTGATTCTGCGTCTAATTCGCCGTTAGGACAACAAAACAATTTAATTGCTGAGTTTGGGATCGCTTCTAAGCAACAAGACTTTAATGGACTGAATGGAATTTTTGGTGGGACCGAAAATAATAATGGTAACTATTAAAATACTTGAACCATCCACTTTATTAGTTTTAATATTCTTTTGGGCATTAATTAATAATGTAAATAGATCACCAACTCCAATTCCCTTCACCAACCGTTAATCTGTTAGAAACATTGATGGCAGCAAGTCGTGAATTTTTAGAGAGACAACAACGGGAAAAACAAGAAAATGTCTCTACAAGTTCCGCAATTTCTAATAATGATTTGAATATTCAACAATTACATAATGATTTATTATCTGATAATGCTACAATTGCTTCCTCTTCAGCAAACAGTGATGAGAGTATTGGGGATCAACAAAATAATAATAGTTATTTAAATGATGGAAATGAAGATATTGAAGGAATTGTGTTGAATGGAGGTGAGAATACTGATTTTGCTAATATTCGAAATGGTAATAATGGAGAGGCAACAGATAAGGTGAGAAAAATATTTTTTATTTCTTTTTTATTTCATATGACAAGTACTTGAATTCAGTTTGGTTCGAAATCCTTAATTTTGACTTTTGAGCGTTTTTTTTTTGATTTTTAAGAAAGAAAAAAAAAGCAAGGAATTTGAAAGGAAAACCCGTGAAATAGTCGGATAGTACTGTTAAAAATTTAAATCATATTTTTAAATTAGAAACAATCCGAACTTCAATCACGTTCTCGTCTTCGCAATTCGCCATTTATGATCCGTCGTGGTTTTGTCGGGGATAGCAAAGTTACCAAAAATCAACAACGTGGCAGATCCAAATTTACTATTAACTGCAACAATAAATTATCAAAAATTAAAAAATTCGATATTGCTTCTTTTTGCATGAATGGAAATAATAATAGCAATGGTGTTGAAGATAAAGCATGTTTAGAAGAAATTGAGACGGCAACAATGTTAGATGAAGATGAAGACGAGGATTGCCTTTTTGCACGTCTTGTTGTGGCTAGACTTAAAAAGTTTAATCCAAAGAAACGAAGAGAGGTGAAAATAAAAATTTAAATTGAATTGTTTAATTTTAATTTAGATGCGTTCGCGTATACATCATTGGTTGGATCAAGAGGAAGATAAAATTGAAATGGCAACAATTGGTGAGGGAAAGGAGGTCGATACGGCACAATCAAATGAAGACAATAATGATGATTTAATAAGATTATAAATTAAAATTAATTAAAATTCTCATTTTTTTCATTTTATTCACTTTAATTTAATGTTATGTTTTTGGAGATTGGACTTAAATTAATTGTTTACATATGAAGAAAAATCCAAATTTAATTCTTTTTTTTCTAGTCCGATCTCTAATTCTTTTTCCTCACACTCTTCCACTACCCTAATCTGAAAGCCGGAATTTTGTGCTTTTAAAAAACCACCAGGACTTGAGAGGGTTCTATAAATAATTAACTTAATTTTCCCATATATCCTTAACACATTTGAAATGTTTATTAAGTTTACATTACACAAAATTCCGAGCCTATTTAATTGCTCAACAAACACCTTGTGATTGCCATTTTATCTGTACTATTCATTTTGTCTCTATTTGTCTATATATTTGATTGTTTTTGCTTTTCTTCGATAAATTAATTATAAAAATATAACACGGGTTTTAAAATATTTTTTAGAAACATTTTCCAAAATTTTACAAAATTTATTTTCTAATTGAAAAAGTGGGTAATATTTTAGAAAAATATAATTTTCTTACAATTTTCTTATTTGATTACTTCACATTTTGTAATTTTATCCATCTTTTGTTTAATAATAATGTTTTAGAAGGGAAAAAGTTGGCCGTCGAGAGTTAAATAATACTTGAGTGGGAAGCAGCAAATTAAATAGGAGGGGGGGGGGCATAGAAAGAGGAAATGATGGCAACTGAATAAAAAAAGAGAATTTTTGTGTTGACTTTGAATGAGTTTTTGTGTTGTTTTTAATTTTCACACCAATCATCCTCCGCCTTTTTACATATACAAAATAAAAGCAAATAATATACTTATAATCATCAACTTCTTTAAAGACTTTTTTGAATTGTACATATATTTTCTAGGCTTTTAAAAAAAATTGTTGAATTGTGTTTGAAGTGGGACGATAAAATGTTATATAAAACAAAATAATATTATATAATTATTTTTTAGTTATCGTAGAATTTATTAGGATAACGACAAGGAAATTCATAATAAGAGAATTTAAGTTATATTTATTTAGTTTATTTTCAAAAATTATTTAAAAAAAGTTTTTATAAAAAAAAATTTTTTTTACAGAAATGTAAATGAATGGACTTTGACTAAAATTATGTAATTAAAGTTTGGTATTATTTTTGTTAATAAATACTTAGTATATATTTGTTTGGCAACAGATGTTTATTGTTTTATATTTAGAATATGTAAATAGTAAAATATATTGAAAAAATAATTTTTAAAATTTTGGACATATTTTCTTTATTTTTAAAAATTAAAAAAGGATAAACGATAAATGTAGGGGCGGGTTATGTATATTTATTTAATATTTTCCTTCCCACCCAAATCTTTTCTTCCTCATTTTTTCTTAAAATTTTAATTTAAGTATTTAATTAATTGTGTAGAAAGTATTATTTAATTAATTTATTTTTTAAATTAAGAAATGAAAGAAGAAAATGAAAACGGAATTAATTATTTACAAAAATGCTCTCAAAACAACTTAAATAATTCAACAAAAAATATTTCTAATAATTCAGTAGTTAATAGTACAGAATTAGAACGTTTAATTCGTTTACGTGCTGAACGTGTTCAAAGAACCCCAAAATGTGCTCGGGTATATAGAAAAGTTGTTTTGTTTAAATTAATTTTTAGTGTCGCAACCATGGGGCTGTTTCTGTACTTAAAGGTAATTTTTTAAAGAAATAACAAGAATTCTCTGACTTTCCTCTATTAATTTAAAACTTCTAAAATATGTAAAATTAAAGAGAAATTTTAAAAGGCCATAAACGTAGCTGTCCATGGAAGGATTGTACATGTGCTAAATGTACACTTATTGCAGAACGTCAAAGAGTGATGGCTGCTCAAGTAGCTTTAAGAAGACAACAATCACAAGAAGAAAAAGAAGCTGTAAAAAAGAATACAGGGTGTAGCAAATTAGCGGCCGTTTTCTCTATAACTTTTTCGATTTTGAACGAAATTCAGTAATTCTCATTTTTCATGGATTCGCGATATTTTAAGAAATTTTTTGATACCAAAAGAAAAGCGGCCACTAATTTACCGCATCTTTTAATTCTTTTTTCAGATTTAAATATTTATTTTTATTTTTTAGCAAGAATTAGGTTTAATTCTTGGTGTTGAATCTGCTTCTGAAATTCTTGAATTAATTAGACGTACAAAAGCAGAAGCATCTTCAACAACAACAACAAAAGAATTTAACAATAATAATGCTTTAATAAAGGAAGGGGAAAAAGAGAAAATAAATAAAAAGTATGGCTTAAATAATGGTAAGGAAAATATTTAAAAAAATTATTAAAAAATAAATGTTTATATTTAAGGGTAAATCAAAAATTAAATTATTCATTAAATTTATTGAAAATTTTTGGACTTTTATTTCCTCCTATTTTTTAATTTTTATTGTTTAAAGGAAGAGGGAGAAAATATTGGAGGGAGAAAAGGATTACTGTATAGCCACTTTCTTAAGAATTAATTTTTTTTCCTTTTTTCACATTTTGCCTTTTTAAGTACCAATTAAAAATCAAAAATATTATTTTTAAATATTTAAAAAGCCTTTCTTTTTTTAATCTTTAAATATATATTTTTGAATAAATAATCCCCAATTGACCGAGATTAGTTAGTTAATATTTTAGTTAAATAAATAAAAATAGCAATTTGGATTAACCAAAAACTCTTATATTTTTTATTAAATTAATTAATTTTGAGACAAAAAATAATTTTTTTAAATTAAAATTTTAGAGCCTGAAACCCAGAAAAAATATAGTAACAATAATTTAACAAGACTTCAAGTAAATAAAAGAAAGAAAAAGGCAACATTAATAAATGAAGGAGAAAATAATAAAAAGGTATTAAAAAATAAATAATTTAAATTTAAAAATTAAAAAAAAATTTTTCTAAAGGAAAAAGAACAAAATTTAACAGAACAACAAACAATTAAAGAAACTTCAACACCTTCATCTTCTTCAAATAATTTACTAAATAATCATTCAATTATTTTACCTCCTTTTCCTTTTTTTACTAATCCATTTTTACGTTTTCCTTTCTTTTCTTCATTTCCATTTAATTATTCCCCAATAAATTCTTTGTCTTCAAATACTAATTCTTCTTCTATTTTATTTCAAAATGAAACAGATCAACAAAATTTTCAATTTAGAGAAGGAGAAAGTTCATCAGAAACAATACCTGCACAACAAACAGATTTCTGATTTAAAGGATTTTTTAAATGAATTTAATGGAAAATTTTGTGAAATTGAAAATTATTTAATATGTATGAATTAATATACACTCTTTACTAGAGATCGGAATTTTGTTCCGTACCGTATTCCGTGCCAGATTACCGATACGGAATACCGATAAATACCGAAAAATACGGCCGTAGTACGGCACGGTCCGATCTCTACTCCATACATACAGTAGTGGTCATAATTCAATGATGTAAACCGAATGTTATAAATATAAATCCATTTTCCAACAGTTATCTAATTGTAATTCGAGAAAATTATAAATTTATTTAGGGTTTTCGAAATTTTACCATATTTTTGATAGTTTCGCACTATTTGGATTTTTCAACGCATATGTAGTACTAGGCTGGGAGGAAAAACAGTATAACTACTCTAAGAATAAATTTAATAAATTTTAGACCACTACAATTTAAAACAAAAGCAAATACAAAAAATTTAGGAAGTCTGAGAACTAATGAATTCTTGGATCGAAAAAAATAAACCACATAAATCAAATAATATTTATTTACATTCAACAAAACAATTATACAGAAAATGAATCTACAGGAAATACAAATTTGGAACAATAGAAAGGGGAAAAATATTACAACAATGTGGGAATATCACTATCCTATGAGTTTTTACAGCTTGGTCCATATTATTCGTCGAACTTCTGTCCTGGCTTCGGTTTGCGGCAGAGCACGAGGAACTTATGCACAGCGGGTCCTTCGAATCGCTCGTCCTTGCCTGCGACCACGGCCGATGCACGCTCATTGCGAATGTCAGCCTTGCCAAGTGCCTCCTTGCCATTTGGAAGAGTTAGCAGGCATGGCGAGATGTTTCCTGAAATTGATTAAAAATTTATTTTTAGATTATCAAACGTAGATGATAAAACACACCTTTCACTTGATCGACGTGAACAGGATAGAAGACTCGGGCGTTCTTGTCAAAGACAGCTGCATCACTCCATGGGCGCCAATGATAGTCGTAGCCACGGACACGTTCTGGGAGGTCGACCAGAACCTGAATGGAGCCGATGTTGTCGACGAAGGCCTTCCCATTCCAGCCGAACGCTGCAGCGACCTGTGAAAAAAGTTAACCAGTTACACGCTAAAATATAATGTGGTGCTGTCACCTTGCCATTGTTGTTCCAGATCCGTCCCATTACCGGCTCACCATGCACATACCACAGGGCTACATGCTGCTCACTAGAGTCTCCAGGTGCCGCATTCAACGTCTTGTCGCCTGCTCTGATCGTCTTGTAGGTTGGCCAAGCGTCTCCCATCCTGATGTCTGCCCACTCATTCAGCATTATGAGTGGTGGTGGCACTGGCGGCGGAGGAGCTTTGAAGCAGATGTTGCACACGCAGCCCAACGGCCCTCCCTTCAAATTCCTGTGAAATTAAAATTTAAGGAAGTCAGAATTTTAAATAGATCAAGGGCTCACCTCATTATGATCTTCATTTCCGAGAGCGGCTTCCCTACAATGCATTCTGCCTTCCCTCCCTGTGAGAAGAAGGCTTCCTCCGTCTTCATGTTCAAGTAGCCGAGCAGCGTACCACCAGTCCGTCCCTCCCAGAGAATCGGCATAGAGTCGCCACATCGAACAAGCTGTCGTTCGTCGGTTTTCTCGAAGCGGTCCTTGTATTTGATCCACTCGTACCAGTAGCCGAGCGTGTTGTGGTCACCCTTGTACTGTAGCACCTTTTAAATTTAATATTACGTATTTGTGTAAAAAAGATTTTAAAGATTAACTCACTTGAATCATGCCGCCCAGATCATCCTTTCCGGTGAGCTCCGCCTTGCCATACGGGAACGAAGCCTGTACAACGCCACCATCATTCCATGCGTAGCCGTGCACTGGCTTTCCGTTCTTGTACCAAAGCGCGACGTACATGTTCTGCTGGCCCAGCACCTTGACAGGATTTTCCGGAAATGGTGAACCGATCGGATTGAACGCCCAAGTGTCCTCCTTCGGGGCTGGATTCGGCATTGCGTTGACGTGAAGATTGACGAGGAGCTGCTGCTGATGGTGAGGAAGACGAGTTGATGTTGACGGTGACGAGTCTGAAAAACGAGCTGCTTTTATAGTAAAATTCAGAGGTGTAATTTCGGTATGACAGAGGTTTAATTTCGGTATAACCTCTGAATTTTACTATAAAAGCAGCTCGTTTTTCAGACTCGTCACCGTCAACATCAACTCGTCTTCCTCACCATCAGCAGCAACTCCTCGTCAATCTTCACGTCAACGCAATGCCGAATCCAGCCCCGAAGGAGGACACTTGGGCGTTCAATCCGATCGGTTCACCATTTCCGGAAAATCCTGTCAAGGTGCTGGGCCAGCAGAACATGTACGTCGCGCTTTGGTACAAGAACGGAAAGCCAGTGCACGGCTACGCATGGAATGATGGTGGCGTTGTACAGGCTTCGTTCCCGTATGGCAAGGCGGAGCTCACCGGAAAGGATGATCTGGGCGGCATGATTCAAGTGAGTTAATCTTTAAAATCTTTTTTACACAAATACGTAATATTAAATTTAAAAGGTGCTACAGTACAAGGGTGACCACAACACGCTCGGCTACTGGTACGAGTGGATCAAATACAAGGACCGCTTCGAGAAAACCGACGAACGACAGCTTGTTCGATGTGGCGACTCTATGCCGATTCTCTGGGAGGGACGGACTGGTGGTACGCTGCTCGGCTACTTGAACATGAAGACGGAGGAAGCCTTCTTCTCACAGGGAGGGAAGGCAGAATGCATTGTAGGGAAGCCGCTCTCGGAAATGAAGATCATAATGAGGTGAGCCCTTGATCTATTTAAAATTCTGACTTCCTTAAATTTTAATTTCACAGGAATTTGAAGGGAGGGCCGTTGGGCTGCGTGTGCAACATCTGCTTCAAAGCTCCTCCGCCGCCAGTGCCACCACCACTCATAATGCTGAATGAGTGGGCAGACATCAGGATGGGAGACGCTTGGCCAACCTACAAGACGATCAGAGCAGGCGACAAGACGTTGAATGCGGCACCTGGAGACTCTAGTGAGCAGCATGTAGCCCTGTGGTATGTGCATGGTGAGCCGGTAATGGGACGGATCTGGAACAACAATGGCAAGGTGACAGCACCACATTATATTTTAGCGTGTAACTGGTTAACTTTTTTCACAGGTCGCTGCAGCGTTCGGCTGGAATGGGAAGGCCTTCGTCGACAACATCGGCTCCATTCAGGTTCTGGTCGACCTCCCAGAACGTGTCCGTGGCTACGACTATCATTGGCGCCCATGGAGTGATGCAGCTGTCTTTGACAAGAACGCCCGAGTCTTCTATCCTGTTCACGTCGATCAAGTGAAAGGTGTGTTTTATCATCTACGTTTGATAATCTAAAAATAAATTTTTAATCAATTTCAGGAAACATCTCGCCATGCCTGCTAACTCTTCCAAATGGCAAGGAGGCACTTGGCAAGGCTGACATTCGCAATGAGCGTGCATCGGCCGTGGTCGCAGGCAAGGACGAGCGATTCGAAGGACCCGCTGTGCATAAGTTCCTCGTGCTCTGCCGCAAACCGAAGCCAGGACAGAAGTTCGACGAATAATATGGACCAAGCTGTAAAAACTCATAGGATAGTGATATTCCCACATTGTTGTAATATTTTTCCCCTTTCTATTGTTCCAAATTTGTATTTCCTGTAGATTCATTTTCTGTATAATTGTTTTGTTGAATGTAAATAAATATTATTTGATTTATGTTGTTTATTTTTTTCGATCCAAAAATTCATTAGTTCTCAGACTTCCTAAATTTTTTGTATTTGCTTTTGTTTTGAATACATAGTAGTGGGCTAAAATTTATTAAATTTATTCTTAGAGTAGTTATACTGTTTTTCCTCACAGCCTAATAATACATATGAGTTGAAAAATCAAAATAGTTCGAAACTATCAAAAAAATTGAATTATGAAATTTATGTGATAATTTTGAAAATATATAAAATTTCGAATGAAATGGAATTTAAAAAACAAAATAAATATGGTTAAAAATGTGGACGAAATTTATGTCGAAAAATTAAAAAATTTACCGAAAATAAGGAAAATCGTTTATTTTGAATAAAATATTTAAAAAATGGATGAAGTATTGAAATACAAAAAGTTAAAATAAATAACGTTTATCTTTTTACCAATTCAGAAAAATATGGATTTCAGTGCTTTCACACATAACCTATTTATAAAAAATCTTGAATTCATTTTAATTTATTAGGGATGTTGATAAAAATTTGTATTCATTAGAAAGATTATTCATTAATTATTCATTAATCTATCATCCCAAAAAATTAGACTTAATGTTAAAGGCTTCCCAAGTCATACTTAATTGTTAAAAATATTATCAAGTTTGCATAAACTTATGCACTACAGTGTATTCAATTTTGATAGGTGAATTAAAAGTAAAAAAGGTCATTTAAATTTTCTGTTACATATACCGTATTTTCTCTAAAATAACCCCCGGGGGTTATTTTTTTCGATCGACCTCTAGAGGGGGGTTATTTTAGAGGGGGGGTTATTTTAGAGGGGGGGGGGTTATTTTTTTCGATCTCTAAATTTTCTGAAAACCAAAATTTTTTACCAAATTTTGAATAATATTTTTCTAAAATTTAAGAGAATTCATCACAAACTAAAGGTTTCTTAACGAAAATCCTAGCACAAAAACTTTCATCAAGTACTCCTCAGTCCGTAAATTCATAAAAAACTTGGTTTAAGGTTCGGGATACCTAATTAAGAACTTATTTTAGATTATTATCCCACTTTTATATAACTCAGTTAAGTCCCAAAGTTTAATAATATTAAAAGGGATTGGATTAATATGCCTATCTTGGCATTTTCAGGTATTAAAGTCAATGTGACATGACTTTAATCCTTCGTCGAGAGATCAAGTGGATGGAATTAGTGGAGTAGACATCGTTGGATATTAATGGATTTTAAGAGATTAAGGGAAATGCTGGAGGATTAAGTTGAATATTATGAGATTTAAGAAGTAAAAGATTATTAGTGGGCCTCTCAAAATCCAATTTGACTGGATCAAGGTGGAAATCAATGGATTTGAGATATCAGGGACTTGGGAGGATATCGGACATTTGATTGAATAAAAGTGAAAAAATACTCTTAATACTTATCTCTTTTAATTCATAAATTCACACCTAATACCTAATATCTCTCCAAATCCCCGAATCAATATTAATCCACCGCCATCCCTTAATCCATCAGAATCCCCTTATATCCCTCCAAATCCCTGATATCCCCCATAATCATTTCTAATCTTATTGAAATATAGGGATTAAACCGTGCTGTGGTTTGAAAAATAGCAATACCAAAAAAATAATTAAATATTTTAGGGGGGGGGGGGCTATTTTAGAGGGGGGGGGGGGTTATTTTTTTCGATCGACCTCTAGAGGGGGGTTATTTTAGAGGGGGGGGGGGTTATTCTAGAGGGGGGGTTATTCTAGAGGGGGGGTTATTTTAGAGAAAATACGGTAATTAAAGAAATATTTGAAAAACTTAAAACATATAATTTTAAATAAGAGTACAAAGCAAATATTCTTAAATTAATAACAAATATCATCACATTATTAAAACATCTGTGCGAGCATTCCAACCCCAATCTGCTTATTTAAAAAATATAAAAAAAATAAATTTGTAAAAACAAATAGCTATTTATTGGAGGGAAGGTTCGCATGATTTTAATTTTCTTTAAAATTTTATTGCCAAATTTGTCTGCTTTTTTGACAGACTTGACACCTCGAAATTCTGTCCTTAAGTCCACCAGCTTTTAATGTTTGAGGCATTGGCTTTCGGAATTGATTTTGCTAAAAATTATGGTTTTTTAATTATTTTTTTTTTTCAAAATTACTTGTCCAACAACTGCCAACCAAAAGCCATGATTTGTAGCATAGTAATTGCAAGTGCCCTTTCCATGACATTCAATGAAAGGAACAGAATAAAATTCCTCTAGACAACTTCCGGGAGATTCAAAATTTTGACCAGTTCCTTCAGCCCCGGCGGCGGTGTGCTTTAAATTTATTTAGTAAATTAGTCGAGTTAAGTTTTGTAGACATAAAGGGATAATTAAAAAAGAAAGGTGTTAAACTAAATAATTTCTAATCAAAATTAACATGACCGGAAGCGTCAGGGGTGTTTTTCAATTAAAAATTAAAAAATTCAAATCAAGCCGGACTCTAGGTATAAATTTATTTTACTAACATATGCAAGATAAATTTATAAAACAAAATATTTAAAAGAAACCATAGCAAAGCTATAGCCTTTCCATAAAGGTTGCCATCCAGATGGGCATTCAGGCACGTAATTATCTTGTGAATGAACAGCCATTGACTGCGTAGGACTTTCACAAACTGAACAACGAGAAACATGTTCTCTTAAAGCTTCACCTGTCATCTTAAAAATTAAAAAAATTTTCATTCAATAAATAAAATAAATTGACAGGTGTCATCATTTGATTCATTGGTTTTCCAGTTCCCAACCAAAATGAATAATCATTACGGCTGCTAAAATGGCAAATTTCCTTTAAATTGCAGAATACAAATGGCATTGTTGAAAATTTGGGTAAACACGAGCCTTAAGAATTTTTCAGTTTTAATTAAGGCAAGTTTATAATTACTCACCTGGCGTACCCAAATCTTGACCAGCAGCCCTTCCATTCCCTTGAACATACAAAAGTGAATAACCACTCCAAAGTTGTTGCATTCCGTCTGGACATGATGGAACTTGTGTGCTTTGAGAATGTCTGGTTATTGTAAAGCCACGAGATGGAGCCAACCCGCTGAAAATTAACTTATGAACTATTTTTAACAAAATATTCAAATAATTTAAACATTTCATTTACCCAGGTGGCCCGTGAAATCCTGCAGGTCCAGGTGCCCCAGGCCGGCCTTCGCGTCCAACAACTCCAGGTATGCCATTTATTCCAGCTTCTCCTTTTGGTCCCAGATAACCTGGAGGTCCATGTTCTCCAACTTCTCCTTTTCTGCCTGGATAGCCAGCTGGTCCTGGTGGACCAGGAAGACCAGTAATGCCTTGCTGGCCTCTTAGGCCTGAAATACCAGGATGACCATATTCTCCGCGTAAACCACGTGGTGAATGTTCTTCCTGTTTTAGTTAAAAATTAAAAAAAATTTTTATTAAGAAAACCAGGCTAAATGGTGCTTGAATTCCAGGCAAGCCAGGAAACCCTTGATCGCCAGGCAAACCTCTAGGACCTTGTAGTCCTTGAAGACCCTGCATTCCTCTTTCGCCTTTAATTCCATCAATACCAGGTAAGCCATCAGGGCCTTTATCTCCTGGAAATCCGCGAATTCCCTCAGGGCCAATATCTCCCTTTAAATTAATTTTAATTAAATTAAGATTTTGTGGATTTTTAACTCTCTGTCCAGGAAATCCAGGACCGCCAGGTCCTCCTGGAAAGCCAGTTTGCCCATCCAAATTTGGCTGGCCTTTAGGTCCTGGAGAGCCTTGTGGACCAGTTAGACCAGGCAATCCATCTTGGCCTCTACGACCTAAAATTAATTTAAATATAATGATATATATTTACTATTAAATACATAATGTACAAAAAAACACTAAATATACACATATTATAAACTAATTACCAGGTTTTCCATCAATACCACGAAGTCCATGTTCTCCCAATATTCCATCAAGTCCAGGTTCGCCTCTCTCTCCTTGAAATCCAGGAGCCCCAGGATATCCAACTTCACCAGGCATGCCACGTGGCCCAACTTGACCAGGAGATCCATCATGGCCAGGAACGCCATCATCTCCCCTTTCTCCAATTATTCCAATCATTCCACTTCCGTCCAAGCCAGGAAGGCCAGTATCACCTGGAGGGCCTTCAGGACCAGGCAGCCCATCCTTTCCAGGTAATCCTGGAAAGCCTGGCACACCAGCCTCGCCACAAATTCCTTTAATTCCAGGTAAACCATCTAGACCAACGTCGCCGGGTGAACCAGAAATACCAATAGGGCCGGCATCGCCCTATAAATTAGAAATACGGAATCGAAATTAACCCTAAATTATTAGAGCTACTAACAAATGTTTGGTTCGCTAAAGGCATCTCTTCTTCCTCTTTCCCTTAATTTCCCTCAGATTATGTGGGAAATTAATTTCCCTCAATTTGTGTATTCTAAAAATGGCATATCCTTAAATATTTTTATTTGGTCCGATAACCTGAGGGAAATTAAGTAAGAGAAGGAAGTTTTGCAGAATGCCTAAATAATTACCACATTTACATAAATAATTTTTTAAAGTAATTTAAAAAAAAATAAACAGACAGGCATTCCTATAGGTCCTGGCGGTCCATTTAATCCTGGATAGCCAGCTTCTCCAGGCAGGCCTGCAAATCCTTGAGATCCAGGAATTCCTTGAAGTCCAGGTATTCCAACATCACCACGTGGACCTTTTTCGCCTTTAATACCAGGTAATCCCTTAATTAAAATAACAGAATATTTAAAATATTTTAAATAAATATTGCATAAATATTGCACCCTCGACAAATTAATATTTCAATCTACAGGAAAGCTTAAACCTAACCTAAATGTACTGAACTTTCCACTGTGGAATTGTTCGTGCGGCAACAGTCTAACGGAATGCAATAAAACTTGTGAAAAACAGAGGAGTGAAAATTTGCCGGATTATATAAAATATTTGTCTAATTATTATTTATAAAAGATTTACATCAATTCCATTTATTCCATCGAGTCCACGTAACCCAGCATCTCCCATATCTCCTTTAGGTCCAGGGACTCCTGGCAAGCCATCCAATCCAGATTTTCCCACCAATCCAGACAATCCTATTTCGCCTTTTATTCCAGGCAAACCAGTGAGACCAGGAAGACCAGGCAAACCAGGTTGACCAGGAATTCCTTCGAAGCCGTATTCGCCAGGTTGGCCTTTGGGCCCTGGAAGGCCCTGAAAAAAATATTAGCATATAAATAAAAGAGCAAAATATTTACAGGAGAGCTCGCTCCAGGCACACCCGGCCCTCCTTTTAGTCCTATTAATCCTCTTTCACCCATAGGACCAATCATTCCATCAAGTCCAGGCACTCCATCATCTCCCTTCAATCCAGTTTGTCCAGGCAAACCATCACCACCTCTTAATCCAGCAACTCCAGGTAATCCTGCATCTCCACGATCACCAGGCATGCCGGGGATGCCATCTTTTCCAGGAAGTCCAGGATATCCTTTAAATGTTGAACTAGTATTTTGTTTTTATTTTCCTTGTATTACCATCTTCACCAGTCAACCCTTCTGGTCCTAGAAATCCATCTCTTCCTGGAAGGCCTTGAAGACCCATTGGACCATCAATTCCTGGCATTCCAAGTTCGCCACGTTCTCCATTTAGACCAGGAAAGCCAATAGATCCATCTTCACCATCCTGGCCCGATTTACCAGGGAAGCCAGCTTTGCCCTTAATAGAATACATAATTATATTCAATGTTTATTTAATATTCGATAATATTTATTTATATTTAGCTAGTATAATTATTTATCATCTAATACTTATTTGCAACTAACAGGAATTCCAGGCAATCCAGCATCTCCAATTTCTCCTTTTTCTCCAAAACGACCCGGGATTCCAGGCTGGCCTGCTGCTCCTTTTTGACCATCTAATCCTGGTACCCCTGGAGCACCGCGACGACCGTCTTTGCCAGGTATACCGGCAAGCCCTGTTTTCAATTTTTCTTGAATTGAAAAATTATAAACTTCGACTAACCCTTCTCTCCTTTTTCCCCAGGCATTCCAATAATTCCTTCACGACCCGGTTCTCCTCGTCTTCCTTCTAATCCCTGGGGTCCTGGCCGACCATCAGAACCTGGTAGGCCAGATTCGCCTTTTCTTCCTGGGTAGCCCGCCAATCCTGTCAATCCATATCCGGGTTCGCCTGTGGCACCTAAATTAAATTATAGCGCAGATTCAAAACTATTAGAAAGAATAAAAACCTTGCATGCCAGGCTGACCATCAGGCCCATCTGCTCCAATTCCTCCTTTTATTCCTTCCAATCCAGGCGATCCTTGACGTCCAGGCAACCCTCGAGGTCCTGGAGGTCCCACACGTCCATTCTTTCCAGGAATTCCCTCCAATCCTCTTTCTCCAAGCATTCCAGGGATTCCTTCAGCACCAGGACGACCTTGCATGCCTGGCTGACCGGGAAAACCACGTTCGCCTTTCTCACCAGGAATTCCAGAAAGACCTTGACGTCCATGTTTTTCTGACATGTCAAATAGTTCTTCAATAATCGGTGGCATCTCCCCTGGGCTGCCTTAAAATTGAATTAAAATTTTATTAAAATAAAGAATTAATCACCTTGTAGTCCTGGCAATCCTGGCAGGCCAGCATCACCTTGCATTCCTTGAAATCCTTGTGCACCTGGTGGGCCTGGAAATGAATCTCCTGGTGGTCCAGGTGGACCGGGCAATCCTAACAGTCCATCACGGCCTCGTTTTCCAGGTATGCCGACAACACCTTTCTCACCAGCTGGACCAATGACTCCCATCGCTCCAAGCTGCCCCGGCCATCCATCTTTGCCAGGAAGACCAACAAGTCCAGGCAGACCCGACATTCCACGCTCTCCTTTCTCTCCTGGTACACCTGGTGGATTCTCAAGAGGGCCAATAACATCACCAGCTTCGCCTTTTAGTCCGGGATATCCAGGAAGTCCAGGTAGACCTTCAGAGCCCTATTAAATAATAAATTAATACCACATATAGTTATCATAATTATGGATTGCCTAATAACACCTCAAGATCAGGTGCCCACCTTCCTTTTTGTTTAATTTTTGACCTTTTTCTGTCAAAAAATGTTTATATTATTTTAGGCCATTTAAAAATAATTTTAAATAAAATATTTTGCTTAACAAATATTTTTATTCCTAAGGTTATTTTTCGTAGTTTTGGGGTTCCCTTTTACTGAAATTTGGATTATAAAAGTTTAATAAGATTACAGGTAAACCCATTGGGCCAGGCAATCCTGATTTTCCAGGCGCTCCTTTTGGTCCTTGTTGTCCAATAACTCCATTAGGACCCGGCTGCCCTCGCCAACCATCCTGCCCACGATCGCCTTGATCTCCCTTTTCGCCAGGTATTCCATCCTGACAAAATCCACAATCATCGCCACGAAATCCTGGCAATCCAGGCGGACCAGGTTTGCCAGCAAGTCCAATTCGTCCATTATCGCCAGGTGAACCAGGCATTCCTGGTTGACCGATAGGGCCGACTTTGTTCACTCCAGTTCCTGGAAATCCTTTCGGGCCAGTTGGGCCAGTAGAACCAACATCTCCAGGAAAACCTGGCAGTCCATCTAAGCCTGGCAAACCATCAGAGCCTAAAATAAAGTTGAAATATAAAGTTACTTTTTAAATAAAAATCAAAAATATTTTTTGAATTTAACTCTCAGATTTATAATTTAATTTATTATATAATTTGTTTTTCACGGTCCAATAAGGCCCATTTCGGTTCTAAAATTCTTTGGAACGACAAATATTTCTTGCAAAAAGTTGCAAATACAATTACGATAATTGAAAAAATTTTTGAGTCAGTACAATTTCCCATAATAGGTAATTCAACTGGGTGATAATAGATTTTGTAGTGCTTCATAGATTTTCCTTAACCTGCGTGAACTTCAAATAATTTGGGATATGTCAACATTAAAACCAATTTAGGAAGAAACTGAATATAACCTAAGATGAATTAATTTAAATTTGTTTTAGTACCTGGCGGCCCTTGAATATCATAACCAGGCAGTCCTTGTTCGCCGGGTTTTCCAACTGAACCAGGCTCTCCAGGTCTTCCCGGTTCGCCAAAATAGCCAGCAAAACCGTCAACACCTCGTTCACCCTTCTCACTAAATCCAATTTGTCCGGGGAAACCGGGCGTGCCCGGCGGTCCAGGCTCCCCTACAGGACCTCTTGAACCGACTGCACCCATTAGACCATTATTTCCTTAAAATAATTAATCAAGTACTTATCAAATTGTTTAGTCAACCTGGTGGGCCTTTTTCTCCTGGTATGCCGTCAGCGCCTTGAACTCCACGTGGTCCTGGCGCCCCATGTCCAACGCCGAAAGGCCCTGGTGGGCCAGCATCTCCTTCCGGGCCATGTCTTCCGGGATGACCAAGGTCACCAGCACTTCCTTTCTCCCCAGGATATCCAGGCATTCTTGAACATTTAATTTATTCCAAGAATATTATTGAAACTACCCTGCCAATCCTGCTGTGCCTCTCTCTCCTTTTATGCCCATTGAGCCAAAATCTCCATCTTTGCCTTTTTTACCCTTTAATTAATATTTATTTTAAATCCATATCTACCAATTATTTACTTACTCTATTTCCTGCATCACCAAAGTCACCTTTTTGGCCTTTAAGGCCCGGATAACCAGGAAGGCCATCAAAACCGCGCATTCCTGGCGGGCCAACCGGACCAACTCGACCTTTCTCCCCCTTCTCTCCTGGTTGACCAGCAGGTCCTTGCACTATTTCACTTTCCTCGGGACTTGTTAAAGAGCTTGCCAAAAATCCTGGGGGCCCAGGTGGACCTGAACAATGGTATAGAAATGCAATATTTATTAAATTATATAAACTTGCCTGGCAATCCTTGTTTGCCCTTTTCGCCTTTAAGTCCAGGTGTTCGTATTCCCAGTCTACCTTTCTCTCCCGGTGGACCTTGAAAACCAGGCGGTCCATATGGACCCAAATCACCACGATAGCCTTTCAATCCAGGAACTCCTTCTTTGCCAGGATATCCTTTGAATTATTTTTATTAAAAATAAAAAAAATTTGAGATCGAATTTTCGGATCTCAGTAAAATTGAGATCCGACTCGCATATACAGTCAGATCTCAATTGAGATTGAGTCAGATCCCAATTAAGATTTGCCTCACATATACCGTCGGATCTCAATTTTAAATCAACTCCTGGGGATAATAAATGTATGTAAAATAAATCTTATTATATCGCTTACCTGGTTTTCCATGTATTCCAGGTTCTCCACGTGCTCCTTTTACTCCTTCAGAATTTATTCCTCCTTCTCCAGGAGGCCCTGGATATCCATAACGACCGGGTTCACCAGGAGGGCCTCGATATCCTGCAACTCCTGTCATTCCTGGAATTCCATGTTTTCCCTGAAAAGAGATAATAATTGGAATATTCTTTAACAATTTACATCTGTTCCATTACAGCCAGGTGGCCCCATTTCTCCAGGCAGACCAGGTAACCCGTCTAATCCAGGCATTCCTTCACGACCATGCGCCCCAGGCAGTCCTCTATCACCACGCAAGCCTTTAGGGCCAACATCGCCGAAATCTCCTTCAGATCCTTGCATTCCCTCCACTCCATTAGGTCCTTCTGGTCCATCAATGCCATGTGCTCCATGAAAGCCTTGTTTGCCTGGGAAACCAGGGAGGCCCTAATAATAATTTAAAAGTATTTTTTTCATATTTTATTAATTTATTCATTTAAGTCCTTCTCTACCTGTTCCCCTTTTTGTCCAGGGCATATACATGGAGGAGAACAACCTTGGCATGCTGTAAATAATTCTACTTCTTTTATCCTTTCAATTAAAATAATTGTGGAAAAAATAAAAATTAAATAATTTTTTGTTGTTTTATTTAAAATATTATTATTAAAATATTTTTTTCTTTTCCTAATTTTCTTTAAATTATTTTTGTTTTTTATTTGGAATATTTTTGTTGTTATTCCAATACTGTTCATTTGCATTTTTATTTAATTAATCGTTTCAGACATTCTTTTAATGTATAAAATTACAAAAAATAAAACTAAAAATAAAAAATAAATAATAAAAAAAAATAAAACTAAAAATATTGAGTAGATCGCTATAAATGGATAAATAATACTGATTTACACTTTAATTTAAACTTTCTTAAAGAATAATTATTTTGGAATGGCATAAATAGTTTCTCGCCAATTACATCTCTTTTTCCCCAATTTTCCTCTATTTCCTTAATTTGTAAATTCCTTTACAAATTTTTTGGTGGAAAAGTTAATGGAATAATTGTTTTAATTAAAAATTAATTTTAAAACCAAAAATATTAAAAAGATTAAAACAAAATAGCCAGAGGAGGATATATATTTGTAGTCGAGAGGAGAGAAGAAATAAATGATTCACAAAATATATACTATAAATATTAAACAGCCTGCAGACTTTTAAAAGAAATTTGGCCATCAAAAGAAATCGAATTCTGGAAGGATTTTTGCTTTAAAAGTAGTAGAGTAACATTTGCACATCAAAAAAAGAAAATGATTAGTGGAAAAACTAAACAACAATCGATCTTTGGATAAATTACTAAATATATATATATCTAGATATTTAAAATGAAAAAATATTTTTGAGATTTGGAGACAAAAAATAAAAAAATTAAAAGAGTTAAAAATTAAATTTAAGAGAATAAAAATTTTATAAAATCTAAAAAAATCTTTAATTATTTAATTAAAACTTTAAAATCTCAAAATTAAATAAAAGAATTTTACAATTAAAAAAAAAGTATTTTTTGATATGAATATAAATCTACAATGATCTGGCAGCTGTGTGATTTCTTCTTCCCTTTAAATACCTATGTATGTAATGCAAAATCTTTAACTACTGGATTGTTTAGATATATAAAAAATTAAAAATATTTTCTTTTATTATTTTTTAACTAAAAAAATAAAAAATTGGTTAATATACCTATACACTATTTCTAATAAAAATTAAAATTTTACTAATTTTTTAATCAAAAATAACAAAAAATTTATTTATTTAAATATTTCAACAATTTATTTAAAAATAAGACAGACTAGAAGCTTCGAATTTAATTAAATAATTTTTTAAATTAACTACCGGAGGTGGATCGGAACAGTCAGAGATGTAGGAAATCGGAACTGGCTCAAAAGTCGGAACTCGAAAGTTGGAAATTTGAATTCCGACCCACCTCTGTTAACTACTTACTTAATTTTTATATTAACAATATTATTATGGCAGAGATAATATTAAAAAAATTAATTTAAGAAAAAAGGGCAGTTTTTATTCTGAAAAAGGCAGTTTTCTTCTATTTAAAATAAATTTCATTTCCATTATTTGTTTTCCATTCTTCCTTATTAAATATTAAAGGTTGTTGTTGTTGCTGATATACAATCCTCTCCTCTTCTTCCTCTTTTCTTCCAGAATCTTCAATTTGATAATTATTATTATTTTTCTTTTTAATTTCCATATATTGTTGATTATCTTTTTCTTCTTCTTCTTCACCAAATTCTTCTCCTCCTTCCCCCTCTTCCCCTTCTTCTTCAATTATATTTTGACATTGTTTTTCTTTATTATTTAATAATTTATCCCCCTAAAAGTATTCTTTTTAAAATAAAAAATAATTATTATTTTTTTACAGAAATTTCCACATTTCCATCAGCAGC
This sequence comes from Meloidogyne incognita, assembly GCA_036172945.1. Taxonomy (NCBI): domain Eukaryota; kingdom Metazoa; phylum Nematoda; class Chromadorea; order Rhabditida; family Meloidogynidae; genus Meloidogyne; species Meloidogyne incognita. The sequence goes on from JARQAC010000010.1 coordinate 4,918,259, forward strand.
CAAATAAGCACGTACAGAATGTAAATCCACATCTTCAGCCAACTTCCAACGTCTATTTAATTTTTTAACAGTAACTGTCCCATTTTTATTATCCTCAACATGCTCTCCATCCAAAGCCAAAACTCTATAACTGTCTATATAAACCTTTATTTGATTTTTTTAAAATTAATTTTTAATTTTTTAATTAAGAAAAACTCTAAAATCGCTGTCATTAAAATCTTTAGCTTCTACACGAATTCTAAAACCATTTTGTTCATTAATTACTTCCTGTTCTGGTTCTGTTATTGTTTTAGTATTTATTTTAGTTTTTTCTTCTTCCTCTTCTTTTTCTTCTAATAAAGGTTGTTGTTGGGGTTGCTTCTCTTTAATTTCTTTATTTTTAATTTTTTCTTCCTCAACTTCTTTTATTATTTGATTTTTACTTTCAACAAATATTGGATGTTTTTGATGTTGCTGATATATCTGTTTCTTTTGTTGTTGAGGAAATTTTTGCTTAAATATTTAAATAAAAAAATTATTTTAAAACTAAATATTGTTGCCCCAACAAAAATATTTTTTTTTAAATATTTCTTTAAAAATTAAAAAAATTATTAATTTTTAATTTCCACATACAACACTCCGTAAAGAAGAATTTGTAGATGAACTATTACTATTACTTCCTCTTCTACCAATTTTTTGTGAATCTGTATATTCATATAAAATATTTTGTTTTGGAAGAGGAGGAGGAGGATATTCTTCTTCTCTTTGTTTTGAAGGAGGTCGAAGTTGTTGTCGAATTTTGTGTTGACGTTGATTTGAAGGTAAAGAATATTTAGTATTTTCAATTGGATGAGTATATTGTTCTATTGGTAATTCTCTATAAATTAATTTAAATTTTATTTTAAAAAATATTTTTTCTTATACCTCAAAGTTATTACTAATTTCCTTTTGCCTTCATAACTTCGACAAAGCATTGTTGAATTTAATCGGCTATTATTACTGTTATTACGTTTTTCCCATTCTTCGTAATTTTGCTCCTCTAATATTCGTTCACTAAATAATTATATACAAAATTAGAATTAAATTAGAAAAATCCTTCCTTCCTCCCCTTCCCCTTCCCCTTCCCCTTTCCCTCCCTTTCCTTTCCTTCCTCAATTTATTTAAAAAAAACTTAACTATCTATTATTTTCCAAAGGATAAACCATTGGTGGTGCAATAGGCCGATAAAATTGTGGAGATGTTGTCGATGTCCATTTTTGTTCTCTAAAAGCTCTATACCGCCATTCCTGCGTTCTAACAAATTCCCGACGTGACATAAATAATTAAATTATTTAATTAAAAACAATTATTTTTAAAAAAATATTTTTATTTATTTATTGAATGAAAAGAGAAAAGTGTTTTTATTTAAGCAAAAATAAAGCCTTTTTTAGGGTTCTCGTCGAGAATGAAAGGATGAGGAGGTGAATAATCCACGACAATACCCCCTCCCTCCCTCCCCTTCCCTCTCCTTTAACATTTACCTCAATATTTATTTTTTTGTTTGCATTTTCTTTTTATTTTGTGATTATATTCCTTTTTATTTTTATTTTTAATTTTGATTCATTAATTTATAAAATTAATTTGTAAAAAAATCTTTTAGCCATTAACATTTAAAAATTAACTAAATATAAATAGTTCATTCATTTATTCAATCATTTTATGAATCAAAATATTTTAAAAAATAAAGGAAATTATTTATTTTAATTTAAAAATTTTCTCTAAGCTTTTCCTTTTGACTTTTTAAATCTTCGTGACTCATTAAAAATAAAATAATCAGTCGAAATAGAAAAAAGTTTAGAGATTTTTAAAAGAAAATATTAAAAAAAAAATAATTTTTATTAATTTAAAGAAATAAACTAAATATGAAAATAAAACAAAAATTTATTTTAGTAAATCAGACATTTATTTAATTTAAAAAATATTGCAAAACAAATATTTAAATATAAATTCAATATAAATATAATATCGATAAATTCTTTGGCCTATTACAAAAAATCGTTCAAATATAAAAATGTAATAGACCATTTTATGGAAAATAAAAAAATGTTGAATGAATTTTGAATTAAGTCGAGAAAAAATATATATTAAGTAGTTTTATTGTTAAATATTTTAAAGTTAAAAAATTAGATTAGTCTAGGCCAAAAATGAAAAGTCTTCTTAAATTTTAATTCTTTTATGTAAATTAGGTAACTAGATTCCGAAAAAAACCCCAATTTGGCCAGACTTTCTAATTAAATATTAACCCGTTTATGTACTAATATTTTCTTTTATTTATAATATTTTTTTATTTAAAAATTAAATATATAAATAGAGATACTTTTTTGTTTTGTTATTTTAAAGAGAATCAAAAAAGAAAATTATTAAAAAAAATAAAATTTTTATTTTTTAACGGTCAACAACAGCAGAAGTTCCAGAGCCATCTGCAGGTGAATGGGAGTATTGATGTGTCAATCTAGGTCTAGCACTATAACCCCCAATTGAATCTGAACGAACAATTCCACTTCCATTCCCATTACTTCCAAATAATGAAAGAGAAGAACCTTCAGCAGAATGCTTCTGAAAAAAGGAATTTAAAAGGTGGTGCTTGTTAATTTAAATGAAGAGAAATTAATTTGAAAATATTTTGAAGAAAGTCATAATTATAGATTTTTAAAAAGTCCCGAAATAAATTCAGAGTTTCGGTTCTCAAGGTTTCTGATCAGTTTTAGACATTCAATTTCATTAATTTTCAAGAAAAAGAATTTAGATAATCTCCAATTAATTTAATTTCATTTTCAAAGATTTTTTTATTTATTTCACAATTTAATAAAAAAACACCAACTCGACACATTGGTTTAGGTAATTCGTCACAAGAGAAAGTAAATCCTTTAATAGAACTACCACCACAAGAATGACAAGAAGAGACAGAAGTTGTTCTACGTCTAATACCTCCTCCTCCTCCATTTCCCCCTCCAGTTGTGCTTACACTTCCTTTATTTTAAATTAAAAAAAATTTTTTTCAAAAAAAATCAATTCTAGTACCATCATTATCGTCATTTCCTCCATCAACGTGTAAAATGTCTTGAAAACGGACAGGAGAAGAAAAGAATCGACCCAAAATAACAATAACTGTAAGCATTGAAGATAAAGTACAGCAAACAACCATTGCTGTTGGAAGTACAACAAACTAGAGAGGGAGGGAAGCAGGTAATTAATTTTTGAAGTAAATTTACCACAGAAAGAAGAAATTTCTTTCGATGATTTTGCCAGGCATAAGAATAAAATATTGTTATAATCTTTAAATTAATTATAATTATTTTAAAATTAATTATTTATCTACCAAAGTCCAAAGGGCTAATTGAGCTTGAACAATATCCGCTAAAAGTGATTGTCTTTGTCTACCCCCATTATTTTCCGAAGAAGAAGCCTTTAAAAATATATTGTTTAGAATTAAAAATAATTTTTTTCTTACATTATTTAAAACATTCCATAAATTAATTAAATTTTCTCTAGCGGGGGAATTAATATTTGACATTTAAAAAAATAAAATTGTGAGGATATTGCAAAAAAATATTCTTAAAAATGAATGGGAAATATAAAAAATAAATGCGGAGACGCCAAAAATTGAAGAAATGAGAAAAGAATATTTTGACCTTAATATGTCAGCAAATATTTAAAAAAGAGGGGAAATAATAACTAAAGAAATACCCCCCCCTCCCCCCTACATTTTTAATTGTTTATTTAAAGGTTTAACAATGCTTATTTAATTAATTATGTATATTTCAAATAAATTTAGTTGAGGAATGAAATTTTTAAAAAAATAATAAAAAAATTAAATTGTTAGAAAAAGAAATCAATAGGAATGTTTGTTATTTTTGTTTTGTTGTCTTTTTTATGAGGAAAAATAATTACAAAATAGTAAATATTTTTTGGGTCCTTTTTAAAAATACATACTATTAATTTCGCATTTTTTATTTAAAAATTTCGGCTCTTGTCCAGTTTATACGTCCAATCAACCTTTATACGTCTAATGAAAAGTTTATACGTCCAATCACATACTTTAAGCACCCAGTTCTGCACATTACCTTAAAATCTATGGGAATAGAAACTCGCCGATTATGATACACACACATATTACCAGATCATAGGTTTTAACACATAAAACCGGGTACTTAAAAATGTGATTTGACGTATAAAGGTGCGATTGGACGCTTAAACTGGACAAGAGCCAAAAATCCCTTTTTTTCTCACCTCACTTAAGCACATACTTAATTTATCCAATTCTTCAGAAGAACAAAAATCATCAGAAAGCCATTCCTTGATTACTAATTTTTAAATATAAAAATAAATTTAAAATAACTGGATTTAAAATAGTTTCTGTTTCTCTTCCAGCCGACAAAGAACTGGCACTTCCTACTTTGCCAATTCCATTTACACTTCGTCTCCTCTCGAATTCCTTCATTTTATTAATTAAACTGGAGTTCTTTTTAGAATATTTTTTTAATTTTTAAGAGTTTTCCTGAAACGGATTTTCATTTTTAATTAATAAATATAATAAATAAATAATAAAATATATTATTTATTAAATTAAAATTATTTTTTTTATTAAAATCTTTCTCTTAAATATTTTTAAAATTAATAAAAATATAATGGGAAAAATAAAAAAAATATATAATCGAATATAAAGATTAGATGAATAAATGATGAATTAAATATTGTATATTAATAATAATAACGCGAATGTGTTATATGTATTAGAATATTTAAGAAAATTTATTTGATTTATGAGAAAGGGATAAAAACGATTTTTGACGATTTTTGTAGAGATAATTTTTTAATTTTTTTGTAGATTTTTAATAAATTTAAATTAAATCTAGATCCAAGAACTGTCTCAACAAAAACCGACTTAAGTGAACAAAGTTGTGACCGTTTGTTTTATTCCCTTTCATTGTGAAAAAAAGTTTTCCCAGCGAGAATCATCAAATTAGACGATCTTGGTATCAAATAATAAATCATATATCAAACAAAAAAGCTTAAAATGTTCAGGGAAACGGGAAAAAAGGGGGGCGACTTCCAAACTATTACCATATTTATTTAATTAATTAAAAAAATACACAGCTGACAACAAAAACTAATAAATATTTAATCAATTACCTAATTAATATATGTATAAATGTCTTTAAATAATAAAGAAGAAAACGAGAAAATATTTGCTTGTTTTTAGTTTTATCTGATAAAAAATTATTTTTATGATAAATTCCAATTCATGGAAAAATTCAAAAAAATTCTTTTAAAAGTGCTGCTTCAGCAAAAATAAATTAATTTAATAAAAAAAAGATTATATTTTTAATGAAAACAAAAATAGTAGTCTTTTTTATTATTATAAAAAATTGAGGAAAAAAATTATTATTTTTTATCAATTTGTTTTTATCAAGGATGGAACCATTTACACATAAATTAATTAAAAGAAAATAATATTTTTTTTTAAATTAAACTAACAAATAGGCAGAGAGGATGGATTGATAAATTAAAAATAAAATTAGAAAAAAAAGGTTTTTATTTATTAAATTATAAAGATTTAAAATAAGAATGTTTTCTTGTTTTTTTAATGAGTAACTTTTTTGTTTACAAAAATGGAAAATTAAGAAAAAAATTGTAAATCTAAAAATATATTTTTTATTTAATTATTTTTATTTAAATATTTAAGTAAATGAATGAAAATATATAAAAATAAAAGTACCTAATTATTTTAATATTAAATTAATAGAGTTTAATTTAAAAAAAATTTTAGTAAACAAAATAATAATTATTTTGTCGGCATTTATTTTATGATAAAAAAGTAATAAAAAATTTGTTCTGATGCTTATACATAAATTACTAAAAGGAAAACTTTTTAAAAATATTTTCAAAAATACTTTTTCCTATTTTTCTTTGTTTTTATTAAAAATAGATACCGAATAACTGATAAAAATTTGGAAGCAAAAATATTATGAAAATAATTTCTCTTTAACGAAAAATTATCTCAAAAAATTGTTTTAGAAAAGATAAAAAAAATATTTATTTATTTATGTACTTAAATATTTATTAATATTAGGACATAAAAATGATTTTTTTTAATTTCGGTTGAGTCTAATAATGAAAAAAAAAGAAAATGAAGGTTCGCTATAGCGAGGAATCAATTGTTTAGCAAAACTTGTTTTTTAATTATTAATTTTAAAGTAAACATTTTAAATAAAGGAAGAATACATATTGATATTTAATTATTTTTTAAAGAAATTATATAAAAATCAGTCTTTTTAAATCACAGTATAATATTAAATCTGTTAATTTTTAATTGATGTGAAAATATTAATTAAAAACAAAATATACATAAATATCATTTTTAATTAATTTATTATTTTTAGGAATGCCATGAATAAAAATTAATTTATATACTTTAAATAATTAACAATTTATATCAAAATTGATCAACTAAAAATAAACCAAAAATATCAAAGCTTTATATACTTCTAATAAAAAGAATAAAGTTTTTCGCATTTTTATTATTTTATTACCAATTTTATGATTTTTTCTTCTTAATACTACTGCAGCTGATTTGCTTAAATTATATAGGTACTATTTGAAAATTAAAATCTTTTGATATATTTAAAGGTCAGCAAATTAAATTGATCTACATAAATATTTGATTTTTGTTGGGAAACTTCAAAAAAATATTATTTTTTTAATTAATTCAAAATTTAAAGGATAATTAACTAAATATATACATGAAATTAGAACTAAAAAAATCAAAATTAATTTAAATTTAAAAATATCTAAAATTATTTTTGTAAATATTTTATAACGCTAAAATAAAAAATATATGTATTAAGTGTTTTACAATTGACCACAAACAAAGTCTACTTAATAAAATATTTGCAAAAGCAACTAAAATATTTTTATATATTTGAGACCTAAATATAAATAAAAAGATAATTAATAAATATGTACATTTAAAATTCATGTGAATTATTAGTGATTAAAAAGAGTAAAATTAAAAAAAATAAAGAGTAATAATAATAATAATATATTTCTCAATATTTTTTTAAATATTTTATTTGCTTCGAACTTTGTACTCTATATCTACTAAACAATCAACACCCCCTCCCCTACCCCCCCCCCCCATTCCCTCCGTCACTCGGCCAAGAAATACTTTCTGTCCCCGCAAATTTGCCTAATGCAATTGGTGCACCAAAAATGGAAAAAAGTAGACGAACTTTGCTCTCAAAATTAATATTTAAATATATTCTTTGTGTTTGATATAAAGAAAAATAAATTATTTTACTACTTTTGAACATCGTTTGGTAAAGTTGGTACTTGTACTCGTATCTGTGTACGAGTACAAGGAAAAAATAAGTCAAGTATGAAGTACGAGTACGAGTAAATCGTCTTGTACCTCTCATAGTTTGTCATTATATTTTTGATAGAAAAGTCAAAAGAATATACTTTCTGTTTTATTATGAAAGGAGTGTGGTTTGAATGGCTAAGATGATACTTTGATTGTGATATAATGTTAGCCTTAAATCCAAAATTGGGAATGAGATTTCTCCCAAAAATAAAGAATTTAAATTTTTAAAGAATTTATTTTTAAATATCAAAAAACGTGAAAAAAGAATTTAAAAAATTTAAATTTACTCCTAAAATTTCAAATTATAAATCTTCATGTTCTTTTTGTTGCCAATCATCACTTTCTCTAATTAATACCCAACCTTCATTTCCAACTTTAGCTAATAATTTCCCTTCCTCTTCCTCTTCTATTTTTTCATTAAATAATAAAAGTTCAGCTTCTGCTTTCCAAAGTCCAGACAATATTGGATGGGCTAAAGGGTCCTCTAAAGGTAACCAACCATCAAAAGGAAAGAATTTAGAAAGAGGAATTATTTGGCCAATTTTAGCTTTTAATAATTCTTTGCAAGCATTTGGTAATAAATCACAGAAAAATGGAGAACTTAAAAAATATTTAAAAAATTGGATAATTATATTACCAAAATTCGTCAGAAATAAAAGAACTTTGACTCTGTCCTCTATCACATATTTTCCCAACAAAAAAACTGTCTTGTTCTAAAGTCAATGATAATTCTAATGTTTTATTTAGATTTCCAAAAGAAGGAAGGGGTTTATTAATAACAACTTCCCCTACAAAAATTTAAAATTTAGTTCAAATTAAATATTAATATTTTTATTTACCAGAAATTAATTTTAACCACCCAGGTAAATGTATTGCTGGTAATTTATTTTTATCATCACAAATTGGTCTTTTTTGTGAGTCAAAACTTTGTAATTGGACATTCCGAAATTGAAGATAATCTTTAAATAAAAATTATTTTCTTAACTCCCCCCCCCCCTCTCCCCAATAATTAAATTAAAAACCTTCAGATAATAAATCATTTATTTTCAAAATACAATTATTATTATTTGTAAATTCAAAACATTTAAATGAAAATATAATTAAAAAAATAAAAATTGGAAACATTATTTTTAATAAAAATATTTTGAAAATACATATAAGTGAAAATAAAATCTGATGATTATTTTTAAAAAATAACAAAAAAATATTTTTAATTATTAAAGTAAATGTCAATTATTTTAAATTGATAAAAATTAATTAATTTTTTTATTAAAATAATTATTTTTAAAAGAAAATTAAAAATATTTTTATGTTAAAATTAAAAATCTTTTATTTTTTTAAATAAAATATAAATAAATATTCAAAGCAAACCGGGAATTTTAAAATTAAAATTAAATAAAAATTAAAAATTCGTTAAATTATTTTTTGGAATGAAAGAAATTTTGCAGACTATTTTTTGTATTCAAAATAAACACCGGGAAAAGTGAAGAAAAAATAAAAAAAAAAAGTGAATTGAAAAAGCGAAAATGGAAATTAAAAATCTAAATAAGAAAATACACCCGTCTAGGTTGATATTAATTAATTAATTAATTCTATCTAATGTCATCATTCTCTAATTTATTTAAATTTATTTTCGAATAAATAACCATGAGAAGAGCCCTAAAAATTAAAAATTTAATTATATTTTTAAAAGAGAATTAAAATTTAAATAAAGCGGTCCCCAACAATTTAACAAATAAGTGAAATTTTTAACAAAAATAGGAGAATATCCTTAATTCCCTAAATTAATTCCCTCCCCCCTCCTCCATTTTTCTTTAATTAATTTTTAATTTAAATTTAAAAATACCAACAATTATTTTTGTTGCTAAAGTTTTTGTATGCCAAACTAAAATTTCTTTAGGTTCTTCATTCCAACCAAAAACTTCAATTTTCTCACGAGGAATATTAAATTGAGAAAGAAAACAAGATTCTGGAGCTCCTCTAATGCATCCCTCATGGAAGCTTGCATTTCCAGCCAAAATTAATTTTAAACTAAAAAAATTTTGATTAATTTAGTTGAAAGTTCTCAATCTCTCCAAAAATAATTTCAAAATAATTTTCAACTTACTTTATAGCAAATCCAGCCATATCAACAGCAAAACGTCTTGAAGGTGCGTAAATAACATCCCAACCAATTAATGTTCCATTTCTATTTACTTTTGGGGCTTCTACTTTTGCAGTACCAGCCAAAGCTTTAAATTAAAAAAATATTTTTCTTAAAAACAAAAATATTTCTTTACCTACAGCCCAAACTCCAATTGTTTTTACTTTTTTAATATAATTATTAAATAATCTAATGTCATAAGTATTATCATCATCAGCAAAATAAACAACCTAAAAATTAAAAAAGAATTTATAAACAGTTGTTGGTTATTCTTTGAATATTAATTTAAATATATTTTAATCTAATTTTATTTAGTTTATAAGGACTTTCTACTAAATTAAATTAAAATCATTATAAAGGCAAATAACAATAACATCTATTACTCATTCAATTATTGCCAATTAACTCTCGAAATAGAAAGTAAAAAAGAAGATTAAAATTTAATTAAAAAACTAACAGCATTTTTGTTATAATTTTTATAATTTTTCCTAACATATTCTAAAGCAACATTTCTATGTGTCCACCCGCGAAGGGGAAATCCAGGTTTTGTTGTTGTGTAAAAATATGTGTAGGGAATTTTAGAACGCTGTAAAATTCTTTCAACAGCCGGAGAAGTATGGTTAGCGTCTTCCACAACAACCCTTAAATAAAAATTAGAAAATAATTTCTAATTAAAAACTAAATTATTTACCAATGTAAATTTTGTACATGCATAAGTGTTTGAGAAAGTCTAAAAAATAAATTTATAGATTATTTTTAATAAAAAAAATAATTAAATAAGAGTTAATTTAAAGTACTTTATATGCTCGAAAAATTAACCTGAGTAATTATTTTTCAAACCTCTGGCTGAGGGGGTAATTATTTGAGAGAAGTTAAAAAAAACTTTTTATAAATATTAAATAATACAAAAACAAAACCTCCCAAAAAATATTATAAAGGATTTATTTATTACAATTGCCCCTCTCCTAACCTAGTCATATCAGCAAGCCTTTCATGTCTCTTATATGTTGGAGTAATTAAAATAACAGTAGTTCTTTGTTTAATTTGTTCATTCCAAATATAAACTCTCCAAATAGCAAACAATAAAATAATTGTAATTAAAAAAGAAAATAATTTTGAATTAAATAAACGATTTAAAGGCCAACGTCTCAATAAATATTTTCCATTAAATTTAGAAAATTTTAATTTTGAAGGAGAACATCTTCGATTATTTAATTGTTTTTGGTGGGGAATTAATAAATTTGTCGAATTTGGAGAAGAAAAAGAGGAAGAAGAAAATTTTAAATTTGGAGGAATTGGGGAAAGTGAACCAGAAGAACAAGAATCTCCTCCACCAGAATCTGTTGACCCATCATTTGAGAAACGTCTACATTTGTTATTAAACATTTTTTAAGAATTAAAGAGATTATTTATTAATTTCTAAAAAATTATTTAAATTAAAAAGTTTTTTTCTTTTTATATAAATTAAATTGAGTAAATAATGTGGAAAAAATATGGTGATAATAAATATGTGGATTTAAAAATCACTAAACTCTATTGTATAAAACAAATTTTTTTGGTTAAAGATTGTTTAAAAATAAAAAAAAGTTTTTTTTATTATTTTTTTAATAAAATATTTTTAAACAAAAAGGGGTTTAAATAAATTTTGCTTTTTTATTATTAAAAAATATTTATTTAATAAAAAATTAAATAAAGATAGAAAGTAAAGATTAATTAAAATTAGCTAATTAAAAAATCAAAAATAAATTCAGATTACTAAAAAATAATTAATTATAATTAATTATTTAGAGATATTTGTTACTTTTTTTTAAATATTTTAATGAAACATACATATTTATTAATAACATATGTAGTAGTGATGCTCGGGTATCCCGATCCCGACTCCCGACTCGGGAAAATTTCCCGAGTTTTTGGCCTCCCGATCCCGATCCCGACTCCCGGTGTCAATTCCCGACTAAGTCGGGAAATTTTTACACCCCTAAGAATGGATTTTTCTGACAAAATTATATTTTCATTTATAAAAAATGACGAAATCTGGCCTCTTGGTCTTCCAAAATTCCCAAAATTTTCGCCTGATGTGCTGAAAAGGGAAGATTTTTGGCTTAAGGATCTTCCAAAATCCTCAAAATTTTCGCCTGCGGCGCTGAAAATTGAGAATCTGTGGAGTCGTAGTATAGAAGATTTCGGTGATTTACTAGGATTATGGTGAATTTGAAGAGATAACGAGGGATTTGCAGTAATAAAGAGAGATATCAATGGATGATTAATTTGCATAGGGAGTGTTAATACTATAGAGGGGATATGAAGAGATATGTGGCTAGTTCACCAAAATTCCACTAAAATTGAACGTAAAATATCTTTCTCTGTTACACTCTTTTCCTCTATTTCAGTCCAATGGAGAGATTCTAAGGACTTAAGGTCAATGACAACAACTATAAATCAGAGCTGGGCTCTGGCTCAAAGAAAAAGCCCCCAGCAATACCCAACATTGATTATCTCTGCGGTTACTAGGTTTTTTGGACAGGCTGTTGGCTTATCTTTCCAAATAATCGGGGAAATAAACTATTAAGTTACCCTTAAAGATCGTTCACTATAGAGGGATATGAAGAGATATTTCACTCCAATGAGAGTCAAAATTTTTGGCTGCGGCGCAAAAAATGGAAGAAATCTGAGTTCAAGACCTAAAAATTCTCAAAATTTTCGCCTGCGGCGCTAGTAAGGAAGATGTCTGGCTTCTTTACCTTCCAAAATTTTCAATATTTTTGCCTGTGGTGCAAAAAATCGGAATTTTTGGCGCCGAAGGCGCCAAAAATTTTTGGAAAATTTTTTATTGCTAATTCCCGACTCCCGATCCCGACTCCCGAGGTCATTTCCCGACCCGACTCCCGTTTCCCGATTCCCGGGTTTTTTCTTCTCCCGAGCATCACTAATATGTAGTAGGTATGTAATCAAAACTTTATTTCTAGAAATAAAATTTTTTTTTAAACTGTAGAGGGTAAAAGGAATTTGTTTATTTATTTAAATATATATTTTACATAATTATTTTTTAGTCTTTTTAATAAAAAAATATTTAGAAATTGTTTATTTTCAAAATATTAGCAAGAAATACATAAATTTTAATTTTTTAAAAAATAAAATGAACCAGATGTTGAAATCTTAAAAATACTTTAAATAAAAAAATACTTCTAGCAATGTACTAATATATATTTTTTATTAAAATTCAAATTTTGTTTAAAAACTCTTAAAAATATCAAAAAGTCTGTTTGGATTATCCAAAATTTCTTTTGTTGATTTTGATAAGAGGATTATTTGATTAAAAAATATTTAAAAAAATGATGTAGGTATATTTAATTTTGATTTAATAAAAAATAAATGTTTTTATTTTAAAAAGAAAGGAAAAAGAAAAATATTTTTTCAAAAAATAATCGAAAGACGATCAAGTTTTTTGAAAAAAAAGAAAAAAAATATTTTTGTGTGCAGACAGAAAAATAAATGTTCCAAGTAATTTGGCCCTCCGATTGACCTGTTACACTCAAATAAATAAATATTTTTTTACTTAAAAATTATAAAACGTTGAAGAAAAGAAAAGAAGATCATAAGAAAAATTAGAAAAAGAAATAAAGAAGAAATAACAAAAATATATTTTAAATCGAAAAGTAATTAGTAGAAATTAATTTTTTTATTTATTTAATTAACTAAATATTATTTTACAAAATTTTAAAAATAATTCTTAAATTTATTACGGCATTTTGAGATTAAATAACTCTTAAATTTCATAAAATAAAGGGGATAATTGTTGATAGTAATGGTTTATTTTAATTAAAAGATTTTAGAAAAAAAATAAATTTAAATTAACCTAAATATAAATTTAAAATAACTGTATATCTACATATCTATTTAAAAAAATAAAAGGAATGTGTCAATGCATTGCACTAATATTTGCGCAAATGTTTTTTATTAAACTTTTTTTAAACCGAATATAAAAACTAAAATTAAAAGAAGGTATGTTAAAATGGGTCGAGAAAAGAATTGGGCGTTAACTTATGTAATTAAAATCTAATTATTTTTTTTTAAATAAAATGGTTATGTATTTAAAGGGAAGGCATTAAAGGTTTTTGAAAAAATTAATTTTTAAAATAAATATTAAAATAAATGATTATTTAAAATATTAAATAATAATATTTAATTAAAAAATTATTTTTTAAACCAAAAATAAATTTATTTAGAAACGTGGATGGCAATACACATTAAAAATTAAATTTAATTAATTACGTATATATAAATTGCAATAATCTCTATCTCTATTCTAAAAAGAGAAGGGAGAAAAAAGAGAGAAAATCATTTATTTAAATAAAAGCAAATAATATACCACCCAATTATATCTCAAAGCTGCCTTTTTTATTTAAAAATCATTTATTGACTGAACAAATAAAAAAAGCTTGGCCAGCTTTTCTATTTTAACTCTTTACTCTTTTCTCTTGTAAAGAGGATTTCTGGTTTTTATAAAACATTAAAGTTTTCTTTTTTCTTTGAGAAAAAAATAAGAGAAGAATTTTTTGAAGTATTTAATTTTCTGGAAAAATAAATAAATACAAGAATGTTTGCGCAATATTTTTTTTTAAATATTTAAAAATATTATTTTAAAATTAAAAAAAAATCAAAAAATTCCTAAACTTGAGATAATAACTGTGAAATATGTAATATCCATTTTGGAGACCTGAAATAAAAGAAATTAACCAAAAATGTCATCATCCGGAAAGTTAACTTCAAAAAAAAGAATTTTTTCATTGGATTATTAAAATTCAAAAAAATATCATTTTATTTTCACAGAAATTTATCCTTTTCTCTCCCTCCTTCCCTCTCTCTTTATTTTTTCAAAATATCCAAATAATAATGCATTTTAAATTCTTTAAATATATCCATGACATTTTTATTTTAAATTAAAAAAAGAACGAAGAGAATTTTGAAATTAAAAAAGAGTCATTGAAAGTAAATTTAGAAAAATTTTTTATTTGTTTTAATTTCTATGATTTTTAAACAATTCTTTTTTTAAATAATTTTAGAAAAATTAAAAAAAATCTTTTAAATTAAACTTCTCATAATTGACTGTGAAAAAATTTTTCCCAAAGATTATAGAAAATAGTTAAATCTGTTTGTTTTCTAATTTTAAAAAATTAGTAGGTTTTTTCTTTAATGGAATTAAAGAAGATATATAGAATAATCTTTGCTTAAAAAATATAAAAATATTTTGTAAAAATAAATAAAAAATAAAAATTTCTATTTTTTCCTGCTTAATTTGTAAATTCCAAATTTAAATAAAGCTAACTAAACAAAATTAAATTTTATTTAAATTTCTTTTAAAAAATAAAAATAATTCAAAGGAAATTACAAAAATTTAAATCTCAAAAATAAAAAAATGTAAAAACGTATTTATTTATTATTATTATTATTTATTTTATTTATTATTCCCTCGAGGCGAGAAAAGAAAGGAAGTAATTAGTTTGTCTATTATATATAAATTGTAAAAAGAGAATGAGAGATAACGGAAATAATGTACATAAATGTATGAGAAAATAAATATTTATTAAAAAATTTTTTTTGATATTTAAAAAATTTAAAAATTGAATTTTGAAGAAAAAAAAGAATATTTTTATATAAAAATATATATTAAAAGCTGTATAAAAAAGGATATACATATATCTTTATCTTAAAATGTTAAATACAAGGTATAAAAACTGGGAAGACCTAAAAATAAAATAAGAAGTATCAAAAAAAAGATTAAATTTAAATAGATTTAAAATTATTTTTTTATAATCTAATAAAAATATAACAGCAAAATTAAATATTTTCTAAAAAAAATTTTTTTGAAATTACATAAAGAGATGAAAAATAACAATGGTACCCCCCCCCCCTACAATCTAGAACCTGGGCCGAAACATAAAAATAGTAGACTTACTTGGAAAAGGGTGTCAGAATTGTTTAAAATTTATTAAAATAATTTTCAAAACATTTTGAAGACTTTAATAAAACAATCAAAAAATTTAAAAATTTAAATATTAGTGCAAGGTATAAAATAGAAAAATAATTGAGAGGACACAAACTCTAAAAAAGGTATACAAAAATTATGAATATATTCAATATTTCACCCAATAAGTTTTCTCTCTTTCAAAATTTAAAAAGTTTTTTTTAGTTTTTATTTCTAAAAATAATTTAAAATAAAAAAATTTATTTTCAGAAAAAATTAATTAAATATAGAAATATTTAATTTTTTCTTTAATATTTTAAAAATATATAGAAATGTGGCATTTAGCATGTTTAATTTAATATATTATATAAAAGTTTTGGAAAAAAATTTATAAGTCCTTACAGAGTTGAGATAATGGGCTGAAAGTTTTACATGTCCAAGTCAAATTTTATGGGGCATATGGGAAAAATACGGACGGAAAATTTTTTTACCCCCTTGGTACCTAAATAATACAGGTGCCGGGGCTATCTCGGGAATGGGTGGGGTTAGAAGAAAATTTCTGCTGGTAGGATTTTAAGTTGGAACCAACTAATATATGTAGGAAGAAATTCGAAGTCGAAATTCGAATTGTAAGGGTACTTATGCTTGACACCAAATTCAGACATTTTCGGTGAATTGCAGGTTTTGTCGGACTTGAAAATTCGCGTTTTTTAAAAATAACTCGAAAATGGATAAAGATGGCGAAAAATTTCTGCTGGTAGGGTTTTAAGTTGGGATAGGTAGATATATGTAGGAAAAATTTCAAAGTCGGAAGTCGAACTTCAGGGGTACTTATGCTTGACAGAAAATTCTGGTAAGAAAACTGTCCGACAGAAAAATGTCGGATTTCTTCAATTTGAGGAAAGCCGGGGGGCAAATCTCATAGTTGAGAGAGAAATTTTGATTGATAGGAGAAATTGGAAGCAGAAGCAAGTTTCAAGTTCAAGTAGGGGAAGTTGAAGCAAATGGGGGGAAATTCGAAGCAAGGTCGAAATTAGGGATTCGGGATTTCGGGATTTTTAGGGATTTTGGAATATGGTCGAATGAGTAGTCATTCGAAAGCGGATAATGAAGGGAGTTGAATGGGATAAATGATAAAGCCGAAAGTCGAAGTTCGGAGTTCGAACTTCAAAATCCGGGTTTTTCGGGGCTGGGAGGTATGGGTGAGAGGGTAGTCGTTCGAGAGCTGGGAGTGAGGGGAGTTGAATGGCATAAGGGATAATGTCGAAATTCGAAGTTCAGAGTTCGAACTTCGAAATCCGGTATTTTCGGGGGTTGGGGATATGGTCGAATGAGTACTCATTCAAGAGGGGACAATGAGGGGAGCTTTGTGGGATATGGGTTAAGTCGAAAGTCGAAGTTCGGAGTTCGAACTTCGAAATCCGGTATTTTCGGGGGTTGAGGATATGGACAAGTGGGTAGTCATTCAAGAGGGGATGATCAGGGGAGTCTAATGGGATAAAAGATAAAGTCGAAATTAGAAGTTCGGAGTTCGAACTTCGAAATCCGGGATTTTCGGAGATTGGGGATATGATCGAATGAGTACTCATTCAAGAGGAGATAATGAGGGGAGTTGAATGAGATAAAGTATAATGTCGGAAGTCGAAGTTCGAAGTCGAACCTCGAAATCAGGGATTTTCAGCATTAGGAATTGGGGTCGAATGAGTACTCATTCAAGAGGGGATAATGAGTGGAGCTTAGTGGGATATATTATAATGTCAAAAGTCAAAGTTCGGAGTTCGAACTTAGAAATTCGGGATTTTCGGGGTTGGGAAGTATGTTCGAATGAGTATTCATTCGAGAGCGGGGAGTGAGTTGAGTCCAGTGGAATTATTAGAAATGTCGAAACTTGAACTCTAAAAAAGTTATGGCCAATGTTCGCAAATGTCGCAAAACTTCATGAGACTCTAACTTCCCGGAGAAATTTTTTAAAATTTTTCCGACACCGGATTCGTACTCAGCGGGTGTCAGAGTACCATATAGGCCGTTTTATAGGTTAAAGCTCGAAAATTTTGACACCTCGAATTTTTCAAAAGGGGTACCCCTTTTGGGGGATTTTAGGATTTTTAAATTTGAAATAACTTTTTGTTTGATTTTCGAATTGGGGTGGGGTTTGCTTTTAAAAATAGTATAAAAAATTATAAATTTTTTAAGCCCAAAAAATTTTGAAAAAATTCGAAATTCGAGGTGTAGGGGTTGAATTTCAAAAACCAAAAATTTTTCGGTTTTTCGAAATTTTTTCGGGATTTTTGTCATCGGATAGGGGCTTAGGTATTTTTCATGTATAGAACAGATTTTTCTACATATTATTGGATTTTAAAATGTTCAAAAAAGGTATACTTAAGGCGAGATATGATTTTTTGAAAATTTCAGGGATTTTTTTCGGCCAAAATTCTCGGCCGAAAAATTTTAATTTCAAAAATCCAGCTGGATATATTGAATGAGATATCATACGAAAGCTCTTATCGAGCTGAGTTTAAAAATATTTTTTTCGAAATTTTTCGGTACATTTTGACGAAAATACAAAGGTTCGAAAATTTCTGGGGTGGAGTACCGTATCAGGAGAATGATGGGAGGGAGAGAGGAAAAATGATTGACAGGTGAAATAGGTGACAGAGAGGATTTCTCCGTCTCTGACCATGCCGGGCAAACCGTAGAAGAACTTAAGGGTGAATTTTGTATATTGAGGAAAATTTTTTGAGAAGATAAGCTGGATCCTGTTATGGATCCGAAGCAGAAGCATGCTTTTGCTTCACATTTTTGCTTCACGTTTCAAATTTTGAAACCTGAAGCAAATTTGCTTCAGGTTTTGAATTTTCGAAACTTGAAGTAAATTTGCTTCAGGTTTCGAATTTTTGAAACTTGAAACAAATTTGCTTCAAGTTGGGATCCGAAGCAGAAGCATGCTTCAGCTTTTTGCTTAGAATTTTGAAGCTTGAAGCAAATTTGCTTCAGGTTTTAATTTTTGAGACATGAAGCAAATTTTGCTTCAACTTTTAAAATTTTGATGTGAAGCAGTTTTGCTTCAACTTTTGAAATTTTGATTTTAGAAGCAAAATGGCTTCGTGTTTTGTTAATTTTTTTAAAGTTTAGAACTTCGAAATTAGATTTTTGGGAATTGGGTCGTTATAGGAATAGGGTCGTTATAGGAAACTTGATCGTTATAGGAATAGGGTCGTGTTACGAGCCCAGAACCCAGCGACCTTTGACGACCCGCGAGGCGCGTGCCGCAAAACCCCGCGCGAAGCGCGGGGTTTTGCACAAGCGCCTCGCCTACGCTCCATAGGTTTAGGTTTACCATTTTAATCTAAAACACATCTAAACGGAAGGGCGAGGGCCGAAGGCCCGAGCTGACACCCATCTAAGAGAGAGGGCGAGGGCCGAAGGCCCGATCTGACACACATCTAAACGGAAGGGCGAGGGCCGAAGGCCCGAGCTGACACCCATCTAAAAGGGAGGGCGAGGGCCGAAGGCCCGAGCTGACACCCATCTAAAAGGAAGGGCGAGGGCCGAAGGCCCGAGATGACACCCATCTAAAAGGAAGGGCGAGGGCCGAAGGCCCGAGCTGACACCCATCTAAAAGAGAGGGCGAGGGCCGAAGGCCCGAGCTGACACCCATCTAAGAGAGAGGGCGAGGGCCGAAGGCCCGAGCTGACACCCATCTAAAAGGAAGGGCGAGGGCCGAAGGCCCGAGATGACACCCATCTAAAAGGAAGGGCGAGGGCCGAAGGCCCGAGCTGACACCCATCTAAAAGGGAGGGCGAGGGCCGAAGGCCTGAGCTGAAACCCATCAAAAAGGAAGGGCGCGGGTGGAAGGTTTCGGCCATGTAAAAGGAAGGGCGAGGGCCGAAGGCCCGAGCTGACACCCATCTAATAGAGAGGGCGAGGGCCGAAGGCCCAAACTGACACACATCTAAACGGAAGGGCGAGGGCCGAAGGCCCGAGCTGACACCCATCTAAGAGAGAGGGCGAGGGCCGAAGGCCCGAACTGACACATCTAAACGGAAGGGCGAGGGCCGAAGGCCCGAGCTAACACCCATCTAAAAGGGAGGGCGAGGGCCGAAGGCCCATCTAAAAGGAAGGGCGAGGGTGGAAGGCTTCGGCCATGTAAAAGGAAGGGCGAGGGCCGAAGGCCGCGCTGACACCCATCTAATAGAGAGGGCGAGGGCCGAAGGCCCGATCTGACACACATCTAAACGGAAGGGCGAGGGCCGAAGGCCCGAGCTGACACCCATCTAAAAGGGAGGGCGAGGGCCGAAGGCCCGAGCTGACACCCATCTAAAAGGAAGGGCGAGGGCCGAAGGCCCGAGATGACACCCATCTAAAAGGAAGGGCGAGGGCCGAAGGAAGGGCGAAGGCCGAAGGCCCGAGCTGACACCCATCTAAAAGGGAGGGCGAGGGCCGAAGGCCCGAGCTGACACCCATCTAAGAGAGAGGGCGAGGGCCGAAGGCCCGAGCTGACACCCATCTAAAAGGAAGGGCGAGGGCCGAAGGCCCGAGATGACACCCATCTAAAAGGAAGGGCGAGGGCCGAAGGCCCGAGCTGACACCCATCTAAAAGGGAGGGCGAGGGCCGAAGGCCTGAGCTGAAACCCATCAAAAAGGAAGGGCGCGGGTGGAAGGTTTCGGCCATGTAAACCCGAGCTGACACCCATCTAAAAGGAAGGGCGAGGGCCGAAGGCCCGAGATGACACCCATCTAAAAGGAAGGGCGAGGGCCGAAGGCCCGAGCTGACACCCATCTAAAAGGGAGGGCGAGGGCCGAAGGCCTGAGCTGAAACCCATCAAAAAGGAAGGGCGCGGGTGGAAGGTTTCGGCCATGTAAAAGGAAGGGCGAGGGCCGAAGGCCCG
The DNA here is from genome assembly GCA_036172945.1 of Meloidogyne incognita. Classification (NCBI taxonomy): domain Eukaryota; kingdom Metazoa; phylum Nematoda; class Chromadorea; order Rhabditida; family Meloidogynidae; genus Meloidogyne; species Meloidogyne incognita. Next base: position 4,938,637 of record JARQAC010000010.1, read on the forward strand.
AGCTGACACCCATCTAATAGAGAGGGCGAGGGCCGAAGGCCCAAACTGACACACATCTAAACGGAAGGGCGAGGGCCGAAGGCCCGAGCTGACACCCATCTAAGAGAGAGGGCGAGGGCCGAAGGCCCGAACTGACACATCTAAACGGAAGGGCGAGGGCCGAAGGCCCGAGCTAACACCCATCTAAAAGGGAGGGCGAGGGCCGAAGGCCCATCTAAAAGGAAGGGCGAGGGTGGAAGGCTTCGGCCATGTAAAAGGAAGGGCGAGGGCCGAAGGCCGCGCTGACACCCATCTAATAGAGAGGGCGAGGGCCGAAGGCCCGATCTGACACACATCTAAACGGAAGGGCGAGGGCCGAAGGCCCGAGCTGACACCCATCTAAAAGGGAGGGCGAGGGCCGAAGGCCCGAGCTGACACCCATCTAAAAGGAAGGGCGAGGGCCGAAGGCCCGAGATGACACCCATCTAAAAGGAAGGGCGAGGGCCGAAGGAAGGGCGAGGGCCGAAGGCCCGAGCTGACACCCATCTAAAAGGGAGGGCGAGGGCCGAAGGCCCGAGCTGACACCCATCTAAGAGAGAGGGCGAGGGCCGAAGGCCCGAGCTGACACCCATCTAAAAGGAAGGGCGAGGGCCGAAGGCCCGAGATGACACCCATCTAAAAGGAAGGGCGAGGGCCGAAGGCCCGAGCTGACACCCATCTAAAAGGGAGGGCGAGGGCCGAAGGCCTGAGCTGAAACCCATCAAAAAGGAAGGGCGCGGGTGGAAGGTTTCGGCCATGTAAAAGGAAGGGCGAGGGCCGAAGGCCCGAGCTGACACCCATCTAATAGAGAGGGCGAGGGCCGAAGGCCCAAACTGACACACATCTAAACGGAAGGGCGAGGGCCGAAGGCCCGAGCTGACACCCATCTAAGAGAGAGGGCGAGGGCCGAAGGCCCGAACTGACACATCTAAACGGAAGGGCGAGGGCCGAAGGCCCGAGCTAACACCCATCTAAAAGGGAGGGCGAGGGCCGAAGGCCCATCTAAAAGGAAGGGCGAGGGTGGAAGGCTTCGGCCATGTAAAAGGAAGGGCGAGGGCCGAAGGCCGCGCTGACACCCATCTAATAGAGAGGGCGAGGGCCGAAGGCCCGATCTGACACACATCTAAACGGAAGGGCGAGGGCCGAAGGCCCGAGCTGACACCCATCTAAAAGGGAGGGCGAGGGCCGAAGGCCCGAGCTGACACCCATCTAAGAAAGAGGGCAAGTGTGGAAGGATGAGTCTAAGTGAAGGATGAGTCCCAATGGGGGAAAGACGAGGGCCGAAGGCCCGAAGTGACTCTAAGTCGAGGGATGAGTCCCAACGTGAGAAAGACGAGACCTGAAGTGTCTCTAATTGAAAGGATGAGTCCGAACGTGAGAAAGACGAGGGCCGAATGCCCGAAGTGACTCTAAGTGAAAGGATGAGTCCCAACGAGGCTAATCTTTTCTTCCAGGCATAAAAAATCGCTAGCGGCGCGCGAAGCGCGCCCCTAAAGCCGATAGGCTTTCGAACGGGCAGGGCCAAATTCAACCCCAAAGCAAAATTAAACCGCCACAGTATCGTAATAGGCACCCCAGTGGTCAAACCCATCGCTAGTTTAATATATTATATAAAAGTTTTGGAAAAAAATTTATAAGTCCTTACAGAGTTGAGATAATGGGCTGAAAGTTTTACATGTCCAAGTCAAATTTTATGGGGCATATGGGAAAAATACGGACGGAAAATTTTTTTACCCCCTTGGTACCTAAATAATACAGGTGCCGGGGCTATCTCGGGAATGGGTGGGGTTAGAAGAAAATTTCTGCTGGTAGGATTTTAAGTTGGAACCAACTAATATATGTAGGAAGAAATTCGAAGTCGAAATTCGAATTGTAAGGGTACTTATGCTTGACACCAAATTCAGACATTTTCGGTGAATTGCAGGTTTTGTCGGACTTGAAAATTCGCGTTTTTTAAAAATAACTCGAAAATGGATAAAGATGGCGAAAAATTTCTGCTGGTAGGATTTTAAGTTGGGATAGGTAGATATATGTAGGAAAAATTTCAAAGTCGGAAGTCGAACTTCAGGGGTACTTATGCTTGACAGAAAATTCTGGTAAGAAAACTGTCCGACAGAAAAATGTCGGATTTCTTCAAAGTGAGGAAAGCCAGGGGGCAAATCTTATAGGTGAGAGAGAAAAATTTCAAAGTCGGAATTTCAAAAATGGACAAGTGAAATTTCGATTTCAAAAAGTGGGATTTCGAAACCTAAGCAAGTTTCGAGTTGAGGGAGGTTAAGTTGATTAGGGATCCGGGATTTCGGGATTTTTAGGGATTTAAGAATATGGTCGAATGAGTAGTCATTCAAGAGGGGATAATGAGGGGAGTTGAATGGGATATATGATAAAGCCGAAAGTCGAACTTCGAAATCCTTGATTTTCGGGATTTGTGGATATGGGCAAGTGGGTAGTCATTCAAGAGGGGATAATGAGGGTAGTTGAATGGGATAAGGTATAAGGTCGAAAGTCGAAGTTCGAAGTCAAACTTCGAAATCCGGTATTTTCGGGATTTTCGAAATTTTTAAATATAGTCGAATGGGTAGTCATTCGAAAAGGTATGATGAGGGGAGTTTAGTGGGATAATTAAAAATGTCAAATCCCTGAAATTCCAATCCCTAAAAACCCAGATTACGAAGTTCGAACTACAAAGTTATAATTTTCGTCATAAATTTTTATCCCACCGAACTCCACTAATTATCCTCTCTTGAATGAATACTCATATCCCATACTTCCTAGCACGAAAATTTTGAAGTTCGAACTCCGAACTTTGATTTTTGTATCTATTATTTATCCCTTTGATATACCCTCATTATCCCTTTTGAATGAATACAAACACACCAATAGTTCCTGAGCCCGAAAATCCCGTATTTCGAAGTGTAGAAGAAGGAGATGTTCGTCGAGTAAAATCTTTAATTGACAGAAAAATGCTTGCAACTGTTAAAGACAGTCACGGTAATTATATTAAATTTTTGTAAAATATTTTTTAAAAATTATTTTTGTAGAAATGGGAATGACTCCTTTACATAAAGCTCTTCTATATGGACAAACAATTACTTAAAAATTAATACAAAAATATTTTTTTAATGAAAAACCTTTTTTAGGTTCGATTTATGTTAACAAAATACCCTCATTGTGTTAACGAAACAGATCATGTTTGTTATTTTTTTTTGCTTTTTTAAAAATAAAAAAATTTCTAGGCAGACAGAACAGCTTTACATTATGCTGATCTAACAAGTTAGACAAAGTTATGATCGTTTATTTTAGCTCCTTACCTATTGCATCCGTGGAGTTTTTGCTGCTGCGGGGGAAGCCTGGCATGACCAATGTTATCGATGATAAGAATAGGATTAAGTTACGAGCCCAGAACCCAGCATAAAAGTTTTGGAAAAAAATTTATAAGTCCTTACAGAGTTGAGATAATGGGCTGAAAGTTTTACATGTCCAAGTCAAATTTTATGGGGCATATGGGAAAAATACGGACGGAAAATTTTTTTACCCCCTTGGTACCTAAATAATACAGGTGCCGGGGCTATCTCGGGAATGGGTGGGGTTAGAAGAAAATTTCTGCTGGTAGGATTTTAAGTTGGAACCAACTAATATATGTAGGAAGAAATTCGAAGTCGAAATTCGAATTGTAAGGGTACTTATGCTTGACACCAAATTCAGACATTTTCGGTGAATTGCAGGTTTTGTCGGACTTGAAAATTCGCGTTTTTTAAAAATAACTCGAAAATGGATAAAGATGGCGAAAAATTTCTGCTGGTAGGATTTTAAGTTGGGATAGGTAGATATATGTAGGAAAAATTTCAAAGTCGGAAGTCGAACTTCAGGGGTACTTATGCTTGACAGAAAATTCTGGTAAGAAAACTGTCCGACAGAAAAATGTCGGATTTCTTCAAAGTGAGGAAAGCCAGGGGGCAAATCTTATAGGTGAGAGAGAAAAATTTCAAAGTCGGAATTTCAAAAATGGACAAGTGAAATTTCGATTTCAAAAAGTGGGATTTCGAAACCTAAGCAAGTTTCGAGTTGAGGGAGGTTAAGTTGATTAGGGATCCGGGATTTCGGGATTTTTAGGGATTTAAGAATATGGTCGAATGAGTAGTCATTCAAGAGGGGATAATGAGGGGAGTTGAATGGGATATATGATAAAGCCGAAAGTCGAACTTCGAAATCCTTGATTTTCGGGATTTGTGGATATGGGCAAGTGGGTAGTCATTCAAGAGGGGATAATGAGGGTAGTTGAATGGGATAAGGTATAAGGTCGAAAGTCGAAGTTCGAAGTCAAACTTCGAAATCCGGTATTTTCGGGATTTTCGAAATTTTTAAATATAGTCGAATGGGTAGTCATTCGAAAAGGTATGATGAGGGGAGTTTAGTGGGATAATTAAAAATGTCAAATCCCTGAAATTCCAATCCCTAAAAACCCAGATTACGAAGTTCGAACTACAAAGTTATAATTTTCGTCATAAATTTTTATCCCACCGAACTCCACTAATTATCCTCTCTTGAATGAATACTCATATCCCATACTTCCTAGCACGAAAATTTTGAAGTTCGAACTCCGAACTTTGATTTTTGTATCTATTATTTATCCCTTTGATATACCCTCATTATCCCTTTTGAATGAATACAAACACACCAATAGTTCCTGAGCCCGAAAATCCCGTATTTCGAAGTGTAGAAGAAGGAGATGTTCGTCGAGTAAAATCTTTAATTGACAGAAAAATGCTTGCAACTGTTAAAGACAGTCACGGTAATTATATTAAATTTTTGTAAAATATTTTTTAAAAATTATTTTTGTAGAAATGGGAATGACTCCTTTACATAAAGCTCTTCTATATGGACAAACAATTACTTAAAAATTAATACAAAAATATTTTTTTAATGAAAAACCTTTTTTAGGTTCGATTTATGTTAACAAAATACCCTCATTGTGTTAACGAAACAGATCATGTTTGTTATTTTTTTTTGCTTTTTTAAAAATAAAAAAATTTCTAGGCAGACAGAACAGCTTTACATTATGCTGATCTAACAAGTTAGACAAAGTTATGATCGTTTATTTTAGCTCCTTACCTATTGCATCCGTGGAGTTTTTGCTGCTGCGGGGGAAGCCTGGCATGACCAATGTTATCGATGATAAGAATAGGATTAAGTTACGAGCCCAGAACCCAGCGACCATTGACTCCCCGCGAGGCGCGTGACGCAAAACCCCGCGCGAAGCGCGGGGTTTTGCACAAGCGCCTCGCCTACTCTCCATAGGTTTACGTTGGCTATTTTGATAAAAATTTGCCCATCGAAAAGATATTAAAATAAGCCTAAATATTTAATTCTTTTGGAAATTTAATTTAATTTAAAAAAATTGTATTTTCCCAAATATAGAACAGGGAAATTTACGTGCTATAAAATTATTAACTGACAGAAAGAAATTAGCTTTTTGTAGAGATAGTAAAGGACTTGCACCTTTAAATAAAGCTGTTTTTTGGACAAACAGAAAAGTTTGAAACATAAATTTTTTTAAATTTATTTTTTAATTTAAAAGAATTTAATTCGTAATTACTCAGAATCTGTTAACTCAATGGATCAAAGTAGAAGAACTCCTTTAGATTATTCTGCGGCTTTAAGAGATGGGGGTTATATGTATAAATTAATGAGGCGGGTTTTCTTGCAAAATTAAGTAGGTCCGAGTTATGGCCGTTCAAAGTTGGTCAAGACAAAACCCCGTCCCGATTTTTTTCTCAATTCTTTCATTCCCAATTTAACAAATTTGATTTTCTGTTTTCCATTTTTAATTTCTTTAATATTTTCTATGCAAAAATCAAAAATAAAAATAAAGGATTAAATTGTAATGAGAAACAATATTAAGAGGCAAAAGGTCAAATTTGAATTTTCTTCCCTTATCAAGTTTTGAATAAGAGTAGGGAAGAAAATTCAAATTTGACCTTTTGCCTCTTAATATTGTTTTTCTCATTTTCATTTACTTCTTTATTTAATGTTAATTTTTTGCTGTGTGTAATTTTAATTTTTTCTGATTTTTATTTTCAAACCTTATTTTCAAAGTTTTCCTTTTTAAAAATCATTTTAAATAACATTGAAAATTTACTTAATTTCTAAATTTTATTGTATATTTAAAAGTTTGAAAGTCGCCTTTTCCCTATATAATTTGCCCTTCGAGCTGAGTCGAATGTCATTAAAATTAACGAAATCTACTATCTTGTATAATCGAATTTTTCACCCTAAAATCTGCTTGGTCCCCCCTATGCTTTTATGAATTTATAGACAAATATATGGAGGTGGGTTAAAGTCCAGTGAGGTGGGATTTTTGTTCAGTTTTTGATTCGGATCGTCGTGTTTTGTTTTCCCGTTAAAATTTTTGAAAAATATTTTTTGTAATTTATGAAAATTTTTTTCGAAATTTATGAAAATTTGGTTCAGTTTTTTTGGTTTTACGGACAAAGATGGGGTTTTTAAGGGGTAGAGGGGTCCCTTCACCAGTTATAGCTGAGGACTGAACTGAGCCGGGACATAAATGAATTGCTCCGACTTCTCCATTCTTTTTTTCTTTCCTTCTATTAAAATTTTTGGCTCCCATACAAAATCTCTATTCCTTAAAATCGCTATTCCTTAAAATCTCTACTAATCTAAAAATGCTTAAAATCTCTATTCCTTAAAATAACTATTCCTTAAAATCTCTACTGGGGTAAAAATAATTAAAATCTCTACACCGTGCAAATGGATGGTAGAGTCTCAACAAAAGTGTAAAATATGAACTTTTCATTGGAAAACCCAGACCTGGTAATCAATTGTACCCAGACCTGTACAATTGATTTAAAAATGGCTGCGGATATCTGCTTGTATCCGCCGTAAATATCGAAGATATAATACACGACTGCTTCGCTGCGGTCGTGTTCATTTTGCTTGCGGTGATCGTATCGAAGCGGCTGCTGTCGTTCCGCTGGACATGCCTGGGTTCATCCGCAGCGGCAAAAACAATACAAGCAAAATAATATCAAAAGATAAGCCAGAAATCAGAACAACGTTTCCGCACTGAACGTTGGCACTCAAAAGGCTTCCGAATGAAAAAATAGACATTTTATCCTATTTTTGGCCGTGTAGAGATTTTAAGGCGTTTCACCCGTGTAGAGATTATGAGGAATAGAGATTTTAAGGAATAGTTATTTTAATAATTTTTAGCCGAGTAGAGATTTTAATGCATTTTAGCTGTGTAGAGATTATAAGGCATTTTAGCCTGTAGAGATTTTAAGGAATAGAGATTTTGAGGGGATACGAAATTTTTTCCTTCTATTTTTCCTCACTGCCTCTTAAGGGGTTGGGGTCATAAGGGCGCGGGGCCATTAGGGCGCCAGCACTAGAAACTGACATTTAGGCGAAACCGAAATTTATAAAAATTTTCTCAAATTTCTTTAACATCATTGACTACCTCCTCCAGAAATTTCAGAATTTTTCATCGAATATTTCTGAAGTTATAGTCGATAAACTGCGAAACATTTTTGGCCACAATTTCCTAAATTCTTGATCAAAAATTCTGAAATTTTTGGGGAACGTAGATAGAGGCATGAGAGTTATTATCAAAATTTTATCTTTTTTGTTTTTATTTTTTTATCTTTAATTTTATCTTTTTTGTTTTAAATTTTATCTTTTTAAATTTTATCTTTTCCTCTACCGAATGGTTTTATTTAAAACAATCATTACTTTTATAGATAAAATTTAGTCTTTAAATTTTAAAAATGCCTTCCAAACAACAAATAAAGCGTGAAAAAAGAATGGTACAACAACGCAGCGCAAAGGATCTAAAGAGTCCTTTTGAGGACTATCAGGTCAATCCTGATTCAACTGCGGTGATATTGCGCGGCGAAGAAGTTCCGGTATAAGTTATAAATACAAAGTAAAATTGAACTTCATTCGCCTCTTTTTCTTCACAATCTAGGGATTGAAACATTTTTATAGGATTTTATATTATTGTTTCTACAACATTTTTAGTCAGACTTTTTTAATAATTTTAGGGAAAGCGGGGACAATGAAGTTCAATTTCACCTAATACAGTTGAACCTCATTTTAAACCCCCCCCCCCCCCAAGAGTGTACAATAAAACATATCAAAATTTAAAGTTTCTGTTTAAGTCACATTGGTATTTAGGCAAAAGTGAATCGTGTATTGAGTTATAAGGAATCTATTGTTGACTTAGTTTTTTAAGTGAAGTTCGGTTATATTTTCAAATACTTATGTAGTAGTTAAACTATACCGTTTTCTTGGGTAATTTGTTTTGTTAAACTTAATTATTTTCTAAAATAAAAATTTTTTCATTTCTAAATTATAACATAATTATAGGACTTTGGACACGCAGGATCCTCTGGTAATGTTTTTAGTGTGTCACAATTAGGGTTGAGTGTGTCCTCTATGGATGTTGCTGCCACAACATCTAGAAATGACTCTCCTTTTTTGTCCGCTATGGGTGGTTCTCCTTCAACCTCAAATGATTCTCCCTTTTTGTCCTCAAGAACAATGATTCGATCTGATTGTCCAGAAAAAGTTAGTAGATTTGATGAGTCTAACGTTAGTTGTCTTGACGACGAGTCCATTGTTAGTCTTGACATTGATTCTGATTCCTCTTGTGCTTTACCAATCTGTAGTTCTTCTAAAAGGGGTCGGGGTCGTCCAAGAAAAATAATTCGTAAAGGTGCCGGAAGACCTAGAAAAGTATCTATTTGTGACTCTGTTCCTGATGAATGTGTAATTATTAATGATGAACCGATTATATTTTTAGCCCCTGATCCTCCAGATATGCCTGTTCGTCAATCTGTGCCTGTTCGTAAATCTGAACGCATTAAAAATATACTCTCTTCTAAGAAAAATCCTATTACCGATAATAATAAATGCCTCAGTACGCATGAAGGGTTTCCTTGTGCTGATACTAGAGCTCGCCATACTGCTGAGTATTATGACTCTGGAGACATTGGCAAATTTGAATGTCATTATTGTAAAGCACTTTTATTAGAATCCGAAATTAATCAAGGTCATAAATCCAAGTTTAAAGTTATCACTTCTTCACTTTGTTGTAGCTGCGGAACAGTTACTCTTCCTCCCTATACTGAGCATCCTAATGAATTGAAAGTCTTATTAAAAGGCGATACTAAAGAATCTAAAGAGTTCCTTTCTAATCACAATACTTATAACACATTGTTAGCTTTTGCTTCGATAACCGTTGGCCATAAGGACTCATCCCTTCATGGGAGTGTGTGTTTTATGCTAAACGGAGAATTTTCCCGACATATAAGTTCAATGAATTCTGGACATTTAACACCATCATTTTCCCAATTATATATTTTAGATGCGAATGAAGCACTTAATTTACGAACCCAAAATACCCTCTGTGGAGGAGATAGAGTTAATCCACAAACCTTAAAAATTTTAGATTCTGTTTTGAGAAATATAAATCCATTTGCAAAGGTCTATAAAAATTTTCATTCCCAATATATGTCTGTTCTTGAAAAGGACGGAAAAGATGCAGTCAGGAACTTTCGCCTTACTATCATAGAAGAAAGAGCTGCTCCTGCCATAATTAGAGGTAAAGGATTACATCCAAGACAGGTTAATCTACCTCAAGAAAAAGCCATGTTTTCAGTTTGGACGGAGTCCTCTGAGCCACCAAAAATTAAAGGAACATATATAACTGATCTTCAAGGATGTTTATTTGAGGTCAAACCATATAATGCTCGTGTTGATTCACTTACTTATCCCCTGCTTTTTCCATACGGTGATGATGGATATCATACTAAGATTCCATTTAACCCTAATAGTCCTAAGTATGCAAATAAATCTAATAATACTATAAATGATGATGAAGACATAACTAATGAAAAAACCGATGATGAATTGGAAATTGATATAGAACCTAAGAAAACAATTTCTTATAGAAAATATATTCGTTACCGACTTGCAATTCGTCGAACTGATTCGCCCCATAATATTTGGAGTGCAGGAGGTGGCTTAAGCCAGAAATTTGTACTAGATTATGCAGCACGAATTGATGCTCAAGTGGCAGACTATTTGCGTCAACCCGAATTTAATCTCCTTAAAACGACAGCACCTGATGTTCTCGACCACATGAGAAGGGATGGTGATCTACAACCAAACAGTAAAATAGGCAGCGTTGTATTATTTCGGAAATATCATCCCGGAACCCGTCCATATTTTCAAGACATGTTTTACGATGCAACAACTATTATGGCTCGTACTCGTAAGCCAGGACTCGCATCCTTCATGTTTACTTTTACTACTAATCCCTACTGGCCAGAGATTTCCCGTAATTTCTTTCACAAAGGCCAAAAAATTGTCGACCGATTTGATATTTTATGCCGTGTATATGCAGATAAGTTGCGCAGGCTCCACTTTCTCCTTGATAAAAAAAATATATTTGGTAAAATTCTCGGTTATGCCGAAAGTATGGAGTTTCAAAAAAGAATTGGTGGGCCACATTTACACAGAGTTTTCTGTGTTGATACTGAAGCAACACCAGAAAATATCGATGGCGTAATTTGGGCACACATTCCAGAAAAACCAGCTGATTCCGATAAATCTTCATGGGCAAATTTTATTAGAAAAGTTTTAGAACTTTTACCCAAGTTCCAGATTCATGATTGTGGTGATCACTGCAAAGGCAGTAATGGACGTTGCTTAAAAGGATTTCCCAAACCTTATAGCCGCACGACCATTCTTCATGCTAACAAGCCAGCAGAATACAAACGCCCAAGTCCCGAAGATGGCGGGCATACTCTAACAGTAGAATATGGATCAACCGAAACCACATATACTAATTCAAGAATTGTACCGTATAATCCTTTAATCCTTGTAATGTTTGAGTGCCACCATAATTTGGAATATGCATACGGACAATCTGATAATTTGAAATATGCCTTGAAATACCCTTTCAAGGGTCCAAGTTTTTCCTACATTAAATGCCAGGACGGTACTGTAAGTATAGATGAGCCAGCCCAATATGCGCGTATGCTTTACAGAAGTCCGCCAGAAGCTCATTGTCGTATATATTCTCAAAGATACGCTTATCTTTCTCATACTGTAATTCCTCTAAGTATTCATTTACCTGGTAAACAAAATATTTATTTTAAAGATGCAGAGAAGTTAAATAATGCAGCAAACGGCATTCTCCCAGAAACCCATTTAACACAATATTGGAAAATGTGGAAAAATAATGAAATTGACAAGGATATCTTTTATGAAAATATGCCTGAAAAATATTCTTGGAATGACAAAGATAAAATCTGGAAGCCAAGAATATTTTCTACCCTTAAGAAAAATATAGAAAACCGCAAAATAACTATTGGCAGAATCTATACTGTTTCTCCTCGCGAGCCAGAAAGGTTTGCTCTTTATGTCCTTATGAGACATTTCCCAGGTGATCCAGACCATCTTAAAAATATTAATGGAACCTTTTGCGATACCTTTGCAGATGCAGCTCGTATGCGCGGTCTTTTCGAAGATAATTCTGTATGGGAAAAAACTCTGAAGGAGGCTTCTAACTCTCTTCTCCCTTCACAGATGCGTTCATTATTTGTAAATATTCTTATCCATGGTTCTACACAAAATTGTGTAATAGATTCCTTGTCATTATGGGAAATGTTTAAAGAACATATGATTGATAAAAGGAATTGTACTGACGCAGTAAAACAGCGCCGAATTGACAGAGCATTAGCTATTATTGAAAGATATCTTTTTGCAAATGGCAAGCAAATGAAAGATTATAGACTTCCCCTTCCTTCTAATTCTTTAACTGATGATCCCAATAAAGCTGTTGATGAATTCTTCTTTCCCCAGCATTTGAACGATGATGATGTTGATGAGACCGTTGATACATCCTTTGAAAAAGCGAAGTTAAATCATGAACAGGAAAATTTCTATAAATTAGTCCTTGATGCAGTCATGGATCCAAATTCTAAAAATCGTTTGTTCTTCCTTTCCGGCGACGGAGGAACCGGAAAAACATTTTTATTAAACTTCCTTCTATTTAACTTACGTCGATTAGGAAATAAAGTCCTTGCTACCGCCTCAACTGGTATTGCATCTACTAAATTTTATGCAGGTGGAATGACCTTACATTCTGCATTTAGATTGAGTATTAATAATGAGCCTGACCGAATTCCTTCTATTCCATTCCAAAGTTATTTTGGTCGTCGTATAATTGAAAGTAACCTTATAATTGTCGATGAAATTACCATGCTTGAAAAGACTGTTCTTGAAAATGTCGATAAACTCTGCCGTATAATGGTACCCAAAAATCAGCATTTGCCTTTTGCAGGAAAGGTTGTCATCATTTCCGGTGATTGGAAACAATCACTTCCTGTTGTTAAAAATTCCCGTTCGCCCGAAGCTCAAGTGGCAGTTTGCCTTCAGACCTCCAATCTCTATCCTATGTTTCATAAGACTCGTCTTACACAGAATATGCGTCTCCAGCCATCTGAGATACAGTTTAAAGAGTGGCTATATAAACTCGGAACAGATACATCCGGTGATAAAATTGCTATCCCCAAGTCTATGTTTGTTGAATCAAGAGAAGAATTGATCGAATTTGTTTTCGATAAAGGCTTTGATATTCCAAGTTCCGATATGCTTAAGAGACTTATGCTCACCCCTTTAAATAGATCTGTTGATCTAAATAATTCAATAGTCCTGTCTTCCTTTAATACTGAATCTATGGACTATTATTCCATTGATAAGTGCACCAATGAAAATCCACTTTCTCCTTATGCTGCTGACTCTGACGTAGCAGGGCTTAATAAACTTACCCCAGCTGGCATACCAGCCCACCATTTACACCTTAAAGTCGGTTCGATTATTGTCCTACTCAGAAATCTTAATACAAGTAAATCATTATGTAATGGTACACGACTTATTGTCAAAAAACTTCAAACGAATTTAATTTCAGCCGAAACCATTTGTGGTTCCAATACTGGTATGACAATTGGAATTTCTCGTGTCTGTAATTCCTATGTTGATGAAAGACCAGACGGTGTTAGCTTCGAACGTTTTCAATTTCCCGTTCGTGAAGCTTTTGCAATGACCATTACTAAGGCTCAAGGCCAAACCTGTGAAAGACTTGGAATTGATCTTTCAGATGAGCCCTTTGCTCATGGGCAATTATATACAGCATTATCACGTGCTACAAATAGTAAATTCATTCGAGTTTTCGCCCCTAATAAACCCGAAGATAAAGATGGAAATGTTCTCATTAATAATGTTGTTGCTCGCGGTCTTACCTTTGATTAATCTTTATTTGTGAAATTTTTAAATAATTTTTTAAAATAATGAATGCCATAATTAAACACTCAACCCTAAGCTTTTATTTACGGCGATGATTCCCCTTTTGTGTTTAGGGATGTACCGCCTTCTTATTTTTGGTAATGAATCCCCTTTTAAGTTAAGGGACGTACCACCTTCCTTTCCATATTTTATGGTGATGATTCCCCTTTCGTGTTAAGGGACGTACCACCTTCCTCTCCTTATTTCATGGTGATGATTCCCCTTTCGTGTTAAGGGACGTACCACCTTCTTCTCACTTAAGGGTTCTAATTCGCCTTATTCATTATTCCAGACGATGATTCTCTTTCGCGTTAAGAGATGTATCGTCTCCCCTCCCTTTCGTGTTAAGGGTTGTAATTCCCCTCCCTTTCGTGTTAAGGGTTGTAATTCCCCTCCCCTTCGTGTTAAGGGTTGTAACTACTTCCTTCCTTTTTTTGTTTAGTGTATTAACTCCCCTCCCTTTAAAGCTAAGGGTTGTAATCCCCTCCCTTTCGTGTTAAGGGTTGTAATCCCCCTCCCTTTCGTGTTAAGGGTTGTAACTCCTCCCCTCCCTTTCGTGTTAAGGGTTGTAATTCCCCTCCCTTTCGTGATAAGGGTTGTAATTCCCCTCCCTTTCGTGTTAAGGGTTGTAATTCCCCTCCCTTTCGTGTTAAGGGTTGTAAATTAATTTAAATATAAATATAAGCCACTGTCCCCCTTGCCACTGCCCCCCTCTTCTCCGTCCCCCCTCCCCAGGAGTACAGGGTTTGCCCGTTTACCACCGTGCACCTCCACGTGGTGTACTCTGGGCATTGTTTTACTTTTGTAAAACAATGGCTAAGCACGGTACAAACGGGAGTCAAAATTTTTATTAAATAAAAATTTTTATGAAAAAGTTAATTAATAATTTTTTTTAAATCAAAAAATAAAAAATAATTAATTAAATAATAAACTAAAAAATATATATATCTAAAGAAAACTTAACCACGCATAAAAAATCGCTAGCGGCGCGCGAAGCGCGCCGCTATTTCGACATTATCCCTTATGCCATTCAACTCCCCTCACTCCCAGCTCTCGAACGACTACCCTCTCACCCATACCTCCCAACCCCGAAAAACCCGGATTTTGAAGTTCGAACTCCGAACTTCGACTTTCGGCTTTATCATTTATCCCATTCAACTCCCTTCATTATCCGCTTTCGAATGACTACTCATTCGACCATATTCCAAAATCCCTAAAAATCCCGAAATCCTGAATCCCTAATTTCGACCTTGCTTCGAATTTCCCCCCATTTGCTTCAACTTCCCCTACTTGAACTTGAAACTTGCTTCTGCTTCCAATTTCTCCTATCAATCAAAATTTCTCTCTCAACTATGAGATTTGCCCCCCGGCTTTCCTCAAATTGAAGAAATCCGACATTTTTCTGTCGGACAGTTTTCTTACCAGAATTTTCTGTCAAGCATAAGTACCCCTGAAGTTCGACTTCCGACTTTGAAATTTTTCCTACATATATCTACCTATCCCAACTTAAAATCCTACCAGCAGAAATTTTTCGCCATCTTTATCCATTTTCGAGTTATTTTTAAAAAACGCGAATTTTCAAGTCCGACAAAACCTGCAATTCACCGAAAATGTCTGAATTTGGTGTCAAGCATAAGTACCCTTACAATTCGAATTTCGACTTCGAATTTCTTCCTACATATATTAGTTGGTTCCAACTTAAAATCCTACCAGCAGAAATTTTCTTCTAACCCCACCCATTCCCGAGATAGCCCCGGCACCTGTATTATTTAGGTACCAAGGGGGTAAAAAAATTTTCCGTCCGTATTTTTCCCATATGCCCCATAAAATTTGACTTGGACATGTAAAACTTTCAGCCCATTATCTCAACTCTGTAACACCCATCTAAAAGGAAGGGCGAGGGCCGAAGGCCCGAGCTGACACCCATCTAAAAGGGAAGGCGAGGGCCGAAGGCCCGAGCTGACACCCATCTAAAAGGGAGGGCGAGGGCCGAAGGCCCGAGCTGAACACACATCTAAAAGGAAGGGCGAGGGCCGAAGGCCCGAGCTGACACCAATCTAAAAGGGAAGGCGAGGGCCGAAGGCCCGAGCTGACCAATAAATGTCAAGTAAATTAAATGTCAAGTAAATTGAACCAGGCATAAAAAATCGCTAGCGGCGCGCGAAGCGCGCCCCCAAAGCCGTTAGGCTTTCCAACGGACAGAAGTATCGTAACCTAAAGAACCCCCCGATGTATTTTACTGCCAGAGTATTGTAATAGGCACCCCAGTGGTCAAACCCATAGCTAGTTTAATATATTATATAAAAGTTTTGGAAAAAAATTTATAAGTCCTTACAGAGTTGAGATAATGGGCTGAAAGTTTTACATGTCCAAGTCAAATTTTATGGGGCATATGGGAAAAATACGGACGGAAAATTTTTTTACCCCCTTGGTACCTAAATAATACAGGTGCCGGGGCTATCTCGGGAATGGGTGGGGTTAGAAGAAAATTTCTGCTGGTAGGATTTTAAGTTGGAACCAACTAATATATGTAGGAAGAAATTCGAAGTCGAAATTCGAATTGTAAGGGTACTTATGCTTGACACCAAATTCAGACATTTTCGGTGAATTGCAGGTTTTGTCGGACTTGAAAATTCGCGTTTTTTTAAAATAACTCGAAAATGGATAAAGATGGCGAAAAATTTCTGCTGGTAGGATTTTAAGTTGGGATAGGTAGATATATGTAGGAAAAATTTCAAAGTCGGAAGTCGAACTTCAGGGGTACTTATGCTTGACAGAAAATTCTGGTAAGAAAACTGTCCGACAGAAAAATGTCGGATTTCTTCAAAGTGAGGAAAGCCAGGGGGCAAATCTTATAGGTGAGAGAGAAAAATTTCAAAGTCGGAATTTCAAAAATGGACAAGTGAAATTTCGATTTCAAAAAGTGGGATTTCGAAACCTAAGCAAGTTTCGAGTTGAGGGAGGTTAAGTTGATTAGGGATCCGGGATTTCGGGATTTTTAGGGATTTAAGAATATGGTCGAATGAGTAGTCATTCAAGAGGGGATAATGAGGGGAGTTGAATGGGATATATGATAAAGCCGAAAGTCGAACTTCGAAATCCTTGATTTTCGGGATTTGTGGATATGGGCAAGTGGGTAGTCATTCAAGAGGGGATAATGAGGGTAGTTGAATGGGATAAGGTATAAGGTCGAAAGTCGAAGTTCGAAGTCAAACTTCGAAATCCGGTATTTTCGGGATTTTCGAAATTTTTAAATATAGTCGAATGGGTAGTCATTCGAAAAGGTATGATGAGGGGAGTTTAGTGGGATAATTAAAAATGTCAAATCCCTGAAATTCCAATCCCTAAAAACCCAGATTACGAAGTTCGAACTACAAAGTTATAATTTTCGTCATAAATTTTTATCCCACCGAACTCCACTAATTATCCTCTCTTGAATGAATACTCATATCCCATACTTCCTAGCACGAAAATTTTGAAGTTCGAACTCCGAACTTTGATTTTTGTATCTATTATTTATCCCTTTGATATACCCTCATTATCCCTTTTGAATGAATACAAACACACCAATAGTTCCTGAGCCCGAAAATCCCGTATTTCGAAGTGTAGAAGAAGGAGATGTTCGTCGAGTAAAATCTTTAATTGACAGAAAAATGCTTGCAACTGTTAAAGACAGTCACGGTAATTATATTAAATTTTTGTAAAATATTTTTTAAAAATTATTTTTGTAGAAATGGGAATGACTCCTTTACATAAAGCTCTTCTATATGGACAAACAATTACTTAAAAATTAATACAAAAATATTTTTTTAATGAAAAACCTTTTTTAGGTTCGATTTATGTTAACAAAATACCCTCATTGTGTTAACGAAACAGATCATGTTTGTTATTTTTTTTTGCTTTTTTAAAAATAAAAAAATTTCTAGGCAGACAGAACAGCTTTACATTATGCTGATCTAACAAGTTAGACAAAGTTATGATCGTTTATTTTAGCTCCTTACCTATTGCATCCGTGGAGTTTTTGCTGCTGCGGGGGAAGCCTGGCATGACCAATGTTATCGATGATAAGAATAGGATTAAGTTACGAGCCCAGAACCCAGCGACCATTGACTCCCCGCGAGGCGCGTGACGCAAAACCCCGCGCGAAGCGCGGGGTTTTGCACAAGCGCCTCGCCTACTCTCCATAGGTTTACGTTGGCTATTTTGATAAAAATTTGCCCATCGAAAAGATATTAAAATAAGCCTAAATATTTAATTCTTTTGGAAATTTAATTTAATTAAAAAAAATTGTATTTTCCCAAATATAGAACAGGGAAATTTACGTGCTATAAAATTATTAACTGACAGAAAGAAATTAGCTTTTTGTAGAGATAGTAAAGGACTTGCACCTTTAAATAAAGCTGTTTTTTGGACAAACAGAAAAGTTTGAAACATAAATTTTTTTAAATTTATTTTTTAATTTAAAAGAATTTAATTCGTAATTACTCAGAATCTGTTAACTCAATGGATCAAAGTAGAAGAACTCCTTTAGATTATTCTGCGGCTTTAAGAGATGGGGGTTATATGTATAAATTAATGAGGCGGGTTTTCTTGCAAAATTAAGTAGGTCCGAGTTATGGCCGTTCAAAGTTGGTCAAGACAAAACCCCGTCCCGATTTTTTTCTCAATTCTTTCATTCCCAATTTAACAAATTTGATTTTCTGTTTTCCATTTTTAATTTCTTTAATATTTTCTATGCAAAAATCAAAAATAAAAATAAAGGATTAAATTGTAATGAGAAACAATATTAAGAGGCAAAAGGTCAAATTTGAATTTTCTTCCCTTATCAAGTTTTGAATAAGAGTAGGGAAGAAAATTCAAATTTGACCTTTTGCCTCTTAATATTGTTTTTCTCATTTTCATTTACTTCTTTATTTAATGTTAATTTTTTGCTGTGTGTAATTTTAATTTTTTCTGATTTTTATTTTCAAACCTTATTTTCAAAGTTTTCCTTTTTAAAAATCATTTTAAATAACATTGAAAATTTACTTAATTTCTAAATTTTATTGTATATTTAAAAGTTTGAAAGTCGCCTTTTCCCTATATAATTTGCCCTTCGAGCTGAGTCGAATGTCATTAAAATTAACGAAATCTACTATCTTGTATAATCGAATTTTTCACCCTAAAATCTGCTTGGTCCCCCCTATGCTTTTATGAATTTATAGACAAATATATGGAGGTGGGTTAAAGTCCAGTGAGGTGGGATTTTTGTTCAGTTTTTGATTCGGATCGTCGTGTTTTGTTTTCCCGTTAAAATTTTTGAAAAATATTTTTTGTAATTTATGAAAATTTTTTTCGAAATTTATGAAAATTTGGTTCAGTTTTTTTGGTTTTACGGACAAAGATGGGGTTTTTAAGGGGTAGAGGGGTCCCTTCACCAGTTATAGCTGAGGACTGAACTGAGCCGGGACATAAATGAATTGCTCCGACTTCTCCATTCTTTTTTTCTTTCCTTCTATTAAAATTTTTGGCTCCCATACAAAATCTCTATTCCTTAAAATCGCTATTCCTTAAAATCTCTACTAATCTAAAAATGCTTAAAATCTCTATTCCTTAAAATAACTATTCCTTAAAATCTCTACTGGGGTAAAAATAATTAAAATCTCTACACCGTGCAAATGGATGGTAGAGTCTCAACAAAAGTGTAAAATATGAACTTTTCATTGGAAAACCCAGACCTGGTAATCAATTGTACCCAGACCTGTACAATTGATTTAAAAATGGCTGCGGATATCTGCTTGTATCCGCCGTAAATATCGAAGATATAATACACGACTGCTTCGCTGCGGTCGTGTTCATTTTGCTTGCGGTGATCGTATCGAAGCGGCTGCTGTCGTTCCGCTGGACATGCCTGGGTTCATCCGCAGCGGCAAAAACAATACAAGCAAAATAATATCAAAAGATAAGCCAGAAATCAGAACAACGTTTCCGCACTGAACGTTGGCACTCAAAAGGCTTCCGAATGAAAAAATAGACATTTTATCCTATTTTTGGCCGTGTAGAGATTTTAAGGCGTTTCACCCGTGTAGAGATTATGAGGAATAGAGATTTTAAGGAATAGTTATTTTAATAATTTTTAGCCGAGTAGAGATTTTAATGCATTTTAGCTGTGTAGAGATTATAAGGCATTTTAGCCTGTAGAGATTTTAAGGAATAGAGATTTTGAGGGGATACGAAATTTTTTCCTTCTATTTTTCCTCACTGCCTCTTAAGGGGTTGGGGTCATAAGGGCGCGGGGCCATTAGGGCGCCAGCACTAGAAACTGACATTTAGGCGAAACCGAAATTTATAAAAATTTTCTCAAATTTCTTTAACATCATTGACTACCTCCTCCAGAAATTTCAGAATTTTTCATCGAATATTTCTGAAGTTATAGTCGATAAACTGCGAAACATTTTTGGCCACAATTTCCTAAATTCTTGATCAAAAATTCTGAAATTTTTGGGGAACGTAGATAGAGGCATGAGAGTTATTATCAAAATTTTATCTTTTTTGTTTTTATTTTTTTATCTTTAATTTTATCTTTTTTGTTTTAAATTTTATCTTTTTAAATTTTATCTTTTCCTCTACCGAATGGTTTTATTTAAAACAATCATTACTTTTATAGATAAAATTTAGTCTTTAAATTTTAAAAATGCCTTCCAAACAACAAATAAAGCGTGAAAAAAGAATGGTACAACAACGCAGCGCAAAGGATCTAAAGAGTCCTTTTGAGGACTATCAGGTCAATCCTGATTCAACTGCGGTGATATTGCGCGGCGAAGAAGTTCCGGTATAAGTTATAAATACAAAGTAAAATTGAACTTCATTCGCCTCTTTTTCTTCACAATCTAGGGATTGAAACATTTTTATAGGATTTTATATTATTGTTTCTACAACATTTTTAGTCAGACTTTTTTAATAATTTTAGGGAAAGCGGGGACAATGAAGTTCAATTTCACCTAATACAGTTGAACCTCATTTTAAACCCCCCCCCAAGAGTGTACAATAAAACATATCAAAATTTAAAGTTTCTGTTTAAGTCACATTGGTATTTAGGCAAAAGTGAATCGTGTATTGAGTTATAAGGAATCTATTGTTGACTTAGTTTTTTAAGTGAAGTTCGGTTATATTTTCAAATACTTATGTAGTAGTTAAACTATACCGTTTTCTTGGGTAATTTGTTTTGTTAAACTTAATTATTTTCTAAAATAAAAATTTTTTCATTTCTAAATTATAACATAATTATAGGACTTTGGACACGCAGGATCCTCTGGTAATGTTTTTAGTGTGTCACAATTAGGGTTGAGTGTGTCCTCTATGGATGTTGCTGCCACAACATCTAGAAATGACTCTCCTTTTTTGTCCGCTATGGGTGGTTCTCCTTCAACCTCAAATGATTCTCCCTTTTTGTCCTCAAGAACAATGATTCGATCTGATTGTCCAGAAAAAGTTAGTAGATTTGATGAGTCTAACGTTAGTTGTCTTGACGACGAGTCCATTGTTAGTCTTGACATTGATTCTGATTCCTCTTGTGCTTTACCAATCTGTAGTTCTTCTAAAAGGGGTCGGGGTCGTCCAAGAAAAATAATTCGTAAAGGTGCCGGAAGACCTAGAAAAGTATCTATTTGTGACTCTGTTCCTGATGAATGTGTAATTATTAATGATGAACCGATTATATTTTTAGCCCCTGATCCTCCAGATATGCCTGTTCGTCAATCTGTGCCTGTTCGTAAATCTGAACGCATTAAAAATATACTCTTCTAAGAAAAATCCTATTACCGATAATAATAAATGCCTCAGTACGCATGAAGGGTTTCCTTGTGCTGATACTAGAGCTCGCCATACTGCTGAGTATTATGACTCTGGAGACATTGGCAAATTTGAATGTCATTATTGTAAAGCACTTTTATTAGAATCCGAAATTAATCAAGGTCATAAATCCAAGTTTAAAGTTATCACTTCTTCACTTTGTTGTAGCTGCGGAACAGTTACTCTTCCTCCCTATACTGAGCATCCTAATGAATTGAAAGTCTTATTAAAAGGCGATACTAAAGAATCTAAAGAGTTCCTTTCTAATCACAATACTTATAACACATTGTTAGCTTTTGCTTCGATAACCGTTGGCCATAAGGACTCATCCCTTCATGGGAGTGTGTGTTTTATGCTAAACGGAGAATTTTCCCGACATATAAGTTCAATGAATTCTGGACATTTAACACCATCATTTTCCCAATTATATATTTTAGATGCGAATGAAGCACTTAATTTACGAACCCAAAATACCCTCTGTGGAGGAGATAGAGTTAATCCACAAACCTTAAAAATTTTAGATTCTGTTTTGAGAAATATAAATCCATTTGCAAAGGTCTATAAAAATTTTCATTCCCAATATATGTCTGTTCTTGAAAAGGACGGAAAAGATGCAGTCAGGAACTTTCGCCTTACTATCATAGAAGAAAGAGCTGCTCCTGCCATAATTAGAGGTAAAGGATTACATCCAAGACAGGTTAATCTACCTCAAGAAAAAGCCATGTTTTCAGTTTGGACGGAGTCCTCTGAGCCACCAAAAATTAAAGGAACATATATAACTGATCTTCAAGGATGTTTATTTGAGGTCAAACCATATAATGCTCGTGTTGATTCACTTACTTATCCCCTGCTTTTTCCATACGGTGATGATGGATATCATACTAAGATTCCATTTAACCCTAATAGTCCTAAGTATGCAAATAAATCTAATAATACTATAAATGATGATGAAGACATAACTAATGAAAAAACCGATGATGAATTGGAAATTGATATAGAACCTAAGAAAACAATTTCTTATAGAAAATATATTCGTTACCGACTTGCAATTCGTCGAACTGATTCGCCCCATAATATTTGGAGTGCAGGAGGTGGCTTAAGCCAGAAATTTGTACTAGATTATGCAGCACGAATTGATGCTCAAGTGGCAGACTATTTGCGTCAACCCGAATTTAATCTCCTTAAAACGACAGCACCTGATGTTCTCGACCACATGAGAAGGGATGGTGATCTACAACCAAACAGTAAAATAGGCAGCGTTGTATTATTTCGGAAATATCATCCCGGAACCCGTCCATATTTTCAAGACATGTTTTACGATGCAACAACTATTATGGCTCGTACTCGTAAGCCAGGACTCGCATCCTTCATGTTTACTTTTACTACTAATCCCTACTGGCCAGAGATTTCCCGTAATTTCTTTCACAAAGGCCAAAAAATTGTCGACCGATTTGATATTTTATGCCGTGTATATGCAGATAAGTTGCGCAGGCTCCACTTTCTCCTTGATAAAAAAAATATATTTGGTAAAATTCTCGGTTATGCCGAAAGTATGGAGTTTCAAAAAAGAATTGGTGGGCCACATTTACACAGAGTTTTCTGTGTTGATACTGAAGCAACACCAGAAAATATCGATGGCGTAATTTGGGCACACATTCCAGAAAAACCAGCTGATTCCGATAAATCTTCATGGGCAAATTTTATTAGAAAAGTTTTAGAACTTTTACCCAAGTTCCAGATTCATGATTGTGGTGATCACTGCAAAGGCAGTAATGGACGTTGCTTAAAAGGATTTCCCAAACCTTATAGCCGCACGACCATTCTTCATGCTAACAAGCCAGCAGAATACAAACGCCCAAGTCCCGAAGATGGCGGGCATACTCTAACAGTAGAATATGGATCAACCGAAACCACATATACTAATTCAAGAATTGTACCGTATAATCCTTTAATCCTTGTAATGTTTGAGTGCCACCATAATTTGGAATATGCATACGGACAATCTGATAATTTGAAATATGCCTTGAAATACCCTTTCAAGGGTCCAAGTTTTTCCTACATTAAATGCCAGGACGGTACTGTAAGTATAGATGAGCCAGCCCAATATGCGCGTATGCTTTACAGAAGTCCGCCAGAAGCTCATTGTCGTATATATTCTCAAAGATACGCTTATCTTTCTCATACTGTAATTCCTCTAAGTATTCATTTACCTGGTAAACAAAATATTTATTTTAAAGATGCAGAGAAGTTAAATAATGCAGCAAACGGCATTCTCCCAGAAACCCATTTAACACAATATTGGAAAATGTGGAAAAATAATGAAATTGACAAGGATATCTTTTATGAAAATATGCCTGAAAAATATTCTTGGAATGACAAAGATAAAATCTGGAAGCCAAGAATATTTTCTACCCTTAAGAAAAATATAGAAAACCGCAAAATAACTATTGGCAGAATCTATACTGTTTCTCCTCGCGAGCCAGAAAGGTTTGCTCTTTATGTCCTTATGAGACATTTCCCAGGTGATCCAGACCATCTTAAAAATATTAATGGAACCTTTTGCGATACCTTTGCAGATGCAGCTCGTATGCGCGGTCTTTTCGAAGATAATTCTGTATGGGAAAAAACTCTGAAGGAGGCTTCTAACTCTCTTCTCCCTTCACAGATGCGTTCATTATTTGTAAATATTCTTATCCATGGTTCTACACAAAATTGTGTAATAGATTCCTTGTCATTATGGGAAATGTTTAAAGAACATATGATTGATAAAAGGAATTGTACTGACGCAGTAAAACAGCGCCGAATTGACAGAGCATTAGCTATTATTGAAAGATATCTTTTTGCAAATGGCAAGCAAATGAAAGATTATAGACTTCCCCTTCCTTCTAATTCTTTAACTGATGATCCCAATAAAGCTGTTGATGAATTCTTCTTTCCCCAGCATTTGAACGATGATGATGTTGATGAGACCGTTGATACATCCTTTGAAAAAGCGAAGTTAAATCATGAACAGGAAAATTTCTATAAATTAGTCCTTGATGCAGTCATGGATCCAAATTCTAAAAATCGTTTGTTCTTCCTTTCCGGCGACGGAGGAACCGGAAAAACATTTTTATTAAACTTCCTTCTATTTAACTTACGTCGATTAGGAAATAAAGTCCTTGCTACCGCCTCAACTGGTATTGCATCTACTAAATTTTATGCAGGTGGAATGACCTTACATTCTGCATTTAGATTGAGTATTAATAATGAGCCTGACCGAATTCCTTCTATTCCATTCCAAAGTTATTTTGGTCGTCGTATAATTGAAAGTAACCTTATAATTGTCGATGAAATTACCATGCTTGAAAAGACTGTTCTTGAAAATGTCGATAAACTCTGCCGTATAATGGTACCCAAAAATCAGCATTTGCCTTTTGCAGGAAAGGTTGTCATCATTTCCGGTGATTGGAAACAATCACTTCCTGTTGTTAAAAATTCCCGTTCGCCCGAAGCTCAAGTGGCAGTTTGCCTTCAGACCTCCAATCTCTATCCTATGTTTCATAAGACTCGTCTTACACAGAATATGCGTCTCCAGCCATCTGAGATACAGTTTAAAGAGTGGCTATATAAACTCGGAACAGATACATCCGGTGATAAAATTGCTATCCCCAAGTCTATGTTTGTTGAATCAAGAGAAGAATTGATCGAATTTGTTTTCGATAAAGGCTTTGATATTCCAAGTTCCGATATGCTTAAGAGACTTATGCTCACCCCTTTAAATAGATCTGTTGATCTAAATAATTCAATAGTCCTGTCTTCCTTTAATACTGAATCTATGGACTATTATTCCATTGATAAGTGCACCAATGAAAATCCACTTTCTCCTTATGCTGCTGACTCTGACGTAGCAGGGCTTAATAAACTTACCCCAGCTGGCATACCAGCCCACCATTTACACCTTAAAGTCGGTTCGATTATTGTCCTACTCAGAAATCTTAATACAAGTAAATCATTATGTAATGGTACACGACTTATTGTCAAAAAACTTCAAACGAATTTAATTTCAGCCGAAACCATTTGTGGTTCCAATACTGGTATGACAATTGGAATTTCTCGTGTCTGTAATTCCTATGTTGATGAAAGACCAGACGGTGTTAGCTTCGAACGTTTTCAATTTCCCGTTCGTGAAGCTTTTGCAATGACCATTACTAAGGCTCAAGGCCAAACCTGTGAAAGACTTGGAATTGATCTTTCAGATGAGCCCTTTGCTCATGGGCAATTATATACAGCATTATCACGTGCTACAAATAGTAAATTCATTCGAGTTTTCGCCCCTAATAAACCCGAAGATAAAGATGGAAATGTTCTCATTAATAATGTTGTTGCTCGCGGTCTTACCTTTGATTAATCTTTATTTGTGAAATTTTTAAATAATTTTTTAAAATAATGAATGCCATAATTAAACACTCAACCCTAAGCTTTTATTTACGGCGATGATTCCCCTTTTGTGTTTAGGGATGTACCGCCTTCTTATTTTTGGTAATGAATCCCCTTTTAAGTTAAGGGACGTACCACCTTCCTTTCCATATTTTATGGTGATGATTCCCCTTTCGTGTTAAGGGACGTACCACCTTCCTCTCCTTATTTCATGGTGATGATTCCCCTTTCGTGTTAAGGGACGTACCACCTTCTTCTCACTTAAGGGTTCTAATTCGCCTTATTCATTATTCCAGACGATGATTCTCTTTCGCGTTAAGAGATGTATCGTCTCCCCTCCCTTTCGTGTTAAGGGTTGTAATTCCCCTCCCTTTCGTGTTAAGGGTTGTAATTCCCCTCCCCTTCGTGTTAAGGGTTGTAACTACTTCCTTCCTTTTTTTGTTTAGTGTATTAACTCCCCTCCCTTTAAAGCTAAGGGTTGTAATCCCCTCCCTTTCGTGTTAAGGGTTGTAATCCCCCTCCCTTTCGTGTTAAGGGTTGTAACTCCTCCCCTCCCTTTCGTGTTAAGGGTTGTAATTCCCCTCCCTTTCGTGATAAGGGTTGTAATTCCCCTCCCTTTCGTGTTAAGGGTTGTAATTCCCCTCCCTTTCGTGTTAAGGGTTGTAAATTAATTTAAATATAAATATAAGCCACTGTCCCCCTTGCCACTGCCCCCCTCTTCTCCGTCCCCCCTCCCCAGGAGTACAGGGTTTGCCCGTTTACCACCGTGCACCTCCACGTGGTGTACTCTGGGCATTGTTTTACTTTTGTAAAACAATGGCTAAGCACGGTACAAACGGGAGTCAAAATTTTTATTAAATAAAAATTTTTATGAAAAAGTTAATTAATAATTTTTTTTAAATCAAAAAATAAAAAATAATTAATTAAATAATAAACTAAAAAATATATATATCTAAAGAAAACTTAACCACGCATAAAAAATCGCTAGCGGCGCGCGAAGCGCGCCGCTATTTCGACATTATCCCTTATGCCATTCAACTCCCCTCACTCCCAGCTCTCGAACGACTACCCTCTCACCCATACCTCCCAACCCCGAAAAACCCGGATTTTGAAGTTCGAACTCCGAACTTCGACTTTCGGCTTTATCATTTATCCCATTCAACTCCCTTCATTATCCGCTTTCGAATGACTACTCATTCGACCATATTCCAAAATCCCTAAAAATCCCGAAATCCTGAATCCCTAATTTCGACCTTGCTTCGAATTTCCCCCCATTTGCTTCAACTTCCCCTACTTGAACTTGAAACTTGCTTCTGCTTCCAATTTCTCCTATCAATCAAAATTTCTCTCTCAACTATGAGATTTGCCCCCCGGCTTTCCTCAAATTGAAGAAATCCGACATTTTTCTGTCGGACAGTTTTCTTACCAGAATTTTCTGTCAAGCATAAGTACCCCTGAAGTTCGACTTCCGACTTTGAAATTTTTCCTACATATATCTACCTATCCCAACTTAAAATCCTACCAGCAGAAATTTTTCGCCATCTTTATCCATTTTCGAGTTATTTTTAAAAAACGCGAATTTTCAAGTCCGACAAAACCTGCAATTCACCGAAAATGTCTGAATTTGGTGTCAAGCATAAGTACCCTTACAATTCGAATTTCGACTTCGAATTTCTTCCTACATATATTAGTTGGTTCCAACTTAAAATCCTACCAGCAGAAATTTTCTTCTAACCCCACCCATTCCCGAGATAGCCCCGGCACCTGTATTATTTAGGTACCAAGGGGGTAAAAAAATTTTCCGTCCGTATTTTTCCCATATGCCCCATAAAATTTGACTTGGACATGTAAAACTTTCAGCCCATTATCTCAACTCTGTAACACCCATCTAAAAGGAAGGGCGAGGGCCGAAGGCCCGAGCTGACACCCATCTAAAAGGGAAGGCGAGGGCCGAAGGCCCGAGCTGACACCCATCTAAAAGGGAGGGCGAGGGCCGAAGGCCCGAGCTGAACACACATCTAAAAGGAAGGGCGAGGGCCGAAGGCCCGAGCTGACACCCATCTAAAAGGGAAGGCGAGGGCCGAAGGCCCGAGCTGACCAATAAATGTCAAGTAAATTAAATGTCAAGTAAATTGAACCAGGCATAAAAAATCGCTAGCGGCGCGCGAAGCGCGCCCCCAAAGCCGTTAGGCTTTCCAACGGACAGAAGTATCGTAACCTAAAGAACCCCCCGATGTATTTTACTGCCAGAGTATTGTAATAGGCACCCCAGTGGTCAAACCCATAGCTAGTTTGTATAAACATATTTTTTTATTTAAATTATTTACCTCTCCATAAAATATTAAATATTTCTAAAATAAAATCTATCATAAAAATTTAAAAAATTATTGACGTAAATTAATTAGAAAAATTAAATACCTAAGTAATTTTTATTTAATTAAACATGTGAATTTAAATTTCCTAAAGATTAATCAAAAAAATATTTTTTGTTAAAAAATTAATTGGATTGAAAATAATATTAAAATAAAATGTTAGTTAAATATTATTTATTACCGTATTTTCTCGATTAATTCCCCTGGGGAATTATTTTGTTCAACCCTTCCTTGGCATGGGGAATTATTCGAAGGAAGGGGAATTATTCGAAGGAAGGGGAATTAATCGAGAAAACACGGTAAGTTAAAGTTTTTATTTAAATATTTTTAATTAAAATTAATATAAAAAATATTTAAACAAAAAAATATTTTTTTATAAATTAAATAAATAAATTTATTTTTAGGTTAATCCTCACATACTCGCCCTTTTCCTTTAATTGGCCATTTACATTCTTTTCTTATTTTCGATTAATTAAATAATCCTTCCCTCTTTTTATTTGATTTACCTTTAAATTCTTCTTTTTCCCATTTAATGTTTAGTTTATGTCACTGATTTACTTTAAATATATTATGTAGTAAATCATTAAAGGAAAAGGAAGGAAAAGTTTTTAAAAAAAACTAAGCAGTTGTTCTCTTTCTCCTTATTTTTACCTAACAATAAATATTTAATAATAACAATAACCACACAAAATTGTAATTAAAATACTTTCTTTATTGTTTCAATGGCTTACATGTCTACTTCTACATTCCAGAATTCGTAAATATAACCAAATGTAAATTAACTTTATTTATTACAAAAGAAAATAAATTTTTAAGGACAAAAGTGAAATTTTAAAATTAAATTCCAAAATCCTTCCATTTCTATAAAAACAAATTATAACAGGTTTTTGTGGACACAGTTTAAAGAAATTAATAAATAATTTTATATTTGGTACGTAATAAAATATCGAAAAATATATAAATAAAAGTAAATAAATAAAAAAAGTGCATCAAAAAATAAAAGGAAATAAACTTTGGAGAAAAAAAATTGCGCAAATAAACGGGTTTAATAAATAAAAATAAAAAAATATTATTATTTTAAATTATAAAAAATAAGAAAAAAATTATTTATTAAAATTTTAGCTCAAAAACTTTACAAAATTTTAACTTGTGTTTATTAATTTTGAGGCACTAACAAATAAGTAGTTAACTAGAGGGGAGATTAATTAAGTTAACAAGGGAGAATTTTACTTTATGAAGGTACCTACGGTTTTTGTAAAAAATTCAAATTACATTTTTGGAATTTAAAAATGGAGATTTAGAATTTGGAGTAATTTTAATATTATTTATATTGCCAAATAATTAGTTATTATTAAATATATTTAAATTTAAATTTTAATAACTTTTAAAATTATTATAACGAAAACCAAAAGGTACATACATACAGATATGTATGTACACTTACAATGGATAAAAAGATAAAATTCATCAAAGTTTAAAAATGTATATTTAATGGATTAAAAAATAAAAATAAATATTATAAATTGACGTAAATTATAAATAAAATTTCAATTTTGTTGCTTCAATTGAGGTAAAAAATTAATTTATTTTTTATTTAAAAAATTAGATAAATAATTAGTTTTTGATGATATAAGATTGGTAAATAAAAATAATTAATCTTCTACCAAATTTTAAAAAATATTTAATTTTAAATTATTTACTTGTTGCCATTGTTTGGCTGGTTATTTAAATATTCTTTGATCGAAAGATTTTTTTATATCCAATTAAAAATTATTTTAAGCAAAAAATAATAATAATTGAGTGAAAATATTTTTTAGAAAAAGGTATTAAAATAGTTTGCACTGTGCAAACAAAAAAATATTTTTTTAAATATAGAGATAGAGGTAAATACTCAATAATCAAAACTCCCAACTCTTCTCCCTTTCCCTCTATTAATTACCCTCACTGTTTAACCTCCCCAAATAATTAATCCGTTAATTTGCAACACACATAAATATTTTTATAATAAATAACCCTAATTCGGTTATATTTCCGATTTAGATTATATTTAGATTTATTTAGGATTTAGATTATATTTAGGTTTATACTCTCTGTTTATAATAAGAGATATACTTAAACAGTTTGGAACTAAAATTAAAAATATACCCAAAAAATAATTATTTGAGAATTTTTTATAAATAAAATTAAATCGTTTTATAAATAAATATTATTTTTTTGCAATAATAAATACATTTTTAATTGATTGTTATTTTATAAATATTTAGAAAAAATTATTTAAAAAAACTTTTTATTCTTTGTGTTTTTATTTGTTTAATAAAATATTATTTTTAAAAATATAAATTCAAAAAATAAAACACTCTATAAAATTTTGCAAATATATGTATTGCTCCTCTCTATCTTAAAAATGTTTAATAAAAATATTTTATAAAGTAAATAAATTAAGAGCTAACAAAAAATTAAAATTAATTTTATTTTAAAAATTAAAAAATAAATTTAAAAATTATTTTAAATAAAAAATTTATTTTTGTAAAATATTTTGCAGCAAATCAAAATAAATTTCATTAAATTCTTTTAAATTATTCCGTACATTAAATGGCCTAGCATTTATAAAATTATTTTAGAAGGAATTTTATTTAATATATTTATTTTTGGGATGATTAGCATTTTCTTTTGAATTTTTAATTTAAGATTTTTAATCCTTAAACGATGACAAATTTTTTTAAAAAGTGAATAAATTAAAAATAAATAAAGGAGTATTTTTAAAAAATATTTATTTTAAAATTAAATGAAAAAAACAAAATTAATTATTATTAAATTTATAAAAAATATTTATTTATTTAAATTAATTTAAATTTTCTAAAAAAGTTTTTTTTATTTTTTTATTAAATAATCCTCCATACTTTTTAAATAAACGATCAATTGCCAACAAAGTCATAATTGAGAATTGAATAATTAAAAGGAAAATAAGTGAAAATATAATTAACCAAAATGTTGAATTTGATAAACAAATCTTTTTTTTAATTAAAAATTAATTTTTAAAATTATTTTTAATTAACCTCTAATTTTTCGTTTTGTTTTTTAAATTCAATATTAGTAGATTTTAATAATTTCTCATTATTTGGAAATTCTTTAAAACAAAAATAATTTTTAGAAAAAATATTTTTAAAAATTAACCATTTCTTTCAATTTTTGAGTAAATTCTTCTTTTATTTTTATTATTTATTTTAACTAATTTTAAATTACTTTCATTATTTTTTCTTTCTTTATTTAAAGGCAAAAGTAAATCATAATCGGGAATTAAATTATTAATTAAAGTTGTTGTTGTTGAAGATAATAATAAATTATTTATTTTTCTTTCAGAATTTTTAGAAAAAATATTTTTATTTAAAAATTTTGTTGAGAAAGAAGTTCTGTTTTGGTCAACTAAAATAATTTTTAATTAATTAAAAATTATTTTTATTTATTTAAAAATTTAACCAAAATATTGAATATCATCAGAATTATCTAATACACGAATTAACCCAACAACATCTAATAATTCCTGAACACCCTCTTCTCTATTATTTGTTTTTCTTTTACTTCTTTTATTTAAATATTTTCCAATTCCATTAATTATTTGAAATGAAGATAATGAACGTTTTTGTCGATATGGACTATTATAAATAATTTTTTTTAGAAATTTTAAAATTAATTTACCTAATATTTGTTGGTTGTTCTGTTTTTCCCGAAACAATTTGTGTTCCACTTAATGCTGAGATTGGCCTTCCTGGCCCGTATGGCCGAATTGATGGAGGACCTACAGGTTGGTCAGCAGCAGCCCATGATGTATTCGGAGATTTTTGCGTTGTTGTAGTTGTAGATGATGGAGATGAATATTTTTCTCCTCCTCCCCCTTCTCCTTTTGTATAGAAATGTGTAACAATATTATTACCTCCTCCACTTCCACTAACCTAAAAAAATATTTTTAAAATAATTTTTAATTATTTTTCCTTTCAAACCAAAGTAATATCTTGAGGGATATTTAAAGCATCTCGCCCTATTGAGGGAGGACCAACTCTTTCTGATCTCTCGGATGGTACTGGAAAAGCAGATGGACGTTGTAAAATTTGTTCAACAGTTGGAGAGATTGAGGGAGGCGAACCAAGACCCAATACAGCCGCAGATCCACTTGCCGGAGAGGATTGTGGAGCTGGAGAGGAAGGGCCAGTGGATGGACGTTCTGGGGCAAGTGGACTATCCGAGTCTTCTAAAGGGTCTTCAATGCTTGGACAGGTTGTTGGTGGCTATTTTAAAAGTAAAAAAATAATTACAAAAAATAAAATTAACAGTTGTAGAAGAACATCCTCTTCCTCTATTTTTAACACAAAGGCGAAGTTGACATCTAAAACGAGTCATTGATTTATCAACAAACTTAAATACACTAGATTGCTTAAAAAATAATTATAAAACATTCTAATATTAAATTATTTACTAAAAATGCTGTATGCAAATCACTGCTATATTGGGGAGTTTTAAATAAATATTGATCAACACCACAACTAAATAAAATATTTTTGAGAAAAATTCTTTTTTTAATTTTTTACCCATTTTGATCAATTATTAAAATTTTATCTCCTTGTAAATCCTCTACATGACAATTTTGAACTAGAATCCCAACATTTTCACTACTACATTGCCAAACATGAAAAACTGTTTCTCCCACAACAGCTGCATGTACCTATTATATAAATAGATATTTAGAATGTTTTTTTAAAAATATTCAACTTCTGGTCCATCAACAGTTCCTTTACGTATAGAATATGAGCAATGAGGATTTGATGCCTCGTCGAATTGTGGATCCTATTTTATAAATTTAATAATAATTTCTTTTATTAAATATACAGCCTTTTTGGCTAATAATTTTTTATATTTAAACTTACCAATTCATTTGGAGTCATTTCACTAATGGCAATATTCTTAAATTTTATTAATAATTTATTGAAAAAATAAATTCTATTAACTCTTTCTAAATCATCAACTAAATTAGCTTCCATATAAACACATTGAGCACAATAAGAACGATCAGAATCTGTCACAAAGAGTGGATGAATCTAATTTAAATATTTTTAAATTAATGTTTAAATTAAATTTTAATTTGCCTGAACTGATAAACAAATTCTATACATTGTACCAGAAGGATTATCCTTTAAAAATAATTTTTTATCTTTTCTTTTATTTAAAAACCCAACAATATGTTCTGTAGTCATTCCACATTCCCCGTGATTAAATATAATTTTATTTTGATTTCTAGTCATACATTTTGTTGTATCGTGAAAATCTTCAGCATAAATGTGGGAGGGATTGGCACTTGATGTTCGAATCGAAAATAAAATTTAATTTAAATTTTAAATTATTTTAAATTTAATTCTGTACTTTAATAGAAATACTTTCATGTTCACAATTAACAATTGGGGTATCAATAATTTCATTTGGATATTTTGCATTAATTAAATTGTTAATAATGAAAAGAAAATAAAAAATAATTTTTTGTTGATTTTTAAACATAATTTTTGGAAAAATAATTTTTAAAAAGAAAATTATTTTACTAGAATGTTGCAAAAATATTTTTATTTATTTAAAAGACAATTTGTTCATCCCTTTTAAAAGCTAAAAAATATTTTTAGAAAAGTGAAAAAAAGACAATTAGAAGATTTTCTCTATTTAATTATAATTTTGTTTTTAAGGACTATTTTCTTTTCCTTTTTTGTTCAGCCAAAAATGAACTAATCAAGGAAAAACAATATGTATAAATATATTTTATAAATTATTTAATGGTCTTTAAGAAGAATCTTGCGTGATTGGTTGATTTTGAATAAATAAAAATTAAATATATTAAAAAGCTAATAATAACAGAATATTAAGAGGGTCATTTAAGGTGAAAACATTTATAGAAATTTTACAGACCGGACCTTGGAAATTCTCTTTAATTATTGCTTTGACGAGAGAGCCGTTTTCTCTCTCAAGTATTTATTCTGTTCATTTAATTCTCTTTATTAATGGCGTAAAAAATAAATTTTAATAAATTACAAAAAGCAAAAGGGCATTTAATACATATTTGTATTTAGATATACTTGACAATAAACATTTTGCCGTTAAGTATTTCTCTTTCAAATATGTCAATGCCAACTTTTAAGAATTTAATTTTAAATTGTCTTTCCATTAATAATATGCATAAAAATTAAAGTTTAAATAATTAGAAAAAGTAAATTTAAAAGAAACATCTACACACAATAACTCGATTTTATAATTTTACAAAAAATACATACAAAATCCATATACAATATACATACAACAGTTATAACTATATACATAGGTGTGGATATACACTATGTTTTTTGGATTTATATAATCAGTACTAATATTACAATGAATTTTTCTTTTATTATTTGAATTCATCTCCAACTAGAAGTTTATGTTTGCTCACATCTCTCATTTAGACTACAATTGCACGTGACATCTTCCTAGAACGAGCAAGTACATGCATTCGCATGTGTTTCACTAACGCCGGATTCTTCAGATCCGTTTTGCTGCCAAACATTGAGAGAGCAATCCTGTGAAGGTCAGAACAATACTTAGACATCCTCTAAAATAAGGGAAATTTTTTTAAATAATCAGAAATATGTATTTACATCTTGCAACATCCACATATTTATGGTCATCGCACCAGAGATCAATATGCACAACAACGAGAATACCATGAAGACGAGCAAAGCCTCTCGCTTACTAAAGCCTGAGAGCAGATCGTTTGTCACTTGCTGAAGAAGAGGCAATTTGTCCAGCACTTTGTCCCAGTAGGCAGTGTTGAACATACAGAATATGCTGAGCACGAAAGCGACAGAGAAAATGACGAAGGAGATAATCTAATGGAACAAAGCTTTAAAATGACGAATAAGTTTATCTCTTACATGAAGCCAGAACATTGGCAACAACATCCATGTTTTCTGCCTGAGACAACCAAACAAGGCCAGTAAGCACATGCACCCAGCAATGAAAAAGCCGAAGAGATGATCAGGAGGGCATTTGCAATTGTATCCGATTACAGCAAGTTCCAACAAGTACATTAACATTATGAAGGACGTGATGCCCTAAAAGTGATAAAGAAGATTATTAGAAATGAAATTTCATTTCTGCATAGTTATAGATTTAAAAATACCCACCAATGCGCGCTTGTAGTAGCGAAACTGTTCCAATGCCATTTCGAGTTCAGAAGCCGAAACACAATTACAGCCTTCCCTAGCTCCATTATTGGAACCCCTCGTTGTCGTTGTAGTCGCCGTAGTCGTCGTGCCGACATTGTATGGAGGAGGAGCAGGATCGACTTCTAGTGTATCCATCGATGTCAATGTTTGTAGATTGAGAAATTGAATACCTAGTTGTGATGATGTATTTTGGAATTTTCAAAATATATTGGCTTTTATACATGTAAATACAGCCCCCCCATCAAATTTAAAAACGAATCTAACTTTTGGGAGCGTGTAAATGCGTGGTCCGAGATTTTATATTTTACAAATTTTGTCTTTTTTCAATGTCTGGTCTATCCAAAACTTCTTTGATATGCTAAGAAATATTAAAGAATTATGTGTTTTTAAGAGTCATGCTTGGTAATTTTTGCTAAGAATAATAATTTTTGAGAGTTTTGAATTATCCATGGGTTTTTAATTAAAAAATTTTCCAATAACGAACAGAAAAAAAATATATGTAATATATGTATTTTGTAGATAAAAATTAATTTTCTTAATTTTTATTTATTTTATTAACACAAATTTGTTATTAAAGAAGGAAATTAAATTTTAATTATACTTTGATTATAAACAAAGTTAAATCCAAAAATTTTATTTTCAATTCAATTTTTAGGTTTATTTGTATTTTTTTATTTAAAATTTTATCAAAAATTAATATTTTAAAACAAAACTATAATACTTATTGATCAACTTCAATTTAAAGTTTATACTTTAAGATATTTTGAAATGAGGAATAAAAACTTAGAAATTATTCAACGGCATTTAATTTAAATTATTATCAAAGAATTTTAACAAAAATTTATTTGTTACAGTTTTGGAAAATGTTTTTGACTCAAAGGAAATCGAGAAATTTAAATTCTTTTTAACATTTTTTTATTTTCTTTCAAGTGATATCTGTAAAATTTTTATGATTGCTTACAAACTTAAAAAACTTAAAATTTCAACCTATGAACTAAAAGGCTTTACTTTTATTATAGACAATTCAAAAACAATCTACATATTTTATAAATAAATTATCACCATTATAATAAGAACAAAGCAAAATAGATATTTTTTTATTATGAAAAGAATTTCTTTTTATTAAAAAATATTTCCTAAATATCTTCATCTAGCGAGACTTTTTAGACTCTTGTGCTCGAACATGCAGTCCTAGATGTTTCATTAATTCCATGTTATTCGGGTGTGGATTCAAGCTTAAAACGTCAAAAGCGATATTGTGAAGTTCATAGCTATATTCAGGCATCATCTAAAATAAATGAATTTTTATTTAAAAAATCATTTTGAAATACTTTAATCAATGTCCAGATACGAAAGGCATTCTTAAATCTTATGATTATGCACCACAACCTTAATACCAAAAGTAACTTCGGCCACTTGGCAAAGCCAAACGAGAACAGTATTTCCAATATTTGTCGAATCAAAGGATTTTCAGTTAACGTGTTACAGTATGTGGTATAGCGCATACAAATTAAGGTTATAACAAAGCCCGTCAATGAGAGGATGAAATAGAAGATCTAATAGGAAGAAAATATGTATTATTAAATCAATTCGATTAATTCTTACATGCAGCACCAATGCTGGATATATCATTGAGATTTTCTGCTTGTAACAGCCCCGAATTGCATTTATACCAGCGAACACATTAATGAAACAGAAAATTATAGCAACAATTCCATCCATAAATATATAAGCTATCAGAGGCGCCAAAATCATGTAGCTGATGCTGATAACGATTATCTTAGTCTGAATATTTAAATGTTATAAAATGTTATTAACCTTAACCTACCAATAAACGTTGATAAACACGAAAACGATTTAATGCCTCATTGAACTCGTTTATCGAAGTTGAAAGACAACCACAACCACCTTTACTCACATTATTGCAGCATCTAGAAGTACTTGTAGAACTCGCCGTAGTCGCCGTAGAAGCACTAAAGGAAGAAGCAGTCTCGAGATCAAACTCTGGCGTCCGCATCGAAAACTTGTAGAAATTAGACTAATCCTAAACTGTTTATTAATTTATAACTGATTCGTGATTCATCTGCTTTTATATTAGAAATTTTATGATTAAACTAAACTCAAGAGAGAGATTGTTATTCATTTTTGTCACATGCCTCAAAACTTTAAAATAATTTATAATTACACAAAATCCTTCACAAATTTAAAAATTATTTTATCCAAATTAAAATTCAATTTAAAGAAGAAATAACCACAAAAATATTAAAATAATCAAAATTAAAAAAATATTTCTTTCAAATCTACAATTCCAATGATTATTAAATTCTTTCTTCATTTCATTCAAAATAATTAATTTTGCCTCTCTTTTATTAGAAAAAGGTCCACAAATACGAAACTGTGCAGGAAATAAAGGATAAAACCAAATAGCAACAGCTAAATGAAAATCAGAAAAAGCAAGTTTATAAAAAGGAGGTGTAGTAACACCAATCATTTCTGCAAGTTCTAAACAAAATTGAACATGATCCTCCTAAATTTTACAAAATATTTCTCTTTAACTTTTTTATTTTACAATTTGTGTATGTCTTCGGGTTTTTATATAATTAACAGAAATATTACAACGCCTTTTTTCTAATTCATCCTTCATACAAAATGGGGAAGGAAGTTTAACATTTCCACTAAATACTTCAAAAAAGAGACGAGATTGTAATTCAGCAATTGGCCATTTAGAACCAGCAATTGGCTAAAAAAATTAAGAATTTTTAAAATTTATTTTAATAAATGTATTAAAATGCCTGAACATGTCCAATTACAGCCAAATTATTGTGAGGTGTTAATTCTGGTATAAACATGTGTTTGTACTTAAATTAGATAAGTTTAAATTGAAAAAGATTGTTTAATGTTAGATGTGTCTAAAGAGGTATTAAAAGTAGAGATGCCCCTTATAATAACTTAGAATATTTGAATGTTACTTTCTTTTTTATATTTTTAGTGAAATAAAGAAAAATCACCAAATGAAAGTCATTATGGTGTGTAGCTATTAATTTTCCATTTTCAACAAATTCAAAATTAAATTCATATCCAGTACAAAGAATAATATAATCAATTTCCTTTTCTATAGTTCCATCAACAAATTCAATTTCATTTCCATCAGATAAAGACCAAATATCTGGTTTAATACGAACATTTCCTGTTGCAAAATGTAAAGATAATTCTGTACCAAATCCTAATTGAGTACTAAAAATTCTTTTGAAATTAAAGAAAAATTAACTTTGAAAAACCTAAATAAATTATGAACAGGGCAATAACCAGCCCCTTTTATTGGATGAACAGGAAGCAATGATAATGAATTGCTCGTATTTTGTAAAAATTTACTTCTCAAAAATTTGGGAATAAATTGTCGAATTAAAGAATTCCAACGAGTATTAAAATGATCACAAAAAGATTTTCCTTCTTTACAAAATTTGTTTAAAAGCCAACCACCACGACGGGCTGACAATAAAACCTTAAGGGAATATTTACTATAATAGTTAATCTCTATATAACGTCAACCCTCGGGCCGGATTTTGCCGACATAAAAAGGGCATAAACGTGGGAGGGGACGACGTTATAGAGAACTTTTACAGTAATTATATTTTACTTGTCTGGCTATAGGTGCAAGAGATGTTGCTATTTCTACAGCAGAATATCCAAATCCAACCAAACAAATATTTTTATTATAAAATTTATTTAAATCACCAATTCTATCAGAATGTATTATTTGTCCCTTAAAAATTATTTTTTTTTATTTTATAAAATTTTGTTAACTTTAAATTGTTTTTCAAGTCTCCATTCAGGTGGTCGCCAACTTTTAGGATGCATTCCAGTACAAATAAGTACAGCATCAAATTCTTCTTCAAATATTTTATTTGTTTTTAAATCTAACCAAGTAATTAACCATTGACCTTTAAAGAAACAAAAAAATATTTTTTTCAATTAAATATTTATGTAAAAACCATTTAATTTCCATTCATTTGATCTTTTAATTTGTTTAACTTCAGCTCTCAACCTAAGATATTTTGTCAAACAAAATTTCTTCATATAT
This sequence comes from Meloidogyne incognita, assembly GCA_036172945.1. NCBI lineage: Eukaryota > Metazoa > Nematoda > Chromadorea > Rhabditida > Meloidogynidae > Meloidogyne > Meloidogyne incognita. The sequence goes on from JARQAC010000010.1 coordinate 4,977,966, forward strand.
ATCTTTAAATAAACAATAACATCACATGGACGTAAAAATATAGGAAAATCTTCAGGAATTGGAAATTCACTAAATGAGCATATTCTTGAAGTTATTAATGAACTAAATGGTGGAATTGGTTGCCCTTTAAATAATTTTTAAAATTATTTTAAATATGTAAATACTTTCAGCATTTGGATCTAATGCCATCTGCCAAACACCTCCAATATTTTGTTGTCTATCAAAAATACAAACATCATGGCCATATTGCTGTGCTTGCCTAAAATTTGTATTTACTTTTAAAAAACAAATTTCTTGTTTATTTATCCAAAAAAATATTTTTCAATTTATTTATAAAATATTTTAATTACCTGGCTGCTGTCAAACCACAAGGACCTGCTCCAATAACCGCAACTCGTTTATTTTCAAAAAACATGGGAATTGGCCAAATAACATTTGGATCGTTGAAGAAAATTATTTACTTGTAGAAAAAGACGATCGCTACCTTCACGCAACTTTATTTCTTTTTGTAATTAATGTTTGCGGAACCGCCTTTTTTCCATATTAATTAAAAGTAACTCTATTATTAACTCTATTTTTTAAGTGTTTAATAAATATTAAAATGATAAAATCTTTGCATTTAATGCTTCCGCACTTTGCAAATATTGTGTTTATTAATAGATATATAATAATTTAATTTCTTTCTCAATTTTCTATTAAATAATTGAATGTTAAATAAATTATAACTAATTTTAGAATCTAATTAAACATTAATAATCGATTTTTAATTTATCAAAAAAATTAATTAAACCAAATTAAGTCAAAATTAAGTTTAAATATTTCACAATCAGCAAAATACAAATTTAGATCCATCCCATTCCAATTCATTAAAGTTCGTTGGCACAATTATTGAAGACTTTTCTTTTTCCAAAGCTTCGTTTATACCATTGCATTGATTGCGACCAGTTACTTGAAGTTGTAATAGATTTGTTGTATTTGAATTGAAAGTGTTTTTGATAAATTGAAAAATCTTAAATATTTTAAATTTAAAGAAAATAAATTGATCAAATAATGTTCAAAACCTTAATTATTTTTTGAGAAAAGTTAGAAAAACATGAAAAGAAAATCTGAAAACTTACAAATTCAACTGCAGTAGGAAGAATAGGTCCATGTTCTAACTCTAGAATATATTTAACTTTGGAAGATTTTTTGACTAGTTGCGAAGTCATCTTTAAATAGTTTGTTAATTTTTAAATTAGTTTTGGAGAAAAATTACCGAAAGTTCGTTTAAAACAGAATGTCTGAAAGGGGAATGTGCAATTAGTGTTGGAGGAAGTCCATTTTGCGGTCCTGTTTTTGTGCAGATTAATTGTGGCTGATTTAAAAGTAAATTGTGAAAAGCCTCGGCATCTTTCACTCCTCTAAACAAAATTATTTTTTTAATTTTAAAATTTTTTCATTACTTTATCACAATTGTAGAATGCAAAGGGTCTGTGGGAGGTGATCCGTGTGTACTCATTCGAGTTGTTTCAGCAGTTGGCAAACGATTAGAAGACAAACTTAAATCTGACGAATCAAATTCTGAGGCACTTTAATAATAAAAAATAACTAAAAATATTAAAATTTTCAAACCTTTGTCTTAATCGAAAACTTCCTTTAGAAGAAATTCCCATATTTTCTAGCCACTCTCTGTGATCTAGCTCTGCTGTACAATCTTCTTCATTGGGCAAAAAATCTTTAGGGGATTCCTCCCGAGTTAAATCAATATATTCTGATTTGAAATGACGTGTAAAATGAATACCTTAAATAATTTATAACAAATTTTTAAAAATAATCAGACCGTTTTTCTGTAGAATCTGTCTAAAACCTGAAGTTGTTGGTGTTATAACAATTCTTGATTGAAAATTATTTTTAAAATTTGAAGGTCCCAGATTTGCACAATTTTTATTTGGAGATTGATAAATATTTGTAGTATTCTTCATTGGGGTTCTTTTCCTTTTTGGTGTTGGATTTTTGTTAAGAGGAGAAGCTTCACTATTATTCTTTTGTGGTGTTTTTAATTGTGAAATAGGTGAATTTAACGAAGACAAATTTTTATTGTATAAATTAATAAAAATAACGGTAAATTGTGTCGAACAAAGGTAGAAAAATCTGCGGTTACCATCAATCCAACGATTGAATAAAAATTTAAACGATTCATTCCTGATAGTAAAAAGAAATATAAAAATTTAGTATCTTAAACAAACCAATTAACTTGTAAGGACTCAATAAAATTTGGTTCAATTGATTGTAAATTTGCACTTTTCAGAGTACTTTTTGCACCAACATTTCTGCGAGGATATAACTGAACAGAACCAATGGATGGAAACTGATAATAAATAGCGGCAGATTGCAGATAAACCAATGGATCAAAAACATTTGTGGCAATCTAATATTATAAATATAATGAATTAATAGATAAAAAAGCCCACAAATGGAGAAAAATTGTCAAATTTTCTTGTTAAATCCATTGCTTTATCGAAATGATCGGATAAAATGTGTGAATCGAGCGGATAAACACCTAAAAATATTTTTAAATACTCTTAAATTAATTTAAAAAAACCTGAAGAAGTTATGGTTTCCATCCACGGAAAAGGCAATTCTGAAATAATTCTCAATTTCGTTCCCAAACGTAAATCATTTGGCAGATCTAGCGAAGTAGATTTATTGTTACTTAGCGAAGTTGACGCAGCTAGACTAGTTTTATTGTTAGCTTGACTATGACAATTTAGGTGAGAAAAATCAATTGGAAAATCATTAAATTGCTAAAAATAAAATTTATGTAAATATATATAATTATTAATATACTTTTTCGACTAGCTTTACATATCCTTTATCAATCATATTTGGTAAATCGAAGGCAGAACGCGCATCTGAATCATCCCAATCGGGTGGCAATAAATTCTGGTTAATAATGGGAGCATCAATTTTAATAAAATTGTTAGCATCAACATGTTCTAGGGGTTTTAAACGTTTATTTGGAGATTTATTAGCCTTAAATTTAATTTATAGATTAAAAACTAAAATAAAAATTAACAGAATAATTAGACTCGTATGCAAATTCGTCGTGCTGCAGAGAAGCAATAACAGAACAGGATTCTTGTATGGACAAAGACTCTTGCTCGAATAAATTTTTAAGTGATTTGCTAAAATTTTAAAAATTTGGATATAGACATAAATTTAAAAAAACAAACCAGCTTCTGCGTTTACTAAAGAGTCGCTTGGCTGCTTCTTTTGATTTTTCTCCAAAAGGAGAATAATGTAATCCTTTCTTTTTGCCGGAATGTCCTACCATTTACTATACAATAAATTACAACTTTAAGCTAAAATTTGTAAGAAATAACCTTGTATTAAAAATAAAAATCTCAATAATCATTAGTAGTTTGAAAAAATTAGACAATTAAGCGCAAACTTGATAAAATTTAAAAATAATTTTAGCGGTCGTTTTTTGAGGGACAAGACACTAAAGCGCGGGCGGGACACGCCCAAGTAGGCGAGCGGCGATAACGACGCAAAGCCATAACATGTTGGAAAATTTCTTGCCTTTTCAATTTTGATACCAATCTCTTTAGCATGATGAGAGGAATCGTTTAATACTAAATTTGGAAAATTGGAAATCTTGAAGCTTTGCGCCGTTATGGCCGCACGCCTACTTGGGCTGTACCCGGCGCAGGCCACTATGGCGCGTCATTTCTAAAAATTTATTTTTGTTTACAATTGTGAAAATCTCATACAAACTATCAATTTTTTAAGCAGTTGTAACTTTAACAATGTCTCGTAAACTCAAAGCTAGAAATCTCAATCAGTTAGAAACTCAAAATGATAACGAACAAATTGTGCAAGATAGAGGAAATGAAATGCATGTTGATTTTCCTGCACGACTCGATGATAATGAAGATTTACTTAATATGGAAATTCCGCCTCTTATAAAATCTATTACATACAAAGAAGGTTGTGAGCGGTTGGTGATTTCGCACATTCAAGTTGACAACTTTAAATCTTATTTTGGGAAACGAATTATTGGACCGTTCCATAAGGTCTGCGATTTTTTATAATAAACTTTATTTTCATTTTCTAATTCCAGTGCTTTACTTCAATAATTGGGCCAAATGGAAGCGGGAAAAGTAATGTAATTGACGCCTTGTTGTTTGTATTTGGTTACCGTGCGTCTAAAATTCGCTCAAAAAAGGTCAGTGTCCTCATCCATTCTTCTGCTGGGAAAGATAATTTAAATAGTTGTACAGTTGCAGTTCACTTTTGTAAGATAAACGACAATGTAAGTCTGAGAAAAGTTTTTTTATAATTCCCATTTTCAGCTTATTGGTAATGGTTACACAAAGGTTCATGGTTCTGATATTGAAATATCACGGACGGCATATAAAGATAATACTAGCAAGTAAAATAATTTTGAAAAAGAAATTCATAATTATATAAATTTAGATATACACTTAATGGGCGAACAGTGAAATTCAAAGAAATTGGTGATCTTTTACGTGCAAATGGAATTGACTTAGTTCACAATCGTTTTTTAATCCTCCAGGTTTAAACACAGCCAAAAAAATCTTTTACTTTTTAATTTTCTGAATTAGGGAGAAGTTGAGCAAATTTCAATGATGAAACCTAAAGCTGAAACGGAAGATGAGGAAGGTATGCTTGAATACTTGGAAGATATTATTGGTTCAAGCCGGTTAAAACCGCTTGTTTTGAAACTTCATAGACGAATTGAACAACTAAACGAGCGTCGTGCTCTTCAACTTCAGCGAGTTCAACACGCAGAGAAGGAGAAAAATCAATTGGATGGGCCAGTCCGAGAAGTGTTAAAACTAATGCGTCTGGAGAATGCTTTGACTTGTTTGAACAACAAAATTTTGCTTTCAAAAAGGTAATTGGGTTCTAGATTTGAAAATCTAATTAAAAGTAGAAAATAAGATTAATGTTCGTTTCAATCAGATTTTCAATTAAAGATTGTTACTACATGAGCAAGCAGTCAAAATTAAAGATCAGAAAATTCAATTAGAAAATGAGCTTGCTGTTTATCAGCAACAACTTAATGAGATTCTCCAAATTGCGAAGCAAATTTCTAAGGAACGTCAAAAGCTGCAAAAGTTTTTTTATTTTTTCTTTCGATTTACTGAAAACATATTTTAGCATTCTCGACAAATGCGACGATGCTGTCCAATCAGTTAGAAAGAAAAAAGCTAATCAGGAACAAGTAATAGTCAAAGCAGAAAATGACTCGAATAGACATGAAAGTCGCCGCAATAAATTAATGAAGGATATTGAAAATGAAAATCAAAGGGTTCTGAATATGGAAATTTTACTTATAGCATATTTTTATATAGGTTGAGGAACTTGAGTCTGTGCCTGAACGTTCAAGAGGAAAGATTGAGGCTTTTCGTAAGCAGCTCGAAGAAATGAATGCACTAATTGAAGTTATTTACTGGTTATTTATCAAAAAATTTATTTTAACAATTAGGAGTTTTCACCAATTTTAATGGCGAAATTGCAAGAAGTACGTGAAGCTTTGAAATCTGAGGAACCAGAGAAAACAAAATTGGAAGAGGAACTGGGTGAACTTTCAATTAAGGAGGATTCATTGAATAGTAAGGTGAGTATTTATAATTATTGGTTACATTCTTCTTAAAAATTTTTAGTTAACTTTGGCTCAGCAACGTCTTTTAAACCTTCAGAGTGAAGAAGAGGAGCAGAGACAAAAATTTGATGCTCTACAGGCAGATTTGCTTAGAACTGAGGAGAATGTTGCAACGCGAGAGAAGTTAGTTATCTTTGGAAAATTTTGCATATTTTCAAATACTTTCAGAAAACTTCAAACAGCTCAAGCCCAACTTCCTGAACTTGAAGCTACATTTGAAGGGAAAACTTCAAGACTGGCTCATTTGCACGAACAGGAAGCTCGTTTCACTGGTCGAATACGTGAACTTAGGCGAAAATATGAAGAGCAGAAACAAACTGAGGAATGTTACACTAGCGCTAATAAACTTCTAAATCGAATAATGGAGGCAAAACGTAATGGAGAAATTCAAGGAATATTTGGACGTTTGGTTTGTTTTGATTTCGTCGAAAAATTTATTGATTAAAAATATTTTTAGGGCGATTTGGGTGCTATCGATGAAAAATACGACACTGCTATTTCAGTAAATTTTCCTCAGCTTGAATATATTGTTACCGACACAATTCAAACTGCCCAACAATGTATTGAATTGTTGAAACGTGAACAACTTGGCGTCTCTACATTTATTGCACTTGACAAACAACAACAATATTGGCGAAATATTCGTGCAGTTCCTAAAACACCAGAAAATGCTCCTAGACTTTTTGATTTGATTCGTGTTAAAGATGAACATGTTTGTCTTTTGATTTTTTGTTAATAAATATACAAATTATAATTTAAGTTTTTCAAATCTCTCTTAAATACTAGTTAGATTTTGTATGCTAATCATTATTAAATAAAGGTTCTACCTGCTTTTTATTATGTTCTGGGTGAAACGCTTGTAGCGGATGATATTATCTCTGCTACACGTATTGCAATGGGTAATGAGCGTCGTTGGAGAACCGTTACTCTAAAAGGCGAGGTAAATACATTTTTAATTTAGCTCGTTTATTTCTATTATTTTTCCCTTTTAGCTTGTTGATGTTTCTGGTGCAATGACAGGTGGTGGAAATGTCCAAGCTCGGTATGTATTACATTAAACAAATTTTATTAAGTTTTTCTTTTATCTATTAACATTACAATCCTATTTTACTTTTAAATCTATCTTATTTAAGAAGCCGAATTGGACGTGAAGTTGTCGTTGTTACCAGCCAACAATTAGATAATCGTCAAGAAGCCTCAACACAGCAACAATTGGCAGAATTACAACAAGAATTAAACAATGCAGAGGCAGAGTTGACCAATATCAAACGTCAACATGCGCAACTTGAACCTGAACTTCAGAAACGTAGGGATGATTTAAAACAGATCAGACTGTCGGTTAGAGAAATGCAGCTAGAGATTGAGGTTTTTTGCTTTTCTTTGATTTTTTGGTTAAAAATTTATTTTTTAGAATTCAAATATGCGAATAGTTGACCTTAGAAAGCAAATTGAGATCCAAAAGCAAAATGTTGTGAATGCATCTGCAAATCCCGAAGAAGTTAAAAATGTGAAAGCTGAAATTACTTCTCTTACTTCAAGTAAGTTCTATCTTTTATTAACCTTGAAATAAAATCATTTAAAAGAAACTACTGAAATTGGCAAGCAAACTGATAAAATTCGCTCAGCTCTTATGGCAATAAATGCTCGGATGGAGGAGGTCGATGAGAGAATTGCAGGTCCTCACAGGGAACGTTTACGTGATGCAGAGGAGCGTAAAAAAGAAGCGGAAAATGGAATTACTAAAGAATCGGCAGCAATTATTACCAGTGAAAGAAATTTGAAAAAGTCGCGTGCTAAAATTGCAAATTTGGAGAAAGATGTTATGGTAATTTTTAATATTTTTATTCAAAATTAATTTCTTATTCGCAGGATGTGGAAAGACAATTCGAATTGTGTACAAAAAATATTTCTTTGGCTAGAGATCGTTTAGTTGAATTTGAAACACAGCTTTTGCAATGCAATGAAGATCTTGATTTAGCTAAACAAAAATTAAATGAGTTTATTAGTTCGGTTAGTGATAATAATGAAAGAGAAGTCGAATTACAAAGACAAGTCAGTCAATTGCAGCATGAAGTAAAACGTCTTACTGGCGAATTGGCAACACTTGAGGCAAAATTGAAAGCTTTATCTTCAAAGGTATTTTTTTATATTTTCCCCTTGGTACTTATAATTGTTTTTTTTAATTTAGCTTTCAAAATTACGCCTCTATAGGTTGAAACGATTGACTGATGCTCTTTCTAAACATATAGAGCCTTTAATTTTACCTGATGAAGATTTTGATGAATTAGTGGATGATGATGTTGAAGAAATGGAGCAGGATGAGAATTTGAATGTTAATGAACAATTACCTAAACAAAAATTACAACGACAACTTTCATCAGCACAAAAACGTCAACAGCAACAACAAAATATTTTACAACAACAGCAAGAAGAGGCAAATGATGGGTTGGATTCTTATCTTGAAGAATGTATTGAACAAGAGGAAACGGAAGCAGCTGATAGAATTGAATTGGAAAGGGTGATTTTTAAACTTCATTTAAACAGAATTCTTTTTAATACTTTATAAACTTTAGAAAAATATTCAGATTGAAATTGATGAAAACTCGGGACCGGTGGACGAACCAATGGAGCAGGATTTAGTTGACGACGATGTAATTGATGCAAATCTTACTACCACTCCTGCTTCTCAAAACAATTTATCTCAACTCCAGTCACCAAACGATCGTCGTCCACTTAATTCTGCTGCTAAAACGAGAGCAAATCCAGATTCTCAGATGATAATACAAAATTCACAATGTTTTATTCCATTACCTCGCTATACTGATGAACGTATCAGGGAATTTTGCGTCGACGATTTGGAGACAGATCTAGCAACATTGGAACAGCGAAGAGCAAAGCAACGAGTTAATTTGGCGATTGTTATGGATTTTATGCAAAAGGTTTTTAAATATTAATTAGAATCTAAAAATTATTTTATAATAAAAGTTGGATCGGTACGAGGCGGAATTTAACCGTCTTTCTGAAATTACTTCACTTCGTGATCGACACCGTGCTTTGCATGATAAATTGAAGAAACAGCGTCTTTTTGAATTTATGGAAGGATTTCAAGAGATTGCTACACTTCTCCGCACTACATATCAAATGATTACTATCTTGGGAGATGTTTCACTTGAATTGGTAGATGCTTTAGATCCATTTTCTGAAGGAATTGCATTTAATGTTCGACCACCAAAAAAGTCTTGGAAACAGATATTGAATTTGTCTGGCGGTGAAAAGACTTTGGCATCTCTTTCTTTGGTAAGTTGAGTTTGGTGTTAAAAATTGCTAACTAAAATTTGTTGTCCTATACATTTGGGCTGAGGTTGTGTTTGAGAATCTTCCTTTTTGGGTCAAACTCTACTTTGATGTTTTTTAAATAGATATTTTACAGGTTTTTGCCCTTCATCATTATAAACCGACACCACTCTATGTAATGGATGAAATTGATGCTGCGTTGGATTTTCGAAATGTTTCTATAATCGCTAATTATCTTTTGGTAGACTTGAGTTATAAATTTAAAAAAAAATTTTTATAGGAGCGTACACGTAATGCTCAATTTATTGTTATTTCGCTTCGCAATCAAATGTATGAAAAATCGGATCGTTTAATTGGAATTTACAAAATTAATGATTGTACAGGAAATGTATGTTTGGATCGACATGTTTTTGAGAATAAACATGAGTTAAAGTATGAACAATTAAATACATGATTTCTTTTTTTTGCTTTAAAAATATACAAAATATCTCATCAATTTTTGTCACTTAATTTTATTGTTTAAATTGTATTTTAGAATACTTACAAATAAAAATTTAATGTTTTTTGGGCATTGATAATAATGCATGCTCTTTTAGAAATCTTTTTAAATTTATTTAAATGAGAGGAGGCCTTTTCTTTCTAATAAATTAATCTTCCAGCATAATTTTATTAATTATGAAGAGAATAAAGTTGCCCATCGTGTAATTACATTCCCTGGTTGCCCTGTAGATTGTCGCCAATGTTCTCTTCCAGCTTCCTCAATTGCCAATTCCCCTAACACACAATAACCAATTTCAACGTCTGGTATTCCTCCTGTACATGTATTCATTACCTTAAAAATAAAGAGGAATTATATTTATTAAAAAGTTATAATTACCGAAATCACAATTGTTGCATCTTGGATTTCTGATGAAGCTATTTGGAATTCAAAGACTTCATCAAAAACTGGGGCAATTGAGAAACGACGTCCATCTTTTGGCCGGTGTGGGCCCGAACGCTTTTCAGGCCTCTGGGCTTCTCGTAGTAACCAAGCAACAATATATGGGGCTATAAAAATACTTTTTGAGAAGAAAATAAATTATCGAATGCCTGGCACTTTTACTCCGCTTGCACGAATAACACCAATATTTAGCTGTCCGTCTGCTGGTGAATATCTTAATGATATGAGAAGTTGTCCGAGTTGTTCTCCTCGCCAAAGATTTAACTAATTAAATATAATTTTTGGAATAATTTTATTAAAATTATATCAATTACTTCTGCGCTTTTTCTTCCGTATGAGAGATTTGTGGGTGGAACTTTTGCACCTCCTCTACCCAAATCCATAGCTGCTGCCGAAATAAATACTTGTCCAGGTCCACCAAGTGCATGCATTAAAAGTCCAATACCACGTAATCGGGAGAATGAGTGGGGGCCTAAAAAATAATTTTAATTATTTTTGATTCAAAAAACTTGCCATGTAATTTTGTAATATCATCCCATTCATCACTTCCTTTTGTACCTCTTCTACGTGTTATTGGCAATGGCGAAATAAATCCCCTTCCATTTCCTCTACCAGGTGAAATAATTCCTCTACGGTCAGCCAAAGAAAGTGAACGTTTAACATTTTGGCAATTCGGAGCGCTTGAATGGCGGCCCCGTTTAGAGCCGGGTAATTGCATAAAGCCATAAAGTGCATGACAAGCAGCTAATCTATCCATTTTTTAAATTTTTTTAAGCTAAAAATAAAAAAAATATTAAAAAATAAATATAATGCATATATTTATATTCTCGCGTGATACCAAAATAATCAAAAAAGTTTCCAAAAATATATCAACTAAAAAGGATATTTGTAAAATATTGAAAAATTGGTAAAAATGTTTTAAAATAAAGAAAATGTTAAATAAAAGTAATTACTAAAGGATTCATAAATAATTATATATTCTTTTGTTAATTATCATGCTTTTATTTTTTTGTTACATTATTAAACACAAAAAAAGATAATTTAAATAAATAATTATGTAAATTATTGGAAAAGAGGAGAAAGTAAAGTAAAGGCTTCGAAATTTTCTGAATCTTCCAAAATGAATATTAATATAAAAATTAATAGTAGATACATATACCTAGTTTTAGATAATGCTTCAGTATTCCCAACGGGAATAAAACTAACAAAAAATTTAAGAAAAACGAGGAATTAGCGAAACAGTTTATTTATATATTTTTGTGATCAAGAATAATTTTTAAATTGTTTTATTTTTGATGCTTATATCTATTTATGGTTTGAAATTAAAGAAGTTTTTTTTGAAAATCAAATTAGTTAAGATTAAAAAACAAAGTTGTTTATTTTTGGAAAGTTTTTGCAATTCTTAAAAAAATTTTTTTAAACTATTTTTGTATACAAATTTTTAAGATTATTATATATTCTCAAAAAAAGCTTTCGTCACTCCACAGCTTTATTTTTAGCTTTTAATATTATTGGAAATATAATATTTAAAAAAATGTTATTTTTAATAATATAAATAGTTATTTTGAGATTAAAACCTTATAATATTTTAGTTGCTTTATTTAAAAACCAAAGATTCTTAAAATACTTATAGACTAAAATAAAAGGGAAATGGTAAGATTTGTATAATTTTTATTATTAAATTATTTTGCTAAAATAAAAATTTTATTAATTGAAATTAAAGTTTTATTTGAAATTAAAGTTTAAATTAAAAGTTTTATTAAAATAAAGAATTATTTTAAAAAAAGGCGAAATAAATAAACAAGTATTTTTATATTCACTCAAGAAGAAATAAATACATATTTATAAATTGTCTCTAACCCCAACCCAATTTTTATAACAAAAAAGCTTTTTTCCTTTCTTGTTCAACCATTAACTAACAACAAAAAAATGCCGAAAGAGCAGAAAGGCATAAAAAGACCAAAAACATATATAGAGAGTATGTAAGTATATATTTTGTTGTTAATTTGTTAAATATTTTTTTTGTCTTTTTATTTTTTCTTTTAAAATAAAATACAAAAATCCCCTCCCCCTCCCCTACTCCACTCCCGCTCTCTTGAGGAAAAAAAGAAACTAACTAAATATTTTTTAAAACATTTGACTCAAGAATGGGAGAAAAATAAAATGGCACAATTAAAGGCCCCAAGTGGCGATAATCAACAACAAAAAATAATGAAGAAAAGGAAGTTTTAAAAAGAAAAAAAAATATTTTTTAAAATAAATAAGAGTCGAAATTAATGTGTAGTTATAAAATTTTAAAGAATGTTCTGCTACTATTCATTTTTAAGAGTAAAATATAATACATAATTAGTGTATATATTTTATTGAGTATTTCAATTAGATTATAGATGAAATAGAAAATTCATATATATTTTATTAAATTAAATTTGTGTAGAAAAAATAACGAAGTAAAAATTATATATAAAAAATAGATATTTTTTGATTAAAGAAACCAATGAATTTTTAAATTAAATTACTACAAATGTATAAATTAAAAAAAATTTTTTCATTTTTCTTTCTAATATTTTCTGTGAATTATTAAATAACTAATAATTTAACCAGAAAATTTTTAATAAATATTAAATTAAAATTTCCATTCTGAGTACATCAACCAAATTTTTAATTAAAAAATTTAAAGTAATTTATTTCCTTTTAATTAATTTGACGGAATATGCCAACTTTAAATTAAAAAAATTTAAATATGTAATTTATAAATTTAAAATTTTTTGGGATATAGTATTTAATTAAAAAAAATTTTTTTCAGAAAAAAATTGTAAATACTATATAATTTATTGTTGAAAATATTATTCAACGATTTAATTTAAAAACCAATTTTGAAGAATTTTTTAAATTTAAAATAATTTTTTCAAAAAATTTATTTTAATAAAAACATTAAAGTATTAAATAACTAGGTATTTATTTTATTCTTTATTTTGGTTTTTAATTTTACTAAAAAGGAAATTAAAAGTTTTTTTCAATGCAATTTTAATTTAAATAATATTTTGAATAATCGTGAAGAGAAAATATATTTTGTTATTATTTAAAAATCAGACATTCTAAAAATAATGGAAAAATAAATAAAATGATAATTTGAAAAAAAATTAAACGTTTAATTGAAAAAGTAACATAATGCCACTTTTAACTCTGATCAGAGTTAAAAGTGAAGGATCTGAAGGAGTTAAAAATTCTGAAGGAGTTAAAAATTTCTGAAGGAGTTAAATCTGAAGGAGTTAAAAATTTTATTAAAATATATTACAGAGGTCGAAAAGAAAAGTTTATTATTCGCATTATTAAAATAAGGAAATTTCTCATTTATACTTAAATGAAAGTAAAAATAAATCAAATATGTATAAGGTATCAATTGTGTCTGGAGTCTGTCCAAGATTTAGCAAAGTCGACGAGCACAAGAATAATAATTTATTCAAAGTAGAGAGTTACAATGCAAGCAAAGACCAGACGAAGGAGATAGCTAAAATTTTTGAATTTTCAGAAGGCCAAAAAGTCAAAATTCTTTATTAGTGGAGGAAAAAATCGGAATTTCTGGAATTTCCCAAGGCGTGTAACTTCTTCTAAATAATAATCTCTAAAGTTATAATTTATCCTTAAATTTTAATTTATTAAATTTACTTTTTATTTTTTATTAAAATATATTCATCTTTTAATAACACAAAATAGCCGGTTGACGCCTTCACAAAACAATTTAACACAAAATATATATCCATATATCCATCCCTTTAACTTGTTATATCCCCTAAAACCAATCGAAATCACCAAAATATTTTTCTATTTTTCTCTTTTCTTATACGGATCAACAAACATAAAGTCCATAAAATTGGGTCATTCACTTTATTTATTTTCTAAAATTATCCCTATAATCTCTTGTTCTCTCTCTTTCCTTCATAGAAGGTGATAAAAAAAGATATATTCAAAAGATAATTTGCGCGGTATTTTCTTCTGTTAAATTTTAACTTTTCTTTATATGAATGTTGACATTTTTGTTTAAATGAATGCCAGCCAGGAATGGATGTGAAATGATAGACAATAAAAAAAGTGTTTTTAATTTTTTTTTACTTTTTTTTTATCGAAAAGCGAAAATCGCCTCTTTATATTTTCCTTTTTTGTACTTTTTCCTTTTCTCTTTTTCTTTTTCCCAAATTTTTGTAATTAATTTTTTTAATTTAAAAAATATTTTTTAAAGTTTAAAAAAAAAGATTTAAATTAATTTTTTTATAATTTTGAAATGGCTGTAAGGCCAACCAGCAGTCGGCAATTTGACAAAAACAACAACAACAACACTAACAACAATTCTGAAAAGCAAAAAGTTGTTGAATTTAATATAAAAGAAGAATCTTCTGATAAATCTTCTGATTTATTAAATAAAGTAAAAACAGAAAATAAAAAAGAGGAAAAATATTTAAAAAGAGAATTAGCCTATAGAAGTATTATTTTATTTAGTTCTTTATTTAGTATTAGTGCACTTCTTTGCCTTTGTGCATTACTTCCATCATTATATAGCCATGTTAATAGTTTGGCTGGATTTGCTAGAAAAGATTTTGCTTTTTGTGAAGTAATTTTCCTTTTTTAAATATTAAAAATCACTCAACCTTTTAATTTAAATTATTATTTGTATAATTTTCTTAATATATTAACAAAGACCAAAATTATTCGAACTATTAAGTGATTGACTCATACTTGGGTCAATAAATTCTTATAAATTTACTTAGTTTAAAACCCCCGCAATTTTTGCAAGTTAATTGTAATTTTTAAATATTCTTTACTTTAATCTTCCACTTATTTATTTTAAAAATAATTTACAGAGAACAGCACTCGATTCAGAAATGGCATTACCTATTAAAAATCAAAAAGTAGAAATTTTAAAAACGAATAGAAGTAAAAGACATGTTCCTTATGGTAGTGGATATAATGCTGCATTAATGAATGGAGGAGGGCCTATGTTTCAAGAATGCCCGGGTATACACATAAAAATAAACAGATTAAACTTTGTTTTTAAAACCTTTAGCTTGTTGTATTCCTGGCGAAAGAGGACCTCCTGGTGATCCAGGCCTTCCAGGAATTCCTGGTGCTCCTGGCCCTGATGGGGCACAAGGCCGGCCAGGAACTACTCCAAATGCTTCGTGTATTCCTGAAAGAGTATTTGAACCTCCACCATGCTTGCCTTGTCCACAAGGACCGAGAGGGCCACCTGGACATCCAGGATTTCCTGGGGAGGTATTTAAATATAATTATGTGTAAATTAAAGAAAAATTAACTTTATAGATGGGTGATCCAGGTATTCCAGGTCGTCCCGGTCGAGATGGATTACCAGGGAAAAAAGTAACTAAAATTATAAAATTTATTTAAAATTATTATTCGAAAATGCTCATTTAAATTCATAATTAGGGAGAAGATGGGCCTCCCGGATTAGATGGTCAACCAGGACCTGCAGGACCGCCTGGCGATAAAGGATCAACACCAGAGGCACATATAATTCCAGGTCCACCTGGTGATCCTGGCGAAACTGGACCTTGGTAGTTTTGCTATTTTTATTTAAAATAAAATACTTTTGTTTTTCTAGGGGGCCTCCTGGCCTTGCAGGTCCACCAGGTGAAGATGGTTATCCAGGAAGTGCTGGTGAAAAGGGATGGCCTGGATTACCTGGACCTCCTGGGGCAATGGGTGCTTCTGGACAAGCTGGTCCTCATGGAGAGCCTGGACCTACGGGCACACCTGGAACTTGTGTATGTCAAGATACCGAAGTTGTGGTTACTGAACAAAAGAAAAAGATAACACAAGGAGGAGGAGGATATCCGCCATCTACAAATGGTTAAAATATTATTAAATTTTTATATATAAAAATATTTTTTAGCAATAGGTGGTGGTTATTCACAACAAGGAGGTTATGCACGAAAGAAAAAGAAAAGGCATTAAAAAAGGAAATGTTAAACAAAAATTTCTTTTTTAATTTTTATATTTAGTCAAATAATTTATTTAAATTTGGACTGAAAAATTTTAAACTTTTTTGAAATTAAAAATATTTTTATTAGAATTATTAATAGCCCAAATTTATTTTGATTTGTTGTATGTAAATAATTTTATTAAAAAATTAAATTTATATAAAGTTTTAATTTCAATTATTTTTATTAAAAAAACAAAAATTAGCTTTTTCAAATTAAAGTTATAATTATATGATCAAAAAATTGCCCGCTCGATTACCTAATTACCCTCTCCACTAAGAGGTCTAAACTATATCTACCCTGAGTAATATACGGCAGGTATATACATATTAAAATAAAATTAATTATAATTAATTTGTGTCACCTTCGTACAAAGTTACTTTAAAAAATTAAAATAAATTGTATTTTTCTTAAAAAGCTTTAGGACATTTCTAAAATTAACTTAGATTAGACGTTTATTGTAGAAAGGTCAAATTATTTAATTTAAAAATATTATTTTTTTAATTATTTTTCTTCCAATTTCATTTTTTTAAATTAATTTGTGCCATCCTTCTTACTTACTTAAAATAATTAAAAGTAAAAACAAATTAATTAAAAATTAATTATTTAAATTATTTTTTCCCTTTTTAAATTCTTCCAAAAATATATTTAAAATGACATTAAAAATAAATATGTATAATTTAGTAGGTCAGTCATTAAATCAACCATAATAAATATATTTATTTATTTTCTTCTCACCTTCTTTTTAAATTCGTTTCCGCGTCAGGGCATTCTCGAAAATCTCTCCCTTTCTCCCTTTCTTTCTTTCAAAATTAAAATAAATAAATATTTTTTAAAATAAAATTAAAAATATTTTTATAAAATGTCTGGAATTGGGAAAAAAGATGGGGAAGAAGAAAGGTTTCTTTTTATTTAAAATTATTTTAAAAATTAATTAATTAATTAATTAAAGATATAACCAATTTTTTGTTTGTAAAGAAAGCTCTATTTTTACAAATAAATTTCCAATAATAAATAGACAAACTGCTTATCAATTTGTTGCTGGTATTCAAATTGCTTTTAGGTAAAATTTTATTTATAAAGCTAATTAAATATAAGGAGAACTTGGATTATGTTTTTGATTCCTAAGGAAAAATTTTTTAGAATAGATAACCCCCCTATTTCCGTTTTTTTAAAGGAAAAATATAGTATTTCAATAAGCTAATATAGAAATGAAGATTCATTTAATTTTGTTTATTAGAACTTAATTTTAATGATAGCCTCATTCACCTAGAAAGAGGTGAAAGACTTTCACCTCCTTCACCTTTTTTCATAAAAATAAAATAATTAGAAATTTAAAATAATAAATATTTTTAATTTTTCTAGTTTTCTTTCAATTCTTTTAATTGTTCTAAGTTTACCATTAATGCATAGTAGAACACAAACAACATTAAATTATGTAAATGCAGAAATTAATTTTTGTGAGCGTTCACTTTTGGAAGCCCAAAAACAATTAGAAATGCGTAGAATTGGTGCAAGTTTTTCTTCATCTTCTGATAATTATTTCCCATATAATGCTAGAATTAATCGAACAAAAAGAAATAATGGATATGGAGAATCTGTTGAGGAAGGAGTACCTCAACAACAATTAGGACCAGGCATTCCAGTACAGACTGAATGTCCTGGATGTTGTATTCCTGGACCTCCTGGCCCGAGAGGACCTGCTGGGCAACCAGGCAATTTCTAAAATTAAAAGAAAAGTTTTTTTATTTAAACAATATTTTTAAAGGAACTCCGGGAAAACCCGGTCCTGCTGGAAAGCCAGGTGTTCCTGGTACTTCTCCCAATCAGACTTGTCCTCTTGCACCACGAAGAGAACCACCACCTTGTCGGCCATGTCCAAAAGGGCCACCAGGCATAAAAGGTTGGCCAGGTTTCCCTGGCGATGTTGGTCCTGTTGGTCCACCTGGAGAGAAGGGACGTGATGGGGATGATGGGGCACCAGGTGTTTAATTACTTTGATATTTATATTCAAATTATTTTTAAAGGAGAACCAGGCCCTCAAGGCCCGCCTGGTTTTAAAGGCCCGCCAGGCCCGCCTGGAGATAAAGGAGAAACTCCCCATGGTATTTAAATTTTAAAATATAAATTTAACAAAGTTAATTTATAGGAGAAGTTAGGGAAGGTCCGCCTGGAGATCTTGGACCGCCTGGTCCTATTGGTGCTTCAGGAGTGCCTGGATTACCCGGTCGAAATGGAATGACTGGACCTTCTGGAGGTGTGTTTAATGAAATAAATTTTATTTAACTATATAGTATTTAAATAATATTTTTAGATAGAGGTTACCCAGGCAGTCCAGGCAAGAAATTTTATTTTAATATTTATTTAAATACATATGTATATTTTTATACAATTATTTCAAATTAAAATACATAATTTATTTTTATATTTAGGAGAGCCTGGAGAGCCAGGTTATCCGGGACCGGAAGGCCCCACAGGAATTCAAGGACCTCCTGGCCAACCGGGTGTTTGTGTATGTCAAAATGTTGATTCTGTTATTGTTGCTGGACCAGACCCTTCACAGCCACGTTTTTCTGATCAACAAAATTATGCATATCCATCTTATAATAACGCCGAGGAAGGAGGAGGTGGAGGGAGTTCTATTTATGGATAAATTAAAAGAAAATTTTTTTAGTAAATCACCTAATACATTTAAAAACATTTTTAGTAATTATAGATTATTTAAATTTTATCTAAAAAAATAAATGTATATACATATAATTAAATAATATTTTATTTAAATTATTATTTTTCTTTTTTATTTTCTTTTAAATTAATAAATTCTTTTTCTTCTTTTTTATGCCAATTAATTGCCAAACAAATTCCATTAAAGAAAATAAGTAAAAATACAAAAAAACTTTCATGAATACAAGGAAATAGCCTTTGTTGTTGTAAAAATGAACGAATAAATGCTGTGATAAATCCACAAAAAATAGAAATTAAAATAAGACGCCAAACGGAGCGATCTACAGAACCAAAGCCACCAAAACTTTGAAAGGAATTTTTAATTAAAATAATTTTGGGTTAAATTAGGCATATTCCATTGTTGACAAAAATTTTTTTTTAAATTACCGTAAAATCAGCCAAGTCCCCAGAGTACTCAATAAAGAATATCCCATTTGATGCCAGGGACCATAAAATTTATTTTGATATTCTAAAATATCCAAAGCTGATTTTTCAGATAAAGAATCTCCTCCTTCCATTAAATAAGGCTGATTTAATGACCAAAGATATCCATGCTTTTTTTAATTATTTTAAAAATAATTTTTAAAAGAAAAAACCATCCAAATTGGATTAAACATAAAATCCCACAAATGAGCACTAAAAAATATTCCCAAAGCAAAACGGAAAATAAAAATAATTATTTGACGAATATGTGCCTCCCTTTGTGAAATCCTTTAAAAAATGATTTTTTTTATTTTTAAAAATTTCTTTTATTTACCATTCACCATCCTCAAATATAAATTCATTAATTAATTTATTTGACATTAAAATATTTATTAAAAAATAAACAAAATATTTATTTATTTTTGAAAGACAATAAAAATAAAAAAAATTAGACAACCTTGACCAGCCTTGAAAGGCGGGACAATTATTTGAGAAACGAAAAAAATGGAATCGATGAAAAGTTTTTTGTACGAATCTCTCATTTATTCATCACTTTTAAAGCTCATGTAAGGAATAATTGTGAGATTCAAGTAATTTTATGGGAATTATTTGGAGTTTTATAACTAGTAAAGTTGTCGGTTCTAGGAATAAAATGTCAAAACAAAGAAATAAATGAACGAGTGAGAGAGAAGGCTAAAAGTTATGTATGTATTTGAAGAAAGTTAATTTACAGTTTAAAAAATGAATAATATTTTTAATATTTTTAAATTAATTACTCCTTTCTTCTTCTTTTCCTTCTTTTTAATTTTATATTTTCATCAGAAAATGATTTATTATTATTTTCTTCATTTTCCCTTCTCCTTTCCTCCTTGTCTTCTTGTATTTCTAAAGTTAATGCTGGACATCCTCTCGAACTTGAACTTTTTTGCCAAACATAACATCTTTTAAAAAATATTTTTTAAAAATTTATTTAAAATTAAATTACTCTATTTTTTCAAACCCAAAAGCTAATTCAGAATGTGTTTTGTAATAATGCATTTCCTAAAGAAATATATTTAAATAAAAAAATTTTTTAAATAACTTGTTGATCAATTGTGTAAAAATGATCTAAATTAAATATTTATTTTAATTTATTTTATACCAACCCCCTATTTACCTTTATTAATTGCATTATAAAATCTATACAAAGGTAAATAAGCCCCACAACCAGGCTCTTTTGTACAATAACCAAGTATTCTTTCAAAGGAATATCCCAACAAAGTTTCTGCAATATTTTTTTCGTCTTCATTTGAAGTTAAAAAATGATCTTCTTTAATTAAAATTATTTTTTTAAGAAATTTAATTTTCAGAGAAACTAACTAGCAAATTCAGAATATAATCTATAGAGAGGTCTAATACATGTACAATTTGGATCTATTTGGTTTTTACCCAAATAACCCATTGATGCTTTAAAAAAACAAATAAATTTTTAAAAAAATGTTTTATTTTATATTACGTTCCATTACAAATCCTTGTGCCCCCATTAAATGTTGTTCTAATCTTTCGGTTGTATAGAAATGATTAAGTATTTGAGGCTTTAAATTGGATAATATATTTTTTTAAATTTTTATTTAATATATCCCAAAAAAATAAGAAAACACTATTTTTATATTTTAATTAAAATTAACAAAATTCTAGTTTATACCCCCCCCCCTCAAAATTTAATAAATTTTAATTATTTGTGACTTTTTAACAACGGATTTTAATTTATTTTAATTTTTACATTATTGTTAAATGAACGATATAGATGAACAAGTCTTCCACCTAAAAATTAAAATATCTTTATTTTTATTTTAAAAACAATCCAATCACCATAAGTACAAGCAGATCCACAAGGTCCAATATATTTAGTTCTTTCTACCAATTTAGTTATCTAAAAAAATTTTTCAAAAAGTTTTTTCCAAGAAAAAATTCATTTTTTACTTTAGTTCTTTCTTTTATATTTATTGCTGCTCCAGGTGGAAGTTGAATAACTCCAAGAAAAGCTGAGATTTTTTGTTTTGGGCCTTTATTATTTTCAATTAAATTTGAACTTTTATCTATTTCTTCCTCTTCCTCATCCTCTTCTTGACTATTTATTCGAGTACCATTTCTAATTCCAATAACTCCAGGCTTAATATAAATTAAAATATTTAAATATCTCAACTTCTCCCTAAATTTATTACCTTAATAGGCAACGGATCTAAAGGATTAGAACCACCACTTCCTCCTCCTCCAATTTTATTAATAATTTCTTTTTCTTTTTCTCCAACAGGTTGAAATGGTTGTAGAGGTTGAAAAGGGGGAAGTATTGGAGGTATAGGCATTGGTGAAGGTGGTCCAATAGTGCTTAATATTCTCCATCCATCGCCGTGTGGTTTTTCTCCAATAATTTCCTTTTTCTCTCCACTTCCCCCTAATTGTTCTCCTGCCAAAAAAGATTCTTCAACAGAACGTACCCATTCAGGGGTTGGAGGTAAAATAGTTGTGGTTGTTGTTGTTCTACTGTTGATTTTTAAATAATAAAAAAATTATTTTGGAAATAATTTAAGAAAAATGTTTGGGGTATATGGAAGGGAATTTTTGTTCCAAAAATTATATTTTTTGCCAGTACCCACATTAATGTCATCATCAAAGGATATGGCTGTCTGCCCATAACCCCTAACGATTCGCCAAACTTATTTGATGAAGGTATGTCGACGATATTTGCTGGATTTGGAATAGTCGTTTCCATTGTAGATAAAGAAGTATCTAATGAAGTGCTAATAGAAGTTGATTGTGTTGGTGTTGATGTTGTTAGCTAAAAAAATTTAAAAAAAATATTTAAAATAAAAAAAAACATTTTCTTCGTCAGGCGAAGTAATTAATAAATTATTTTCTTCTTCTAAATTAGCTAAGGATGTAGTAGCAGGCAACATTTCTGTAGATAAATAATTTTCTGATGTTTTACTTGTTGTCTTTAAATTAAAAATAAAAACTTTAAAAATTTAAACAAAAAACTTGTTGTATTTCTATTAATTCTGTACTATTTTCTATTTGTTCTTCAATATTATTAGATTCCGTTATTGTTTGTTCTTCAATTTCAGTTACAGGATAAATTGTTGTTGATGTTGCTGCTGTTGTTGTTGGTAATTCTGTAGTTATAGTTGAATAATCTAACTAAATATGAATAAATATAATAAAAGAATACTAATTTTAAAAATCAAGTTTTTTGACTTATAGGAAAGACAAAAATGATTGAAGGATAAAGAAAAGAAACTCTCCTTTAATTATTTAATTTTTTAAACAAAATTCCTTCTCTCAATTTTTACCTCTTCAGTTTCTTCAGCTTCAATACTAATTGAAATATAAGGTCTTTCTCGAATACTATCTTCTTCTTCTTCTTCCTTTTCTTCATTTTTGTTATTAAATTTCTTTCCTTTTTCTTCTTCTTTTTCATTTAAAGGTAAATAATCTTCTTCATTTCCTCCTCTACCCCCTCCCTCTCCAATTGAAAATATTTCTTCATTACTTAATTGTTTTTCAGTTGTTGTAATAATTAAATTACGTTCAAAATATTCATCTGGTTTAGACATAATTAAACGGCCAGTTGGGCAAATTGGGGAAGGTTTTCGCCTTTTGGGGCAATTATAAAGATGATTAACATATTCTATATCGCCTTTAAAATATTTAAATATTTTTTAAAAATAAAATAATTCCTCCAAACATTCAGAGAAAACACGTTTTGGTTTGTGTGGTCGTTTCATTGGTTCAAGGCAGGAAGGCCCGGCATTAACCAAAACTTGGCCCTTTAAATTCTTAAAATATTTTTTTGTTTTTTTTATTTTTAAAACTTTAGGTGGAAGGGGTTCAAACAAATTCCAACATTCAACATTTTGGCCAAGATCTGTGAAAAGAACATAATCTTTTTCTGTTTTTCTTGGCACTAAACGGACACAAGTTCTTGCCTTAAAAATTAATTTAAAAAACAAAATTCTTTTAAATTTCTAAATTCTTTTAAAAAACACTTGTAAATCCATCCTTGCATTATTTAAAGCTACAGCCATATCATTATCAGCTGTAAGCCTTGAATCGTCCTCAAAAGGTATTCGAGCCATTGGCCAACCTAATTTAAATATTTTTAAGAAACGGGACAATTCAAAGAATATGTAGAGGTTTTATGCTTATTTATATGCATAACAAAGAATATATCAATTGATAGTGAACAATTAATTGAATTACCTAAATATTTTTGTGTGTATTTTTATTTACAATGATTATTTTACTACACAGAAAAAATTCTAGATGTTTCAATTTTTCTGTTAGGTCCATGAGTATCAGTAAAAACATTTCTTATTTTAAACATACTAAATGTTGCATAAGCAAAAGTCAAAGAAAATGAGTAAAGCTGAAGAATAAGGAAGAAATTAAACAATTTAATAAGGAATTTGTAATTGGGCATAATAATGAAGGCACAAAATGAAGAATTTTGGAAAACAAAAATATTTAAGCATTTATTTAAAAAATAATTATAAATTGAAGTTTTAGACATTATTTAAATAATTGAATATAATTTTGATAAGGCATTTTTAAAATTATTTAATTAACATGAGTGAGAGAGATTAAATATCTGATTACTGTAATAATAATTTTATTTTTGAAGGTTTAAAAAATTAAGAATTAAAATTGATCCTTTTAAGTTTATAATAATTTAATTATTTAAAGTTGTTAATATATTCGATTAAAGATTTTTCCTTCTTTGGATGTGAACAAATTTCATAAAAATTGTGTAGTGGATGCGCGATATACGAATTGGCCAAAAGACTAGTATATATTTCTCTCCAAGCTGACCTGAAAGAGACAAGAATGGACTTTACATAGCTGCATCAACTTTTTTTCGAAAAAAGGAAGAGAAGAGAACACACATTAGAAAAGTAAAACTTAAAAAGTACACAAAAAGGAGAAATTTTTTAAAGTAAGTCCTCAATAACTCAATCTTTGTTAGGTCAATCGGTCGAGCGCTGCGCAATGAAAGGTGGAAAAATAGAAAATAGTTTATATTTTAATGAAAGATTTTAGGAGGAAGCATCGTTCCAAGAAATACCTGGACATGTGGATATTATTAAATATTTTTTGACCAAATTAAAATTTTGGCCTTTGAAAGTATTATTTGCCTGTATTGTGGCATTTTTCTCTCTTTCCAATATTCCTTTTCTTTATCATTTTTCCTTTGACTTTACATACAATGTAAGTCCTCAAGGAAGGAAAAAAAAATGCTGGAAAAACCATTGGACCCTTGTTTTCATATAGGGTCAAATTTTTATATTAAGAAGTGTTAAAATATGTAATTAAAAATAATTTGGCATGGAATTTTTGGAAATAAATTTTTAAAAGATTTTAATAAAAAAACAAAATTTTAATATTTAATTTCGAAAAATCGATAAAATTTTCAAGTCCTTTAAATTCTACATTTTCATTATTCTTATTTTAAAGATAAAATCTGTATTCCCTTTAAATTCTGCATTGCAAAATGAAAATTTAAGATTCGGATCATGTTTATTGGTGATTTTGTATTTTGTATATTTCACACCATTGAATTCTTTAATTTCAACATTTTCAGCTTCCTTGTTCACTTCAAAATTTAATTCAGAAATATATTCTAACATAATAACAGGCACTAATTTTGAACAGTTTTTGGATGTTGTTATATGCTAAATTTTCAAATAATTTAAAATTATAATTAAATAATTTACTTCAAAAATAAGTTCATAAAGCCGTGACATCTCAAAACATCTGTAACTTTTTAAACAAAATTGAGACAATTTATTGCCTTCTTTTGTTAAAATATTGAATAAAATATCTATTTGTTGCTCCGAAATGTTGTTCTCATTAAAATCAATACTGAGAGATTCAGAAATTGATAAATGATTTAAAACGAATTTCAAAGTATTATCTAATCTATAAGATAAACTGCTAACGCTTAGAGATGGCTTTTGAATAAGAAATTGAAGAGGAATTGATTTGTCGTCATCAAATAATAAATTAATCATTTCTGGATTAAATAGATTCTTGAAATCGGTATATTCGAAGAAACAATTAAATAGTCGTTCTAACCAACACCGAACAATAGACATTTCCTTTATGTTTTTTGGAAAGTTTGGCAATTTTAAAATATAATGCCGGATTTTCTTCTTCTTTAAATCAAAATATATTTTATCCAATTCAACAGCAAATAGATTTCTCTCTTCATAATCTTGTAAATACAAAGGAATTGATTTAGCTATCGCTTCTTGCCACTAAAATAAAAATATAATTTAACCAAATAAAATTAAATAAACTTTTTCTTTAAGTTGATCATTCAAAATAAATTCAGAGATTACAGATTCAAGGGGAATAATTTCATAAATATTTGATTGATTAATATTGCTATCGATAATCTGGAATAAATTTAAAAAAGAAATATAAAGGTATTTAAATATTTACTATGTTAAGTTTATAGAATTTCAATCGAGCCAATTCATTTTCATATCCATCGATAAAGTTATTGAAATAACGATTTGTTTGTTTAACAGAGACTAATTGATCGAAATTAACACATTTTAATATATCAAGTTGAACTTCGGGTGGCAGAGAATTCATATCCAAATTTATTTATCTAAAACAAAATATATATGTATACAGAATGAGATTTTATTTATAAATTCACTATTCATAAAGAAATCACAATTTTTGTGAAAAATGGGAGATCTCCAAGGAATTCATAAATAAATTCAAAAATTATCTGTGATTCTTAATTTATAGGATTTCCATTACCAGAATATCAGCTCTGGTTCATCTTTATACACTAATTAAGAAGAACAAACGATTAAAAAAGCTAGAATTAAAAAAAATGTGAAGAGTGGTGAGACTCAAATGTTTAAAAACCTAAAGGTTTAGGCTTCAAAAGGTTTAGACTAAAAGTAACCAGGTAACGAAAGAGTCTTAAAATATGGCATCAAAACGAAAGTTTTTGGGATATAACTTTTTTGTTTTTAAATCAATCCAAATAATTTTTGCTTTAATTAAAAGCTCTGGATGTGCTGGTTATTTTCTCATAGAAATTGTCTAGTTTTACCGTCCTTCAAAAAAGTTAGGAGCCGTTAACTGCGAATAATCGTGATTTAACATACTTAGGCGGGTGTAACTTTCTAAGAAATGATCGGATCTTTTCATAAATTTAATAAAAAGAATAAAAACAAATATAGATTCTAAATGATAAAGAAAATTTCTGGAGATGATCGAAATAAAAAAAATTATGGCATAGAAAAAGGCGTTTCGATGCTAAGTTGCCGAGACTCTATTGACAAGCAAGCCTAAAGGTTTAGGTTTGTGCTGAGACTGAAAATAAATGCAAAGACAAAAGAGTCTTGCTGACTTTTTGACATAATTCAAGTCAATTAATTGTTTTAATCTGTCTCTTTACAGACTATTTATGCCATTATAACATAACAACATCATTTCATCATTTTACTAAACAAAACCGAAAAATTTTTGTTAGGACTCTCATTCATAACAAAAAATTTTAATGAGGATTTTTCAAAATGGGTTTTCTTTTGATTTTCTTTTTTTAGATTTAGATTCAAATGGATATTGATATTGAAGGATGTTCTGCTTTTTGGCAATCTTTAAAAAAAGATGTAGTTGTGGATACTCCAAATATGTATCTATAATTATTTAATAAAAATAAATAATTTTAGGAAATGTTGTAATGACTGGGGAAGACATATTTTACGTACTTGGAAGAATGCTCCAAAATTAGATAAGGAAAATCAAGGCGCAGCAAAACGGGCAGAAATTGAAACTGAAATAATTGAGCCTCTCTTCCATTGTGCAATATTTACAAAAAAGCCTTATTCTCAAAGATTTCAATGGGTTAATATTTAAATTTATATATTTGTTTTCATTTAATTTTTAGATAATTGAAGCATTTCTTGAAGAGGAAAATCCGAGTAAAAAGCTGAGAGCAATGTTTTTTCGTTGTACACTTCCTGTTGTTTGGAGAAATCTTGAGGTAATTTTTTCATTATTTTCTGAAATATCTTTAGGTGCCAAATAATCAAGTCCGAACTGCTGCTTCTTGGATTGTTCTCAATTTTTTTCCTTTGCTTTCTGATGATGAATTTGTATATTTTTCTTTTTTTTTGCTATTATTTTTGATTTTTAATAGGTCAAAGAAGAATATTTAAAAAGGCAACAAGAAGCAATGGATCGAATGTTAATGGATGATTGTGTGCCTATTCGTGTTTTTGCACTCAAAATGGTGCCTCGCCATTTGTGCGCTCATTGGGAAATTTTTCCTCGGGAATTAATTAAAGCTTATTTGTCTAAGGTTTTTTCTATTAAATGTTTTTCTAAAATTCATCATTCTTTTAAGATTGTTGACTGTCTCTCACTCGATGCTTTACCGGAAGTCCGTGCTGCTGTTTATGAAGGTATTGGGAATTTACTACCTCGTGCTGATGCTCTTACTGCCACACAGCGTTCTTTGGAAATTCTTGCTAAGCGGGGAACAAATGATAAAACAGAAAAAGTTAGATTGTCTGCTTTTCGAATGTTGAATAAACTTCATGGGCATCGTTATATTAAGGTTATTTTTAGATAATTTCTTTGCCAAAATTATATTTTCCTTTTATTTTTAGTTGTTGGATTTAATCCCAATGAATAATTTATTGCTTCGTCTCGATTTTGAGCATTCAAAATCTGTGCAACGTGAAATCGTTCAACTTCTTTTCCGGCCATTTATTCCAAAACATGTCGATGGTATCGATTATATGGAACGGTTTAAACGTATCTTTTTAATGTGCAAAACATCAAGAAATGCCTCTTTCCATTTACATCATTTAATTTACCCACAAAAATTGATTGGAATAGAAGTGGCAGGTTTTGTGTTAGGATTAAAGTTTGATTTTAAATTTTAATTCATTTTAGTTCATCATATTCGGAGTCTTCTGCTTGGAGTAAAAGCCATCTTAAAGAAGAGTGCGGGTATTGAAAATGGAGGAAATGATACAACTGATGTTTTAAATATGTCTAATATATCTGGAATTTCTTCAATGATGGAGGAAGTACAACAAAAGAATGGAGGCAGTGGAGATATTGGTAAAAATTAAATGTTTTTGATTTTCAAATCTTAAAAATCAAGATGAACAAACAAAATTACGAGTAACAAAAGATGTTTTGGATTCATCAATTGTTCTTTGGATGGCTATTCGTTATGATTTATTTAATTCAAAAAATGCAAAATATAATTTAGAAATGATTCGAATGATGTCAAGTATTTTAGATACTCTCAATCAATTTTCGGTAATTTTTAGAATTAATTTTTTTTTAATTTTCACCTTTTTAGGATGATTCTGCAATAATGGATTCTGCTTTAGTTATTGCAAGTCAATTGCCTAAAGACAAGGTTGGACGTATGTTTTTATGTATCAAGAACAAAATTGAAGAAGACAATGTAAATCAGCAACATTTTCTTCATTATGTTGAGGCACTTGCAGCTTGGGATATGAACAAATTAATTTCAATTATAGAAATTGGTACATATATTTATTGAAAGAAATATATTTTTCCTAAATTTTTTAATTTTAAGGTCTACGAAAACTTCGAAATGCTCTTGTTGCAATTACTGATCCATCAGCACTTTCTGCTACTCCATTGAGCTCTCGTCGCCGATTGGAGACTAATCCATATAGAGAATCACCTCCTTCCAAACGAGTTAAAGTAAATGAAAACGTTGTTGGAGAATTTCTACGTCCATTAGAATTAATTCAAACTTTAATTTCAAGTCCTTTGGCAAGTGAAGAATTAAAAACAAATTTTACCGTTCATCTAGATGGATTCTTTGAGGTTTTTTTTTAAATTTATTATAATTTTATTCTTTTAGTGTCTGTCAGTTATTCATAAACAATTTGGCAAATTATTGCTTTTACCTGGTTGGGAGCAAAAATTCAGTCCTCAAGTATTATTTTCTGCGTATGAAACATTTAACATTTTGGCATTGATTACTAAAAGAATTGAGGTTTCTTTAATTTTTAGAATATTTTGATTAAATCTGTTAGGAGCCGTCTCGTAGAGAGGAAATTAATGAAGCAGAGCTTAATCTGCCTACAAATGATAGATTACTGTATAATGAATTAAAATGGTTTGCAGATGTCGTTAAAGAAACGAGACCGACATTTAATGTTATGAAAGTAAATTTTACATATTCTAAATTTTATAAAATTATTTTAAATTTTAGATGTTTTTGAGATGTGTTGATTTACATATAATTGCTGGCCAATTATCTTATTTAATTTTAAATGAAACTGCTAATATGTTTATTAAATTAAAAGAAATTTTGGAGGATATTTATAATGCTGGTCCAGTAGAAATTGCTCTTAGAAAGAGTGTGGCATGCCTGAAAGAAGCCTTACTGGTTTCTAATAAAAAAAATTTTTTAATTATTTTTAAATTTAAATAGAATTGTGACGATCGTGAACAAGCCAATAAAACTATTCAAAATAAAATTGATCCACTTTTGGATTATTTGGAGGAAACGACTTTGGTAGAAGAAATTGATGAACAGCAACAAAATGAGAGAGGTGAAAGAAGTGATGATGAATAAAAAAATTTAAATTCTTTCTTTTAAAAAAATGCCTCAAATTTTTGAGAGATCTCTTGATATGAAAATTCATGTATTTTATTTAAGCGCTCTTTTTTTTTGTAAGAAGCAATATTTTGATTTTTAATTTAAAAGTTTATTAGATTATTATTCTTTGTGAAATATTTTTTGATTTTTTTTATATTCAATTTTGTTTTATTGACTTTATAGATTCAAAATGGTTGTTCTTAAACAAGTTTTCTTTAATTCTGTACGTTTTTACACTTCAACTCGTCAAAA
Organism: Meloidogyne incognita; assembly: GCA_036172945.1. Classification (NCBI taxonomy): domain Eukaryota; kingdom Metazoa; phylum Nematoda; class Chromadorea; order Rhabditida; family Meloidogynidae; genus Meloidogyne; species Meloidogyne incognita. Next base: position 5,007,926 of record JARQAC010000010.1, read on the forward strand.
TCTTAAAATTGGCAAAAATACTAAAGTTTATTTTTTAACTAAATGTAATTTCTGTTTTAAATGTTTTTTAGGTTTTAATCCAGGGATTTACTGGAAAACAAGGGACGTTCCATGGCCAGCAAATGATTGAGTATGGCACAAATGTGGTTGGTGGTGTTTCTCCTTCCAAAGCTGGAACTCAACATTTGGGCAAACCGATATTTGCTACAGCAAAAGTATTTTCATTTTGTCCTACTATATTTATATTTTTTACATTTTAGGAAGCTAAGGATGCAACTGGTGCTGATGCTTCTGTGATTTATGTACCTGGTTAATCTTAATCTAATTTTTTATAAAAAATTCTCTAGCTCCATTTGCTGCTGCAGCAATAAATGAAGCAATTGATGCAAATATTGGTTTAGTTGTTTGTATAACTGAAGGAATACCTCAATTAGTATATATAGATTATATAAATTTAATATACCAATTTATTCTTTTAAGGACATGGTAAGAGTTAAAAGTCGTTTATTGGCTCAAAACACAACACGTCTTTTGGGCCCAAACTGTCCTGGAATTATTGCACCAGAAGAATGCAAGATTGGTATTATGCCTGGACATATACACAAAAAAGGTGTCATTGGAATTGTTTCTCGTTCTGGCACTTTAACATATGAGGTTTTTTACAGAATTGTTTTTTAAAATAAATACTTTAAAGGCTGTCCATCAAACAACTGAAGTTGGTCTTGGTCAATCCCTTTGTGTTGGAATTGGTGGAGATCCTTTTAATGGGACAAACTTTATTGATTGTTTAGATGTAATTTTTAAATTTATTATTTTATAAGGACTTAAAAGGTTTTTTTGAACGATCAAAATACAAGAGGAATAATAATGATTGGAGAAATTGGTGGTGATGCTGAAGAAAGTGCTGCTAAATTTTTGTTAGAAAATAACACTGGACCTAATGCAAAGCCTGTTGTTTCATTTATTGCTGGTGTAACTGCTCCAAAAGGTTTTGTTTAATTAAGAAAATTCTTTTAAAAAATAAATATTTAAGGTCGCAGAATGGGACATGCTGGTGCTATAATTGCTGGAGGTAAAGGAGGGGCTCGTGAAAAGATTGAGGCATTACGTGGTGCTGGTGTTCATGTTGTAGATTCTCCAGCAATGATGGTTTTAATTTGATTATTTAAATAATTTTAAAAATATTTTTGTAGGGATCTGAAATGGCTGGTCTTATGATTAAAATTGCAAGTAAGCATTGATTAAAAATATATTACTCTACTTTCTCTGCATATCTTGTCTCCTTTTATTATTTTTAAATTTTCTCTTGTCTGTATAGATATTGTATTTAAATTTCTTTCTTGAGATAAAAAAAATTTTTTTTTCATTTTAGCCGGTGGTTCTGCAAGAGCTCGGCAATCCATTTAAAAATATGACAAAACAATTGACAATAAAAAAGAAAATATGTGAATTTAAATTTTTATTAGGAATTTATTTGTCTTTACTAAATTTGACGTAAATTTTTCGCTACAAAATTTGTTTTAATTAATATAAAAGGAATATTGTGAAGAATTTAAAAAGTCTGGACCTGAACTAAATTTACAATTTTTTTGACCTGTAGTTTAACAAACCTCTGGGCCCAGGCTGAAATAATATACAATGCTTTAATTTGAAAATTTTGAAAGTATAATATATTTATATTTTTAGTAAATATTTCTTTTAAGTAAATTTCAAAAATTATAAAAAAACAGAACTTTTATATTTTTCAAAAGATCTAAATTTTATGCAAAATCTTGTATTATTAGTAAAGGAAGGAGCGTTATTAACTACTTTTGGATATTTAATTGTTGCCATTTTATAATTAATGTAAAGCATATAGCTATTTAATTCCTAAGGCTATGCATTAAGGCGGCGTGGTATAATGGCTAACACTTCAGTCCCTACTGAAGATGCTGGTTCGCTCCCAGCTGCCGAATAACCTTTTCACTAGCTGAAGGAGAGAAATAGTAACCCAGCTGCTTTACTTTAGAATTATTGTTGGTTTGTAATACTTCGCATAATTGTTCAACAAAAATATTTTTTGATAGAAAAATTGTGAATATTTAAAAAAATATACTTAAGTTTTTACTCCATTTAATTTATTTGATTTATTTTTTTCTCAAATTTTTATTATGAATATTAGACAAGAACAATTTCTTTATAAAAATCTCTATTTATTTATATAAATCTTTTTCTCTCTTCCTCTTCCCTTTTTATAAAATTAATTCGTTGTTTTTAATTAATTTAAATTTTATTTTCTTCTTTTGTCGCTGCTTCCATTAAATAACGTTGATAAAAAGGTGAAAAAGGTTGCTTCTTAGTTCTTGTAGCTGTTGGTTCAAAAAGTTGTTTGTATATTCGACTTAATTGACTTCCATCTGGATTTTGACTTGCAAAAGGGACACGAACAACCATTCGCCTTTTTTGTGGTTTTGATTGAAGAATTGAAGGAAGAATATTGTTGTTGTTATTTGTAATACTTCTTTTAAAATATTCTAAATTATTAGAATATTGTGGAATTTCATTAAATTCTTCTCCAAATAAATTTAATTCAAATGGAAATGATGTTCTGAAAAAAAATAAAATAATTCCTTTTTTACTTCCTCTTTTAATTATTTACCTAATTTCATTAGCATAAACATAATTATTATTTCCATTTCCAATTAAAATAATTATTGCAATAATTAAACAAAAATTTAAAATAAATTTTGAATTTAAAATTCCAAAAGAAAAATTCATTCTTTTATTTTTATTATTTTGTTGTTGTTTAAATTCTTTGCGCATTTTCCCATTTAAAATTGTTTTGTTTAAAGAAGAAGAAAAGGAGGAATTCCTCTTTATTTTTGTTTCTTTTGCCATTCTTTTTCTCGGATTTCCGTTGAGTGAAGAGAACTTTTTGGTGTGAAATGACGAAAATAATATTTTTTAAAAAGTACTAAATTAGTAGTTAAAGTGGCCGACAACACGCACTTTTACTTTTTTTTTCTTTTGGTCACTAAAAAAGTATGAAAAAGTTGATGACAATTTATAAGTGTTAAAAAGTTAAAAATAGGAGACTAAAAAAAGAGGAAAAAATAAAAAAAGAATTTAAAAGATTTTTAATTTTTAACACAAAAAGGACAAAAAAAGGAAGTTTTTGGAGTTTTATAAGAATGTCTGAATAAATAAAAATGAAAAGATTCTTAATTGGGAATGACTTGGAGAAAGAAAAGTTTAGATTATGTAGTATATATTTTGTTAAAAAATTTAAATTTATTTTACATAAATTAAAGGAAAAAAGGGGGGAAGGGAGGAGTTTTTAAGAATTTTAGATGACAAAATTTTTGAAGAAATCTTGGAAAATCTCTCAAAAATAATTTTTAATTAGAATGATTTTTAGTCTTTAAAAAGTTTGGAGAAATGTCTAGAATTAATTTAAATAAATTAATTAAAAGAAACTAAAAAAATAATTAATAAAAAAGGAAGTGAATTTATAAATAGTACAAAATTGGAGTTAAAAAATTCTAAGAATTATAAAATTTATTTTTTAAAATTCTGTTGAGGAAAAGAATTTTTTAAAACAAACTATAGGTGTTAATATTTAATTTAAGACAAAATAAATAAATTTTATTTTAAATTCTTGTATTTCATATTTAAATAATTTCCGGCTTTCTTTTCAAAAACAGAGTGACTAACAAAATAAATTTAAATAATCGCATTTCTTTTTTACAAAAAAAGGTTAAAAATATATTTATTTAATTAATTTGCGTGTTGAAATTTTTTGTTAAAAAAATACATAAAAAAATAAATTATTTTCCTACCTGCATATTTATTGTCTATAAATATATTCTAATTTTTGTATTTATTAACCTTTAAATAATTACTAAATATACAAATTAGCATCATGCTATATTTTAAATTTGGAATAAATAAAAGTTTAAATTAAAACTTTTTATTCAGTTTTTTTATATTTCAATTAAATGATTAGAAGAATAAAAATGGAAAGAAAAAGTTTACAAAAATAAAAATAATTTTTTATTTAATTGCTTCTATAAAAAATTATTTCAAAAAAAACTTTCCTAAAAAATTCTTTATAAAAAAATTGAAAAGAAAAAATAAACAAAAAAATACGTCAAAAATATAAAATAATTATTTTTAAATATTTAAATTTATGACGAATTGGAGGTTATAGAAAAATTAATTAAATAAAATAAATTTGTATATTATTGTTAGTAAGTACTTTTATTTTAATAAATTAATAATGACGCTTAAATAAATAAATAATTTAATAATCTCGTTTATACTCCCGTCTTGCAAGTGACCAATAGTTGAGAATATGTTATTGTGGAAAAAGAGATCTGGCAAAATTCTTTAATAAAAATACCTCCTTTAGCGAATTTTGTAATTTTAAGGATTAGAAAACCGTCAAAATATTTTTTGTGAAATTAGACATTTTAATTTTGTATTGAATTAAATTAATGAATATGTAAATATTGTGTGAGGCTAAAATACGGGACAAAAAACGGTCCAGAAATAAAATATGCATTTTCAATTTCATTCGAAAAATTCTGATGTAAGAAAATGATTATTGAAAAAGTGCTAAAATTTTTAAAAATCAGAATATTCTTAAAATCATACAAGAATTAATAATTTTCTCTGGCCCGTATTTTGATCGTTCTGTTTTGTTTGCCCGTGTTTTTTATGTCCTTATTTATACATATTATTTTTAATATACCACCCTCTTAATTTTAAAAATAATGAAAAATTTATTTTAAATTACAACACAATAATTATTAAATAAATAATATTTATTTAAATTTAAAAAAAAATAATTTTTTGACACTTTTAAAATAAAATTCTGTTTTTTTAAATACTTTTTAGCTTTTCCTTTCCTTCCAACATTTCACCACCCTCTTTGTGTATGTTTTTTGTTGCCGTCATAATAAGAGAGGGGGGGGGGTGAAGGGATATTACTTTACATTTAAATAAACTAAAAAAAAATTTTTTATTTAGTTTCCTTTAAATTTGCACTAAAACCCTTTAAAAATTTTTTCTTTTTTTTTTTTTTGGTTCATTTGCCTTTTTTTTTAAAAAAATAAATAAAAAGGAAAATGATTCTTGCTTTTAAAATATTTTTTTAAGTTTATTTTACGTCATTAATGGATTTGTGAAAATAAATAAATAAAAGGGAGGGGGGGGGATAAAAAATTAATTTAATTATTTTTATTTTAAATTAATAATCAAAAACTAATTTTTATATTAAAAATAAATAATTAATGATAAAAAGAAAATTTTTTTAAATTAATTTAATATTTTCCAATAAATCAGAAAAAAAATTTAATTAAAAATTTTTTATTGAGATTTAAAAAATGATGAAAAAGGATAATCTAGTACTAACAAATCATTTGATATTATAAATAATAATTTAAAAATATTCTACTCAAATTTAACCAACAAAAATATTTTTTAAAATATTAAATATTTGATATAATTTAATTTAAAAATATAAAAAATAAATAAAAATGTTAATACTTTACGGATTTCCGTTTCCAAATAATAATTTACTAAAATTTTGTTTATTAAATATACTATTAATTTTATATTTTAATTTAATTGTATTATGTCAAGTAAAGGGAAATAAAACATTAAATAATTGTAAGTTTATTTATTTATTAAATTACAGCCCGGGCCCCAACCAATTCCGACACATTTTTGGTTCAAATTAGGGTAGCACCCCGAGCCTTCGGGGGCGGGAGTGTCGGACTTTCGGGGGTAGAGCCTTCTAGGTTCGTGTCGGAGTTTCGGGGGACGAGGTGTACCCTAGTTCAAACCCTCAACAAATTAAATTTAAGAAATAAATATTTATTATTTTTAAAGACAACAACAACAAAAATAACAATTTAAATAAAAATCAACAAGATATTTCCTCAGAAATACAAAAATTATTAAATAACCAAACAATAAAAGAAGACAACAACACCAATATTACTTTAAAACCTTTAAATTTAATTAATGAAAATTTAATTAAATTTGAATTATTAGACATACTTTATGGACGTTCAAAAAATAAAAATATTACTTTGAATGATTTTTCTGAAAATAAAAATGGAACTAATTTAGAAGAGTTGAAAGAAGAAATTAAAAATAAAGAAAAGAAAAATATTTTGGTAAAAAATATTAATTAATTAAAATATTATTTTAAAGAATTATTTTTTAATAAATAAAGGGGTTTCTGGTTTTTTAAAGATTATTTTTTAATTTTATAGAAAATAAAAACAAAAAGAAATAAATAATTATTTCAAAAAATTCTAATGAAATAAAAGAAGAAAATAATCTAAAAAATTTTAAATTAATAAAGTATGTATATTTTAAAAATACATATGTATGTAGGTATATTAAATAAATTCTAAAAAATTCAAAATTAATTTTTGGCAACAAAAATGTATGGAAATAATGTGATGAGAATAAACTCATTAAAAATTTAAAAATAGATTGATGGATATAAAAATAAATATTAAAATAACTAAAAAAAGAAAGAAAGAAATAAACTAAAAATTAAAAATATGTAAATTAAAAAAGTTTAAAATTAGTAGAATTTCTCTCAATAAAATATTAAAAGTAACTACAAAATTTAATTTTAATTGCTTCAATAAATATTTCAAATGATCAAATTTTTAGATTAAAAATTATTTTTAAGATTAAAAAATTTTTGTATGTGCTTCTTTAAAAATCGAAAATACCTAAAATTATCTCTTAATCTTTTAAAAATAAATCCGAGAATGTTATCCCAAATTTGTTTCAATTATTAATAGAACATACATATTGATGATCATGGTAAATGTCCATATCGTCAATAGCCCAGGCACAAATTTTCCGATAACTTATTGAGTTGAAGGTAGGGCAATTTTTTAAGTTATCATTTTGTGGGTATTAGTTTCGATTCGAAATTTTTATATTATTTTTTACAATAGGATTGGGATTTCAAATTTGAATTTGATGAAATAAATGGGAAAACATCAAAATATTTAATAAAAAAATTTTAAAATAATATTTCATTTAATTTAAACAAAAATAAATTAATTAATTCATTTAAAGATTTATTTATTTCTAATTGTTCTTTTATTTCTTCCTTTTCTTTAAAAATTCCAATCCATTCAAATATATCAATTAATTCATTAGAGAATTGTTCTTTCAATAAAGATATCTCTAATAATTCAAATAATGATAAATAACAAAATATTAAATTATTTAAAATTAAAAAATTGACATTTTGAAGTTGAGAAGAAGAATAACGAAATTGTTGAAGAAATAAAAATGTTGAACTTAAAAAGAAAATATTTAGTAATTAAAAAAAATTACTTAGCAATTCGAATAATTGAAGGAGAGAATTTAGAAATATTAATTACTTCTCCGAGAGCCCCAATTAGATTAGCCAAAATATTAAAATCTTTTTCCTAAAATATTTTTTAAAAATAATTTTCTTTAAATTACAAACATCAAAACTATATTTTTGACACAAATCCAATAAAGAAAAAATAAATTGCGAAGCAACAGGTGCAAATTTAGATGTTTTAATTGTTTGTTGTTTTAAATTTAAATTTGTTGATCTCCAAATAATTTTTCCAATTTGTTTATTTTCTTTTTTCTCCTTCAACTTAAAATTAAGAAAAAACTCTTTCAATTCTCTTTACTTTCTTTTTTACCTCCTTTTCATTTTCTTCTTTTTTAATATTTTCATCTCCATAATATAACAATTTTGCAGCATTTACAATTGAAGAAATTATTAAAAATTTATGTGATTGTGAGCATCTTTTTGAACAAAATAAACGATTAAAATGACTAATTAATTGTGGATTATCAGCCAATAAAAATGAAATTATTTTGATTTTTATATTCTAAAAATTAATTTTTTTATTATTAAAAAAATAAAAAATAAATTACTCTAAAATTATCAATTTTAAACCGTTCTTCAAGAAAAATTAAAGTTTCCAAAATTTGAATTCCCAAAATATTTAATCCAATAGATTTTTTCTTAATTAACGGCCCAATTGAAAGTAAAGCTTCTTCCCAATGCTTAAATTCTGTTTTTTCGTCTTTTAATGCAACTAAACAATCTTGAATATAAGGGAAAGATGAGGATTGTTTTTCTTCATTTATTTTAATATTTTTTATCAGAATAGGAATATTTTCTTCTTCATCATCATCACTATCAAGAATTGAAACTCTTGGATCAATTACATGGTTTTTTTGTTGAAATAAAGAAAATTGTGGTTTTTCTGAAAAAATAAATTTAATAATTATTTTTAATATAAAATATTTTTAAACATTTAAGAGAGGTCAGAAATTATATATCAATTGCCACATATGAGTATTTTCTCCCAATCATGTCAAAAAAATTTAATCTTAATTTTAAACCTTCTGATTTTTTATCCCCCTCTTCCATTTTTTCATTTTCTTTTCCTTTCAACGCATTAGTAAAATCACAAAGAATTGGATCTGTTCGAATATAATCAAATTTTAAAGGCGAAGGATGTTCGAAAAGATTAAAAATCGTTTCTGCAGTGAACATTCCTATTTGACGACGAGAAATTTCTTTAAAAAATAATTTTATTTGAAAGAAAATAAAAATTTAACCGGATTGTTCTAAAAGACGTGGAAATACATTAATTAAAGAATTTGTCAAATCATCTCTAATTGAAAGACGCATTTCTTTACTAAAATTTAAAAAAATATTTTAAAAAATATTTAAACAAAACTTTATTTGTCTCGCAAAGTCAATAACAGCTAATGAAAGATTAAATTGATTTTGAAGAGAAATAATTGAAAGAATTTGACTTTGTGCACAAAATTGGTTAATTAATTGATTAAATACTTTAATTAAATAATTTTGTCCAAGTAAAGAAAAAAATTCTGCAGATTTTATTGAATTTCTAATTAAAGAATTTGAATTTATAAAAATAGATTTTTCAAGAAGACATTTACGAAGAAGTTGGTCAGACAGAGGAAAGTTTCCAAAAAGTTTCTAAAAAAAGATAGAACGAAAATCCATATTTTTTAAGGCATTTTATTTTTAACGGACTAATTTTGCGGATATAATGATTTAGTACATCCGGGTCAGAAATATCCACAAATATGGCTTAATATTCTTTTTAAGGTCTTATTTAAAGTAATTAAAAAAGATAAAAAAATATTCTTTACCTCCAAAGTTTTTGCATCTGGAATAAATTGAATTAACCTAATAAGGATTGCTTCACGTTTTCTTTTCTCGATTTTATCAAAAGTAAAAATACGTTGTAATGAATAATAGGAATCCTCTTCAAAAATGATTTTAGATAAAAACCGGTCAAAGAACTTAAAAAAATATTTTTAATTTAAAAAATTAAAAAAACCTCAATAGAATAATTAAAAATAATTTTAGCAAAAAGCTCGACATTAAAGTTTCCATTTAATAATACTTTAATAAGAGCTTCTAATAAATTATTCTCAAATGTACAAATTGTTGAAGAGGCAAATTCACCACCAGTTCGACCAACAAAATTATAAATTCTGTCTGGATAACTACTCAAAATAAATGTAAATTGGTCAATTGAAAGAATATCCTCATTTAAGTCTGTTCTGTTAAAAAGTTAATTATAATTTAAAAAAATATTTAATCAAAACCTTCATTTTCCAAAAGTAATAATCGTTGAAATAATTCAGATTGAATTGACTCAAAAATACAAATAACTTTAGAAAAACAAAAATTATCCTTTTTATATCCAATAAATTGAATAATTGTTGAAATAGAATTTAAATAAAATTTTGTATTTAAAAATATTCCTCCAAAAATCCTTTTAAATTCTTTGTCGGTAATTTGACAAAATAAGAGAGGATTAATTTTGTTAAGAAATACAAGTTGAATAGATCGAATTTGACGCAAAGTTAGTGATTTGGAAAGCTAAAAAAGGTTAATGATTTAGACAAAAAAATATTATAATTTAAACCTTATAAAATTCTTCTTCTAAAGTTAAAAGCAAAGATCTCTCCAAATTTTCTTCCTTAATTTGAGAAAAATATTTTGAAAATTCTTTATCTTTAAGTTCAGTTTGTTCCATTAAAACTTTCATTCAAAAAAATAAATTAACTAAAAATTATTTCGATTATTTAAAAATAAATTTAAAAAAATTAAAAAAATTATAACAAAAGTTTAAAAACTTTTTTTAAAATTAATTAAACAAAATTTTATTTAATCACTACATATTTATATACATACAATACAAAATACATAAATAATTTGAGTAAAAGGTTTTGCACAAATATAGGAAATATTCCTCAACAAAAACAAGTATAGGTATATTATAAGGTGCAATTAACACCAACATATTAGAATCATTAAAACAAATGGCATGGGCAAAATATACAAGCAAATGCTTGAGAGGAATTATGTAAGTTTTATGTTTGTTGATTAGGTATTTTTGTTCTCATTATTTTGTTTTTGACCTCGCGTAGTTGGAATGTGTGTACGGAAGAGAAGTGGAGGCGGTGGAGGCGGCTGTCTTACTGGATGCTTCTCTGGAATACTACTTTTCTGTTGAGGTGGCCAACACTTTTGATTCTAAAAAGAACTTTTTAATTTAAAAATTAAAAAAAACTTCTTACATTGTTATTCTTCATTTCCGTCTCATTTGGTAGTTTACAGTCGTTTGTTTCCATTTTGCTTTTTTTGTTGTTCAAAGCAAAAGATGCTGCTGTAGGTTCTAAAGTATCCTTCACAGGGCCTATTGCAGCCAAATTGTTTCCATTAATTGCTTCACTACTGTTCTTATCGAGATATGCAGTAATCCTTTGCTCGAACAATTTGCGTACATTTACCAAATGATGGCTATGGTCACTCTTTTCCCGTCCATGTTCGCGTATTGCCACCTCACTTCCGAGTGGACCAAAATGTTGTAATTTTGTAGAATTGTCGCCCCCATCGTAGACGCAACCACTACCAATAATGTCGTCATTAAAACCATATCGGCGAACAATATAACCAAGAGAAGAGCTACTGAATTAAATAAATTTAATTTTGAAGAAAATGACAATCACTTACGCCTGACGTATTGGGGCCACTTGATATGGGCGAGGAATGTCGTTAAATTCACGGCGTGGTGACAGCCATCGAACCTGTTTGGGCGTCTTGTTTACGCCACCCGCATTTGGAGAAATTGTCGTAACTTTTTTAGCTTTTTGCAATGGAAATGGACGTTGTAGAGTATCATCCAAATGAGAACAAGATTGCGGCGGTACATCCTTCACTTCTTGTGTTGTCGGTACAGATTTATTTCTACTTTGATGTTCAATGAGGGCATCCGGACGCCATTGCTTAGACGCTTCTTTTGGAGTTTCAACAACAAACGATGGCTTGCTGCAGTGATATGTAGTTTTAGAAACATGTTCGATATCTAAAAATTTCTCATTTTAATTAATAAAAAGAATATTTTATCACTTGATGGCTCGCCAATAAATTGTCTGGATGCTAATTGTTTGGTCTTCTTTTCTATTTCTTCTTTAACAATCATAATTTCCTCTTCACTCAAATGTTTTGGCACCCACGTGAACTGATAACCACAATCTGGTTCAGGTGATGTACGTTGTTCTGATGTAGAAATGCAAGAAGTTATAGAATATGAGCCTTCCTCTTTATTTTCATTCATTGGAATATAGGAGGAATTGTTGCTGGTATAATTGCAGAAACGATTTTGTTGCTGTTTTAGAAGGTATTGTTGGGCTTTTGTTGCTGGTTGTTGACGCTGGATCGCCATTGAAGGTTCATCATTGTTGTTGTGACTGGTTATTCGGGGGAAAATAAATTCTTCATGTTGATGAGAATTAAAGTTGTCATTGTTGGTTGAATTTACATCAGCTAAAATTAAAAATATGTATGTAAGTTAGGTACATATTTTGACAAAAGTTCACAAAAAATTTATTACCGAGAGAGGAAGTTGCAAGTGGAGGACCAATTTCTGTCAATGAGGTGTCAGATAGCTTTTTAGGACTCTCAGTTGGCATAGGCCCAGAGGCAGCTTCTTTGTCATCGACTGAGAGTTTAGAAGTATCTTCACTATTATTGGAGAACCAACGTTCCATTCGATCTCCTTTTTGTTGTTTTTGTTCGTTATTCTTGCTGATGCTGTTAAAATGTTGTTATAAATCAAAGAATTAAAATAATTTAGATATCACTTACTCTCTCGAAATGTCCCCATTCAAATCGTTTTCCTGCTTGTCCTTCTTCTCCCTATCAACAACACAGGCAAAACTGTCTTCTTTGGTAGCTCCAACATCGTTTACAACAGCAGTTTCAGAGTTTTCCTTCTTTTTTGGTTCCTCGTTTTTCTTTTTCTTGTTTTTCGCCTTCTTCTTGGCCCGCTTCTTCTTCTGCGTTTGTGAGATATTTGAGCACGCAGATTTTCGAGTAACATCCTGACTGACATCTTCATGATGCTCTTCAACAGGCGGAGGTGGTAATGAGCTTAAAATTTTTAGTTTATAATTAGCATCAATCTTAAGAAAATTTTAACACACCTATCAACAATTTCGGCGCTAAGAGGTTTTGCTTTTTCTATTTGCTTATTTGCATCCAATGCAGCCTTCGAAGTATTTTTTGTCGTAATATTAGTGCCTGAAATCAAGACATCACAAGAAGGAGTAGGAAGAACTAGAAGCGGAGAAAAAGCGCACAAAATCATCGGGCACCATTCAGCTAAATTTAATTATGAAATTCTTTATGAATGAAAATTTGGGAAAACTTACAAATAATCTTTTCTCCATCCATTCCGATAAAGCACATACCGAATTTGAAGCTGATTTCCAGAATACAATGATGTTCATCCTTAAATGAGAAATACTTAAAGACAGAAGGTGTAAGAAAATTACCTGATTTGTATATTTAGACACTTTAGAGATGAGTGCATTCTTCTTTATCTCCATACTTATAGCAGAGCTTAACTGAAAGCTATAACCTTCCCTTTTTGTCGAAGCACCGCTCTTCTTCTTCTTTCCTTTATTTTTTTCCTTGTCGTAGATTAACAGCAACTTGTCATTTACAGTAGAAACGAAGATTGTTCGCATGAACTGCGGTTTCTGCTTTCGATTGAAGCAACACCAACATGAAGGTTTCTGGAAGCCAACCATGAATGTTTCCTCTTTAGAGTTTGGATAGTGTTGAAGCACCTTAGACGGTAGTGGCAACTTTATCGGCTGAAATTAAAAAAAAGTAGATTATTAATTGCCTAAAGAAAAAATATTTACCTTAATCTTCTTGCAAAGTGGTATTGGCATCGGTGCCTCAAACTTTCCAAGTGGTGTTCCTGTACGGACAGAACACACGTACATTCCGCCTTATCTCAACGAAGCGATGAGTCCTCGACCAGATGGAAGTAGTATTGAAAGCTAGTATGTTGGAGAGAAAGTTTACTTTTATACTATGTATTTTAAGTAGATATGTAATCCACCTCGAATCCCTGATTATCTGCCCAAAATATCTTATTCAGTAAAAAAATTCAATTGGTGCACCATAACAACCCTATATTAAGTTGTGACCTTGAACTGGCTTATCACTAATTTGCCTACACTTTGCCTCGGGGCATTCGTGTCATTTTTATCGGCTGGCAGTAAATGTTTGGACTGGTGTAATTTTGTTTTCCATCGAATTCATTTAAGCTGATGTTGTTATTTTATTTTCCGTTATGTAAATAAATTTATGTAATTAATATTTGTTTAACGTTTTATACACAAATCAGATAGAATTTGGATGATGATTCATTAAAACAAACAATAAAATAAAACTTCAAAATTCCAAATCCAGCATTTTCCAGTCAATTCTTTACATTTGGAACTTCAGTCAAGTGTCATTTTAACACTTTTTTCGGAAGTGTACAACAGGTTTGTTAATTTCTTTGGCTAATTTCTATACTAGAATATAAATAGTGGCTTGGAAGTAAAGCAGACGTCTGTTCGGCAGATTGCCAAGAAGTATCCACCACTAGTGCCAATCTCTTGTTGTCCTGTACCCATCCTACTGAGGAAAGCGTATACAGAAAAATGGATTCACAAAAGTTCGTTTTAATGTTCCACATTTGTAACATTTTCAAAATTTAGTATTCGAGAGAACAGTGGTCGTCCATTTTTAGTCAATGATACTGATGGTTATCATGACGTTATTTTGAATGAAAAAACTATAATTCGAGTTTTAAAACGCTACACGGACTTTTATGTGAGATTTTGTTAAATTTTTATCATTAAATTCTCTTTAGCTGATTGGCTCAGGAGCACAAGGAGTTGTCATGTATGTTAGTTAATTTTTCTTTGGTATTTCGATTTCTTTAGGTCGGCTCTCGATTTGGTTACCAATGAACGTGTGGTTAGTTTTTTATTCACAGTAAATTTAGTAAACTCAAAATTTAAAGGCGATAAAAAAGCTGACCCGGCCTTTTTCTAATCCAACGCATGCAAAACGAGGTTATTTAGGATTTATTATTTAGACCAATTTATTAATTCTTACATTAGCTTACCGCGAATTTGAAATAATGAATCTGATGGATCATCCTAATGTTTATTTCTTTTAAGTATATTTTATCTTTTGTGAAATTAAGATTATTCGCTTGCTTAATGCTTTTACTCCACAAAATTCGTTGGATGAGTTTGACGATTTGTATTTGGTTATGGAACTTATGAATGCTAGTCTTTGTCAAGTAACTGCTATGGACCTTGATCACGAACGTCTCTCGTTTCTTCTTTATCAGGTATTTTTTGTTTGATTATTAATTTTTTTTCCTTTAAAGATGCTTTGTGGAGTAAATTATATGCATAAAGCGTCAATTGTTCATAGGGTACGTTTTTTTTATTTTTTTTCGAATAGATTATTTTATATTCTGTTAAAGGATTTAAAACCTAGTAATATTGTGGTCAATTATCAATGCCGATTAAAGATTCTTGATTTTGGTGTGAAAAAACTTTAAAAACGTCTAATAAAATATTTTTATAGGACTTGCGCGAAATGTTGAGGATGAAAATATTGTAAGTTTAATTTTTATTTAAGAAATATTTGAAACATAATTATATTTTTATATATTTTTCAGCTTAAAACTCCATATGTTAGTTTTATGTTACTTTATTCAAAAAAGATTTTGAGTATTTAGGTTGTTACGCGTTATTATAGAGCACCAGAAGTTATTTTAGGTTAAATTATATTAAAAACCTTTAATAAATTTTGTTATTTAGGAGTACCTTATAAGGAAAACGGTCAGAGGGATTTTTTGTATAAATTGGTTTAACTTTTTTTTAAAGTTGATGTATGGGCTATTGGATGTATTTTTGCTGAATTGTTAACTAGAAAAGTGAGATTCATTTAAAAATAATTTCTACTTTAAAAAGGTATTTTTCCCTGGCACTGACTACATCGACCAATGGACAAAAATTGTTGATGGTCTAGGAACACCTGATAGTGATTTTACAAAGCTGTTAACGGTTGTTATTCATATTTTACTATCAGCTAGTAATTTGTAATTTTATATTCAGCCAGAAGTTCGAAATTATATTGGAAAACTTCCGTATGTTGGTAAATATTTACATCATGTTTAAATTTGTCCTGGACTAGGGCCGTAGCTATTTTTACTCTTAAAAGTTTTAAGTTATCCTCAACTACCTTTAAATAAATTTATTGCTTAATATAATTTTGCTTATTATAATTCTTTAGCAACTCGTGATTGGAAAGAAATATTTCCTGATAGTATATTCCCAAAAAATATTAATGACCGATTGAATGGTAAATTTTTCAGTATATTCCTGTTTTTTCTGTGTGCACATTTTTAACTAAATAGTTTTACAATCATTTGAAAAATTTGTACAAATGATAGTATATTGAAAGAGTTCGTCGAGCAGCTTTATTATGTATATAAATTCGGCTTTATTTAACGATCCGAACAAAATTGTTTTTGTTCCGCTAAGTTGGAAAGCTAAGGGTTGCTCGAAGTGCTTCATCTGCAGCAATTAAAACTTTTCCGCTGATTTATTATTTGTACAAGTTTTTGCAATAATTATAATATATCTAGTTAGTAATGTGCGTACAGAAACAGGAAAGTAAGATATTTTCTCTTAAATTTTATTTTTATATTTTTAGCTGAAAATGCTCGCGATTTAATATCTAGGATGCTTGTATTAAATCCTTTTCAGAGGTTTAATATATTTTTTATAAGATATAATTTTTATATAAAAATATTAAGAATCACTGTTTCCGATGCTTTGAAGTTTCCTTACGTCAGTCTGGTTTGTAATTTTTTTAAACTTTAATTTCCTTTTGTTTTTAGTGGTATGATGAGAATGAAGGTTTACTAATTTGATCACAATAAATCTAATTATTTTAAGTTGATGGTCCGCCACCACCTCCATATATTGATCCTGACCAGTATCTCTTTTTTATTTTACCTTTTTCTTATATAAATATTAAGTTCACCGGATCTTTCCTTGGAACAATGGAGAGAGTTGCTTTTCAAGCAGGTTACATATATTTTTAATATTTAAAACTTGAGACTTCTTATAGATCAAAGATTATGAGAATACTCATGACATTTTTGGCATTCAAAGCAATCCAGTGCCCAATGAAATGAGCGAAGATGAAAATTCGTGTTAAACAATGAAATGAAAATATAAAAGACTTTAGGAGGTCGAGAGAAATTATGCATCCATTCCATTTATTACCTGGTGTCTGCTCTGATTCAAACCCATTTAGCCACATTTAATTATCTATCCATCTAATTTTTAGTTTTCTGGAAATTTTGTTAAAGGTTTTTTTGAAATTTTTATTTCCATTATGTAGCTTTTCAAAAAGAGTTAACCACACGAGCTCCTATTCTTTAAACAATTCGGTATTTGTAACAAACTGACCTAACCTTTTCTGCTTTTGTGGTTCGTTAAAAATCTGACTTTCCCCTTCCGCATACCTACTCCGAAATTTTTCTTATTCCCTGCTTTATTTAAGTAATTCGCAAAAATTAAAATAAATGTAAACTAACTAATATAGACGTTCAAGGTCGAAGATTTTATGATTCGAGACTCAAGATTTCGCACCCGATTTTATGGGAGAAATATCCCTTCTTTTCGTGGCTTTAGAAAAGTCTCACTTATGATACAAAAGAATCTTGGACGTTTCTATCGTTTAACATTTTATTATAAATTTTGAAATCTCTTTGCTTTTAATAACTTTTATAAAGTTTTTTTCATTAATATTTTTTATAAAAGATTTTAATTTTTTAAGTGTTTATTTTTACAAAAAAGTATGAAAATAAAGGTTATTTCAAGGAATCCAGACGATTATCAACGTGAAACTAAGAACGATATTTTTAAGGGTTAGTTATAAAACTTTTGAATTATAAGTTTCCTTTATCTAAAAACTAAAATTAAGTTTTCTCTTTATTCACCTCTTTTGGAAAGTATTTTAGGGGAATTCTTATAAATTACGGCTAGCTAACTATTTAATAAAATCTAAAATCGTTAAAAATATTTCAGCATCACGCAGTTATATAGTAAATCAAGACCCATTTCGTCATCAAGTGGAATATACACGTGCATTGAATGCGTTTGTTTAGAACTTATTTTAAAATTTTAAAATATTTAAAGAGCAAAATTGGAGAGAGTATTTGCCAAACCATTTTTGGCATCCTTCGATGGACATAATGAGGCAGTTAATTTATTGGAAAAACATCCCCTTCGTCTTTCAACCGTTCTTTCGGGCGCTCGGGATGGTCAAGTAAAAGTTTGGCATTTGGTGACCAAAAAATGCGTTCAAACAGTCCAGGCTCATAATGGCCCTGTAAATGGTTGGTTTTTTATAAGGTAATTTTTAGTTTATTTTTTAGGTATTTCAATTGATGGGCAAATTGGAGATAATTTTGTAACTGTTGGTCAAGATTCTCAACTCAAAATTTGGGCACTTCCATTAGAGAGTAGTGGAGTGCCCTTTTCAGAAGAGCCTTGTCATTCGATTCCTCTTAATTATGTTCCTCATTCTGTTTCTCATATTGTAAATTCGTCAAATTTTGCAACATGCGGTAATGGAATAAGTATTTGGAAATTATTTAGGTAATTATTTGACAATTGTAAAGGCCCCGCAATTATTGACAGCATTTTGTGGGGTTTCTTCATTCTTTTCCTCTTAATTTATTCAATAATATATATTATTTTTATTAGTTTATTTTAAATAAAATATTTTAAAGAGAATCTCCAATTCGTCATTATGATTTGGGTCCAAATACCGTTAATTTTCTGCGTTGCAATCCAATTGAAGATTCTATTATTGCTGGGTGTTCAAGTGATCGGTCAATTTTTTTGTTAGATTCTCGGCAAAGAACTCCTCTTACAAAAGTTGTGCTTAAGTTGAGAAGTAATTCACTTGCTTGGCACCCATTAGAGTCTTTTACTTTTACTGTGGCAAATGAAGATTATAAGTATTTTTTTATTTAAATTATCTTAATTTATTGTTTTTTAGTTTATATACTTTTGATATGCGTCATCTAGAGAAGGCTAGAATTGTACATGAAGGACATACTTCTGCGGTAATGGATGTTGATTATTCTCCTTCTGGACAGGAATTTGTTAGTGCCTCATATGATAGATCTATACGAATTTTCCCAGCAGAACAGTGGAGAAGCAGGTAAAGAATTTTTAAAAATTAAAAGAATTCTCCAAAATAATTAAAAAATATTTTTTAGAGAAGTTTATCACACCCCTCGAATGCAATATGTTTTGTCTGTGCTCTGGTCTTTAGACAATAAATATGTTCTTTCTGGAAGTGATGATATGAATGTTAGACTTTGGAAAGCAAATGCTGCAGAAAAACTTGGACCGGTTTATTTAAAACAAAAAATTTTTTTAAATTAATTTTAGTTGGTTCCACGTGAAAAAGCGGCATTAGAATATAACCAAAGATTACGTGAAACATACCAGAACCACCCAGAAGTTCGTCGAATTGTTAAACATAGACATGTTCCAAAAGCTATTTATAGGTTTTGTCTTTGTTTTAAATATTTTTTCAATTTATTTTTAAAGTGCTGCAAGAGAACATCGTATAATTCATGAATCGAGAAGACGAAAAGACAAGAATAGGCGTATGAATTCAAAAATTGCAGCGAGTGAGCTTCAATTGCCGGAAACTGTTAAGACAGTTGTTAAAACTGGACTGGATTAAATTTTTTGATTTTTCTTAATTTTGTTTTGTTTGGATATTTTTGTTTTTAATAAAATTTTTAAATTAAAAATTTAATCACGAATTCCCTTTAACGAATCGATTGTTAAATATTTGTATGTTGGAATGTGTTCAGTATTTTTTCATCCTTTCGCTGTTATCCTCGTTGATAATGTAAACAAGCAAAATTATTTTTGCGAACAAAGTTGAATAGTAAACCAGTTATTGGGCTTTTGAAAAATTAAAATATTTCGACCCTATCTGAAAGTAAGGGCGGCATCCATTTTTTCCATATTTCTAAAAATATTTATTTTTCTTATATTTTTCTCTCTATTTTTGATTTGTGCCGTAAGGCTATAAACGCAAAAGGATTATTTTTCCGTGTTGTCCGGGACCGATATGTGTCCGTGTGTGACCGATGTGTGTCCGTGTGTGACCGATGTGTGTCCGGGACCGGTGTGTGTCGTGTGTGACCGATGTGTGTCCGGGACCGGTGTGTGTCGTGTGTGACCGATGTGTGTCCGTGTTGTCCGGGACCGTGTGTGTCTGTGTTGTCCGTGACCGATTTGTGTCCGTGTTGTCCGGGACCGTGCGTGTCTGTGTTGTCTGGGACCAATGTGTGCCCATGTGTGTGTCCGTGTTGCCAGACCTACACGGTCTCGGACACACATCGGTCCCGGTCAACACGTACACAAATCGGTCCCGGACAACACAGACACACATCGGTCACACACACAGGACACACACAAGTTATAAGAAAAATAATCCTTTTGCGTTTATAGTCTTACGGCACAAATCAAAAATAGAGAGAAAAATATAAGAAAAATAAATATTTTTAGGAATATGGAAAAAATTGGATGCCGCCCTTACTTTCAGATAGTGCCAATATTTCTTTCAACCTTTAGAGGTGAATAATTTGAGGAAAATTAAATAAAAATGATGTAAATATACATATTTTTCATATTTGTGGGGATAACAAAATGTTGATTGAGTAAACTAAGTACATATTCCTTTATTTTTTAGTGATGAGGATTGTGTATTTTATGTTTGGTATTTAAAATTTATTGCGCATAACTACACCACATATGTATTTTCCTAAATTTTTTTTCAATTTATTCCCTCTTTCGCTTAATTAGAAAAAAATAAGGAGAAGATAACAAGTAATGTAAATAACTTGCTATTAAAGCTTTTGCATGCTTTTCTCTTCAATGTGATTGATCACAAATGGAATTTATTATATCGCCGAATCCTTGATCGATTCTCCTTTATTTATAAAATGATTCTCTCATTGAATGAATTTTTAAAAAATTCTTTAAATATTTTTTTATATTTTAAAAATTTTTACTTCAATATAAATTTTATCTAGTTAAATATAGTAGCATTTTATTTAATATTGAAGCCTGTAAAACCGTCGAAAATTGGAACCGCCAGGATCAAGAATCTCGGAGCCCTTCAATATTTTTGTAATCAAGAGAGACATTACTGTTTCTCTCCTCTCTTATGAGTGGGTGAAAGAAATCGTTAATGTTCTGGTTGGGGGAGATAAAGGATGAGTTCTCCTTTTTAGTTTTTAATTTCAATTTAGCTAAGTTAATCTCTTAATACTTAATCATTTCATAATTTGTTAATTATTTTGAGAGATTTTGGGGTTGGATATTTTAATAGATTGTAGATAAATTAAATACTAATTAGTAAATATTTTTAAAAAATTCTACATATTTTTAAAAGGGTTCCAATGTTATTACAATTAAATATTTTTTTAATATTTATTTCAACAATTTTTGCTCAAGCAGATGTTAGTGACTTTGAGCAGCCTGGAGTGAAGATATTTTAAAATTAAATAAAAATTGGAATTAAAATTTAAAGGACTGTGGAACAGCTAAAACAGACTGGAAACCGTGTATTGATAGAAGAATTGCTGATATGGTTTTTGGTTCATGTTGTGATCGTTTTGTTCCCCCAGAATGTCGGGGGATTTGTACTTATGAAAGTCATCCTATTGAAGCTAGAGTTTTGGTTATTTTAAACTATTTAGTAAAAATAAATAAAAATTTATTTAAAAAGTTAATGCATACAATCCAACCAAGTAGATGTAGATTATATAAATATTTACCTGCTATTGTCCATTGTGCAGCACAAACACATGACAATACAGTTATTATTTTATAATAATTTTTTTTAAAAATAATTATTTTTTAAAAAAGGTTTGTTGTAAAGAAATGGGGTTACAAGAAATTGGACAAAGTTGTTTAGAACTTTGTCGCTCTCAGGTGTTTCAATTAAATTAAAAAAATATTTTCTTTTTTAAAGGCAAATCCAAGAGAATTATGGGGAACAAAATCACTTCGAAAAGATTTAGTTCAATGTTTATCTAAATGGGATCAAGTAATGTTTTGTCATCAATCGGGACTTAGAGCTAGAAAAATTAAAAATGCTGCTGCCGTTTTAGCAACATATTCAACAACATTACCGACAACAATAACTTCTAATAATATTCTTTCAATTAAAAGAGCAGTAAATAATGAAACTAATATTAAATAAATTAAATATATTTGAATAAGTTTTAACAATTTCTTTTGAATTTGTAATTTTTATTTTAGATAAAACAAAAATTTATTAAAAAAAATTTTTTGATTTTTAAATTGAAAAAGAATTTAGAGCGTCAATATTAAAAATAATCATCTGTTGGGAATAAATATTTCAGAAATTTTTATTTAAAAATTTTAAAATAAGTCTAAATTTGATTCAACAAATTGGGAATACAATTCATGTAATTACAGTATAGATATTGTGATAGAAGGGACTGCCCGTTTCCTCTACATTTTGGATATTTTGTAATCAAATTATTTTCTTAAAAATAATATTCCCTCCGCGTATATAATATGCCCCTATTTCAACAGTTACAATTTATTAATACAAAATATACAAATAATATTATCAACAACAACAACAATACATATATTTATTTATGAAGAGATTAACTATATATTTATTTATTTATATATCCTACCACAACATTTATTTATTTCCTTTTATTATTTTCTCTTCTCTTTATTTATACAGGAGCATATAGAGGATCATCTTCTGGCTTTGTTAAGTCGGCCTGATCTTGAATAGTTTCTGGGACTTCAACTCCATTTATGATTTTATTCTTTCCTTCTTCTTTTTCTTCCTCCTCTTCATCTTTATTATCGTCCTCCTTTTCCTCCTTTTTGTCCTCTCCCTTCTTTTCTTTTTTCGATTCCTTTTCTTTTGTACTCCTAAAAAAATTCAAAAGTTTGTTTAGAAAAAGACCAAAACAAACAATTCAGAATCATCAGCAATATTCGTTAGACCAGTTTCACCCAAATCCTCTTTATTTTCATCAGCCCCCATTGCAACAGTTTTCAAAGCCATAAAGTTACTGGCTTTCTTTTCCACTTCTTTTCCTCCTCCTACACCCGTCCCTTGACCATCTTCTACAACAACAGTTTTTTCGTCAACAACTTTAGCATCTTTCTCAGGTTCTTTAGGTTTAGTAAAGAAGCGGAAGAGTAGATAACCAAGAGCTGCCAATGAACTAGAAAATTAGCAAAAAATATTTGAATATTCTCTAAATATTTACCCAATAAATATCAAAATCAACACAATCAAGAATGGATTTGTTAGGCAATCCTTTATTGAAAGGGATTTTTTGATTGGTTTGGCAGTTCCAACAACTTTAGTTGTATTGCTAGGCGATGTCAGAAGAACAGAAGTTGTTGAAGCTAGAGATTGACCTTTACTGCTAGAGAATGATGGAACCTTTAAATAAATAAAAATTATTTTAAAAAATTCTTATTTTTTTTCTTTTTACCGAAATATTTGTTGTTGCATTCAAAGAAGGAATACTTGGCAGAATTTCTTCTTTCACACAATTATCAAGAGTTACACTTTTCTTCTTTTTGTTGGGTGGTATAGTAATATTTTTGTTGACAAGCAAATGAAGTTCTGTTGCCTTTAAAAAACAAAATTTTTTCCAAAAAAATATTCTCTTCCTTACATTTGTAGAAAATGTATCACTACATTTACCCCATTTCTTTATTCGAAGTTTTAACTCAAGCAAATCGTAAGAAGGAAGTCCCTTAATTGGTTTCCCGTCAATATTACATTCTGCTTTGAATTGAGTGGAGCAAAACGTCGGCTTTCCTATTGCAACAAAAGTACAGTTAACTTTCTAAAAAATTTATTTAAATTTATTTTCTACTTAAAAATCACCTCTTTTCCAAAACTGCATTTATGCCCAAACATTTCTTCAGTAATTGGAATACAAGAGTTAGCGTACCATTTATAAGCCTGTCCATCGACTTCCGATTTGATATCTGCATCAACAATTTTGGGTACTTTACCATCTCCCTCAAGTCCCACAGCTTCAGAATCATATTTAGAGATGGTCACATTAAATTTGAGCGTCTTGTTCATGCTGTTTGGAGCAATTGCAAAGAAACTCCTAATAATTACAATTTTATTTGTACAAAAAATTAAATTTCTCTTACCCATCTCCCAAATTCTTATGTGCAAATTGAACGTAGTTCTTATCCAATGTCTCATTTTGAAGACAGAGAAACTTGTTCTCCAAATCAGCAAAGTCCAAATCAACAGGCTCAGGCGAGGATGGTTCAGGAGTTGAAGGTAGTGACGATCTCGCACAAAGAAGAAGCAGAAGAATGTTGAATCCCAGAAGAAACTTCATTTTGTTGTTGTTGGAAGTAAAGAAAGGGAATCGAACAAACATTGGTTTTTATATTATTTTGTAAAACAACTATGATGTTCTTTACTGTTTTGCATTCAAAAGTATCTGGAATTCACATAATTATTCCTTAACCTGTTAAAATAAAGGGTTTATGTTTCACCAAATTCTTCGGTTAACCGATCAGAACTGACATAGATTTGTTTTAAAATCAACTATACTACTGGCAATCAAAACAAAATAAAGAAGAGAAAATAAATACAGGAAACTACGTACGTAAAAAGCAATTTGACACTTTAAAAAAATTTAAAATTTATGGCCAAAACATTTTTAGCAAAGCAATTGCAAAGGTTGGATCCATCCAGTGGAAAAAAGATAAGGTTATCGGGAACTCTCGAATGATATAAGAATCATCTGAATTGGATCGAGCATAAAAAAGTTGTAGTCGATCAAACTAGGAAAAAAGGAAAATGCGGGCAGTTAACACAAGAGTTACCAAATTTTATAAAATTTAATAAAAGTACAAAATTTTAACATAAATTATAATTTTGTTGTTTTAGTTACTCTTCTTTTTCTCATTCTCCGTAATTCACTCTTCGAGTTTTGAGGTATTTCTTGAGGTATTTCTTCCTTATATTCCTCAAAATTTACTTGTTTTCCATTAAAAATAATTTGGACAAAAATAAAAAGTTTTTCTTTAAAAAAATATTTTTTAATTTCCCTCAAAAATAAATTACCTACTATTTATTTTATTAGATATTCTCAAATATTTTTTAGATTTTAATAAAGGCGATCTTTCCCATAAAAATAAAAAATATAAAATTAAAGCAAATCCAAGTATACAAAGTCCAATAGCCGAAGTACTAAAATCTTTAAAAATAGTATTTCCAACCAAAAATAAAGCAATAATTAAAAAAATAAAAGGAAATAACTTTAAAAAAAATTAATTTTTTAATTTTTTAATTTTTAATTAACCAAAGAATTTTTAATTGCTTCAGAATTAATTGGGGGTAACCCTTTTGGATTAAATAATTTAATTCTAATTAAAGCACAAATTGTAAAAAGACGTTGAGCCCACACAACAAAAGAAACATAGGAAATTAATTTGTCAAGACTGTTTAAAAAAGAAAAACAAATAGCCAAAATAACCTTTTAAAATTTTATATTTATTTTTAAAATTTAATTTAAATTTACTTGAAAAAGTAAAGCAACTCTGGGGGAATCATGTAAATAATTAGTACAAAATAAAAATGTTGGTAATTGTCTTTTACTTGCAGCCGCCAACATATAACGACTGGCAACAAAAAGTGTTGAATTTAGAGAGCCAATAAGCATTACACAAACCAAAATTGGAATTAAAGGTTCGATAATACCCATTGAATGTTTTGCAAATATCTTTTTTTTAAATTAATTTTTAAATTTTCCTATGGAGGAATCCGTCCTAGAATAAAGGATTGGACTGATTTATAGTTTTATTTTTGGTTTGCCAATTAGCGGGTAAGAAACTGTTACGACCCGACGTGTCCGAGATTTAACTAATGTGACGAGCACAATAATAACACTTTATCACATGTAGAAATGAACAATGTGTAGGCGAAGGAATGGGACAGACGAAGGAGATCAGTGACTAGCCCCGCTAGTATGATCCGAATAGACTGACGCTTTCACTGGCTTTTATACTAAACACTTTAAGGGCTGACGCCCATACACAACACCTCCCCCCTTGAAAAAAAGGTTCGGCTTTCACTTAAAGCCGAAGCTTTACAACTTTAACATTCACTATAGCTTCCATGCTATCAATACAATCAAAACTAAGCCAGAGCGTCTAGTCTCTCACTAACACTCAAATCACAACAAATACAACAAATGTGGGATGACAAAAAGGAAAAAACAACAAATTAAAATTACAATACAACAATTACAAAGATCACAAAATTTGTCATCTTATTCCACATTTTTCTTCTGGCATCGGTCATCTACAGTGCATACAACAGCTCCTATCAAGGTAATCGTACGTCCTGAATTGGTCACACTGTTGATCATCACACTGCTTGTCCATAAGCTCTCACTTTTATTTTTCACTTTTCTTCACTATTTATTTTCCTCACTTTTTATTTCACTTCTATTTTTTACACTTTCTATTGCGGCACTACATTCACTTTTCAACACTGTGCCCAATAATAAAATTTCACTGAATTGCACCACTATCACTATTTCACGACTTAAATGAAGTCAAACTCCACAACACTAACATTTAGTTAGTGTGCAGTTCGGTGCCGTTTTCCCGTGTACTTTTAGGATGGCTCGTGGTTGAAACTAACACTTGAATACTACTACTAACTAACCACTCAAAGGATGCCTGTTACATCCTGCCTCTGTCAAAGACTCAGGTACCGCAACACTTCACTGAACTTACACTATGTGTAGTCTGGGTTGCTTCACTCACTTGCGCTGGTCTAATACTTCAATCACTAATAATATTCACTCCTCAGCGCCTTGACTCACTGCAATTCACTTCACTCAAAATTTCAAACTTCACTATTTGGTCTTACCCACCTTTCTTGGCTGCCAAATTTATTTTACTAACTACCATTTCAACTTCTCTATTTGGTCTTACCCACCCTTAGGCTGCCAAATTTAACTCTTTTACACTTTTCACTTTTCTCAATTTCTGGACTTACATTCTCTTGAATGCCAGACACTTCAAAACTTGATCGGCCAACATCTGCGCACTTCCAGGACCACTAGGCATTTCAGCCTTAAACTAGGCATTTCAGCCTTAAACTTCGACCAATGGCACTCACACTGAGTCCTAATAGGTCCATGCGCCCTTTCAATACACTCAATCCACTTTCGACTCATGCCGATCACTAAATTACGACGTCTGTCCACTCACAATCAAAACAATCACTTTCACAAATTGCCAAAGCAATTCACTACACTTCGCCACACTTCACTTTTTGTCGACCGCGCCATTGTTACGACCCGACGTGTCCGAGATTTAACTAATGTGACGAGCACAATAATAACACTTTATCACATGTAGAAATGAACAATGTGTAGGCGAAGGAATGGGACAGACGAAGGAGATCAGTGACTAGCCCCGCTAGTATGATCCGAATAGACTGACGCTTTCACTGGCTTTTATACTAAACACTTTAAGGGCTGACGCCCATACACAACAGAAACTTCGCAGGTTTCACATAATAAATATTCTTATTAATGTGTAATAATTTAAACAAATAAATTTACAAAAAAAATTAAAAAATCCCTAACAGTAGCAATAGCAGCAGAATCTTTAATTTCCTCAATTGGAATAACAACAAAAAAAGCCAAATTAACAGCCATATACAAAAATGCCACTAAAATAATCCCTACAGGCATTGCAAAAGACATTGTTTGTTTTAAATTGGAAACTTCTTCAGCCCCAAAATTTAAAATATCCCAACCATCATAACTAAATAATGACGCAAATAGGGCATTTACAATAAAAGAAGATTCCCAATTTGAATTAGCAAAAGGTTGGGAAAAGTTTGTTTTAATATTTTCTTTAAAAAATAAAAATGTAAGGAAAAATTAAAGAAAAATTTACTTTAAGAGTTGGGGATAATTTGGAGATTTTAAGAATTGAAGAGATAAAATTAGGAATAATTTTGAGTAATGATAGGAAAAGAGATTTTCGTATATTTTTTGCCAAAATTAATTACCCTCACCAGTTTAAACAATAATTAGCCGGGGTAATTATTAAAGCATTTACTTAGTTTGAATTGAATTTTTTTAAATCAAAATTTATTCTAAATATTATAATACCTTTAAATAAAAAAACATAAAAACCAATTCCAATAATTAAACAAACAGCTAAAAGTTTGGCTGAAGAACAAATAATTTGAAATCTGGCAGCATTAGTTCGTAAAGAGAAAAAATTAATAAAAAGTAAAAGCCAACAAAGTCCAAAACCAATAAATTTTTTTAAAAATAATTTTAAAAATTCTGAAGAACAAATTTTTATATTTAAACTTTGAAGAAAATATTCAGAAAAAGTTTCTGCTTGTATTGCTATTGTTAATGGTAATGTTAATATACAAGCACCCATCATAAACATAAAAGCTATTGCATTCCTTTTTTGTTAAAAATATTGGAGGGGTTAATTTGAATTTTAGGCAAATTTTAAAGTTACCTGAAATTGAAATTTACCACAGACTTATGCGTACAGAAATATTATTGGTAATAGTTCGGTTCGTACCCCCCCCTTTTTCCTTTATAAATTATTAAAAAAATGGTCAGTCAGTCTTAGGTTATAGAACTTGTCGGGCTGTGTCGCTGACACCAAAATCAACCCCAGGTCTTAACTTTGGGCCGAGATACAGACCCTCGCAAATTAAAAAATAAAAGGGTGGACCAAGCTTGTTTTTTGGGCTAAAAATCGATTAATAAAATAATAGCTCATTCGAAAGAGCGTGTCGAGCTGATTAGAATGACATCAAAATCAACATAATTGAACAAGATTTGACAAAGTTATGACATAAAGTAATCCTATTGTAGTCGTGAGACGCTTTTGCAAAACCTTTATTTGCGCAGGGTTTTTGTCTGTATCTTGGCCCAAAGTTAAGACCTGGGGTTGATTTTGGTGTCATTCGACACAGCCCAAAGAGTTATATAATCTAAGACTGACTGATCATTTTTTAATACTTTAAGGAAAGAAAAAGGAGTGGGGGTGGGGTACGAACCGCACTATTACCATATTATTTTTTAATAAAATTTTCAAAAAATAAGCAAATACTTTTAACATTTCGCTTAAAAATTCAAATTTTTTAAAATTATGAACCAATAAAAGTATTAATTCAATAGAAGTCCAAAAAGATTATTTATTTACCATCTAACATGTGTAAGATAAGCAAAATCTCCACCAGATTTTCGAATACTCGTTCCCAATTCAATATAACAATAAGCCCCAACAATAGCAAAAAAAGCAGAGAATAGCCAAATAATTAAAGAAAGTCCAACAGAACCAGAATTTTTCAAAACAATTCCAGGAACTATAAAAATACCAGAACCAACAATATTCCCAACAATATACGAAACTGCCCCCCAACGACCCATTTGATTTTCTAATTTTGTCATTTTTTTAAAGTAAAAATAATTAAATTTTATTAATTATTAAAGAAATATGGACTGATAAAAAGAGAAAATAATTTTACAAATTAAATTCCTTAATTTTAAGAACCACTAATTTAATAGTTGTAATTTTTACATTAATTTATTTATAAGAAACAATAAAATAAAAAATAAATTTTCAATAAAAAAAAGAATAATTTAGTATATTTATTTTTTAAATTAAAATTCTGATTGAACAAATTATGTAAAGAAAATTACTCTAAAAATTAATTTTGAAATCAAAAATTTATTGAAATTAAAATTTTAATATTAAAGTAAAATATCACAGAAAATTAATCTTTTTAATTAATTTTAGTCAATTCATTTTTATTTAAACTTTTTCTTCTTCTTTGTTTGTAATTTCCATTAATTTTTTCTTTATCATTTAAAGGATATATTTTTACATTTCCGGTTATTTTTATTTCTTTTTGTTTTTCTTCTTCAATAATTTTTGGATCATTATTTACTTCTTCATTAAATAATTCGATTTTTCCATTTAAAATAATTTGTACAAAAGAAGCTATTTTATCTAAAAAAGAAAATTAATTTTTCTTTCCTTTTTTAAAAGAAATACCATTAATTAAATAACAAAATTGTTTAAAAATTGGAAAACGATTTAATAAAGTATTTTCCCAAATAAAAATAAAATAAATTAAAAAAGCAATCGCCAAAACTAAAAGACCAAATTTTGCAACAGAAAATTCTTGAATTATTGTAATTCCAACCAACGATAAACAAACACAAAGGAAAATTATTGGCATAAACTTTAATTAAAAAATAAAATAAAAATTTAAATAAAAATATAGGTAAATGAGGGATGGGGGGACTTCTTTCCTTTTTCTATTGTTTAAGCTTTGAGAGAAAAAGAGATAAAAATTCAATTAAATATAATTAAATCCCTCTTTCCCCTTCGCCAAAACTAAAAGCAATCGCCAAAACTAAAAGTATATTTCCCCTTTCCCGGAGAGAATTAAAGTTTTTGAGAACATTTCTAATATTTAAATTTAATTACAATAGGTGTTTTAATAGCATCTGGATGTAAAATAAAATTATTAAAATTAAATCTGATCCACAATAATGCACACATTGTAAATCCTCTTTGTAGCCATTGGGCAAACCCCAAATAATTAATTAATTGATTTGTGTCTCCAACAAAAGAAAATAAAATTGCCATTAAAACCTTTTAAATTAATTAATTTTAAAATAAATAAATATCTAAAAACATGAGTAAAAATAGAAGCTCTGGGAGAATCATTTTCTGGATTGAGTAAAGCCAAAAACGATGGAATTTGTCTACTACGGGCTGCAGCAAATAAATATCTTAAAAAAAATTTTTTTAATTTAATTTTTAAAAATAATCTAAAATTGTTAGTTCTCTTATTTCTAATTAAAAAAATAAGTTCAAATTAGATTAATTTTAATTAATCGAGTAATTAAACACTGAATTATTTATTCACCTGCTAGCTGTAAATATAGTCCCATTCATTGCACCCATCATAACCTTTTTTAGAAAAATTTTTTAAATTTAATTAAATAAACAAACCAAAATAATAATAAAAGGCATTAAATGCTGAAATTGTCCAAGTGATTGTTGGGCAAAAACCTTTAAAAAATTAAGGTTTAAAAATAACAAATATTTTATAATATAAATATACTTGCCATTGCTACAGCTGTACTGTCCCTAACTGTGTCTGCATCAAGAACAACCAAAAAAGAGAGATTAATTCTTAAAAAAGAGGGAAAATCAAATTCTATTTTAAAATTTTTAAATTAAAAAATTATTTTCTTCCAATTATCCCCTCTCCCCCTCCCTCCCTTCTCCTCTCTTCCCCCCCCCTCCCTCCCTTCTCCTCTCTTCCCCCCTCTTTCCCCTCCATTTTTCAATTATTTCTTCACTTTAAAGACAGACACAATGTAAATGCTAGTAACACAAAACATTCCAGAAAGTATTGCAAAAGGCATTGTTCTTTTTGGGTTTTCAATTTCCTCAGCTCCAAAATTCAAAACATCCCAACCATCATAACTAAATAAACCAGCAAAAAATGCATTTACTAAAGACATAGCCTCCCATTTAGAATTTTGAAAAGGTGAAGAAAAATTTTGTAATTGACCTTAAAATTATTTTTTTTAAGTGAAGCTTGGATATTTTTGAAAGCTGAATAGAGGAGGAGGGGATGTTATTTTTATAAACTAGTTAATATATAAATTTAATCAAAACGGTGTGGATATTATTATATAAATATTAACGATTCCTTTTTCAAATAAATTTCAATTTTTATTTGTGTCCACATTTCAATGGACACAAATATTCAAAAGCACACAAAGAAATATTCCTTAAAATTATTTAAAAAACAATACTTTATTTTTAATTAATATACCTTTACTAATTAATATATAAATAGCCGTACAAACAATTAAAGTTGTTGCCAAAAGTTTGGCAACAGTTCCAGCAATTTGAAAACGAGCACCAACTCGTCGAAGTGAATAAAAATTAATAAACATCATAAATAAAGCAAAAAGAGAAAAAATTAATTTTTTGAAAATAAACAATAAAGCTGGATTATTTAAACAATTTTCGTTTAAACGAAAAGCTTGGACGGTGTATTCTGCTGTTGTTTCTGCTTGGATTGCTAACATTAATGGATATATTAAAACACAACCAATACTCATAAACATAAAAGCTATTGCATTCCTTGGAAAAAAAACAAATTAACATCCTTTAATAACTACCCTTGGTAGTTATTGTTTAGAGGTGGAGAGAGTAATTAATCGAGGGAGGGTAACTATACGAGGTTTGAAATTTGTGTGTGTTTTAGGGCATTTTTTGGGGGGAGGGTAATTATTGTTTCAATCCATCGCTGGATAGGGTAATTAATGGAAGTGGGGTAATTATTTGAGGGAGAGAAATTAATACAGGTTATACGGTAGTCGCAAAAATTACTCTCAAAGGAAGCTAAATTTAATTAAAATCCTCTAATCATTTATTTATTTACCATCTAACATGTGTAAGATAAGCAAAATCACCACCAGATCTTCTAATACTTGTCCCCAATTCACAATAACAATAAGCCCCCAAAGTAGCCACAGCTGCAGATAACAACCAAACAATTAAAAATAACCCAACAGATCCAGTATTTTGTAACATACTTCCTGGAACAATAAAAATACCAGAACCAACAATATTCCCAACAATATACGAAACTGCCCCCCAACGACCCATTTTGTTATCAGAATGGGGCATTCTTTTAGGAAATTAAATAGGGATGATTTTTTTAATTAAATCTAAAATTAATTTAAATTAACGAAAATAAATAGAGGAGAAAAAACTTTTTTAACTTTAAATTATTTTTAAATTTAATTTTTAATTTAATATTTGCTTTCAACATTTTTTTGTTTGTTTTCTTTTTTGTTAATTGAAAGATGATTTAACAAAGAAATAAAAAAAATACGAGAGAATTGAAGGTTTTTTAACAACGGATTAATTAAATAAATTGATTTTTTATTTAAATAAAAATAATTTAATAAAATTAGTAATGTTATTTAATTATTAAATTAATTAGTAATTTATTTACAAAAAAAGTTTTAATAATATGTATACTTAAATAAATTTAATTTTTATTTATTTATTGTTTGTCAAACAATTTGTAAATATTCTCATTCTCGATATTCTTTATCATTAAATATTTTTTTGAGAGAAATGAACGGGAAAAGAATTGATTTTTTAAATAAAAAAATAAAAATATTTAAATAACTTCCCCGTAACTATTAACAACAAAAATTGATCCCATGAACCTAAAAATATTCTCAAATAAAATATAAATAACTCATGTGTTATTTATTTAATAATTCACATTTATTTATTTGTTTTTAATATTTAATTCTAATTATTATTATTTTGCAAATAGGGTTTCTTAAAAATAAATGTTTTTGGTATTTTTGTTGTATCTTAGAACATTAAAAATTCTTTAATACATTTATTATGTAAGGGATTGACATTAAATAAAAAAATAATTGTTTAGATATGTACATATATTTATACAAAAAATTATTAAAACTTTTCTGCAATAAAATAATAAATATATACAATAAAAATGAAAAATAAAAAAAATTATTAACAGGGACGGATATTTTAAAATAATAAAAACAAAATTATTTTTTTTTCTAGAATTTTTAAATAAAAAATAATTTAAGGCAATATAAATCTAATATATATTATTAATTACAATAATAATTATTTAATTCAATAATATCCTCCATTTGATAATTGCTTAAATAAATTTAATTAATTATTTTAAACCCGGATATATTTGTAAAAATGTCTGATGATTATTTTTTAAAAAAATTTTTAAGTATTTCCGTTATTTAGCAAATAAAATATTTTTTAATCTTTCTTATCAGTTAGCAGATAAGTACATATTTAAATATTTAATTGATTAACTTTAAAATAAAATGTTTTAGTCTAAAAAAGGAAGATGATATCCTTATTTAATTGTTTAATTAATTAAAGAGTTGTGAGGCAAAATTAATTTAAAAATAATCAGACATTGAAAATAATATTTTTTTTAATTTTAAATATTTATTACCTCATCCTTTTGTTTTGTTAAAATATTTTCATTATTAGAGCAACCAACAATTCTAGTTGATTGTCTTCTACATATACCACCCCCACTATTACTAGCTAAAGCTTTTTCTGTTTGTTGTTGTTCTCCAATTATTTTAACATAAACAGGCCTATACAAAACAATTTCTTCTATATTTAAATTATTATTATTTTCATTTTCTTGTATTCGACCATCCCAAACTTGGCCGAGACGAAATTCTGGAGAAATATATTTTCCTGTTTCTACATGTCCACCACAAAAATCTTAATTTTAAATTAAAATAATTGCTAAATTGACAATCTTTGATTCCCCAACACTCCTACAGACATTCTCCTTTCGGAAATTAAGAAATAAATTGTATAATAAAAAACCAAAAAATAATTTGAAAAAAAGATTATCTTACTCTACTTTAGAAAAAATTTAAAAATTTTTCCCCATTTTTACCATAAACAACACTATAAAATTGTGAATGAATTTCTCTAAAAGGTACAGTTGCAATTGTTAAAGGAAAATCCATTTCTATACAAGATTCTGAAGAAATTGAGGAAGGAGTAGAAGAAGAAGGAGGAGGAATATTAATAGATGTTGAAGTTTCTTTATTTAATTTTTGATTTTTAATATAAGGACATTGATTAACATTTATTTTTAAAATATAATAAAGTTGAATTAAACGGCAAAACCCAATCTTTTTAAAATTAAAATTTATTTTAAAACAATTTTTAAAAACCATTGTTGGGGGAAGTGTTGGTAATTGAAGTAAGGGATCAAAATTATTTGGGTCAATATTTAATTGGGAATGTTTTAATACATATTGAGATCTAAAAATAATTTTTAAAAATAATTACTATTTAAATATAAATATTTACTTCCATTCTAAAGCTGTTGATTGAACTTTAAAAAACAAAAAAATAAATTTAATTTTTAATTAAAAACAAACTAGTTTTTATTTCAATAGGCAACCCTCCACCTTTATCTATTCTATATTCCAAATTCTTAAATTAAAAAATAATTTCTATTAGAAAAATATTTTAATTACTTGAATTAATTTAACACAAATTTGTGTTGGGCATTCTTGTCTATTTTCCAAATGTAAATTTAATTTAATTTGTTCTCCACAACAATAAGCACTTCTTTCAAGAATTACTCTTAAAGCAACAACCCCTCGACGACAACAAGGTTGGCAACGAATTTTATGATCTTGCCCAGTCAATGGAGACTTTAAAAAAAGAAAAATTATTTTTGTGTATTTAAACAAAAACTAACCTACCAAATATTTTTCCTCCAAACAATCAATATGAGGCCCGATTAATGTAAAATATCTTTTAAATTATTTTTTTAAAAATTATAAATTAATTATTTACTTAATTCCTTGTGGAGAACTTGCATAAGGCATATCAACAAGTACTTTAACATAATAACGAATTGTTCCTGCCTTTAAAAAATTAAAATATTTTTTTAATATTAATATATGTACTATTAATTATTTAGAGATAATTTTAAAGTGTTTTAATTCGACGTCAGAGATTTTTAGAAAATTTTAGTTAAACAGAATATTTTCACAATAATTAATTAATTCTTTACTTTAGTTTCTAGAGAACAAGGTAATTGTGTTGGAGGAAGACTAAAATTAAAAGCTAATTCATGAAGTCCTTTAGGTAATATCTGTGTTTGTTGTTGTTGTATTAAATCGCTTTCTATACTTGTGGTTTCGTCTAATTCATCAAAAGTTTGTTGATGCTGTTGCCTTTCTCTTCCCCAAAGTAAAGCTTTATCATCAAGTAAATATTGGTCATCTTTTAAAGTTTTTGATTCCCCAGATTTTAAAACTTTCCATTGAACTCTAGCCCTCCCTCGAAGAAAAACACGAATTCCTATTTAATTATAACATTAGTTTCTTTCTTTTAGCTACTAAATAAATATTGTTATTTCATATTTAAAAATATAGGTATTTCCCTATTAATTCCTTTTTATAACTTCCAAGTACATAAAAATTGGATTAAAATAATTATACACCTTCCCCAAATAATAGATTAAAACATTAAATACCACCATTAATTATTAAAAAAAATACTATTAAAAATTCAAATTAAATAAATTGAATTTGAAAAATATTAGACTTTCGCAAAATCAACTAATCAAATTTCAAATTACTTAAAGAAGAAAAGTCAGATTGTTTTTAAGGTAGATTGTTTGTTGAAACAAAATATTTGTATTATTTACTTTAAATTAAAAACCTCTTAATTTAATTGGCTCCATTAAATCGATAATAACAACCCCATTTAAAGGCTCTCCTGGATAATAAACATCCTTTTCTAGACGAATATCAAAAGAATTAATAGAATCCATTTAATTAAAAAATGTATTTCTTTCTGAAATATGAGCTCAATTTAATTTTTAAAATTAATTTAAATTTAAATATCTTCTTTTATTATTTTAGCTAAATAGTAATATTAAATGTAAATTAATAAGGTAATTTAAAAATAATTATAAAATTCTAAATTAATGTTTGGAAATAAAAATATTTAACTAAAAAATAAATTCTTATTTAAAATCCTTTTAAATAAAAAAAAAGAATGTTTAATATTCTTTTTACATTTCCTTTTTATTTTTTAAAAGCTGGCATAAAAAAAAGAATGAATGAATGTGGGGGTCACAAAAATTGAGTGGAAGAAACAGAAAGGCACAATAACAACAAAAAAACATTTTAAATGAAAAATATCCAGAAAAATGAAAAGAAAAAGAAAATAAAAAAACTTTTTCTCCTTTTTTGCAAGGTAAAAAAACATTTTATGTAGTTGCTTTGTTGGGCTTTTTTATTTAATGATGCCACAAAAATGTTTTAAGTAAATGTTTTTATTTGATAATAATTTAAAAAATAATTAAAAATAAATAAAAACTTTATTTTAATTTTCTATTAAAAAACTAAATTTTATTTTCCATTCTTAAATTCCTTTATTTTAAATTTATATTACTAAAAATGTAAAAAGAATAATTATTTAAATTTAAATAAATTTCCTTAATTCTGCCCTAAAGTCAATTATTTATTTTCAAAAAAAAAGTTTAGAATATATTTTAAATTGCCCATAGCTAAAAGTTTTTTAAAAAAGAATTTATTCTTGCGTGATTAAAATAATTTTTGTTTTATTTTTTAGTCTCATTTTGTCAGGAAATTTCCCCGAATGTTTTTAGAGAAAATCTCAGTCAGTCAAAATTTTCTTTGGCATTTTTTCTTTAAAAAACTGTTGGAGTTTTACTTTTATATTTTTAATTTTCATTCATTTTCCAGTCCAAAACAGCTTTTTATTATTTTAGAAATAACCGGCTGGAAGGAAATGAAATGGAAAGGGAAGGGGAAAGTAAGTGAGTGAGGGTGGGGGAAATTTAAAAAAAATTAATGTTTTTTTGTGTGTGTGAGGGTGGAGAGGGAGAGAGAGGGAAAGGCCATCAACCTTTTATTTTCTTCCAACATTTACACAATTCTAAATACTCGTTAGTCCTTTCTATATTCCTCTCTTGGGAGGAAAAAAAGAGAAAGGAAGGTGTAGAAACTTTTTTTTAAAAAAAAGTCACAAAAAATTGTTAGAATAAAAGCAATATGGAAAATGAATGAAATGAACGTAACATTTTATGAAATAAAGGGGAAAATATGTGGAAATGAAATCATAAAATAAATTTAAAAAATACATTTTTAAGGGAGTTTTTTATGAACTTTTAAAATAAATTAATTAATTAGACTTTTATTTAACACAATAAAACTAATTTTGGGTTATCTCCCTTCATTTATTTTTCTTCTCCTTTCTTTTTCAGTTCTTCAAAAAAAGTACACAAGGGGTTAAAGTGAATCCTTTGAAATTAGACCTCGTTGGTTACTAATTAATTTTAATTAAATTTATTTTTTTTTTATTAATTTATTTCCAAAAAAAATAAATTTTTGTTTTTCTTAATAATTTTAAATACCTAAAAAAAGCTAAAAAGTTTATCTTAAAATTAAAGAGAAAATGTTTATCTCTAAATTCACTTTTGTGCAAAGAAAAAAAAAAGAAAAGAAAAAAACCGGCTACAAATTTGAAATGAATTAAATTTTTGTTTTTATTCGGATAAAATTACTTTGTGTGAAAATGTATTAATATAAATAGTTTTAAAATTAAAAATGAAATGACGGCGTGGGTAGAAAGAAGCAGTAAAAGTTGCGAAAGAAAAAAGAAAAAAATTTTTGGAAGAAAATTTGAAGGGCAAAAATTAAAAATATTTAAATTGATTATAATCTTTCCGAAATTTTTTTTTATAAAATCAGGTTTTGTATTGTGGTTGTTAAAATAATTCCAAATATAAGAAATTGGATTTTTAGTTAAATAATTCATTTAAATATTTCTTTAAAAAATGGAGAATATTTTAATACTTTTGGGCTGCTCCTCCTTAGAAAATCAAGAAGAGAATATTATTGATGAAGATGTAAAAATGAAACGAGAAATAAAGTAAAAAATAATTTTTTTAAATTTATTTTTAATTTTTTTAAAAGAAATGCCAGGCAATTGGCAATGTTTTCAATTTGTTGTTGTTGTTGTTCTATTGTATTAGCTCTTGTTACTTTGCCTGCACTTCTTTCATCAGTTAGAACGTTGCATTCTGACATTCAAATTGAATCAGATTTTTGTAGAATACGTTTAAGAAATTTTTGGACAGAAATGGAAAATGAGGAAAATAATGAAGAAATTCAAATTCGACAAAAAAGAGTAAATAAATAGGCGTGTTAATTTAATTATTTATTTTTAAAATAATTTTAAAGGCTTGGCTTTTTGGCCGTTGGGTGCCGGATAGTTCTGTTGTACATGCAGCAAAGACTTTTACAGGTTCTGAACAAAAAAGTCCCTCCTCATCTGGATCTTATGGTGGATATGGAGCATCTTCACCTATTTCACAGCCAGATGAAATTAATGACAAAAAAGTAAATTAACATTTTAAAATCAAAAAATATATTTTGGGAATTTCTTTTAGCAATCTCCAGAATTTGATTCTTCTGCTTCAGCTTATGGAGGAGCTGAAACTTTGGTATTAGGTTCAGATCCCTCTCCACCTTCAATTAAACCTCAATCTTCCCCTATAATGAGGCAAGAGGCAACAACAATAGAAATATGTTGTTGTTGTCAAGGTGCACCAGGCGAACAGGGGGATGCTGGAGAAGATGGTTAGAAGATTTGATATTTAATTATTTTCAACTAAAAAATTCTAAAGGTGAAAATGGACAAGATGGGGCTCCAGGTGCTCCTGGAGAGGCAGGAAGAGATGGAACTGTAATTTTCTAGAAATTATTAATATTATTAGTTATTTAAAATTTAGATTCTTTCCTCTGATGGTGCACTTAAAGAACCATGTATTATTTGCCCTGTAGGACCTGGAGGACCAATGGGACTGCAAGGACCTAGGGGACCTCCTGGACCTAGAGGAGCGAATGGGAACAGTGGAATTGACGGTATTTATTATTTTTAGAGACGAAGATTATTCAAATTTGCAGGAAAACGTGGAGAACCAGGAATGGAAGGATCACCTGGGCCTGTCGGCAATATTGGTGCTGTAGGACCACAAGGTAATTATCAATTTTTTGAAAATTAATTATTAAAAATTATTTTTACTTACAGGTCCTTCGGGCATTCCGGGTCGTCAATTCCACGCCGATGGACCTCGAGGCCCGCCAGGAAAAACTGGTCCCAAGGGACCAAAA
Source organism: Meloidogyne incognita (assembly GCA_036172945.1). Classification (NCBI taxonomy): domain Eukaryota; kingdom Metazoa; phylum Nematoda; class Chromadorea; order Rhabditida; family Meloidogynidae; genus Meloidogyne; species Meloidogyne incognita. The sequence goes on from JARQAC010000010.1 coordinate 5,047,306, forward strand.
GGTATTACTGGATGCCAAGGTCCGCCAGGAAATACTGTGCAAGGACCGAAAGGTCCACCTGGCGATCCAGGTCGACCTGGAAAGGATGGTCGAAAAGGAATACAAGGCCCTAATGGTGCCATTGGCGATAAAGGTATTTCTGGAGACTGCACACATTGTCCTATGCCGAGAACACCGCCTGGTTATTGAATGAAATAAAGAAATATTTGATTACATGTATTGCTTAAATTCACAATAAATATTATTTGGATGTACAATTTAATTTAAAAATGAACAAAAAATAAATTTAAAACTACTCTTAAGAAGTTTACTGAAATTAAATCCGCACTTTTCTGTCAGTAAATTTCTGACAGCTGCAGAATCTTATGTCAGAAAAAATTAATAAATCATCACTATATTATGAACAGATTCCTAATATAAAAGCTTATACATTTTATTTCCGCATAACAAGCTACTGTACACAATCTACAAGCCCTAATTGTTCATAACTCTACAAGAATTAACATCAATGGTGACGTCGGAAGCGCCAACGGATTTCCCTCCTCCTCCTCCCTACAATGTTGTCACGACAACTACTGCGGCTGCAAGGATCTCGAGAGGATGCCAGAATCCGCCCAAGGAGTGTAATTGCGTTGCTTCTTCTGAGCTTCAAATGGCGCTGGAACGCTTCCGAGTCTACAAACGTGCATTAGTAAGTTTATTATGAAAGTCCGCATTGATATATTAGAAATTTCTTTTATCTCATTCCAAATTCAGGGTACGACGATCTTTGTTGGCTTCTACTACATAATCTATCTGGCTCTGATCGGGTACTTCTTCAAATGCCATCGAGACCATATCATAGCCTTGATCGTTGTTGGGAGCATGTGTTTGCTAGCCATTTGGGGTTGTCTGAAGCAGAATAGCGCGATGCTGTTTCCGATGTTCTTGATGCATGTAAGAAATAAATTGGCTTTGTTAATTGAGCAAATTTCTTTTTTCAAGATTGTCTCATTCATCACCTTCTTGACTGCCTTTGTGTTCACCGTGTTCTGCCTGTTCGATACCAATCATACCTATTGGGACAAAATAGTAGATCAGGCACCCCAGCTCCAGCAACTAGCAAATGCTTTGTACTCGTTAGGTCTCGGTAAGCGGCAGGCGATTTTTGTCCTCATGACATTCTGGCTGTTTTGCGCAATGGCTGCTAGTATGGTTGTCTCTACAATCTGGACACTGCTTGATGTAAATTCTAATTAGTAATTTATAGAGATTCGTAATAAAAATTCCTTTCATTGTAGAAGATGCCTATGTACTGCTCCGAACTTCATAAGATCGCCCTCTCCATGTTCGGCAACAAAACGGACCTGAAGAACCCGACACTTGTGAAACACCTTCGGATGCATGTTCGAGCTCGGGCGTTGGGTAAGGCTCAAGCGACTACTGTCTAGATGAAAGAAGAAAATAGCAAATCCAAGTATAGTAGCGGTTCGAGTAATAAAAATAGAAAATCCATTAAATGCACTCATGTAAATTCAACAAAGAGACATTCCTTCTCTCATAATGTAATTGCATGTAGGTATAAAATATAGTATTTTGTTCCGTTCCAAATGATTATATGTAGTATTCGCTGTATAATGTAATAGTCTATGTAATAATATGCATATCGAATAAATTGTACTAATAAAGGTGTGATGTTCTTTTCTGTAGTTATTTTATTTTGTTTAGTTAACAAGTTAGTAAATTTTTTGAATTGCCTAAAACTTTTCTAATTAGTTGAATTTTGTCAAAATTATACTGATAAGGAAATAGACATTTGAATTTCTGCGATTTGAATTTTTGACAACTTGGCATTTTGTTTATTTAATTTTTTAAAATTTTTTTAAATAAATTTTTAGATCTTCCCTTTTAATTTTTTTTTGTTTTTAACTTTCCTACTATTTATTTCGCTCATGACTAACGTTTTTTGGTTTAGGGCTGTACTTGCAACAATTTCAATGACAACTCAAAAAGCTGGCAATTTTTTCTCACAAATATTTTCGGAAATTCCTGACTTAGAAAAAGAAGAAAAATCTCGACAGGAAAGTAATTCTATAAAACGAGCAATTCGTCAGTTATTTATACCTGACAGCAAAACAGCCGATCAACTTTTTGATGCCAGCCTACAAATTGCTGCTGGCCCTCATTTTCAATCAGTTAAAAATGAAGATGTACATATTTATCGTGGAGAAGAAAAATTAACTATTAAATTTCCACAGTAATTTAAAATATTTTGTATTTTCTTTTCTCTATTTAATAGGTCATTTGAAGAATGTAATTTTGATGTATCGATAATGGACAATATTAAAAAGAAGAATTACAAAACTCCAACACAAATTCAAGCAGCTATGATTCCTTTGATTCGTGATACAGATTGTGGGTTAAAGAAATTTTTTTTAACATTCTCCTCGTGACAGCTTTATTTTATTTCTTGTAAGAAAAATACTTTCATTTTAGAAAATTTAAATTTTTCTGAATATCGGAAAAACTTTTCCTTGTTCGATTAAAGCAATTACTGTCTTTGATCGAAATCCTTAAAGATTTAGTCATTCTTCACTGCCGTTTGATAATAAAATTAATTTTAATCAATTAAAGATGATATACTCGGACATTCACAAACCGGTACTGGGAAAACTGCTGCATTTTTATTGCCTATAATTGATGAAATACATAAAGGGCATCAAAGTGGACAAATTACTTTTAACAGTGATTCTCCATATGTGTATATATTTTTTATTAAATTATATTTTTAAATTTTGTATTAATATGTTAGAATTGTTCTTGCAACTACTCGTGAATTGGTTATGCAATTATTTGAGGATGCGCTTGCTTTTGCATCTGGTTAGTCTTTCTCTCAACTAAATCATTTAACATTTTAAATTTTTAATAAAATTTTTATTTATTCAAATATTGAATTAAAATCTTTTAAGGAACGTCAGTCTCAGTTGCTTATGCAATTGGCGATATGCCGTCTGGGTATTCAATAAGAACACTCAAAAAAGGATGTGATATATTTATCTCTACAATGGGCAAACTTTGTGATTATTTGGCCTTTTCTGTTGTATGTTTTTAGGAAAAACAATTTTTAACAATTTATTAAAGGTAACAACATACAAAATGAAATATTTTGTGCTTGATGAGGCTGATAGATTTCTTTCAAAGCAATGTGCCTTGGATGATCTTCGCAGATTGAATGATTTTGGTTATTTGGTATTCTTTTAAATTTGTTCTATTAAATAATCCGTTAGAATTCTCAATTTTAAATATTCAGAAATTCCTTTTTAAATATCGATTTTTAAGAAACAAAAACACCGAACAATAATGTTAAGTGCCACTTTTGACGTTGAAACTCTTAATGATGTTAAAAATGAATTTATGGCAGAAAATCATTGTTGGGTCCGTGCTGGTGCAGTTAATCAAGTTGTCAACACAATTACGCAAAAATTATTAAAAGTTTGTATTTAAATAATTTATGAAATATTAATTGTTTTAGGTTGCTCATTTTCAAAAAAGACAGACACTTTTGAAGATTCTTTTGGAAAGGTCAACAAATTTAAATCAGCCATTTGAAGGTTTTAAATATTTTTCTTCTATATTTCGCTTTTTTTTAAATTTAGAAACAATTTATAAAACTGAAAAAACAGTCATTTTCATTCATGGACGTCGTGAATGTGACCGGTTAATTTATCTGGAAATTATTTTTAAAAAATTATTTTTAAGCCTGTCAATTGTTTTAGCATGTGAAGGATTTAGAGTAATTCCAGTAAATACGTAAGTGCCATAGTTAAAAATACTCATTTTAATAAAATGTCTTTTAAAGGCATAGAACATTGAAACAAAGAACTGAAGCAGTGGAAAAGTTTAAGAAAGGAGAATACGATATTCTTGTTTCAAATGACCTTTTAGCACGAGGAATGAATTTCCCGAATGTATGTTTGAAAATTTTTGATGGTTTTTGTTAGGATTTTTAAAACATTCTTTTCCTATTATTCAGGTTGATCATGTTATAAATTATGATTTGCCTACACCAGAGAATCTTGTTCAATATATTCATGCTGTTGGAAGAACAGGCCGAGCGGGAAATGCTGGACTTGCTACTTCCTTTTTCGATCCGTTTGGGCCAGATAGTCTTTTAGCAAAAAGTCTTATTGTAGTAAGTAATTTTATAAACTGATATTTTTTAAAAATGAATTTTAGATTTTAGAGCAGTCAATGCAGGTTGTTCCTGAATTTCTTCGAGATATTGTTAGGCACCAACAGAGAATTGCTGAACAGTGTGAGCAGTATCAACATTCTGATACTTACGAGGAAATTGGTTTGGAATGTGAGCCAACAACTAGTAAAGAATGTTTAAATTTAAATAATGATACTTGGTAAAATTTTAATTCCCTTTAAATCAACTCTTAATTATAATATTATTGTTTTTTTTGTATACTATTATGAGTTGCGAAAAAATTATTCTTCCCAGTAAGCATGTCACAAGTTTTCAAAAAATGTTTATTTTTCATTGTTTTATTCAACATTTTCCTGAATTTATCAATTGTCCCCTCAATATAATTGACCTTTAAACTGCTCACATTACTTTTTGATTTCCGGTCTTTATATATTATACTTTTCAATTATTGTATAATAAACCGTTTAATTTGAGTTAATTTGCTTTTTTGTTTTAAATCTATTAATTATTTTATTCCTTTTTCTTTAATTTTGAATATTTAAAATTAAGTAGACGATATGGATTTTACTAAAGATACTTCAGAATGTTCTTCGTCAGTTGGGAAATCATTCAGCCAAGATTCTTTAAATGCTAGAATTCTTCTTAAGGCTTACAGAGATGCTGAAAGTAAAAGTAGGTATTCCTTACTTTCCTTATTTGGTTCTTTAATGATTGTCAGAGTTTAAATAACAGTTGGGGTAACGTAATGAATTGTGGCTATAATACTTAATTTAAACTTCATTTTTAGGTTTGATTAGCATTACAGAAACTTCGTCCTCCAAGTCATTTGATAACCAAGTTGATGAACAAGAAATTCAAAAGCAATTAAAGTTTCTTAATGCTTATCTTGATTCATCTGATATTAACTTAGTATGTCAACAGGATAAACGTCAATTTTCATTGCAAAATGGTTTAAAATTTTTTTGCTTTCCCGATTTAGTAATTATTTTCCTCACAATTTATTTAGAAATTGTTTCCATTACTTCTGATAGCAAATTTGAAGCTCTTAAAACACAAATAATGGATACTGAAAGTCAAATAAATACAAAAATGGAGAGAGGATATAATGAACTTCGGCGTTTGGTAACTTTAACCTTTCGAGAAACTTAATTTTTGTTATAAGAAATAATGAATTTTTGTTCGGGAATGTATTTATTTTGAATATTCAAGGTGATGAAACGTATTGATGCCATTACGCTGAAGCAGTCAACTTTTATTTCTGAAATATCCAAAAGAATAGATATACTCGAGCAACAGACTAAAAAAATAGTCAAAGAAAACGAACAAGCGAATCGTGAAAGTTCAACATGTTTTGAATGTAAATTTAAAAATATTTTTGATAATTTAATTTTTATAAAATGTGAAATTTATTTTTTCCTTAATTTACTTTTCAGGTCTTTTGGTTAAAATGAACAATTTTGAGAAAGAATTAAGTGATATTCGCTCAATTATTGGTATTGAACATAAAATGAATTCTCTTTCTGTTGACATTGCTGACAAGAACAAATCTAATGATGAATTTGGGGATGATAAAGAAAATAATATTTAGTGGTTTAATAAAATTATTAAAAATTAATTATCTTTAACATTTCCATATTTATTGTAATAAATGAAAATAGAGAATTCTTTTTTTTTGTTTTCAATTTTTTGAGTTTTAACTCTATGTATACCAAAAATTAGCACAGTATCATGGTGTGCATATAAAAACATTTAATTCTTTAAATTTTGTGTTTCAGAAAAGATGGGATTGAGTTCTACTACTGTTTTTTGTTTTCTTCAACTGTTCTTTATTTGTGTTACTGCAGGTATTTGTTGTTAATTGTTATTATTTTTGTTAAATTTATTTTAAAAATTAGATGGATATTCAATTGGGTATATTTTAAACAACACGGTGGAGGAAGAGTCGAATATTACTTCAACCAAAAATGAGCAACCAATTATCATCACTTCTCAATCCTCCATCCCAGTTGAAGATTTGTCTACTTCTATTCCAATCAAAGTTTTTAAAGCTTTACTTATGGACAACAATGCTACAACAAATAATTCTTCGACTACTGAAGAAGAATCAGCAGAAGCGGAGAATTTTTTGAATGAAATTATTTCTGATGAAGAATTTACACAAAGTATTTTATCTACAATGGCGAATATTTCTTCGGTCAATGAAACAAAGGAATCAACAAAATTTGATATTCTTTCAACATTACCAACACCAAAAACATTGTTAACCAACAACCTTCCAATAATAAATACAACAACAATTCCCTTAATTGAATCGACAGCTTCTCTACCTAAATCTTTATCTAATGAAAATTCTTCAACTTCTCCTCCTGTTCAAAATGAAATGACAAATTCAACTTCTTCAATGGATTTAATGGTATAATTTTTATATTTTAATTTGAATTAATTTTTATTTTTTTAAAGAATTTAACCACAACTTTGTCTATTGAAACTACAACAGATTTAAATAATTCATTCATTGAACCAACAGTCAGTACAGAAGAAAATACAAATGCAACAACTATTTTATTTTCTCAAACATCAGAAGAGGAATATTTTGAAAATGATACAATAACAACAACAGAGTTTTTGGTAGATAATACTTCTATAATTACTAGTACAATGGACACCATTAATTCATTTGTTGATACGAAAAATGATTCTTATTTAATTGTTTCTTCGACAGAAATGGTTAAATTGTTTACTCTTTTAAAAAAATTAGATTTTTAAAGGCACCACAATTCTCTTTAAATAACCAATCATTTTCTACGCCTTCGAATGCTTCTATTTCTTCTCCAACTTTCAATGATAGTACAACAGCATTAAATGTCACTAGCAGTCCATTCAAAAAATCTTTGTCAATCACCGATTGCTTAACTGATGTTATTTTGATTATATTGGTTGTTTTGTTTGTTCTGTGAGTTTTTAATTTTCTAAATTAATTTTAAAGTTTTTGTTTTAAGGTTTTTGATTATTTTGTTGGTTCTCTGCTGTCGTAAGCCTGCTGCCCCTGTTATTATTGTTGAAGAGGAAAAAACAATTATAATTAAAGAAAGTCGTTATACCAGCAATCCATCAGATATTGAAATGGGAGAGGAGAATCGTCCTAATAATTTTATGGCAATGAGGTCAACTTTTGTGACAACCAGTGGAAGTGAAGATTATGATCCCACAGGGCTTACAAATATTTCTGAAGAATCTGAGACGTGAGAATATTTTTTAAATTTTAAAAGAAATATTTTTTAGAAGTGATTCTGTTGGTAAGAAAAAAGAAGAAAAAAGTAAAAAAGAAGTTGATGAAGAGAATGATGATGATAATAATGAGGTTGAGCAACAAATTAAAAGTAAAGATGGTGTTGAAGTGCCAGAGACATTGCAGGAACAGCCAAGTCCAAGTTTGTATTCTTTTACCAAACCTGCAAATGTGGCAAAAGCAAATAAGCCTTCTTCCATATATGATTGAGGAAAATGAATATATTTTAATTGTGTTATTTAATATATTATTGTATTTGTTTATGTGTTGGTAATAAAAATGTTGTGTATTTATTTTAATAATTTTAAACATTTGTAAAATTCAATTAAAATATTTTTTATTTTCATTAATATTTTTTGCTATAAAAAGCAAATTGTTTAGCTTCATTTATTTGTATAAACAAAACAAAATGAAGATCCTTACAAAAATTAATGCTGTTCATCTTCTGCTCTTCTGTGTCAATATGTTGCTTCCATTTTTGTCTGATGGTATAGAACCAAATATTGATAAATTGAAAGGCGAATTTGATTGTTTTTCTTCGGAAATGTTGAACAATAGTGTAGTTAGCGATGAAGGAGTGTATTCAGATGAAGGGTAAATTTATAAGAAAAATATCAAAAAAAATTTTTTTATCAGGGATGAGTTCTATGCAATCGCTCCAAACAACAATAAGAATATCATATTCCAAATAAATATAAATAAATACCGTGAAGACTCAGGCTCCCTTGAAGGTGAAAAACAAGTTGATGCTAAATTCGAAAATGAACGTGTTCTGCTAAAAGTTAGATCTTGCGAAAATAAAACTAAAAAAATATTTTCTCATAATTGCTCTACAAGTGAAGAGGTATTGGAAGATTTTTTTATTATTTAATTTACTATTTAGGACATTAAATGCAATTTTCTTAATCATAGGAAGATAGAAACAGAATGTAACACTACATTTACATTAACTTGTGGAATTGATTACAAACAAATTGAAGGAAAACAATACGGTCTTCTTACGTTTAAAATTAAAAGAAAATTCGAGGAACCATGCATTGTTCAATTTTCAGCAAATGTGAGGAGTTTAAATATTTGTAAATATTTTTTTTGCTTTTTAAAGGCAAAAGGACTTTATTTTCTCATAAATAAGAATAATACAAAGAAGACCGAAACGCTTGATAAATGCATTGAAGAAATAGAATCTAAATTATCTACGACTTCAATTGCTTCTTCAACAAATATTTCTTTAACAACGGCAAGAGAATTAAAAATTTAAATAAAAAAATATTTTTTTTCAATTTAAGGAACAAAATGGAACAATTACAACAAATATTCAAACTTCTAAAAGTATTTATACTTCATCTCCATCAATTCCATCATCAACAGTTATTGTCGGTAGTAAACCAACCAAAAAAGAACTTTCAATTTCTGACTGTTTAACAGACATTATTTTAATTGTTTTGGTTGTTATATTAATTTTGTGAGTTTTATTTAAAATATTTTTTAAAAAGAAATTTATTTTTAATTTTAGGTTATTGCCAATTATACTATTTCTAATCTTTTATAAGCCAAAACCTGTCAAAGTTATCGGAAAAGAAGATGAAACAACAATTGTGGTAGAAGATGGAATGACAGAAGGAATTAGTGGAATGACAGGAAGTATTAAAACTAAAGATAAAGAACAGAGTAAATTTATGGCTGTAAAAACTATTGCATTGGAGTCTGATCAAGTTGATTCTGCTGAAGATTTAGGCCAAACAGGTCTTACAAATATTGCTGATAATTCGGATATGTTAGTTTTTAAAATATGAAATTAATTTTAATAATTTAATTTTTAGAAGTGAAAGGCAGGAAAGCGTTAAACATAAGGAGGATGAAGACAAAAAAGGCGAAGCGAAAGGTGGGGGAACGGATACAGAGCAACATAATGAAGAACAACGTAGAAGCAGAGACGGCGTTGAAGTGCCAGAAACTATTATCCACACACCAATGGAACATGGAGGAGTGGAGCAAGGAGTGGAAGTTCCTCTATATGAAGAAATGTAAAAAAAGGAATTTCCGTAGTTGAACTATAATAAAATAGGTATATAATTTAATAGGGTTAATTATTGTTCCTAATAGTATTTATATATTGTTGTAGATAATTTCTAGCTGTTTGTAAATAGATTTAGAAAAAAAGAACAGTTATTACTATAAATTGATCAAAAATGGTTTACGATTATCACCATTTATAGAAATTTTAATGGCAAATGTTGCGTAGGGAGGGGGTGTAGCTGTTGGGAGGGGGTGTAGCTATTAAAAGCATTACTTGTAAGTTTATTATTTATCGTTTTGGAAATTATAAAATTTACATATAATCTAAACAAGATCACTCAAAATTAGTCACAGGTTAAGGTTAAAATCTTTAAAAAAATATTTTTTGAATAAAGATAGGAAATTGGGGGTATTAAATAAAAACAAACAATCTTGTAAAAGCGAATTTTTGTAATATGTTAGCACTAAAATCTGGGAAGTTTTCATGAGCAATATAATACAAAGATAAAAGTGAGAATAATTAAACAAAGAGTAATTAAATTAAAAACTGTCTTTAATTGTCGTTGTTTTAAGGATCCCAAAAATTTTCAGAGCTTGGAACAATTTTGTGGAATGGATTTTTAGTTGTTTTTGATGAAAAAGATATTAAACAAGATTAAAAACATCTTAAGTTCCAAACTCTTTCTACAATTTGAGCAACAAAATTTACCATGAAAAAGTAATATGTATATGTAGAACTGCCCATTTATTAAAAATCAGTGACTATACTATTTCTAGACCTAATTGGTACTTATTACAAAGCTAATTAAAAATATCATTAAAAATTAAAAGGGCAGTTAATTAATATAATATTTAGTTAAAGGAAATAGAGAGATGTCCAGTCGCAGAATTATTCAGTAAATTTTGACCGTTTAGAAATAAGTAGCATTGTAACTGTTTATAGAGGTAAAGATTTGGCTGATCAGCATATTTACTAGAAGTTACGGTTAGCATAGGATGATGTAAATTCAGGGACATATCCAACCGCGGGACCTGCACGTGTTTCTCGTATAATTGGGATTGTTCTCTCTTGCGTTAAAGACTTTGTTGGCGATTTTAGATAACTTTCTTTTAATGTCGGATCACTGTTGTCTTTATAAAATATCGAATTTCCATTTGCATAAGAACGATCAACATTTTCAGCATACTCCTTTTTTTGGTATTTCTTTATAATATGCTCTGGAACATTTTGAGGAAACCAAGTTAACTTTCGTTGTAAATAAGGTTGCCGTTGGTAGAAAAGTAAATAAGAGCGAGAAGAAATTTGAAGTTCACTAGATCCGGTAACAGATTCAGCGAGAGTTGAAACGCGGGAATCGTCAAATATCCGCCATTTTCCATCAACAGGATTTAGTGTAGCGGCAGTGTAATGCCCTAGAAATTAAAATGAATTTTTGAATGGAAAAAAATTTAACCAGAATTAGTCCTCTCTCCATAATGATAAATTACACCCGCCAAATCATAAATCATTGAATTCTTTTCAACATAATTAAATGTTTTATTTCCTCCTTTTTTATTCTAAAATTAATTTTAAAATTTATTTTGTTTAAATTTAAATTACCTTAGGTAAGGTACTTGACTTTGAATATTGACTATAAACATAAGGACTCATATCAAGTTTCTCAAGCGGTATTTTAACACGGCTATCAATCTTTTTTGTGACACTTTCAGACAACTTAAATTATAAATAAAAATTTTAAAATGTTTTTAAAAATTAATGAGATTTTCATATTTTTTCTAAAAATGGTCACGAAAAATTAAATAAATTATAAAAACACAACTAATTATACATATTAATTACAAGCCCAATTTTTAATGTTAAAATTAAACAGATAAAATATTTTTAAAAATTTAAAAATAACCAATTCAAAACGCTTGAGATGGAAAACAAGAACATCGGGTAATGAATGAAACCGAAGTTCCATGGATCCTGGCGATTTTGCACAATTTGGGCATGTCCAATCACGTATAGATTCTAAAAATATTTTTAGTTACTTAAAAAATAGATTGCTCTACTGCTGGAGGTTTTTCTGTTAATCTTAAATATGAAATTTTAGAGTTGAAATGGTCCGTGGAAAAGAACCCCTTCACCAGTTTCTAAATTTAAATACCACATCCGACGAATTGATCAAGCAAATTTGTTAGCGAAATTGTAGATTGTTTTGAATCATAATCAGAACTCTCCACCTTACGATAAAAAGAATAATCATTAAGAATGGGCTCAGGCACAACATAAGACAAAAATCTTTGCTTTAAAGACAAATCCCATTCAATAACTACTCGCAAAACTTTTTTAGGATTGTCAATGTCATTTAAAATTCTAAAAAAATAACTCAATTCTTTATTTAATAAAAAACAAAAACCTTTCCACAAAATCATTAAATAGTGGTTTCTTCGTTTGAGGATGAAGAACTTGCAATGAATTATCACGACTTTGAACGAAAATATTATAGTCTTGCGGCAAAATAGAGAAATGACGAGGAAGAAGACGTTCACATTTTTGTAATAAAAAATTGCTAATAACAGCATAATTCCATTGTCGATTTAAAAGTGCCACGAAAGGATTTTCAAAACTAAAATTAAAATATTTAAACTTTTCTAGAATATTACCGTTCACAGTTTGGCAAAGTTCCCATAACAAAAACAACTATACAAACAATTGTATCATCATTTTTATGTGTTGGAAGAATTTTTGGTATTTCAAGAATATTAAGTTCCCCAAATTGACGGTTATCAAAACAAATTACAAAATCGTCATCAAGCAAATGTATTAAACCATTCGGTTCAACGCAACAAGATACCGTCTAAAATTGAACAAATTTATTTTTAAAATAATTAAAATTACTTCATCTGATGAACGTTCCATTATTTTATTTTTAAAATGCCTAACATTTAAAGACGCTTCTGGAACAGCGAAATAAAAACGGATGATCTCGCGAGTTGGATAGAAGGAGAAAAGAAGTACAGAATAATGGTGAAGTCTTAAAAATTAGGACAAAAAATTTAAAGAAATTATACTTAAAAACAAACTTTTTTGCCAATGGAACACTTAACGAAATACAAAGATATGGCTCAAACGACAAATTGGTAAAACCACAACCCGGATTAGTACATTTCAGTGCAGTTCGGAATTGGCCCCTAGATAAAAATAAAATAAACAATCGTATAAAATAGAGTTCGTCCGAGTACGAGTAATTTGGAAAAACCCGAGTACGAGTAAAGCCGAGTATGAAAAGTCCGGGTACGAGTACGAGTTTCAATTTTTAGGCCGAGTACGAGTAAAACGGGTAAAACGAGTAATTTTTATAAAACAGTATTTTAAAATAATTTTAATAAAAACAACACTTTTATTCATCATAAATGAGGGTATTGGGCATTTGATGACATTGATGCAGGGGATCATCATACAAATCCAAGTTATTTTCGTTAATCCGCCGATATCCCTCTTAATCCACCGAAATTCCATGATATCACCCAAGATCCATGTTGTCTCCGGACTTCGGGTGGAAAATCAATGGATAATATAATTTCGGGGGATTTGTGTAGGTTATGCGGATATAAGTAATAACTAGAGGGCGGTTATTACTTATATCCGCATATCCGACTATCACTAAAATTCACCCAAGTCCATTCACATCCTCCAATATACACAAGTCTTCCTTTTTCAGCGCCGCAGGCGAAAATTTTGAGAATTTTCGAAGGTCAAGGACAGAATTTCTTCCTTTTTCAGCGCCGCAGGCGAAAATTTTGAGAAATTTGGAAGATCCTTAAGCCAAAAATCTTCCATTTTGCGCCGCAGATAGGGGCATAAAAATACTCGATTTACACCGAGTACGTCGAGTATGAAGTTTTCGAGTACGAGTAATGCCGAGTACTAATTGTAAGACCTCGAGTATCGAGTACGAGTAAAGTCGTAAAAAAGTCGAGAGATCGAGTCGGGTATACTCGTACTCGACCCGACTCGGACGAACTCTAGTATAAAATCATACCTAAACAAATCCATAACTGTAGATTCGTGAGAACCACTAATTTTCTCTAATGCATCACTGGCCAACTCCTCTTCAGATTTATATGTCTTAAAATTAAAAGTTTTTAGTTAAGTAATTTAAAAACCCTAAGCTTCGAAGTTGATTTATTAATATTTGTTTTCGTTCCGTGTCCTTTGGTTTCTTCATGAAGTTTATTCAACAACCAAATCAGACATTCATGTGAATCCTATAAAGTTTATGGTTTATTTAAAGGGAGAATATAACCTGTTGATGAGAAATAATAAACAGTGGATTCGCTTGTCCAATAAATCTAAGAGTTTTCAAGCAAAAAGAGTCAGCATTGGGATTGTTAAACCAAAGACAACGTAGTGTGGAGACGAATGATTTATAGAGACCATCCTCATCCTTATTGTAAAAAAAATAAATTTAAATTAAAAAACAACGAATTCTTAAGTAACTAAACAAATACCAACATCTCTATTTGCAAGATCAGAAAATTCAGAATCATTACAAATAAGAAATTCAGCGAATCGCTCACAAGCTGCAAGGCACTGGATGATGGCAGAGAAATAGCAAGTATTCCCGTGATTTAAAAGACCTAAATAATTCAAAATAAATTAATAAAATTCAAAAAAAAAACCTCTCAAGCACGGAATAATTGTTTTCGGGCTTCTATCACAAATTTTTGTAGGTGATCTTTCATCGGGAGTAATAGTAGGTCTTTTTTGAGCTAATTGTCTATCAAAAATAGCATTGGAAGTATCTGGTATAGGCACTGAAGTATGTTTATTAGGTGTAAATTTTGTAGTAGAAGGTAGAGGAGGACGTTTAGTAATATCAGCTTTTGATATGGAAATGTCTCCCGTTCTTCTTTGCACGTCTTTTATTGAAGAATCAAGAGAATCAACAGTTGAGGGACGCGAGTAATCAACGTTATTAAAAGGTAAAACGGTAGAGGAACGTTTAACAATGGAATCTCTAGAAGAATTAAATGCTGAAGAGGATTGTTGTGGCCGATTCTCGTTGATAAATCCAATGGATGAGGATGATGAACGCCGATGGGTTGTTGGTGCAGCATAAGGAAGATGACCGTTGACCTAATAATTAAAAAATATTTTAGAATTTAAAAACAAAAATATTTAAAGTGAAAATTACATTTTGTGTAGAGGAGAATCGAGTGTTTATAGGTGTAGCTGACAGATCCCTTCTGCCTCTGGTCCCTCCAATCAGGTGCCTCTTAAAGAAAGAACGTAATGATTTTAAGGCCGACTTGTGTTTTTTTGCCCCATCTCGCACCGTGGGAATTGAGCCTGTCCGCTGCGCACCATAGTCATTGTACCCTGTAAAAAAGTAAAATTAATGTTTAAAAACTCGCCGTTAATTTTAGCAAAAAATTATTCAACAATAAAAAACGACAAATTACCCGCTTTGGCCTTAAAATTCTATAAAAAGTTTTGCTTACCGCCTTGAGCAAAACGACTGCTCCCATTAGCACCATAATTCTCGGCATTGTATGTTGAATTTTTCGCCAAATTATACAATGGAACCCCAGACGGGCGTCTCTTAATTTAAAAAATTTTATAAATTAAATAAAAAAAACAAACCCTTTCAGCATTAGGGACATCGTAACGGGTTGAATAGTTGCCTTGAGCAGCAGAACTTGATGCTGTATTCCGTAATGATGGAGAGTATTGGCCAACATAAGTGGAGTATGAAGGATATTTTGAAGTTCCAGCGCCCTCCAAACCATCCGTAGGGAATTTTGAAGTGTATCTTTCATTATGATTATTGGATGAATTAATATTTTTTAAAAATTTGTCAACAGAATCTGTCCCATTTTGTCGAAGATATGGTCGATAGTTTCGACGTTCCATCGCATTTTGCGTGGCTGAAAAATTAAAAAATAGAGGGTACATATTTAAAGTTAAAATTTTTTGAATGAATCATCCAATAAAAAAAGAAAGTTTTGGCAAGTCAATAACTAAATATTACACAAATTCCAATCATTTTAACTGGCGCATGACAGACGGATTGTCTAACTTTAACTTAAAATTTGTTAATTTTAAAGTTAAAAGAAAATTTTAAACAAAATGATAATGACTCAATTCGGTCATTTTTCAATTTGGACAATGAAAGATTCAATTGTTTAATGAATTTCTTACAAAATTATTGATAAAAATAATGTTGCTCCCACAATTAATTTTCAAATATTGAATAGAGTAGAAAGTAGTAAACTTGTGAATAATATTTTGTTTTTACTTTACTGCAATTAAATAAATAAAACAGTTGTTTTATATTAATCAATTTTGATGGCTATTTTTAAATCCATTTGCACACTCTAATATTTTGTTTATTATAGGTATGGATTAAAAATCATTATACAAAATTTCAACTACTTTATTATTTATTTTTATAACCAACTGCCCTTAAATTAATTTAGAAAATTAATATTTTAATTAAATGGAATCTTCTTCCAATATTATTCAAGATAAAATTTCTTTGCAGCAAGATTTTATAAATAATCCACAAAATAATAATTCAACAAATAATGAAGAGATAACAACAGATGGTCCAGATTCTGATACAATAAAAATGTTTGTTGGGCAAATACCTAAGGTTTTTTAATTATTTTAATTAAAAATAATTTTAGTTTTAGAGTTGGGATGAAAATAAATTAATTAAATTTTTTACTCAATATGGGCCAGTTTTTCAATTAAATATTTTGCGAGATAAGGGAAGTGAAGAAAGTAAAGGTAATGAATGATTTTTGGATATTTTTTGTTTAATTTTAAGGTTGTTGTTTTGTTACATTTTATCATCGGAAAGATGCCATAAATGCACAAAATGCGCTTCATAATGTTCATACAATGCCTGGACTTAGCCATCCTGTTCAAATGAAACCTGCTGATACAGAAAATAGAAATGGTTTTAAATTTATGGTAAATGTGGAGATTACTGGTCCCGAAAAAAATAATAAAGAAATGCTTTTTTGATAATTTTGAGGGTTGCTAGTAGGTAATCAAGTGTGCTGACATGAGTCCGAATCTGAGCTTAGAATTTGTTTATTTCGAACCCCGGACCCGAATTCGACCAAGTCGATTTCGGGGTAAAAAATCTGAAATTAAAAATTTAGGGCTAATCTGACACGCCTATTCGAGCTGAGTTGAATGATATCAAAATTATTCAGTTTCGACAACTTTAGACGAAGTTATGGTGTCTGATTCAAATACGGAAGTCTAACCTAGCGTTATTTAATTGATCATAACTTCGTTTAAAGTGGTCGAAACTGAATAATTTTGATACCATTCGACTCAGCTCGAATAGACGTGTCATATTAGCCCTAAATTTTTAATTTAGAATTTTTACCTCGAATTCGACTTGGTCGAATTCGGGTCCGGGGTTCGAAATAGGTAAATTTTAAGCTCAGATTCGGACTCAGCGCACTCGATTACCTACTGGCAAACCTCAAAAATATCAAAAAAGCATTTCTTTCTCATTTTTTTTCGGGACCAGTAATCTCCACATTTACCAAATTTATTTTTAAAATAAATTCTTTAAAAATATTTTTAGATCGAAAACTTTTTATTGGAATGTTAAGGTTTTTTTAAAGATAAAATATTTAACTAGTTATTTTTTTAGTAAATCAATGGATGAAAGTGATGTTCGTAAAATTTTTAAAGAATTTGGACAAATAGAGGAATGCAATATTTTACGTGATCAAGGCAAAAGCAAAGGTTTTTTTAACTAATATCTGCTAGGAATACATTTGTTAATGCTTTATTTTTAAATATTAAAGTATTCGGTGGTTAAATATTAGGTATTTTCGTTGGTGATGGGAATTTTTTATGTTTAACAAATTCTTTAAAAAATATTACTCTTTCGTTACTAGAAAAACTACAAATTTTAGTCAATCAAATATTCTATACATTTTTTTGTTTTTCTTAATTTTTTTGTTCTGTTATATGTACATTATTTATTTGTTGTTTTTGTCTTTGTTGTTACAGGTTGTGCTTTTTTGACTTTTGTCAGTCGTTCATGTGCACTTCAGGCTGTTCGTAAAATGAATCAATCACAGATTTTTGAGGTAAATTTTTGTCCATTTTTGTTTCTATATATTTTGTTTTTTTGTTAAAGGTTTTAGAATTTTTTAAATATCTCAAAACATTTCTTATTTCTAGGGCTGCAATAAACCAATTGTTGTTAAATTTGTTGACGGAGGAAAGGAAAAGAATGCAGGAACTAGGCGATTAGATGTAAATAGAGGAGAACCTAACAACAATTTTGGTGCTATGACACAATTGGTTTGTTTTTTTAAATTTGGATTGAAGCCAGCCAAAACTGAAACCCTTTCAATCGGGATTTATATTGTTTGATTAGAATGGCTTATTTTTTATCCTTTCAATTTTTTAATACTTTCTTAATATCTCACAACAGCAAAACACTGTTGGACAGAAGCCTGGAATTGAAATATTAACAAATTTGGCATCAATACTCCAACAGCCAGGAATTGCAGCACTTTTAAATTCGGGTAATAAAAATATTAAATAAAAATTAATTCCATATTTAGCAATCTCTCCTCAATTACCACAAAGAGAATTAAATGACGCAATTAATTATGGTGGATTTGGTTTTTATTTATTTTTAAAATTCTCTTTCAATATTTTTTTAAAGAAAAACCAGCAATTACTCCTGGATGTTTATTTCCAAATGTAAATCAAAAATCTGACCATCAATTAGCAACACTCCACCAAAATCAACGAATTTTAACACCTTTTCAACAACAACCTGCTACAAAATTTTGTATTCCTCCATCCTTTCTCGCACAAAGTATTTTAAAAAATTTTTATTTTTTCATTCTAAAAATCAAATTTTAGATCATCAAAATCTTCTAGCCCAAATTTGTAGTTTACAAATGACTGGGTTTTTTACAAATCCGATAACTACACCAAATTTTCAACAAACACAAATACGTGAAATACAGCCAACTGCAGCAATGTCTCCGTCAGAAAAAAATTCGAGAGGTCCAGAAGGCTGTAATCTCTTTATATATCATTTACCACAGGAATTCTCAGATTCTGATTTGTTTGTTTTTTAATTTATAAAATTCATCATTTTCAATTTAGGTTTTCACTTTTTTGTAATTACGGTCCAATTTTATCAGCAAAAGTCTTCGTTGACAAACAAACTAATTTAAGCAAATGCTTTGGTTTTGTTAGTTTTAACAACGCAAACTCAGCACAAAATGCAATCACAGGTCTCCATAAATGGATAAATTTAAACTTAATTCAATTATTTAGGAATGAATGGCTTTCAAGTTGGTAATAAGCGTCTCAAAGTCCAGTTGAAAAGATCGGATATGAAACCCTACGATAAGCCATCTAATTGAGGAATATTTCTTTTAAATAATTTCTTGCCCACCTAATTTCGATTCTTGCCATTCTTAACTTTCTCCTTCCCCTAGAAATCTCTTGCCATAAACAATTAATCTATGTTGCCATAACGAAAACAAAATGCAATTCTATTATTTTTATGCCAGCTTGCCATTAAATAATTTTTTAATCAACAAAATAAAACTTTTTTAATTATAAATTAGTTATTGTTTATAAAAATAAATTAGTGATTGGCATAAATAACTATTAGTCTTACAAAATGATTTCCGCAGTTGTTTGAATTGAATCTCAAAGTCCTTTATTATAATAAACAAAACCAGATGACACTCCAGTCTTTTCCAAAATCTTTTTTTGCAAGTCTGGCTCCAATTTGTTAAACTATAAGATTAAAAAAATTATTTCATTCTAGCACTTAAAACTTTTTACCTTCATTGGACTTTGCTGTGGAAAAATAGCACAACACAATGGTGTAGAAAATGTCAAAATAAATCCACAAATAAGTGTTTGAATAATTGGAGAAATCCAAGGTCGACTGTTGAACCAACGTTTCTTCACTAATTGATTGACAATGAGTGGAGTAAGAACTTAATTATTATTAACAGAAATTTAATTTAAAAATACCCATATAAGGAGTAGCCATAAGAACTCGACTAACAACTACTTGAGGAACTGCTCGATATGCAGCATTCTTGCTACAACCAAGAGAGTTGTTGTTCTCGTCAAATATTTCCAACCCTTTAACAAATTCTCTAAATAAAAAGACTTTCTTTTAATTTTTAAAAATTTTTTTTACTTTTGTCTCATCATTGGGCAATTAATCATATTTGCAATTGCAACAGCAACAAACGGAACAAGACGGCCATAAATTGGTGGCATTTTCTAAAAAATGGTAGAAATTTTTGTAAAAATTTATCACATATTAAAATTAAAAAAAAACCTTAGAAATTGCACTTAAACCCAACGCAGCGGTAAGTGCACCTCCAGTAGCACAGCAATATGCTTGCATCAATTGTTTAGTTCCAACTGAATCGCCTGATCGATTTGTATAATTAGCTACTGCATTAAATGTCTGGTTAATCCATTGCCAAAAAACAATTGCTGGCGTTGACCTTCAAAAAGGAAAATTTATAAAATTAAAACAAATTTAAATTAACCTATAAAAACTTAATAACCCTCCTGTAATAATCATATTGCATGGCATTTGGGCACTCATTCGTCCAAGAATAAACATTTTATCTCCAGTTGCTGGGTGATATGCAGAATCGTAAATATTTTTAGCTGACCAAAGTTCCTCAACAGTTAAATCAGAAGGAAAATCCCCCTTTCTATTAAAATAAATTTAAAATTATTTTAAAAATCTTCACTAAACCTGTAATTTAACACAATTTTTCGGCATTGTTCCAATTTTTGAGAGCTCACAAAAAGATTGAGTGGATTTACTATTGCAAAGAAATGTCGTGCTCTTCCTTCAAAAGTCGACTGGTCCCATCTTGGCTTTGTTATATTTGGTTTAACGGGGAGATCTTTAACTAAAGTGCTGTCTTTCTCGTTATTCATACCCGTAATTAATTTTTTAAATAAATAATAGAATTTTAGTAGAAATTTGTATAAATAAAAAATATCACAAATATGTAAGAGCACCCTTAAAGTAAAATAACCTAAAATTAGATTTAATTTAAAAAAATTTTATTCACAAAATTCAACTTTTATAGAAAATCTAATAACAAAAGACAATCTAAATACAAACGGATGGATGTTCACAAAGTTTTGGACAATCCAAAAACAATAAATTTATTTTATCAAATGAATTGTTAACTTTATGGACATTTATTTTTAGAAAAAATTTCATTTTGAAGAAAGAAAAATTAAAATGCCAAAAAAGCGGGAAATTAAATGTTTAAAAAAGTAAAGTGCCACATAAAATAACTGTAAGGAAAAATTGATAATCAGGGTTGCCAATAGCTTGGATCTGTTCCACTTCCCCAATTATTACTTAAACTCTGCAAATTGGCAGGTGGTTGATGTCCAACAGAAATATTTAGACTTAATCCTTTAAGGAATATTTTAGTTAAAATTTATAAATTAAAGATTTAGTACCAGGTATTGCTGTGGTTACAGCAGATGCAGGAAATGTTGCAGTCATTGAAGCTGTTTGATCGGGGTGGCGAGGATATCGCTTAAAATATATTTTTTATTAAAAAATTTTTTATTCTTACATTAAAATCATATCTGGGGGTGGATAACATATTATAATCATTTAAATTTGGTTGGGTCATTCCAAAGCTGCTAGAATTAAAAAAATAAGAATTTTTATTTAAGAATTTAATTTATTTTAATTTACTAAGGATCCATATAATTAGTATTTGTCATTGTTTGTAGTGAATTATTAGGTAGTAATCCTCCCGATGATGTTAATAATCCAGAAACTCCATTTCTTGTTGTTAATGACTGATCACCAAATGCTGCAAATGAAGAATAAATATTTGAAGGAATTGGACGAATTGTTGTTGATGGTAATGCTGAATTGTCTGCATTATTATTTCTATTATTTGTTCTGTTGTTTGTTGTTGTTGAGCTTTCCTGAACTCCTAATTGATGGAGTGTTGAGGTAGTTGATTCTGAATTATTTGTTGATTGCCCTAAAAATAAATGTTTAATTATATTGTGATAATTGGAATGAGACTAAAATAAATAAATTATTATTCTAAAAGTTTAACAAAAAAAAGCCAAATTATCATTAAAATGGGAGAGATATATTAAATACCTGTTGCTGTGGCAGAAGAAGAAAGAGATGGAGAGTTTCGTATATTTTTAATATCAATTCTTTGTTCAAATGAATGTCCATTAATATTATCATTATTATTGTTATTATTATTAGCTGAGGGGCCACTTGAAGAAGTAGAAATCATTGAATTTGGAGTTCCAGAAACGGCCATTAATTGATCATTAATTAAACTATTATTTCTAATTTGTTGGGGTTGAATGCCTTGTTTGTGCATTTTTTCTTCCCGGCGATGTTTGGCACGTCTATTACTGAACCAAACCTTTAAAATATTTTTTTAATTCGAAATAATTATTAGACAAACTTGAACTCTCGCTTCAGGCAAATGAATTCTGTGAGCCAAAGTTTCTCGTAAATAAACATCTGGATAATGACAGTTTTCAAATTCTATTTTAAAATTTTAATTATTTAATTTCTAATTTATTCACCTTTTTCCAAACTTTCAATTTGTTCTTGTGTAAAAGAAGTCCTATTTCTTTGTAATTTTCTTTTTAAAAGCATTCTATCAACAGAACATTTAGAATCATTATTATTTCCATTATTATTTGAATATTTTCCATAATTTGTTTGAATAGATGGGTCGCTTGGAGGTTTTTGATCTTCTTCGGTTATTGTTGTTGTTGTTGTTGTTGAAGGATCTTTTTTTTAAAAAATAATATTTTTAATTCAAAAAAGTTTTTCTTAAATTTCTTTAAAAATATTTTTAATATTCTTTTCGTACTTTTCGGCAAGAATAATTAATTTAAAATTAAATATTAATTATCTCTTGTAATTAGGTAATTAATAATTAAATAAGTAAATTGATTTATGTACTTAATAATTAATGAATTGAGTAGATGGATGGATATTTTTAGAAATTAAAAGAAAGATCTTTTCTTTCTAATATGTCAATCAAATATAAATATTTATTTCTACAATTCTAATCTATCAATGTAACACAATATCTTTCTTCCCCTCCCTTCCCCCTTCTCTTTACATTCGTCCTTGCTTTTCCTTTTCGCGCTTTTTTTTTGCCTTATCTTCTTTAATGATCAATCTTTCTATATTTATCCCCTTTTTACTAATATTTAAAATTAACTAATAATCTATTAATATTTAAAAACCCAAAAATGCTTTTTAATTATTAAATTAGTAAATTTTGTGTTTTTATTTAAAGAATGGTTATTATTAATTTAAAAAAAGAATAAATTTAATTTTTGAAAATGAAATTAATTAATTATTTAATTAATTAAGACCAATTTTAATTTCCTCCCCTCCACGATGTTTTTGTTTTGATGTTTTTTGTAAATTATTTAAATTTAAATTATCTCCAATTAAAGAAAGACAAAAATTATTTTCTCCAATTTTTTCTTCCTCCTCTTCTTCTCCATTAATTAATAATTGTTGAGGTGAAAGAAATTTATTAGAAGAATCAACTTTAATTGGAGAGGAAGAAGAAATAAATGATGAAGAAGAAGGAAGTGGAGGTGGAGATTGAGGAATTAAATTATCATTATTAATTAATTGTTGTTGGTGTTCTCCAGTAATTAATAAATTAATTGGAGGGGAAAATCCAATAAAAGGATCAACAAAATTATTTTGTTGATTATTGTTGTTATTAAAATAATTATTATTTTGTATTTCAAATTGTTGTTGTAAATTTAATTGTTGGGAATCCAAAAGTGAGGGAGGTCTAGATGATGGAGGGGGTGTTTGTTGATGTTGGTGGTTGTGGTGGGACATTTTTTAAAATTAGGATAAAAAGGCCGTAGATATATTCTTGGAAAATTTTTGAAAAATTTCTTGAGAAAATTTTTAAAAGTACATAGTTCACTTAAAGAGAAATTTTTTTGTTCAATACCACAAATGTTTTTTAAATTAAATTTGATTAGTAATTATAATTTACTCTTTTTTAAAATAATTTAATTAAATATCGCCGAAAAAATCGCTAATTAAATTAAATCAACAAATATCGAAGCCCTTTTCTTTTCTTTATTTTTCGAAATATTCTGGAGGTTTGCCTAAATTTAATTTAAGTGTTAAAAGTAACAAATAAAAATAATTATCGAAAAAAGGATTAATTAAATTATAATTTAATTAATTTTTAGAGGAAATAAAAAAAAATAAGAATAAATTTTGGCCATTTTATTCCTATAAAAATCGCTAATTAAATTAAATCAACAAATATCGATTTCTAAAAATATTTTAAAAATATTTAAAAATATTTTAAATTTCTAAAAATATTCTAAAAATATTTCTAAAAATATAGTAATTCTAAAAATATTTTTTAATTTCTTTTTTTGTAATTTTTGTAATTTGTAATTTTCTATTTAATTATTGAGCAAAGAATCCCGATAGTCCAACCAAGATATATTCCCATTACGGTTATACGCCCACATATCGGCCAGTCTCGATTAAATTGTGAGGAACTTTCCCATAAAAATCACGGTTATAATCCACCTTATAGTATATATTAATCCCAACCTACTCCTGAAAAAATAATTGGATACAATCCTACTCTAGTTAAAAATATGGAGGTAAATTAAGCTACATATTTTTCAAATATTAACTCATTAATTTTTGAATTAGTTATTTAATATTAATTACATAATATTTCCTTTCTTTATTAATTTCTAAATTTAATTTAATTATTAAATTAATTTATATAATTAATTAAATTATTAAATAAAAAGAGGATTTAATTTAAATTAAAAGAAGTAAAGTATATTGTAGAAAAGAAGAGAGAAAAAGAATAAGTGGCCGATTTGTTCAATTAATTCCCCTCTTAAAATCTCTTACTTTGACAACAAAAAAAACAAACATAAAAACTCCCCAACTACTTAAAAAGACTTCTTAATTTAAAAATATTTTTGTGATTTCCTCTTTCTCCTTTTTTATTTACAGTAACCAAAAAATTAATTTTTTTCCTGCCAACCGCCCATTCCTCCCTATCAAGAGAGAGAGAGAAAGAAAGACAGCCCTTTTTCTTTTTGTGATTGTGGTTTTGCTGATTTTTTGATAAAAATATTTTTATATAAATTAATTAATCATTTACGCATGAACAATTTTAATTAACTAAAAAATAAACACAAAAATTCTTTGACGCGATCGCCTTGATCAGTCATCCAAAAGGAAACGAAA
The DNA here is from genome assembly GCA_036172945.1 of Meloidogyne incognita. NCBI lineage: Eukaryota > Metazoa > Nematoda > Chromadorea > Rhabditida > Meloidogynidae > Meloidogyne > Meloidogyne incognita. The sequence continues at coordinate 5,072,123 of JARQAC010000010.1, forward strand.
AAAACTTTAAACAAGAAGAAAAATCAGAACAGTAGCGGAAACTAAAAACCTCTCTCCCCTCCCTCTCCTCTTCTCTTCTTCCTTTACTTTTTTCACGCGGTATTTTTGTGGTTGGCGTATTTTTGGCAGTTGGCATGTTAATTAAAATAAAAAATACTTATAAATGTTTTCTATAAATAAATAAAAGCACGCGACTATTTGCGATTTTTCTTTTTATTTTTTGATTAAAAAATATTTTCTCCCCAAAAAAATATTTTTACGCTTGATTAGACTGATAATGAAATTAAAATCAAAAATAAAGAAAAAGAAAAAAATAGAAAATTAGTAAAAATATTTTGGTTAAAGAAAGAAAAAAATATTCTTTTTGGTTAAAAATAAAATATATTTTTTTAAATTAATTTTATAAATGTTTGAATTAAATAAAGGTAGTAAATAAAATTAAAATTATATATACCTATTAAATAATTTATTTAAAATATTTTTGAATTTGTGGAGGAATTATTGTAGTATTTTCTACAAAATATAGAAAGATACTTAATAAAATAAGTGTTCAATGACACCTGCTGTTGAATGACCCTGATAGATGGGTATTTTGAGAATGATTTTTAATAAAAAAAAGAAGAAAAGATTCTATTTTAAAGAAAAAATAAATATTTAATACAAAAATATTAAATTTTGAAGACGCCCTGCAGTGAGGAAAAAATAAATAAATAAAAAATAAATAAATAAATATATTTGAAATTTTAAAAGAAAAAATTAAAAATATATAAAAGTTCTTGGCGGAAATAAAGAAAAATTTAAAAAAAAAGAAAAATAATTTGGACATAAAATAATTTAAATATTTTATTAATTATTTTATCAGAAAATAAATATTTGTTTCAGGAAAATTGAAATTATCGGTAAATTTTAATTTTGCCTAAAATGGGTATATTTTCTATGACATTTAAGAAAAAAGTAATGCTTAAATAAATAAAAGTTTGTTGTCTAAAAATTAAAATAAAAAATTAATTAATTTTAATTAGCAATAAGTACGAAAAGAATATATAAAGATAACTTTAAGTAGTTCAGTTTTGTTAAATAAATAAATAAATATATATTTACCTCCAAACAATGTTGGTTGTTCTTCTTCTTTTGAAATATTATTATTAGTTGTTTGGGCAGCAAGAAAAGCATTAGCAACTGCCAATTCTTCTACAGTTCCGGCCGCGGCTGCAGCAGCAGAAATACTTGCTGGGAAATTTAATTGAGCAGCAGCCATCTGTGGGTATGTTGGCCAGGGATATGGCCAGCATCTTTAAATGAATAAATTTAATTATTTAATAATTATAAATTAGGGGAGGTCAAAACATACAAATATAGTACATATTTTGTGTGCGGATATGTCTTGATAAGGGAGAATAAAAAATGGTTTTTTGTGTCGGTACAGACCAGGGTTGCCGCGGGTACAAAAAATTTTCGGGTACGGGTTTCGGGTATCGGGTTGGAGCGTTTTCATTTCGGGTCACGGGTTTCGGGTTGGCAAAAATATCGGGTACGGGTTTCGGGTTTCGGGTTATAAAATTTTCATTTCGGGTATCGGGTTTCGGGTTGGCAAAAATTTCGGGTACGGGTTTCGGGTTTGGCGAAAAATTCGGGTTATTTTCGTGTGTTAGTGTATTGGTGAACTAAATTGTAAGGAGACAAGCTATGTCGCATAATAGGATTTTGGGTGATATAGAGAGAAGCAAATTTGAAGAGATTAAAAAGACATTGTGGGATTTGGGGATTAAGAGGGATATCTTGGTAAAATCCCACTATATTGGTAAAATCCCACCTTGATAAAATCCCAGTATGTGCTAATATCCCTCCGCCTTATCTCCATAAAAGCCTCCAAATTTCTCCCGTTTTTAGCGCCGCAGGCGAAAATTTTGAGAATTTTGGAGGTCCTTAAGCCAGTTTTCTTCCATTTTTTGCGCGCAGGCGAAAATTTTGAGAATTTTGGATGATACTTAAGCCAGATTGCTTCCATTTTCACCGCCGGAGGCGAAATTTTGAGAATTTTTTAAGGTCTTAGGTGAAAGAATTCAATTGTCAGAACCGCTGGCAAAAATTTTTATTTAAGTTTAATTGATCATGAACCTAGAACTCTTAATTTTATGCGCCGCAGGCGAAAATTTTGCAAAATTCATGACTAAATTAAAATTTTTAATGCTCTTTCGATTCTTAAAATATTAAAAAAATAAATTTAAAAATCTAAAATGAAAATCAAAGTTTAAAAACATTTATTTTTGAAAAGAAAAATTTTTTAGGCCTTATTTCCAGACCTGGACTCGAACCCAACCCAAGAAAATATCGAGCCAGTCGCCTTACACACTCAACCACCGATCAACATAATGAAAAATTAAAGAAATTATAAATATTTCTTTCCCTTTTCCTTCTTTCTTTCTATAAATTTATTTTAAAAAATCGGGTAAGGCTAAGTTTTCGGGTATAAATTTCGGGTTTTAACCAATTTCGGGTCACGGGTTTCGGGTTGGAAAAAATATCGGGTACGGGTTTCGGGTTTCGGGTTGGAAGATTTTCAATTCGGGTATCGGGTTTCGGGTACAAAAAAAGGCCGGGTTTCGGGTTTCGGGCGGCAACCCTGGTACAGACAATTTAGTAGGGCCCGGTCCTTAATGCCCATACGCCGGTACTTCCGTGCATATCGGTACATATTTTGCTAGATTTTTTATTAAAATATGTAGGCTTTTCTGGACATAAAACAATTTAATATTCTTTTCCATCATTTAAAATGAATAAAAATAAACTTTAAATTTTGCATAGCAAAAGCAGTCATTGCTCCATTTGTTGTTCCATCCAAAAAATTTCCAATTCCATTATTACCAAAATTAGTAGAATAATTTAATTGTTGTTGTTGATTATTAGACGAAGTAGAAGAAGAATTTTCTTTTTTTGATTGAATACTTCTCAAAACTCTATTTATTGATGAAACCTTTAAATTAATTTAATTTAAATTAAAATTCCATAAATTATAATTGCTACAGCTAATTAAATTTGCTACAGGAAACCCTTAATGTTATTATAACCAAAAATTTGAAAGATGATTAAATCGACTGGATTTTTATAAATCATTTAATTTAAACCATAAAAAGCCTTTATTATCAACTCAAAAACTCAAAACATTTATAACACAATCAAAAAATTTTTGAAAAATTAAAATTGGTAATATTATAGCAAATTTAATGAGCTTGCAGAAAAGTATAAGATGAAAATTTAACACAGCCTATGAATGGTCGAAAGTATTTTTTAAGGACATTTACACCAGCTTTACGTTGATTTTCGGATTTTCTGAATTCGATGAAGGAATTATATTAGAACTTTGTTTTTCCTTGTATTTTCTATTGATATCAATAAATATGTATGTTTATGGGGTTTTTGAACACTCCTAATGCCAAAACTAATGTTTCTTCTTTTTCTTTCTTATAGTTTTTAACGTGGTACAAATTTAGAAGCATTTATGTATTTCCTAGAAGGCTTTATTTATTTGTTTTTAAATTTATTTTATATTTACTAGTTAATTAGTGTTTATTAATTAAATTAATATTTTTAAAATTAAATTACAAACACTTGGTAATGTTTCTTCACTACAAACTCTGTCTTGTCTTAAACGATCTCTAATTTCCCATGCAAAAATGGAAGGTTGATGTTCTTTATATATCTTTAAATTAATTAATTAATTTAAATATTTAATTACTTATTTACTTTTATTTTATCACAAACTTCTTTTGTGGCCACTCTCGGTTTTGAACTTTAAAAAAATTATTTTTTTATTTAAATTTTTTAATCTTAAAAACAAATATTGGACTTAAAAATTTATTATTTCTTATAAAAAAGTTTAAATTTTGCTTATTTAACAAATAATCTAAATAGAAAAAAATTTAATGTCCATTCGGTTTTTAATTTTGGAAGAAAAAATGTTAAATTTCAGGTAACTAACATTAATTAATTAATATCTATTTATTAATTTATTATAAATTTCTGGCAATTTTTAAAAATATTTAAGATTTTCTCTATATTTAAATAATTTTTTTTTGTTAAAATATTAATTGTAATAGAAAATCTTTTATCTTCCAATTAATTATCCGAATATTGACAGGCAATGCTTTTATTTAAAATACCAAATTAACAAAATTTTATAAAATAAATAAATATTTTAATAAAATTATATTTACACTCAACTTTTTTACTTTTTCTTTTTAAAATATTTACGTGATTATCCCCTAAAATATTGTGAATTTGATAGAAATAGAGACAAAACTATTTATTTATTAATTAAAAATTTCTAAAAACAAACCCGCCAATAGCTCTTGGTTTAATTGTACCGGATTCCATAAAACGGGATAATATTTTAGAAACACATCTAAAAATTAATTTAAATATTAATTAAATTTTAATTAATTAATTTACCCATTAGAAACTTGTAATTGTCTAGAAATATCACAAGGGCGCATTCCCTCTTTATGAAAATCAACAATTTTTTGCCGAATATTGTCAGGCAATGGACGGCCATTTACAAAAACACCACCAAGTTGGTTAACACCCGTATGTCCAGAATCGACTAAAAAAATTGTTTAATATTTAAAATGTTAATAAAAAATTAAAGAATTATTTTATTTTTTTCTTTCCAATTATAAAATTCCACAAATTCCTTTAAAGCCAATTAAATATTATTAATACATACATATTTAATTAAAATATTTTAAATAAAAAACAACAAATTTATATATTTCTAAACTATATTTATTTATTTTAAATTTTCCAACCAATTTTTAATCACTTTAAAATAATTACAGTATGGTCAACAACCAAAAACATTCCTCCCTCCCTTCATTTTTTTCTCTCTTCTCTTTTACCATTTCCAAAAAAATTTTTTACAAAAATCAGATTATATGTACATATATCGGTTAGCACTTTCCTTTACTTATTTTTTTAAAAATCACCTTGTCGGCGGAAAGTTTCTTTTGGGCAAAACTTTCCGAATTTTCTAAAAAAAGAGAGAGAAGTACGAATATCCCCCCCCCCCCCCAATTTTATGTGATTCTAATACATTTTATTAAAGAAAAAATATTTAATGGTTTTAAAGTGTGAAAAAATACACATAGAAAAACACATTTCAACAAGCACCGCTAAGTGACAATAATAGGCGGCGAAAAAATAATAAAAAATTTAATGGGAGGTTAAAAATATTTAATGGAATTTAAAAAAATAATAATATTTTTTAAATAAAATATTATTTAAAAAATAATTTTTTTAAATGATTTTAAATTTGACTAAATATGTAGGTAAAGTAGAATAGACAAATTAAAAAAATAAATTTATTTTTAAATTTTCCCCAAACTAAAAGGAAAAAGTTTATTTATCTTTCTCTCTCTTTATTATTTTTTTAAATCCAGAATTAACACCAGCATAAAAGCTTTGAAAAATGAATATTTAAAAACCAAAATAATTTTAAAAAATCGAGAATATATCCAAATAAATAAACAAATAACCAACCCCTAGAATCAGGAGAATTTTGTTGTTGTTGATTGTTAAGAAGACTCCCATTTTCTCTTTTGATTAAATTCCCAATTTCTGTATGTTGCTGATGGTTATGGTAACGATGTTGTAATAATTGAAGTGATGAAGCATTCAAATGGTGATGATTAGTATGTTCGTTTTGTAATAATGAATGTTGATGCATTTGTTGTTGTCGTTGTTGTTGGGTGTTATTGTTTGTATTTATTCCTAAAAAGTAATTTTTTATTCAGGATTAATATCTGAATGGGTTAAAAATAGAAATATTAATTAATGAAAAGCTAAGCTTTTAATAGAATATAAATAACGAGAGATAAGGTATTTGAGTAATTATAATAAGGTAAAATTAAAAAAAAATTATTTACCAATATCAAAGAAAGGTCCAGTATTTGAACTATCAAATCCTAAACGATTGGCAGGTTGTTGATGGTGTATATCAATATTTAGACTAAAATGGCTTAAAGAATGGTTTGGAGTTGTTCCAGTTGCAGCTGCTTCCAGCACAGCAGCTGCCGCTAATGGATAAACGTAAGGATAGGAAGAAGTTTGGGGATAATATTTTGATAAAGAAGATGAGGAAGAAGATTGTTGTTGTTGGCCAAAAGAAGAAGTAAATGTTTGTTGTAATGAAGTAGATTGGGTGTTATTAGATGTTGTTATTAAGGGAGTGTTTACTAATAAAGAAGAGGATTGAGGTGGTTGTTGTTGAGCACGAGTAGAGACTGGATCTGTAGAAGAAACTAAAGAATTTTTTAAAAATTATTTATGACATTAATAAAAATAATTTCGAAAGAATCTTGAAAAAATTTAGATAAGGCAATTTGAATAACGATTATCGATGAATAAAAGTGGTGCTTATCCGTTATACACCCATAAACTTACTGGTAGCCGGATTTGATCGGCTATAACTTTTTGATTCGTAATCCAATCTTAATGAATTTTATATCATTCGAAAGCCACAGATAAGCGGTAGCTTTTCTCTAACTTGATGGATCAGGTCTGATCACTTATTAAAAAGTGTGAAAAACACCCAATAAATGGACTTATCGGGTTATAACTTTTTAATGAGTATCAGATTTTATCTATCCTATTAGAAAATTTATCTATCCTTTCGAATGATTTAAGATTCATTTGAATTGGATCAACCCCAAAAAAAGTTATAGCCGATCAAATTCAGGTAACACTCAGTTTATGGATGTATAACAGATAAGTACCATAAAAGTTTGGAAGATAGATACATAGTGATTTCGAAGAAAGTTGATATTTCTAAAGATATTCAGTCATATTTTAAATTTATAGTGAAAGATATTTTTAAAGAAAATATATTCAGAAGGTCAGAAAAGGAGTTAAGGTAAAAAATAGTATAAATGTTATATTTTAATAAATATTAAAAAAGATATGTAAAATAATTTACATATTTTAAATTAATTTACATATTTTAAATAATTCACAAAACAAAAAAACCTTCAATCTATTTTTAACTAAAAAATATTTTATAAATTAAAATATTTTCCCCCTCTCCTTAATTAATTTCAAAATTTAATTTTTAATTTTATTCCTCTCTCATTTAATAATTCCAATTTTAATTTAGCTTTTCCTCACTTCTTATTGACAGCTAATTATAATAAAAAATAATATATATTAAGTAAAAGCCCCTTAAAACAAAACTTTTTCTTTTTGCCATTCTTTATTAAACATATTAACTATTCTTCTTCTCCTCAACATCTCTTTTTTTCATTTCTCATTTGCCTCCAATTTTTATTAATCAACTAGTCAATGTGCCAACATTTTTACTTTTTTTATTATTATTTTCTTTTTACTCATTTTCTGCCAAAAACAGCAATTCAATAAAATTATATTTCCAAAAAAATATTTTCAATCAATTTATTTAAAAAACAATTATTTTTATTTTATTCACTTGAATTGCTGTCTCAATCAAATCATTTCGGAAATACAATTTTTAAAGAGAATTAGAATCCGTCCAAGCGAATAGAGAAAGAGCAGCAGCATTAAATGCCGATTGCACTGATAGCGCCGATGGGGCAGAAGAGTAAATAAATAAACTACATTAAATTTGAGGAAGACGAGAAGGGGTTAAAAGAGGGGGAAGAAACGCTGCCGGATGGGGACGAATTGAAAAAAAATACAAATAGAAAAACGCAGCGGAAGCAAAACATTCACGCGGAAGGGAAAAATCATTCCGGCACATTGGGAGCGGAAAATAGGCTTAAAATAAATATTTTAAAAGAATGGGGATAGTTTTAAAAGAGAGGAGGGGAAGGGAAGGGAAGGGAAGGGAGGAGGCTAAAAAGACAAATTTTGCGCCTGATTAATCGCTTTTTAGTTTAGGACACGTTATTTTTTGTTTTTTGCTAGGTTTTTCTTGGTTGAAAGCACCACAATCCACTCCGGTCGGGCATTTAAGGGTTATTATAGTATAAAGGATTTAAAGGAAGTAAAAATAAATAAATTTCTTTATCTTTTTAGTGAAGATAAGGGAAAAAAGAAAAGAAGAATTTTAAGAAGAAGGCTTTATGGATGGTTGGCTGGTTGCTGTTTTGTTGAAGAAAAAAGGACGTCAACAACGATAGAATCAACAGCCGACCGTTCATTTGTGTGGAATGGCTCGTAAAAATTGTTAGGCGAAGCGGATGGCAAGGCGGACACAAGGAGGCGGGCATTGAGTCGAAAAAGGTATACTAAGCCTGTGATAATTGAAAATAGAAAAAGACAACGGTTGGTTTTAGTTGGTTGTTGTTTTGGAGGCGGACGTATATATGGAAGGAAAGAATGTTTGGATAAAATAAGAAAAGAGTTTGTGTTAAAATGAGAGACAAAAAATGGAGGGAGAGAAAGAATTGTCAATTACTACGGTCTTTTACTTCCCCTTTCCTCCCCTCCCTTATAGGTTTTCCCCTTCCACCTCTTCCTCTTCTTCTTCCCCTCCTCAACACTTTTGTTCCTCTAACAACTTCCTCTTTTTCTTTTGTGAAGAAAATTAGATAACGACTTGCCGGTTGGTCCAAAACAATCCAAAACCGGCTAACAAAGCTTTGAATATTTTTCTTTTAAAAATTTTATTCTCCCTTTATTTTTGCCAAAAACAAAAATTACACTAAAATTTCAGATAGAGAAAAACCTAAATCAAATTATTTTTAGGCTTTCATTCTCTCATTTTCTATAACACTGATTATTTTTTAAAAATTATTTTCTATTTTTAAAAAGTAATATATGTACTTTACCGTAGAAAAGTATTACAATAAAAAGAGGGTTAAAAACTATTAAAGTATCAGTTCTTCTTCTAAGCATTCCAAAAACTCTCATTTTTTGAATTGCGCCTTTTAAAATATTTTTCATTAATGCCGATTTAGAAATCAGAATGAGATTGAACTTAGTATCTTTTTCTAGGTTTATCAAAGGAGTCGGGTAGTTTCCCCGTTCACTCATAGTTTTCCCGATCACTCTCAGTTTCCTTAAAAATCACTCCCCATGGATTTCTACAATTTTAATTTCTAATTCGTTTAGCTAATCACATATTTTTAAGGGCGTCATAATAACCGTTTTTACTGTATGTATTCAACGATTATATTAATTTTTTACAATAATTTAATAATTAAAATTGAGTAAGAAGATATTATCACTCCTATTTTATACATATTACATTACATATTTCTTATTTCAATTCTTTTTTATTTCCTTAAAAATTTCTAGAAATGCAACAATTTTAAATTTACAATTCCCAAAAGAATATATTTAAATTGTTTACAGTAAATATTTAAATAATTTATTTATTTACTTCTTTTACACCTCCAACAACCTTTTAATTTTCCCCAGTTATTTCAAGAACCTCCTCCTTCGTTTCTTCTTTTCCAGAAACACTCAAGAAGTACCTATTTTCTTCATCAATTTAATATTCCCTTCATTTTTTCTGTCAAATTTTCTTTTGAATATTAATTTTGTAAATGAATATTAAATAATTTAAAAAAGAAAAGAGAGAAGTAGACGAGTCTTGGGGTAAAAGAAGAACCTGGACAACCAATTTGATCGAGATGATGTGAGGAATTGAGAGAGGATATTTTAGAAGAAAAAACCTCCGACAATTTCCTCCCCTTTTTTTCTTCCTTCATACAAAAATTTTCTTTATTTTCAAATGTGCCATTTTATTAAAAACAAATGCCAAATAAGGGGAAGGAAAAAAGAGGAAGTCATTGTAATGGAAGTAAATTAAAATAAAATAAAAGAAATTGAGAAGACAAAAAAGTGGGGGGATTGATTCAGTTTTTTTGAAGAGGAGGGTGAGAAAATAAAAAAAGAAGAATGGACACCTGCATGAATATATATTTTTGGCACATATGTACATACTACTTGATTCTGTCAATGTATTGCCGGCTTATATTTTTGAATAAAAACAAAAATATTTTTTAAAAAATATATTTTCTCTAAAATAACCCCCGGGGGTTATTTTTTTCGATCGACCTCTAGAGGGGGGTTATTTTAGAGGGAGGGGTTATTTTAGAGAAAATACGGTATATTTATAAATAAATTATTGTAAAAATTTTTTTTAAATATTCGAAAAATAAATACTTTGTAATTAGATGAGGTAGTTAATACTTGAGGGAGGGGGTAATTAATACAGTTTTTACGGTATTTATTTTTCTAGATATTTTTTTTAATTTTATTTCTGTACTACATACTTTACCTATTTCTTTCCTTTATTTTACCTACCCAAAAATTTTCTAGTAAATCTTTCTCAACAAAAAACCTCTTCCGATTCCCATTAAAATTTTACATACAAATAAATTTAGAAAAACTTTTCTTATAAAATAAATTCAGGTTTTCTCTCTCTTTCCTTCCACAAATATTTTTGTTGGAAATTTTTAATTTGTTTTTAAAGGATTTTTTCGATAATTTATTCAAACATAAGCCCACCTAGTTTTACTTTTTATTTATTTTTATTTTATATAAATTCTCTTGATTGATTCTCCTTTTTTGATTTTAAATTTCAGTTAAATTTCTAAAAGTTTTTATATATATTTGGAATAAAAATAAATAAGGATTGGATCTAAATACGTCTTAACGCCCCTTAATATAATGCAAAAACAAAAGAAAGTAGAATACTTAAATAAAAATAAAGCTAGAATTTTTTTAAAGTAAATAATTTAATTTTTAAAGTACAGTAATTAAACAATGATCGAGAGGAAATTAACCAATTAGTGAATCTCTCTTCCTCTCTCTCTCTTCTCGCATTCACTCCTTTTAGAGAAAATGTAGAATATAATTAAATTAATTAATTAATTACTACTTTAAAAAATATAAAATTAAATTTTAATTATTTTAAATATATTCTTTAGTTACTTTTAAACATCTCTGACAGTTAAAGTATTTTTTTGTTTATTTATTTCATTTTTTTAAACTAAAAACACTAATTAATTATTTTAAAATAAATTTAAATAAATTTTATAATGACGAAAGAAATAACAAAATATTTTTATATAAAAAATAATAATATTTTTTGTCTTGGCAATTAAATAATACAAAAAATATTTACTTTTATTTTTATTGAAAAAAAGAAAGAATTTATTTTGAATAAAAATAAATTTAAAAATTATTTGAAGAGATCTTTAATGTTAAAATAAACAAAATAAGTTATTGTTAAAGAAGAACATTTAGTTTAATTCGACCACCTCTCCCTCCGCTTTAAACATAATGATCGAAAGAATCAAAGTCGGATATTATCTTTATACCGAGATGTTCTTTTTTATTCACTTAGAAATCATTTAGATATTAATTAAATCATAGAGTTTTGGAATAAATAAATATGTACATATCTTCTTAAAAAATATATATTTAATTTTGTTTTTATTAGAAAAAATATAATTTAGAGAGAATGACATTTGGATTTAAAAAATAATTATAATTATTTTTACAAAAATAAAGTTTGATTGAGAAGGAGAGAAAAAACAATTTTTGAGTGCCAATGAGTATATAGTGAGTGGATTTAAATATAATTATTTTTGGCAAAAAAATTAAGAAAACAAATAATTTAGAGAAGATATTATCAATTTCTTCAATGACCGGAAGTGAGGACATTACTTGGAAAAAAAGTTGACAAAATAAATTGAGGAAAATAGAAATAAATTTTAATTAATTATTGGATATAAATTAATTAAAAATTAAATATAAAGTATTTTTTAATTAAAAGAAAAGACTTTCGATTTTCTAAAATTTTAGTTTTGTTAGCTTTTAAATTAATTAACTGCCATAAAACGTATAAAATAAAAATACTAGTTAAAATTAAAAGATTTATTGAATTATTTGATTGATTATAAGAATTATTGTTAGATGTGAGTTCTAGATGTAAATTAGTGATCAAACTAACTTTTTAATGAGTTTCGAGTCGATAAAAACTTATCATTACTTCACCAATTTTAATTAAATTCCAATCAAAATTTAAACATAATTTCAATTAACTTTTAAAAATTTATTTCTCCAAGTAATTCCAAATATTTAAATGTACATAAATTCCAATTTTGATCTTAAAACTGATAATAAAGAAAATGTTTGAAGGACGAAAAAAATATATACCTATATAAGAAAATCCAAGTTAATTTTTAGTTGGTGCGCAACAAGTTATTCTCTTCCCTTCCCTTCTCTCTTCTCTCTAAATATTCTCTCCCAACAAAAACCATCGTAATTCTAAGTAAAAGTAAAATAATTTTTATCTCCTAACAAATTGACGAGTAGAAAACAAGTAAAAAATAAATAAATATGCTAAAAAATAATGGCAACATTAATAACTAATAAAATCAAAATACACAACACAAACACACCAATCAACCCATCACAATATGTCCATCAAATATGGACAAATCAGCGCATATTCGCGGGAATAATGATGGGATAGAGGGGAAGGCAATTAAATTGAGGAAAGAGGGAAACGAAATTAAAAAATAATTAAATAATTATTTAAAATACAGTATTTTGTAAATTATAGGAACCTCTGGAATTTAAAGTAGTTGGAAGTAATGTAGATATAATATTAGTACTAAAATTCGCATTCCACTTTTGTATGAAGTAACAAAATTCAAAAATATGAAAGGAAATAGTTTTTATGGATCTGTTTTGCTTTTAAAATATTCAAAAAAAATTCTATATGTTGAGCTAAAAATCTACAATTAAAGTCTTTGGCTCCAAAAAAAATTTTTTAGATGAGTTCAACGTTTCCTAAATGTAATTCTTAATTTCAAGAAAATATTGGTAAGAAGTACGAGTAAAATCAGAATTTTCCATCGAATTTTTTCAGCAAAATTTCCCAAAAGCTTTTTTAGACTACTAATAATGTGAATAATAGGCCCCAGGCAGAAAAGTGATTTTTACAACTGATATTCTACATTTATTATTATTTTCGAAAAAAGTTTAAAAAACAAAGATAAAATAAAAAACAATTTTAACATTTACAGTTATTTAACTTCTTTCAAAAAATCTCAATTCCAAATATGTATCAATCATTTACAATATGTCATTTTTGCATTCAGTAATTAATTTACTAACTAATTTGAATGCGCAACATAATAAAATATATTTTCGGAAATATTCCCTCTTTTAAAAAATACCGACAATCAACAACTGCCAAATAATCTTCTTGCCTCCTCCCTTCTCTCATTCATTCTCTCTCCTTTTTTGCCTTATGGTGGTTGCTGTTAGAAAAAGATTAGCTCTTGTTAATCGGACTTTTTTTTGTCTTTTTATTTGTCAGCATTGTTGCCGTCTTTCTGTAAATTTACTTTTGTTCTCATTTATTTAGAGCTTGATCCTTTCTTTTTATTCTCATATATTTTTTAAATAACAGGCTAATTGGTTACCGGAAATTGTACAAAAAAAAAGAAATGACGGCAAAAAATATAAAAGAGTAAAATTAATCCCGAAGAGAATATGTTCTTTTTAATGCTTGTACAGTCTCTTTATACCATTTTTGTATGTAAAAATATAAGAATACTTTGAATTATAAATTGGGAAAAAATTAAAAATTTAAAAATATTAAAAAATAAAATACACTGCGTAACAAAAAGATGGCACATCATGTTTTTTCGTCATATCTCTATGGAAAAGTGTCCATTTCGGTTGAAAATTTTTTTGCAAAATTTTTTTGTTACGCAGTGTAATATAAAATGAATATAAATTTGTAAGTCTCAAAATTATGTAAAATATTTTAGAATACTAATATGTAAATCTAAGAATATTTTTAAAATTTTAATTTAAAAAACTTTCCAAAAAATATCTAGTTAAGAATATCAAAAAGAAATTTTTTATTATATTTCGTAAGAAATTTGAAGAATTAACGAAATGATAAGTTGTTTCAAATAAATATCTAGTTGAGTAAATATATTTTTTAAGGAAATTAATTTTATAAAAAACTCTTATTTAAAAATTATTAATTCATCCATAAATAAAAAATAATTATAATTACCTATTATTTTTTCCTTATTTAATCCAGAAGAGTTCGAGAATTATAAAAACATTCCATTTTTAATCATTAAAGGGTTTTTTGCCGACACAGATCAGAATTTGAAAAATAACAAAAAAAAAAGAAATATGAACCAAAAACTCGTCAACTAATTTTTGGTCATTTTTGTGCGCGTAGTTGTAAAATAAATAATTAAAGGAGGACAACAAAAAGAGAAAAAATTCTTTGAAATAAAACTTGGAATAAATAAAAGGAAAAAAAGTGAGGACATTTCTGGGATGAATAGAAATGATATTAATTATTAGGATAATTATTGAAAGAGTTAGAGGCACAAAAAGAGGGGATAATCTGCAACGAAAAAAAACATGAAATAAAAATAATTCTTTTAAAATTTTGTGGAAAAAAAGAAATAATTTTTTAAAATAAAATTATTAAAATATTTTAAATATTTATTTAATTTTTTAAAATATTTTAGAGAAAATGCTGAAAGTTAATAACAAAAATAAGTTTTTTTGAACCTCTGGAATTTAATTTTAAAAACTTTCAAAAAATAATTAACTACCTTGTAACATTATCAGTCTACTTTTATTTATTTAGTTGTTTAATTAAAATTTATATTTGAAGAAAAATTCTTAATGTTGGTTAATGTTTAAATGTTTTATATTTAAAGTAAAATCTTTTCGAATATTTAAATTTAAATAAATTTTTTAATTCTCTTTAAATTAATTTGATTGCATTTTAAGTGATTTATTGTTTGAAATTTTTCGAATTGTAATTGGTGGGGACTCGAAAAAAAAGTAAAGACTTTGTTCATGTATTTTGAACCGTTGTTAGAAACCAATACTATTCAACCCTGTGGAATTAATTTTGTAAGAATTTAAAGTTAAAATCCCGCATAATCCCAAATTGAGAAACTCTCTCTTAATTTAATTCAAACCAAGTTTTTAAACAAAGAAAGCATAATTAGAAATTACTATATTAAAATTGAGGAATAATTTTTTATAAATATTTTTTGTTGTGGTTGTGTATCCATCATTATTTATTATTATCTTGCCATATCCTCAAAGCTATTGTTCCAGAGGCAATTTGTTGGGCGGAGGAAGAAAGAATAACTACAGTAATCTAAAAATAAAATCCATCAACAAAATACCTTTTCCTTCCCTCTCACTCTCAACATCCATAACTAAAAAGTCCGACAAAAAACGAGAAAAAGCAAAAGGCAAATACAAATTGTTGAGCTCTGGCCCCTTGTTACCTCTTGAGGTGTTATTTGAGTCATGGACAATAGAAATTACTACCAGCAAAAACAAACAAAAAAAGTTTCAATACCAAAAAATAATTGTTTAAATATAAACTTCCTCAAATCGAAAATGTACAACAAGAACAAAAATTCAAATTTGTGTGAAGACGAAATACTCTATTGGCATATTCTCCAACTGCTTTCCATTAAACATGCTCCACCAATTTACCTGGATTGGACCCCGTGAGAGGGGTAGAGGGGAGACTAACTAAACAATATAAAGGTAGTCCTGAGTGGATTATGTGAATTTTACGCTTCAGAAGTTACTATATCCTTTATTCTAAAGCCACTCCCGGATGACAGCGACATCGGCGATGGGTATAACAAATGGAATAAAGCATGTGCTTCTATTAGTTTTTGAAATTGAAAGGGGTAGAAAGAAATAATGTAAACATTTTTTGTTCATTCCTAAAATGGCAAAATTGCTCTTTCCATACGAGATATAACGAATAAAATTCATTAAGTGGAATGGCATCAAAGAATCAAATTTGTACTAAATATAACGAGTTTAAATGATGAGTGAAAATGCTTGATATTTATATTATTTATAGAGTAAAATAAACTGTAAAAGAATAATAAAATTATGTCAAATATCAAAAATAACAAATTTTGATAAGTTTAACAACCAAAACCCGGACAAGGAAAATTTAAGCAAATATAAATTTATTTTTCAATAAAGGGGCAAAATAAAATTACTCATTTTGTTTTAAAATGAATCGGATAAATAATCCTGTGAGAATTCGATTAAATGAGTAAAATTATAATTTAAAAATAGGATCATTCAAATAAATTTTCATAAATTCAAATCGAAAAACATCAAATAAATATTATTACTATCCTCTTATTTTCGTTTACATTCCTTTCAATATCAAAAGAAGCGTTGTACTGGCGGAGCCAATGGTGATAATGGACGAGATCTCTTTGCAGCTAATGTTGGTGCATTATATGGATCATAAAGTGATAGAAGTTCAGCAACTGTCCGAGCCGCAGATGAAGTAGAAGCATTAGAGAATATCTGTTCCCCTGCAAGATCATTTAACAAACTTGTAGAATTTGATTGATAACGAGAAGGTACATCAATTCGACGAGATCCTGGAGTGAAAAGCCCACCCGAAACGTATTGAGGCGCAGATTTCTAAATAAAAATAAAGTTTTGAACTAGAAAACAGGCTTATTGTTAGAGGTTCTTGTAAATAAAATCTCATTGCATGTTAAATAAATTTGTAAGAATGCTTGGTATAACTCCGAGAGCCGACTTCGGCAGAGCCTAGATTTGAAAAGCCCGGAGCCGGAGCCAAGGTTTTTCAAGTCCCCCACGGCTCCGGCTATACACATAAAGACCGGTGAAACAACAGAGCAAGTAAGTTAGGCATGAGAAGAAAAGAAAGGGGAGGTTGAGAAGGCCAAATATCCCTCTTAATCTCTACCCAACTCCCATGATAATCCACTAAAATAACCGCTTAATCCCTTGATATCACTCGAGACCCCCTTGAACTACCTAAATCCTCCGAAATAATATCCATTAATTTTCTACCCGGAGCCCCAACACAATTTGTTGTATGGATGTGTTTAAAGATAAATCTATACAAAAATAACAGACAACCAGCCAGACTCATTGATCGGAAATTTTTTAAATATTAAAAATGTAATTACCTGAATGGGAGATGAAGAGTAAAAATTTGGAGTAGAACGTAACTCAGTTTCATAAGAACGGTCGTTAAGAATAGTGCCGCCGCGTACAAAAGGAACACGAAAATCAGAAGTAGGTTCATCATCGATCAAAAAAGTTTTTTTAATTTTGAATAAATAAATAAACTACATATATTTTTTGGTTTACAACTAATATTCAAAAGAAACTAACCAAAGAAATTTGTTCACGTTGTCGTTGCTCTGTAGCTTTTAATTGTGTTTTCCACAAATCCAACATTCCTCGACGCGTATCTTCGGGAAAAGTTGAACGTTTTCCAAGTATAGAATTATTCACAGATGGAAAAAATTGATGATCGCTAGTGCTGCTTAAGAGAGATAAATTATCAGTTTGTTGCTGTTGTCGCAGAGATTCAAGCATATCACTTCCACTGTTGTATAAATCAGTAGAATTGATAGAATTAATCATTCCTGATGAAGTCCACCCAGGTTTTACTCCGGGTGTTGTATGAACAACAGGTCGAGTTGAATACTGAAAGTTTACAAGATTGAAAAACAAATGGTAAGAGAAATAAAAGAACTTTTTTAAAGTATTTGTTAAAATTACCGCCTGATATGCCTTATATCCACTCCACTGTCTTCCACGCGTTGGACCAGCTGAACGAGGTCGATTTACTGGTGTTCGTTCTGAAGTTGATTCATATTGAGCAGTCTTTCTATTTTGGCGTGATTTATCAAAATTTGGACGACTAACACGATTAACATTTTCTGAGCGAGTAATTTGCCTTTCTCGATCTTCCTTATCTTCTTTATCAACGGCTAATTTCAATGCCCTTTCTATTTCTTGTTGTTTTCTGTCGAGAAATTCTTTTGTCGGAAGAATTTCATCAACCTAATGTTTTCAAATTATTTTTTATTTTTTTAAAAATCTTTCAATTACGTGACGACGATGCATAATTCGAAGCCATTCACGAAATTCTTGCTCCTCAATTTTAAATTGACTTGCTACTTTAAATAAATTGCTTATTGTAATTGTACCAATAGAATTTAAATGCAAAACTAATTCCTTCTTTTTACTTTCATTTGAAATTTCACTTGTTTCTTTATCTTTTTCCTCTTTAACCTCAACCATTTCGACCCGCTTAACTTGATCAATCTTGAAAAATAAAAATATAATTGATTTTTAAATGACTTTGCTTCATTTTATAACGATATTGTTTCAATTAATTTTATTGTCACGTTTTTTACGTAAAGAATAAATAAATAACCCTTTCACTAAGGTAGGCTGAAAATTAAAATTTCTATTAGAAATATTTCAAACGAAGATAATTTCTGAAAGACAAATAAAGAAAAAAAGAAAAACCCCAATAAAAATTAAATCTAAAAAACCTTAAATTGTTTAGTAGGCCCAATTTTCAAACGAACAAAACAGCCAGTCATTGTCATATCCAATAATTCAACTTGATCACAAAGTATAGAAAGTTTCTTTAAACGTTGATGAGTTAACAAACAGCCATCTAAATCACGTGCTGATTTCACAGGCATGTTTTTATATTTTTCATTTTCTGTATTTTGATCCTTTTCTTTAAGAGTTGGCAAAGTTGCTGCTTCAGTTAACATTAATTGAAGTATAGCAGCTTTATTTCTAATCTGATCCAAATTTGGAATTTCTTCATTCTAAAAAAAAAGAATTTTTAAAATAAATTGAAAAAAATTTCTTTTACCCAAAAATTCATATCCTCAATCCAAAGTCTAAAACCATCCTCATTAACAATAGAAAAATCATCACGCAGCCAATTTAAATTGTATTTGCCATAATACGGAAGCACAAGCTGATAATCAACAACAGCAACATTTTTAATTTTATACTCTTTTCCGCTTCTAATACATTTTTTAATTGGGCAAATATGATATTGGCAATTTGGTGGCTAGAAAAAAGAACTTTTTAATTAATTGTAAGAAAATTAAATAATTTACTTTGTCTTTCCTAATTGCCTGAATACAAACAAAACATCCCTCAACAGTTTGTCGAAAACGATCAAAATCCAATTTTGCCAAATTTCGAAGTGAATCAATTCCCAGCGTTATTTGTTCTAAATTATTTATTAAAATTATAAAAGGATCTAATTAAACCTAAATTCTCCTGCTTAATTCTAACTTTGCTAGGAGAAATTGTAATTATTTTGTTTTGTTGTTTAGGATTTTCTTTAATTTGCTTCATCGCAGAAAATAACTCTGCCTCCTTTTGTTTGATAAATTCCATAGTTGGCAGTTTCCCATCCTAAAAATATTTTTTTAATTTTTTAATAAAAATTTTTCATTACTTTAGCTTCAACATAACATATCCATTTACGGATATCATTATCATTGACCTCCACGTCAAAAATATTTCCAATTTCAAAATCACCAAAGTTAACAAGTCTAAAACGCCGATTGAACCAAAAATGTTGAAAACTCATTGGTTCAAAAACATTTTCAATTTGATCAAACTAAAAAAGGAAATGTTCATATCATTTAAAATTTCTTACAAAAAGTAAATCTTTGAAATGTTCCGCAATCCCTGGTACATGCACTCGAACAAAACAACCAATTACAGCCTTGTGAAAAGATTCAGCCGATGCCTCAGCAAGAACATTTAAACGACTTTTGGTCAAAACAATTTTCTTTAATTCATTCGTTATGTTATGTTCAGCACTTAAAGCATTTGCTTCTGTTGTCATTTCCAAAGGTTGAATATCATCATCAATAGAGGTTAATTCAAGATCATTGTGGCTCAGTGAAGCAATACTTTCTGCCTGGGTAACATCGCAGAACTAAAAATAAATAATACAATAAATAATTACAATAGTTTGTGTTTTTACCATTTGACTTTATAATTCAAAATTATTTAAAACCTCATCAGACAAATTAATTGGCTGAACAACTGTCTTATTCTGCTCATCATCATCAGATATATCAACCACTTCAGTTTTAATGTCCTTACTCCGTGGCGTTTTTGTAATTTGACGAGCCGTAGTTCCATTCGTTTGATTTTTAGTTTTATCAATGTCTGATAACACAGAAATTGAAGGTCCAAACATTTCATCAAACCATTCACTTGGTGGTAAACTAAAACAAAATATATCTAAAATCCATTAATTTAAGAAGAACCTGACATCAAGTACTTTTTCTGTTACTGAATTCAACCCTGCTTCATTGGAAGAATTGTTGTTGTTCAATTGTTCAGAACTCATAATAAAATTAAAAATATGAAAAATTTACTAAAAAAGGCACACTTCAGAGAAACAATTAACACTTGTAAAAAACATGAATTTCGTTAAGAAACATATAAATTTATAAAAAAAAGAAAATAAAAATTTATTGTATTAATTTTAAAGAATATTTATTATAAAACAATGTATAAAAAATTGGCATAATTATTTCTATAATAGGCCCTGAAATCAAAATATAGAAATGAAAATATAAAGACCTAATATAGTAAACTTTAGTTAATAGATTTAATTCTTAATTCTTTGCTGACTATCCAAGATAAGTGCGACAGCTTCCAAAAGATTATCAACAATAAGTTCAGGTTTGATTGTAGGATGTTTTTCCCATTCCGGCCTAAAATTTAAAAAATCAAATAACCAGTAATATGCTAATAAATTTAATTGATTTCTGATTTTGTAAATTTATAAAAATAACCTCCATTTCCCAGTCCGAACTTGTATCCCCTTGATTCCAACTTTTTGTGCTCCATCAACATCTCCAGAGATGTCATCACCAATCATTACAACCTACAAAGAAAATTTCTAAAGGTTTCTGCTACATATCGTTTAAACAAATCAAAAATAATGATCGCACTGAATAATATAACTTAACAAATATAGTTCTAGAATCGAAGTATTAGTAAATAAACCTAATTTAGTTTCTTTTCATATAACCTGTTCTTTTGTCAAGCCAAGATCATCAACTGCAGACATAAAGTAAGTTTCTTCTGGTTTTCCAATCACAAGATGCTCACAACACCTTCCAGCATCCTCAACGGCAAATTTTAGTGCAGAAGCATAAGCACCCGTGTCCAAACATGGTCCTTGGTCTGCTCGGTGGTAAAACTTCCCATTGCCCAACGTAATCAAAAGTGGATTTGAAGAGGAATGTAAAACACGGAATGCTTTGTTCATATTTATGAAATCCAAATCTGACTCTGCATCGGCAAGTACAACACAAGGGCGGCCATTTGGAGAATTAATGCAATTAGAGAATTCGGACAAAACGTCTAAAAATTTTAAAATTATCCGAAGCATCATAAATTGAAAATTTGTTTAACTGTTGTGAACAAGAAGATGAGGTGACAGCCCATGTTTGGTTACGTATTTTGCAGCAACTGGTGCAGGAGTAAAAATATGATCAGGTTGAATAGATTCAAACCCAAGTTTACGAAGCATTGTACAAATTCCTTCCCTCGTTGATGAGCTTTCATTACTTACAAAACGCACATTGGACTCATTATAAAGTCTAAAAAGATGAATTTTAAAATAGGTAAACGCTATAAAGAATGGACCTGTTAACAGCTAAAATAGATCCATCAATGGCGATTCCACCGCTATTGTATAAGACACCTGTGATGTCAACTAAAAAGCCCCGAATAGATTCATACCAATTTTCTTCAACCATTATTAACAATAACACTAAAAATGAATGTAAACACAATAACTTCCTTCATGAACTTCCGCCAACAAGTCATGAAATTCACCCCACCATCCGCATGAACCTGCATGATTAATTGAGAATCTTCACCTATTACATACATATAACATTTCGTCACTCTGCATTCCGTCACATTTTTCGTAAATTGTACTTTTATTTATGCACCTAAGTTCGGTAAAAGTACTGTCAACGAGATCCTTTCAGACGATTTGTACTTTAAAAACGTCTCGTTTTTCCATCTGTCACGACTGGTTATTAATTTTCCTTTTACAAAAAATGTTTAAACATACATATCAAGTTAATTAATTTTATTTCATAATTACAAATTACTTGTTCATAATTTCTCTTTTAATCTAGTTATCAAATTGATAAAATTACCTAAGCACGTGGATGTCATTTATTTTTTAAAATTAAGACTTCCTTTTCATGACAAATCCCCTCTTCTTTACCCGCCTCATAAAGGATTAATTCAGCGTTCTATCGATTAATCTTTTAATACTTAACGCCAGCTTTTCGTAAAAGGAGAGTTTTCATAATATTTTTCTTAAAATGCAAATCTCCGTACAAATTAATTTTATAAAATCTGATATCATTTAAAATTGTTATTTTTCTTATTTCTTAAATTAATTTTTAGTTAATAATTGTGATGGCTTCTGCATTTCCCACACTTTCACCAACAGCATCTACAATACGAAAGACATTTTTTGATACAGCCGGTGTTGGTGTAATTTCAGGAAGTGCTATTTTCGCAGTTTATCCAGTTACTGAGGTATATTTATTTATTTTTCTCTTTAGAGAGTTAAAAATTTATATTTTTTGTTTTTAAGAGAAAGGGACGAGCTCGAAATTTTCATGTTTCTGTACATATGACTATGTTTGAAGTGCACAAAACTCTAAAGGATGCTCGCAACAAGAAATCTCCTAAATATTTGGTAAATAATTTTAAATTATTTCGATTCATATTTAATTTTCCGGGAAAGTAAAATTACTAGGCACTGGAAGAACGAGAAAGAGTTCATTCGATATTTTTGGGGTTCATCAGTAAATAATGGAGGCGCTGGCCTCCGGCGAAACCTGAAAAAATCAAAAGCTATTTCTGATCTTTTTAGGGACATGTATTCTTTACTTTTTCCGTTTTATTTTATTCAATTTAATTTTCAATTATTAGGTTGATTTTGGTGATGTATTTAATGTTTCTGTTCAAAATGAGCCTATCCAAATTAAAGATGATTGTATTTGCTTAATGGATCCGAACACTTCTTTTTTCTTTCGACCAACTGATTCTGAATATGATTTGCAAGCATGGTTTGATTGGATTCTTGAGAGAACAAGGGAATGTCGAAGTACTAAATTACTCAGGCCTGTATTTCATGAAGAATTTTTTGAGGTTCTTTAAATTAAAAAATATAAATAATATTTTTTCAAGGCTGCATGGGATGTACAGATTATTTGTAAACCAAAACTTCGTCGTGATTATTCAAAAAAGTTACAACCAGAAATTAAAAATGATGATTTGGCTGAGAAAAGACCACAGCTTTTGGGGCTACGTCGTCTTTGTGTTTGTCAATCTTCTTTTTTGCTCTTCACACTTGGATGTCGTCCAAGTCCAAATGTTGATGCTCCTTTTGATAAGAATACTTTTATTGACCTATCGGTTTTTCTATTTTAAAGGTTTTTCTTTATTTCTTTTCAAGTTGAATGTGATATCGAATTATGGAACCCAAGAACGATTTTTCTTTGTACGCATTGGTAGGTGCTCAGAAATCGGTAGCGGTGAGTTGTGGATGGCTACAGAACATGGTTCTTCTGCACGATCTATTCATGAACGCATAAGCCAAATAAATCAGCGGGAAAGTGAACGGCGACGAGCACAAGGGATAAAAATTAATCTGTATGTAAATTTTATGTTGAAATGAAAATAGTAAAAATATTTTAAATTATAATTTTATTTTTTAAACTTCAGACCAACAATTAGTTCCAGCGTTCTTAAAAGTCGAGCACATAGAGAACGCTCTCAAACGCAAAATACTAAAAAGTTATCTAAGTTATCTTCATCTAACAATAAGCAACCAGAATTGAATAAAATTGACGAATCTCACAAAGTTTCTTTAAACTTTACTAAAGATGTTGGACTTACACCAAAACTGTCAAATACAAGCCAAACTGGGTTTTTATTTTTTTTCTTTGTAGTGATTTTATTTTTTACATAAATAGGCAAGTTGATGCTAGATCAGAACGAGTAGATTCATTTAGCTGCCTACAATCTATCCCCGAGAAAAGTTTACTTGGTGAGATGGCTGAACATCTATCGATTACTTCTGGCAAAAAGAACTCGATTGTAGGACTTTTTACATCGAGGCTTGGTGCAAAAATGTCTACTGGAAGTTCTGGAAAGCCAACAGAAAATAAAGCTGATCACTTGACAACTCCTTGTTAGTTTATATTTTAATTGTTTGGACTTCCAAGGAACAATCCACTAATCTTTTTCAAAAATTTAGATATCCTGAAGGAGGAAACTATAAACAACGACAACACTTCTTTAACGAATGTGCCTGTCTCTTCAAATCAAAGCGGCTATAAGAATTCAGTGGTCAGTTCTGTTTTTGGAATTCGGACTAGAAGGAACAGTTTGTCTGGCAGTTCACGTAACCAACAATCTACTACAGTCCAAAAAGCTCCAATGACTTCCTCTTCGAGCGTTTTTAGTAATCAACCCAGTTATGATTGTGCAGAAGATTATATGACTTATGATCCAGATGAACAACATAGTCAATGTGGGGGTCATTCTCTTAAGCTAGGAAGTGTGAGCAGTAGAGTCTCTACAAGTGCGTTAACTAGAGCTGAATCTCGAAAAAGTAACAGCTCTATTTCTGGTGCATCATCTTTTAGGCGTAAGAAATTTTTATGTTAAATTCTAAAAATTAATTAAGTTCTGAGTTTTTTGATATCTTTATATTTTATAGAACAAGCATTGTCGAACTGCAGTTTTGGTCTACATCATGATTTGTATAGCTCATCAAAAGGAAGCCAGTCTTATGTTGGCAGCGAATACCTCGAAATGAATATTAAACAAAAGCCTCAAAAGTCAAATAATGGTTAAAACTAAATTATATTTGTATACATATTTGAATTTTTATAGATTCTTCCTTTCCGTTATGTGAAGTCCAGTCTTATATTTCTAATAGTTCAGATAGTTGTTGGACACAATCTAGTAATACACCACGTTCTGGCGAAATAAGTACTTGTCTTATTTTTATACTAAAACATTTTTAATCTAAACTTTAGCACATCAAGCATCTCTTATTGTTAATCAGCCGCGAGCACAATCGCCAGATTCTAGGCTTGTTGGTTGTCCTTCAGCTACTTTGTCAATTAAGTCAGATCCAGTCGGAGGAATCGTTGGAAGCAACGTTAAACCATCACAACTACTTCATCCAACTTCGAATAGTTCACCACCAAACTACTTTAAGAAAACAATTCTTGGTCATAAAGCTAAATCAATTAAAACCCATGAAACTGAAGCGACAGCGACAAATGAACATTTACAAAACAGAGAGTCTGACTTTGTTGAGGATAAACGATTAAGCGTTACTGATAACATATTGGCTGATGTAAGAAAAAGGGCGCATTCAGTTGGTAGCAAAACTTGGTGAGGATCGGAAATTATATTTTCAAAGACTTTTTATTAATTTAAGGATCAAACCATCACTGAAAAAGTTTCCAATACCTTTTACATCAAAAAAATGTCAGGATGCATCTGATTTGCGTGTTACAGAACAAGTTGACTCACGTCGAAATACTTATGAAGCAAAGTCAACTTGCTCAGCTAGCACGAGTTGTTATCCGCACTCAACAGATGATCATGTGGAAATCGATTTTGGTATGACAATTTTCTACTCTTTGACTAAAAATTCAATTCAGATCGTGATGAGTCGCAATCAATCGACTCTATTCCTTCAATTCATTCTCGCCACTCTTCTGTAAGTGTTCATTGCCCAATGGGAATTCGATATACACTTGATACTACTATTCCTTTGTCGCATACTCGAGGCTTTGGACCTTGTATTGGAATAGAATTGAAGGATGGAAATGAGAAAAAATCCCTCGAAAAACTTTGTCTCCAAAAGAATTGTTGGCGTGATTGTGGACAAATACGTAGGAAGAGAAGTGTTCCCGAAATGTTTCAACAACAGAATGAAACTAATAATAATAAATCGTCAGCTCAACAAAGCCTTGTACAACAACAAACGACAAATGAATCTGATCAGCAACATCAGTGTGGTTGTTGCAATAATCGACATCATTCTATTGCGAGTGACCATTCGTTGGCCTTGCGATGCTTACGCTCTAGTGCTGAAAAACGTGGATGTGTATCTATAAATTTGGCTAACTCTTCTCAAACCAAACGTTCTCCACCTCGAGCACTTTCTTCTCTTTCATCATCACAAATTCCAACAAGTCAGTCAATGGGGAGTAGCAGTGGAATTTCTTCTCGCTCAAATACCGAGTCTTCCTCAACTTCTGTAATAATTGAACGAGAAACTCGGAACAACAAAATGCCAGGACACCCTATTGCAGAAGACGAGAACGATGATTATGTGATGTTAAGTACACCTAAAAGTCAACGTTCAGCAACAAATCCACAACAACTCACTGTACGCTCAATATGTACAATTATGGAGTCTTCACCTTCTCCAAATTCGTCCCTTTCATCTGATGGCGAAAGCAAGAAACGAGCAGGGAAATTGGTTTGATTCTGTTATGTTTTTTCTAATTTGAAATTATTTTTTAAGACAACCAAAGATCGAGCCGTTTCTCATACACCCTCAGTTTCTCCCGATGATGCCGCGATACTAATGTTAGCAAGGCGCAATACCAGGGCAGCTGGTCAATCTCCTGTTCGTGGTGTAATTTCTAACGATTCGCCTGTTCGTGCAAGACTTTCAGTCTCTTCTAGAAGCAGAAGTCCAAGTCTATCACCTCACCAGCCACATCGCAAATTCTCTTCATCTTCGACAACTCCACAATCACACACACCAGTACGCTCCTACTTTCCAAACCAACAACAAGATTTACAACACCGAGGGAGTCCCTCACCAACGCGAAGGAAAATGTCTTCGGCTAGCTTTTCTCCACAAGAACCGCGTATGGTTTTTGTGGATGCTTCAAATGATAAGATACAAAGAAAATTTACCTGTCCAAATCTTGCTACTGTTCCAAATTTTACTACAAGATCTCAACTTTCACATGCGTCTCGGCGATCTGTAAATAAGGAAAGTGAATGCAATGATTGCAATTATGCTCTCATTTCCGGGCAGGAAATTTAAAATAATTCTAATTTTTTATTATAGTCTGATTCTATACGAAAAATTTTTTTATCTAATAGCCTCATTGTTAGAATTCCCCTTTTGTACTCCCCCTCTGTATACTAATAATTTTTAGCCCCAAAGGTGTATATTCAAATAAAGTCCGACTTTAGCTAAACAATTATCTATTTATTAGCGTTGATTTTGTATATACTATACATAGCAGACAGAAACTTCAGATTTAAAATTTCTTTAACTCAATTTATAAAATCAAAAATCTCCAAGTTTGTTGCATAAATTTTATTCAGAATACAAAAATGTTTAATTGTATTCTGAAGTTTCTGTCCGCAAATTTCTCAATGTTTATGTATAGGTATATTTTTTATATTAACTGACCTCATTTCACAATTTTCCTATTTTTAAATTGTACATTGGTAATTTAATTAGTTTTCCTTTTTTCTTTTATTGTCAAATGTGCAGCAACTTAGTTAACATCCAAAGTAATTATACTAATATTAAAAAAGTATTATTTTTGGCTTAAATTTCTACATCTGTTTTTTTTTTGATTTCCTCATTCATTTAAGTAAATTTTTGAGTACTTTGGTATTTTTGTTTATTTACTTGTGATCAAATTAAATTGTAAAATAAATTTAACATTTATAGCAAATACCTACATATTACATCAACATTATTTAAAATTTCTAAAAAATTTTATTTTTATTCCTATTGTGTATCTCTTTGGTTTAACGGTTCTTTATAATTCCAACTATATTCATCAGATCCTTTATCAAAATAACGGGTCTGCCAAGCAATTTTCTTCTTTTCGCGTTGAGTACGTTCATCGCGTTGTCGTTGTTCAACCAAATGTTTTGCTTCTGTTGCAACTTCCAAATTATTATGAAAAAGTGCTGCAGTGACATGTCTCCATAAGCGTCGACTTTCCTTTTCCTCTTGTTGCATTACAGGCACACATTCCTTTAAAATATATTTAACCATCTTTTAAATGTATTTTTTAAAATTTACTTTTACAACATCTGGTTTAGCACGTGTATCCACAAAAAGTTTATCTTTTCCACGATTTCCTTCACGAATAAATATTTGCCCATTCCATTCTCCTTTTAAATACATAATTGGTTTTTTTGAATTATTTCCATGGTAAATACTTCCACTTATTTGATGTGGCTTTCCAAATAATAAAGGTTTTCCATGAAATTCAATCTCAGCTCTATATTGAGTTTCTTCACAATGAATTTTTACCTTTAAATAGAAAAATAATAATAATTTTTTAACTTAAATTCTAACTTTTCCTTCAAGTTCAAACCAAGGTGCAGAGGACATAACTAAAATTAGAGAACCTTTAATATTCCACTTAAATTTTTATTAATTTACCTGCACGGCCATAAGCACTAGGAAATGTTACAGAATAATTTTCCTCATAACGATGCAAAGTTAAAACTCCTTGACCAATATTATGAAGTGCTTAAATTTATTCTTTAAAATTAATAAAATTAAAATTTTCACCAATTGAGAGTCCAAGATAAACCGATTTTGTATAAATATAAGCATTGAAGGAAATATCAGACTTTGGATGTTCAGCATAAAAAGCAGTGATTGGTGGATGATGACTTACTTGTTCAGCTATAAATGTAACCTTAATTGACAAAAATATGTACTTCAAGCTTTTTTCTAAATTAATTTACTTGATTTGTTGCTGATCCGGGGAATGGGCCACTTTTTGTTTTTTGTTTGCAAGGTTGCGTGCCAGGAATTGTCCATCTACACCGAAATATTTCTCCAAGAACGGGGTTATAAGGTTTTTTGGCTTTACCACTTTTGCGAGCAGGATAGAAAGAAGTAAGGTAATTTAATAGGATAGAAAGGAAGCGAGATTCTGGCGTACTTGGTTCCTTTGTTGCTTCAATAAAACAATCAGGATGAGCTAAAATTAAATATTTTAAATCTTTATTTTCTTTTAATTTTTACCAAAAAAGTCAGCGTACATTTCCAATAGTGAACGACGTTCAAGAATAAAAGTTGGAAGAGTTACTTTTCCCAGATCCATACCAATACGAACCTTTAATTTTATTAAGTAGAGGTGGATAATTAAAAGTCACGATTTACCTGAGAGAGTATATGCATCAAAACACTTCCGTGGTGTTCATCTTGTATTGGAGTTGAACCATGAGCATCATGCCCCAAATCATAAATTGCATCAAAATCTTCATCAGAATCTCCCCAATCTTGTTCGTCGTTGTTATTTATATTTTCTTTATTTTCTTCATTATTCTCTTCCTTCTCAGTTTCAGAAGATTCAGATGGTTTGTCTTCTCCATTAATCTTTTGAATTTGAAAAGGACGATTATTACTATCAATCAAAACTTTATTTTCAGACGATTTAAGCTTGTCTTTTTTTTCAACTTTTGATGACTTGCTTTCCTAAAAATTTAAGAATTTAAAAAATCCAGAATTAATTTTTACATTTTTATTTTCTTTTTTCTCTTCATTATTCTCGTCTTCCTTGTCCTCAACAATATTATACATTGTATGAGTCTGTTTTACAGAACGAGAAGTTTGTCCAGATGGAATTGGATGTTTATGTTGACTTTTTGTTTCATCAATTCTTTTTTCAGAAGGACTTGAGGAAGTTTCGATTACTGGAAGTTCGCTAGATGGTTGTTGAGGAAAGTCCTGAAAATATTCCAAAATTTAATTAAACATAGGGGCTAGTTTACTTGCAATTCAATATTGGAAGTATCAACATTAATTTGACTTTCAATCTTTATCTCGATTGGAGTTGTAGCCACTTTTGTTCCTTTTTTGGTTTTTGCTTTATTTATTTTACGGTTTTTACGCCTTTTTGAACAACAAAGAACAAATACAAAGAGAGGTACAATAGAAAGCAAACAAAGAGAAACAGAAATAATTGTCCATCCGATCATTGGAATTATCTTATTTGAAGAAAATATGTAATTTAATAATCTTTTTTATGTTTTTATAGTGGAGATATTGTAAAGCCGAACTTGAATAATTAGCTTTCTTTCAAAAAATCCCGATACCTGCAACTGAGTTGAATTGGATCTATTAAATATACCGTACTTATTCTAATAAATAGAATGACTTCTCCAATTGATTACAAATTCGGAAATGTTAGATCGGATATTCATTCGATTCATCCCATCTCAATTTCTAACCTATTAAATATAGGTTCCATACAAACACCTTTCCAATAAAATGGCCCTTTTTAGAGGTATTGAAAAATAGGATGGCGGCCACTATATTACTAGAATAAATACAGGGTGCGGCAAAAGTTCCCGTACTTTTCTTAAACATAAAATTTATTTCAAATATTTTCTTAAATAATATAAAATCCATGAAAAAGTGATCATGAATATGTAAAGAAATGAAAAATTATAATAAATCTTCAAAATGTCCTCCCTCCACCAAGATACACGCGTCCAAACGCTTACTGCTCTTGCTCACTATGGTCGCGCAATCAACCACAGTAATTGAGTCCCAGCCCTGTTGTAATCCCACTTAATTGCCTCTATTTATGTAAATCGTATCCGTGAAAGTCTCTGCTTCAATCATGACCAAACTGTGTGTCCATAGCATTCAGATCTGTGGAGTTACTTGGCCAAATGTCTTTGCCCCAAAAATCTGGAAACAACTCTTCGCAGAGGTCAATCATTGTTTTTGCCCAATGTGAAGGGGCCCAATTTTGCTGCAACGTAAATTTGGTTTTACCGAAGTGTTGCTGTGCCCAGGGATGCAATGGCACTAACTCCGGCCAACACCACTGTTGCTGTGCCCAGGGATCCATTGTTTTTGTGCCTAGGGATCCAGTGGCACAAATCCCGGCCCACACCATTACAGATTGTGGAAAGCGGCACTTTTGAGCCATTTTAGAATCAAGGCCATTCCTAGGAAGCAATTCCTTATGATTTTGTCTGTTGTGGAAGACGGGATTGCAAATGGGCTGGGATTCAATTATTGTGGATGAGTGCGCGACCATAGTAGGCAAATTCAGATAGCGGTTGGACGCGTATATCTTGGTGGAGGGAGGACATTTTGGACACATATTATAATTTTTCTTTTCTTTAGATAGTAATGAACACTTTTTCATAGATTTTATAAAATTAACAAAAACTTTTGCCGCACCCTGTATGGTATTTAACTTTTATTGGCAACATTTTCTTTCAAATAAAATTATATTTATTTACATACAAACACAATTAAAATAAAAAAAATCTAACATTATCTTATTTTATTTTTTCTCATTATTTAGTTTTTTTATACATATAGATTTTACGAATTATTTTCACTTTGATTGATTAATGCTAAATAGCTTATTTTAAAGTTAATTTCTTTAAATCAAGATATAAAAATATAAATTAATATTCAAATCTAGCTTTTATTTGTAGATAAGAATCTTTTTAATTAAAAAAATAAAAGGAACTCCTTAGTTTATTTATGATTTTATTCCTCTTTTCACTTCTTTATTTAACAAATATTTTTACTAAAATATTTTTAACTATGAAATTTTATTTATTTTTGACAATTTCATTATTTTTATTATTATCTCAATTCTTTCCTTTTGTTTATTCTGTAATTGACAATGGAATTTTAGGAGAACCTTATGTTGATTGTGGAGGGAATTATATTGAAGTGGTTTGTAAAAATAATTAAAAAATTCTTTTAATTAATTAAAAAAAGCGTTTTGATACAAGAAATACATTTCGCGGAATTGTTTTTGTCGAAGATCATTTAAATGATCCTCAATGCCGATCTAGTCCAACAATTGATGATGAAACTAATGGAAGAGAAATTGGCCAAAGAAATGCTCAAATTAAATTAAATTTTTTTTCTTGTGGAATTAATTTTACAAAATATGTAATTAATTAATTAAAGAGAAGGGAAAAAAATATTTCCTAAATTTAAAAGGATAATCCAAAAGGAGTATTTTTAAGTGCTAAAATTGTTCTTGCTTTTCATCCACAATATTTAAGTAAAATAGATCGTTTATATGAACTTAAATGTTTTTATATGGAAATGGAACATCAATTAGAAAATGAATTAAATATACAGTTTTTATTTTTTATTTAAAAAATATTTTTTAAAAATTATAAAAAAGGATGGGGCCACCAATAATGCATACTAAACAAGTCCCTATGCCTGTATGTCGTTATGAGGTATTTTTTATTTTAAATATTTAAATAAATTTATTTTTAGGTTCTTGCTGGGGGTCCACAAGGCCCTCCTGTTCTTTTTGCAACAATTGGACAAATGGTTAAAAAATTTTCGAAAAAAAATATTAAAAAAAATTTTTTTGTAAGGTTTATCATAAATGGACATGTGAATCGAGTGAAGAAAACCAATTTTGTATGATTGTTGTAAGGGAGAGACTTTAAAAATTAAAATAAAATTTTCTCTCAAAGCATTCTTGTATTGTTGATGATGGACATGGAGATCGTGTTGAATTAATTGATGAACAAGGATGTGCTAAAGACAAACATTTACTCCAAAATTTAGATTATATTTCTGATTTAATGGTTGGAAAAGAAGCACACGTTTATAAATATGCTGACCGTGAAAGGTGAAAAAGAAAAAGGAAAATTATTTCTAAAAAAATTAATTTTAGATTGTTTTTTGATTGTAAAATTGTTTTGAGTATTAAAGAACCTGGAACTGAATTTTGTCCAGTTCCTGAATGTCCAGATCCTCCAAGAAAACGTCGACATTTAAAAGAAAAAGAAAATAATTTTATTTTAAAAGAACACAAAAAAGAAGAAAAAATTGAAGAAATTTGTGAAAATTCGAATATATTTATTTATTCTACTTTAATTCCGTTAGATTTGGCTTTGATAATTGTTGCTATTTTATTAATACGTGATGGATTTAAACAATTTTAATTTGTAAAAATATTTAGAGACCCCCAATAATTTATTTGGAATAAAAATAATTTTTATGTAAAAACAATTGTAATAATTATAAACAAAAGAAAAAAATTTTTTATTTTGATTATTCTATGTCTAGAAAATACTTTTAAAAGAAAAGGAAAAGAAAGGAAAAAAAGATTTTTTTATATTTTTTGCTTCTGACAGCCGTAGGCAAATAAATAATGAACTTACCTCTTCTCTCTATAAAAGACCGCCCAAAAAATTGAAAAAAAGGGTGGCAAATGTTATAAATATAAAGAGAGGGGGAATAAAAGGAGGATGACACTTCAAAAAAGCTTTGAAATAAGTGTGTGTTTCTCTTAAATAATTCATTAGGGAGTTGTTGTTAGCAGTCTTTCTTTCTCTTTTAATAATAAAGACAAAAATGTAAAAAAAAGAAAATAATGGCTAAAAAATAAAAAAAGTAAGTTCTCTCTCGGTTGGATTTTCCAAAAGCATTCTCCTTCCCTCCTCCCCCTCCTTCCCCTCCTCTTCTTCCTCCTTCCTTTTCTTTTGTTCATTTTTTATATAAAGAATGGAAAGGAAGTGCAAGAAAAAAAGAGATAAAAGTTAGTGACAAGTAGTTAGTTTTGCACTTCTTTTAAATATTAAATATATATAAATTACTAAATAATTTTTTACAAAAAAATAAATGCAAATTTAATAACCCTTTAAAATATTTTTTTCTTTGAAATTTTGTTCCTCCTTTTCTCTCTTAATTAATTAGTTTTATAAAAAAATATTTTTTAAATTTATTTAAAAATTAATTATTTACATAAAATTAAACAAAAACGGAAAGAACAAATTGGCCAATCAGAAAATAAAAGAAAAAAATAAATTGGACATAGAAATCTAAGAAATAAACAAAAAAAACATATAAAAATCCATTAACGTTGAGCAACTCCATTTTAGAAAAAAAATGCCAAAATGGAAAGGAAAGAATTACAACTAGGTTTTTACTAATAAAAAAGGTTTTTTTGGCTTTCAGCTTTTTTCTTTACGTTTTTTATGAATATAAAAATTTTTTAAAAGTTTACGAATATTTTAAAATTAAGAATTTTTAGGGAATTTATTTATTTTTAATTTCTTTGTTTATTTTAATTATTAAGATTTTTAAATTAAAATTCAAAAAAATATTTTCTTTTAAAAAAACTTTTCTCCAACTAAATACTTTTATTTAATCCCTTTTTACTTGTTATTTTCTTTTTCAATTTGCCAATTCCCGTCCCTCATTGCCTTAAGGCTTCTTTTAAAGATAAAAAAATTTGTGGGGACGTTAACGCATTTTTTATTAAATTTTATTGCTTTTTTTTGTCAAATTTTCTAATACACATTTTTATTTTTTATTTAAATTTATATATTTTTTTATTAAAAAACGGTCTCTGGACTATTTTATATTTGTTGCATTTTTTGGAATTATTTTAAAAAAATTTATTTATTTTTGAATAATTTAATTTATTTTAATATCTAAAAATAAACTATTTTCTTCCTTATTTACCCTAAAAATCCTCAAATTTCGCTCCATTAAGTAAAATTTCAGAAACAAAATTTTTTCTCATGTCTTAAATTTTAGAATAAAATAAATATAAATTAAACAAATAATTAGGTATATTTTTTAAACAAAAAATTAATTAATT
This sequence comes from Meloidogyne incognita, assembly GCA_036172945.1. Classification (NCBI taxonomy): domain Eukaryota; kingdom Metazoa; phylum Nematoda; class Chromadorea; order Rhabditida; family Meloidogynidae; genus Meloidogyne; species Meloidogyne incognita. Next base: position 5,106,658 of record JARQAC010000010.1, read on the forward strand.
ATTTTAATTTAATTAGATTTCTCTTTCTTTTCCTTTCCCCTCAACCTTTTCCTTTCTATATTCTATGTCCGGAAATGTTGATAAAATTATACCCGAATTTATGGAAATCGTCTGCTCCGTAAATAAACTTCTAAGATGTTAGAAAGTATTATTGTGAATAATAAACATATCTTTGTTTAATATTTTAATTAATTAATCTCTTTTATTTAATTTTCAAAAAAATAAATATTTCAATATTTTTCCAAAATTTTCTTTTATTTACAACAAAAATTTTTTTACTTTACTTAAAAAAAGTTTAAGCAAATACTACATACTTTCCCGCTGTCATTCACTACATATTAAAAAAAAATATTTTTCTAAACTTTTAAACTTTTTTAAATAATTGAAATTAATAATAATTTTTTAAATTTTTTTTTTATATTTTATCTTTATTAATTAATTTTATTTAAATTTATTTTTTTACTTTTTACTTAAATAAATTCTTTTTTTTTCAATTTCTTTTGCTTATTCCCAATACTTTTTTTCTAATTTTTCTTTTTTAATATATGCATTTCTAAACAAGCCCCGAATGAGTTTCAGATTTCGCTAAAGATTTGCACTTTTTTTAAAACAAAAATATATTTTTGTAATAATTAAAAATAAAAATAAATACTCTCTTTCTTTTTTTATATTTAAATTAATTATTTTCACATATTTTAGTTAATTAATTAATTTATATGTTATACTTTCAAAATCAACATTTCCAAAAAATTCCAATTTTTAAAAATACAATTTTCTTTTACTATTCTAATTATTTTTATTTAATTTTATTTATATTTTATATTTCAATAATTACAAGTATATCTGCTGGACAAATTAATGAAGAGGATGATCCTTTTATTTATAATACAAAGAAAAAATTGAAAGAACAGGTAAATAAACAAATAAATATTTTGTTTTCTTAACTAATTAAAATTAATATGTACCTCTAATTAATAATTAATTCTTTTAAATTAATTAACTAAACAATTTTTATAGGAAATAATTCAGAAAGTTCTGCGAGATTATGGTTTTTTTAAATTAATAATAGAACAGTTGAATCTCGATATAACGAATTCGAAGGGGCTTAGAAAAAGTTTTGTTATTATTTTTAGCGGGTCATTTTATTGAGATTCAACCTTATGTACTGTATTACCCTCCTTCAAATAATTACCCCTTCCAGCGAAGACCGAAACAATATTTAATTATCTAGGGTAATTAATACAGTATATAGAGTTTTATTTGTTTCTTATAAATTAAAATTTCCTATAGATTGGCGAGTTAGGCCGCGGGGTAAAAATGAATCTTGGACTGGTAAGTAGTCAAAAAATAATTAAATATTTTTTGTAAAAATATTTTTAGATACTGGAGGGCCTGTTAATGTTACTGTTAATGTATATAATTAATTATTTAAATTAAATTAAAATATTTATTTAAAGATATATCTTCGTTCAATTTCAAAAATTGATGATGTTAATATGGAATGTTTGTGTTTATTTAGTTAATTTTAATTAAAAAAATTAATTTTTAGATAGTGCTCAATTTACATTTAGAGAAGAATGGTGGGATCCGAGATTGGCTTATAGTAGATTTGCTGATGATGAAACAGAAGTTCCTTCTTTTGTTGTGTAAATAAATAAATATTTATTTAAAGAATTATTTATTTAAAGATTAGCAACAAGTGAACAAGCTGATTTAAGTCAGCAAATTTGGGTATTTAAATTTAAATTTATTTTTTAAATTTAAATAAATTTAGATGCCTGATACTTTCTTTCAAAATGAAAAGTTTTTTTTTTCAATTTTAATTTTCAAAAAAATTTTTTAAAGAGAAGCTAGAAGGCATTTAATTGACAAACCAAATGTTTTAATTCGTATACATCCAAACGGCCAAATTCTTTATTCTGTTAGGTGTGTAGTCGATGGATTATTTTGAATAATTTTTAAATTTTTTAAAAGGCTTTCACTCGTTCTTTCATGTCCAATGTCATTAGAATATTACCCTTTAGATAGGCAAACATGTTTAATTGATTTAGCTAGCTGTATGTTTTCTTTAATTAATTTTTAAATTTAAAAATAAAAATAAAAAAAAGATGCCTATACAACAGACGATATAATTTATGTTTGGAAAAGGGATAATCCTGTCCAACAAAAATTAGGTTTTTAAATAATTAAATAAAAATTAATTCAAATAAAAAAGGTTTACGTCAAAGTTTGCCTTCATTTGAACTTCAAACAGTTTTGACTGATTCTTGTACAAGTAACACAAATACTGGTAATTTAATTTAAAATTAAAATTAAATTATTTCCTTTTGTTTTTGCTTAATTAAAAAATAATTTTTTGCTTTTTTAACCTTTTTTTGCTAATTTTTTTTGTTTAATTCTACCCCTTTTTTAAATTTATATAAAATTAGGTACTTATTCATGTCTTCGTACAAAAGTATTTTTTTAATATAAAGATTAATTTAAAAATTAATTTTTTTAAGTTAATACTTCGAAGAGAATTTAGTTATTATTTATTACAGGTAGATTAATAAAGATTAAATAAAATAATTTAAAAATTAGTTATATATTCCTTCTTGTATGTTAGTAATTGTTTCTTGGGTATCTTTTTGGTTAGATAAAGTTTGTTTTCCTTTTTTAATTTTCTAAAAAAATATTTTTTTATTTAAAAGGACAGTGTCCCTGCAAGAGTAACTTTGGGGGTTACAACGTAAATATATTTAATTAATTTAAATTTATTTAAATTAATTTCCCTCCTCGAACAGATTACTTACAATGACTACACAATCTAGCGGTATTAATTCTGTAAGAATTTAATTTTTAATTAATTTAATTAATTAAATTTTTTAAAGAAATTACCTCCAGTCTCTTACACAAAAGTAAATAATTATTTTTAAATAAATTTATTTTTTTAATTAAAAATAATTTTTAGGCTGTGGATGTTTGGATTGGGGTTTGTAAATTTAATTTAAAAATTAAAATATTTTTTGGTAATTCTAAATGATAAAATAGTGATAAAATTAGGAAATTTTTTTTTATTTTTTTAATCAATTTAAAAATCTCTCCGAAATAAAAATATTCTTAAAATTTTAAAGAAAATCCATTTAAAGGTTTGTATGGCATTTATTTTTGGCGCTTTACTTGAATTTGCATTAGTAAATTATGCAGCAAGAAAAGATATAAGTTCAACACAACAAGTAAATATTTAAATTTAATTTAAATATTTATTTTCTAATTTAATAAAGAGAATGATTAAATTACATCAACAACAATATTCTTCTACTTCCCCTTCAAATAATTTACAGCAACCCCCACAACCCCCACAACAATTTCAATCACTTTTACATCCAATCCCAACATTAAATATAAGGAATATACAAAATAACAACAATTCTAGACAATCTATACAGCAACAAAGATTGGGAATTTGTTTTCGGTTTTGTTGTAGATTATTTGTTAGAAGATATAAAGAACGGTCGAAAAGAATTGATGTTGTTTCTAGATTGGTTAGATTGAATAGAAAATAAATATTTTATTTTTTAAAGGTTTTTCCAATTGGATATGCTTGCTTTAATGGTTGGTGTTTTTCTTTTTAAAATTATTTTTTAAATTAATTTTCAGTTCTTTATTGGGCTGTTTATTTAATGTAAAAACTAGCAAAATTAGACTTCTTGTTTTGGATACAGTCAAACCTCAGCTATAAATTTATAACATTTTTTCATTCCAATCCCAATTTATAATCAAAAACATATACCTAAATATGTTCTTAACCTCTTTTCTATGCTCATTATTGCCCAATTTATTTTCTTTATTTTTGCTTTTTAAAAAAAATATTTCTTCGTTTTTTAGTTTTGTGTTAGCTTTTTAATTATTTTTTGTATAAAAATTTTGCTTAAATTTAGTTTTTGCTTTTTAAAATAATTTTTTTAATAAAAAAATAAATTTTTAAAAAATAATTACTTTATAGGAGAATATTCTTGTGTTCGATTAAAGCTTCTTTTACGCAGAGAATATAGGTAAAAATATATTGGGGGTAATTTTATTTTTATTTTTTTAGTTATTATCTCATTCAATTATACATTCCTTGTAAGAAAATCTTTTAATTTTAAATTTTATTTTTGAAGGTGTTATGTTGGTTGTTGTTTCTTGGGTTAATTTTAATTTTTTTTAATTTAAAAATTAAATTTGTAGGTATCATTTTGGCTTGACAAAGATGCTGGTAAATTTTTAAAAGAAAACATTAAAAAGATATTTTTATTATTTTTAAAGTGCCTGCAAGAGTTAGTTTAGGAGTTACAACGTAAATATATTTTAATTTAATTATAATTAATTTAAAAGATTATTAACAATGACTACACAAGCATCGGGAATTAATTCTGTAATTTTATTTTTAAAATAAAAAAAGATTTTTTTAAATTTTAACAGAAATTACCTCCAGTCAGTTATATAAAGGTAATAAATAATTATTTAAATTTTTAAATTAAAAATAAAAAAAATAAAAGGCTGTAGATGTTTGGATTGGAGCCTGTTTAGCATTTATTTTTGCGGCATTATTAGAATATGCTTTAGTTAATTATTATGGTAGAAGAGAGTTTTTAAATATAGAAAAGAAAGGGAGAAGAATGGGAAGATTAAGTATGGCATATCAACAAGTATTTAATAATTTTTTAGAAGGAAAAAAATAAAAAGTATTTTAAAAGGAATGTTTATGTCCACCACCACCAACACAATTATTATTATCTCCACAAAATATTTATCATCCAGACTTTTTTGCACCAAAAACTTTAAATAATAATAATGTAAAAAATATCTTTTAAAAAATATTTTTAATTTTTAACAGTTAACAAAAAATAATTCCTCCGATTTAAGCAAAACTCCATTAAATTTAGAAAATACTAATTTTTATCCAAAAAGACCTAAAAGAATTACAAGATTTGGATTAATAATTAAAAGAATTAAATATTTCTTTGGTTCTAATATTGAATTATCTAAACGTGTTGATATTGTTAGTAGAGTAGCTTTTCCAACACTTTATGCTGGATTTTTAAGTAAAAAAAAGTTTTTTTTAAATTAAATTGAAATTTATATTTTTTAGTTTTTTATTATCTTCGTTTTGTTATGTTTCAGTCAACTGAAGGATTTAAATAAAGGAGAGAATTTAATTTATTTTTTGTTTTTAAATTAAAAATTGTTGTTAATTTTTGTAAATTGTTTAAAAAATCTCTTAATGAAGGTTTAATTATATAGAGGTATTTTCTCTAAGAACCAAATGTTAATTTTAATAAGCCCTAAAAGGTTAAGAATGTTTAATAATTTATAAATAAAATTATATTTAAAGCATAATTAGGGGAAAAAGAAAAGGACTAACAAAATAAATTAAAATTATTATTTATCTTTTAAATTATTTTTTTTCTTCAATCTTCTTTTTATTTTCCTTTTTTTCTTCAATTTTCTTTGCCTCATTTAATTTATCCATATTAATTCGAGCAAGTAATAATTTATTATATAAATGAATTATTCGAGCTTTTGATCTATAAGGAAATATCATTCCCATTACTACAAGAAATACAAAACGTTGAACAACAAAATTAAAAAATACCTAAAAAATAATCTAAAAATAATTTTAAATAAATATCCCCCCAACCATTAACAAAAGAATAAGAAAAACAGGCAAAAATAGAGAATGAAAATTATAAAACCAATCAGGTTTTGAAGAAGCATTTTTAAGACATTTTTCATTTGTAAGTTCCTCTTTTAAATACCCCGTATAATTAAAATTAAGAATCTAAAAATTATTTTATTTTTAATTAAATATTAATTCTTTTTAACACACCTCTTTAAGTAAATTAGCAACAACCCCCTCTCCATCAACTTTAATATTTAAATGAGAATAACTTGTTTGTTCACTTAACATTTTTCCATGTTCAATTACCTTAAAATTTAAAAAACTAAAATTTTTTTTAAATTTTTCTCACAATTTCAAGCATTCTATTATAATAATAGTCGAGCATAACAATTGCAATAACAACAAATAACAAAACAATCCAACGAACAAAAGCTTTTGTCATTTTTCGAATTTCATCAGATCGAGGCAATCTTTTAAATTTAATTTTTATTTAAATTTAATTATTTACCCAAAAGGACTAATTAAATTATTAAATTTAATTTCTTCTTTTCTCAAAGGCCACAAAAAAACTTTTCCTTCTCGTCGACGTTTTGAATCAATATGCCTAAAAATAAATAATTTTTTAATTTAAAAATTGTTTTTAACCAAAAATAAGGTGTAGTAAAATAATTTTTATATTCAATATCATTTAAATAATTCATTATAATTAAAACACAATTTTTAAAAACAAAATATGTAAACATAATAATTAAAAAAGTAAACATTTTGTCAAAAGTTGCCAAAATTATCTAAAAAAAATTTTAAATTTAAATTATTCAAAAAATTGTTTTTATTGAGATTGGGGATTGAAACTATAGAATTCTTGCCGATAATAAGAGCATTTAATTAATAAATAAAAATATAAGTAAATATTTATCTTAAGGGTTTCAAAAATTTATTTTTCTCTCTTTTCTTTCCGGTTTATTTTATTAGCCGCCTTTTTTAATGGTGTACGAAATTTTGGTCATCGGAATTTTGGTCACCAAGTCAAAAAACGGAATATTGGACACTGAAATTTTGGTCACCAAGAGGAAAAAAGAATCTTATCTAAAACTGATATCAAAGTGATAAAAATATTGTTTTTCAACTCCCAGTTGATCAATTTCAATGTTTATCACTTTGCTGGCTGATCACTCGCCCGGTTGATCACTCTCGATCACTCTACCGGATGATTGATTAACTGGCAGAGTGATCAATATAGAAATTGATCAACTGGGAGTTGAAAAACAATATTTTTATCACTTTGATATCAGTTTTAGATAAGATTCTTTTTTCCGTTTGGTGACCAAAATTTCAGTGTCCAATATTCCGTTTTTTGACTTGGTGACCAAAATTCCGCTAGTGACCAAAATTCCAAAAAAATTGGTGACCAAAGTTCCGAAAAATCGTGGTGACCAAAATTCCGGCACCCTTTTTAATAATCGTTATTTTAAACTTTTTTTAATATAAATTTCCTTTATTACCTTATAATATTCCAAATCATGTTTCATTTCAGTTTGTAATTGATTAACAGAATATCCTTGTTCTAATTCAGGTGCCTCCACAGCAACAAAATGTAGCTATATTTAAATAAAAATACATATATTTAAATCTAAATTTACGTTTAAATGTAGTTGATGTTTAACTGTTTTACTTATATTTTCTAATCCACTCATTTCACTATCTAATTCAGAAGAAAATAAACTCTCATGAGTGCCACGTGCGGCATCTTGTACCTGGCCAAGTTCACAATATTTATGTGACATTATTTTAAAACGATCAGGCTTTAAAGGAAAATAAATTATTTAATAAATTAAAAAATTAAATACTTTACAAAGAGTTAAAGAATTCATTGCAGAACAAGTAAAATAATGAATTGGAAAGGGTATTGTATCATAACAAAGACTCTATAAAATAAAATATTGTAAAAATATTTAAAAAACCTGTGATTCTTCAAATTTTTTATGACAAGAAGTGACAGAACTTGCAAACATTAATTTACAACGTTTCATAAATCTTCCATAAATTGCTTTTGTCAAATGAGATTTAAGACGTTTTAATACGGGCTGTGAAACTCTATCAACTTTTGTTTCTTCACTGTCATCTTTATCTTCCCCATAAGTTTTTAATTTTCTTGTAGCAAGTGCCTAAATTTTAAAATTTAAAAGAAAACTAATTTAAAAACTTCAGCAGTATCAATAATTGCTGATAAATGTTTGTCATCTTCTGTACTGTCTGAATCAATTTCTCCATCATATGGCTGTACTAATGAACGCAACATTTTAACAACTTTATTGCCTATTGAAGTAGCATTCCCTGGAAATTTTTAAATAAGAAGTTTTATTTTGAGAAGATAAAAATATTTCGAAATAACAAAAATTGAGCAAGGGCGTAGCCAGTGGTCGATTTCAGTTGGTATTGTGTAAGGTGTACACAAGTGAGAAAGAAAATGAAATTATAAAACATAAAGATGGAAACTAAATTTGTCTGATTGTGAGTCCTTCCCAAAATATATTACTTTCCCATCCAATTAATTTCCCAAGAACATTTTATATTCAGAATTCCAATAAAAATTATTTATTTAAATTTCAAAATATTTATTACCAAAATGTTTCTCAAAAAGCATTTCTAAAGGCCCTGCTTGAATTTGCATTCGACGTTTAGCAACTCGTGCTTGCAATTCCAAATGGCAAAGAGTAATTTTTGTTGAATGACCAAAATTAACCATAATATTTTGTATAGGCCCCAATCTTAAATTTTCCATAACATAAATTGAAATAACTCCTTGCCCAGAACTACTCAGTCCTGAGAGAATAGCAAAAATAATTGAACAACGAATTAACTTAAATAAAAAATATTTCTAAAAAATAAAAAAAACAAACAGAATTTAAAGAAAAAGAAAGTGCAGCAAAACCAATCAAAAAATATTTTACTAAAAAAGCCCAAAATGAAGGAATGAATCTTGTATCAGCAGCAAAATTAATTTTATACCAAGCCAAATGATAAACAAGTAGAGAAAGAAGAAATCCAAAGGGAAAATTGTAGAGAAATCGTAAAAGACGGTAGTCTTTTGTTTTACTATTTTTTAAAAATAAAAAATTAGAAGCAGAAAAATAAATTATTCAAAAATTACCTGTAAAGAAGAATGTCAACAAATCTGTTACGACCTTTTTTAATTTTCTTCTCACGAGAGGGTTCTACAAATAAACAACTATATAATCCATCTTCATTTAAAGTTTTCCAAAGACTTTTTGCCTTTACACAAACCATTTTTAAAATTCAAAAATTATTTAAAATATATTCTAAAATTAAATACAAAAATATTTTTTAATAAAAAAATAATTAAAATAAAAAGAAAATAATTTTTATTAAAATTTAATTCAAAAAAGAAAAAATATTCTCGTCAAATTTATTTTTTAAAGTAAATTGCAAGAATCTAAAAATGATCCCCAACTATAGAATGATTCAAAATCTTCTTTATCTGTTGTTGTAGTAACGCTTTCATGAATTAAATTAGCTCTACCAGAAGGATCTTCATTTTCTTGCCATTTAGGTATCCATTTTAATACCTTTGAAAAATTATTTTAAACTAAAATATAAAAATTAAATAATACAGTCTCTGCAGCCGCTTCACTTGGAAAATATTTATGGAATATCTTGCGAATATAGAAAGCCTAAAATTTAAAAAATAATAATTAGAAAAACATTTCCCATTTACTTCTTTAGTAGTTGGTGTATTATGTGGAAATAAATTAGGAGCATTATTCATCTTAAAAAATTAATTTATTTATAAAAAATTTTTTTAGATAACCTCCTCATCGCTAATTTGACTTTCACAAAAATCTTTCAATTGATCAATCCATCCATACCCAACACCATCAGAAAATTGTTCTTTTTGTCGCCAAAGGATCTCATCAGGTAAAAATGGGTCTTCCTTTAAAAGAAAAATTTAACCATTCAAAATTTAAATATTTAAAAAACCTCTCTTTCAAAAGCTTTTCTTAAAATCCATTTTTCAATAGGCCTTTCACCTCTTCCAATCTCTTTCTTTGGTCGTTTATATTCTGGATTTATATTCATAGCCAATTGAAGGAAATTTTTGTCCAAAAAAGGAACACGGACTTCCAGTGAATGTGCCATACAAGATTTATCAGCTCGAAGACAATCAGCCGTAGAAAGTAAATTAACTCGACGAATTGTTTCTTTCTGAAATTCTTCATTATTTGGAGCATTATGAAAACTAGAAAAGAGAAAAATTGTTAATTTAAAGAAAAACAAATAAACTATAAATATCCTCCAAAAATTTCATCAGCTCCTTCTCCTGATAGAACAACTTTAATTCCTAACTCTGTTATTTTCTTTGAGAGAAAATACATTGGTGTAGATGCACGAATAGAGGTAACATCTTATTAAAAAATAAAGAAATTTTATTTTAAAAAATTTTAAAAACTAACCATAAGTTTCTAAATGCCAAATTAATTTGTCTAAAGCAGCTATTCCTTCCTAAATAAATTTTAAAAAATAAATATATTTAATTTACCTCAACACTAAAATAGCACTCATGGTGTTCTGTTCCAAGAATTGCAGCCAATTTTCGAGCCTTAGAAATGAAAAAATATTCTTATATCTATTCATAAAAAACTAACAGCAACTAAGTCGGGAGCATTAGCATCTAGACCTGTTTTAATTAATATTATAAATAGATTTTAAAAGTTTGTATTAAAGTTAAAGAAGGTGCAAAAAATTAGTATTATTTTTATAAGGTTGTATAATAACATATTTAGTTGCCGTTTTTTAAATTCAATTTTATTCAAAATAACAATCAAATATAATATTAATCAACGAGATAAGGGACACGCCCGATTTGTCGCGGGCCGATTTGTCGCGGCCGATTTGTCGCCGGCCGATTTGTCGCGAGGCCGACTTGTCGCCGGCCGATTTGTCGCCAAGCTTTTTAATTAACACCCCCCTTCCACAAGGCCTACGCGGAAAAAAGTTTTTGCCGCTGCGGAGGAAGCCGGGCATGTCGAGCGGAACGACGGCCGCCGCTTCGCTACGGTCGCCGCGAGCGAAGCGAGCACGACCGCAGCGAAGCACGGCCATCGTGCAGCGAAGACCATGCCCGGCCTACCCTCCGTAGCAGCACAAAAACAGTTTTTCCAGCGAAGATTCAGTTGATCATAATTATGTTCAGAATCATCCAATCGAGCTGATTTTGGTGTCATTCAACTCAGCTCGTCGAGCCCGTTCGAATGACATATAAATTGTCCAATTTGAGTCTGGTACGGAAATTGTAGTCAGGCCGGTTTTTTAATTTTGGAAAATTTTTTTGTAAAATTTTTGTTTTATAATTCAGCATGGTCATGGTCCCATTTGATGGTCGTTGGGACCATTCTAATTGATTATAAATCAGAATATTTAATTAAAAAGCTTGGCGACAAATCGGCCGGCGACAAGTCGGCCTCGCGACAAATCGGCCGGCGACAAATCGGTCGCGACAAATCGGCCGCGACAAATCGGCCCGCGACAAATCGGGCTGTACCCACGAGATAATAACCATTAGGATTAATCACAGTTTGCCAACAATGAAGTTTTCGAATTCCACATTCAAAAAAATTCCGCATTATTTAACATTAAAAAAACGGCAACTAAACAGCCGAATATAATTATTTAGGCATTTTTGTTAAATAAACAAATATTGATAAAATAAAGGAGATATTGTTGCCTAATTGTTTAATTATTAAATAATTTACCGGCTGTAGTGTAGTGTACCGGTGGTAAAAGTTCGGGACGTGACATATGTCATTCGATTCGTCTCGACGAGCTGAGTCGAACGGTACCACTCCCTATTTTAGGAAATGATTCTGGACCGAGTTATGGGTACTTGAAAATCGAAAAACCAAAGGGGGGACCAAGCACTTTTTTGGGGTAAAAAATTCGAAAATGCAAATTATACCTCATTCGAAAGAGCTCGTCAAGCTGAGTCGAATGACACCAAAATCAACAAAATCCGACTTGATTTGAAAAAGTTATGACCGTTTGTTTTAGCTCCTTACCTATGGCATCTGTGGAGATTTTTGCTGCTACGGAGGTTCCATATACGTCCAGAGCAAGGGAAATGGGAATAGGATCATGTTACGAGCCCAGACCCAGCGCCCGTAGACTCCCCGCGAGGCGCGTGCCGCAAGACCCCGCGCGAAGCGCGGGGTCTTGCACAAGCGCCTCGCCGACGACCCATAGGTTTAGGTTGGTAGTTTTTCTGTCGTAACTTTGTCAAAACTTATGCAATCAAGCTGATTTTGGTGTCATTCGACTCAGCTCGACGAGCTCTTTCGAATGAGGTATAATTTGCATTTTCGAATTTTTCACCCCAAAAAAGTGCTTGGTCCCCCCTTTGGTTTTTCGATTTTTCGGGACCTATAACTCGGTCCAGAATCATTTCCTAAAGTAGGGAGTGGTACCATTCGACTCAGCTCGCCGAGACGAATCGAATGACATATGTCACGTCCCGAACTTTTACCACCGGTACACTACACTATATCCAATTTACCAATAGAGAATGAACGAAGTTTATGCCCAACATTATCTAATCCATGCATTTTTCTTACAGCGATTGCACTAACTAAAGAAGAATCTAATCCACCAGAAAGAAGAACGCCTATAAAAAATAAAAATATTTATGTAAACTAAATTTAATCAAAACAATTCCCAAAAATTAAATTGCCTTTTTATTTAATTTTACCGATAGGTGCATCACTCATTAAACGTTTTTCTGTTGCTTGAATAAGACCATTTCGAAGTAATAATAAATCCATATGATTTGTAGCCAATTCCCAATTAAACCAATTTGGCTTTAAAAAATAAAATTTATTTTTTTTATAAAATAAATTTATTACATTATAATATCGAACAATTCCTTCTTTATGAGTAAAATAATGCCCGGGGGGAAAAGCAAATACTTCAATACAACTATCCTCAATCACTTTAAGTTCACTACTATAAATGATTAAAAATATTTAAAAATTTTTACTTTCCCCAAACCTAAAAAGTTTTCTTCCCTCAGAATCAGTTCCCCAATAAAGTTGTTTAACACCAATTGGATCTCTTGCAACCATAAATTCATCTCCATAAATTAAAGCAAATGCAAAAACTCCATCCAAAGTTAAACACAATTCTCGTTCAAATCCTTCATTTAGACGAAGTTTTTCATAAAGACTTTAAAAAATTAAAATTAATTAATTAATCCGATAAAAATTACGCAATAATTGACTCAGAATCGCAATGAGTACGAAATTCAAAATTAATAAGCTCGTTTTGTCGAAGAGATTCATGATTGTAAATTTCACCATTATGTACAACCTTTTTTAATTAAAAAATTGTTTTTTAAATTTTAGATTAAAAATATTTGGCATAATGTTTAATATTTTTTAAAACGAAAATAATCTCGTAAACAAAATAAATTTCAAAAAATTTCATAAAAAAATAAACAAAAAATATAGGGAAAAAGAATGGTGGCACGACAAGTGTACAGTGGGACGATTGTACAGTGAGACAATTGTACAGTAGACAATTGTACAGTGGACAATTGTACAGTATTCAGAGCTTTTTAAAAAGAAATTTAATTTTGCAATAATCGGTAAAAAACTTGACCCAAAATATCGAAACCATATAATCAACATTAAATTTTTTAAATTTTATTATATACAACGTTGGGAAGTTGTTCAATGACGGGAAAGCTTATTTTGATCAAATTTTTCAATTAATCAACCGAACCGAGAGAGTGATCAATTAATCTCTAAGGGGAATTCTGATTGATCACTAAGGTGATCCATATCTGTGTCGTTTATCGCTCTCGTTTGATCACTCTTCTGGTTGATCATCACCCGGTTTTCGATTTCAATATTGCACAACTTTTGTCGATTTTCACTTGCTAGGTTGATCACTCACATGATTGATCACCCACTTCGCTGATCATTCAACGAATTGAAGTTTGTTCCGTCATTGGAATAACCTCGCCATGTTGTATAATAAAATTTAAAAAATTTATGTTGATCTTATGTTTTCGATACTTTGGGTTAACATTAAATTTATTTTAAAAAGCTCTTAATACTGTACAATTGTCCACTGTACAATTGTCCACTGTACAATTGTCCACTGTACAATTGTCTTCTGTACAATTGTCTCACTGTACAATCGTCCCACTGTACAATTGTCATGGAGCCAAAAGAACTACATAGTATTAAATCTCATTGTCAGTTTTAAATATTATTTACCTGATGATCAGACTTGCTTCCCTGCAATGGCTGTACACACCCCAAATCAACAATAGCTAAACGTTCATGTGCCAATATATTTCCGTTTTGAGGGTGCTGATAAAAACCATGAAAATCTGGACCTAAAAAAGAATTTATTTTTAAAATTAATAGAACGACTAGATTTTATTAAAAACAAAACCTCTATGTTTTTGTCTGGATGAAAGTTTTTGTGCTTTTTCTGCTGAAAATTTACAACATTCTTTGGGATGAAATATTGCAAATATTCCACACATTTTTTATTAATTAAAAATTATAAAATAAATACTTAAAAATATTAATAAAAATTATGTAATATATACATAGATATTTATATAAAAATATATGAGTGATTAAGTAAAAAGAGAATTGCATCATTCTATTTATTTTGGTGGGCGGGACAAGCTAAATGTGGGAAAGAGAAAATGAACGGATGGGTAGAAATGGAAAATAAAAAATGAAAAATATTTATTGAGAGAAGCTGGCAGAAAGGAGAAGGAGAAATAAGATCAGGAAATAATTAAAGGTTAAAAATAAAATTTTTTAAAACTTTTAAAAAATATTTTTTTGGTAATTGATTGGGAATAAAAAATCTAATTTCCAGAAAAATTAAATGTCCAAAAAAATTTTAAAATGATTTAATCTTTATTTTAAAAATGATAATAATAAATTTACTAAATAGAGTAAATATTAATTATAATCGATTAAACAAATTGAACGGATGGGTAGAAAAAAATTAATTGATTAAATTAAAAAATTAAATTAATTATAATTCATTAATTAATTCAATATAATTGTAATTCACTAAGCCATACAAAACCAAAAAGAATTAATAACAAAATTGTTGGTACCAATCCAATAACACAGAGACAAAATTGGATGCGAGGTGCTTTAATAAAAATAATTTTTGTTTGAACAGCTTTTAAACTAATTGAATAAAAATAATTCAAAATAAAATATTATTTCAAAAAATTATTGAAAAATTAGTAAAAAAAAATTAAAATATTTGGTATTAAAAAATAAAATATATATGTATTTTAAAGAATTTATGGAAAACTATTTTAAAATATTTTTTTTATTTTATAATATTTTAATTTTCCAAATAAAAGCCATAAAATATATACAAGTTGCAAATTTATTTTTTTCGTTTTTCAATGTACATATATCTCTATTTAAAAATACGGAAGCTGAATTTAAAGTCTTTAATTCAAAATACAAAAACTTCCCCAAAATTAATTTAAATAAAACTTCTTACATTTAATAGGCCAACAATAATTTTTAATTTTATTTGAACATGTACGTGGAATTGTATTTGATTCTAAAATTTTGCGAATATTTTCTGAATTTGTATTTTGATTAAGAACTAAAGGTAAAGGTATTGGATCAGCCATTTAATTTTTAAATAATTTTTAAAAAAATATTTAAATTATATAATTAAAAAGAATTTTTTAGTTAAAAATAAAAATAATTATTTATGTATGTATATCCAAATTTTAGGATATTACTTACTCATTTAAGGATATTTCTGTTGCGCATCTGATGATCCTTAACTCAAGTACTAACTAATAATTATATTTTTTTCGTTGCAGAACATAAAAAAATAAAAAGTCTGAAATTAATTACCTGGAAATTTAAATTTTTATTTTTAAGTTTTATCTCAGGGCAGTTATATATTCTGCAACCTAGTGATAAATTTAAATAAAATCATGGAAAATTAAACTATAAAAACATGAGAGAATCACGCATTTATACTATCTAAATAATTCTCAATATTTCTCCACATTCTCGGAATTATGCTTGGTTTGTTACAAAATAATTTATTTTAATATTTTTTTTTAATTTTTAGAGGTAACGACTACAATGTCTGAGGAGATGATGTTTGCTTCTACAGTTTTTCTATATGTTTTTCTGATAATTGGAGCTGTCTTCACCTTCATTCTTTGCTGCTATTGCTGTTGCCAAAAAGATGATAAAAATGTGAAGAAGAAGCCGACTCCTGCTCCAATCGAGATTCTAGAGCAGAAATATAGCCGTACTGAGGCTATCATAATTTGTGAAAAACCAGAAGTAAATTCTCTAAAAGTATAAAATTTCTCTCAATTCTAATTAAAAATCTTTTCAATTTTCAGTCTCTGCCTCAAAGTCAACCATCGTCTCTTCCTGTCGTCTCGCTACCTCCTTCACTTCCATCTGAGAGAAGTCTTCCTGTATTCCCTACTCAACCTTCACGTTCAATTCTGTCTGAGCCGAAGCAGCGTTCTGTCACTACTGCTCGACTTCCCAATCCTTCTGATCATCAATCGAATTCGCTTCCTTCAACCTCTCGAGGATATCCTTGGTAAATAAAAATTTTAGTCAAAAAAATAATTTTCTAACTTTTCAGTACCCCTCCGTCGTTCAATGCTTCATACACCATAATTTCTCCAGTGCTGCCCTTCCAAGGCCAACATCATCAGCAAGCGTCTACAATGAAGTCTAAGAAGTATAGCAACCGAAGCCGGCGATCTTCCAGACGTTCTCGTCGCAAATATGGGCGAAAACATGATGAGAGTGATTACAGCCGTCGTAGTCACACGGTACGATCCCAATCTAGTTCGCGTAGTTATCCGTCGGACTGGGAGGAGAGGGGACCGTCTTGGCGTCAATATCGATCTTGGCCTAAAAAGAGGAGCAATTCGAGGGACAGATCAAGGAGCAGAAGCCGATCGAGAAGCCGGAGCAGGGGGAGAGGTGGAAGCAGGAGGATGAGCAGGACTATGAAAGACTGGAGAGACTAGAAGCAAAAAAGAAGAGGGTGATATATGTATTGGGGATTGTTGTAAATTACTTGTAAATAAATAAATAGGTATATTGTAAGTATATGTTAGTATGTATAATGTTTGTATAGATTCTTCAATTGTTCTATTAAAATCCCGAATATTGTATTGTAAATGTTGTCATGTGTATAAAATATTCTTAATTTGTTGAGTTAGTTTTCTTTAATAAAATCCAAAAGATCCTTTCGTTTTTTAAAGATTTAATTACGGTTTGTCTTTTAAAATTATCCTTAAAGGAAATTAAATTTTTAACAAAGAGCATTGTTTCGAAAATAATTTTTATAGGAAAGTTTTAATTTTAATCATAACTTTTTTGTCTCTCCTACCAGCTGGATAATTTTGTTTCCAATCCACTCTTTACTATTCAGATTTTACAAAATTACTAGTTTAATTTCTTTAGTTATTTTTTATAGTTGTTTTTTTAATTTTTATGTACTTTATTTGTTATTTTCGCAATTTTATATGAGTAAACAAGTAAGCAGACCAATTTGAAAAAAATTGTTTAGAGTTTTAAAAAATACAGACAAATGTGTTTATGTTGTTTTTGTCTATAAGTATTTAGTAGTAGAGTTGTTGTTTTGGACTTTAAAATTTATTTTGTCTGGCGAGTTTACTTCATTCATTCCCCCCCCCCTTCCTTTTTTCGCCAATTGACAACCTCTACCTACTAACTATTTGCTATTTTATTTCCTGCCCGTCGTCTGTCACTCATTCATTCAAAAATGTAGAAAACAGCCTTTCTCTCTCTATTATCCCTTCATAGTATTTTCGCCCTAGACAACACAAATATGTTTGTTTGTGTATCCATGGACGTTCGAATATATGTATGTATGTACATATTCTTTTAAATAAATATTTTTACTATTAAATTTGTTAATAATATATTTTTATAAAGTTATTATTTTAAATAAATTATTTTTCAAATAAAATTTAAATTTCTTATTAAATTATAGTAAAATATTTATCGACCGAATCCCTCCTTAATAACCTCTTTTCCTTATATACATATTTAACTTCTTTACTACTTCTACAATATGTGTAGCTTTAATATTCTTAAATTCTTTAAATTAACAGAATAATTTTTTTGGATTTTTAAAAGCGTCTTTTTATTTCAAATATTTTATTTAAAATTTTCATTTCCCTTCTCTTTAACTATTTAATTTAATTATAATAAACTCTACTTATTAGATTCACAATTCTTTTTCTCATTTTTCATCAAATTAATTTGCCATGACAGCCATCTGGCAGATTATAATATAAAAAACGGACCGGAAATTACACGCACTCAGAGCCCCGCAATTCTATATGTAAATATATATCTCCTTTTTAAAAATTAATTTCGCTTACATACAAGCCTAACAGAAAAGAGAAAGAGTGAGGAGATACGTATATCCAAATGTGCCATTTTATATATTTGGCTATAACTTTCTTCTTTCTTCTAAAATAATTTTATCCGCTACACAAAAAAGTTTTGAGTAAAAAAATTTTTTCTTTCTATTTTTCTTCCTTTTTTATTTTTCTTTCTCTAAAAATTAATAGAAAAAAGTGTTGGGAAAAATATTTTTGTTTTAAACAAATTTTAAAGTTAGCAACTGGGGGGTATATGTATACCGGATATATTATTCTCTTTTTTATTTGTTTGCATGCACTTCTCTCTCTCTATTTAAATTAATATAAACTTTGAATTAAAAAATTTGTTTACATATAAAAACGTGGAAGGAAAGGAAAGTTTTTCCCTCATTTTTGTCATTATTTGTAATATTTTTGATTATTTTTGTTAGGGTTTCTACTATTTATTGTCATATTTTAGTAATTAAATATTTAATTAAAAAAAATAATTTTAAATAAATGTTGTAAATAAATTTACAATTAAAAAATGTGTTTTGCTATTTTTTTAAACAAAAAAGCATACTATTGGAATTTCAAATATACATATTTACTTTATTTTTTAATAAACGAGAAGAGAATTTAACTAATATTTAGTTAAACTTTTCTGTTCTTTTTCTTTTATTTTCTATAAAAATATTTTATAGCCAGTCGGTTGTTCTAGAAAAATACATATAAATATATATTAAGTACATTTATTTTCATAGCCAATCACTTCAAAATCTATAAATTTTTATTTCGCTCCCGAATAGAAACAGTCGAGAATCTAAAAGGCTGGAGACAAAAAAATTGAAAAAAATTGGGAGGCGTAATAGAAAATAAATATTTCTTTCCTTTTTTCTTTTTCTCTCTCTAAATATTTGTATATATTTTTTGTTAAATTTTTCTCATTCCCGTTTGTATATTTTAGAAAGACAAACACAAAAACTCTCGACTAACACATCGAAAAGTAAAAATAAATTTATGAACGTTTATTTTAAATAGACAAAACAACAAATGTTTTTCTTCTTTTTCTCTTTTTTGTTTTGATGATTATTTAAAAACAAAAATATTTTTTTTTGTTTGTTTATATTTATTTATTTAAAAACAACATAATATTTATTTGTTGCTTTTTATTCATTATTTATTTGGTATATTTTTTTAATTTAATGACGTGATATGTATATAAACAGGAAATGTTTTAAAAAATTCATAATTTGTTTATTCAAAAAAATATTTGTTGTTTAAATTTTTCTGTTATTTTTTAAAAATTCGAGAAATTTGAAAAATATTTTTTAAATATTTTTTTGTTTTTAATTATTTTTTAAGAATATGTATTTTTAAAAAATTGATAGCCGAGATACCCTCCACGGTTCCTGGAATCGTGGGAGCATGGAAAATTCTTCTTCATCAATTTTCTGATTTTTTAAATAAACTATTAAATTGAGTAATTAAGAATTATTTTAACTAATATTTATTTTTGGGGAATTATTTTTAAATTTTTAAAAAATAATAAAAATATTTAGGTAAATAACTTAACTTCTGATTTTATTTAAATAAATTATTAAATTTATATTTACATACATTCATAGTTTTTATTTCCAGGTGAATGTAATATTTAAATAAAAAATAAAAATATTTTAAATTATTTTTTGTCTCATAACAAAAAATTTTTTTACTAATCTCTTTATAAAAACATTTACACAAAAATTATGTCTCTTCCTCATTACTTCTTTAACTCGTCTTAAATAATAATAATATTTATATTAAATTAACGAAAAGTATCAGAGATTATTATTCTTTTTAACAAAATTTCACAAAATATTTATTGACTTGAAACATTTACCCATAAAAATTCTTCCTTCTGTTTTTTAAATACTTTAGGACTTCACGCGTTACTAATCTTTTTATCCTCTTGACTTGATAAATTCATATGTACAATGAAAGTCTCTCTAACTTCGTCCTCTCGTCGGCAAAATTTTCCCGAGAAGCGACATAATAAAGAGATTCATTCCACCTTACTTTCATCTTTACCCTTTTACATATTTTCTTTCAATAACTAAAAACACCACCTCCTCGCAACCATTCTAGACTATGTGTTAATCTAAACGCCTACTTAGAAGTATAATAAACATCTCTTATAAGGAAACTTTGCTCCTAAAAAGCAATTAAATAATAACAACATTTATTAAGGCTGTCAATAAATAAATTACTTCCTCTTTTTGAGGAGAAAAACAACCGTGTCTACATTAAATATATTTTGTCAGCATTTATCAATAAATAATAAAAATATGAATACTGGCAATGGGGATGGTGGAGGGTTCTTTGGTAGGTGTAATAAATAAAAATAATTTTATTTGGCAAGTTTTTTAAAGAGTAATTTGTTTTTATTTGTAGTTACAAAAACTCTTTAAATCCAAACCAATCACTTTAATAAAAAAATCTACACTTTCTGTACACAGTAAATAAAAATCAATTAAAAATAGCGTCCAACTTCTTTTCTACCCTTTTTAGATTTTTTAAATTAGCCATCAGTCATAGTATTTATTTTGTTAAATTAGTAAGAAGTTTAAACGTCACATTTTGTGTTTAAATTTGTCAAAATTAGATTTATTTTGTTTGAAAATTTTTGGGAAAATGGAAAATTATTTTAGGAATTTACTAGGATTAAAATATTCACCGTTATTATCAGTAAAGAAGTCACTTCCTTAGAATTTTTATGGATTCAAAGAGATTTTTAGCGCCTCTTTGGCGATTTGTCACTTTAACCAATTCTCCCTCTTCTTCAAAAGCAGCGCCGGCTCCGGCTATGGTTTCTGCATCCCCGACAGCTCCAATTCCACAGCAACAATCAAAACCTAGCATTACTGGTCAGCAGGAGGCACCGGCAGGACAAGGACAGAGAACACGTAAAGCAAGTAGTACAAGCAATTTTTTGGGTAAAATTTTTGTTTTTTTCTAATAATAAAAATTAAAAACTATTGTTAAATAAGGGTCCCGTTTTGAGGAAAAGTTAAAAATATTTTAAAATTTTTCCATTTACAGTTATTGATTTATTTGTTATTAATCAATAATTGTATTTTTCTTTGCTATATTTTTAAAATTTCATTATAAAACAAAATTTTTTTTTATTTACTAGTTTATTTTTGGCTTAATTTTAAATAAAAATTTAATTTTAAAACTAAAAAATAAAATCATCATTTTTCTCTCTTTTATTTTACAATTTTTTATATTTTCATAGCCTCTCTTGCTTCATCAATTTACGGCTCTTCTACCCCATCTGGTGGTACAGGCTCAAGCCACACACAGTCATTTAGCATTCAAGGGGATATTGATGCTACTCAACAACGAAATTCTCCACTTCCATCATTAAGCTCAATTGGCAGTGATGCAACATTAAATAGGTTTTTTAGAAATTATTTTTTTTATTTTAAATATTTTTTTAGAAAAATGTCAACAGCTAGTCAAAAAGTACGAACAAGGGAAGATGTTATTTATGAAGGTTTATTTATTTTTATTTTATAACTAAAGTTTTATCGAATTTTTAGGTTGGTTATTAAAACGCGGAGAGCACATCAAGAATTGGCGTCAACGTTATTTTGTTAGTTATTTAAAGATTTTTAAAATTATTTTTTAATATATTTAAAGGTTCTTTTCAAAGACGGCTCACTTTTAGGCTACAAAGTAATTTTTAAGTTTAAATCAACATTTCTTAAAATTTTTCTAGTCAAAACCAATCGATTCCTATAATGATCCTTTAAATGATTTTACTGTAAAAGATGTTCAGGTTTTTTCTTAAAAATGTATTTTTTAATTAACTATTTTTTAGTTAATGAAATTAGATCGTCCAAAGCCAAATACAATACTTGTTAGAGGCCTTCAATGGACTACAGTTATCGAAAGAATGTTTTGTGCTGAAACGCCCGATCAGCGTGATTGTTGGATAAATGCAATAAAATCGGTGGCAGAAAATTTAAAACGCGAAGAATTACTTCATGGAGGAGTTCAGGACCAAGATATGATGGTAATTGTTTAAATTTTAAACGGAATTTAAATATTTTTAGGATGTCTCTCAATTACCCCAAGCAATGGATCCAACCCAATATCCATGGACTTATCAACCAACTCCCCCTATCTTTGATCCTCAACAACATCAACAATTCGAGAATGGTTATATGCCTGGATTGCAAGGATTTGGAGGAATTCCAAACCAATTTCATACAACTGTGGCAGCTGCCGGTGCTGCTCAGCAAAAACAATTACTTCATGAGGCAATGGTCAAGGCACAAGCGGCGGCAAATGCTGCGGCGATGGCTACAAGTTCAGGAGGTAACGTGTGCGCTGAAGCTGTTGCTGCTGCAGAGAAGGCTGCTGCTGAATTGAAAAAACCAGAAGGACAGAAAACGCGAAGCAGAATTGTAATTTCTAATAAATTATTTTTTGGAATTTTTTAATCATTCTTTACTCTTTTTAGACATTGGATGATTTTGAGTTCTTAAAAGTCCTTGGCAAGGGAACTTTTGGTAAAGTAATCCTCTGCCGTGAAAAGAGAACAAGTCGTCTTTATGCAATCAAAATTTTGAAGAAAGAAGTTATAATACAAAAGGACGAGGTTTTCTTTCTCTAATTTTTAAAAGTAAATTTAAAAAATAAAAGGTTGCCCATACTTTAACTGAAAATCGAGTACTTCAACGTTGTAAACATCCATTCCTTACTGAATTAACCTATTCCTTCCAAACAAGTGACAGACTTTGTTTTGTTATGGAATTTGCAATCGGTGGAGATTTATATTATCATTTAAATAGACAAGTTGGGAAATATAAAGAAGGATTTTCTGAAAGTAGAACACGTTTTTATGGAGCAGAAATTGTTTTGGCTTTGGGTTATCTTCATGATAATAATATTGTTTATAGAGATTTAAAGGTCTTTTAACGTTAAAAATTTTATTTTTTTAAATTTTTTAGTTGGAAAATTTATTACTTGACAGAGACGGACATATTAAAATTGCTGATTTTGGTCTTTGCAAAGTTTTTAAATTTTAAATGTGAATTCGTAAAAATATTTTTAGGAAGATATTTCATTTAGTGGACGAACTCGAACATTTTGTGGGACTCCAGAATATTTGGCACCCGAGGTTTTGGAAGAAAATGATTATGGACGTTCTGTTGATTGGTGGGGAGTTGGTGTTGTTATGTATGAAATGGTTAGTTTTTTTAATTGAGAAAAGTGAAGAGAATAAATCTAGGTATTGAGTTAATTAAAGGATGATCTTATTGTTAGAGCTAGTATTCTGGTAAGAGGGGGAAATTGATCATTTTTATTAGACGACATTTTGTCTACAATATTTTAAAATGCATACTTTTGATTCTAAACTTTTTTTTTACTTTTAAGATGTGTGGACGTTTACCTTTTTACTCAAAAGAGCACGAAAAATTATTTGAAATGTTTGTTTTTAAATTAAAAATATTTTTAAAAAAATTTTATTTTTAAAGGATTTTGCAATGTTCATTACGTTTTCCATCACGTTTATCACCAGAAGCCAAAGTTCTCCTTTCTGGTTTATTAGTAAAAGACCCAAATAAAAGATTGGGTGGAGGTCCAGATGATTATAGAGAAATTCAAGCAACGGCTTTTTTTAAACCTATTGACTGGGAAAAACTTTATAGAAAAGAAATTGAGCCGCCATTTAAACCTCAACTTTCTTCTGAATCTGACACTTCTTATTTTGATTCGGTTAATTTTATAAAAATTATTATTTTTTAAATTTATTTTTAAAGGAATTTACTCGGGAAGCTGTTCAATTAACCCCTCCAGCAGTTCGGAATGGTCCTTTAGATACTTTAGATGAAATGGATGAAATTCAAAATAATTTTGTTCAATTTTCATTCCATCATGGAGAATTAGGGTCGTCACTTCGTGAAAATAGTGAAATAATGGAGGAATAAAAATTCGAATTTTTAAATTAAATTAAAGCCCCCAATTGCATATATACTAGTTATTCCATATTTGTAAATAACAAGAATTTCTTTCTAAATTTGTTAGAAATTGTTTGGAAATAAAAATTTTCCAGACATATATTTTCTTTAAATATTTAAAATTTCTTTAAAAGAAAATTCTTTTTAATTCTTTCTACATATTCCTAAAAATTTTCTTCTTTAACCAAAAACCTCACCTTTATTTTTAAAAATTGTAAAATATATGTATAACTAAATAAACATTCTTTTGCTTATCCCGGTTAATTAATTTACTTTTTCTATTATATTCTTTTAATAATTTTTAATATTTCTCTTTTACTTTATAAAAATTTGTTTATTAATTTTTATTTCCTTTTCATTATTTTATATTTTTATGTAGTAGAAAAAGAGATAAATGATTTTTTAATAAAAATGAGTTTAATTTTTAATTAGAAATATTTTTTTATTATAAAAAAATAAGACCAATTCGTGTGTTCCGAGCTCTAGCGTCTGTGAAAATGAAAAAAATATTAGGAATTAAACTTTTGGGTTATTTATTAGATCCTCCTATTTTTTTTCCAGAACTACGGGCGGAGGAATCCTCTCTTAGCTCGCAAAATTTACTATAAAAGCAACGGCTTCACCTCGTCAGTACCACTCCACTCTACTCAACCTAATTAACAGTCGTCTACAACTACAGCAGTCACTCGTCGGCAGATGTCAGGAGCTGATTCTACACTTGGAGGCCAGCCCAAAACTCGGACACAGCGCCTCCGTGGACGGGATTTCTATCATGGTCAGTTCCTTCTTTCATTTTGTTTAAATCTTTGCTTAATCTCTCGTTTTTAAGGAATGATTCAAAGGGCTGACGTCAACGAGCTCCTGGTCAAGAATGGCGACTACCTGCTCCGAAAGACCAACGCCGGGGAAAGCAGATTGGCGCTGAGCGTTAAATGGGCCGATCAAATCCGTCACTTCGTTGTGCTCGAGCAAGAAAAGGACGTCTTCTTCGAAGAACAAGGCCATCACGAACCGGAGGTGGATGCCCTGGTCAAATGGCATGAGCGTAAAAAGAAGCCAATTACCCAGCAATCTGGAGCCATCATAAAAAGAGCAATTGCGAGGGAGGAATGGGTTTTGACACACGAATCGGTGACGCTCGGTGAACAAATAGGCGCTGGACAGTTTGGAGAGGTATGTGTGTCTTTTTTCTTTTATTTGAATTTTGGACTTTTTTAAGGTTTTCAAAGCCAAGTTCAAGACTACACAGGGCACTAAGGTTGACGTGGCCGTCAAGACACTTCGGGATGGCGAAGCTGTAAGCAATCAAAAAAGGTAGAGAGGCGCTGTGGGCATTTTGCCCTATTAATATTTTTTTCCTTTTTTACAGTTTCCTGTCGGAGGCAAGGCTGATGCGCCAGCTGCGTCACGAGAACGTCGTTCGGATGTTTGGAGTTGCCGTCTATGAACACCCAATGATGATTGTCATGGAATTGTGCACAGGTGGGAGCCTTCTACATCAGCTTCGTGCTCGTCAGACGTCACCCGAGGAGAAGTTTCGTTGGTGCTTTGAGGCGGCCAAAGGCCTGGACTACATCAACTCCATGGGGTACGTACATCGGGACATTGCTGCGCGTAACTGCTTGCTGACCGAATCAACGACACTCAAGATAGCTGATTTTGGACTCACCCTCAAGACGAAGCAGGCCCAGATGGAAAGCCTTGGGAAAGTTCCGGTCAAGTGGTTGGCTAAAGAGGTATGTAGATGGGTTTGGGGGATTTAATAAATAACCCAAAGGTTTAATTCCTAATATTTTTTTCATTTCTTTACAGACGCTAGAGCTCGGCATCTACAACGCCCACACAGACGTATGGTCATATGGGGTCCTGTGTTGGGAAATATACAGCAATGGCAAGGAGCCGTATCCGGGCATGAGCAATATGCAGGCTAGAGCGCACATTCTACTTCATGGCTACCGAATGCCGATTCCTGAGGGTACACCAGAGAAGGTTGCGGAACTGATCACCAGCTGTTGGAACGGAAATCCATCGGAGCGGCCTCACTTCAAGGAAATTGTCGAGATGCTACAATAAGAATAATAAAGTCCTCTACTATTTTTCCCTCCCCAAAAACTCATTTTTGTGATACTATTTTTGATTGTATATACATTTATACTAATTTTTGTTCTTTCCCTGTGCCTAAACTTGTTTTTGTTTGTATTTCATTATTGTTTGTACATAAATTGATTTTTTGTAGATAAAATTTGATTCTATTTGTTCTTTTTATTTTTTCTTGAGATAGGTTAGAGCTTTAGATAGGTCGGATAGGATAAGTCAGATACAAAATTCTGTCTTTAAAAAATTGGGTAAATGTAAAGATTACTGGTCCCGAAAAAAATGGAAGAAGTGCTTTTTTGATAATTTTGAGGTTTGCCAGAAGGTAATCGAGTGTGCTGAGTCCGAATCTGAGCTTAGAATTTGCTTATTTTGAACCCCGGAACCGAATTCGACAAAGTCGGTTTCGGGGTAAGAATTCGAAATCACGATATTATGGTTATTCTGACTCGTCTCTTTATTTTTAGAAAAAATAAGTAGAACAATTTAAATTAATTTCCATTTATCATCTAGTATTAAAGGTTTCCAAATAAAAACTTTTATTTCGTTAAATATTAATTAAAAAATTAAAATTTAATTTCCGTTTAATATTTTTTTGTATTTATTTAGATGACTACATAGACTGAAAGTATATTAAATAATTTTATATGACTTAAAATTAATTTAGTCAAAAAATTGTTTAAATAAAATTTATTGGTCGCGCACTTTTCTTCTAAAAACATTCTTTTATAAAAAAACTTTTAATTATTTAAATGATGACTGGATTATTTACAACAAATTGTTTTGATAATAAAAGTGATCCTTATTTTGTTTTACATGAACAAGTAAATAAATTTTTGTTTAAATAACCCCCCCCCCTCTCCTCCTCCTAAATAATGTCTTTACTCGAATAAAGCTTAAAAATATATTTTTTAAATTAATTTTTATTTTTTTAAAGGAAGAAAGAAATTGGATTTATATTCACTTTCAAGGATATCCATATTTAATTATTGGATTACCTGGTTTATTCCTTACTTCATTACTTTCTATAGCTTTAAGTCTTTCAATTTTCCAAAAACAAAATAAACTTAAAAAACGTCGACGTTTTGGAAATAAATTTTATATTTTGTTGTTAAACAGAACAATTGGGGATTTATTTGCTTGTTTAACATCTTTAATGATTTCTATATATACAATAATGTTTCCAGAAAATATTGAGTATGGAATAAAAATAAAAATTAAAAAATTAAATTTAAAAAAAAAAGTACAAAAATAATGCAATTATTAAATGTTTGTTTAATTGGCTGTTTTTGGTCAACAATGATTACTTATGTTTCTATTTCTCTTTTAAAACTTTTTGGAGTTGCCTATCCACTTAAATATCGACAAAAAGTTTCAAGAAAAACTTGTATTAGAATTGTTCAAATAAAGTTTATTAGTTTTCTTTTTGTTTAAAAATTAAAATTAAATTTTTAGTTGGGTAATTATTTTGTTAATGATTTTATTGTCTTATTTAATTTATTTAATTGTTTATATTCCTTCTTTGAGTAAATGGACTGGGTGTAGAGCAGAGACTTGCCTCCAATTTTTTGTTTATCAACCAAGAAATTTCCTTATTTCAAATACTTATTTATTTACAATTAGTTGTACTTTAATTGCTGGTAATTTAAATAAATTAATAAAAAGAGGGAAAAGGGAGAGAGGAGGGAGGAGGGAATAATTGATTATTTAATTTAAAAATAAATTTAATTATTTTACTCTTAAAGTTATATTTATTCATCATCAAAATATTAAAGTTGAATTAATTTCAACATCAAAAACAATTTCTTTTAAAAATTCAAAAATATGTCCCTCAACAAATGAAAATATTTCAACTAAATGGAATCAACTTACAAATTCTTTAAAAAATAAACAACAAAGGTTTTTAATTAAAATTAAAAAAATATTTATTTTTTAAAGTGCTCGTCGTTTACCTTTAGCTCCTTTAATTTCTGGACTTTTTACTTTTACAATTTTTCATGCTCCATATGCTTTATTTGCAATATATTTAACACCAATATTTACTGATTTATGTTTTTATTTAATTAATTATCGATTTGTCCAACGTTATTTAGGTATAGTTAGATGTTGTGTTTTGTTAAGAATTTGTTTGGATGCAATTTTGGCTTTTGGGACTGATAAAGAATTAAGTAAAATAATTAAAAATTTTGTTGGAATTGTTAAAGAAGGAGAGGGAGAAGAGGAAGGAGGATTTGATAGTAGTAATAGAAGTAGAATAAATACAATTAATAGTTTTGTGGCAAATATTAATGAAAGAAAAAATATTAAAAATAAAGAAGAAAATAAATAAAAATAAATTTTAAATATTTTTTGTTTGAAAATATTTAAAGATTTTAATAATTGGCTTTGAAAAATAAAATGTTTAATTACATTAAAGGCGGACTAAAAAATTATTTAATCGAGTATCAATAATTTTTGGATGAAGAATTTAAAATTATTAAAAGTAAGTGGGGGCACTTTTTTAAAATAATACTTACAAAGTCAGTTAGGTAAATTTTAGAGCAAAATGTTTATCGAAATGATGAAGATTAAATTTAATAACCACGTGGTATCGAAAATACACTAACAGTGTAGATAAACGAAATACAACTAAAATAATTAAAAATTGGGAATTCTTTCCCTATTTATAAAAAAATTATATTTACGTAATAAATTACACATTATGTACATGAAACTGTCAAATTTAGCTTTTAAATATTTTTATTCAAAATATTAATTTATTTAACTCAAAACAATTACTTAAAAATTAAAATTTCTTTAAAATAAAGGAGCATTTCCAAACAGCCAAATAGCTGCGCTCCTTCTTGCCCAGGGTGCTAAAATTAAACGGTGTTGTTTTAGGCGATTGTTGTTTCTCTTCAAAGGCGGAGGTTTTATAATCTCACGCATTTGTCTTCCCGATTCCAATTTGTTTGAACGGAAATCAAAATTATTATTAAAATCCCATATAGTTCCATCAATGGTAAATTCCAAAGAATAAATTAAATGTTGTAAAGAAATTAATAAAAATAATAATTTAAAAGTCATTTTATTTATTGAGAAGAGAAAAAATTATAAATTTTTAGTAAAAACTTTATGTATTCAAAACATTCCAAAAATAGTTTTTTAAATTTAAAATTAACTAATAAAATATAAAAGTCCAACAAGTAAACGCCCAACTTAATATTTTTGAAATGTTATTTTAGTTATACCCTAATTTTAAAAGTAATTTAGTAAAAATGTTTGTTGGTGGTCATTAACATAATTAATTCTTTAAAAAACAAAATATAAAAATATATTACAATTTTTATTAGTATTTCGCCCAAATATTTTTGTTTGTTTGTGGGATTTAGGAAGAATATCTGTTAAGTAATAAATGACAAAATAAAAGATACGACAAAATATTTATATTTAAATATTTACGTTATACAAATCAAAAGAATTTTTTGGTAAAGATTAACACAAAAAATTACTTTTTTGTCGAATCTTTTAAAGAATAAAACTATTTAGTGTGATTATGAAAGAGAAATCAAAGCACATTTTTAATTAATAAGAGGTTCTAAAACAAAAGAATATCGCATCTCTGCGATTTAAAACTTATCATTACTCGGTTTATTAATTAAAATAAAGGTATTGCAAATACTATATTAAATATAACAGAAGTAATAGAAACAGAATTAGCTAAAAAATTAAAAAACTTCTGTTATATTAATTATTTAGAAGCACATAATATAATAATAATGGCTGTTTTTAGTTAAAAATACAACGTTAAATATTGTTGGGATCACAAAATGGGCATTTTTATTTGATGCGCAGGTATGTGAATGTATTAAATATATTAACGGCACAGGGATTTAATAAATAACAATAAATCTAAATAAATAAAAATTTTTAATTAAAGAATTTTAGGCATAAAATCAAAAAAATAATATTTGAAATGATTTGCCCTCAGTCTGTTTATAGGCTTGGCAAGATTTGCCCTCAGTCTGTTTATAGGCTTGGCAAGGACCACCCAACCAGTAACGGTGCTCCCCCACTTGTAAAATGCGTTTTTCCAGCTTCTTATTTTCAGAAAGCCACACTCCGTGCTTGGTTACATCATCGTAATACACTTAAACAACATCCTGGTTTTCATAATTTATATATTCGTGAATCAATGACTACAGAGCAACGCAATGCACGAAAAGAACTACAAAGCAAATGTAAACAAAAACGAATGGAAGATAATGGTGATTGGGTAATTTACGCTAATACTGTTATTCTCCGTGAAAATATTTCTACTTTTCGTAAAACTCTTGCATAGGATAAATTGGGGAGACAAAAATCTGCCTGGGAAAATTCATTTTCTAATAACAATTATCATTTACTTCCCCATACATCTATTTTCTCACCACTTACTCTAACAAATACTCATTGTAAAGGTGCAATACAAAATACACACAGTAATAACTCTAAACATAATCTTAAATCGATTCTTTTCAATAGTCGGTCCCTAATTAACAAAATTAAAGAGTTTAAAAACTTCATTTTACTAAACTCTTTCGATATTATATGTGTAACTGAAACTTGGATTCATGATAATCTCATAACTACGAACGAATTAACTTTCAATGGAATGTTTTCGGTTTTCGCGTGCAATCGAACCACAAAAACAAGGGGTGGTGGCGTCCTAATTTTAATTAAGAACCCTATTAAAGCTGTTGAGATCTATAAAGAAGCTCAATCTGGTTATGAAATGATTATTATAGATATCATTAAAAAAGGCTTTACCAATGTTCGACTTATTTGCATTTATTTCCCACCTAATCTTAAAAATACTTCTAATGTTAAACTTATTAAAACACTCACTAAATATTACACTCACAATACTATAATCTGTGGGGACTTAAATAAACCAAAAATAATATGGAAAGAATATATCTCCTCTATAGCAAATGATACAATATTTTTGGACTTTCTTATGAATTTTGGATATAAACAACTTATAACTGCTCCTACTCACATATCTGGGTCTATATTGGATTTAATCATAACTAATAAAGACAATCTAATTAGTGAAATTCATATAGATAAAGGCTTTTCTAATTCGGACCATTTTTCAATTCGCTTCAATATTAAAGTAAGTAAGGACCAGAATACAATCCATCAATACAGAAATTTTACTATCGAGAACATTAACCGCATTAAACCTATCTTAATATACTATCTAGGATTCAATGAAATTTCACCCAATATAGATAATACGATGAATGAAAAATTCAATAACTTTTATAACCTTGTCCAGTCCATTACAGAACAATATTTTCCTTACATTTCAGTCAAAGAAAAATCGGGTTTTATATATCCAAGCTACATAAAAAAATCAATTAAGGATAAGCAAAATCTTTTTAACCTCCTTAAACAAAAACAATGTTCAAAGAGTGAATATAATCGGATTTGTAACAGAACAAAGTATCTTATTAAAAATTATTTGAATTCCAAAATTTCTGTAATCTCCAATAACAGGAAATTTATTAATAATTTTATTAAAAAATCGTTAAAACCTAAACAAAATATCCCTGTCCTGTTACATAATAATAAATATATCTTTGATGATGCCGAAAAAACCGAATTATTTGGAATACATTTTTCTGAAATTTTTAATAATATATGTGGGTCTAACTATGATGAACCTCCCTTACTAATTAATAATGATAATACACTAGACGATATTGATTTTGACATACTTTCTGTAGCAAATACACTAAAAGCTCTTCCAAATAAAAATTCTTCTACTCATGAAGATATATCCTATAAGATTCTAAGAAATTGTTATGATATTTTTGCACCTACTCTTTGTGAATTATTCCGGATTTCTCTTGATTCCGGAGACATTCCAGAAGAATGGAAACACTCAACAATAATTCCCATATTTAAGAATGGAAATAAAAGTCATATTCAAAACTATCGACCTATATCACTCACCTCTACAACTTGTAGGGTTTTTGAAAAAATACTAAGTTCTGAAATATTAAAATTTTTTATGAAAAATAATTTGTTTTCCCAACACCAATTTGGTTTTATTCCCAAACGTTCCACAACAACCCAAATGATATCAATTCTTAACAAATGGTATGAAGGATTACTTAATAACCAGAATACTGACATAATTTATTTTGATTTTCAAAAAGCATTTGATAAAGTCCCAATAAACTATTTATTAAATAAATTACAGTTTTACGGTATAAGGGGCAAAATTCATAGATGGATCAAGAATTTCCTTTATAATAGAACCTTCACTGTTAGGATTAATGATGAAACATCAAAGATTTTTTATACTCATTCTGGTGTACCGCAAGGTACTATTCTAGGTCCCCTTCTATTTACAATTTATATAAACGACCTTCCAGCCAAACTAGGAAATCAAATTACTCCCGCATTATATGCGGATGATCTAAAAATAACTTATTCGTACAAGGTAAATAATAAACTACTACAAGATGAAATCAATCTTGTTAACGATTGGGCTCATAAATGGGGATTAGCTATAGCAAATAACAAATCTTATGTACTCTATGTTGGAAACAAAAATCCCAAAACTCCATATTTTATACAGGACCATAAAATAGAACAAGTAGAATTAGTAAAGGATCTTGGTATTTATGTAGATAACAAATTAACATTCAAAAAACACATTAATATAATCTGTAGAAATGCATTCCTCCGTGTTCATCAATTACTTAGAACTATCCATACCTATAACCCAAAAATTTGGGGAAATATTTTTAAGACCTACGTATTACCAATCCTCGAGTACGCATCACCTATCTGGAACCCAAAACAAAAAGATCTAGTAAAAAAATTAGAAAAAGTACAAAAATTTTATACACGATCCGCACTAAATAAATGTAGAAAAACAAAACTAAAATATAAAGATAGATTAATACTATTCCAATTAGAACCACTCCTTTTCAGACGATATTATTTAGATTTAGTCACTATTTATAAAATATACTTCAATCTCACAAGTTTAAATCCCACTGAACTATTTACGCTAAACTCACGTCCCAGTAGAAGACATGATTACATAATCCAAGTTTCAAGGAAAAATTCTAAAACAACCAATTCATTCCTTAACAGAACCATACAAATCTGGAATCTCCTCCCAAAAGAGATCTTTATTAATCATACGATAAATACATTTAAAATTCATTTAAGATTATGTTTACCACATATATTAGAAAAATTACAAATATCAATTTAATTCAAAAATATTTGTATTGCATCACAAATGAATGGGGGCTTTTCTCACCAACGGGCTTTTTCTCACCCTAATCCTTTCAACTAAAAAAAAAATGTTTTTTTATTCATATTAATTTTCCTACATTTACTTATATTTCTTTTCGACTTATATTTTCATTCCTTGACTTATATTTATCAATGTTTTTGGTTAACTCCACAATATAAACACAAACTATTTTTGATTCTTAAACAAATTATTTTTTTTTAAACACAAATTATTTTTCATTTTCTAAATATTTAATTTAATTCAGGTTAATTTTAAAGTTTTCAAGACTTAAACAAGTTTACCACAACCTTATTTTATTTTACTGCCTTTAATTTTATTCACATCATGGCACCCCAAAAACATATTCAAACACCACATATATTTTTTTTGACCACATATATTTTTCATTTATCTATATATTTTTTTTTGTCTCTCCATATCAGCGGTATATTGTATATCCTTTGGAGATTTGAATAAATTTAATTTAATTAAAAAAAAAAAAAAAAAAAAAAAATTTCTTTAAAATAAAGGAGCATTTCCAAACAGCCAAATAGCTGCGCTCCTTCTTGCCCAAGGTGCTAAAATTAAACGGTGTTGTTTTAGGCGATTGTTGTTTCTCTTCAAAGGCGGAGGTTTTATAATCTCACGCATTTGTCTTCCCGATTCCAATTTGTTTGAACGGAAATCAAAATTATTATTAAAATCCCATACAGTTCCATCAATGGTAAATTCCAAAGAATAAATTAAATGTTGTAAAGAAATTAATAAAAATAATAATTTAAAAGTCATTTTATTTATTGAGAAGAGAAAAAATTATAAATTTTTAGTAAAAACTTTATGTATTCAAAACATTCCAAAAATAGTTTTTTAAATTTAAAATTAACTAATAAAATATAAAAGTCCAACAAGTAAACGCCCAACTTAATATTTTTGAAATGTTATTTTAGTTATACCCTAATTTTAAAAGTAATTTAGTAAAAATGTTTGTTGGTGGTCATTAACATAATTAATTCTTTAAAAAACAAAATATAAAAATATATTACAATTTTTATTAGTATTTCGCCCAAATATTTTTGTTTGTTTGTGGGATTTAGGAAGAATATCTGTTAAGTAATAAATGACAAAATAAAAGATACGACAAAATATTTATATTTAAATATTTACGTTATACAAATCAAAAGAATTTTTTGGTAAAGATTAACACAAAAAATTACTTTTTTGTCGAATCTTTTAAAGAATAAAACTATTTAGTGTGATTATGAAAGAGAAATCAAAGCACATTTTTAATTAATAAGAGGTTCTAAAACAAAAGAATATCGCATCTCTGCGATTTAAAACTTATCATTACTCGGTTTATTAATTAAAATAAAGGTATTGCAAATACTATATTAAATATAACAGAAGTAATAGAAACAGAATTAGCTAAAAAATTAAAAAACTTCTGTTATATTAATTATTTAGAAGCACATAATATAATAATAATGGCTGTTTTTAGTTAAAAATACAACGTTAAATATTGTTGGGATCACAAAATGGGCATTTTTATTTGATGCGCAGGTATGTGAATGTATTAAATATATTAACGGCACAGGGATTTAATAAATAACAATAAATCTAAATAAATAAAAATTTTTAATTAAAGAATTTTAGGCATAAAATCAAAAAAATAATATTTGAAATATAAAAAATTAACTCATAAGCGTAACTAGAAGACAAACTGATAGTAAAATTTAGTTCTAGTATTCACAAAGCAAAATTTTTTTATTACTTCTAACTCCCATGTTCGCAGAATAAATTTTTATATTTTTATTTATTAACCCTCTAGCAAAAATAATTTTTGTGGTTATTTAACAACGAATCTCTAAATACGCTTACAAATTAATTTGAATATTTTAAATTAAGCGAGTCAAAAAGAAAGAAAATCTCACTAGGCAAAGAATGGATTTAAAAACAGATTAAGAATGCACTATTTAAAATAACTTTGGCATTGAAAGGAAGTGTTGGTGATATAAGAGAAATATTGAAATTTAAAGAATCATTTTACCAAAATAAAAAAATAAAAATCTAAAAAAAGTTGGCGCCTAAATTTTTGTGGTTATAACTTGTAGACCCAAACTCGTTATTAAAGTTAAAAACAGAAATTAAACCAAAAGTATTTTCTACGAGTTAAAACCGACAAATTCAAAAAAAAACTCTCAATAAAAACTTATTTACCTTTAGAAATTCATAAAATCAAATTGCTTTGCTGTTGCATCTTTTTTCGCTTTCTTGTCCTTCTAGTTGCTTAATTAGTGTTTGAATTGCATTGAATGCAGCATCAACATGGGCATATACTTCTGTTGGGCCACTACCGTGACAAACCTGAAAATATTTAAATTGACTTTCTTAATTATTTAGAATTAAAAAATACAAACAATCGGTTTAGCCAATCCAACAGTTAAAAGAGTAAAGCATTGCTCTTCATCAGCAGCGTCCTTCGACTGAAGATGAAATAACTTACATTATAAAACAATATTCTAACAAACTAACCCTAGGAAAATCAGAGTAAGAGACAGTAAATTTAAAATGTTTCGATAAATGATTGAGAAAATTTTTTGCCCCAATCAATCCAAATTTATATTCTTTCTCGGTTTCAATTCGACCAGCGTCTTCACCACTCCAATGAGAAATAGAAAGCGATGTTGAAGTAGGCGATAATATTTGAGGTTGTGTCTCGATTGTTTTTAAAGGCGGAGGAACTAAAAAAATAAATTACATATTTTCAAGAAATAATACCATTAGGGAATCCAATATCAAAACCAGCATTCAATAAAGGAGGCGCATAATTTGAAGGAAGAACTGCTGGTAAAGAAGCAGACATAATTTCCGATTGATTCTGCAAATTTTAAGTAAATTAAAAAAACAAATGTAAGACTATTACTGTTTGAAACACATGTCGTTTTCCGTCGCCTAGAATCTCAGGAGATATTAAAGGCACACAAAACGAATCCACTGGCTTAGGAATTTCTCCAACAATTTCCTCTACACCTTCCAAACCAGCCCAAATAGAATCTTTACCCAATTTTACAAGACCACGTTTCTCATTGACAGAATTGGGCCATTGAAGGAATTGTGTCGCAGTTTTTAACAATTCCTGATTCTCGGATTGACTAAGTGCTCGCTGAGAATCGCGGTTTCGTCGTCGAAGGCGGCTACCAAGCTCAGACTTTAGTGGAGCAATTGATGCAGCTGGATATGTGGAATCTTCTGGCGGAGGGCATGCACTAACGTGCTCATTGAAAGTAACTCGTCGACGAGTAGATGGAAGTGAAGGTGAGTAATCCGCAACTCTAAAATGAAATGAATTTAGTTGACAAGAAAATATTACTCTTTAATTGGAGATAGATAATTCTTTTCTTCAATTACAGGAGATAAATTGCTACATAAGTTGACACCGTTTTCTACTTGTATTTGTTGAGGCAATTCAATATTATTCAATGCCTCCTCAACTGAAGCAAATGTTTCAAAAGAATTTATCTTTTCATCCCAATTATTCGTTAGAAATGAATTGTAGGTTTGATCCATAATAGATTTGTTTTTCAGATCAGTATTGACTTGCTTCTTAAGAAGACTTTTACCAGGCTGAGGCATCGACTTAATTTAAATTTGAGATAATTTCGGATAAAGGTTATCTCACTTTAACATAACCAATACGACCTAGCATTGCTTCGGCAGCAGCTCTTTTGGCTAACTTTTTGTTTGGTCCAGTACCCTGCTCGTGAAACCCCATGCATTGCACGGACACAGTAAATTCCTTGTGTCTATTTTGACCTTGTTCTGAGACAAAGTGAAAAATAGGCTCACGTTCTTGACGAATTTGCATGACTAACAATATTTTATAAATAATTAAATGCAATATAACCAACCTTGCATCAATCTAGATATTGGATTAATGTGATGGCCATATTCAGGATCCATTTTCTTAAAAGATAATTATAACATTAAACATTATGAACCAAACCTTATCCTTAATAATTGTTTTTCGCTTTGTAAACTCCTTTGCATTTCCTCCTCCTAAAGTCGAATCACGTTTATGACTCTCCACAGTTGCTCCTACATGACGTATAATCTGACTGGCCAGAAAAATTGGGTCTTTGTCGAGAAGAGGTTGAACCTTCTCAAGTAGATGATAACAAGCTGCCTGTTTGGCTGCTTTCTTACTTGGGCCTTTACCTTCTGATGAATATTCTTTACATATAGTAGAATCTGCTGACGTATTGGTTATTGTAGAAGGTGAAATAAGTCGGCAACAAAGAGTATAAACACGATTATGCGGCTCACCCGTTTCAGCGAGTACTTCAAATTCAACATTCTATAAAAATAAAACAAAATTTTGATTTAAAATAAGTTTTATAAACAGTCGGAACAAACTAGGATAAAAAGTACTGAGTTTTTGGTTGTTTAAGCATATCAATATGAGATGTGTTTTAAATACTCTCAAATTTATCATTATTCAAAGTTAAAACTTGCCATTCGAAGACGAAGTGCACACTCATGAATTTGCGAAACTACTGATTTTATCTTCCGCCGCGAACGAAAAGGGCGTTGCTCGGAAATTTGTGCACTCTGAGGTAATTTATTTTCATCAGCCTTTAACTTATTTAATTGTTCATTATCTTGCATTTTATCATCTGTTTGTTGTTCTTCATCGTCTTTATAATTAAAAAAAGAATTAATTTGCGTAAAAAATAAAATCTCACTCACAATATCCATTTAATAAAACATTCAATGCTGGAGAGAAATTTGAATCAGTGCTTTCACTTTCGTCTTCTGCACGGCCCTTATCAATAGGACTTACTTTAGACAACTCGTCTTTAACATAAGAATTCTCTTCAGGTATTTGGAAATTTGTTTGTTGCGAATTGAATTTATTTGGGGTTCCATTATTTAGTAAAATTTCATCCAAACTGTCGTCAATTTCTTTACTTTTTTTGTAGCAATCCAATACCGGTCTGTAATTTCAATAATTACATTAATCTAACAATAAGTATTAATTGAAATAAAAACCTCAAATGAGATAAAGCTTGAACAGCTGCCTTCTGTTTTGCAATATCCAATTTAAATCCAACACCGAAATGTTGCGAGGAATCTAAACTTAATGTTACTGTTACTTTGTAAGTAAATCCTTGTTGCTGTTGTTGATAATGAATTGAATTGAGAGCTGTAGGACCAAACGGTAAAACTGTTGTTCGACCAAATCCGTTTAGTAAAACCTATAAGGCAATTAATTTGGGACTAAAAATATATTTAAATTAACCGAAGGAGGAAGTGAAAGGAAAGATGACGGAAGCAAAGGAAAAGATTGGTAATCAAATGATGGTAAAGAATTAATAGAAGCAATTTGCATTTTTTTAAACAAAACATCAGCTCCAACTGGAGAACCATTGACTAAAGGCATAACTGAAAGAAGTTAATATATAAAATAAATATGATAAATAACTCGGCAAATCCAAAATAGAATTCACTGTTTTTGGTACAATTTGTTGTTGAAAAGTTGTGCCATTTGTTACGGGACTTGAAAAATTAGAACCATTAAACGAATTTGGTGCTGGAGCAAAACATAAATTACGAGCAAATTGAGAATTAGCTACATTAAGACTATTTGGTTGCATTGCTCTTAAGATAAAAAAATTATGCTTTAAGATTTAATGAAGTTAAAAAATTTTTAGAAGATAAAAAATTCTGATATATTTCTTATTTAACATATTTCCAAGGATTAAAAATTACATTTTTCATGTTACAGACTTATAAAGGATTTATACAAAAAATGTAAAAAGTTAAAAACAAACGAAATTGGTGCTGATTTATTGCCATTAGTACTACAAAATGGAGGGATCCCTGAAAGGTTACCAGGATTTGGCAAAGATGCTTTAAACGAAGACAACGGATGATGGATTAATTCTTCTTTATAATTTACAATAATTCCAAGTTGGGCAGCTACGGAATTGAGTAACAAAATTGCATTAAAAGACTCGTCTAAAAAATTTATAAAAAATTAAAAATAACATTGAAAAAATTTGAACCTTTACGTGGTTGACGTCTTGGTACACCCATTCCTCTCATTGGTGGAGGCCGTGGCAAAGTGGAAGAATCCAACGCACATTGAGCTGCGGCTTGCTGAGCTTTTTTAATAGAAGGTCCGCTACCTTCAAATTCTTGACCCGGACAAAGAATAAGCTTTACAGTGAATTTTTTCTTGTGTGCTGGCCCACTTTCATCAAGAAGAACATACCCATGACGAAGCTTGAAAAAAAATTGAAAGTGCAAAATTACAAAAAATTACAAATATTATTATGAATGAAATATAACCTTGTTATATCTCGTTAACTCAGCCACACGACACATAGGAGTCTTCTCAGACGAACCTTTGCGTTGAGCATAATTGTAGACGTGTTTGCTAACTGTTGGCTCAGTTTGTCCTTTTCCACACCAAATTTGTGGATGATGCTTTCTATGGTTTTTATCTAAATCTAATTGTTCACGAGAGGGAGGAGGAGAACTACGACAAATAAATTTTTCGACTAAAGCTTGAGAAGAATTATGAGGCTGTTGATTTGAATTTCGATTAGATGTAGGCACAAACTAAAAAATAAACAGTAAAGTTAAATTTATGTTTCTCCGTTTTTCTCATTTCTTCATCTTCCTAGAAAAAATGAGGAAGGACCTGTTCAACATTTTTGAGATTTGCAAGTAGTTAATTAAGTGTGCTGATTGTGAGTCCGAATATGGGTTGACTTTCATTTCCGGGATTCAAAATAAATAAAATTTGAACTAATATTCAGACTCAGTGTCAGCACAATTAATTAGAATACCTCCTTACAAATCTCAAAAATGTTGAAAGTAAAGTAAATTAATTAAAATTCAAGTAAAGTTATAGGTACTTATCCCTTATACCACACCCCCTCAAAGTAGTGTCCAAAATGTCATATATGGGGTAATAAAGGGTGCTGATCACGATTATGGTGTTTATTTCTCAATATAAGAACCCCCTCACCCATAAATTGTCATGGTTCATAATGGTCAAACTTCAAGTTTTTATTTAAACAAATATATAGGTATGAGCAATATTAATGCACTAATATTTAATATTTATTTTCTGTGTGATTATTGGTCGTTTAATGAGTATATAAACGATTTCATTCATTTGAACCCATAATAATAAAAATAAATAAAAAATGCCCTATAATTACGACACACTAATGGGGGGATGTCCTGATGAATCAAACGCTGCAAAATTTTTTCAAAATTGCGGTGACGTTTCTGCCACTGAACGTTTCTGCCATTGTGGTAGTCAAATGCGTCCAAACTTGAAGTTTGACCATTATGAACCATGACAATTTATGGGTGAGGGGGTTCTTATATTGAGAAATAAACACCATAATCGTGATCAGCACCCTTTATTACCCCATATATGACATTTTGGACACTACTTTGAGGGGGTGTGGTATAAGGGATAAGTACCAAGTTATATGTGACACTTTGGGAAGGAACTGACAACATGAGTCTTATTATTCAAAGTCTAATTTACGAAACAAAACAAACCAAATTTTTCTGAATACTATTATTATGTTGAAGACGAGGTGCTGCATTTTCTAATAAAGGCGGTTGTTGTTGTTGCTGCTTTCGTTGAAGGCTTATTTGTTGCTTTGGAATGACAAATTGTTGTTGTTGCAAAGTAGGAGGAACTACCGAGTTTAAACAAAAAGATTGCTGTGGTTTTTTATGTTGAAAATAGTATTGTTGTTGCTGTTGATTGGTCAAAGGAAGAGATCTGATAGAAGTATTAGATACTGGAGTTGTATGCATTCTTAAGGCGAGAATTGCTACTTTATTTGATGACAAGAAGTTATTAATAAAAAATTATGTAAATAGTTAAAGACTTAGGTAAGTTGTTAAAAAATAATTAAATACTCAAATTTGGGACGTGTTTTTAACCCGCAAAAATTTAACACAGCTCCTCAGCCGCACTAATGCGACGGTAATAAAGTTGAAAACTATATCTAATCTAAAAGAAAATGGCAAAAGTTTAGTTTGTATTTCCCGTTTTATTTCTATCAAAATTCCTCGTTATTTTCCTTTAACAACCTTTTAATCAAAAAAGAATTATTTCTATCCTTGGTCTGACCATTATGAACCTTTTGAGGGAAAACAGATAAAGGTGAATTTGAGGAAAAATATAAAAGGGAAACCACGAACTAAACTTTTACTGATAAAATTTTAGAAAAAATTGCAAATAGACAATAAAAATTAAATATTGCACAACCAACAATTGTATAATAGAAATCAACAAAAAAACAAGAAGTCAACCAATCCAGCACTAAATGAAATTGAGCGTGAATACTCAAAATAATGGATACTCAATTGGTTTTTAACTAATTTTAATTATACGCCAAAAGCGTATATTCAAACAAATTTCGGTCGGTTTATCGGGGGGTACAGCCCAAGTAGGCGCGCGGCCAAGTAGGCGCAAAGCCATAACTTGCTTCAAAATTTCTGAATCCTATCAAATTTGGTATTAAACGATTCCTCTCATCGAGCTAAAGAGATTCGTACCAAAATTATTAAGGTCCATAAATTTTTCAGGTAGTTATGGCTTTGCGCTTACTTGGCCGCGCGCCTACTTGGGCGTGTCCCGTTTATCGGTTCGGTTTCGGTTAATTGAAGAATTTTGTGAAACCGACAATCCTATCAAGCCTATTCATTCTGCAAAAATACTCTCTAGAAATTTTTTGAAAAAATTTCCCTTCCGAAAATTTTAAAGTTGCTTCTAAAACGAGAGAACTTGAAATAGAGCAGATTTGACATATTTTACAAATGTATGCTAAAATTTCTTTTCAGCCTTATTACAATAATAATTTGCTTTTAGAACATGTCAAATTGGCCACAATCATCTTCAGAGTTTTCCTCTTTAAATTCTTCAATTTCAAGGCCATATAGAGACTATACTTCAAATTATACTACAAGTCTGCGGCAAAATCATTACAATAATAATTTGCAGTCAGCTTTTCCTAGCCACAGGGATGCTTCTCTGTCTTTTAATTATGAGGAAATCATGTAATTATTTAATTTCTAAATATATTTAAAATTATTAAGTGGTAACCAGGGACGTTCTTTTGGTCCTTCTCTATTGGAGAGGAGAATGGAAGATCCATCTTCGTACTATGCCAGCCAACCTAGACCGAATGAAAATTTTGCTTCAGGTTATTTGTATTATTTTTAAAAGCTTATTTGCACACATTACTAATAATTTTTAGTTCGGTCATTTACTACTCCTGGAGTTCCAGCTGCAATTGATGCGTATTATCCAAGAAATATAAACGTAATTTTATTTTTTTTAATTTTACTAATTCTTTTTATAGTCGAATCAAAATGCTCGAACAGAAAGTTATGAAGAACCAGACCCTATTGCTTCATTATTACAACAAAGACATCACAAAGTTCAAGGAATTCCTTCATTGAAATCTTTGTTTGTGCCCGAATCATCAAAGAATTCAATAAATAATTCAAGCTATTCATCACGAGAAGGTTTAAATCTCACTCCTCAAATGCATTTGATTAGCACTAATTGTGAACGAGATCAGAGGAAAGGTTCCAGACTTAAACGAGTATTTTTTTGTTTTTTATAACTAAATTTAATTTTATACATTTTTAGTTGTTAGGTATTCCTATGGCAAAAGAATTGTGGTTAGAAACTGCAACTGGACGTTTATCTTTTGATGGTGGACAAATTGTTAATAGACTTGAAGAAAATCGTACATATTATTACAATATTTCAACTCTTCGTGTTTCATTTGAAATGCCATCTCCACTTTCTGCTATCATTCGTCAACAAACTGAAATTCGAAAAATGCTAGATATGGCGAGTTTTTTTTATTCTTTAACAAATAAATGTTTTTTAGACAACTCCTTGTACAATTATTGTTACTCGTTGCTATAATCAATTGACCGAAGAAGTATTACGTAATTATTTTGAACAATATGGAGATGTTGCTTTTGCCAGGGTTTTCTCAATTAAAGCAGTTTGTTTAATTTTTGTTTTTTTCAAATATTTGTTATTTTTGGGGTGGAACAATAAATCCAAAATCAAGTATAAAGCGTAAACGGAAATTAGCTTATTTACGTATGGAATCTATTCAGGTATTTTTCAATAATTTTAGTTATTGAAATTTATTTTAAAAATATTTAGGTCCAAAAAAAGCTTTTGGAACAAATGTCTTTTTCGATTGATGGACATATTGTAATTAAATAAAAATAATGTTTAGAGATCTCCAAGCACGTTTTAGTGGACATTTTTTCGGAAATTATTTTGAGAGCTATATTAAAGGAAAAAGATTAATTACAAGAAAAATTATATATAAAAATGTCATCTTCGCTAAAATGAACTCGGGGGGGTGGGGGGGGGTATCTGGAAATTAACTGAAAATTACTTTTTTTAGATTGAACTTCGAATTCCATGTAATCGTATTTTTATTTCCCGTGTTCCTGGCGAGACACGCCCAAGTGAATTAGTACAATTTGTTGAAAGCGAAATCAAAAAATTTGAACCGAGAGGATATTGTGTTGATGGTAAATAAATTTAAAAAATTTTTTAATGCTTTTAACTCTTTAAAATGTTTTTTCAATAATTTAATTTGCTTTTAATGTAAATTGTTAGATCTTTTCCAGCTTATTTTCCACATCCATTTTGTCAATTTGCATTTTGCACTGTTGGGGGCGCTAAAGTTTCTGCTAGGCTTGCTATGTAAATTTTCTGAAATATTTGCTTAAATTTTTAATAATCTTTATTTTAGTAAAGCCGACTTCTTTTTCAAAGGTTCTTCAGTAGGTATCAGTACTTGTTGTGATGGTTCTGAATGTAATAACTTTTTGAGTAAAAAATTATTTTAAATATTTTAGTGGATGCTGATCGTTTATTGGAGCAAAAAATTAAAGATTTGGTTGACCAAAATGATTATGCACGTATTCGTTCTCTCCAAAGTATTTCAACTGAAGTTAAGTCAATGATTCAAATTTTGGCAAAAATGAGAAAATGTAAGAAAATTTTTTTGGAAGTTTTTTTTGTTATTTTTTAAGTTTCAAATGAAATGTCTTTGCTTATGGTAATTAATTCAGAATTTTTAAAATCTTCAGAGGAAAAATTGAGGAGTTATTTATATGTTCAGGTTTTTTGTTAATTTTTTTAAATTTAATTTTTTAAGGACAA
The DNA here is from genome assembly GCA_036172945.1 of Meloidogyne incognita. Taxonomy (NCBI): domain Eukaryota; kingdom Metazoa; phylum Nematoda; class Chromadorea; order Rhabditida; family Meloidogynidae; genus Meloidogyne; species Meloidogyne incognita. The sequence goes on from JARQAC010000010.1 coordinate 5,151,388, forward strand.
TGTTTTTGAAATGTGCAAAAGAGTGGCATTGGAAACAAATAAAGAAAATGGTAATTATTTTATATACAATTAATTTTAGAATTTATTTTTAGATCAATCAACAAACAGAAAAAGAATTCGTCTTGAAAATGATCGGGAGAAAGAAAGGACAGAAGAATTAAGCGATTTAAGTATTGTAGAGGAGGATATAGGTAGGAAAATAAATGTTTTCTTTTTTAATTAAAAAAATAAAGAAAAGATTAATTTGAAATTCAAATAGGGGGGGGGGAGGCGGAATATTTAAAAGTACCAAAATATGTATTTAAAAAGATTTAATCAATTTGAAAATCAAAAAATTCAAAAATTAAATTCTGTTTCTTTAGAATTGGATAATGAAGACCGCGATGAGGATAGTTTAAATTTGCAAAACAAATTAATCTAAATTTTATCTCATTTTCTAAATATTTTCGCAAATTTTTTTTTATTTTCGCTAATTTTAAATAAAAAAATATATTTTAATAATTACAAAATTTTCTTTTTAAAAATTAGACTAATCATTTGTTTTTAAATAACAAGTCCGATATTTAAAAGAAGAAATTTTGGAATTTACTCCTACCTCAGCACGAAAACTACCAATAAAAACATCGAGTAAAAAGCAACGCAACAAGAGATTTATAACTGCAATATGAACACAACAACAATATTATAACATTACTATATTTTTGTATATATTTATCACTACTTTTGTGTTCATCACATCTTTCCTATTTACGATTCCTATCCTTCCGTTAGAGTTATGTTTCACCTCTATGCGCCCAAACTGCGAACCGAACGAGTTGATTTGATATTTACAGATTGGCTCCTCACTGATACATTCCCCGAGCCCAAACTAGTTCCGCTTTTAGTTGCAGTAACGTTTGGAATTGGAGCACGGCTAGGAGGAGGAGGTGGTGGATTCGATTTACTCATACAACAACAAATGCGAACAACATGCCAGAACAGAATTCTGAAAAAAGAAAATAATTTTTTTAATTAAAATATTTATTTATCCTAACATTAGAAGAGCAACTACAGCTCCACCCAACGAACTATCGAAGAGACTACCATCATCAGCACAAGTTTCCTAAAAAATATTTTGTCATTAACTCATTGCAAAACTAAAAAGAAATTTTACCATTGGATCTGTCGCCGTTGTTGGATCACCGTTGCTGATCTTCGGAGTTGCTGTCATTGAGAAATTCGACAGTTCTCCCGTTCCGTTGGAAAGAGCAAAATTCATGAGATATGCCAAACCCGGATGAAGCTTAGCCGCAGCAAGGAATGCCTGACTGCCAACATTTGCCAGAACCAAGTCGAATGACAATGGGAGCAAAATGAAGAATGCAGACAGCTTTAGAGGCGTGATGGAGAAAAGCATTTTTGGTTGTTTGTTGTACACAAGGAAAATAAGATATACATATGTGTACTTGAATTACTTTTATAGTATTTTATATTTAAATATACATAAAAACAAATTTATTTTTTTAAAAATAATTAAAAAATTTTAATTAACTAATTAATAAAGTATTTATTATAGACGTCCAAGTCTCTTGGTATTGAAAATGAAGTTATATATTATATGTAGTTAACAACACCTAGCTGTGGGAAAATCAAAAATTTGCTTATGAAACCAAAAGAGATTTGTCATGGGTCTTGGAAATTTTCGGTCTTGGATATCTCTAATATGCACATAAGTATATTTTAAATGTAAAAAAAGTTTTATAATTGTATATCACTTGTTGAACTAAACAATTCTTCACCACTTTTAAGAAAATTTTCTTCATTTTTATTTTGTTGAGAAGGTAAAAGAAAAGAAGAAGCTCTTCTTGATTGTAAATTATTTTCTTTTTTATTATTAGACGAGTAAATATAAATTGCTGAAGGTGTTGGAACTAAAAGTTTATTTAAACTTTTTTCTGCAGCAATTCCTAAATTTGCTGCTACCAATTTTTCTTTTGAAAGCCATTTTCGAATTTTTATTGGTATGAGATTGACAAAAGCATTTCTAAGTTGCATATTCAACAAAGCATATAATATTGGATTCCAAACCTTTTTTAAATAAAAATTAAGAAAGTAAGAAAAAAATATTTATTAAATATCCCTTAATTGATATTTTTGATGGTATTTTATTTTTGTTTTCATTTTATCAGTTAGTGAAGGATAAACAAGAAAAAAGAATTAATTTAAAAATTACCGTAGAAGTCATTGCAATAGCATGTGTAATTACTCCATAAAGAAATTCTTGTTCAGCAATAAATTCTGGAAGAAGTCCAAAATCTCTAAGAATATTAAAAACAACAGTCCAAACCCAACTTTTTTAAAAAATTTTTATTTTTAATTTTAAAATTAAATAAAAATTACCTTAAAATAAAAGCAAAAAACATTAAAATAAACATTCTATTAGTTCTTTGTCTTCTTTGATTAGCTATTTTTTGATGATAAATACCCATCTTTTTACGACGTAATAAAACACTCTTTTAAAAAAATATTATAATTAAATTTTACTAAAAAATGAAATTTACTTTATTTAATCTAACAGAAATTCCTGTATAACAAAAAGTAATTATACTTAAAGGTATTACAAATTGAACAATTAATAAAATAGTCCCATAAACTTCACGTAAACGTTCATATGGGGACCAATGTTCAAAACAAAATTCTCCACAATAACCTTCCATTTTAACAAGTTTTTGGGTAAAAAGCATTGGTAAACTTAGAATCATTGACAATAAACTTATTAACTTAAAAAGGAATTTAATTTTTAAAAATTAATTATTTTCTAACCAAAATTGTAAAAAAAGCATGTTTATGCCTTAATTGATTATTTAATGGAAATCGAATAAGTAAAAATCTGTCAACAGAAATTGCAGCTAAAGTAAATGCAGAAAAACAAAGAGAAGTTCCCTTTAAAAATTAAATTTTTATTTTTTAATTTTCACAAAAAAACCAACTAACAGCAATAAAAGGAACTAAAGAACACAAAATTGGCCCAAAAACCCAAACTTTATAAAAAGCAGTAAATGGAGTAAATGTTGCTGATATAAAACAAACAACTATATCCGAACAAGATAAAGCAAAAATAAATAAATTGGAGACTGTTTGGAGGGATTTTGTTCTACTAATTGCTAATAAAACACAAACATTTCCTTCAAAAATAAAAAAATTTTTTTTCAATGAATTTTTGAAATAAATTAAAAATTGGGAAAAACAAAAATTGTTTGGAATTAGAAAATAAATGAATTATTTTGACCGATCTCTAATAATTTAAATTAAGTTAAATAGTTAAATTTACCTAAAATTCCAATTAAAATAATTAAAATATAAAAACTAGCAAAAAGAGCAGCAACAGGCAAACGAGCTGTTGGATCTCTTCTTAAAGTCCATAAAATTAAATTCATATCGAAACAAGGAGAAATAAATTGTGTGGGGGAAGAAGAATAATTTAAATAATTATTTTGATTATTATTGTAAAAATTATTATTTTCTTGTTGCATTTGTTGAATTAAGTAAATAAATTAATTAATTAAATTTTCTAAAAAAAATTATTTAAATATGTATAAGAATAAAATATTACAAAAAAAAATAATTAATCTAGTAGATATTAAATTTTGTAGTATTTCTCTTTTTATTATTTAAATTATTTCCGTTTACAAAGAATTAAGTATATATTTATAACATAATATGTATAATCTTTAAAAAGATATTAAAATAAATTTTAAAAAATTAAAAAAATAATTTAATTTTAACTTAAAAATCTTAAAAAATAAAGTTTTGGACATTTTAAATAAAAAAAATCTAAATAAAAATAAAAAGAAAACAATCTTTTAAAAACCAAAAAACAAAGAAGTTATTTGACGTAAATAATTAAAAATAAAAAGAAAATATTTTTTCAAAAAAAGGTAAAATAAGTAATTTAAATATTTAAATAGAAATTAATTATCTAAAAGAAAAGAATATTTTTTGTTGTCTATAATGATTGAAAGAAAATAAAAATATTTATTATTAAATGGCATTTAACAAGAATATATTTAAATAATTTATTTAAATTTAATTTTTTAAATAAAAAGATTAAATAAATAAATAAATAAATAAATAAATAAATAAATAAATAAATAAATAAATAAATAAATAAATAAATAAATAAATAAATAAATAAATAAATAAATAAATAAATAAATAAATAAATAAATAAATAAATAAATAAATAAATAAATAAATAAATAAATAAATAAATAAATAAATAAATAAATAAATAAATAAATAAATAAATAAATAAATAAATAAATAAATAAATAAATAAATAAATAAATAAATAAATAAATAAATAAATAAATAAATAAATAAATAAATAAATAAATAAATAAATAAATAAATAAATAAATAAATAAATAAATAAATAAATAAATAAATAAATAAATAAATAAATAAATAAATAAATAAATAAATAAATAAATAAATAAATAAATAAATAAATAAATAAATAAATAAATAAATAAATAAATAAATAAATAAATAAATAAATAAATAAATAAATAAATAAATAAATAAATAAATAAATAAATAAATAAATAAATAAATAAATAAATAAATAAATAAATAAATAAATAAATAAATAAATAAATAAATAAATAAATAAATAAATAAATAAATAAATAAATAAATAAATAAATAAATAAATAAATAAATAAATAAATAAATAAATAAATAAATAAATAAATAAATAAATAAATAAATAAATAAATAAATAAATAAATAAATAAATAAATAAATAAATAAATAAATAAATAAATAAATAAATAAATAAATAAATAAATAAATAAATAAATAAATAAATAAATAAATAAATAAATAAATAAATAAATAAATAAATAAATAAATAAATAAATAAATAAATAAATAAATAAATAAATAAATAAATAAATAAATAAATAAATAAATAAATAAATAAATAAATAAATAAATAAATAAATAAATAAATAAATAAATAAATAAATAAATAAATAAATAAATAAATAAATAAATAAATAAATAAATAAATAAATAAATAAATAAATAAATAAATAAATAAATAAATAAATAAATAAATAAATAAATAAATAAATAAATAAATAAATAAATAAATAAATAAATAAATAAATAAATAAATAAATAAATAAATAAATAAATAAATAAATAAATAAATAAATAAATAAATAAATAAATAAATAAATAAATAAATAAATAAATAAATAAATAAATAAATAAATAAATAAATAAATAAATAAATAAATAAATAAATAAATAAATAAATAAATAAATAAATAAATAAATAAATATATTCAAACAAAAAAACTTTTTATTTTTTATTTATTTTAGCTATTTAATCGTCAAAAATTTATTAAGAATTTTTGAATTAAATTAAAAGGTTAAATGAAATTTTCATTTGGAAAAATCAATATTTTTTGAACATTTTTTAAAAATTAATTAAATTCTTTTTTTAATAAATTGTTTTGACAGCTTCCAAAAAAGGGGGAGTAGAGCTTCTAAAACTAAAAAGAAATTATATTTTTCCATTTAGTGATTTTTACGTCAATTTATATATTTTAATTTAACACTTAAATAAATTTTAAAAAAATAATTTTTTAATTGTTTTATTTAAATAAATATTTTGTCTTAACAAAAATAATTTTATAAAAAATTTTTAGAAGAAAATATTTTTAAATTTTTAATTTAAATAATTTATTTTCTTGTCGATTTTTTTATTTCTAAGTAAATAAATATATTTAAAGTATGGGGAAATGTAAATTAAGTATTTATTTAGTAATAATTAAATATTTAATAAAAAAAGGGATTCTTTACAAGAAAGATTTTTTTCTATTAAAGGCTTTTTTGTTTTACAAATATAGAAATAAATACAAGTTTTTTTGTTTAAAATAAAAATAAATTTTTGTATTTATTTATTGTGTATTTAATGATGTCAATTAATTATTTAGTTAGTATTTTTTGTTAAAAAATTAATTAAAAATAAATTTAGAATTTAGATATATTTTAATTTAAATAAAAATTAAATAATTATTTTTTATTCAATATTTTTGAGGAATTTTCATTAAAATAAATGAGAAAACAAACATTAATTTTTGTTTTTCCAAAATTACTTTGAAAAGTAAACAAAAAATATAGACAATGAATATATTTATATTTATATAAATTAAATTCTCGAGGGAAAAAGTCCAAAACAGAAAATATTTTAAAGGAAAAAAGGAAACAATTTTCTTAATGAAGTGATGACGAGAGATATTTAATTATATTTACTCTTAATATGTGCTTTTTAATATAAAAATTAAATTAAATGAATAAATTAAAAATAAATATAAATATTTATTTTTAGATTATTTTCTTTTTCAATAATTTTTAAAATAATTATCGCGTGTCAAAAAATATTTTTAAAAACTTTATTGTGCTAAATTTTTACGGAAAGAATTTAAATTAATTTTATAAATATAAAAAATACTAATTGTACTGTGGGACGAATTCAAGGTGGATTCCGGTTGCAAAGATTTAAAAAAGAAGGATAAATGTTTTTTTAAATAAATATTAGAGAAGTTTAAATGTTTTTATTATTTTCATTATTTTTAGGTAAAATTTTATTTAAATATAAAGTTTTTTCATCTCTCCATTATTTAATATTTATATAGTAATTATTTTATATCAGAAAATAGTCTTTCTCTCAAGAGAATTTAATTAAATTAATTGAAAAATATTAAAAATAAAATAATTTTTACGGAAAGAATTTAAATTAATTTTGTTTAAAAAAATTAAAAATAAATGGGATTTAAATTTAATATTAATAAAAACATTTTTATATATAAAAAAATGGATAGGTATTCCCTATTAAAGATAAATAATATATTTATTTAAGCTGTATCACATTTGAAATATTCTAAAAATTGTATAATTATTTAACCTAAACAATTAAAAATAAAATAATTACAAAAATTTAAATTAATTTTTTAATAAAAACAGGTGTTTATTTAAATAATTTTAAAAGTTTAGAAAATAAATTTATATAGGCAAGCAGTTCTAAGAGAAAAGAAGGGTGTCCTTTCTTGTTAAATTTGTGAATTGATAACAGGTGAAACAAATTCTAAAATATTTAGGTAGGTATAATGAATAAATTTAAGGACAGAGTCACCAAAATTTCGGCCTCTAAAAGTGTAGTGAAATAACAAGGTTTCATTATATAAATACATTTAAAAATTAAATATTTTCTATTGGTTATACACAAAGATTGCTTAAAAGTAATAAAACAAACAAAAATCTAAATTCTTAAACCAACGGAAATTGTTGATAGAATATCAGAAGCAAATTTTAAAAATTCACTAAATAATTTAAATGCCCAGATTACGCGCCCAATTAACCTTTATGTGCCCAATGAAAAGTTTATGCGTTCAATGAAAAGGTTATGCGTCATAACAAATTTTTATCCGTCCAGTCACATTTTTTATGTTCAATCTATGCCAATACTTTGAATTTGCTTTAAAAATAAACAAATTTTTGATTGTATTTTATATTTAAAAATATTTAATTTCAAAAATATGTACCTATGTATGTGTGTATAGATATTAAATTACAAAATTAAACACATAAATGATACAAGGTTAAAAATATCTTTAAATTAAATTTAAAGTGTTTATAATTAAATTTTGGGACGCGTCTGATAATTAATTTTGTTCCAAACTTTTGCACATTACTGTAAGTATAATAGAATTCTTACACAAATGCCAAAACGTAACGCGAATAATTGCTGGCGCCGAAACATTGTATAACCAAATTTCGAAATTTTTTACTAATTGGAAGTTTTTTTTTTGTTTTTTTAATTTTTGTGGTTTTAGTTTTTTGCGTTTTATTTTCTTATAATTTTCTTACAACATATTGTTTTAGATATTCTTTTTTATATGGTAAAATTTGTTTTTTAATTGCAGCGACACATTATTTTAATTTTTATTTTAATGTGCACCCAGGATCAGCAGGTTTTTACTGCATATTTTTCATTAAACTTTTTAAAAATTAAAAAATTTGGTAAAAGGCGAAATTTAATGCTAAACATAAAAAGGGTAAACCCATTAAATAGCATTTTAGTTTTTTGTGTTAATCATTTAAAGCGTCTCCCGATGATGAGTTTATTTTGAATTTATTAAAGTGTTTTATTTATATTTTAAAAAATTTTCCATATTGTCAGAAGAATAGCAGGAAATCATCATTTATGCATCATTCGTTGGATGATATTACTAGGGCTTTATTTGCAAATCTCAGAGGGGGCGTAAATGAAGTAAGAATAATGATATTATTTTAAATCAGGTTGCGATAAAGTAAGAAAATTAAAATATTTTATTTTAAATTAGAGCGAAACTATGGTTATTTTCTAACTAAAAATTACTGATTTCTTTTCTAAATTATTTTTATTTTTAGGAGGATGAGCTTATGGGTGCCGCGCATACTTGTCCTTTATGTGAATCTCAATTAGTTCCTTGGTTTCTCGGTTATTTTGAAGAATCTGGTCAACAATATGAGCGTATTTTGTGGACGTGCCCTAAGCAAGAGACAAGAGTTTTTTTAAATTTTTTTATAAAAAATATTATTTTTTAATTTTTAGCAATGCTATTTCCCAATGAATATACTTCCTTTAGAGGTTTTCTGGATTCGACGTTCGCTTGAACAAATGGCTAAAGGAATTATTCCTTTACCGAATCTTCACCTATTGCCAAAGAAATATCACCATCTTTATCCAAAATTGCTTCCAATGGAGAGAAGAAATAACAAACGGAAACCAGAAATGAGATTAGTTTTATTTATAACACAATAGGGGAAAATTTTAATTCTAAATAGTTTTGTGTTTTTATTAGTCTTTAAAATTATTTGTTAATCTTAAGTGAATCTATTTAATTATTTTATTTTACTAAGGATATGACACCACATTCGTCTTCTCAATTGCTAAGAATTTCGAGTGGAGACAACATTACTCGCTCCTCTGCCTCTTCTTTCAACTTTACCAGTGAGACTTCTGTTGGAACATTGTCAGTTTTTATATTTTAATTTAAACATTTTTCTAATTAATCTTTAAATATTTAATTTTTTATAGCCTCAAAGATATTCACAAGTCGCATCATAAGGCAAGTACTAGTAGCGATGCTTCTTCTTTGGCAGTTCAGGCTCCAATGGATAAGTGTCGAAAACTTGTGGATTTAAATCCGAATACTTCATCAGCTCTGGTTATTCATTTTTTACCCAAGCCAGTTTATCATCCTTTGTTGTTTGTTCAGAAATCACACAAACTATTGAGCGATGAGAACTTTGGACTTGACACTCAATATGTTCAGAATAATACTGCTATACAGCATCACAGGTATATTGTAAATGTTCCATTCACTTCAACACAAACCTCGCAATCGGAAGTCGTAAATCAACAATTAAGGTTTTTATTTATTTTTAAAATATTTTATTTATTAGTATTATCTGTCCATTTATTTTAATGGGCAGATAAATGAAAATTACCGGAGCAGTTCAACTGAGTCCCGGCCCTATAACTCAAGTACGGGTTGATAATTAATCTTTTTGGTACCATTTGATAGGCATTAGATGGACTACAATATACCAAAAAATCAAAATTTTCGATTGATTGTTAAAAAAGTTATGACCTAAAAACTAACTTTTTCAAAAAAAATCTGATTATTATTGATCAGACAAAAAAATCTGATCAAAAAAATCTGATATTTATCGATCAACTTTTTTACCAGTCGGTCAGAAATTTTGATTTTTTGGTATATTGTAGCCTATTTAATGCCCTATCCAGTGGTACCAAAAGCAAAAAAAGTGACCATCCCTTCATAAGTTATAGGGTCCGGGACTCAATTGAGGTGTACCGGAAAATTACTTCTCAAAATTTAATTTATTTTTTATTTATTGGTTTTTAATATACAATAATTTTTTGAACGAGTTTTGTTTTTAATAAATTAATAATTATCTTATTAAAATTTTTTTAGTCATTCATTGGAGCTTAGGCGGTTTTGTCAACGAATTGGCGGAGTAATTGAAGGCAGTAATACTTGCAATAACAACCAAAACAATGAAACTATTGAAAAAGAAGAGAAACAAAATCAGACAAGATACCTTTCTTTAATTAAAAATCCGTCACCAGTAAAATTGCCATCTTTAATACCAACACCTTCGAGTATATTGATTGAGAAGAAACGAAAACTAAAGAATCAGAGACGATTGGAACGCTTGAATTCTAGAGAGAACGAACGAGCACGGTCATTGTCGGCGAGATTTGGGATTACCCCGAAAGTAAATTTTAAATTAATTTTTAATTTAAATCATTGTTTTTAGTTAAGTAAAACAAAAAGTGTCGAAAATAAACGTTTCGAACTTCATGAAGGAATTCTTCCACAATGCAGCACTTTGATTCAACCACATCACCCTGTTGATGAAGACTTTGCACTTTTTGATTCTCTCTGTCCAGGCACAACATATTCATCAATTAGCAGCAGTAGCATTGACTGTGCCGAATCTTTAGCTACTAAAAATTCTGACGAAGCTCGAAGACGAAGAGAAGTTCGGAAATCTGCACGTGCCCAACTACCTAAATCTTTACTTGAAGAACAACGTCGAAAAGAAGAAGAACGGTTAGTTTCTATTCAAACAGAAGATAATGTACGGCGAAAGATGGAACTTTTATTGGCGTCGGCGCTTTCACGAAATAAGACAAAATCGGAGACAAAAACAACTGCTTGTGAACCAAATGTGCCGAAGACTACCGCTATAGAAATGGTAAAAATTTTTTATTTTTTTTTTTGATTCTTTGTAATAATTATTTTCTTATTTTTTAGAGTAATTTTGAAAATAATCACATGGAGCTCTCAGGAATTCCACACGATTTCCATCAAGATCAAATGACTTCAACAAGTACAGTTATATCTTCTTATCGACAGAAACCGTCATCTGAATTGACACCAATAAACTACGAAAATGAGGGACAGAATGTTGATAAATTTGACGTTTATGATAGGTGAGAGGGAATGATTTTAATTTAAAATTTCATTGTTTAATTTTTAAAGGTGTGGAACAGTTATGGATATTGGTAACGATGATGAATTTGATTTTGGATTTGGATTGGAGAATGAATTCATCAGTGGAGGAAGTAATATTGAGGATGGAAATACTTTGATGCATCTGAATGATGATACTTCACTTTTAGAAGAATTAAGTAATAGATAAGAGAATATATGTATGTGACATTTTTACATTTAATAGTGTGGTAAATTGGCCTGTTCCCTTTTTTTAAATATTGTATTTAATTTGTCGCACCTTTTATTGTATACACAGGTAATATTTAAACAGATCTCTCAAATAAAATGTTTTTTAGACAATACTTTTGTTATTTCATTTCTAGCTTTTTTTAAAATTTTTGTTTATTTTGTTTTTAAATGCAATGAATATTTGAAAAATTATACTTAGTTTTTATAAATATTAATTCACAAATATTTGTAATCATCTGTGATCTCATTTCTTTTAATCTCCATCCTTTTTCAATTCAACAATGACTAAAGATGTTGCAAGTCCTGGGTTAGCTTTCTCCAACGGAAATGAATATGCCCCCTCATCTTCTTCGGAAAAGTTTTCGATTGTTAAATTGCCTGTTGCCCAATCAAGTTTAGCTTCTCCAATTTGATTTTTCTAAATTTTATTTTTAGTATAACTCTAACAGGCTTTTTAACAAAATATTAATATTTCTAAAAAGAAAGACTTACTCCGTCTGTTGTCCATCTTTGTTTCCCATCAGATCCACCGCATTTTCCTGCCCATAAATATTGTTCTTCATCGTGTTTCTTTGTCTTTCGTTTAACCAAGAGCTTCCCTGCAACAGGAAATTCAAATTTATCTCCTTTCTTTATGTAGGCCCGAGCAAGCGCTGCTTCAGAATTCTCAGGAATAAATTGCAAAAGTGAAATAAAGAATATAGGAAAGAAGATAGAAAGAGATAAAAGACTAATCTTCTCCATTAGATTTACTATTAATTTTTGTAGATAGGATGAAAATACTAGTAAAAACAAGTTAATATTAGTCGTCAATTCTTGCTATAATATAATCTTCATTGTGTCTCGGCTCCGTAATTTTTGAATGCGCCAGGCACCAAGCAAGGACGGGAAGATGGTATAAAGTCATTCTACCGGGAATTTGTCCAAATTATGTATTTCTTTAGGTAAGAACCGAAAAACGTAATTTGGAGAAAAATATTGAATTATTGCTTAAAGTTGTAAGCAATATAATTTCCTGAGGTATACAATTACAAAATGGGAAGGAGACCGCCTTCTTAGATAACTTACTATTAGACAAAATTAATTTAGTTTTAAATTTCAGAAATAGTTTGTATATTTTTATATTGAGAATAACTTCTCTTATCCCATCATTATGTTTTTGAAAGTCTTTACTATTAAAAAGGCAAGTGTTCTTCAAATATTTATAGTAAGGACATGAAAAAACAGGTTTAGATTGTTTGTTTGATAAAGCAAATGGATGTTTTTTTTTAATTTTTACATTTTTTCCAAGTGTGAAATAAGGTGATAGACCAACAAACGAAGACGTTTCTTTATAAAAATTTGAAAAGTTGTTTTCTATTAAATTAAAAGTGAACAGCTGCCGATTCTTTTTAATGTGAAAAAAAATTCCTAATTTTTAATTTACTAGTATTTTGAACAAAAAATATAATAGAGATGATTCATAGAAATAGAATTACTCAGCAAATCCGATGATTAAGATCGACGAGTACAGAACATTCGTCGTGTTTTTTAAATACAATAGAGATGAAGGTAGGTTTGTTTGGAAAAAAGAATAGTCAACCTGTTCCTACTTCATTCTTCTATTGTACCTACGTGATAAATTGTTTTACGTGTGCTCGTCGATCTTACCAAATCTTAGAGATAACACAATATAAAAATGCAAAGTATGAGTGAATAAGACAGAAATTTCAAATTAAAACACAAAAAAAGAAAAATTATGCTCTAACAATGTTGCGAAAACTGCCAATCAAAATGATAAAAAAAAGGAAAAGGTCGGCAATTCCTTAAATCTTATTTTCTAAAAGTAAAAACAATTATACTTAATCATCGACCTTCCACTTTTAACATAGTAATTTATGTTAGATCAAGGTAGAAGGCGAAAGCAGCAAATTTATGAGAAGATATGTGTATTACTATAACAAAAATTACTAAAAAACCGCATATGTATGTACCAGGCATTTAATATATATTTAATGATAAAAATTCATAGCATCTTTAGTTTTTTACTGTAAAAATGGTAAGCTATAGAAGCAAAATCAAAGAATTTAATTCAAAAGATGCCATGATTAACTTTAAAATATAACAGTTTCGCAATAATTAAATCTCTAAAATTTATACAATCTTTTTATTTTCAGCCTTAATACAAAAAATTTAGAAATATTTAGAAAAAAGATTATCTAAATTTAGATCATCTTAAAAATAAACAATTTTAAAGAAATGAAATAACAAAAATAAATGAGCGAAGTTGTTTTTTCAATAACCATCTTAAATATTCTTTAAAAAATAAAATATAATAAAAAATTAAAAAAAAAGAAAATATCCCAGACAGATCACAAAAAGATGCCATTCAAATATAGCACACGTAAAATACAAAGTTTATTGTTTAACGATTCTTCAATTCTTGATGAGTCCTTTTTGAAAGCCTACCACAACAACATCCAACCAATAAAAGAATTAAAAGGCCAACTCCAAACCTACAAAAAATAAACTACTATCATTTTTTCTCTCATTAGCATATTTTTTAGAATTTGTTTAAGAACAATTAAAAGGGGCGCCTTGAAGCCCCTTTTGGAACCGAAGACGCCAAAAACCCGGCGCCATTTTGAAAAAATCTATTTGACGTGTAGTTTAATATTCTAGAGCCGGCCAACATTTAAAGTTTTTAGGAGATAATGCGATAGTAAAATTTTGTGTAAATATTTTAAATAATTAACTGACCATGTCAAAATAGAACTACGCTGTGGATGTTGTGCAATAGCATTAGCTAAATCAGACCAACTTTCAGGTAATTTCATTTGATATTCGCTATGTGCAATCTGCCAGAGCTTATTTCTTTCTGTAAGCTTTTCACGGCAAACAGACGAGAGGGCTGATTGAGGGTTTCTAAGAGCATCAACAAGACACATAATGACTAAAACAATATTTCAATTAAAAGAAAACAGAAAATTTATAATTTTCTTACTTCGACTTTCACCGGGCTGAACATTTGCACATATGCGTTGGGCATCAAGACTACATGCTTCATGTAATCCTGGATCCAAATGAATATCAACAAGAGATTCTTGAGTACGACGTGCAAGCTAAAAAATAAAAAGAATTCTTTAAAGTAAAAATTATTTAAAATTTACTTGCACAGCACAATTCTTGTCTGTAATCATATTATTATAAAAATCTGATTTTAAACACTCCAAGACAGAATCAAAGTTGCCACTACGACCAATGATAGTATTTGTACAATGTTTACTAATTGTGTATTTGCAAGCCTTGTAAAGTTGTGGATCAAGTTGAATATCAAATTCACTTTCAAGAATTATGCGAGATAACTAAAAAAAAGTTTTAAAATTAAGTGACTTAAATTAAAAAATACTTCTTCTTTGCAAGGTGCGGACAATACTGTCATTTTGGTAAACTTTGCAAATTGAGTTCTCAGACAAGTTGCAATTAAAGGACCAAGTTGCTGCTGTGAATATTGAGGGTTATTAACTTTCTTGAAGTCTGCTGGACAACTGCGAAATAAAAGCAAATTAATTTAATTTAAAAAATTAAATGACAAACTATTGCTTGGCTTCTTCATGACAAGAATCAAGTAACTCAGGATTGAGTCGGTCATCCTTTGTTCTCTCCAACATTCTGGTTTGGACAACTCTTTGACAGTCTTTTTGAAGAAGTCGGATAATCTTCATATTCGTTAAACACTCAAGAACTTTTTCACCGCGTTGATTTGGGCAATGTCGATTAATATCGAATTTACATGAACGCTAAAAAGATTAAATATTTAGGAAAGTAAAAAACCTAAAAATGTAAAATACCTGCAATTCGTCATCAAAAGTATTGTCTAAAGCTTCAATTTTTTCTCTTGCAAAAATAAGTGCTTTGCAATCAGGAACTAAAAATTAAAAATAATTTTTGAATTTAATGATTTTAACCTAATTGATCGAAATTAATTCGAAGACATTCAACAATTTGTTCAAATCGAGTATTCGGTTCTTTCATACATTGGAAGCGTTTAATGTCAGTTGAACATTTACCCATCAGAGAGGGATCAGCATCATTCATGTGCTCTTTGTCATCAAACTGAAGTCACAAATTGTAAAAAAGATTAGTTAAGAATTTGAAAAAAATCTCAGAGATTAGATGATTGGTATATTGAACAAAATTGTATAATAAAATAACATAGGAAATAGTAAAGAAGAAACAAAAGAAAAATAAACAAAGGAGGAAAAGAATAGAATTGAACTCACATCGACCTGTTCTTGTTGCAGGTAAGCCACCCTCAATTGTTTTTTGCAGTCCTTGCTTAGATCTTTGTCTATTCCGAGAATACGATGTTCAAAAACAATATTGCTTAAACATCGAATGATTGCACCCCTAAAGTATGTGAACGTATTTATACTTAAATTCAAAAAAATCTTTACTTGTCTTGTCCAAATTGTGCACAATTTGCCTTAATATCATCAGTACAAGCCTGAGTAAATCGAAAGTTGAAATGATAATCACGAAGCGAGATTAATTCGAAATGGTTAACATATGTACGGCATTTTGGTCCCATTTCCTCAGCATCACGATGTTCTGAAAGACATGTTAAAACATCGCCATGATCAATTTCCTGATTGATATATTGTGAACAATAAGCATTGATTACTGGACGACAAGCACGAGACAAAAGACGGTTCAATTTTGTATCCTAAATAAAAAAATTTAAGGCAATCTATGACAGGAATTTTAACTTTTTTATTAAAAAAATTAACCTTAGATTCCATTTTTGTAAATTTCTCAACTTCAGTGTAGCATTTCGGATGTCGTCTCTTGAATTCCTCAGTTTCAAAATGTTCTTGGAGACAATCCATCTCCTACAAAATAAAATTAATAAATCCAAAATTTAAATAAAACCTCAGTCGGTTGAACATTTTGGGAGCAATATTCTGAAAGTGCCTGACGACAATTTTCTTCAACATCAGGAAGCATATTGACACGTGATGCACGCTCATATAATACACGACGAACATTTTGCGCACATTCAGCCTTCAATGGTTTCTCTTCGTCATAACCAGCTCGATAAAGACAGGCAAGAACCTTAACTTTTATTTTTATTCTAATCAATTAAAGGACAAAAAACCTGAGGTCCCGGATCAACAACTTGATTTGATTGCCCACTTAATTGA
This sequence comes from Meloidogyne incognita, assembly GCA_036172945.1. NCBI lineage: Eukaryota > Metazoa > Nematoda > Chromadorea > Rhabditida > Meloidogynidae > Meloidogyne > Meloidogyne incognita. The sequence continues at coordinate 5,167,883 of JARQAC010000010.1, forward strand.
TTCGCACCCTTATGCCATTCAGAAACCGCAGAACAGCGATCAACAGCCTCTTGGTGGCAAGCTTCATAAAGTTGTGGATCAAGAGACCAATCACGGGCCATAAAGTATTGAACCTTTAAAATTTTAAATAGAAAGGTTTAAAAGAGGAAATGAACAAATTTCAGTCAAAAACTCATGTAATAATCACCTCAACTAAACGTTGTTCACAATCATCAGTCATATCAGCTTCATCCAAATTCTTCATTAAACATGTAAGTGTATTAGCCTCAGAAACAGCATCTTGTTTACATTTTCCTTCAATTAATTCCCTGCAAGAGGCATATAAAACTTTGTCAACTTGATAATTAGATCCAATATCTGCCACTTTAACAAGATGTTGAAGGGCGTTTCTGCATTGTTGTGTTAAAGTTTTTTGTTCGTTTCTTTCCTGGGCATGTGCCATTAAACAATGAACGGTTTTCCCTAGAAAAATATGAAGTAAATAAATTTTTAGAATTAATAACCCAAAAGTAACCCAATCAGAAATAATTTATTTAATTATAAACAAAAAATTTCTTTCAAAAACCTTCAGTCTCCAAATCTCCTTTTGGTGAACAATATTTATCAATTTCTGTAGCACAATTCATAACAACTTCTGGTCCCATTCTAAACTCTTGTACCATCATTTCACGATGAGAAAACATTTCATGTTTACATTCGTCGCTAAAAACTACTAAATTTGGCCATTGTTTTTTTGGTGCATTTTCATCTTTAGCTGCTTGTTGTCTTTCATGTTCTTGTTGATTATAAAAATGAATTCCATTCTCAAGACAAAGAACAACCCAACTCAGATGAAATTGAAGTGATTTTTCAAATCCTGGTTGTGGAATACATCTATAAGCTTGTAATTCTTTGTCGCATTGTTTTAATAATGGATGGGCAAGACGAAAATCACGTCCTAAAATAATAAAAATTAAATTTAAAATAGATACTTATTGGATGTTTTCAGTAAAAAAATTGATTTAATTTAAATCAAAGTTTCCAAAATAAAAATATTTCATACCCATCATTCCAGCTCTCTCAGCAAGAATTCTTGCACACTTTAAAGTAAATTAATAATAACAAAGAAATAAGCAAAAAACCTCAGGTTGCATTCGTTTATCTTCTTTGTGTTGCATCAAACACTGAAAAACTTTCCCTTCTCCAGCATTAATTTCACTACAAAATTCCTAAAAATAAAAGTTTTTATATTTATTTAAAAAAATAATTTGCCTCTCTATCATGCCGACATGCAAAAAATAATGGCCCTAGAAAAAATTAATTTTTAAATTAAATTTTAGTTAACAAACTATCCAAATGGAAATCATCAGATTGGAGTTCAGCAATTCGTCTCACTTCTTTACGACACTCTTCAGACATTCCGTTAATAATTTGTTCTTTGGTTGGATCTTTTTGAACATTAACAATATTTGAAATAAGGCATTCTAATGTTGAGCCTTAAAATTAAAAAAAAACATATTTAAATTTTTGAAAAGGTGTTTTCTTTTATGCTATCTTAAATCACTTTTCTCTTCTCTTTTACTTTCTCCCTAATAGCATAGGGAAAAATCGGTAATTTTGAACTTCGTACCCCCCCTCTTTTTTCTATCTCAAAGTGTTAAAAATGGTCAGTCTGAACAAGAATTGTAGAACACATCAAGCCGAGTCGAATGACACCAAAATCGACAAAATCCGACTTGATTGGACCGAGATACAGACCCCTGAAAATTGAAAAACCACAGGGGTGATTTCTTGGAACAAAAAAAGTTTATGCAAATGATAGCTCATTCGAAAGAACTCGTCGAGCTGAGTTGAATGACAGCAAAATCAACGTAATCGGACGAGTTTTGACAAAGTTATGACATTATTTAGACCTACCGGAGTCTGCAACTTTATGTCATAACTTTGTCAAATCATGTCCAATCACGTTGATTTTGGTGTCATTCGACTCAGCTCGCCGAGCTCTTTCGAATGAGCTATCACTTGTACAAACTCTCGACCATATGGTTTTTCGCCCCTGTGGTTTTTCAATTTTCAGGGGTCTGTATCTCGGTCCAATCCGGTCGGATTTTGTCGATTTTGGTGTCATTCGACTCGGCTTGATGTGTTCTACAATTCTTGTTCAAACTGACCATTTTTAACACTTTGAGACAGAAAAAAGAGGGGGGGTACGAAGTTCAAAATTACCGAAAAATCAAATCAATAGCATAGGGAAAAATCAATAGCAAATAGATTAAAAAAATAGGGAAAAATCATTTAGGTCTTAAATAATTTTATATTCACCCATTTATTTCGTATTCTTATAAATTTAATTTATTTTATCTGCTTGAATGCTCCTCAACAAATTCAATCTAATATTAATTGTAATGAGAAAGGAGAGGAAGAGAAAAGTGAAGGGAGATATACAAAGAAATTAAAAAATTAGAAAAACCTTGAGAATGTGGCACACGAACATTTTGATGTAAACTAGGTTTTGTTAATTGTCCACAACCAAGTTGTTTTATGATAGCAGCGCAATGTTCAACAAATGGCGCAATTAAAGCAAAATCAGAAAAGGCAACTTTCTCTACGCGAAGTAAAAATTGAAAACAACGAGAGCCTTGATCAATTTCATGGACATGCTCCATCATACAAGAAAGTGCATAACCAGGCCTAAGATCTTGTGTACATGCTTTTAGGCGATGATTTTGGTTAATATCAACAGTGCAAAATTGTTGAAGAGCACCAATAAAACGCTTGTCCTTAAAATTTAACAAAATAAGAATTTTATTCTGAAGAAATTTATTCTGAAAAATTTTTCAAAAAATTTAAAATTAAAATACCTGTGTCAATTCAACTTTATATTCCCAAACTGCTTGAGCACACTGTGGTTGCAAAACTTCATTTTCACTATAACCAGCATCTTGTAAACACTCTAGGGCATCCATATCACTCAAAACTTCTCCAGGCCCAAGTTGTGCAATATTCTTCTTGCAATATTTATCAATATCCAACCTACAATCAGGTTTTTGTGCAAGCCTTTGAGAGTCAGAATGAGGTTTATTAGCATCAATATTTGCGTTTACTTTAAAAAGAAAATTTTTAAAAAATAATTAAAACAAAAAACCATTATCAGGTGGTGGTTGCTGTTGTACAGGGACTTGCTGTCCTTGATCAGCTAAAAAATATTTTTAAATTAATAATTTATATAAATAAATAAAATTAAAAGTAAAAAAGACTTACAGCTGATCCGAGAAAATAATATAGACAAAACAAACAAAAATATGATTTTGGCTGATAAAAGGTCAAAATTCATTCCTGAAAATTTTCCTAAGGAGTTTAGAAATCATAAAATTATTAAAAAAAATTAATTAAAATTGGCCAAAATTAATAAAGATGACGCGAAAAATGTAAAATAAGCGCAACACAATTCGGAATTAAAGTGGCCAACTCACCCAGAATTTCGTTTCAAAATTTTATTTTGATACAAATTGATACTGTAGTTATTAATGAAAATTTAATTTTGCTGTTGCGTTCGCGCGTTAAACTAAAAAATAAATATAAATTATTCACAAGGAACTTGAAAGGATTAACATTAATGTGGTAATTGTAAATCATCTGAAAAGTTAGATTTGATGATAGAAGTCGTCGTTTATTTAATATTTATTCTTCCTGAAAAGTATCTTTAACGTCCGTAAGTTCTTTGTTGTAAGTATCTTTAACGTTGTAAGTATCTTTAACGTCCGCTCCCTTGCTTCCATTAGTCTTATTCTTCGCACATCTGTGGAGGGAAATGAAAATTTTATTAAATTTAAAAAATGAAAAAAAAGTTTGTAGACGCATAACTATTTGACTAACTTGTTTGAGCTCTTTCCAACGAGCTGTTTGCATCACTACAAAGATACTTATTGGACAAAAACAGCTTTAATCTAGAAAAATTTTCGGTCTTGACGTCTCTATTATACCTTTTTAACGTTATCCACTTCATCTACCTCTTTATAATAATTATTTTAAAATAAAAAAATATATTTATTTATTATTTTAATAATCAATTAATAAAAAAATATTCGGATTATTTATTTACTCGATTAAACAATTTATTTTAATCTGACAATGAGTCCAATTACTAAATCTAAATTTCTGCCACATTTTGGATTATTTTGACAAAAAAAAGAATTTTCAGTAATTTGTGTTCGTTTTTTTTCCTTTTTTTATATTTTCATTATTTTACAAAAAAATTTTAATAAAATGTTTAACTATCAAATTTTGTTTTTATTTCAATTATTAATTAATTATGGCACAACAAATTGTTTTAGTTTGTTTGAATCTGTGAGCTTAATTAAATTTTTAAAAGATTTTTATTATTTTTTAGGTAACATCAACTACTACAATTCCAAAAAATTTATCTAATTTTGAAAATATTACTTTAGGTGGAGAAAATGTAACTAATAATATACAAGTATTAGTATCTAATACAAATACTTCATTGACAGAAGGTTGGGGGGGGGGGGGGGACAAAAAAATATTTTTTTACTTTAAACTAATTTAATTGAAATATGGATTTAATTGAAATATGGAGAAAATATACATATATTATTTTTATTGTTAATTCAAATAAAAATTCGTTTCCGTAAAAATATATTTGGAGAATTTAAAAATAATTTAGAAGATGTGGAGGATGATGAATCGTCAGAGCCAGTAGAATTTCTCGAAACAATGAATGGCGATAATTTGGTTAAGGGGGATAAAGTAAATTAATTAGAAGAGATTTGTTTAAATTAATTAATTTTAAAGGTTATTGAAGTTCGAACAGAATGGAATACACATGTAGGGAATGATGATGCTGAAGCTACTGAATAAAGAAAGAATTAAATTTCTTTTTATTAAAATAATATTTGAATAAATTTAATTTAAAAAAATATATTTTTACTTAAAAAACATCCCTTCTATTTATTTATCAAGCATTTGATCTCTAAATATAAATTAACCTGCGCAATTCACTTTTGATAGATATTAAAGATAAAAAATGGAAAGGTTTGTATATATGTAGTTTACAAAAACTTTTTATTAAATTTATTATTAAAGTTCTCTTTATCAACCAAATAAAAGGTAAATTTTACATTGTCCTTTAAATCGTTTTTTTTTGTGAAAATAAAAAAGAACAAAAAAAATAAAAAATATGTTAACAGCTGGAATTAAAAATTCACACACAAAAATTATAAAAACACTTTTTAATTAAAAAATCGATTAGATCAACAATAAATGATTAATTTATGAAAAATGTAATGAACGGCTTTATGATTTGTTTGTTTGATAAAATTATTAGAGACAGTAAAGTTTTGTAAAAAAATAAAATATCTGTATGTAGTTTATTTTTGTTTATTTAATTTTTTGATAATTTATATTTTTAAAATCAAAAAATATCTTCAAATTATTGTTTTTTTTCTCTCATCAAAATTTAAAAAATAATTTTTTAGACTGAAACGGTTTATTAAAAATATTTTAAACAATTTTAACGAGAATTTTATAATCGTCTTCTCCCTATCAATATCGTTTTTATTGCGCTGTCAGGAACACCTACCTCTCCTCTCTCTCCAATGGGAGAAAAATAAAAATAAATATAAAATTGTATATGTACATCCACCACGTCTTTTATTTTTTTCCTAAAAATTTTATTATTATTTTCTTTTATTTATTTTATTTAAAATTTAAAAATCTTTTTATATTTATTTTTAATTCTTGAAAAAATAATGTAAATATGTATATAAATTAAAAATTTATATTAACCTATTTAAATTTCAAACAAAAATATCGTTATAATTGCGAGGCTAAAAATATGTACAAAAATTATTTATTTATTTAATAATTTCTCAAATAACTTTTTTAATTTAATTTTTATTTTAAAAACATTTTATGCTTTTTCCAATCATTTATTAGTAATAAAATTGAAAAAATTCCTTTTGTACATTCTCTTATAATATTTTTCTATTTAATCTTTGCCTTTTGCCATTCACAATACTTTTAACCACAAATACATATATGACTTTTTTTAAATTATTTCATTTTATTTTTTATTTTACTTTTTTTCATATTTTTTGCTTTACATAAATTAAAAATATTTATTTTGAAATTAAATTGTTTAAATAATTTATTAGATTTAGAGACTGAATTTGTGATCAATCAATAATATCGGTATTGATAATCGAAAGGCTAATCGTTTTATAACATCGATATTTAAAAAATTAATTTACCAATAGGGCCAATTAATTAAAGGAAATACCCGTCGCATCTTAGTCCTGTTTAAGAGACGAGAGATTCCTGAAAAATTATTTTTTAATTTCTAATTATAAAACAATAAAAAGCACAGATAATCTTTTAAGTTTAATACTAATCTGTTAGATATTTTTTGCATAAATTTATTTAAAAACTTTTAATTTCCGAAATTCAACTTTAAACAATTTCAATTTCTGACACTTCCGTCATTTTCGATCTCCATCTTTGAGATTTATTCTCTTCAACCTCTCCTTTCTTTTTTTATTCTTTTTTATTTATTAAGTTATTTTATTTTTTTTATTTTTTTATTTTTACTATATATTTATAAAAAAAGTTGCTTCCCCTATAAAAGTATTGGTGTTAGCTAGAAAAAAGTCTAGCTCTTTCTAGAGTTGAGATATGGGCTTAAAAGTTTGACATGTCCGGGGTCAAATCTTATGGGGCATCTAGGAAAATTATGGACGGAAAATTTTGGTACCCCCTTGGTACCTAAATAATATAGGTGCTGGGGATATCTCGGGAATGGGTATAGATGGGCTTGTCGGACCAACGGGAGGGCACTGAAGCTCGATTAGACGATGTCAAACAAAAAAAATTCGAAGTCAAAATTCGAATTTGAAGGGTACTTATGCTTGACACAAAATTCAGACTTTTCGGTTAATTGTCAGGTTTGTCGGGATTTAAAATTCACGTTTTTTCAAAATAACTCGAAAATGGATAAAGTTAGCGGAAAACTTCTGCTGGGAGGGCACTGAAGCAGAATGTGTAGATATATGTATGAAAAATTTCAAAGTCGGAATTCGAACTTTAGGGGTACTTATGCTTGACACAAAATTCTGATAAGAAAACTGTCCGACCGATAACTGTCGGATTTCTTCAAATTGAGGAAATCCTGGGGGCAAATCTCATAGGTGAGAGAGAAATTGTGATTGATAAGTGAAATTTCGAGTTGAAATAGTGGGATTTCGAAACATAAGCAAGTTTCGAGTTGAGAGAGGGTAAGTTGGGGGGAATTATAGGAGTAATTCGAAATTACTTCGAAATCCGGGATTTTCGGGGATGGTAGGTAGGGGCGAGTGGGTAGTCATTCAAGAGGGGATTATGAGGGGAGATCAGATGGATAAAGGATAATGTCATAAGTCGAAGTTCGAAAGTCGAACTTCGAAATCCGGGTTTTCGGCATTGGGAATTGGGGTCGAAAAGAGTACTCATTCAAGAGGGGATAATGAGAGGAGCTTAGTGGGATATCGGATAATGTCGAAAGTCGAACTTGGAGTTCGAACTTCGAAATCCGGGACGGCATTGGGAAGTATGGGTGAGTGGGTAGTCATTCAAGAGGGGATGATCAGGGGAGTCTTATGTGATAAGGGATAATGTCGAAATTCGAAGTTCGGAGTTCGAACTTCGAAATCCGGGATTTTCGGCATTGGGAGTTGGAGTCGAATGAGTACTTATTCAAGAGGGGATAATGAGGGGATCTCAATGGGTTTACTAAAAATTTCGAATTTCGAAGTTTTTAGTAAGGTATTCGTTATTTGAGTCTGGGACTGAAATGGATTTCGACTCTAACTTTGTTGAAAATTTTTTTAGAATTTTTCCGACAACGGATTCGTACTCAGCGTGTACGAATACACTATAAAACATGTTTTTTCTGTCAAAATTAAAAATTTTTTACCCCACGAATTTTTTAAAAGGGGTACCCCTTTTGGGGGATTTTCGGGATTTTTAAATCGCCATAACTTTGACTGGGATAGGGATTGTTGGATGCGGGTTGCTTTATAAAATTGAGCAAAAAATTAGAAATTTTTTGAGGTTGAAAAATTTCGAAAAAATTTTAAACTGACCTCGTAGGGGTCAATTTTCGAAAAACCCAAAATTTTTCGGTTTTTTGAAAATTTTTCGGGATTTTTGCCAGTAGTTCGGGCTGAGTGTATTTTTCTTGGATAGATCAGATTTTTCTGCATCGGATAAGATTTTAAAATTTTCAAAAAATGTCTATTTTGAAAAAGTTATGATTTTATGAAAATTTCAGTGATTTTTTCTGGCAGAAATTTCCGGCCAAAAAATTTTAATTTCAAAAATCAAGATAGATATGGCAAATGATATACCATTCGAAAGCTCTTATTGAGCTGGATATAAAAATATTTTTTTCGAAATTTTTGGGGCCATTTTGACGAAAATACAAAGGTTCGAAAATTGATGGGGTGGATAACCGTAATCGGAAAATTATGGTAGAAAGAGAGGAAAAATGATTGACAGGTGAAATTGGTGGCAGAGAGGCGAAATTTTTCTCCGTCTCTGACCATGCCGGGCAAACTGGCGAAGAACTTAGGGCTGAATTCTGTATACGGGAAAAATTTTGTGGGGGGATAAGCTGGATCCTGTTATGGATCCGAAGCAGAAGCATGCTTCTGCTTCAATTTTTGCTTCACTTTCGTTTTTTCAAACTTGAAGCAAATTTGCTTCGAGTTTTGAAATTTCGAATGTTGAAGCAAATTCGATTCGAGTTATTAAATTATGAAAGTTGAAGCAAATTTGCTTCGAGTTTCGAAATTTGAACCTGAAGCAAATTTGCTTCAACTTTTGAAATTTTGATTTTTGGAGCAAAAATGCTTCAATTTTGAAAATTTTGATTTCTGAAGCAAAATTGCTTCAACTTTTTAAAATTTTTTTAAAGTTCGGAATTCGAACTTCGAAATCGTGTTTTTTCGGAATTGTCAAGTATGGGTGAGGGTACTCAATCTACTCCTGTTTGAGTCCAAACTCAGTTTGAGTCCAATCAGATTTTTGGTGCTACTAGGGTAGGTCGGAAGATCAAGACTGAAAATGGAAAAAGGGATAGGTTTATGTACTGTTGTAGAACCCAGCGACCGTTGACTCCCGCGAGGCGCGTGCCGCAAAACCCCGCGCGAAGCGCGGGGTTTTGCACAAGCGCCTCGCTGACACCCATAGGTATGGCAACATAATTCTATTTTTTTAATTTATTATTTAATAAACATGTTGGACTTATTTTATAAACATGTTCGGACTTTAAAATATGATTGGATTCATAAAATTTGTTTGGACTCATAAATTTTATTTGGACTCATAAATTTTGATTGGACTCATAATGTTTGATTGGACTCATAAAGTCAGATAGAACCGAGAAAAGATAAGAACAAAAAGTCGAAGTTCGGAGTTCAAACTTCGGATTCGGGATTTGGGGATATAGGCAAGCGAGTACTCATTCGAAAGCCCTTTTCGTGATGGTTATAAAAATATTCTAGGGACATTTTTTTTTATTCTAGGGACATTTTGACGAAATTACGAAAGTTCGAAACTTATTGAGGTGGACCACCATAGCCAGAAAATGATGGGAGGGAGGGTGCCAATTTGATTGACAGGTGAAATCGTGGCAAAGTGGAGAAATTTGTCGCCGTCTCTGACCAGCTGGGCAAACCGGCGAAGAGTTTAAGGATGAATTTTTATATCTGGGAAAATTTGTCTGAAGCAGAAGCATGCTTCAGCTTTATGTTTTGCTTTATGTTTTGAAATTTGAAGTCTGAAGAAATTTTGCTTCAATTTTTGAATTTTTCAAACCTGAAGCAAATTTGTTTCAGGTTTTGAATTTTTGAATCGAAAGCTCTCATTGAGCTGGATATAAAAATATTTTTTTCAAAATTTTTTTGGAGCATTTTGACGAACATACAATGGTTCGAAAATTTATGGGGTGGAGTACCGTACTCGGAAAATTATGGTAGGGAGAGAGAAAAAATGATTGACAGGTGAAATTGATGGCAGAGAGACGAAATTTTTCTCCGTCTCTGACCATGCCGGGCAACCGGCGAAAAACTTAAATGTGAATTTTGTATATCTGGGGAAAATTTTTTAGGTGGCTAAGCTGGATCCTGTTATGGATCCGAAGCAGAAGCATGCTTTCTGCTTAATGTTTCTGCTTCAAGTTTTGAAATGTGGAATCTGAAGCAAATTTGCTTCAGGTTTTGATATTTTGAAATTTGAAGCATTTTTGCTTCAGGTTTTGAAACTTGAAACAAAAATTTTGCTTCAGCTTTGGAATTTTAAACTTGAAGCAATTTTGCTTCAACTTTTGAAAATTTTTTTAAAATTTTGCTTTTCACTTTCAAAAAGTGGAAAGATGAGTCCCAACGGGGGGAAGACGAGGGCCGAAGGCCCAAAGTGACTCGAAGTGGAAGGAGGGGTTCAAATGAGGAAACACGAGGGCCGAAGGCCCGAGAAGCAGAAGCATGCTCTGAAGCATGCTTCTTCAGCATCTTCAGCATGCTTCTTCAATGCTTTTGCTTTAGGTTTCGAATTCTGATTGGAAGGATGAGTCCCATCCTAATCGTTATAGGAATAGGACCATGTTACGAGCCCAGAACCCAGCGACCTTTGACGCCACGCGAGGCGCGTGCCGCAAAACCCCGCGCGAAGCGCGGGGTTTTGCGGCACGCGCCTCGCCTACGCTCCATAGGTTTACGTTGACCATAATTTAATCTGACACCCATCTAAAAGAGAGGGCGAGGGCCGAAGGCCCGAGCTGACACACATCTAAAAGGAAGTGCGAGGTCTAAAAGGGAGGGCGAGGGCCGAAGGCCAGAGCTGACACCCATCTAAAAGAGAGGGCGAGGGTGGAAGGATGAGTCTAAGTGTCAGGATGAGTCCTAACGGGGGAAAGACGAGGGCCGAAGGCCCGAAGTGGCTCTAAGTGGAAGGATGAGTCCAAACTGTGGGGGGACGAGGGACTCTAAGTGGAAGTATGAGTCCCAAATGTGGGAATACGAGGGCCGAAGGCCCGAAGTGACTAAGTGGAAGGATGAATCCAAATGTGGGGAAGACGAGGTCCGAAGGCCCGAAGTGATGCTAAGTGGAAGGATGAGCACCAACGGTGGGAAGACGAGGGCCGAAGGCCCAAAGTGACTCTAAGTGGAAGGATGAGTCTTAACTGGGGAAGGCGAGGGCCGAAGGCCCGAGCTAACACCCATCTAAAAGGGAGTGAGAGGGCCGAAGGCCCGAGCTGACATCCATCTAAGACGAAGGGCAGGGCCGAAGGCCTAAGCCACCTAAAAAGGATTCGCGAGGGCCAAAGATACGGGGCAATGAAGAGGCAGGCTAATCTTTTCTTTATGGCATGCAAACTTTCTAGCGGCGCGCGAAGCGCGCCCCAAAGCCGATAGGCTTTCCAACGGGCAGAACAAATTTAAATCCAAAGTATCGTAACCAAATGCACCCAGCTATCCGCCGCCATCAGTGGTCAAACCCATCGCTAGTTAATTATTTTTAAAAGAAAGTAAAAAATGGTTGATCGTCTTGTTCGTTTACGTTCTGTTTGTTCACCAACAAATTCCTTTGATTCTTTTCGGAGTACTCATTTACGCATTGGAGATGTTATATCATTATATGCACCTGATTCGAGAGGGGAAAATAATAACATTTGTGGACATGAAGGATTTTTGTCAACTTTAGGGTAATTAATATAATTTGAATGAGGGCCGAGCCCTGAGACCCTCTGATATTTTAATGAAAATCAGCGTTTGTCCCTGCACAAGTCCATGTAAAAATAAAAAAAAACCGGATTCGGTGCCCGGAACTTTGATAAATTCTCTAATAATTCTCTTACTCTCTCTCATTTTTATAGTTTGGTAGATGAACGTTGTGTTGTTGTAGAAGGACATGGAAATTTACAATCACCCCCAGAAACATTTAGAGGTTTTCAACTAATATTTTTTAAATAATTTTATTTTTCTAAAAAAGATTGTCTTTTCCGTATTTGTCCAATAAATAGATATTCAGCACAAAAACAATTATGGATGGAACAAAAAAGATTACAATATTCAAATTCAAATAGTTCTTCAGATTCTTTTATAGATGAAGAAATGTTAATTAGAGTTGAAATTGCTGCAGAAAAGGAAAGAGAACAAAATAGAAATGATTATACAAAAATGTTAGGGAATATAGTTCAAGTAAATTAAATTTAAAAAATTTAAATTAATCTTTAATTAAAATAAAAGTATGGTTCTTCAATCCAACTTTTACATGTAAAATCAGACAAATATTTAACAATGCAAAAAAATTCTCCAGCACGTCAAGAAAGGAATGCAATGCGTGTTTATTTAGATAAATTAGGCAATGAAGGTTCTTGGTTTTTTGTTGAGCCTGCTTACAAACATGTTTCTTTGGGAGATAATGTAAATAAATTTTGTGATATAAAATAATTTAAAAAAAATTAATTAAAAATAAAGGTAATGTCTGGTGAAAGAATTACTTTAGTTTCTTTTACTTCTAATAATTCAAATATTTCTTCTGTTGGCCCAAAACTTCAATTACATCTTTCTAATCACAGATTAACTGATCACAAAAATTGTTGGGAAGTTAATTGTTTAAATGAACAAACGGAGTGGCAAGTCTGTTTTGGAATTTTGAAATTGTTTTTCAAAAAAAATTTGTTTTTAAGGCACATGTTTTTCTTCAATATGACGAAAATATGACAGAAAATGTTAAATCAGTAAATTAATTTTTAAATTTATTTTTTGACATTTTTTCTCAAAGGGAGACGTTCTTCGTTTATTTCATGCTGATCAACAAACATTTTTAACTTTAGATTCTGAACCTAAAAATATTCAAAATGATCGAGTATTTCTTAGATTAACTAATAGACCATCAGCAACTGATGCAACATCTTCTCGTGCCCTTTGGGAAATTCAAGTATTTAATAGAGAAATGCCTTTACGTGGGGGAGCTTTAACTTGGAGAAAGTATGTACTTACACCTCCTCCAAATTTATCAGAAAATTCTCTAATTTAATATTAGATTTGTCCGTTTCAAACATTTGGCAACAGACCAATATTTAACTGTTGTTCCAATTGATAAAGAAATAAGAAATAATGAAGAATTAATTAACAAGAAAGCAAATAATAATACTAAAAATAATATTTTATCCTATAATTCAACAACTTTCATTCAATTTCGTTCAATACCTTCACAGCCAGAAACAGAAAATCCAACATATATTTTAGTACCAAAAAGATCAGAAGATCCGTGTAGAGATGAGGATATTCTTTTTATGTTGGATCCTTGTACCAAAGTTCAAACTGTAAAAATTTATATTTTTTTAAATTCTTTTTAATATTAAAATAATTATTAGAAAATTATTTAGTAACTAATAATTTATTTTTTTCAAGAAAGAATCTCGAGTACCAATTAATTCATATGGTAAAAAAATATTTTTTTATTTTAATTTACACGTAATTTTTCAGTTCGTTTTCAACATGTAAAGGTGTTTATTGAATATTTAAATTTATAAAATAATAATTTAATTTTTAAAAAAGACATGTACTTGGTTACACTCAACTAATCCTCAACTTAAATCTAATCTTTATTATTCAAGTAAAAATGAAAAAGGATGGGTTAAGGTAATTTTTTTTTAATTTTTGTGGGGAGGAGTTTGTGGATCGTGAATTTTTGATAATAATTTTATTTTCAAAAAATTTCAGGTAATTTGTGAGCCATATAAAATAGATAAAGAAGCTTTTTCACTTTCGCCTGTTGTTCCAAACGAAGTTAGAGATTTAGACTTTGCCAATGATGCTTGTAAAGCTTTACATCAATTTGTTGATTTAATTAAAAGTGGAAAACAAATTTGTAAAGAAATAATTAAATCAACAACCCAATTATTAATTGACTGTATTTATTTTGTTACTGGAATACAACAAAATAACCAAATAATGATTGATCCTCTAAAAATTTTAAATTTCGAACCTTTGAGGGATCGACAAAAATTATTGCGAGAACAAGGAGTTCTTGCACAAATATTTGATTTACAAAAAGCTCCCTTCCTTCCAAGACAGGGAATTGGAGAAGTCCATCCACTTTTAAGTGCCCCAGCAGAATTAAATGAACCAAGAAATGAATGCTTTTTAAAAATGTTTCAAGTAAATTTTAATTAAAAATTAATTTATTTTTTTATTTAAAAAAAGTTGTCATATTCTTTACTTTTATATTCTCAATGTGGTTATCGTAAAAATCAAGAATTTTTAGCTGAAAAATTTGATCATATTCAAGAACATATTGGATTTAATTTATTAGCTGAAGAAACTGTTTAGTTGTTTTTTTTTGTTTAAATTTTAAATTAATTTTAGATGACAGCTGTTTTACATAATAATCCAAAATTGTTAGAGAAATATGTTAAAATACCTCATGTTGAACGTTTTGTTGAACTTGTGGTAAAAGAAATTTTTCCTTTTAAAATTTTTAACAAGTTTAGTAACACAAATTAAATGTCAAGAAAATTAATTTTTCTAAATTTCCTTAATAAAAATTAATTAAAATAAAATATACTAAAATTTTCTTTTAAAAGAGAAATAATCGTTGTGGTAAATTTCTTTTTTATTTGGCCGATCTTTGTGTATGTCGTGGGGAAGCTAATAAAAAAATTCAAGAATTAATATGTAATTGTGTGGTAATTAATAAATAAATAAATAAATATTTTTAAATCTTTTTTTAAAGTTAAATGAAAAAAATAGAGAAATATTTATGTTAACAGAAAAACGTTTAATCTCTTCTCCTCAAAATAATTTTGAAGTTTATATTTGTTGGGGTTATTCTGGTTCAAAATGTTCTCCTTTAGTTAATTGTTCTAATTTATTAGCTGAAGAAGATGAAAAAGAGATGTTTGATTATTACAAACATCAATTAGAATTATTTGCACAATTATGTCAAGACCAACAATATTTAGCTATAGACCCTCCACCTGAAAGGAAATTATTAAATATAAGTCAGCAACTTCCTGTTGATTTAGTTATTAAGTAAATTTTTATTTAAAAAATTTTAAAATAATTTAAAAAAGATGTATTTCTGATTCTCGTCTCCCTTTTGATATTCGCGCCTCTTTTTGTCGTTTAATGCTTCACCTTCATGTTGTACGGGGTTCACCTGTTCCTGCTGTAAGACATGCACGTTTATGGAGGGATATACCAGAGAAAGTTTTTATAAAAAAGTAAAAACCTTTAAAAATATTTTTTTTTATTTTCTTAATTTTCTAAAAAGATATCATAGTTCAGCTTTAGAATCTTATAAAAACGAAAATACTTCAATGGATTCTAATGGGGGGCATATGCCTGTAATTGAATTTCATCAAGAAATTCTTGAAACTGTCCAAAATTATTTGTTAGAATTATGTAATTTAAATAATGGACAACAACCAATACTTAATGATTTGCCTGAATATGCTGACCAAAATAGATTAACATATGAAGTTTTTTGTCTGTAAAATACTATTTAATTTAATATTTTCTTTTTAGGTTATAAATTTAGCTAAAGCATTAGCCCAATTTGGATTTTATGATTTTGAACAAATGCTTGAATTAACCCAATATTTATTAATTATTGTAGATAGCTGCCCTTCTCAAAAAGAGAATAATAATTTAATAAATAATAATTCAAAAATAAAAACACATACAAAATTAATTAGACAAATATCTAAATTTACTTCAATAACTACAACAAAAAATGATGAAGAAAATAATGAAATTGTTGTAAATATTTTTTGTTATTTAATTAATTAATTTAATTTTTAAGAATTTAACAAAAAATAATCTTTCCCCTTTAACACCAACAATTAACAACAACAATATTTATTCAAAACCTCCCCCAAATACTTTAGAAATTCCAACAACAAAGACAATAATACAAAAACAATTTAATAATAACACAAAAGATTTAACCGAAGATTCAACAAATTCAAAACGTTCAAGGGAAATGCTTTTAAAAACTAAATTAATTGTTGTTGAATTAATTGATTTTATTATGGATGTTAGAAGGTAATTTGAAAAGAAAAAAATTAAACAAAAAATTTTTAAAGAGATTTTCGAGTAACAAAAGCACTTTCATTTTACAAAAATTTGTTGTCTTCTTGCAATGAAAATGGGGAAATAAAGGAAACACCAGGTAAACAGGAAAAGATTAATTGTAATTTTAACATACCTATATCTAATACAAATTTACTTTTTTCTCTATAGTTATTTCAAAAGAATTAATTGAACAATTATCTCGTTCTGTATTTATTGACTCAGAAAAAGAATTAGATATGGATAAATATAAGGGGCAACAATTATTAAGAATTTTACTTCAAATGACGATGATAGAGGATTTTCCTTTATTAACTAGCACAGCTTTAAAATTATTATTTAGACATTTTAGTCAATTTCAAGAATTAATTGAAGATATGAAACAAGTTTAAATTAAATTAATTTTTAATTTAAATTAAAATTAAAAGATTCAATTACTTGTATCAAATCAAGATATAAAGAATTACCATCAAGTAGACAGAGATTTATTTATTTTAAAACAATTAACTGAAAAAAGCGAACTTTGGGTACATTACGGAACTCAGTTAGAAGGGTCTTCAACAACTAGCTGTTCTTCCCCCTCAAATCCAAGTCAAGATCGTTCAGATGACGATTTTATACACGAAACAACTTTGTCTGTTCCTTCAATTGAAACTTTACAAGAAAAAGTTTCGATTGGTTTAGCTTCAATTGTTAATGGAGAACAACAACAACAAAAATATTTAAAAGAAACTTCTACAGGAAATGAATCCCCAACAACTAAAAGACGTAAAACTTTAAAAAGTATTAGAAATAGTGCTGGAATATTACAACAACAACAACAATCATCACCACAATCTGTTTGAAAAAGATTTTCTAAATAAATTTTAATTAATTTTTTAGTCAATAGTTAAAAGCGGTCCGGCAGCAGCAATTGCTATTTTACAACAATATTATCCAAAATTAGCACGTCAACAAAATCAGTTAGCTTCTATTGGGCTTTTGTTGACAGGTAAATATACTTTTTTGGATAATTCCTTTACTGATACTCGTCGAAGTTATTTTAAATAGGTGGTGAAAAGAAAACTATCTTATTTCCTCGATTTATATTAATTTCTAAAAATTTATTTAAAAAAAGGTAATTAGGTAGATAAAATTATCCTTCACGCCATTTCTGATGTGGGACCTATTATTTTTATCTATAATCCAGTAGGGAGTGTGACATAAAGGATCCAAAATTTATCTTAAAAGGTACTACAACAGATAATGATGGTATTCAACGAAATAAAGCAGAAATTAGCAATACACTTCATTCAATAATGGAAAAAGCCCCTCTTATTTGTTATTTACTTGTTAAAGAAGTAAATTAATATAATTAAATTAATTTCTATTTAAAAATATATTTTTAAAGATTATTGTTCGAATGAAGGATTTATGTTTTTCTTGTGCCGCAAGTAATTATCGAAATCAACAATTATTACGTAATATGCTTGTTTATGAAGTTATTTTGCAATTTCTTTGTATTCCTTTTGATCGAAAAAATGACAATGAAATGCCAAAACTTTTAACTTTAAGTCATGAATTTTTGAGATCTTTTTGTAAAAATAATAAAGAAAATCAGTCAAGACTTTATATCCATATTGCTCCAATTGAAGGTGTTGGAGGAGGAGGAAGTAGTAGTGGAGGAGGAGGAGGAGGAGGGGGAGGAGGGAATACAGAACAACAACAACAAAGACATGAAGGAGGGAAACTTTCTGTTGAAACGGTAATTGAGTTAAGAAACTAAATAAATTATTTTGGGACTCTCTTTCTTTGGTAGTCCCTACTTTATTTGCACTTTTAGACTCTCTTAATATTTTTTAGGGTAGGGGACGATTCAGTATCGCCGATTCAGTATCGCCAATTCAGTACCGCCGATTCAGTATTGGCCGATTCAGTATCTGGGCTTTTTGGCCATAACTGCTGCATCTTTTTCATAATTGGACTGATCTGATCTGATCACTCTACAAAAAGTTATCACTGATAAACGACGTCACAGGCATAAAAAATCGGTTTTCACGCTGTAACTTTTTTTGTGATCATCAGATCTGATCGGGCCAATTATGAAAAAGATGTCGAATCTCGAGACCTTTCGAATGATATGAGAATTATTCAAATCGGTCGAATATCAGGAAAGTTATAGCCATATACTGAATCGGCGAATACTGAATCGGCGATACTGAATCGGCTATACTGAATCGTCCTTAACCGTATTTTTTAAAGGTTCAAGACTGTGCTACAATAGTTTCAATATTTAGAGGAAATTCAGAATTATGTGAACATGTTTCTGAACATTTTATTGGGCATATTGTTAATTTAATAGAAAACAAACAAAGAAATTCTATATTTCTTGAATTATTACAAGTAATTGTTTCTTCTTGTGAAAAAGGATTAGATTTGTGTCAAAATAAAGTTGTTGATGAAGTAAATAGAAATTAATAAAAATATTTTTTTAAATAAATATTTAATAGATTGGTAAAGCAGCAGAAGATGTTCGGCATTTTTATGTTGATAGTGTTTCTTTTGAACAACGTTTTTTTAATTTAAATATTTCTAATTTTAATTTTTAAGTAATTGAAATGATGAAAAAATCGAATATATCAGATCTGGATTCTTCTCATCCTTTACGTTATCATATAGAATTGGTTAGATTAATGGCTTTGTGTACAAAAGGGAAGAATGCGGTAAAAGGATATAAAAAAATAAAAATTATTTTAAATAAATACCCCTTTTTGGGGTGAAAAATTTTAAATAAAGATGGGGGTATGTGTTATTGTCTAAGCAGCTCCTCTATTCAATGAATGTCTATACTATTTATAGTATGTTGGGGTTAATATATTTATTTTTAAAGGTAACAGAATTAAAATGTGCTTCACTTCTTCCAATGGACCATATTGTCAGAGTCTTAACTTCAAATTGTTGTATTTTGGAAGTAAAAACTGTTTATTTACAATTTCTTCTTACATGTTATATTGAAACGTAAATTTAATTTAATTTTTATTTAATGAAAAGGGAAGAGGGGAGTTAAACAAATTTATTGAGTGGGGAGGGGGGGGGAGATAATGCCATTCACTTAATATTTTTTAATTATTTTTATTTTTTTTAGTGATTTAGAATTAAAAGATGCAAATAATTCAGAATATTTAGAATTAATTTTAAATGAAATAATATCAGATATAGACAAATTAATAATTAAATTACAATCAATTGGAGGAGGAGGAGAATATTTAAATAATAAATTACCTAAAGAAATTTTATTTTTGGAAAGATTTGTTTGTCAAATAATTGCAGAAGTTTTAATTAAATTTTTTGAAAAAACAAATTATGCACAAAGAGCATTTATTGATATTAAAGTTTTTTTAAAGATTTTTAAAAAATTTAAAAAAAATAATTTAAAGCATCATCGAAAATTATTTATTACAATTTTACAAAAATTAAATAAATTACAAAATTGTGTTTTTATTGCTGCTGGTAGACGTCCACATAATAATTGGTATAAAATTGCTGATTGTTCTGAAAGGCTAGCTAAATTTGGTAAAAGAAAATAAAAATTATTTTTTTTAATTTATTCTTTTTTTGAAGCAAAAAGTCGTTTCATTATTTTACCTGAAAATTCTCTTTCCGTTCCTTATTCTAACGGTAATGAAAATAATAATAATACTTCACCAACATTACGAACAATTACTGCTAGACAACGTTGGCAAAGTGCTATATTCTCTGCTCGTTATTTTAGAGTAATTTAAAACTTTTTTATTTATGGCAGGGATTTTCTGATATAAAAATATTTCCATTTTTGGGTATCGGGACAGCAGGATTTTTTTGTGTTCAAATTATATTTTGATATTTTTATATTGGGGATTGTGTAAATAGAAGAAAGGAAATAAAGTTTAAAAAAGCCGGGAAAAAATATTTTTAAAAATAAATTAATTTTATTTTTAATTAAAGAGAAATAAACATTCAAAATCTTTACATTCTCATTTAACTTCTTTAACTGCTGGCGATGAACCAACAACAGTTGTAGCTTTATATCCTCGTTTAATTAATGAATTAAATAATTATCTTTCTCCTTTACAAAATGCTGAAAATGCTGCTTTAGTTGAAATTTTAAGATTACCCGAAAAATTATGTTCTTCTTCTTCCTCTAATTCTTTAGCTTCTTCTAATAAATTTGGTTAAAAAATTATTATTTTTTAATTCAAAAAATAATTCTTTTTTAGAACCTTCTTGTCATGGAAAATTTGTTAAATCGATGTTAATTAGGCATTGTAAATTACTTTTAGAATCAAAAAGAAATGAATTATGTGGACGTGTACTTGTTACTTTATATAAATTAGTTTCTAATTTAAAACAAGAATTTAATGAAAATGTAAAAGAAATGCTTGGAGAATTACTTTGTCGTTATTTTGGTGAGGGGTCTGTACAAGGATTAACAACAACATTTAATAAAACATCAAACTTTTCTATAAATAATTTAAAAGAAAATATAAATAAAGGTATAAATTAAGAAAAAAGAATTAATTTAAAAAAATACTTCCCTATAAAATATTTAGTTGATTGTATTTTTGATGCAGAACTTAATCCAAAACAAGAAAAAACCCTTTACAATATGCAATGTGATTTAATGGATGCTGGAGCTGTTGATTTAATTATAGATTTAATTGTTATGGAACCCCCATATGATATATTTAAAAAGAGTATTCAATTGGCTAAAGCTTTGTTATTTGGTGGAAATGATAAAGTAAATAAATAAATATTTAAAAATAAATATAAATGAATATTATTTTGGGCTAAATAATTGGGGGAAATTTAATTAATTAATTGAATTTTAGAAAAATTAACATTATGGAATCAGAATTTTATCTTTTATTAGGTTCAAATGGCATTTTATCAAAGATTACAAGACGATCAGAAATTAGCCTCTCGCTTCTTTAATGCATTAAAATTAAAAATGCAAGCAGCACAAAATCGAATTAAAGCTGACATTTTAAGTGGAACATCTAATGCTGGAAGGGCAACAACTAGTAAGTACATAAATGTTTTAAATAAATTTTTATTTATTTTTTGTTTTGAAATGCTGTGTTTTTCTTTTTTTTTTGTTTTCTTTTTAAGTTTTTTCTACATCTGGCAGTCGTCGTTGTATGTTTAATTAATAAATAAATTTATATTTAAAATAAATATTTTTGATTTTTTCTTTAGCTTCAGCTGCAATTACTCCAAATCCACAAAATGGTGTTAATTGGTTAAACAGTATTGGGGGAGAAACTAAAAAACATTCAGATCTTTCAGCAAAGAATAGTTTAAATTTAAATATTCCATTTAATGAACAACAATGTAAAAAAAAAGAAAAAAGAATTTTTAGAAAAATATTTTTTTAATTTTTAGATTTTGATAAAAGAAATAATGTTTGTGTTACTTCTTCTAATTCCTTTCAACATTCTTCTTGGCAATCTACTACATATCAACAACAACAACAACAAACATTTCTTCGTCATCAAAATCGTTCTGACAATGAAGAAAAGTATGTGGTGTTTTTAATAGAAAAATATTTTTTTAATTAAATATTTTTTTAGAATATTAATTCCAATTCTTCCTATTGAAATAAGTATTGTTGAACCAATTTTACGTTTTTTACAATTACTTTGTGAAAATCATAATTCTACTTTACAAGTAATTATAATTATTTTTAATATTTTAGAAAAAAATATTTTTTAAGAATTTTTTACGTACTCAACGAGGAAGACCAGATTTTAATTTAGTATCAGAAACACTTACATTTTTAGATTGTATTTGTGGAAGTACAAAAGGAAGTCTTGGAGTATTTGCAGAAATTGGAGAACATAGTATGTTTGTGTTGTTGTTATAAGGGATTTTAATTGAATATTATTTCTAGATTTTTCTCTCGTTACACAAACATTAATTAGGTAAAATAAAATTATTCTTTAAATTAATTTTTAATCCCTTTTTTTAGTCTAACAGAATTTTGTCAGGGTCCTTGTCATGAAAATCAAAATGCTTTAGCTAGACATGAAAGTAATGGAATGGATATTGTTATATCTCTAGTACTTAATGATATTAGACCTTTGGCAGATCAAAGAATGGAATTGGCTTTAGAAATTAAAAGTCAAGCCTCCAAAGTATTTAGAGTTAATGTCAAAAAATTTTCCTCCCCTTTTTTTAGCTTTTATTAGCCATAATGGAATCTAGAGATGATTCTGAAAATGCTGATCGTGTTCTTCGTTTAATGGCCCATAGCGGCACAAGTACAAGTACTTCTTCCTCTTTATCTTCCTCATCAACTAGTGGAGGCGCAAAACAATTAATTAAAGCAATTGGGCATGCTTATTCAATGTCCTCAACATATTCCCCGTCTCCTTCCTTTTCTTCTACTCCTGGACAAGCATTAGAAGTTGCTAATCATTTACAACAACAACAAATATTACCAGAAAATATTTCTGAAAACAAAAAAGCTATTGGAGGATTTAAATATTTAATTTCTTGGATTTGGCCTTTTTCTAAAAATAATTTAAATAAACCAGAAATTTGTTTATCTTCTAATGGAAATAATTTAAAGAATAATAATAAAGAAGAAAATAATAAAATTAAAGACAAAACAGCATCTATTCCAACTTTAGTTGACCCTAAAGAAGTTGGCCACAATATTTTTATTTTAGCCCAACAATTAGGTCGACATAGTAAAGAATTAAATTGGCATCTTTGCCCAGAAAATGCAACAAATGAAAATATTAAAAATGCTTTAACATTTTATCAGCAACATACTGGACAAATTGAAGTTTATTTTAAAGAAATATTTTTTTAAATTAATTTAAAAAGATTGTTCGTTCTGATCGAAAAATGGAAAGAGTACTTTTTCCAATTAATGATATTTGTGGGTTTTTAACTGATGAAACAAAACATTCAGTTTTTGTTAATACCGAAAAGGATGCACAAGGATCTAAAATTTCTGATTTTTTTGATAAATGGCCTAATTTATATAATGAAATGAAATGGCAAAGAAAATTACAAAGTAAAAGGATCTAAAATAAAATAAATTTATTTTTATATATTTAGATAGACAATTATTAAGTTATTTCACTAAACGTTTACATATTTGGTCAAGAATTTGTTTCTTTTTGTCTGTTCTTCTTAATTTAATTTTAGCAATTTCCTATCCATTTGAACATTCACAAAATTTTGGACAATCACGTTTTAATTAATTTAAATTTAAAAAATAAAATTAATTTTAGTATTTTTGAGTGCTGACAATCCTTTTATTTATTTATCTTTTTTGGTTGCTCTTTTATATTTTTTCTTTTGTTGTTCTCCTGAATGGTATGGAAATAATTTAAAATTCTGACAAATATTCTGATTTATCAGAGTATTTAATTCTCAAATATTTTTTAACAAAATTTTCTAGGCATTCTGTTGGTTTATCCTTTTGTTCACAAATTAGTTTATTTTTGGCCATGTTTTCATCATCAATTTTATCAACAGCGCTTTTTGGATTATTACCAACACTTTGGATTTTGGGTATTTTGCAATTTGTTGTCAAGTAAGAAAATTATTTTTTAAAAATTTATTTAAAAATAATTCCCCCCTCCCCAACAGATGTATCCACATAACTAGTTATTCAGGCAATAAAGGATTTGTGGAAGACCATAATTGGAAACAAATACTTTCTGATTCAACATTTCTATATCATTTGGCTTATTTAATTTGTTGTTTGTTAGGACTTTTAATTCATCCATTTATTTATTCTTTATTGGTTTTTCTCTTTATTTTTAATTAAATAATAATTATTTTTTTAAGTTATTTGATGTCATTGCTTGTGAAGAAACACTTCAAAATGTTATTAGATCAGTTACTCGTAATTGGCAATCTATATTTTTAACTGGTCTTTTAGCATTAATTTTAGTTTATCATTTCTCTATTATTGGGTATTTATTCTTTCAAAGAGGTATAAAAAATTTTTAAAAAAATTGAAGAAAAAAAATATTTTTTTAAAAAAGATTTTCGATTAGAAGTACATAAATTAACGGATTCTGAAGAAGAAATGGGAAATAAATGTTTAAACCAAAATAATTATTTTTATAAAAATTATTTAAAAGGAGAGGAAGAAAATAAACAAAAATGTGAAGAAAAAAATAATTTAATTGAAGAAGATGATGAATTAGAATTAAAAGTACCTTCTTGTGAGACACTTAGAATGTGTATTTTAACAACACTTAATTGGGGTAATTTTAAACAAAACTATATAATATGTTTAATCAATTTAATTAATGTTAAGTAGATTGTCAAAAAAAGAAAAATTAAAACGGTATTTTTAAAGCATTCCCATAATTTATAACGAGTTCGGACATTGGCAGGGACTTGACCGGGGTTTTCAGGCTTAACCTAGTATTTTTGACGAAAGTATGCTTTTTAGGAGTTAAGCTCTTAAATCTTGTCTTGTTAAAAACTCGTTGGCCGTCGCGATTATCTAATCACAATGGAAAGGGAAAATAAGTAAAAATTGATATAAGTAATATAATTGCATCAGTCAATAAAAAAATTGAAAAGGGTCGGAAATTCGAAAATTCCGAATTCTAATAATTACATAGAATTTTAACAAACTTTAACTAAAATTGATATATGTATATTCCAGTCATTTAACATTAATTTCTATAATTTTTAGGACTTAGGAATGGAGGTGGAATTGGTGATGTTTTGAGAAGTGTTAGTCCACATGTAAATGTTTTTTTAATTTAAAAATATTTTCTTTTTATTTAAAAAGGAGCCTTATTTCTTTTGGAGAATTTTGTATGATATGACTTTTTATATTGGTAAATAAATAAAAAGAATAATTTAAAATAAAATTATTTTTTCTAAAGTTTTAATTATTATTGTTCTTAATTTAATTTTTGGAGTAATTATTGACACTTTTGGTGATTTAAGAACAGAAAAAAATGAAAAAGAATTTACTTTGGTTAGTTAAAAAATAAAAAATAATTGTCTAAAAAATATTTTTAAAGAGAAATACTTGTTTTATTTGTGGTTTAGAAAGAGGAAAATTTGATAATAAATCAGTTCAAGTAACATTTGATGAACATAATGAAAGGGAACATAATCTTTGGCATTATATTTATTTTATTGTTTGGTTACAAATTAAAGATGAAACAGAATTTACTGGGCCAGAAAGTTTTGTATCTAAATGTGTTAAAGTTAATTTAAAAAATAAATTTTTTTATTTATAATTTTTATTTAAAAAAGAATCATAATATGGATTGGTTTCCAAGAATGCAAGCAATTTCTTTACAAAAAGAAAATGAAAATAATTTGGAAGAAATTGAGAATAATAATATACAAAAACAACAAATATTACAATTAGAATTAAATAATTTAAGAGAACAATTACAACAAAATCAATCTTTACTTAGAGAATTTGGACAAAGAATGCAAGAATTACATCAATTATTAATTATTGATCAACAACAAAATTAAAAATAAAATTAAACAATAATTAATGCCAAAGACTGCCATTTAAAGAAAAAATATTTAATTTTAATTTAAATATAATTTTATGACAAAAATTTAAACACAACTTTAATAACACCAAAAACAACTTATTTCCATTCTTTTGCCATTATTATTTCATTTTAAATCTTGCCTTTACCAAAAGTTTAATTTTTTGTAGTCTTCCTCAGGATTTTGTTAATTACTTACTAAATTTATTTCTTTTTCATTTTATTACTTTGTAATTATTTTTAAAATGCTAAAGATTTAATTTTGTAAAAAATAATAATTTTATTTTTAAATATACATATTTGTATTTACTAAGTAAATGTATGTATATATTTATGTAAAAATCTAAAATAATCTATTTATGATAACAATAATTCTCCTTAACATTTTGTTTTTTAGCATTAATTTTTGTCGCAGCTTTTTGTACAGTTTTGTATTCTTCTAGTACTCGCTTAGCTGGGTGTTCCTTTGTACAGCTTCTCAAATGGACGGGTAATCGGTCAGGTGCAAATTTTCTACCACAATTCTCACAAGGAATGAGTTGTGCTAGTGATGCATCGTAAGCAGCTTGGTTGGTGGCTTCGAAGTCAATGGCACCACCTGAAATAAATTATTTTTTTAAAATTATTTTCAAACCTTTGTCTCGCACAATCTCTGGAGGTTTGGGCTCAGGTCGACGCTGAGATTTTGGCAATTTTTCATTTTGTATATGCCACTTTTTAAGACATTGTGGTTGATGTATGCCAATACTAGCCGAACCAAATTGCCTTCCACAAATATAGCAATAAACAGTTGGGGCCGCATTGCGCGCTCGCGGGGGGCCTGGTGTTAAATGTTCCTGTGAGGGAATATTTAATATCTTCCAAATAATTTTAGTTATGAAAAGCTTACATATCCTAGCATTTTTAAGAAATATCAGTAGATTAATTAGTCAATAACAAATTTGTCAATAGCGAGGCGAATAGGCATTGTCTTATAAATCAAAGCAATTTTAAAATAGAACAGAAAATTATCTTTTATTAAAATGGAAAATAAAAATTCGACAAAATTATGAATAATGTAAAATTGAAATTTTATTGAAAAAGAGTATTTGAAAAGTAAATTTGTGTCAAATTTTTACGCCCCACATAGTTTTACGCCGGGCCAAATTTAGATTATTTTTAGATATTTTTGTAGTTAAAATTTTAAGTTTTAAAATTATAAAATATTTATATAAAATTATTCAATAAAATTTTAAAATTTTGACTTGAAATTAATTAGTTGGTTGGCTCTTAGTTTTGGGAATTGAATAGCACTTTTTTATTTTAAAAGGATGGAAATTCCTGTCAATAAACTGACGATATGAGCATCTAAGAGAGCGAACACGGGAAAAGTGCAAAAAAAGGATAAAGGAAGAACGAGTAACCAACTTAAAATATAAATATTAATTCTCTCCTTGGCAACCAAAAAATAGTAAAACTTAAAGAAAATGTTCTATTATATTGGATTTTCAAACGAACATCTTTAATGAAGGGAATTAGCATGTTTTTATTAAAATAAACAAATAAAACCAAATAAAAAATCGAAAAATAATCAAAAAAAATTTTAATATAAGAAAAATATCAAAAAATGTATGTAATACACCTTCCATTTAATTTATACTTAATTATCAGTAACTACAACAACCTCTTCTTCCACAGCACCAGAGATTATTGATTGTTGTTGTAATTGTTGTCCAGAACTTTCTATCACCTCATCATCATAATATTGTTGCTGATGTTGGAAACCTCTTCCATAACCAGTCTATAAAAACAAAATTGTAAAATGAAGATAAATGTTGATTAAAAATAAAAAACACCCCATACTTCGTTTCGATCAAAAAGCTGATAATTATTCATCATTCTCCCATTAGCAGTTTGCATTTGAGAATACTGTCTTTGGGCAATTTGTCGAGAACCATAACCAATCCGAGGATATGCAAAACGAGTATATGGTTGTTGATATATTTGTTGAACACGTGGCGGGTTTATCTTTAAATTCAGAATTTAGGGGTCTAAATATTTAACGGGAAAATCAATTCGTCTGAAATTTTCAGAATCAAAAAAGGATTAGTTTTTTCGGCAAAATAAATTTGTAAAATTCGGTTAACAACCCTACCGGTACTTCATAATGTAAGACACCGCCAAGACGCTGTTGAGGACGACGTATTTGCTGCTGGTGACGAATTGGAAGTTGCGTTGAAATTACTGGTTGTCTCGACGCAATTACTGGATGCTGCCAATAACGAGGAGAATAACGCTATATTAATTCTGTATTTCAGAATTTATTTTTAGATCTATTACCGTATTAACTGGTCTAGGAATAACTGTACATCTAGCAATTGGCTGCTGTTGTTGAATTTGAACAAAATTAGAGGCTGATTGGGGTTGAACTTGTTTTGACATTGGCGACAAGAAACTGCCCAATGGACCGCCATCACCTGTTGGCGCAACTCCACTTAGATTTGCACGAGTGGCACGAACAATTATTGGATCAGCTGTGGCAGTCGGCGGTGATTGAAATTTAGAAATTGAATTCGAAGAACTAAATTTAAATTAGAAAAACTAATAAAAATATAAAAAACCAACTCATTAAATGTGTCCTTGGAGACAGTTTCAGTTGGCTGGCTCATATCGGTACTTAATGTTCCTGTTTGTTAAAATTTATAAAAAATTCATAAAGAAAATTTTTCATAAAATTGAAATTTATTTTTAAAAAACCTTCAACAATTTGATCAACATAATCACGTAATGCAGGCGGCAAACAAGCTTTAATATGTGGAACATGTTCTGCAGGAACTTCATCTCGCTCTATTCCATAAGCCAAACCAAGACGTTTTAACACTTCAATGTCGTCATGAATTTCAAAAGGTCGATCAAAATTAAACCAATACTCAGACCTAGTTATAAAATAAATATTTTTGAATTTCTTCCAAAAATTAAATACTTGTCTGGGGCAATTGCACATTCAACCATTGTTTTACGTTCAGTACTAACAATAATATAAGGTAAATAAAGAATTGCTGAATTTGGTGGACGTCCATTAATACGTTCCCTTTCTCGATTTCGTTGTACCAAAGATTTATAAGCAACCAACTAACAAAAATTTTAAAATAAAAAAAAGGATTTTATAAAATAAAATACTTGAACAATTAATTCCTGTAATTGCTCAGTTTTCTGTCGAATTCGCTCTTTGCGTTGTGCCAATTCTTCTTCGAGACGTCGACATTCAGCTAATGATGATGTTGGTAAACCAACCCAACGAATTTCTTTTTTCTCTTTTTCAATTATATTCATTGCCATTAAAACATTTAATGCATCATAAACACGTCGGCGAATATTACGAACATCATATTGATATTTTTCCTTAAAAATAATTGAATTTAACCTGATAAAATTGAAAGAACCGGGTCTTGTGGCATAACAGAATTATCAAAATATTCTGTAACTAATTCATCAGCTACTTCGTTGTAGTTAGTTTGACCTTTGTTTTTAACTTTTTCGCAAACTTTGTGTGCAAAATGACGCAAGCCCCTAGTTTTGTCTGTTGAACGTTGCCGTAAATAGAAATGTGGCGTTAACTGAATAAGAATAAAAACAAATAAATTTTTATTTAAACTTTAAAAAAAGAAACCGTTTGCGCAACAGGTGTATGATCAACATTAACATAATCTTCTGAAGCACCACTCTCTCCAACATCATCGTCATAATGCCGAGGACGTTTCAAGCTAATACCAACATGTTGTTGTTGTAATCGTTGATGCTGATAAGGATAATTTGGAGGGGGAGTTGAGTAAATATTTGAAGAATAAGGCCGCTGTGCTGAAGAAAAAAAACGCAATTGCGCTGAGTGTCCTCGAGTCTGGTCCATTAATCTAAAATTAGAACATTTAAAAACAGAGCGGACAGGGAACTGCATATCACAAAAAATGGGCGATTCCCAACCTTGTCCCCTTTTTCTTCCTACCTAAGAATATACATAATGGTCAGATTTTCTCCTTCCTATTTTCATTATATTCCCCTGTGGCATATTCAAACAAGAGAATTAAAATCAAGAAATCAAGGCCTGGATCTAGTTAAAATGATAGTTGATGTTTCCATAACCTTGATTTTTCCTTGATTCAAGGTCAGTAATCTGGTCAAAATCATCAAAAAAATCAATGTCAAGGCTTTTTAAATTTCCGATTTCTAAAAAAGTGACATTGAAGAATAAACGCCCATGCCCTTATAGAAGCCCATGCCCCATTAGAAGCCCACTCAATGGGACCCATTGAAAAATAGACGCCCAGGGCTTCTATTGGAACATTTACGGTATTCAATGCCACAAAATAATTTTAAATAAAAATTTAAAATTTTAAAAATTTTCTTTAATTTTTCGGTTTTGTTTTTTAAAATGATGAAATGGTGTTGTTATGTTATAATGGCATAAATAATCTGTAAAGAAACAGATGAAAACAATAAATTGACTTGAATTATGTCAAAAAGTCAGCAAGACTCTTTTGTCTTTACATTTATTTTCAGTCTCAGCACAAACCTAAACCTTTAGGCTTGCTTGTCAATAGAGTCTCGGCGACTTAGCATCGAAACGCCTTTTTCTATGCCATAACTTCTTTTATTTCGATCATTTCCAGAAATTTTCTTTATCAATTAGAATCTATATTTGTTTTTATTCTTTTTATTAACTTTATGAAAAGATCCGATCATTTCTTAGAAAGTTACACCCGCCTAAGTATGTTAAATCACGATTATTCGCAGTTAACGGCTCCTAACTTTTTTGGAAGACGGTAAAACTAGTCAATTTCTATGAAAAAATAACCAGCACATCCAGAGCTTTTAATTAAAGCAAAAATTATTTGGATTGATTTAAAAACAAAAAAGTTATATACCAAAAACTTTCGTTTTGATGCCATATTTTAAGACTCTTTCGTTACCTGGTTACTTCTAGTCTAAACCTTTTGAAGCCTAAACCTTTAGGTTTTTAAACATTTGAGTCTCACTACTCTTCAAATTTTTTTTGATTCTATCTTTCCTAATCGTTTGTTCTTCTTAATTAGTGTATAAAGATGAACACGAATTGATATTCTGATATAGAGTGCGGCATGAGACGGGATCCCGTCAGGAAATTTCTGGTTTTCATTGGACAAGTTGGATCTTGAGATTTATGGGATTATCTTGCGGATCCCGGACTTTTGATTACGCCGCACTCTATTAATTAAAATTTTATGCTTTTTGAACGTGTGGAATTATGGAATTTTATAACGGGAATTCATCATTAGCAAGTACTTCTTCGTCTCTTCAAACTCAAAATGAAATCGGATTGGGTGACGTAAAATTTGGTGAAACTTCTGAAATTACAAATCGTTGTTATTCTTCATCAGAAAATGTTGCAAGCAGTAGTTTTGGCGATAATTATGGAAATATTTCTAACAATTCTGATGAAAAAGATAATTTATTACAAACAACAAAATTATTTTTGGGAGGAGAATGGATTGAAATACCTAATGCACTTATTAATGATGTATGTATTTAATTATTTTAATTTTATTATTATTTTTTTAATTTTTAGGAGTTTACTTTTCGTTCTGCTATTAATAAAGAATCATTTCAATCACTTTCACAGGCGGCAAAAAATCATTTAAATGTTTTTTTAAATTTATTTAAGACAAAACAAATTAATTTTACAATTAGCGTTATTTGCCTGAATCTGATGGCGCTTGTTTGGATGAAGTGTTATCATGTACATTCTCAACTGACAAAAATTTCTTTTTTGGGAATCCAATGGAGAAATTCTTTAAAAAAATTAGTGGTAATTTTTCTGAATTATTTTTGTTTTTTAGTTCTCTTTTAATTTTTAGATGGTTATTTTAGTTCTTTTGATCAAGTCCAATTAAGAGATCACAAACGGGTTTGTAATTTATTTGGTTTTAAAGTTCCTTTTGTTTCATTTTTAGGTTCTTTATGACCATTATATTCGCCATTATCATATGAATTTACTCAAAAATTTGCTAGTTAGTCGGCATGTCTGTTTCTTTTTTTATTTTTAACTATTGAAATTTTCAGGCGCTTCTCGAAACTACCTCCAAACAAAAAGCAAGTCTTGTCGAGCATTCCCGAGATTCTCTTACTTCGGTTTCTTCCTCAATTAAACATTTACTTGGAGAATTAAAACCACAATCTTCTAATACTAAATTAAAAACAAATAAACTTAATTATTCTAAACGCCGATTAGCAAAACATTCAAATGTCAGACGACGTGCAAAAATACGAGCGAGATTGTAAATAAATTTTTAATAAAATAATTGAAATGCTTTAACTAGCTATTCCTTCTTTTCTACCTGTTCAAATGCATACTAGATTATCCGGAAATAATTTTAGTTTTCTTTTTAAATTTTGTACTTTCCTGTTTTAATTATAGTTGACTTTTATATTATAGATCTATTAATTTTATACTAAATGTTTTTATTTTATAGAATGATTGATGATTGTCGTGTCAAATCAGGTCAGAATCCCGGTCTGTCTTCTGACGAATCTGCCCAAGGTGTTTCTTCTCTGTTTTATTTTTTATTTTGAAAATATATGTACTTTTAGAAGAATGTTCTATTCAGCCACTTCCTCAAAATTCTCGAAGTACTATGTATACAGAAAAATTTCCTGTTGATTTGGATTTATACCAGCCAATAAAATTGCGTGATGTTGCTGATCTTTATCGAGAATATCGTTATTTGCGTGAAGTTGAACCAGTAACTGCCATTTTTCTTATCAATTTTTCCTTTATTTTCAGGATTGCCCAAGTCTTGATATTAGTGACATAACTCTGTAAGTTTTTATATTTTAATATTTTTATTGAGGGATTTGCGAGAAATTTAGTTGTTTTTTAAGTAGTGATTTAAAAATTACTATGGTATATTTATTATGATATATTTATTTTTAGTGAAGAAGTTTA
The DNA here is from genome assembly GCA_036172945.1 of Meloidogyne incognita. Lineage (NCBI taxonomy): Eukaryota > Metazoa > Nematoda > Chromadorea > Rhabditida > Meloidogynidae > Meloidogyne > Meloidogyne incognita. The sequence goes on from JARQAC010000010.1 coordinate 5,200,471, forward strand.
TGAACGAACTGGTATTTCATTCCAAACAGAACGAAACTTCTTTAAATTAGCCGAACAAAATTTTGCACAATTTGCTAAACAAAAATATCCTCAAAAGCAACAAACACAAGAACAACAACAACATTTTTGTAATGGTGGAAGTATTACTACTCAAAATGAAATTAAACGTGAAGTAGCTTCTCCTTTAATTCAGAATTAGACTGGGGTTGAGAAGTAAAAGTTTAAAATTTTATCAACAAATGTTTTAAACGATGATTATCTCACCTACCCAAGATATTATAATTTAATATCGTTTTAGATCAGGGATGGTCGAAATAAAAAATTTTCGAACCTAAATGGAAAAATTTGCATGAAATAGTTAAATGAAACGAAATTTTGCCCATCTCTTTTTATATATTTTTTAACAACAATCTAATTTTATATGATTCTCTTGGATAAGATAATTTTTAATATCTTCGTCTAATTTTTTTATTTTTTTTTCAAATAAATAAATATTTAGGATACATTTAAGCAATAAACAGGAAATACCAATTAAGCTTCATTCCTTTAATACATTTATGTATTAAATAATTTCCATAAAAACAATTCTGGCTTCGTAGGATTTGTGCAAATTTTTTGTAAAGTAAATATCTCTTAGCAACTATAAACTAACCAAAGCTTTTATTATTAAAAACATGCAAAATTGCACGATAGAAGAATTGACCGGAAGTGAATGAAGGGGGAAATTTAAATGGACTTTGAGACTTAGAAAGCATACATGTATAATAGTAAATAATGTAGTTTTTTCGTCTCTAGAAGGCTTTCCTTTGCCAAGTAAGGAAAAACTTACTTAAAAGTCTAAATAATGATGTCAAAATTAAAAACAACAAATGAGCATAATAGTAGTAGTTGTATAAATTATAGAATGGTCATTTTGTTGAAAAATTCCCAATGAAAAAAAGCTCTATTATTTACGTAAATATACTCTATATGAGTGCATGCATGCGTGAGTGATTGAAAGGAAATAGAAGAATAAATAAACTAAAAAGGGATGTTTTTAACAAAAAAGAGAGATTGTTTTTGCACATCAGACAACAATTTCCTCCTTCTATCCTTTTTCTAGAATTTCCTCTTACTTCAGCTGTTTCTTTTTAAGCTTTCAAGCCTTTTTTCAGCCGTTGTTGCCGGCTGTTGGTTGCACTTTTATTTTTGCAGAAAAGGCTCATTCATTTTATTATTTACGTCATTCCTCATATAACCTTAAAATGATGGCATCGAAGAAGGAGGGAAAGGGAATTTTTAGTACTTATTTTTGCCTTTTCATTCGCATTTTTATATCCCAAATTTTTTTATCTATTCTTAAAAAAAGGGAAATAAAGTTTTTTTAACTAAATATTAGTTTTTCAATGTAAATCTTTATCTTTTGACTCTAAAAACGTGTTATTTAATAAAAAATATTTTTGGAAACATGGTACTCCTAATTTTTTTCGAATTTTTTTTCTTTACGGAAATTTTTTTTTCTTATAATTTGTTGAAAGATTTTTGGAACCTAACCTAGAAGACATTATAATAAATTTGTCAAAATCAAAATGTCTTTTCAATTTATTGCCAAATAATATTCTTTTTTCTTCATCTATGATTTTTTCCTTTTAAAATAAAAACTCTCTTAAAAAAGCTTTTTGGCTTATTCACTTTTATTTTTTTTACCATTTTTGGCAGAGAATTTTCTCAAGTGCTTTTCTTTTCGTTTTCTTCCATTTTCTCTAAGGAATTGGCTATATATTTACTTTGCTACTTTTGCAAAACCATCAGTCCAGTTAGCCTAAAAATGGATAAAGTAGGCCACAAATGTCCGGTAAAATTCCGTGCCAGTCAATTTCATTCAGTAAAAATGCCCTAAAGTATTTTCTTCAACTAAATATACATAAATATATGCATGTATGTATAAATATATCCACTACTTTTGGCAAAATTGGAGTGCTTGTTCTACATAGTAATTCCTTATAAAAAATATTTTTAAATAAAATTCTTTTGGTCCAAGGTTGGCGGATCCTGGGAAATCCCCGGTATCCGGAACCAAAATGTTTTAAGTAGTTAAGATTGAATAATTTTCAGGGAGGCAACACTATGTATTTGAAGTCAGTTTCTTCAATTTTTAGCGCCGCAGGCGAGTTTTGAGAATTTTTAAGGTTACTTTTAAACTCTAACTAAAAAGTTTAATTTTGTAAATAATTCACATATTTTATGTAAATTATTCATTTTCTGGAGTTTATTATTTATAAGTATTTATTCTCCGGCATCGGAGGTAGAGCCTTTTTTCTAAAAATTTAATTGAAAATTTATAAATGTACGATATTTTTTACTCTAATAAAATTGACGTTGTTTTATTCGGACGATGTTTTGTCCCGATGCGCATTTTCTCTCATAGTATTTTCTCGTTTTTACTTAGAAAATGACCGACCCAATTTTCTATGAAAAATAAATATACCTATACTACATTATAATAATGCAGCTGCCCATGTTCCATTCATCAATACCATTATTTCTCAGTATTTGCTTGGTTAGCTTAACTATAACTCTCCCTTTATTCAAACAATTCGATTCATCCATTTTTATTTATTTCTCGCGCTCTTTTAACAAACAATAGTACCTAATCTTTTTCATTAAAATTCCATTACTATATGTACATCCTGCTGTTTAAATAAATAAATTTACCTATATTTAATCTTTTTCAAAATAAATTTACAAAAAATAATTTTCCTGAATTTTTTCAAAAAAATTTTTTTTCATTATATGTAATTTAATTATGATTAAAATAAACATTTTTAATAATAATTATTTTTACGTTGAAAACTTTATATTAAAAATATATTCACATAATTTCCGATTCCCCCATTATGTATATCCTTTATTCATTCATTAATGTCCTGTCTGCATAACATTTCCCAATTATTTTTTTCTTCTGGATCAAATTTACAAAACCATTTTCGGTAAATTCTTTTCACCAAAATTCCCCTTTATATTTAATTCATAATATTATCAAAATATTATTAAAAATTCATTCAAGTATTGTATTTTGTCATCCATTTATAAATGTGAATTATGTCCTTATTTCCCTGAATTTCTTACTTTCTTATTCTGCCACCTCTTAGAATTCTAAAAATGTCATTTAAAAGATAATAGAAGGTGCGCACACCAATAAGCACTTAACAGCGGTCATAGATCTCGAAATACAGAAGTATCGCAAAAACTCTCATACAAAACGTAAAACAAAAAATAATAATATGCAGTGCAGACATAAATAAAAAATTGAATTTTGACCATTATGCGTCCACGGCATTTAAGGAGTAAGGTTGGAAATAAACATAATCGAACCCGAAGATAACGAATTCACTTCGTAATTATACTAAATAAAAAAAGTAATAATTAAATAATAAAGTAATTTAGTATAAATACATACTATAATTATATTTATTTTTCTTAAAAGTGTAGGGACAAATTGTTGCTTCTTCTCTTTATTTACAAATTCTTAATTTTTCTTCCTCTTTTCTAGCACTTTTTTTATGCCGATTGTCGGCACTTAATAAAAGAAAGTCAATACTATTGGAAGTAATAAAAAATACTTTTGTTGAAAAGATTTGGTGACAAAAAAATATTTTTTTATTAATGTTTGCCCTGTTCGTTCGTCCTTCTATTTAGTATTCCCCCCCCCCCCCCCCCCCCCCCCCCGTCCCCCATCTCTCCTCGGCGCCGATCGATTTTATTCTCAGTTATTTGTTCACAGAAGAGAATTATTCTCTCAATCGTCTATATTATTATTATATACTGTCAGGAAAAGAACTACTTTTCCTTTAAAATATTTTTTTCTTTCGTAAAAGTTTTACAATTATTTAGTAGCGGTTAAATAGCTTTTCTTCCACTTTAACGATGAGGTCTCTGTCAACACCTCGAGACCTGTTTTTTAAATCTTTATGTCGATTTGTTGTAGCAATACTTGTCTAATGATTTGTCGACGAACAAAAAATGCAAGGAAAAACATTTTATTTTGGAAGCAATTTAAATTTCCTGTTATCGGCCCTCCATTTTTTCTTCCTTATTTATCAACCTACTTCTGTACAGAATGGTCAGATTTTTTCTTTCTCAAATTCACTCCGTTTCCTGGTGGCAACAAAGAAAAGATTATTTTTTGCAAAGAACAGATTAATTTTTTAAAACTATTTCTCCAACTATGGAGAGATCTTGTTCCAACTGTGGGGATATTGCTTACGTGAGCGGGGATGTTAGTCCAACAGTTGTTCCCCCATTGTTAGAATAGAACAACTTCCCACATTCACAGGACAACTTTCCACGTCATTGGGATAAACCCCCCTTTTGACAATTTATGTTTTATCTTTTTTGATCTTGAATGTTTTAAAAAATTAATCTGTTCTTTGCAAAAAATAATCTTTTCTTTGTTGTTACCAGGAAACGGAATGAATTTGAGAAAGAAAGAAAATCTGACCATTCTGTACAGAAGTAGGCTGAGAAATAAGGAAGAAAAAATGGAGGGCCGATAACAGGAAAGTACCATTTAATATTTATTTTTAAAGGGTTATAATTTTTTACGAAATTAAAAAAATGACAACTTTCTCGTTGGAAAATTACCGTATTTTTCCAAATACAGCTCCGGATGATTTTCGGAGCCGACTATGTTTGATCCGGGATCTGGGTGGAAAATCAATGGATAATATTATTTCGGGGATTTGCGTGGATTAAAGGATATCGAGCGATATCAGGGGAGTATATGTATACTATAGTATTTTATTTAAAAAAAATTTTTTTATTTTTAACTAAATTTTAGTTAACCTTTTAAACCTTATTTTTTACCTTTCATTACGTGAACATATGGAAGAAAAAAACTAAAAATTTATTTATTTATGTGACTAATAAAGCTGCAAAACAATATTTGGCCACTAAAAATCATTTTGCCCCCATCTACCATAAACCTTAACCTTTTTTATATTTATCATTTTACTAGAACACACAAAAAACGTTCGGTTCTACTTGACTTTATGAGTCCAATCGAACTTTATGAGTCCAATCGAACTTTATAAGTCCAAATAAAACTTTATGAGTCCAATCAAGATTTATGAGTCCAAACAAAACTTTATGAGTCCAATCAAAATTTATGAGTCCAAACAAAACTTTGAGTCCAAGCAAATTTTATAAATCCGACATGTCTTATTATTCTAAGTAAAAACTGTGGCTCTACTACGGTTTATGATTCCAATCACAGCTTATGAGTCCAATCGGATTTTTGTGAGCTACGAGGGTAGGTCGTCAGATCAAAGCTGGTGATGAAAAAAGGGATAGGTTTATGTTGCCGAGCCAGAACCCAGCGACCGTTGACTCCCGTGAGGCGCGTGCCGCAAAACCCCGCGCGAAGCGCGGGGTTTTGCACAAGCGCCTTGCCTATGTTCCATAGGTCTAACAACATAATCCTATTTATTTTAATGTATTATTTAATAAATGTATTATTAATAAAATCGAATATTATGTGATTGGACTCATAAAATTCCTATGGACTCATAAAGTTTTGTTTGGACTCATAAATTTTGATTGGACTCATAAAGTTTTATTTGGACTCATAAATCTTGATTGGACTCATAAAGTTCGATTGGACTCATAAAGTTCGATTGGACTCATAAAGTCAAGTAGAACCAAACGTTCTCCATCCACTAGGGGGCGAACTGATTTCTAGTGGCTTTAAGAAAATTGTCTCAATTTTGATTCTCAATTAATTTAAATTAAAAACTTTTTTTTTAATTTTCAAGAAATTTCTTACTAAAGTAGATTTTAATTATTTTTATTCAATGTATTTTTTTATTTTTACAAATTTAAAATCAAAAATTTAAGTAAATTTCTGTAGATGATTTTAATTAGATTCAAAAAAAAGTTTAAATTAATTTAAAAACAACAATTTAATAATAAAAATGAATTAAAAAATTAAATAAAAATATTATTTTAAAAATATTTTTAACAACAAATTCCAGAAATTTATTTTGAAGCAACAATAAAAAGAATAGAATTAAATTTTTTATACATTCAAGTATGTATTTAATAATTAAATATTTTTAAATTAATTTTATTTTAAAAATTGAGAAGAAATTATTTAAATAGTAGCTAATATAGTAAATATATTTTTTAATATTTAAGTTAATCTTTTTTATATTTACTTAGTTTTTAAATTACTAATTGAATTTAAGCTAAACATTAATTTAAAATTAATAATTTAATCCTTAATTAAATAATATGTCTGTTCTTTGTCATTTATTTATTCTTAAAAACAGTTAAAAAAGAGAAGCCTATAATTCCTTTTTTTTAATTATTTTCATTTTTTAAATTTATTAAATAAATAGTAGAAGACCTCTCATAATATTTATGCACAAATTTATATTAATTATTAATAATAAAATATAAATACATATTATTTATAAATAAGACTTCTCGATATAACGCCCAAATCCTGGCACGAACATCCCGGACCCGAAAGTTTCAGATCTATGTAAAAAATGAAATTTAGAAATATTTATCAAATCCTCCCCACTGATACCCTTCTTGATTTTCTGATATCCCTCTAAATCCTCTGATATTTTTGATCAAGGCAGTTTGCCAAAATTTTTGAGTGGCGCGACAAACGCCAAATTTTCAAAATTTTAAAACACGCCAAAAATAAAACGCCAAAAATAGGTCTTTTAGTGCCAAATAAAGCTCGAAAATCACGATTGACCTCACTTATTCGGTTGTAACTTTTTGTAAGATAATCTGATCAAATCAACCCTCGTAGATAAAATAATCCACACTTTTAGAGCTTTTGTTTGATATTATTCTAATTAAATCGATTAAGAATCAAAAAAGTTATGGCAAAAAAGTTATCAGCGATACTGAATCGTCCCCACCCTCTTTCACTTGAGGTTACTAGAGTGCCGCCAGCTTCTATCGGCTTTTTTTTCTATTTATTCGCCCAATGTTTCGATAATGAAACAGTAGCTTGAAATTTTAGGTCCCTATAAGTTAATATTTTTTGATGAGTCACTTATAAGAATAATTTATGTATAAGAATAATTTACAAATAAACATTTAAAAGTGTTAAATATTTTCATAAAATATTTGTTAGAAAATTATCAAAAATTTTTGTTAACTATTAAATGAATGACCAAAATTTGGTAGAACATTGCAATTGCCTACGACAACAATCTAGTCACCAACGAGGACAGAAACGCGACGGCACACCTAGCTCAGATCCATCACTTATTCGTCGGCATACAACGCCTGATATGGCGGCTTCGGCCGCATATGGAATGGGTAAGAAATTTTATTTGTAAAATTAAACTTTTCTTTTTTAATCCAAATTTATTTTTCCTTTACATTTAATTTCGCTTTTATTTCTTAAGTTTCAGTGTTGTGCGGCACTGATGAGCTTGAGCATCGCTATAGAGGCCGTATTGAGAAGTTTGTTTTTTTTACTTTTTTCTTGAGTTAATTTATATTTAGAGTTAAATTTGGTGTTCCTGTTAATGAGGCTTTTTCTCCTGACATTCCTGCAACTCTTTTGGTATTTCCTTAAGAAATCATTTTTTAAATTATTTTAAAATAAAGGTGCTTCTGTTGAAAGTAAATAAGGAAGGACCTCTCAAAAAAGATATTTGGCGTGCACCGGGTAACCAAGCACAAGTGCGAAAGCTTTCGAATATCATGGTTTATTTTTATATTATAATAGTTATTCTCTTCTGTTTTATTTCCAGCTAATACGAATAATACTTTTATTTTTTTTATTTTAGCAACATGGACGACTTGTTAATATTTCGAACATTAGCGTTTACACCGCTGCTTCTGTCATTAAAGTTTTTTACTTTTTATTACTTTCTGTTATGTTCTGTTTTCAGCGTTTTCTGGCTAAACTTCCTGGTGGAATTTTGGGAGCTGATAATGAGAAACGACTTTTCGAATCAGTTCAACAGGAAAATTTTAGTGATGATTCAAAACGTGAACTTTTTTGCAGGTGAATTATTTTAATTTTATTTTGTAAACTATTTATTTTTAGAATTGTTTCGAATTTGCCCATTCCTTCGCAGCATCTAATTGTTCTTCTTTTTGGGACTTTCAGAGTCATCACTGATTCTGCCGAAACTTTTGGGACCCGGATGACTCCTGAAGCAATTGGAATTTCTGTAGCACCTTCTCTATTTCATACGTGTATACACGATGGACAAAGAGTTAGTAACATAGACTATTTTAATTAAAATAATTTTTAGGCAAAATTGGATGATATTCTTCGTTTCAAAATTGCTTCTCAAGTAATCTCGGAAATAATTCGTGGATTTGGCTACACGAATTTATTCCCTCGTGAATGTTACGAATTCTACGCTCGCATAACTGGGCGCACATTGCGTGTTGATGAACAATGGCATTTTTCGTTCCAGTTGCCATCAAGTATGTTTTAAAATTATTGGCTGTAGTTCAGTATATCTGAGATGAGGTTCGAGATACAAAACACATACCATTCGATTCGTCTCGGCGAGCTGAGTCGAAAGATACCACTATTTTCCTGAAATACCGCATTTTTATACCGCATTACTATTTTTGATTTAACTTGTCGATACGATCGAATGGTAGTGTTTTGCAAGGGCGTAGCCAAGGGGGGGGCTTCTGGGGCTAAAGCCCCCCCCCCCCGAAATGGGGAAAAGGGAAAAATTTGGGGAAGGCGTTGGGCAAAAAAGTGAATTTTTTTCGCCTACAGCCTCAAATTTAAAAAAATTTTCGCCTGCGGCGCAAAAAATGGAAGAAATCTGGCTTCTTGAGCTCCAAAATCCTCAAAATTTTCGCCTGCGGCGCTAAAAAAGTGAATTTTTTTGGCCTACGGCCTTCTAAAATTCAAAAAATTTTCGCCTGCGGCGCAGAAAAGATGAAAATTTATGAACAAAAAAATTTGCGTCCGGAACGCCGAGGTAAACGCCAAAAATTTGGCGCCCACCCAGTGTTAGCCCCCCCGAAATCGACCCCCTGGCTACGCCCTTGGTGTTTTGTATCAAAACTTTGCCTCCGGTATACTGTTTTATTTTATGATTATTACATTGCTAGTTATTGCTATTCGAACCGGTTTTAATCATTTTTCCAGTTCGGATTTTCAAAAATTTTCGCTCTTATATTGTATACTTATCTTTCAATAACCAATTTGGATAGCAGTTAATTACCTTTGTAATAACGAGGAACAAACAAAACAAATAGGCTAGGAAACTTATTTAAAATAATATTAGTACTAAGTTTTGTTTCGGTTATGTTTTCCAATTCGCTTTTTTCTTTCCTTTTTTCATTTTTAAGTTTTTGTTTTTGGTTGGTTTGTCTTTTTGTTTTGTTTGACTTTTCCGCTTTATTTATTTGTTATGCTTTTGATTTTTTTAAATTGTTGTGTGTGCTTTTACAGATGGTATTGGCTGTTTCAATCCAATTGCAGTAAATCGTCGGAATAGCCATCGATCTCAACGTAAATCCTCTTCATCTGCATCTTCTATTGCTTCAGTTCTTTCACAACTGCAATCGACACCTCCTGTTCAAATAAACGACAACTTTGATTTAAATGCGAAGACGCCAGAAAATTATCTTCCAGCTTCTCCAAAAAATTATCTTCCACCTTCTCCCAAGAATTATCTTCCACCTTCTCCAAAGAATTATCTACCACCTTCTCCAAAAAATTATCTACCACCTTCTCCAGGCTTCAATCCAATTTCAATAAGTCGACGACCGCCTCCACCAACTTCTGCTCTTCAGCGTCGTATTGACGCCTACTGTGCGGCAGCGAATCTTAATTCAAAAGAACAAAACTTAATCCAAAAGAGGAAATCATAAATTCATCTTTAAAGCCAAGTTAACATAATTACCTCACTCCAATAGCTCTTTTGCCTTTTTGCTTTATCTCATGGAACGTTAATTGGTAAATCGACCTGCTGCCTTCCATATTAAAAATACTTAAAACCTACCTGTATTTAGAAGATTTTCTGATTATTATGGAGTTTCGTATTAGTAACCTCTTTGGCCTTTTTTATTGAAACAAAAATTAAATTTTTCTGACCTATAATTTTTAAAAACTGCCAAAGTATTTAATTATGAAACGCCTTAAGTTTTCGCCCTGTTTTTTAATGATAATATTCATATGCATATAACAATACACAATTAGCCACTTACATTAGCGGACAAAAAAGTAGGGACAAGAGTAAGTGAAATGAAAATTACTATTCTCCCAGTTAAAAATTAATTTTAGGGATAATTTTTGTTTGATTAAATAATTATTAAAATAAATACATGCTTTTACACTCACTCCAATTCTCTATTTAATAGCTTAAGATTTGCCGGATTTATATTTTTTGATATCCAGCCCATGTTGAAATAAGGTAGGTATGCTAATTTTTGACCGACAAGAAGATAGGGGTACAACATTTTCATTTCTTACTCTTTAACTGAAATGTCCTCTACTGTATGCTATCATGTTTTTGCGCGTAGATCTCTTTATTGGTTTTCCATTAACTCTAAACATTTATTCAAATAAATACGTGCTTTATCTTTTTTCTGGTGATTTTGCTTTACATTGAATTGCATAATGCATTTAAATACCTATATTTTATTTGCCTTTACATTTTTCTTTGGTTTTTTAACTCCTGTGTTTGTGGTTGTTTCACTTATCTAATTTTTGATTGAGTTATTTACTTAGATTTTATTTTAAAAGGTTTCAATAAATTGTTTTGGAACTTGTATATTATTAAATAGAAATTTTTGATATACCTCAAAATCCCTAATTTAAGGCCATATTTTAAGTTTTATATACTAAATTTGACTTTAAACAAAGACGGGCAACAGTATTCGACAAATGCGGATACGACAATTCCGCAAAAATTAATAATTATTAAAATAAGATCCTTTTTTAGTCCCGGTTGTCAGTTTCCGACTTTCTGACGGTTTACGAATAATTTCTGAATTGATGCGACACTGAAAACTTTAAAACTTAAATTCTTTTAAATTTTATATCCGCAATTGTCGTACCGCCCGGGCAACACCAATTCAATAAAAGAATTCAGGAACACTTAGTCAACCGTCCATCCGATTTGAGCAATCAAAGAGCCCTACTCATCGTCCAGGTAAAACATCAGAAGAGGAAGAAATCCATGAGACATACGAGGAGTTCTGCGAGGACGAGGATATTTATGGCGAATCATTGCCTGGGTTAGCTGGTGGCCGTCCGTATGCAAGGCGTCGAGATGTTTCCAAATCTCTGGATGAGCAGAGGGCCAAAGCTGAAGGATGGAGGGAAATTTTAATGCGTAAAGGGCGACAAGAGCGTTTAAGCACTTCTATGGGCGATGTATGTAGATTAGTATATTTAAAAGAAAGCTGGGGAAACATTTTGGAATCCGGGAGATTTAAAGGGATATCGGTATAATGTGGTATTTGAATCGATTTCCAAGCACTGCATATGACTAAATATGAGAATTAATATCAGAATTAAAATTTTTGTAGGTGATTGTTCACAGTGAGGAAGAAGGAGATCCTACTGAATGTGGAAAACCCGGTGACAATCGTGATTATTTGGAAAGTACACGTTCACTCACCTACCTTGAATGGGTTCATGAGCGACAAACTAGACGAATGCAAACTCGTTCTGAGTGGTTTCTATCACCTACTGCACCATCATGTACTAATGGTGGAGCATCAAGAGTTGAAGGCGGACGAATGTGCTACTCTCGTATATCACAACGTTTTTCAGCTTCGCCCATTCATCTGCGTTTATCTGCAAAGAAAGTAACACCATCTCGAGAAGAATATACGAGGCAGTATTGAAAAATTTGATAATTTTTTGTTAAGATTTTATTTTAGTTCTGGTGATGAAGAAATGTGTTGTTGCTCATCTACAAGTGGAACATGTGGAGGAGCTGGAGCGGGCTATAGTGAAGTTGGCTGCGGACGTTCAGGTTGTGCTGCTATCTGTAGTACATCTACTGACACATCAATGAAATGTTCGCCACGACGGCCTGACTCTTGTTGCACAACTAGTGGTTGTTCGGCGGGTGATGCCCAAATGAAGTCGCAAACTGGCACAGAAGAGGAAGAAGCTGGAACATCGGATGATGATGCTTTTCTAGCTTGTAGCAATATTGAATACCAACACCCTTTACATTCAAATCTCTTGACTGTTGGTTAAAATATTTGAATTCAAAATAAACAAATTTTGTCTAGCAACATCCTCATTCGCCAACAGCAAAAATTCTACTCGGCCGACAGCCATTTCAGCTTCTTCAAGAACGACAATATTCTACTAGTACCACAGATGGTTCAGCAAGTGCGCAAGTAACACCTTCAGCTGTTGAACTTTGTGCTAGTGGGAAAAGTGTTGGAAGTGGACGACAGCGTTTTTTTGGAAGTGGAGAACATGAGGGTGGATTGCAGGTCCCTATTATAGTTTTCAAATGTTTTTATTATTAACAGGCTTTACCAGAATTGTCCGAGACAACTACGTCTTCGCCGCTACCTCGACGTTTTTCAGCTCCATATGTGGATATTTCACCTACAGATGAACAAAATCGGGCAGAGGTACACATTTGTAAAATAACAATAAAGAGTACTATTTTCAGAAGATAGTGCCAGCAAATACGGCAACACGGACGACTGCTGCTAGCAGTGTTTTGACACGTCCAAAACAAAAAGGTGCTAAATTAATCCAAACAATGAGCAGTGGTAGCAGTGGAAGTGGTAGTGGAGGCAGTGGAGCTAGTGCCCAGACTGTGATTGGTGTTGTTGGAGGTACTTAATGATTTTTATTTTTAGTTAAAATTTAGAAAAATTAAACTTTCTTTAGTTAGCATAGAGCAACCTGAAATATTACAGCAGCAACAAGCAAGAATAGTAGGTACTGGTGTGGTCCGACGGCGTAGTTGGAGAACTCATTATACACGCCCGAAAAATAAATCTCTCGATAGTGAGATTGTTGTTGGAGTTGACATTAGAGAAGTGAGGGGATTTTTTTATTTAAAATAATTTAATTTTATCTTAAAGGAAGCCACTCCATCTTCTCATTCAATTCATTTACGCAGTTCCCCTCTTATTTTTGGTCGTAGACATAGCTCTAATGGAGATGCACACAAGGAAAGAGGCATAACAGAAGACCCACAAACATCATCGACATTACAAACATCAGCAGAAAGAGGAACGCTCATTAGGCGAAAATCTTCAAATAATAATACAACTAAATCAAAACCCCCTGTTCAAACACGTAAAAGTACTCAAATATAATTTGAATTACTTTTCTCGAATGATCTCTTTTGTCCTCAATCTTTTTCTTTTAAATTTCATTAATTAACATTCTTAATTTATAAAATTGTCTTTCATCTAAGGGATTGGACCACGACTGGTCTTCAATTACGGACTAAATTTTCAATTTGAGATCGAGGTTAGACAGGTCAGGGTCCAAACCTGCTTTCATCAATTTACTCTGAGAGAATGAAACATTCATTAAGTCACTTGGCTTATTTTGTTTTTTTTTGTGATTTTATTAGTCTAAAACTGTCAAAAATTTTAAGAGATACATACTCTGTTGAATTAATGTTTTTAATTCTGCAGTTTAAAAAATAGGTTATCGCCTCGCAATATTTTCTAAGTCTTTCATATTCATTTTTTTCAATATTATATATATAACGCCTAAATCTTGATTCCAAAAACTGCCTGCTTGACAATACTTCAATGCTTTTTTTTCAATTAATTTCGATTATATTTTTAATAAAATAATGTAAATTGCTTCACTTATTCTGTCTGGTTGTGTATTAAATATTTTACTCTTATGGATAAATGTTTTCTTAAACTTTGTTCTTTTTGAGTATAAATTTAAATGAAATTTACTCTTATCTTTAGTACATTATTAATTTAAGACAAAAATATGTCTGGAAATTAAGCTTCTCACCATCTGTTTTCTTATCATAATTTTGTCTTTAATATTATTAATTAAAGACATGCTAGTTAATACATACTTACATATTCTTTTACAATTTAATTAGTCACACTTTATGATTCAGCTGTTGATAATAAAATAATTTATTTTCAAGAGGACCGTGAACCTTGAAAATATTTTTTTAAATTAGATAATTAATTAGTTTAATTTAGTATATAAAATAAAGTTTAATAATATTCTCACATTTTCTATGGTTTGAAATGCCACTAATTATTACTTTGTTACATTTGTCGGTATCCTTGTATTTTTGGGCGGTCTCATTTGTGTTCAGACTTATGAATTTCCTTTACAAACGTCGAATTGTGGATAAAGCAGCAAATGAAGTTTTGCTTATTTCTGCTGGAGAGGCAGCTGCAATGATTAGAAGGGGAGAGGTAATTAATTGTCTCTTATTTAATTTATATGTCCACTTAGAAGTTTACAGTCAAAAGTTTATGCGTCCAATCAGTCTAAACAATACTATCATTATCTAGGATCATTTACACAGTTTTCGATCAGAATCATCATCCCTCACAGAGGATCACTAAAAAGGTAATGGATAGGCTTGGAAATATGAATTACACAATTCCTAACTGTTTAGATTAATTGGCTAAGGTTATATTTGATAGGACATACATAAAAGATTTATTGTATGAATAAACTTTGATTGGACTATAAACGGGATAAAAGCCAATTTATCTTTAATTTTGAAAATTTAAAATAATTTTAGATTGGGTCTCTTCAATTAGTCGAAGCTTATATTGAGAGAATTCAGCATGTTGATGGAATGTTGAATGCAGTTGTAGAAAATAATTTCATGAAAGCCAGGGAAATCGCTCAGCATGTGGACAACTATTTAAGTCTTATTAACAGAAATTCTGAAGAATTGGCCAAGGTTATAGATTAATTTAATTTAAAAATATTTTGTTTTTATTTTCTAGTTAGCAAAAACAAAACCTTTATTTGGTGTGCCGTTCACTGTTAAGGATAATACATTTTGCAAAGATTTTGTTTGTACGGCAGGTGTTCCTGCAAGAAAACAAAATGAACCTTGTGATGAAGATGCTGAAGCTGTTAAACGGTTTTAAATTTGTTTATTCTAAATTTTAATTTCAATAAATGTAGAGTTAAAGATGCTGGTGCAATTTTACTAGCAATAACAAATGTTCCAGAACTTGCTCTTTGGTGGGAGAGCAGCAACAAACTTTATGGAAGAACTAATAATCCTTATGATGTTCGGAGAACTCCTGGTGGTAGTAGTGGAGGTGAAGGAGCACTTATTGCAGCAGCTGGGTCAGTTATTGGATTGGGGAATGATGTTGGTGGATCTTTACGCGTTCCAGCTGTTTTTTGTGGAATTTTTGGACTGAAGCCTGGACCTGGTTTTTAGATTTTCTTTTTTTTTATCTGATTTATTTTAAAGGAATTGTTCCTTCTTCCGGGATTATTCCTCATGTTAGAGGTGGGTATGTCACTCAAATGGCATCTGCTGGACCCATGGTTAATTTAATTATTAAAACTAATTTAAAAAATATTTTTAGGCCCGTTATGCTTCAGATTTGGCATTAATGCTTCAAGTATTTTGATTTTTCAAAATTTGTATTTTTCAATCTCTAGGTTCTTGCTGGTGAGGATGTTGCTCAAAATCGGCTTCATTTACAACAACCAGTTAATTTCAAGCATGTCAAAATTTTTTATATGGAGGAAATTAAATCTTTATTTTGTGAAAAGTTGTCAAATGAAATGCGGCATGTTGTTCGGAAGGTTTTAAAATTTAGTTTATTTTAAATCTAACAATAAATATTTTGAAAACGAAAATTTTTTAATTTATTTAAATTTAGACAGCTAAATATTTTGAAAAAAAGTATGACATTAGCACGCACCGTCTCGATTTATTGTTAGCTCATCATGCTCATGAAATGTTTTTAACTTCATTAGATGAAGACGATTATGAAAAGATAACAATGGCTATGTCTAATTCTAAGGTTTAAAAATTATTAATTTGCTTCTTTAATTTATTTTTAGTATGATGTTAATTGTGTTTTTGAATTAATTAAATTCCCATTGGGTTTGTCTGATCACACATTGCCGGCTATATTTACAGGAATGAGAAGCAAACTTCCAAAAAAGAATGAAGCAAGAAGAAAATTTGTTAGTTTATTTTTTTAATTTCTTTCTTTTAATTTTGGCTTGCGAAAATTTTTATCCAATTACTTATAGATTAACAGTAAACGTGATCAGTTACGACGTGAAATTGTTGATTTGCTGGGTAAGGATGGAATTTTGATTTTTCCTTCATGGCCTACCACAGCACCATTTCATCATCAACCTTTGCTTACTCCGATGAATATATGTTAGCAATAATTTAGATTAAAAGATTTTTATGCTTCTTTTTCCAGTATATACTGCATTATGGAATACTTTAGCTTTGCCTGTTCTTGCTTGTCCCATGGGAATTAATTCTGAAGGTTTACCTGTTGGTGTTCAAATTGTATGTGCACCAGATTCTGAAAGATTACTTTTGGCAGCAGCTCAAGATTTGGAGGAAGGTTTTGGTGGATGGACACCTCCTGAACCGCCTGGAGGTTGGAGGCAATTTGTGAGAAGAATTGTCAGTCGTTGATTGTTTTAAAGGAATATTACTGCCTAACATTTATATTTTTTAATTTTCAAGAAAGGCAAAACTTTTAATTTATCTTTTTCGATTGAGATTTTGTTGTAAATTTAAATGCCTTTCTTGAAAAACACTTACATTTTTTGCCTCAATTTTCCTATCATATATTTGTATTTCACTTCTTATTTATTTCGTTTACTAAAGATTTCTTTGATTGAGATTTCGTTGAAAATTAATTTTTTTACTAATTAATCAAAACCTGAACATTAATGTTTATTCAAAATTTCTCAATCTTTGTGTTATTTCACTAAAATCTTTATTAAATGTAAATCGAAAATACTGCCATTAATTCCCATTAATTAACTTCATATTTTCCAATACTCTATTTTTCATTTGATAAATTCAAATTTTTTAACATTCACTTATGTACATATTTTTCAATAAAATATTCACTTCGATTAATTTAATAATTTTTTACCTATATATAATCTTTTAATATCAATTGTAAGATTATACTTTCAATACCTCTTATTACTTAATAATTACTACAATATTAAATTAATTTTCCTTTTTTTATTATTTTTTTAATTAAATATAAATAATTTTTTTAAGAAAATGATTTTTAATCGACTTTATTTTCAAAAATCTTTAAATTTATTTTTGAATACCAAATCATTAGCTGTCAAAAATTTTGTTTATTTGTCGACTGGACATGAACATTTTCTTAGTTTTGTGCCAGAATTAAGAGTTGGAATTGAAAATGATGGAAAAACAAAAATTAATTTTGAAAAACTTAATGAAAAGGTTATTTTAAAATATTTACCCCCCCCCCCCCTCCCCTCTTGCTTTTATATTTTTGACTTTTCACATAAAGTGTTATTCTCTTATGATTTACTTTATTAAGAAGGATTTACATACAATCAATTGTCAAATAATTTTTAGTATTTTAGGTTCTTCTTGTCTACTTCTCTGCTGGATGGTGTGCAACTTGTAAAGGGTTTACTCCTTTATTAAAGGTAAATATAGAAAAGAATTTAAAATTAATTTTATATTTTAAGAAGTTATACAATCATTCGAAGGATGACTTAGCTATTTTGTGGATATCTAGAGGTTTAAACAATGTTTTTTAAAAAATGATAATAAAATTATAGATAAAACTGCTTCTGAACAAATGGAATATTATACAAATAATTTGGATCCAACTTGGATGTATGTTCCTTTGGGTAAATCAACTAGGTTTGTTTAAATCTTTATTTAAAATTATTTTAATATTTTTAGAGATTTTTTGAAATTATATAAATTAGCTGGTCTTCCAAGTGTCAAATTAGTTGATAATAATGGAAAGTTTATAGAGGATGTGAAAATGCAAATTGAGGTATTTTTGGTATTTAAATATTTTAATAAATTATTTTTAAAAGAAAAATTCTGATAATCCAAAAGAATTAATTCAATTATTTAAGTCAAAAACAAAAAATTAAATTATTGATGATTTAAAATAAAATAATTATTTTTGTGTCCCAGATTTGTTAATTGTTTTGATTATATATATTTTTAGATATTCAAGTATATATAAAATAAATATTTTTAGGTATTTTTTTGTTTCAAATTAACTAGATATATCTAGAGAAAATGAGCTATAATTTGTACAAGTTTTTCAATTTAAAAATATTATCTAGTTACTAAAATAACATTTAAATACTTGTTTTTATTTTAAATTTATTCAAAAAATTTTATTTAGGAATATCCTTTAAATTTATTTAATTAATAAATAACTAGTAAATTTAAATTATAATCTCACCAATGACAACAACCTGTTCAACTATTACAGTTCAAGCTCCAATGAATATTGCTTTAATTAAATATTGGGGAAAGAAAAATAAAGTTTTTTTAAATTAAAATTATTTAAAAATATTTTTTAAAAGGATTTAATTATTCCTTTAAACGATTCTATATCTATAACAATCAACAGTTTATGTGCTATTACAAAGATTACTGTTGATTCTAATTTGGAAAATGATTTGGTTATAATTAATGGAAAAATAGAAAATAATTGTCGTTTTGAAAGAGTTTTTAATGTAAATTAAAAAATAAATAATATTTTTTTTAATTAATTTTTTAGGAAGTAAGAAATATTGTTGATAGGCGAAAGAGGAATGCAAATGGTGAATTGTTAAATGAAAATAAATATTTTAAAGTTTAAATTATATTTATTTATTTTTAAATTTAATTTATATTTAGATAGAATCTAAAACTAATTTTCCAATCGCGGCTGGATTAGCTTCTTCGGTTATTGACTTTTTAAATTATTTTTAAAGTTTTTTTAAATTTAGGCTGCTGGTTTTGCTGCAATTTCTTTTGGATTAGGCTCTTTATTTAAATTTAAAGAATTAAAAGAAATTGTTAGAATTGCTAGAATTGGTTATTTAATTTAATTTAAAATTAAATATTTTTTGTGAAGGTTCTGGTTCTGCTTGTAGAAGTATTCTTGATGGATTTGTTCATTGGAAAGCGGGGAATAGTGATGAAGATGATTCTGAATGTATTTGTGAGGTATTTTTTAAAAGAAATTATTTTCTTTTAATTTTTTAAAAGCAAATAACAACAATTTCACATTGGAAAGAACTTCGAGTACTTGTAATAACTTCAAGTGAAGAACGTAAAAAAATTGGAAGTACAGAAGCAATGCAACGTTCAGTTTTAACTTCAAAACTTTTACAGAAAAGAATTGAAGAATGTGTTCCTGAAAGAATTGAAAAGTTTTTTAAAAAAATAAATTTAAATTAAATTCTCAATTAAAGTTTAAAAGAAGCTATTTTAAATAAAAACTTTACTCAATTTGCTGAAATAACAATGGCTGAAAGTAATCAATTACATGCTATTTGTCTTGATACTTATCCTCCAATTATTGTTTGTTTTTTGAATTTTTCTTTTAAATTTTATTTTTTTTTAAAAAGTATTTAAATTCAACATCATTTGCATTAATGGAATTTGTTCATGATTTCAATACTTTTTATTCTTCTCCATTAATTGCCTATACATTCGATGCTGGCCCCAATTGTTTTTTATTTTTTGAAGAAAAAACATTTCCATTATTTTATAATTCTTTTAAAAAATGTTTTAATTATAATAAAGATTTAATTAAAATTAATTTTGATGAAAATGAAAATAAAGAAATTATTAAATTAATTATTAATGAAGAAGGTTTTTTTAAATAAATTACTAAATAAAATTTATTTAATTTTTAAAGAAAAAAATGGAGAAATATTAAATGAAAAAGAAGAAAAAACTAAGGAAATACAATTTCCTTGGTTAGAAGCAAAACAAATTAATATTCAACAATTATTACTTAGCAAACTTGGAGATGGGCCAAAAATTTTAGAATAAATTTTTTGTAGAATTTAAATATTAAATATTTTTTTTATTAATTTGTTAATTCTCACTAATATAAGTAGTAAATAATTGTTAAATTTTTTAAATTTATTTTTCTTCAATAGTAAAACATTTTGTTAGATTATGTATACATACATACAAATTTATAAATTAAAAAAATAATTTTTTGGAAATCTTTTTTATTTTTACTTCTTTTTCTCTTTCATTTGTACTATAGGCCAACGAATATATTGGGGAGGTTGATTATCTCTTTCTCCATTTAAATATTGGGAGTTTTTATAAAAATAAGGAGGAAAATCATTATTATTTGAATTAATTCCATTATTATAATTTTGTTGTAAATTTCCTTTAGAATTTCCTCCAAAGTCTATTGTGCCCCCGTGATATGGTTGGAGAGGATAGGATGGATGTCCTCCTGTTCCAAATTGTTGTAAATTGGCGGCATTATTTGGTGAATTGATAGGAGAAGGAATACAATCAAAAATTGATTTACCGTTATTTATTTCACTAAAATATTTTTTTTAATTATTCTTTTTTTATTGTCTTTTTAAAGAATGGATGGTTTGTTTTGACTAAAATTAAAGTACAAAAATTTTAATTTAAAATTATTTACTATAATTTTTGCGATTTATGTGGAAGACATTTGCGAGAAAATTTCGAAAAAAGTACAATTTTATTTTGAAAATATAAAATGAGAATAAAATTTCTTTTCAAAAATTTAAAATATTTTAATACTTTTCTTTAAAATACAAACTCTTTAAATAAATAAAAAATTATTTTAATTAATTTCCTTACCGATATGGTTGATAATAATTGCCAAGATTTGTTCCATAACCATTTGAACCAAAATAATAGGGAGGGTAAACAAAAGAAGAGGAGGGAGAAAGAGAACGTCCAAATAATGAATTTTGAGGTAATCCTTGTTGGGGTAATTTATTTTGATAATAAAATGGATATTGTTGTTGTTGTTGTTGGTTAATAAATCCTAATAAATATATAGAATAATTTTAATTGAGCCGGACTGGGTAAGTATACTCGAAAAATATTAATCTCGATAACGAGATTGTCTCATTCGTCAGTCCGGTATCTAATTTTAATTTTCCTGTTAACTAACCAGATGAGGGATATATTTTATTTTGATTATTAGTATATTGTTGAGAATATATATAATTAATTAATTCAAATAAAATTATTAAGTATAACATTTTTTAATAAATAAATAAATACTTAAAAAATTATTTTATAAATTTTAGAAAAATAAATTATTTGGATAAACTAAATATATTTATAATAAATAATTTATCATTTTTATACTCTAAAAGAATTATTTACGCAAGATTAAAAAATAACTAAATTCAATGACACAAAACAAGCGATGACCTTCTTTTAATTTTTCAGAGATTTTTCTTTTGAAATTTTTATTTTTTTTAACAAAAATATTTTTAAATCCTTTAAATGCCCTATATTTAAAATAAAAAATGGTGAATATTTAGTCATTTTTGATTATAATAAAAACTTTTTTACAAAACGGATTAAGGCCAGACTATAAATAGTAAATATATGAATATTCTCTAAATACTTCAAAATTTTACAATAAATAAATATATGCTTAAGCATATATTGTAGCCCGGAAATATGATATTTTTATATAATCCGAGTTTTCGGGTTTTATCCCGTAAAATTCGGCCTGGATCTTATCTGAAAATGTTAAAATTTAAAGATTTACCTTTTAAAGTAAAAATAAGATTATTTATTTATTTTATAAAATTACACCAAAAATACATAATTTCCATTCTTTATTTAATTTCCAAAATTAAATTTAAATAATTATTCTTGTTAATTTTATATATTTTTAAAATTAAATTCAAAGAAATTTTTCTTTCGGAAAAGGAAAATTTTCTTTTGTCTTTTTATTTATCCACATCTACACACATTTTTTCCTTTTCTCTGCCAAATCGAATAAAATACATATATATTTTTTCAAACTAGAAACAAGCAAAATATTTTTAAATCTTTTTTTTTTTATTTAGAAAACAGTTGCTACTACATAATTTCTTTTTTTTTTATTAATTTCTAAAATCGATTTGAACAACTAAAAAGTGATTTGTCTTTTCTTCTTTTTTAAATATTTTCTCTTTAAAATATAAATTAATTTTTAAAAAAAAATATTCCTTTTTTTGTCATTATTTTCTTTTAAAAATTTAATTTCTCTCCCACAATTCTCCAATTTCTTTTTTAGATTTTTAAAGCTTTTTCAGAAAACCAATTTTTTTTCTTTTTAAATTCTTCTCTTGATTGTTGTTTTTAGTAGTCCAAATAATAAAAGAATTTAAATAAAAAGGGCAAGAAAAATAAAAAAAAAAGAAATTTGTAATCTTAAAAGCAAATTTTATTTTTTAAAAATTTCTAGAGAAAATTGTCAACTGTTTAAAAGAGATAAGAATTTTAAAATTGTTTTGACTTTTTTTAATAGTGAAGAATTGAATTAAATAGAAAAAAATTGTTTTTTAAAAAATAAATAAATTATTTATTTGTTAACCTTCTTTCCCCTCTTTTTCAGTCTTTTAAAAAATAATAAAAAAATTTTTAAATTTATATTATTCCTTTTTCCAAATTTATTCAAAATTTACTCCTTTTTTAAAGGAAATTTAAAAAAATTTTTTAAATTTAAATTTAAATATTTATTTTAAAAACTTGACGTAAACCACACAAGATTTCTCAAATGTCATCTAAGAATATTAAAAAAAAGATGAATATATAAATGAAACAATTGTTCACATTTCATAAAAAAAATTTTTTTTTCAAACTTTAATTTTAATTTTTATATATCTTTTTTTAGATAATAATTTTTAAATAAATATGTAATCTCTTTTTTATAGACATCACATCCCACGTTACTTTTCTTCATAGTATCAGTCTCGATGAGTGTCATTATAGAGAGAATTTTGTATATTTATATATTTAATTATTAATATTTAAAATATATTTTATTTTACTACAAAAAATAAATCTTTTACGTTTAAGAAAAATTTTGTGTTTGTATTATAAAATGATATTTGTCTTTGTATATATTATTAAACGTTATTTGAATTAAACTTTTAATTATTTAGAATTAAATAAAAAAACATTTTTGTACTTAAATATTTAGCTTGTTTTTCTTCCTCTTTTTTTTAAAAAACAATTATTTCTTTCTTAAATATATTTATTTTTTATTCAAAAAAACTTCCTGTGCTTTTCTTTTTTCTTCTTTCCTACATTTTTGAGGCTGCCAATTATGTCTGCGTCACGTAAAAAAATATTTTATAGGGAGACAGAAAGGCAAGAAAAAAAACATGGAAAGGAAACAGAAATAAGTAAAAAAAATCTTTTTATTTTTTAAGAAAAAGAGAGAGAACATTCCAAAATTGGGGGGTGTTTATTAGATATAAAGTGCTTCCAATTAGTCTGGTAAATAATTAAAAATAAAATTGAAACTTTTGTTTTTATTTTTGGAAAAATTATTCCTTTACTCCAATAAATTATTTGTGGCGAAAGAGAATGCAGGAGAAAAAATAGAAATTACAGAAAACTTTCTTCCTTTAAATTGAGTTTTCAGACTTTTGCCGGAATAACAAAAAATATTTATTATTTTTCTTAATTTTTCCACTTCCAGTTTCCTTATTTTTTTGTAAGTTTTTTTATAAAAAAATAACTACTATAAATATTTTAATCCATATTCAAATCCCTTGCGTGTTTCAAATAATTTATATATATCTAAATTTCATTTAAAATATTCTCTTTCTTTCGTTTTTTTCTTTTTTTTCTTTTCGCGCGCTTAATTAGATTTTTGTTCGTCTTTAGAATAAAAAAAGATTTTTAAAAGCCTCTAGCATTTTTTGCCTTTTTTATATTTTTTATAAATAAAAAAATAAGTGGTTTTGGCAAAAACATAAATTTATCAGAAAAAGATTAAAAACCAAAAATATTTTTGAGGTTTTAAAAATTTATTTTTTGTTTCTAATTTTTATTTTAAAAATTTAAGTAAATTATTTTTTAGGAGAATTTAGATGTTTTTTATTAAATTGTTTTGTTTGGGAAATAAATATTTAATTATTTAATTAATTAAATATTTATTTTTATTTATTCTCTTACTAACATAATAATATTTAATTATTTTAACAAAAAAAGTTTTTTTTATTTCGATTAAAATTTAAAAATAAAAACATTTATTTTCTTTTATTCTCCAAGTTTTCTTCCGGTACATCTTTTCTTTTCTTTTTTTTTATTTTTAAATTTATTTCCCCCTTCCCTCTTTCTTCCATGCTTATTCACTCCATAATATATTAACTTTATATGTATATTCCACTTTCATTTTTTCAAACTTCCAGTGATGTAGCGGATTTTTCTTTACTATTATCATGCTTTTTATAAGAAAAAATTGTTTTTAAATAAATAAATAAATTATTTTTTAATTTAAAGTTAAATATTAGTATATATAGTCAATTTTATATTTACCGTAAAAACTAATTAATGTCCCTCTCTAAATAATTACCCCGCCTCTATTTATTACCACTCCAGCGAGAGATGGAAAAAATAATTACCCAGATTAATTATTTTAGTAACTACAGTCATTCTTTTTCTTTAATTCAAGCAATTTTAAATTATTTTCCTTTTATTATTTAATTAATTTTCTCCAATATTTTTTTTCTCACGCCCTTTATTTTTTAATTAAATTTTGAAAAACATTTTTTTAAATTAATATTTATTAAATTTTTTTCAGAAATTAATTAATTAAAATAATGATTGACTACAGTGAAGTTTCTAATTATTCTTTGGCTAGTAGATCACGTACTCCACATAAAAAGGTAAATTTAAATTTTTTTTAATTTTCCGCTTGTTTTGATTATTTTTCTACGGAAAAAGGACATTTTAGAGACCCCCCCCCCCCATTTTCTCTTTCTTTTAATTTTTCGAACAAAAAAATTTTTTCTATAATTTATTCAAAAATGGAATAAAACTTAAATAAATGACTTAATTTATTTTTTAAATTAAAAATTTTTTTCTAAAAAAAGTTTTCTATTAATTTAAATTTATTTTTCTAAAAATATTAAAAATAAAAATTTTTATTTTTTTGGATTTTTTTGTAATTGAGAATAATTAATTTATTGTTTTTTAATATTCAGACATTATTTTTACGTCAGTCACATTTATTCTAAAAGATATACAAAATCCAATTAGTATTTACATACATTTTTTTAGTAAAAGAATCTTTTCTTTTCATTAAAGGAATTTTTTTTTTCCAAAAATTTTGTCTAAAATTATTTACTCAAATTACTTTTTTTTAAATATTTAAATATTTATTTACTCATATTATTTACTTTTTTAATTTCCCAAAAAGTACATTTAAAAAATATACATCTTTTTTTTTAATATTTAGACAAATTTAAAAAAAAATTAAAAAAATATTTTTTTTATTTATTTGACTTTAAATTTTTTTATAAAAACGTTTTTCGTGTTTCCGTTTTTCTTTATTTTTATTTTATTTCTTTTTCCTTTATTTAATAAAAAACGCTGTAAAAAGTTTTTTTAATTTTTTGAATATTTTATTCTTAGGTCAAATTTTTTAAAATCCGCAGTTTTGATCTAAAAAATATATATCAAAAATCTGCAAAAAATTATCTCACACAAAAACTGAATTAAAATCACTTTATACATTGTATTTTTTTTTGAATTCTCTTATATTTCTCTCCCAAATAATTCTTTTTTAGCGCCACAGGCGAAACTTTTGAGAATTTTGGAAGGCCTAGGAGAAAAATGGCATTTTATTCTAAAAACTACAAGAAAATATAAAAAATCCTCATAATTTCCAAAAAGTCACAAAAATCCGCATTTTTAAACATAATCCTCATCGGCCTTATCAAAAAAAACCACAAACTGAAGCGAAATCCGCACATCTAAGAGCCCTGTATGCAGTATAAAAATTTATTTTTAAATTACTGTGTTTATTCTAATTTTACATTAATAACAAGAAAAATGACTACAAATTTATTTTATATCCTACATTTTTGTATGCCCTAAAAATAAAATTTGAAAAAAAAAATAAAAGGGAATAAGGGGGCTTTCGAAAAAATTTGTCTCGCAATATATTGATATATAACATTTATTACATTAATTAATTTTATAGCTTTAGCAGTTTCCTCAACAAAATCTGAAATCTTTGTCCGACATTTTAATTTAAACAATTTTTTCCATATTTTTTTGATTTAATTAAATACTTTTAATAACTTTTTTAAATTTTTTAAAAATACCTTTTTCTATTTTATGATTAATGTTATTCAAATACAAAGAAAATGGCATAAACTGCCTTTGGGGACAAAAAATATTTTTTGCTATTTTCAAATATTTTAGTATTTCATTTTCAATTTAATATTTTATTATTTGTAGTTTGGACAAAGTTTAAATTTTTTAAGAGAAAAATATCTGTCATCCTTACTTATTATTTTTATCTAAATTTATTTGTAAAGCAATGATTTAATACTTTTGACCATTTATGTACAGAAATATAAAGAATATTTTTTTAATAAATAAATTTATTTTATTTATTATTAATTGCTTTATTTACATATTTTCTTTTTTAATTTAAAAAATAATTTTTGATAAACTTTTCAAAAAAAAATAATTATTTTTATTTTAAAAAAAACTTTTTTAATATTTTGTTATGAAAGAGGGGATATTTTAATTAGAATCAGACACTTTACCTGTAAGTAAACCCTTGAGGATTAAGAAATTGTAGTATACCTTAATTTTGTGTAGCTCGCTCAGGGAGCCTTGTAAGTGAAAATAAATGCCCCCGAAGAATTTTGATTTTCTTAAATTTTTTAATTTTTAGTGCAATTAAATAAAATATTTATTTTTATTGTAATTTTCCTTTTATAGTAACACAAATATTTTTAAAATCAAATCAATTCAAATTGTAAAAGAGAAAAAGTACTAAAATAAATAATAAAGTACTTTTTTGTTTTAATTTATTTTAAAAATGTTAAAAAATAAATAATTAAAAAAATAATATTTTTCTAAAATAAATTATTAAAATCTTTTTCTTATTTTATTCCCAAAAATGATTCATAATTTTTTTGTTAAATTTCTTTTTTTGATATTTCCAAAATTGGAACTTTTCTTTGGGAACATTTAAATTTAAATATTAAAAATAAACAAAGAAAAATCTAAAAATAAATTTTATTTTTTTTCTTAAATTTATTTAAATAATTATTTATTTATTTAAAATTAATTAATTAATTTTTGGTCATTTTTTATACATATTTAATTTATTTTTTTAAATTTTTATTTTTAAACTTTTTAATAATAAAAATATATAAAATTATTTAACAAAAAAAGTTTTTTTCTTTTTTAATTTTCCCTCATTTATTTCTTTTCTTCTTTCCAATTTTTAATGCTTCTTCCCATGAATCACAAATAAAAATAAATAAAAATATATCAAAAATGAGAATTAAAGCTTTGAAGACGTGAAGATCAAAAAAAGGAAGACAAATTTTTAAGTTCTTTTTTTAAATAAAAATAATATTTTTTTATATCCAAAAACTTCAAAAATTAACAAAAAATTTAAAAAATCTTTTACTTTCTAACAAAATAATTTAATATTAAAAAATGACATCTTCTGATGAATATGATGTATGTTTAGATAGTTTTTAAAAATAAATTAAAATCAGTAAATCCTTTTTATTTTTTGCATTTTTAGAAAAATATATAAAAAAGTAATGGGTTGATTTTGTGTGAAAAGAAAATAATCGCCATTTTCTTTTTGTTAGTAAATTGTGTTTTTATTTTATTGTAAATTTACTATTTAATTTTTCTAAATTTATAGTAGAAAAATTAGAAATTTTGGTACCAGGTACTTTCCTGTTATCGGCCCTCATTTTTTCTTCCTTTTTTCCCAGCTTAGTTCTGTACAGAATGGTCAGATTTTTTCCATTCTCAATTCACTCCATTTCCCAGTGGCAACATTAACAAAGAGAAGATTCCCACAAACGAAAAGAATGTTCCCCACAAACGTTCAATTTTCTGTGTACTCGTCGCGTCTTTAGGATTTTTTCCGCAACTTTTCTTCATTAATGTCTCATTTGAATATGCCAATGTGAAATGGAGTGAATTTGAGAAGGAAGGAAAATCTGACCATTCTGTACAGAACTAGGCTGAGAAAAAAGGAAGAAAAAACGGAGGGCCGATAACAGGAAAGTACCGAAATTTTAAAATAAAAAAATATTTAACGACTTTTTCGACATATTTTTAGCCCAAATCTTTAAGTTTAGTTTAAAACTGAGAGTCTCCTCACCCACCTCATAATTACTTTTTAACGCGTAATATTGTAAACCTTTTTAGAAGTTATCAGTCGAATTGAAGCCGGTTGAATATTTGAAAATCTCGATTGGCAATAATTAACTTGTTCAAAATCCTTTACCAATTATTTTGTGTACTTACGAGGGCTTTCAATTAATTGATAACTGTAGGTATCTCACATTTTTATATCAGTACCTTGTAGTTGCCAAAATAAATTTGTAAACAAACTTTTTTCTAAATATTAGTATTTTGAAATTACCTAAACATTTTTTAATAAAATATTTTATATTTAAATTTGTTATTTTGTAAATTAAATAATTTTAAATTAATTTAATTTAAAGAAATATGTATGTACATATGTAACATCTTTTAATAATGTCAGAAATTTGATTTTGTTTGGGGACAATAATTAATATGTTAACATAAGTAAATGTTTAAGGAATTAATATAAACAAAAAATCATAACTAGTACTACCAAAATTAAAGGAAAAAAAACTTTCTATTTAAATATCTAATTAATTTAAAATAAAAGAAATCCTTCCTTCCTTTTTTCACAAATTTATTAAAATAAAATTGTCCCCAAAAAGAGGGTAAGCAAACGGAAATAATCGATGTTTTAGTATTGGCTGTTCATTGATGAATTTTATATATACATAGAGAGTATATATTGAGGCTGGCAATTACCACCAAAAAAATTAAATATATTTATTTATAACATTATATATTTTATTTTTCTCTCTCGTTTTGGACTGCAGCCGCCTAACTGATCATTTATTTCTTTTTTTTTATTTTAATTTTTTCTCTTAAAAATATTTTTACTCAATTAATTACTTAAATCATTAATTGACAGACTTTATATAGAGAGAAAAAAAGGGACTCTTCTTTATTTTTTCTCTATTCTAAAAAACTTTCAAAAAATTAACAAAATATTAAAAGAATGTCTTCTCTTAATTATTCTTTTATTTACGTAATTTAATAATTAATTTATTTTTTTAAAAGATTTATTAATCTACCTATATATTTTGAATTTGTAAATTTCTGCTTTTTTAAATATAAATTTAAAAATTCAAATAATATTCTAAATTAAATTGTTTATCTTTCTTTTTTTTTGTTTAAATATTTTAATTAATTTACTTTTCTTTAGAAAAATTCCCCTTAAAAATATTTTTCAATCAACTTTTGATGATTGGCCATTTATTTTATAATTTTTGAATGGCTATTAATATATTAATTAGATATTTTTATTTTTGCTCATATTTAGTAGCAACACAGACATAATTATTTAACTGTTAACGAATATTTTTTAGTAAATTTTTAAAATTAAATATTAATTAACAAATGTTGAAATATCTTTTAATTTATTTATTTGGGGAGGGGGGGGGGGATTTTTGGATATATTAAAATTATAAAAGAGAATTTCTCTTATTTTTATTAGAGTTCGGAGATGGGTGCAAGTAAATCACAAGATGGCTCTGTCATTGAACCTCTAGCCGGTGTTGACTCGGGCAGTTCAAGGACAGTTGGAGGAGGTGGCGGAAAAGGAATATCAACGTTCGGAATAAAAAAACTTTAAAAATATTTTCTTTTTAATTTTAAAGTTTGGCTAATGAAGATGTTCTTTCTTTATTGTCAGCAGAAGCTGAGGAGGACGAACAAAGGCAAAGGGGGGAAATGATGGGGGAAAGTGGTGCTGGTAGCCGAATAAAACGCGGATGTATTCCTCTTCGGCAATTATGGCAAAATGACCCCCTTTATACTCTTTATTTTGAACATATGAATAAAGGGAGACTTAAAGTAAAAATTGTTGATAATTAAAAATAAAAATAAATTTGAAAAAAAAAGATTTCATTAATGTGCCTTGTATTTCTTTGCCTTTTGGTTATTTCTGCACATGCAATTGTTGGTAATTGGCTAAGGTTTGCATTTGCGGTGAATCTACTTGTTTTTCTATTTGTTACAACATGGAGATGGCGTTCACCTTTATTTTCCTGGGCTGTTTTAATTTCTTCTTTATGCCTTTTAATTCTTTCACCTCCAACACTTGTCTCACTTTTGGCTGTTCTTTTACTATTACTTTGTTATACAGCGGTGAATTTTGAAAAAATATTTGGAAAATAAATTTAAAAAAAAATAATTTTACAGTAAGGGAATAATAAAAAATATTTATAAAATTATGTAAATTTATTTAAATATTTAGATGCCCCTTCAACTGAGAGCCTCATTATTGGCTGCATTTGCAATAAGTATTACCTCATTTGCCGTTAGAGCAATACCATTTTTACTTCAAATAAGAGAAAATAATAATAATGAGGAATTAAAACCTGATGATTTAAGGCAATTATTAATACAAATTGTTATTATTTTGGCTATGAATTTAAATGGAATGTTTATTGTTAAGTTTATTTAGATTCTAATAAAGTTTGGGAATAATATATAAATCGGTTTTGTCGTTCCAAGTATCGAACACCTTTTTTTATCCACAAATTGGTCTCCGCACCTAAAAAACAATTTCCCGTAAATTAGTGGGTAATTGGAAAATTGTATAGATAATTATTTAATATTTACAATTTCAGTATATTCCAACAGAACTTGTTCAAAGAAGAACATTTCGAGAAACACGTAAAAGCGTTGAAAATAGGATACAACTTGTTAGAGATAATGAAAAACAAGAAAATATTGTAAATATATATTTAATTATTTCTTTAAATTATTCTCTTTAAAAAGCTTCTCTCAGTAATTCCAAAACATATAGCTAATGATATGAAAAAGGATATTGACAGAAATGAACCAGATCAACAATTTAGAAGAATATATATCCAAAAACATAGCAATATTTCAATTCTTTTTGCCGATATTTGTGGATTTACTAATTTAGCTTCACATTGTACTGCCGAAGATTTGGTAGGAAATTTTTTTAAAAATTTTGAAAAAAAAATAATTTCAAATAAAGGTTCGGACATTAAATGAATTGTTTGCACGTTTTGACACTTTAGCACACGAAAATCATTGTATGAGAATTAAAATTCTTGGAGATTGTTATTACTGTGTTAGTGGTAATTTGTTAAATATAAATGAAAAGAAAAATTAGTTTATAAAATTAAAAATTAAGGCCTTCCTGAACCTCGGTCTGATCATGCAATTTGTGCTGTTTCTATGGGTTTAGATATGATACACACAATTAAGTAAATATTTAATTATTTTATTTATAAATAAAAATATATTTATAAATTATTTTTAGATAATTATATTTAAAAAAATTGTTTATATAACCCCTCGATTGAGGATTGATGACTAAAAATGGGGAAAATTAAATAAATATTAATTTTAACTAGGGTTATTCAGTCGGTTAATTGAACCGAATTAATAACTTGGTAGTCGACAACCCTAATTTTAACAATGATTATTTGAGCAAAAAAGTTCCCCAATTAAATAATTTCTAAAATTTTTAAATTAAAACATTAAACAAAAATTATTTTTTTAGGTTAGTCCGCGAGCTTTATGATGTTAATGTAAATATGAGGGTTGGAATACATAGGTAAATAATTAATTTTTTTAATTTAAAAAAATATTAAAAATTAAAGTGGGAAAGCACATTGTGGAGTTTTAGGATTGAAAAAATGGCAATTTGATGTTTGGAGTAATGATGTTACTTTAGCTAATCATATGGAAAGTGCTGGAATACCTGGGTAGTTTTTATATAAATTTTTAGAAAAAATAAATTTATTTTTTTAAAGTCGAATTCATATAACAGAGGATACTTTGGAAGCTTTACAAGGAACTTTTAAGGTTATACCAGGAAATGGACATGAACGGTCTAAATGGTTGGCAGAACATGGAATTAAAAATACTTATTTAATTGTTGAAGGGGAAGAAGGAAGGGAGGTAAAAAAAGAAAAAAATAAAAAGAAATTTTAAAATTATTTTTAAAGCATTCATTACAACAACAATCAACATTTAGTCGTTCAACTTTAAGTAAAGAACTTCAATTAACTGGTAAAATGGATAGACAAGGAAATCCTTTAAGGAGAGAATTGTCTAGAACAATAAATGAAGATGTTAATAAATATTTAGAAAGGGGAATTGAAGCTATAAATAAAGAAGCTTGGAGAAATGCTTATTGTGGTAATTTAATTATATTTTAAATAAGGGGGAGAAAGTGTTTAAAATTAATTAATAATCTATTTTTTAGAGCCTTATTTGTTGGTCTTTAAACATGCACCAATGGAACAAAAAGTTTGTTTTTTAATAAAAATTATTTTTTAATTAAAAAATTCTTTTTAGTTTCTTCAATATAAATCCAATCCATCACTTTTAGAAATAACAAACCTTCTTTGGGTATTTGCTTTGTGTATTTTAGCTTTGGGTATTGGAGGATTAGCTTTTGCTGATCAATTAATTGCTGGGGGTGTTGCTTTTGTTTTATTGCCTTTATTACTTTTTCTTCTTTTATTTCGACGTTTTGTTAAGGTTTAAAAAATTTTTAATTTTTTTTTAAATTTAAATTTCTTTTTTTAGTTGCCAAGACGTAAACGTCGCCATTCAGGACTTAGGCGTATACAAAAATGTTTATTGGTGCTTTTATTATTTTCTGTTTGTGCTTTTTTTCTTTCTTTACGTTTTGCTTTACAACCAACACCTTCTAAATGTGAAGGAAAACAATTAAAAAATACTGAAGTAATTTTTCTATTAAAATTTAATTTTTATTTTTTCCCTTCCCCTTCAAAAGTTAATATTTGAATGTGCATTATTACTACTTTTGTG
The DNA here is from genome assembly GCA_036172945.1 of Meloidogyne incognita. NCBI lineage: Eukaryota > Metazoa > Nematoda > Chromadorea > Rhabditida > Meloidogynidae > Meloidogyne > Meloidogyne incognita. Next base: position 5,233,557 of record JARQAC010000010.1, read on the forward strand.
TGTTTGTTCATTTCAATCTATACTTTTTCTCGAAAAAGTTTTTATTGCTTTCCTTTTATGTCTACCTGTTTTAGCTTCGATTTGGATGCTAAATTTTCCTTCTTTAATACCAAAAGATGAACAATCACAACAACAAAAAACACAAGAAATAATTAAAGAAGGAAATAATTTGACAACAACAACAATTAAATTATTACAACAAAATTATTTTTTAACACAAAAAATTTGCAAGTAAAGAAATTTTATTTTTTTTAATTATTTGGAACTTTTGCATTCTAAATAAACAAAAAAAAGTTTTTGTTATCGTTAAAAATTTAAAAAAATAAATAAATTTTTGTTAATAATTTTTTAATTCTTTTTTAAGCATAGACAGGTCTCCTTAGGGAATTTAATAATATTTTCTTTAATTTAAAAATATTTATTTAGTGAAAATAATCCCTCAATAGAGCCAAGAATATTATTTACACTTGTTGTATTTTTTGCTTTTATTTTAATTGCATTACAAAGTCATCGTTCTGAATTAATTGCTCGTTTTGATTTTATTTGGAAATTACAAGCTTTAAGTGAAAATGCTGAAGTTAAAAAAACATATGAACAAAACAGAAAAGTTTTAGAAAATATATTACCTGCACATGTTGCTAAAGTATTTACTAAATTAATTTGGAATTATTTAAATAAATAATTTTTTAAAAAGCATTTTTTATGTGCCCAACCAACTAAAAGGTCTGATCTTTATTCTGAAGGAAGGGAAAATGTTTGTATTATTTTTGTTACAATTACTGAATTTGATAAATTTTATATGGGTAAATTAAATTAAATTATAATATTTAAATTAATTTTTTAAAAAATAGAAATGGATACTAATCAAGAAGGGAGGGAATGTATTCGAGTTTTAAATGAAATTATTGGAGATTTTGATAATGTTTGTTTTTTTATAAATAAATATTTTTAAGAAGAGAAAATATATTTAATTAAGTAAAGCAGCTGGGCTATAGCTTCAGCTAGTGCAAAAGGTTAATCGGCCGGACGTATCAGTAGACCGGACGTATGTGTTATCCATTATACACCACGCCGCCTACAGGATAGCTTTAGGAATTAAATAGCTATATGCTTTACAATCATTAAATAAATATTTAATTTTTTATTCCTTTTCAGATTTTGAGTGATCCAGAATTTCATTGTATTGAAAAAATAAAAGTACCTCCTAAATTTTAATATTTAATTATTTTTTAATTTTTATTTAAAGACAATATCAACAACATTTATGGCAGCCTCAGGTTTAACAGGAAGTACTTGCGGTTCTTCCCATGTTGTGGCTGTTGCTAATTTTGCTTTAGCATTATTTTCTCAATTAGAAGAATTTAATGCACATTCTTTTGGAAATTTTAATTTAAGAATTGGAATAAATGTTGGGCCGGTAGTTGCTGGGGTTATTGGGACAGAAAAACCTCATTATGATATTTGGGGTAATTCTGTTAATGTTGCCTCTAGAATGGATAGTTCTGGTGTTCCTGGACGTATTCAAGTAGGCTTTGGAAATATTAAACCTTTAAATATATTCTGATTATGAGTGTCGGAAATCTGGGTTTTCAAAGGTTGGGTTATTGGAATTGAGGGGATAAATAGGAATAGAATTTTTAGTTTTAGATTACATACAACCTATTTTTTGTTTGAAATAATTATTTTAAAAGAAGCTTTGTTGTTATAATTTTACACGGGATTTGATTTTTAGGTAACTGAAGAAACAAAACAAATTCTTGAACGTGAAGGTTTTGAATTTGAATGTCGTGGTGAAATTAATGTTAAAGGCAAAGGTTTAATGACTACTTATTTTTTAAAAAAATCAAAATGGTGATTTTGATGATAACATAAATACTTCTCTTCCTTTAACAAAAAGACGTAGTAGTAGTGCTGTGCCGGCAGGTGGAGTTCACCAACAATCAAATGGTGTTAATAATATTCAACAACAACAACAACCAAATGGAACAATTTAAATAAAAGATATTAAAATAGGAAAATTTTTGATTTAATCCAGGGAGGGAATTAAAAACAGAATTTATTTTTCCTTCTTTTTCCTTTTTATTTTTTATATAGATTGGGGAATTTTTTGTGAATATTTTTAAAATTAAGATTTTCTAGTTGTTATATCTCTATTAATTAATATTTTAAGCCCAGAGCTTTTTTTTTAATTTTCCATTTCATTTTTTTCTTTTCCCTCATTTTCCTTCTAAATACCTTTTAAATCTAAACTTTTGTCAGATTTTGGCATATTTTATATTTAGTAATTTTTAAATTTCCATATTTTTTGTGCCTTTTCTTCCTCTGTACATTCTCGGTGAATAATTGTAAATATTTCCTTTTATTTAATTTCTACAGTCAAAACAAATAAATACGAGTTTTTTTATTTTATTTTTAAATATAATATAACAAGGAAGAAGAAGTGGGTCAGAAATGGCGAAGGTGCCAAAAATCAGAAATGGCCGGAACTAGGAGTCTAAATTCTCAGAAATCGGAAGGAAAAAAGGTTGGAAATTGGAATTCCGACCCACCTCTGCAAGGGAGTATCAATCACATCCCCCTCTTTGAAATCTAATTCAGGATACAACCTTGCACTTTAGCCTTTTATGGCTATTATTTACTCGACCAATATTAAATATATTTTTTTAATAAAAACAAAAGTATTTACAGAAAAGATAAACATTTTTATTTAACAAGCATTTTTAAAGAATTCTATAGGCCAATCAAAATAAAATATAGTAGCATTAAGTAAAGACAAAAAACTTAAAAAATTATTTAAAATCTAAATATAAAAAATACCAAAGAACATAATTATTTCCTTTAAAATTTTGCATTAATTCGGCCGTCTTAAATATTTATTATTTTTTTTTAATTTTTAAAGTTAAAAAAAACTTTGCATGGATGGATATTGTAAAAAGCAATTCCAAGGAATGGATGTTCTCCTTGTGATATAAATTCTAAAAATTCATTTTCATTCGTTTCTTTTCGAAAAACAAAATTCTTAAAATCTTCTAAAGGAATAAGTTTTCCATTTAAAAAAAGAAAAGAAATTAATTTAATTCAAACAATTAAATTTACCAAAATTATAAATATTAAACCAAAAAACCGGCACAGAATACACTTCACTTTTTAAAAATATTTAAGTACATTTTTGTTTTAATACCTATAACAAATTGAAGAACATCTTTTATATTTTTTACCAGAAACATCACAAACAAAATCATTCATTTCCATCCATTTTCTATTATTTAACTTAAATATTTTTAAAATTTTGTTTAAAAAAATTAATTTTACATTTTTAATTATCCACGGATTTTTGCATAATTTTAAACTAAAACCACGAATTTGTTGAATATCTTCAATAAATTTTTGTTCACAAATCATTACTTTTTAATTAAAAATAATCTAAAATTATTTAAAATTTTTTTTGTTAATTTCCAAGTAAGATAATTTTGAGATTACACATTAAAGCTAATTATAAACAAATATTCTTTAAATTTCAAAACAAAGCACTTTAAATGGAAAATATTTTTCCAAAATTAAAAAACGAAATTTCAATGAATAAACATGTGGTGTGGTAGGGGGGAGGAGGAGGTGGGGGGGGGGGGGGGGGGGGGGTAAGTCCAGTTTATGTGTCAAATGAAAATTTTATAATTTTTAAAATCAAAAGATGTATTGACGAGGCAATAAATTCTGAAAGTAGATAGAACAACACCAATAATCAGTTAGGAATACAAAAAATTTAATAAAAGATAAACTAAAATTAAATCTTCATTTAAACATTACAAAAAGAAATTGTATATTTATTTATTGTTAAACAAAAATGTTTTGATGGGGGAAGAAAATAAAATAAAATTGTTACAAATCGGTTGATGCACAATTATTGTTTCTTAATATACACAAACTTATGTGTAAAATATTTATATAGATTGGTGAAGAAAAAAAAGATTGGGGATTTTTATGAGATTTTCAAAAAAAAAATCGAGTACTCAAATTCTAAAAAATTATTTTAAAAACCTCACAAAAAATTAATTTAATCCCCTCTCTTCAATACAACACAACAATATCCATATATATAGAATATATTTATTGTTGAAATAAGATCTTCAATATTTTCCCTTCCCGTCAAAGTTTTCCTTTCTTCCCTTTAAATGTCAACCAAATTTTACATTTCTTCAATTGTTATCTTTAAAAAAATAAAATTTAAAATATTTTATAAAACAAATTTACATTTTCCCTTTTTGGCCAATGCAATTCTTCAAAAGTTTTTGATGTGTTCATACTTGAAACCTATAAAAAGAAAAATTAATTTAGATAAAAATTATTGGCAAAAAGAGGCCAATAAAGTCTTTAAGATAAAAACAAAATTATATTGCATTCAAAACTTTCTATCAAATTTATAAAAACCTCTTTTTTCGGCCTGTCAGAATTCCACAAACGAAAATGAGTCCTCTCAAAACCAATTGATTCAGCATAAATAATTAACATTTCCACACTTTCATCACGAGAAAATCGTCTCATTTTCATTTCTCCATTCGGACAACGAAAACGAATAGAAATTGCCTTAGGATCAGATTCTTCTGGCTCAGGCGGCAAAATCATGGCAAGTTCATTAAGTCGACTTTGTTTCTTTGCTTGTAATCGAAGATTCTTTTCTTCAGCCTCCCTAACAAATTTCGAAAATAAAATAACTTTTTGAGAAAAACCTTTCTTTCGTCTTTTGTTCATGTAATTCTTGCTGTTTTGCTTTGTCTAAAGCCAAACTACGTTCATATTCCTGTGCCTGTTCTTGTCGAAATAATTCTCTTTCAAGTCGCCCACGTTCTTCTTCTTGGTTTTGATGCCGAATTCCTTGGTACTGGTCTAAACCGATCATAAGTTTCTGCATGGCGCTTGCTACATCTTCTTGACCTTTTTATAAAGTAAAAACATTAAATGTTAAAAATTTTAATACTTTTAAACAATTTACCGTAAATAAAAGTATTCTGTTGAAAAGAACTCCGATCTTTGCATAAAATAATCAAAAGAGGATATTTTCCAGTCATGCTTGATACTTTAAGAATCTCAACAAGATTCCCTAAGTTAGTCAAATTCATCCAATCAAAAAGAGTCTTGCGGTTCTGTTCTTGAGTAACATCCCAGGCCCAAACAAGAAATTGACACTTAAGCAAATTACTAATTTCAACCGAGCACAAAACCTTTAAAAATTATGTGGGAAAACATTATATTTAAAAAAATACAAACATTTTGAGGAAAAATATGAGCAGCAACAGAATCATCATGATGTAAGTATAAAACCAATGGACGACGTTCTTCAATATTTGGATTGTCAAATGCCTCTGTAATTGCTTTTTGCAATGGACCATCAAAAAACGGGGGATGTTGAGCACCATATCTTCAAATTAAAGATATAAAGAAACACGATTAAAATTTACAAACCTCGATTGAAAAACAGCCGTAAAATTTTGAATTGCCTCGTGAATTGAAGTAAAATCTGTCGGAATTAAGGGAATTCTATCACTATTTTGATTGTGAAAGTCTTTCTTGTCAAGTAATTCGAGAGGAGAATCTGAACGAAAAGTGTAGTCTGCATAGTCTTCGTCATCAGTATCGACCAAATACTGGGTATTATTTAAAGGGTTATGAGAACTTGATTGATGACGTCCTTGTCCAGAACTAGTTCCACCTGCGTCTACACCATTTTCATTACGATTTGTATCATTAGCTTTGTGAGTGTTGCTATTACTTCGTTTATCATTATCCATAGTTAAACAAAAGATTTACTTATCTAAAAATAATTTAAAAGAAAAAAATTAAAAAAATAATATTGACGGGTTATTTCGAGAAAAGATGACATTAACGGAGCAGCTCATTTGAGTCCGCATTGTTAATTCTGAACCATTTTTCTCTGTGTGCTTTACAATCTATCCAAAATAAAAGGATATCACTTCGACACAGCTAGGAAAAAGAATTTCGAGTGTTTAGAGCTTTTAATTGATAAAAGATTTATTTGAAATGGTTCAAACATAAAAAATTATGGATCGAAAAACGCTCAAGCGTGCGACTCAACAGAACACAATGAAAAGTTTCTGTATAGAGGACGTTTCAGATTTGATGATCATAGTACCCGGTTCAGAGTATATTTAAGGGTACGAATTCAGATACGTGAATTTTTGGACTTGAGAATCCTTTTACTTTTTCTTACTTTCTAAGGAAAATTAAAAGAAAGGTTTTAATAAAATGTTTAAAATTTTTAAAGAAAATTTTAAAAGCAGCGAGTCTTGGCTCCAGACTTTTCTTGGATTATTTATGTTTTTCAATTTATCGGGTCTTAACACTTTAATGTGTATCAGACTAGATATCCATGTTCTGTTGGGAAAAAGATTCAGTTTAACGAGAGCTTTCTATTTTTTCCATCTTCTTGAATCAGTCTTGAATGATCAGTCGTTTTCCTAAAAAATTTAAAAAAAAATTATAGTCGGTTAAAGCTGGGTGGTTTTTCTGAACAATTTTAAAAATAATTTTATGAAGAATATAGACACTTGATTTGACTTATAATTATTTTTTTGGATTTTCCATCTTTTTGAATCAGTCTTGAATGCCTCTAAAATAGAATTTTCATTAAACATTATTTTCGAAAATATCCTAATTGGTTCCCCTCTATAATTTAGCACTTTTGAGGGATTACGTTTTTAGAGAGAGAAGAGCGTTTGATTAAATTTATGTTATATTTTTAAATAATTTTTTTAAATCTTTTTTGAGAAAACTTGTTATTTTCCTCATTATTTTTTAAATAATGAGGATATTAAAATAAATTTCGAAAATATTTTTTTTTGTTTTGTCCATTAAAAAACAATTTATTTGGAATTATACCTGTCATATACATACAATATAGTTTTGAAATAAGAAACAAATAAATTATTAAAATACTTAATTAAAAATGGCATCAGAAATAATTAATAAAGAAACAGAAAAAACAAATAATAATTTAGTAGATTCAACAATGACTAATTCATCTAATTCAATTAAAAGTCATACAAAACCTCCATTTGAATTAAAACAACCTTTAGCTGTTTGGCCAATAAAATTATTTTTAATAATTTTTGGAATTCAATTTTTGGAAAGATTTTCTTTTTATTTTTTAAAATGTAAATACCTATGTATTTATTTAATTTTTAAAATTCTTTTTTTTAAAGCTACACTTTCCAATCATTTAATTGATAATTTGGGAATGAATATTTTAACCGCCAATACTTCCCAAAAATTAATTATTCAAGTTACTTTTTTTGCTGCAATTGTTGGTGGAATTATGTGTGATATTAAATATGGAAGATATGGGTAATTAAATAAATATAAATGTGTAAATATTTTTTTTAAAGTACTCTTACCTGGTTTTTTCCAATTTATTTTGTTGGCCAAGCATTAATTACATTTAGTCCACTTATTCCATTACCTGGATTTTTCCATCCGTAAAATTTATTTTAAAATAATTTTCTTTTAAATTAAAAAAGTTATTTTGATTTTTTTGCTCTTTTTCTTCTTTCTTATGGCTGTGGGTGTATTAAAGCAGTTTTAGCTGCTTATGGGGCTGATCAATTTAAGCCACCTAATGTTACCCAAATTGGATGTTTTTTTGCTTTGTTTTATTCTTTAGAACAATTTTCAATAATTTTTGGAATTTATTTACTTCCAATAATTAAATGTATTTTTTAATTAAAAAAAGCTTTTTTTTAATTATTTTTTTAAAGTTTTCTTCTCTCAAATACCAACAGACAAACCTTCATTAAATGTTCTTTCTTTAGCAACATTTTTACTTTTAATTTCTATTGGTTATTTCTAAATTATTTAAATTAATTATTTTATTTTTTTAAAGTAATTTTATTTGGAACATCTAATTATTTTTATAAATTTATTCCTCAAAATAAAAATCAAAATATTTTTATTAAATCATTTAAAATAATTAAACAATCATTAATTAATAAATATCGTCGAAAACCTTTAATTACCTCAACAAAACAACCAAAACCTAAATATTTATTAGAATATTTTCTTATTGATCATAATTGTCAGAGAGATAGAGAATGTGATTTTGGAAGAAAAAATATTTGTGAACAAGTAAAAAGAGATAAATAAATATTTTTTAAATTAATTTTAAAAATATGTAGACAAAATTTATTGGAGAATTACAAACAGTTATTCAAATATCTTTTGTTTTATTGCCACTTTCTATTTTTTGGGCTCTTCGAACTAAATTAGTAAATTTAAACAAAAAATATATTTTTAATTTAAATTACTATTTAGATATCAATTAATATATCACAAATTCAAAATATCGACACTAAATTACCATTTATTGGCCCTTTTTTGCCGTCTGACCAAATTTGTTGCTTATTACAACCTATTTTTGTTATTTTATTATTACCTTTATTTTATGTAAATATTTTTTTTGATTATTTTCTTATTAATTATGCCGTATTCTCTTTAATAGCTTATATGCTCGAATAATTACTCTATCAAATAATTACCCCCTCGAGCGAGTTTGAAACAAATTTTAGCATGTTCGGGTTATTTTTCCATCCCCTAGGAAAATGTTGAATTTTTACTATCCATATTTTAAAAATATTAAGATAATTTAGTTTTCAGAAATATGTACTAAAACGTTAATATTCCTAGACATAAAGAAAAATTAATTAAGAATGACCCTGAAAATATCATTCAATTACACTCTGTCCCAAAAATATACATCCACCTATATTTTGCGGCTTAAGTCAGTAAGTTGTTAACGGATTTGAATGAAAATCTAAGACATAATGCAAAAAGTCATTTCGAAACTATATCTAAAATTTGAAAAAATTCTAATTATGCACTCAATACTTACAACTAATTTTTTTGTAAAATAGGTGTCCCATAAATATACATCCACTTTCCAAAAAAGTTATTTAATATATTATATAAAAGTATTGGTAAAAAGTGTCGGAAAAACTCAAGCTCTTTCCAGAGTTGAGATACGGGCTTCCAAGTTTGACATGTCCGGGGTCAAATTTTATGCCGCATATAGGAAAATTATGGACGGAATTTTTTAGGAACCCCTTGGTACCTAAATAATATAGGTGCAGGGGCTATCTCCGGAATGGGTGGGGTTAGAAGAAAATTTCTGCTGGTAGGATTTTAAGTTGGAACATGCTGATATATGTAGGAAAAAATTCAAAGTCTAAATTCGAATTTGGAGGGTACTTATGCTTGACACAAAATTTAGACATTTCCGGTGAATTGTCGTGGGTGTCGGACTTTAAAATTCGAGTTTTTTCAAAATAACTCGAAAACGGATAAAGCTAGCGGAAAATTTCTGCTGGTAGGATTTTAAGTTGGAACAGGTTGATATATGTAGGAAAAATCTCAAAGTCGAAAGCCGAACTTGAAGGGTACTTATGCTTGACACAAAATTTTGGTAAGAAATCTGTCTTACCGATAAATGTCGGATTTCTTCAAAGTGAGGAAATCCTGGGGGCAAATCTCATAGGTGAGAGAGAAATTTTGATTGATAGGAGAAATTGGAAGCAGAAGCAAGAGTAAACTTGAAGCAGAAGCAAGTTTCAAGTTCAAGTAGGGGAAGTTGAAGCAAATAAGGGAAATTCGAAGCAAGGTCGAAATTAGGGATTCGGGATTTTTAGGGATTTTTAGGGATTTTGGAATATGGTCGAATGAGTTGTCATTCGAAAGCAGATAATGAGGGGAGTTGAATGGGATAAATGATGAAGCCGAAAGTCGAAGTTCGGAGTTCGAACTTCGAAATCCGGGATTTTCGGGATCGGGATATATGGTTGTGTGGGTAGTCGTTCGAGAGCCGGGAGTGAGGGGAGTCTAATGGGATAATGGATAAGTATGAAAGTCGAATTTCGGAGTTCGAACTTCGAAATCCGGGATTTTCGGGATTTTGTAATATGGTCGAATGAGTACTCATTCAAGAGGGGATATTGAGGGTTATGTCGAAAGTTGAAGTTCGGAGTTCGAACTTCGAAATCCGGGATTTTCGAAATTTTTAAATATAGTCGAATGGGTAGTCATTCGAAAAGGGATGATGAGGGGAGTTTAGTCGGATAGTTAAAAATGTCGAATCCCTGAAATTCCAATCCCTAAAAACCCAGATGACGAAGTTCGAACTACAAAGTTCGAATTTTCGTCAGAATTTTTATCCCACCGAACTCCACTAATTATTCCCTCTTGAATGAGTACTCATTCAAGCATACTTACCAATCCCTAAAATCCCGGATTTCTAAGTTCGAACTTTGATTTTTTCCTCTATTATTTATCCAATTGATATCCATCATTATCCCCTTTTGAATGAATACTTGCACACCAATACTTCCCGAGCCCGAAAATCCCGTATTTCGCAGTTAAAGCAAATTTTGCTTCAACTTTAAAATTTTGTTTTTGAAGCATTATTTGCTTCAACTTTGCTTCAAAGTTCAAGCTTTTGCTTCAAAAGCAAAATTTCAAATTTGAAGCAAAATTTGCTTCAACTTTAAAAATTTCAAATTTGAAACATATTTTGCTTCAGAAGCAAAATTTCATATTTGAAGCTAACTTTGCTTCAAAGCTAATTTTTTTGAAGCTAATTTTTTTGAAGCTAATTTTTCTTCAAGCTTTTGCTTCAAAAGCAAACTATTGACAATGTTGATAGAATTATTGTTGATGATGCTAATGATTGTCCTGTTTCTGCAAAAATTCTCAAAAGAAGTGACTCAATGATGGAAAATGAAGAAATTCGTGCTCAAACACCACCAAAAAGCAGTAAAACTTCTCGGAAAAAATCACAAGGTAAGCAAAGTTCATTGAGACTTTTGGCTAAAAAAATGGAGATAACGATGTAGAATTAATTACTTTAATTTAAATAAAATAGAAGATAATTATTTTTACAAAACATCTAACAAAAAATATAAGGAATTTAAAAACTAATAAAGATTTCATAGGTAAAATGACATTCTTCATGTAAAATGACATTCCTACACTATAAACCCAGAAATATACATATATTTATTTACAATTAAAGAGTATTTGGAACTAAAATAATTTAAATTATATATTTACTTTATATTTATAAGAATTTAAAATTTTATTAAATTATTCTTGTGAAATTAAATACGCTTCTTTATTTTTGTTAAATTCTAAGGTTTTCATTTTATTACGAGTTTTTATTGTTATCTTTTAAATATTCTCTATTCTTATCTCAACCAAATTAACAAACTAACATTTTTAAACAATGGAGGCACCTAACTTTCTATTGTGAAGTGACAACTCTCTTTTAAAGTGACAACTTTTCTAAATATATTTTTTTAATTTTAAGACTCATTTTAATCTTATTTTGTGCTTTAAAAATAAAATATAATTATGGATGAATATGGTCGAGAACCTTGGTACTTATTTAAATACTTATTATATTAAATTTTTTTCCTTTTTAAGTCCTCATCGAATTTATGCTGATGCTGGAAGTGCTTTTGCTATGGGTCTTATTGGTGGTTCTATTTTCCATGGAATTAAAGGATTTCGAATTGCACCGAAAGGCTTTAACCAAAGTCACAAATTCAAGATTTAAAGCAGCAAGAATTTATTTTTTAGATGCCTCAAATGGTTGCCTCAGCTTTACATTTTGCTGCCGCTGATGCTAATGGAGAACATATGATAAAAGTTTTACAAAAGCTGGGGGCGATGCTTTTATTGAAGATAAATATGGACATATTTTTGGACATAATATGGACATAAATATGGACATATCTTCCCTATTTTCCTTATATATAGTACCTTTTTATTATCGAACACATGGAAAAAGATTAATTATAAAAACACTTAAAGATAATGCTGTAAGTTTTTGAAGGAAAATTAAAATAATTTTTAGTTGAACTTTTTAATAAATTTAATATTAATAACGTTTTGAAAGGGATGTCGGGGAAAAAAAGATAATTAAATTTTTAGTAAATTCAATTGTAATAACTCTCTTGCCTTTATCTATGTTATACAAAAATTTCAGAATTTTTGATCAAAAATTTCGGAAATTGGGGCCAAAAATGTTGATGCCTGATTTTTCAGGTCTATCGACTATAACTTCAGAAATTGTTCATGAAAAATTCTGAAATTTCTGGAGCAGGCAGTCAAGGATGTTGAAGAAAATTTAGAAAATTTTTATAAAATTAGGTCTGTTGTAAGTCGTTTCTCTTCCCTATTTTCCTTATACAATAACACAGAAAAGACCGAAACTTTTATTATCCATAGATTGTCCCAAAGTCACTTCACAAGAAAAAAAATTCACTTTAAAATAGAAAGTCGGTGGCTTCCAAAATCCCACAAATTAAAAATACAAACGCGAGACTCTAAATTCTAATAAAATATTTAAATTTTTATTTTAATTTCAAGTATGCAGCAAAATTAACTTTACGTCATCTTGTGTTTCTTCCCCTTGGAAATTTTCCCATCTAGTCGTTCGTTAACAAAACAAAAAATTTTTTCCTAATCCTTTCTATTTGCTTTTTAGGTCATTTCTGATTTTTATATTTTAGAATAATTTTAAATATGTACATATGCATATTCTTTTTTAAACCTATTTTTTCGTATCATTTTTTTTGGGTGAGGGTCAACTCTAGGAATTCCAAATCACAGAACACAAGTCATGGAACAATAAATCATTTTAAAATATTCTGATTTTAAAAATTTAAAAATAATTAAACAATTTTTATTTTTGAATAACCCCCCTTTTTCAAGTTTATCTGACTATTGTTAGTTTTTTTCGGTACTTTGTTCTTAAACCCACACCCGTATTTTAGTCTTATTTTAACTTTCCTTTTATTCTTTCCTGTCTCAGTATGGTCTTGTCTGTCCCGTGTTTTGGAATTCCTTGAGTTGCTATTCACCCAGTTTTATTTAACCCTTATTTAAAATGTTCCCTAAAAAATTTCTTTGTTTTTATTCTTGCAACTTCATATAATTTTATTAGTAATTTTTAAAATGATTGAATTTTCGTCATTTTTATTTACTTTTTTAGTAATTTAGCCTCAAATTCTTTTATTTTCTAATTTTTTTAAAAATTATTTATAAAATTTATTTAATTTGGTAATAGTTTTTAGTTTTTGACCATTTTTTCTGCCCATTTTTAGTTTTTTTACTCTGCCTTTTAGATAATTGCCAAAAACAATAATTCAATATTCTGCTTGGTCCCCCTATGGTTTTATAAATTTATTGGCAAATACTGTATATATTGAGGTGGGTTAAAACCCAGTGAAGTGGGATTTTTGTTCAGTTTTTGATTTTTGACTCGGAACGTCGTTTGTTTTGTTTTCCTGTTAAAATTTTTGAAAAATATTTTTTGTATATCTTTTTGCTCGAAAATTTTCTTGTCTTATTTTGACTTTTTACTAAGCTTTTCAAAGCTTTTCCTGCTTCTTGCCATTCCAAAATTCTTTTTATTTATTTTTTATTTAAATTTTTAAAGCAATTTAGGTAATAGATTGGAATTCGCCCCCCCTTTTTTTCCTTTCTATTTTTTCCTTATTTCTTCTCATTTTATGGCAAAGTATATAACATTCGAAAGAGCTCTTCAAGCTGAGTCGAATGCCATTAAAAACAACGAAATCTGACTTAGGTGAACAAAGGGTACTTATTTAATCCCCCCCCCCCCCAGTCAGTTATTTCGAAAAATATGTAAAAATGGACAGTCTGAACAACAATTGTAGAACCCATCGAGCTGTGTCGAATGACACCAAAGTCAACCAAATCCGACTTGATTGGACCGAAATACAGACACCTGAAAATTGAACAACCACAGGGGTGATTTTTTGAAATTAAAAAAATTTATGCAAATGATAGCTCATTCGAAAGAGCTCGTCGAGCTGAGTCGAATGACATCAAAAGCAACGTAATCGGACAAGATTTGACAAAGTTATGACATTGTTTAGACCTACCAGAGTCGACGAGTTATGTCATATCTTTGTCAAATCAAGTCGGATTACGTCGATTTTGTTGAGCTCTTTCGAATGAGCTATCATTTGTATAAATTCTCGTCTACATAATTTTACGCCCCAGTGGTTCTAGGGTCAGTATTTCGGTCCAATCAAGTCGGATTTGGTTGATTTTGGTGTCATTCGACACAGCTCGATGGGTTCTACAATTGTTGTTCAGACTGACCATTTTTACATATTTTTCGAAAAAAACTGACTGGGAGGGGGGGACTAAATAAGTACCGAACAAAATTGTGACCGTTTATTTTATCCCCTTGCATTGGCACAAGTTAGCCTAACAAGGATTTAGCTTCATAATTTTTTTTAATTCTCAATTTTTCAAATTCGATTTCCTTTTTTTGATTCTTTTTTTTTGAATTCGATTCATTTATAGATAAAAGTTAGCTTTTAAATTTTAAAAATGCCTTCCAAACAACAAATGAAGCGTGAAAAAAGAATGGTACAACGACGCAGCGCAAAGGATCTAAAGAGTCCTTTTGAGGACTATCAGGTCAATCCTGATTCAACTGCGGTGATATTGCGCGGCGAAGAAGTTCCGGTATAATTTAAAAATAGAAAGTAAAATTGAACTTCATTCGCCACTTTTTTCTTCACAATCTAGGGATTTAAACATTTTTATAGGGATTTCATATTATTGTTTCTACAACATTTTTAGTCAGACGTTTTTAGATAATTTTAAGGGAATCGTGGACAATGAAGTTCAATTTCACCTAATACATCGAACCTCATTCTAGCCCATTCCCCCCACTATGACTGTACAATAAGTACAGTCATAGGGGGAAGTAGTTAACTTATGTAGTAGTTAAACTTATTTAGTAGTTAACTTATGTAGTAGTTAAACCATACCGTTTTAGTGGGTAATTTGTTTTGTTAAACTTAATTATTTTATAAAATAAAAATTTTTTCATTTCTAAATTATAACATAATTATAGGACTTTGGACACGCAGGATCCTCTGGTAATGTTTTTAATGTTTCCCAAGTAGGGTTGAGTGTGTCCTCTATGGGTGTTGGTCCCACAACATCTGGATCTGACTCACCTTTTTTGTCCGCTATGGGTGTTGCTCCTTCTTCCTCATTTTCTTCTTCTAGAGCATTGATTCGTAGTGATAGTATTTCCTCCCAAACTATCGACAAAATTCCACGCCTTGAAGACTCTAATATATGTTCTGTAGATACTGATTCCGATACTTCTTCGATTATATCATATTGTAGTTCTCGTGGCGTAGGGCGTCCAAAAAAGATTCGTAAAGGTGGAAGACCACGAAAGAATTCTGATGAAAATGTTGTTATTAATGATGAACCTATTATATTTTTAGCCCCTGATCCTCCTGATATGCCTGTTCGTCAATCTATTCCTGTTCGTCAATCAGAACGCATTAAAAATCGTAAATTGTCCATTACCCAAGACCCCATTGTACAACCTATATTTTCTTCTAAGCCAAATCCTATTACCGACAATAATAAATGTCTCAGTACGCATGAAGGGTTTCCTTGTGCAGATACTAGAGCTCGCCATACAGCTGAGTATTATGACTCTGGATACATTGGCAAATTTGAATGTCATTATTGTAAAGCACTTTTATTAGAATCCGAAATTAATCAAAGTCATAAATCCAAGTTTAAAGTTATCACGTCTTCACTTTGTTGTAGCTGCGGAACAGTTACTCTTCCTCCCTATACTGAACATCCTAATGAATTGAAGGTTTTATTAAAAGGCGATACTAAAGAATCTAAAGAGTTCCTTTCAAACCACAATACTTATAACACATTGTTAGCTTTCGCTTCAGTGTCCGTTGGTCATAAGGACTCATCTCATTACGGGAGTGTGTGCTTTAATCTAAACGGCGAATTTTCCCGACATATAAGTTCAATGAATTCTGGACATTTAACACCATCATTTTCACAATTATATATCTTAGATGCGAATGAAGCACTTAATTTACGAACCCAAAATACTCTCTGTGGAGGAGATAGAGTTAATCCACAAACATTAAAAATTTTAGATTCTGTTTTGAGAAATATAAACCCATTTGCAAAAGTATATAAAAATTTTCATTCCCAATATATGTCCGTTCTTGAAAAGGATGGGAAAGATGCTGTAAGGAACTTTCGCCTTACTATCATAGAAGAAAGAGCTGCTCCTGCCATAATTAGAGGTAAAGGATTACATCCACGACAGGTTAATCTACCTCAAGAAAAAGCCATGTTTGCAGTTTGGACTGAGTCCTCTGAACCACCAAAAATTAGAGGAACATATATAACTGATCTCCAAGGATGTTTATTTGAGGTCAAACCATATAATGCTACGGTTGATTCTATTAGTTATCCCCTACTTTTTCCACACGGAGATGATGGATACCATCAGAATATTCCATTTAACCCTAATAGTCCTAAGTATGCAAAGAAATCTACTAATAATTCTATAAATGATAATGAAGACATAACTAATGATAAAACCGATGATGAATTGGAAATTGATATTGACCCTAAGAAAACCATATCTTATAGAAAATATATTCGTTATCGACTTGCAATTCGTAAAACTGATTCGCCCCATAATATTTGGAGTGCAGGAGGTGGCTTAAGCCAGAAATTTGTACTAGATTACGCAGCACGTATTGATGCCCAAGTTGCCGACTATTTGCGTCAACCCGAATTTAATCTCCTTAAAACGACAGCACCTGATGTTCTTGACCACATGAGAAGGGATGGTGATCTACAACCAAACAGTAAAATAGGCAGCGTTGTATTATTTCGCAAATATCATCCCGGAACCCGTCCATATTTTCAAGATATGTTTTATGATGCAACTACAATTATGGCCCGAACTCGTAGGCCTGGACTTGCATCTTTCATGTTTACATTTACTACCAATCCATACTGGCCCGAGATTTCCCGTAATTTCTTTCATAAAGGCCAAAAAATTGTCGACCGATTTGATATTTTATGCCGTATATATGCAGATAAGTTGCGCAAACTCCACTTTCTCCTCAATAAAAAACATATATTTGGTAAAATACTCGGTTATGCCGAAAGTATGGAATTTCAAAAAAGAATTGGTGGCCCACATTTACACAGAGTTTTCTGTGTTGATACCGAAGCAACACCAGAAAATATCGATGGCCTAATTTGGGCACACATTCCAGAAAAACCCGCTGATTCCGATAAATCTGCATGGGCAAATTTTATTAGAAAAGTTCTAGAACTTTTACCCAAGTTTCAGATTCATGATTGTGGTGAGCACTGCAAAGGCAGCAATGGACGTTGCTTAAAAGGATTTCCCAAACCTTATAGTCGCACGACCATTCTTCATGCTAACAAGCCTGCAGAATACAAACGTCCAAGTCCCGAAGATGGCGGGCATACTCTAACATTAGAATATGGATCAACCGAAACCACATATACCAATTCAAGAATTGTACCGTATAATCCTTATATCCTTGTAATGTTTGAGTGCCACCATAATTTGGAATATGCATACGGACAATCTGATAATTTGAAATATGCCTTGAAATACCCTTTCAAGGGTCCAAGTTTTTCATATATTAAATGTCAGGACGGCACTGTAAGTATAGATGAGCCAGCCCAATATGCGCGTATGCTTTATAGAAGTCCGCCAGAAGCTCATTGTCGTATATATTCTCAAAGATACGCCTATCTTTCTCATACTGTAATTCCTCTAAGTATTCATTTACCCGGTGAACAAAATATTTATTTTAAAGATGCAGAAAAGTTAAATAATGCAGCAAACGGCATACTCCCAGAAACCCATTTAACACAATATTGGAAAATGTGGAAAAATAATGAAATTGACAAGAATAGCTTTTATGAAAATATGCCTGAAAAATATTCTTGGAATGACAAAGATAGAATCTGGAAGCCAAGAATATTTTCTAACCGTAAGAAAAATATAGAAAACCGCACAATAACTATTGGCAGAATCTATACTGTTTCTCCTCGCGAGCCAGAAAGGTTTGCTCTTTATGTCCTTATGAGACATTTTCCAGGTGATCCAGACCATCTTAAAAATATTAATGGAACCTTTTGCGATACCTTTGCAGATGCAGCTCGTATGCGCGGTCTTTTCGAAGATAATTCTGTATGGGAAAAAACTCTGAGGGAGGCTTCTAACTCTCTTCTCCCTTCACAGATGCGTTCATTATTTGTTAATATTCTTATCCATGGTTCTACACAAAACTGTGTAATAGATTCATTGTCCTTATGGGAAATGTTTAAAGAACATATGATTGATAAAAGGAATTGTACTGACGCAGTAAAACTGCGCCGAATTGACAGAGCATTAGCTATTATTGAAAGATATCTTTTTGCAAATGGCAAGCAAATGAAGGATTATAGACTTCCTCTTCCTTCTAATTCTTTAACTGATGATCCCAATAAAGCTGTTGATGAATTCTTTTTTCCCACACATTTAAATGATGATGATGTTGATGAGACCGTTGATACATCTTTTGAAAAAGCGAAGTTAAATCCTGAACAGGAAAATTTCTATAAATTAGTTCTTGATGCAGTCATGGATCCGAATTCTATAAATCGTTTGTTCTTCCTCTCCGGCGACGGAGGAACCGGAAAAACATTTTTATTAAACTTCCTTCTATTTAACTTACGTCGATTAGGAAATAAAGTCCTTGCTACCGCCTCAACTGGTATTGCATCTACTAAATTTTATGCAGGTGGAATGACCTTACACTCTGCATTTAGACTTGGTATTAATCATGAGCCTGACCAAATTCCTTCTATTCCAGTCCAAAGTTATTTTGGTCGTCGTATAATTGAAAGTAACCTTATAATTGTCGATGAAATTACCATGCTTGAAAAGACTGTTCTTGAAAATGTCGATAAACTCTGCCGTATTATGGTACCCAAAAATCAGCATTTGCCTTTTGCAGGAAAGGTTGTTATCATTTCCGGTGATTGGAAACAATCACTTCCTGTTGTTAAAAATTCCCGTTCACCCGAAGCTCAAGTGGCAGTTTGCCTTCAGATCTCCAATCTTTATCCTATGTTTAATAAGACTCGTCTTACACAGAATATGCGTCTCCAGCCATCTGAGATACAGTTTAAAGAGTGGCTATATAAACTCGGAACAGATACATCCGGTGATAAAATTGCTATCCCCAAGTCTATGATTGTTGAATCAAGAGAAGAATTGATAAAATTTGTTTTCGATAAAGGCTTTGACATTCCAAGTTCCGATATGCTTAAGAGACTTATGCTCACCCCTTTAAATAGATCTGTTGATCTAAATAATTCAATAGTCCTGTCTTCCTTTAATACTGAATCTATGGACTATTATTCCATTGATAAGTGCACCAATGACAATCCACTTTCTCCTTATGCTGCTGACTCTGACGTAGCAGGGCTTAATAAACTTACCCCGGCTGGCATACCAGCCCACCATTTACACCTTAAAGTCGGTTCGATTATTGTCCTACTTAGAAATCTCAATACAAGTAAATCATTATGTAATGGTACACGTCTTATTGTCAAAAAACTTCAAACGAATTTAATTTCAGCCGAAACAATTTGTGGGTCTAATACTGGTATGACAATTGGAATTTCTCGTGTCTGTAATTCCTATGTTGATGAAAGACCAGACGGTGTTAGCTTCGAACGTTTTCAATTCCCCGTTCGTGAAGCTTTTGCAATGACCATTACTAAGGCTCAAGGCCAAACCTGTGAAAGACTTGGAATTGATCTTTCAGATGAGCCCTTTGCTCATGGGCAACTATATACAGCATTATCACGTGCTACAAATAGTAAATTCATTCGAGTATTCGCCCCTAATAAACCCACAGATAAAGATGGAAATGTCCTCATTAATAATGTTGTTGCTCGCGGTCTTACTTTTGATTAATCTGTATTTTTAAATTTTTAAACTAATTTTTGAACTAATTATTGCCATAATTAAACACTCAACCCTACGTAATATTTTTAATTGATTTTTTTGCGTTTTTTATTTTTTGGCGATGATTCCCCTTTCGTGTTTAGGGATGTACCGCCTTATTTTTTGGTGATGATTCCCCTTTCGTGTTAAGGGACGTACCACCTTCCTCTCCTTTTTTTGGTGATGATTCCCCTTTCGTGTTAAGGGATGTACCACCTTTCTCTCCTTATTTTTTGGTGATGATTCCCCTTTCGTGTTAAGGGACGTACCACCTTCTTCTCACTTAAGGGTTCTAATTCGCTTCATTCATTATTTCAGACGATGATTCTCTTTCGTGTTAAGAGATGTTTCGTCTCCCCTCCCTTTCGTGTTAAGGGTTGTAATTCCCCTCCCTTTCGTGTTAAGGGTTGTAATTCCCCTCCCTTTCGAGTTAAGGGTTGTAATTCCCCTCCCTTTCGTGTTAAGGGTTGTAAATACTTCCTTCCATTTTTTGTTAAGTGTATTAACTCCCCTCCCTTTAAAGTTAAGGGTTGTAATCCCCTCCCTTTCGTGTTAAGGGTTGTAATCCCCCTCCCTTTCGTGTTAAGGGTTGTAACTCCTCCCCTCCCTTTCGTGTTAAGGGTTGTAATTCCCCTCCCTTTTGTGTTAAGGGTAGTAATTCCCCTCCCTTTTGTATTAAGGGTTGTAAATTTTTTTAAATATTTATCAGCCACTGTCCCCCCTTGCCACTGCCCCCCTTTTTCTCCTTCCCCCCTCCCCAGGAGTACAGGGTTTGCCCGTTTACCACCGTGCACCTCCACGTGGTGTACTCTGGGCATTGTTTTACTTTTGTCAAACAATGGCTAAGCACGGTACAAACGGGAAGCAAAATTTTCAATAAAATATTATAAAGAAAACTAAATTATAATTTTTCGAAAATAAAAAAATAAAATTAAAAAAATAAATAATCAACTTAAAAAATATAAAAATCTAAAGAAAATTTAACCAGGCATAAAAAATCGCTAGCGGCGCGCGAAGCGCGCCCCCAAAGCCGTTAGGCTTTCCAACGGGCAGAAGTATTGTAACCTAAAGAACCCCCCGATGTATTTTACAGCCACAGTATCGTAATAGGCACCCCAGTGGTCAAACCCATCGCTAGTTAATACATTATATAAAAGTTTTGGAAAAAAATTTATAAGTCCTTACAGAGTTGAGATAATGGGCTGAAAGTTTTACATGTCCGGGGTCAAATTTTATGGGGCATATGGGAAAAATACGGACGGAAAATTTTTTTACCCCCTTGGTACCTAAATAATACAGGTGCCGGGGCTATCTCGGGAATGGGTATAGATAGAGAAAAACTTCTGCTGGTAGGATTTTAAGTTGGAACCAACTAATATATGTAGGAAGAAATTCGAAGTCGAAATTCGAATTGTAAGGGTACTTATGCTTGACACTAAATTCAGACATTTTCGGTGAATTGCAGGTTTTGTCGGACTTGAAAATTCGCGTTTTTTAAAAATAACTCGAAAATGGATAAAGATGGCGGAAAATTTCTGCTGGTAGGATTTTAAGTTGGGATAGGTAGATATATGTAGGAAAAATTTCAAAGTCGGAAGTCGAACTTCAGGGGTACTTATGCTTGACGCAAAATTCTGGCAAGAAAACTGTCCGACAGAAAAATGTCGGATTTCTTCAAAGTGAGGAAAGCCCGGGGGCAAATCTTATAGGTGAGAGAGAAATTGTGATTGATAGGAGAAATTGGAAGCAGAAGCAAGGGTAAACTTGAAGCAGAAGCAAGTTTCAAGTTCAAGTAGGGGAAGTTGAACAAATGGGGGAAATTCGAAGCAAGGTCGAAATTAGGGATCCGGGATTTTTAGGGATTTTGTAATATGGTCGAATGAGTAGTCATTCGAAAGCGGATAATGAGGGGAGTTGAATGGGATAAATGATAAAGCCGCAAGTTGAAGTTCGGAGTTCGAACTTCGAAATCCGGGTTTTTCGGGATTTTCGGATATGGGTGAGTGGGTATTCGTTCAAGAGGGGATGATCAGGGGAGTTCGGGGGGATAAAGGAGAAATTCGAATGTCGAAGTTCGGAGTTCGAACTTCGAAATCCGGGATTTTCGTCATTGGCAATTGGGGTCGAATGTGTACTTATTCAAGAGGGGATAATGAGGGGAGTTGAATGAGATATTGGAGAATGTCGAAGGCGATGTTCGAAGTCGAGCTTCGAATTCCGGGATTTCCGGGAGCATTAAATATGGTCGAATGAGTAGTCATACGAGAGCGGTAAGTGAGGGGATTTCAGTGGGAGTATTAACAATGTCGAAATTTTAATTTTAGAAGTCGAAGTTCGAGATTCGACATTTCCGGGATTTGAGATTTCAAGGGATATGGTCGAATGAGTAGTCATTCGAAAGCATATCAGAAGGGGATTCCAATGGTATTGACCAAAAAGAAAAATTTCGTAGTTCGTAGTTCGATATCCGGGATTTGAGTCTGGGATTGAAATGGTTTTAGGACCATAACTTTTCGGGAAAATTTTTGAGAATTTTTTCGTCTTCAAATTCGAACTCAGCGTGTTAGATTACACCATAAAACACGTTTTCTTTGTCAAACTTAAAAAATTTTGACCCCTCGAATTTTTCAAAAGGGGTACTTCTGGAAAATTTCCGAAATACTTAAAAAATCATAACTATTTAAGGGATTGAGTTTTCTGGATGGGATTTCTTTTATAAAATAGTACTAAAAATTAGAATTTTTTTAAAGTCAAAAAATTTTTAAAAATTTCAAAACTGGAGCCTTAGGGGTCAATTTTCGAAAAACCCATATCTTTTCGGTTTTTTGCAAATTTTTCGGGATTTTTGCCAGTGGTTCGGGCTGTGTATTTTTCCTCGATTTAGCAGATTTTTCTACATCGTATAAGATTTTAAAATCTTCAAAAAAGGTCTAATTTGGAAAAGTTATGATTTTTTGAAAATTTCAGTGAGTTTTTCTGGCATAAATTTCCGGCCAAAAAATTTTAATTTTATAAATAAAGATAGATATGGCGAATGATATATCATTAGAAAGCTCTTATTGAGCTGGATATAAAAATATTTTTCGAAATTTTTTGGAACATTTTGACGAAAATACAAAGGTTCGAAAATTTATGGGGTGGAGTACCGTACTCGGAAAATTATGGTAGGGTGAGAGAAAAAATGATTGACAGGTGAAATGAGTGGAAGAGAGGTGAAATTTTTCTCAGTCTCTGACCATGCCGGGCAAATCGGCGAAGAACTTAAATGTGAATTTTGTATAACTGGGGAAAATTTGTGGTACGATAAGCTCGATCCAGTAATGGATCCGAAGCAGAAGCATGCTTCTGCTGCAAATTTTTGCTTCAAATTTGAACTTGAAGCGAAATTTTGGAAGCATTGCTTCGAGTTAAACATTTTTAATCTAGAAAAAGTCGCGAGGGCCGAAGGCCCGAGCTGAACACCCATCTAAAATGAAGAAAAAAAAGGTCTATTTTGAAAAAGTTTGCTTCATGCGAAACATGAAGCAAATTTGCTTCATGTTTTGATTTTTGAAACTTGAAGCAAATGTGCTTCATGTTTCGAAAATTTCAGACCTGAAGCAGATTTGCTTCAAGTTTTGAATTTTCTAAATTTGAAGCTAATTTGCTGCAACTTTGAAATTTTTGAAACTTGAAGTAGAATTTGCTTCAACTTTGAAATTTTTGAAACCTGAAGCAGAATTTGCTTCAAGTTAGAAAATTTTGAAACCTGAAGCAAATTTGCTTCATCTTTTGAATTTTTTTGGTTTATGAAGCAGGATTTGCTTCAACTTTTCAAAATTTTGCTTTTAAGTTGACCAAAGTGGAAGGATGAGTCATAACACAGGGAACACGAGGGCCGAAGGCCCGAAGTGCACTCCTAATCGTTATAGGAATAGGATCCTGTTACGAGCCCAGAACCCAGCGACCGTTGACTCCCCGCGAGGCGCGTGCCGCAAAACCCCGCGCGAAGCGCGGGGTTTTGCACAAGCGCCTCGCCTACGCTCCATAGGTTTACGTTAACCATTTTTAATCTAAAAGGAGTCGCGAGGGCCGAAGGCCCGAGCTGAACACCCATCTAAAAGGAAGTGCGAGGGCCGAAGGCCCGAGCTGCACACCCATCTAAAAGGTAGTGCGAGGGCCGAAGGCCCGAGCAGAACACCCATCTAAAATAGAGGGCGAGGGCCCGAGATGAACACCATTTAAAAGGAAGAGCGAGGGCAGAAGACCTGAGCTTAACACCCATCTAAAAGGAAGGGCCGAAGGCCCGAGCTGAACACCCATCTAAAAGGTAGTGCGAGGGCCGAAGGCCCGAGCAGAACACCCATCTAAAATAGAGGGCGAGGGCCCGAGATGAACACCCATTTAAAAGGAAGAGCGAGGGCAGAAGGCCTGAGCTTAACACCCATCTAAAAGGAAGGGCGAGGGCCGAAGGCCCGAGCTAAACCCCATCTAAAAGGTAGTGCGAGGGCTGAAGGCCCGAGCTGAACACCCATCTAAAATAGAGGGCGAGGGCCGAAGGCCCGAGCTGCACACCCATCTAAAAGGTAGTGCGAGGGCCGAAGGCACGAGCAGAACACCCATCTAAAGTAGAGGGCGAGGGCCCGAGATGAACACCATTTAAAAGGAAGAGCGAGGGCAGAAGGCCTGAGCTTAACACCCATCTAAAAGGAAGGGCGAGGGCCGAAGGCCCGAGCTAAACCCCATCTAAAAGGTAGTGCGAGGGCTGAAGGCCCGAGCTGAACACCCATCTAAAATAGAGGGCGAGGGCCGAAGGCCCGAGCTGCACACCCATCTAAAAGGTAGTGCGAGGGCCGAAGGCACGAGCAGAACACCCATCTAAAGTAGAGGGCGAGGGCCCGAGATGAACACCATTTAAAAGGAAGAGCGAGGGCAGAAGGCCTGAGCTTAACACCCATCTAAAAGGAAGGGCGAGGGCCGAAGGCCCGAGCTAAACCCCATCTAAAAGGTAGTGCGAGGGCTGAAGGCCCGAGCTGAACACCCATCTAAAATAGAGGGCGAGGGCCGAAGGCCCGAGCTGCACACCCATCTAAAAGGTAGTGCGAGGGCCGAAGGCACGAGCAGAACACCCATCTAAAGTAGAGGGCGAGGGCCCGAGATGAACACCATTTAAAAGGAAGAGCGAGGGCAGAAGGCCTGAGCTTAACACCCATCTAAAAGGAAGGGCGAGGGCCGAAGGCCCGAGCTAAACCCCATCTAAAAGGTAGTGCGAGGGCTGAAGGCCCGAGCTGAACACCCATCTAAAATAGAGGGCGAGGGCCGAAGGCCCGAGCTGCACACCCATCTAAAAGGTAGTGCGAGGGCCGAAGGCACGAGCAGAACACCCATCTAAAGTAGAGGGCGAGGGCCCGAGATGAACACCATTTAAAAGGAAGAGCGAGGGCAGAAGGCCTGAGCTTAACACCCATCTAAAAGGAAGGGCGAGGGCCGAAGGCCCGAGCTGAACACCCATCTAAAAGGTAGTGCGAGGGCTGAAGGCCCGAGCTGAACGTCCATCTAAAAGGTAGTGCGAGGGCCGAAGACCCGAGCAGAACACCCATCTAAAATAGAGGGCGAGGGCCCGAGATGAACACCCATTTAAAAGGAAGAGCGAGGGCAGAAGGCCTGAGCTTAACACCCATCTAAAAGGAAGGGCGAGGGCCGAAGGCCCGAGCTGAACACCCATCTAAAAGGTAGTGCGAGGGCTGAAGGCCCGAGCTGAACGTCCATCTAAAAGGTAGTGCGAGGGCCGAAGACCCGAGCAGAACACCCATCTAAAATAGAGGGCGAGGGCCCGAGATGAACACCCATTTAAAAGGAAGAGCGAGGGCAGAAGGCCTGAGCTTAACACCCATCTAAAAGGAAGGGCGAGGGCCGAAGGCCCGAGCTGAACACCCATCTAAAAGGTAGTGCGAGGGCTGAAGGCCCGAGCTGAACGTCCATCTAAAAGGTAGTGCGAGGGCCGAAGACCCGAGCAGAACACCCATCTAAAATAGAGGGCGAGGGCCGAAGGCCCGAGATGAACACCCATTTAAAAGGAAGAGCGAGGGCAGAAGGCCTGAGCTTAACACCCATCTAAAAGGAAGGGCGAGGGCCGAAGGCCCGAGCTGAACCCCATCTAAAAGGTAGTGCGAGGGCTGAAGGCCCGAGCTGAACACCCATCTAAAATAGAGGGCGAGGGCCGAAGGCCCGAGCTTAACACCCATCTAAAAGGAAGGGCGAGGGCCGAAGGCCCGAGCTGACACCCATCTAATAGGGAGGTCCGAAGGTTTGAGCTGAACACCCATCTAAAAGGTAGTGCGAGGGCTGAAGGCCCGAGCTGAACACCCATCTAAAATAGAGGGCGAGGGCCGAAGGCCCGAGCTGAACACCCATGTAAAAGTAAGGGCGAGGGCCGAAGGCCCGAGCTGACACCCATCTAATAGGGAGGTCCGAAGGCTTGAGCTGAACACCCATCTAAAAGGAAGTGCGAGGGCCGAAGGCCCGAGCTGAACACCCATCTAAAAGGTAGTGCGAGGGCCGAAGGCCCGAGCTGAACACCCATGTAAAAGTAAGGGCGAGGGCCGAAGGATGAGTCTAAGTGGAAGGATGAGTCCCAACGGGGGAAAGACAAGGGCCGAAGGCCCGAAGTGACTCTAAGTGGAAGGATGAGTCCCTACCAAAGGCTAATCTTTCGTTCCAGGCATAAAAAATCGCTAGCGGCGCGCGAAGCGCGCCCCCAAAGCCGTTAGGCTTTCCAAAACCAAAAAGTATGGTACCAAAGGCTCCCCCCAATGTATTTTACTGCCAGAGTATCGTAATAGGCACCCCAGTGGTCAAACCCATAGCTAGACGAGGGCCGAGGCCCGAAGTGACTCTAAGTGGAAGAAAGGTTCCCATCTTGAGGAAGACGAGGGCCGAAGGCCCGAAGTGACTCTAAGTGGAAGGAAGGTTCCCATCTTGAAGAAGACGAGGGCCGAAGGCCCGAAGAGACTCTAAGTGGAAGAAAGGTTCCCATCTTGAGGAAGACGAGGGCCGAAGGCCCGAAGTGAAATGATAAGTCCCAACTGAGGGAACAAGGGCCGAAGGCCCGAAGTGACTCTAAGTGAAAGGATGAGTCCCAACTTGAGGAAGACGAGGGCCGAAGACTCGAAGTGACTTTAAGTGGAAGGATGAGCCCAAACGGAGGAAAGACGAGGGTCGAAGGCCCGAAGTGACACTAAGTGGAAGGATGAGTCCCAACCAGGCTAATCCTTTCTTCCAAGCAGAATAAAGTGCTAGCGGCGCGCGAAGCGCGCCCCAAAGCCGATAGGCTTTCCAACAGGCAGGGCCAAATTCAAACCCAAAGTAAAATTAAACCGCCACAGTATCGTAATAGGCACCCCAGTGGTTGAACCCATCGCTAGTCTGCATAGTCTTCGTCATCAGTATCGACCAAATACTGGGTATTATTTAAAGGGTTATGAGAACTTGATTGATGACGTCCTTGTCCAGAACTAGTTCCACCTGCGTCTACACCATTTTCATTACGATTTGTATCATTAGCTTTGTGAGTGTTGCTATTACTTCGTTTATCATTATCCATAGTTAAACAAAAGATTTACTTATCTAAAAATAATTTAAAAGAAAAAAATTAAAAAAATAATATTGACGGGTTATTTCGAGAAAAGATGACATTAACGGAGCAGCTCATTTGAGTCCGCATTGTTAATTCTGAACCATTTTTCTCTGTGTGCTTTACAATCTATCCAAAATAAAAGGATATCACTTCGACACAGCTAGGAAAAAGAATTTCGAGTGTTTAGAGCTTTTAATTGATAAAAGATTTATTTGAAATGGTTCAAACATAAAAAATTATGGATCGAAAAACGCTCAAGCGTGCGACTCAACAGAACACAATGAAAAGTTTCTGTATAGAGGACGTTTCAGATTTGATGATCATAGTACCCGGTTCAGAGTATATTTAAGGGTACGAATTCAGATACGTGAATTTTTGGACTTGAGAATCCTTTTACTTTTTCTTACTTTCTAAGGAAAATTAAAAGAAAGGTTTTAATAAAATGTTTAAAATTTTTAAAGAAAATTTTAAAAGCAGCGAGTCTTGGCTCCAGACTTTTCTTGGATTATTTATGTTTTTCAATTTATCGGGTCTTAACACTTTAATGTGTATCAGACTAGATATCCATGTTCTGTTGGGAAAAAGATTCAGTTTAACGAGAGCTTTCTATTTTTTCCATCTTCTTGAATCAGTCTTGAATGATCAGTCGTTTTCCTAAAAAATTTAAAAAAAAATTATAGTCGGTTAAAGCTGGGTGGTTTTTCTGAACAATTTTAAAAATAATTTTATGAAGAATATAGACACTTGATTTGACTTATAATTATTTTTTTGGATTTTCCATCTTTTTGAATCAGTCTTGAATGCCTCTAAAATAGAATTTTCATTAAACATTATTTTCGAAAATATCCTAATTGGTTCCCCTCTATAATTTAGCACTTTTGAGGGATTACGTTTTTAGAGAGAGAAGAGCGTTTGATTAAATTTATGTTATATTTTTAAATAATTTTTTTAAATCTTTTTTGAGAAAACTTGTTATTTTCCTCATTATTTTTTAAATAATGAGGATATTAAAATAAATTTCGAAAATATTTTTTTTTGTTTTGTCCATTAAAAAACAATTTATTTGGAATTATACCTGTCATATACATACAATATAGTTTTGAAATAAGAAACAAATAAATTATTAAAATACTTAATTAAAAATGGCATCAGAAATAATTAATAAAGAAACAGAAAAAACAAATAATAATTTAGTAGATTCAACAATGACTAATTCATCTAATTCAATTAAAAGTCATACAAAACCTCCATTTGAATTAAAACAACCTTTAGCTGTTTGGCCAATAAAATTATTTTTAATAATTTTTGGAATTCAATTTTTGGAAAGATTTTCTTTTTATTTTTTAAAATGTAAATACCTATGTATTTATTTAATTTTTAAAATTCTTTTTTTTAAAGCTACACTTTCCAATCATTTAATTGATAATTTGGGAATGAATATTTTAACCGCCAATACTTCCCAAAAATTAATTATTCAAGTTACTTTTTTTGCTGCAATTGTTGGTGGAATTATGTGTGATATTAAATATGGAAGATATGGGTAATTAAATAAATATAAATGTGTAAATATTTTTTTTAAAGTACTCTTACCTGGTTTTTTCCAATTTATTTTGTTGGCCAAGCATTAATTACATTTAGTCCACTTATTCCATTACCTGGATTTTTCCATCCGTAAAATTTATTTTAAAATAATTTTCTTTTAAATTAAAAAAGTTATTTTGATTTTTTTGCTCTTTTTCTTCTTTCTTATGGCTGTGGGTGTATTAAAGCAGTTTTAGCTGCTTATGGGGCTGATCAATTTAAGCCACCTAATGTTACCCAAATTGGATGTTTTTTTGCTTTGTTTTATTCTTTAGAACAATTTTCAATAATTTTTGGAATTTATTTACTTCCAATAATTAAATGTATTTTTTAATTAAAAAAAGCTTTTTTTTAATTATTTTTTTAAAGTTTTCTTCTCTCAAATACCAACAGACAAACCTTCATTAAATGTTCTTTCTTTAGCAACATTTTTACTTTTAATTTCTATTGGTTATTTCTAAATTATTTAAATTAATTATTTTATTTTTTTAAAGTAATTTTATTTGGAACATCTAATTATTTTTATAAATTTATTCCTCAAAATAAAAATCAAAATATTTTTATTAAATCATTTAAAATAATTAAACAATCATTAATTAATAAATATCGTCGAAAACCTTTAATTACCTCAACAAAACAACCAAAACCTAAATATTTATTAGAATATTTTCTTATTGATCATAATTGTCAGAGAGATAGAGAATGTGATTTTGGAAGAAAAAATATTTGTGAACAAGTAAAAAGAGATAAATAAATATTTTTTAAATTAATTTTAAAAATATGTAGACAAAATTTATTGGAGAATTACAAACAGTTATTCAAATATCTTTTGTTTTATTGCCACTTTCTATTTTTTGGGCTCTTCGAACTAAATTAGTAAATTTAAACAAAAAATATATTTTTAATTTAAATTACTATTTAGATATCAATTAATATATCACAAATTCAAAATATCGACACTAAATTACCATTTATTGGCCCTTTTTTGCCGTCTGACCAAATTTGTTGCTTATTACAACCTATTTTTGTTATTTTATTATTACCTTTATTTTATGTAAATATTTTTTTTGATTATTTTCTTATTAATTATGCCGTATTCTCTTTAATAGCTTATATGCTCGAATAATTACTCTATCAAATAATTACCCCCTCGAGCGAGTTTGAAACAAATTTTAGCATGTTCGGGTTATTTTTCCATCCCCTAGGAAAATGTTGAATTTTTACTATCCATATTTTAAAAATATTAAGATAATTTAGTTTTCAGAAATATGTACTAAAACGTTAATATTCCTAGACATAAAGAAAAATTAATTAAGAATGACCCTGAAAATATCATTCAATTACACTCTGTCCCAAAAATATACATCCACCTATATTTTGCGGCTTAAGTCAGTAAGTTGTTAACGGATTTGAATGAAAATCTAAGACATAATGCAAAAAGTCATTTCGAAACTATATCTAAAATTTGAAAAAATTCTAATTATGCACTCAATACTTACAACTAATTTTTTTGTAAAATAGGTGTCCCATAAATATACATCCACTTTCCAAAAAAGTTATTTCCAGCAATAGGAAAAATCTACAAAAATTCCAGTAAAATTATATATTGATATTATAAAAAATGAAAGAGAAAGCAGGTCCATATCGTTACCCTAAGTCGAGATCCCGAGACCTCGAAAATCACGAAAAACAGGGGTTTACAAATTAAAAAAATATTTTCGACCCCTTATGGATTACTGTAAATTTTGATTTTGGGCTCATTCGAAAGCCCATTCGAAAGCCCTAAACTTCAGAAGCGACCTTAAGGGGAATTTTATGGGGCATTTGGCGTTTTTTCTGCATTAAAAGTTTAAACGCCTGTATCTCTCTTTAAA
The DNA here is from genome assembly GCA_036172945.1 of Meloidogyne incognita. Lineage (NCBI taxonomy): Eukaryota > Metazoa > Nematoda > Chromadorea > Rhabditida > Meloidogynidae > Meloidogyne > Meloidogyne incognita. The sequence goes on from JARQAC010000010.1 coordinate 5,264,557, forward strand.
ATTTTTTCTGGAAAATAAGATTGTTGCTGTCTTGTAGCAAATTTCAAGGGCTTTCGAATTAGCCCAAAATTGAAATTTATAGTGATCCATAAGAGGTCGAAAATATTTTTTAAAGTGATTTACCCCCATTTTACGTTGATTTTCGAGGTCACAGGATCTCGGCTTAGGTTATAGATATGGACCTACTTTCTTTTTATTTTTTTATAATATCAATATATAAGTTTACTGGAATTTTTGTAGATTTTTCCTATTCTTGGAAATAACTTTTTTGTAAAGTGGATGTATATTTATGGGACACCTATTTTACAAAAAAATAGTTGCAATTGTTAATTGCATTATTAGAATTTTTTTCAAATTTTAAATATAGTTTCGAGATGTCTTTATGCATTATGTTCTAAATGTTCATTCAAATCCGTTAACAACTTACGGACTTATGGCACAAAATATAGGTGGATGTATATTTTTGGGACAGAGTGTAGTAGTCTTTAAAAGAATACGTTTAATTTTAAAGAATATTAAAATTTATTCTAACAAAAAATATTTACTAGATGTTTATTTTCAAATCTCCTTCAATTAGTCAATGTTTATCCTTAAACACGTAAATTTATTTTCATTTTTAGAAAAACTTTATTTTTTCTAGTTATCTTCGCCGTATATTTATTGGTATATTTTTATGTTCTGTAGCTTGTTTTTGTTCAGCAAATATTCAAAAACTTTTATTATCATCAAATAATAATTTATTAATTAAATCAACAGAAGATTTTACTTTAATTAAATTATTTAATTTATTTCCCTCAAAATGTTCTTTTTCGATTTCTAAAATTAATTCAAAAGAAAATTTTGTTATTATTGAAGCAAATAATTCAAATATATTTTCTTTAAAATCAGAAGATTTAACTGCTGGTTATGTTGATTTATTATTTCGTTTTAATGGGTAAAATATTTAATTTTTTAAAAAAGTTTTGTATAATTTTTATTTTTTTTCTCATTTTTCTTCCTCTTTTTTTGATATTTATAATAAATTATTTTTATTTATTTTTTCCAATAATTTATTTTTATTATTTACAATAGCTCTTCTTGCTCTAGCCATCGAAAAAATTTACTTCGAATTTGGCTTAATTCAGCAACAAATAATCAATTTAACATTGCTTTAGTTGGCCCTCAAGGAATATTTTTTACATCTTTAGATATAAAAAATACAAAAACAAATGGACCTTCAAATTATTTGGGGTTTTCTTTTAAAAATTGCTTAAAAAACAATTATTTCTTTTAAAAGATTTTTAAATCTTTTACCTTGTAATTCCCTCTCTTCTTCTTCTTTTTCTTCACTTCCTTCTGAATGTTCTAATTCAACTAATGATATATTAACACAAGCACTTACTCCATTAAAACAATCTTTATCTATTTGTGATGATTCTAATAATTGCCCTATTAATTGGGATTTAAATGAAGTATTTAATTTAAATTTTTAAATTTAAAAAATTAAAAAAAAGATTTTGTCTTCAACATTTTTTGTTTTTCCACCTAATGGCGATAATGTTGGGAAAGGTCGAGGAAGTGTTTATTCAATCAAAGCTATTCCTTCAGGAAAGTACTTATTTATTAAATATTATTTAGGTAGTCAAATCTCTCTCTCTCTCTTTTCATTTGTGTCTTCGAAAATTATTAGTCTTTAAATAATTAACCAAATTTTGCTAGTACTTGAAACTATTTTTTTAAATTTAATCATTTAATTCAGTCTCAGAGATTGGATTAGATAAAGAGATTTGACTTTACAATATTTAAAAATTAATTAAGTTTTTAAAAAAAGATATCAATTTTCTGATTTAACTCCCCAAACAATTTCAACAACAACAAATTCAACAATAAATCCTCCTCTCTTAAATATTAGCAATAATCCATTAATATCACTTCTTCCACAAAATATAAATGTAGATGGTACTGGATCAATATGGTTAGCAGTATTATCTTTAGATGGAAGTCCATTAGCTGGACAAAATGTTTTTAAATTTGAAATTTTTTTGAATTAATTAAGAATTTTAAAGGATTCAACAACTTCCTCCTCTTTACCAAATCCAATATTTACATTTCTTTTACTTTCTGGTCCTCCTCAGTTGGGCATTTTATGGTTATTTCCTCAAAATCTTTTAATAGCAGCCTCTGAAGTATTAATTTCAGTTACTGGTCTTGAATTTTGTTATATGAAAGTTTGGAATTTTTAAAATAAAATTTTTATTGCAAAATTTTTAAATATTTTTAGTCACCAACTTCCTTTAAAGCTACAATGCTTGGGTAAGAAAAAATAAAAACATTTCTTAAAATTTTTTTAAATAGTTATTGGTATTTAATTATGTATGTTGGATTTTCATTTGTTCCAATAATTTCTAAAATACAACCTTTTACAGATCCAGTTAATTTATTTATATTTTTATTTAAAAATTTATTTTTTTAAAGTTTTTTCAACTTTTGTTTTGTTCATTCTCTTTATTTAATGTAGCTTTAATTTTTGCTTTAATTGCCTATTTTTATTATAATTATCGAGATAATTCATCAATTAATGGAGGATTTGTTGAAAATAATCAAAAACAATTATTAACAGAAGAAATTGGTGGAAAATTTACTGAAAAACTAAGTGGAACTTTGAGAGCAAGTATGGCCCGCCTTCCAACAAAAAAAGTTATTAGACTTTAAAATGATGAAAGAATATTTAAAGAATAATTAATTAGATTTAACTTTAATTTTTCTTTATTTCCCCACAAAAAATAACTCAAAATTATTTTAAACATCACTTTATTTTTAAATTAAATCCTGACAGTTTCACAACAAAAATATAATATTAATAAATAACAACAATAACATTAATTAACAAATATTTGATAAAAGAAAAATTATTTTAAATAGGATACCCGACTTGCAAGGACCCAACACTTGAGGATATTATCGGCCAACTTTGAATTGGCCAAAATCGACCTATTTTTGAAAAAGTTGGCTGAATTTGTTGGCCATAATTTTGTTTGTAATATTTTATGGATAAGCTCAATTTAATGGAAATTATCCTCAAATGTTTGGTCCTCAAAAATCGCGTCACGATTTAGAATATGTAGCAGGGTTGACTAAATTTAATTCTAAAATGACGGTAAGGATTTGTCCACGAGTCTAAACCCTGCTACAAAAGACAGAAAAAGAAAAATAACTTTACGTAGCTTAGAGCATGGATGGAGCATAGATAAAATGCTCTACTTGCGTAGAGCATAGATGGGTAAAATCGAAAAAGGCGAAATTTTAAGATGCCGATTTTAGTGTCCGTTTATATCTATGCGAATTTTAGGTCAGGCGGGATAATGACAAATACCAAATCCTATAAAATTAAATGTCATCATTCCAAAAACTTAAATATTTTAATTAGTTAGGAAGAAAAATTAGAAAGTTTTTTATTAATTTTATTGCGAAAATTACCGTCTAACTTGCTTAAAGAATTTTCCTTAATAATAAATTAAAGTCTTATTCCCCTCTGAAAGAATTATGCAAATAACAAAATATAATTTAAATTAAACAATTCCAACAGTAAAAAATCCAAAATAATTTTGCTCAAGAATCCCAACAGAATAAACCAAAATAACTAATTTTATAATTTTATTTTAACTCATCGTTTGTTTGCTGGTGCTAATACTCGATAAATACGTACAATCCAATGTTCGGTTGTGTACGCTTCTTCTAAATGTTCAAAGTCAATATCTTTATTGCCAATTTCAGCATGTCGAACTCTGTCATAACCAGTAGGTCTTCCCTTTATTTTTAAAGATTTTAATTAATTTATTTATTATGTATTTACCTGTTCTGTATAGACAGCACCAAAACGATAATAACAAAGTTTATACATCATACAATTTAACATTGTTTTAGACCTAAATTTTAAAAATCTAAAAAATATTTTTTTCAAATTTACCCTTCTTTATCAACTCTAAATTCTCCATTTTTAGTAAAATAATCTGATTCATGAATATGCCGACCCTCTGGTGTAGATCCACCAATTCTAACCATCCAGAGGAATTTATTTATATCTAAAAAAGACAAAAAAACAATTAAAAAGAAATATTCTTTATTTAAATTAACCATCAGATGAATATCCAGTTACTCCACCAAAAATAACCAAAACATAATCAACGTCTAATTCACGTATTATTTCAATAGCATGACTTTCATTTGAAGACATTGCTTGACCAACACGTGAAATATGCGTGTTATTCCAAGTATTATTGTCAACAATTGTCTAAAAATTCATTAATTTATAAAAGAAATTTAAATTAATTAACAAATTAAAAAATATCAAAATAATAAAATTAGTCTCAACTGTTTATTTTACCAATTAGTGACTATTTATTCTTTTGCTTTCACCTTTGTTTTTTAAACATATCCTCCAAGGGCGTATCCAGGGGGTCGGTTTCGGGGGGGGGCTAACACTGGGTGGGCGCAAAAATTTTTGGCGTTTACCTTGGCGTTCCGGACGCAAATTTTTTTGTACATAAATTTTTATCTTTTCTGCGCCGCAGGCGAAAATTTTTTGGAATTTGGAGCCCAAGAAGCCAGATTTCTTCCTTTTTTAGCGCCGCAGGCGAAAATTTTTTGAATTTGGAGGGCCGTAGGCCAAAAAAGTTCACTTTTTAGCGCCGCAGGCGAAAATTTTGAGGATTTTGGAGCTCAAGAAGCCAGATTTCTTCCATTTTTTGCGCCGCAGGCGAAAATTTTTTAAAATTTGAGGGTTGTAGGTGAAAAAATTTCACTTTTTCGACCATCCTTCTCCTAATTTTTTCCCCCTTTCCCCCATTTCGGGGGGGGGGGGGGGGGGCTCTAGCCCCCCCCCAGCCCCCCCTGGATACGCCCTTGATATCCTCCCAATTTTATATTTAGTCTAAATTTTATTTTTGATGCATTCCAAATAATTTTTAATTTTTTCATCTAATTTTATATTTTAAAAGAAATTATTTTTACAAGTCTGAATATTAAAACAATATTATCTAAAACGTTTTTAGAATAATTTTTATTTACCGTTCGATCAGCCATTGCCGAAATTTGATATCCATAATCCCACCAAGACATAACCTTTGCATCAGTTGGTGTATTTCTACGTAGCCAATAATATGCCTCACGAAAATCATCAAAAATAATTCGGCCGCCATCACCCGAACGAGCTGAAAGTACAATGGAGGGACTTGAGTAGGCCTAAAATAAATAAATTTTTTACTATTCTAGTTAATAAATTTTTTAACAGCAAATTCCCCTCTACAAAACAGAAAATTCCGCTTAAACCCAAAATTTTCTTTATTTGCTTTTGAATATTTCAATCAAAAGATATTAAATTTTTTGTTTAAAAATGTGGGATGATTATGAATCTTTTGAAGGACGTTATGATTTAGAGGAAAATAAAGAGGAACACAAAGCAAAGTTTTAAACAAAATACTAATTTTCAAACCTCACTTGTCACCCAAACGCTGTGAAATACAAAAGTACACAAACAAAAGGTCATTGCTAACACAACTGCTGTCGCAATCTTTTAAAAATAAAGTTAAAATACTTCCATATTTTCTTTTGGAAATGTAAAATTTTTTTACTATTCTAGTTACCTCTTGTTTATATGGATAATTGTCTTCTTTCTTCCCAACTTTTCCATAAGATTTACCTCCAACTGTATCTTTGGTTCCGCTTTTTTTCTCCGTTGTACCAAATAAATCTAGATTGGCAATATAATTTCCAAGCGTGGAAGAAACGGCAATTCCACCCAAAATACACATTATTGGAGCAAGTACAAGCATCAATCTTTGGAACAAATTATGAATAAAACAACAAAAGAAAAAACAAAATAACTAACCTAACCATAACACCTGCAAAATAGATTGAAGTAAGCCCATACAAAATCACAAAAATATTAGCATCTGTAAGCTGTTTGAAGCAAAAATAGAGACCCGCTAAATTTTTGTTAAAAAATGGAAAATTTAAAGAAAATAGGTTAAACTTTAAAAATACTTGGAAAAGTAAAGACCAAAAATTGGAGATCAAAATAAAAGCTACTCCAAGCAGTTGGCTGATGTTCAGAAACAGAAGCTATAATAGGTATGTTGTTCTTTGCATAAGAAGGATCCAAAAGAGAGTAGAAACGACCAGTCCATGGTGCAATTTCTGTAAAATTATAAAAAATAAAGAATTAAGTTTCATTCGAACTATGCAAGAATGTAGCAACAATAAGTGCCAAAAATGCTGCACCTCCAAATACTAGGAGAACCGAACGTAATACCAATTGAAAACGATCAGCTGTCATTTTCGACCTCATCCAGCTAGCAAAAGCAACAATTTGACAAAGACCAAATACACCAAAAGCCTAAAAATTAACAAAATTGTTAAAAAAATATAGTCTTACGCCCATATGTTCAGATGTAGAGACTGGTTGAAACCCCACAAAAGGAATTTGCATTGACAAAATTGTTCCAAGCGTATAGGTTGTGCAATAAGCAACATATATCCGATGAGAAAACCGCCCAGTACAAATAAGCGTGAGAACATGAAGCGGAATTAAATTGATAAGAAATACATAACCTCCCCAACTAAAATCAATAAATTAGAAATAATTGAGATTTAGAATATTTTTAAAAAATTTTATATTATATTATAAAAGTAATCAAAAATAACCTAGAAACCATATAGAAATAAGCAAGTGCGCATAAGACTGAGTAAAAAATTGACCCAGTTTTGACAGCACGAATCCAAAAATAATATGTAAGTAACATGCAAAATATGGCAATCCCCTAAAAGATATGTAAAATAAAAATATTACATAAAATTTTTAACTTCGTTGTCGTATGAACCAGCAACAGAACGTGAAATATAACCAGGAACTATAGCAATTAGAGCAGCTGAATTAATCCAGCACCCTCAGACTTTTAATATATTAAACTAAGTAAAATATTAAAAATTACTTTAACTTCTTTAGTCAACAAGAAAGTGATTAAAACAGTGAATGAGCTAAAAAGAGGAGCAAGAAATACACAAACTTCTCGAATATCAATTGTAAAATTTAAAAAAGTCAAAATTCGATGAATAAATAAACTCGTTATCATAAGACCTGCAAAATGAAAGTATTTTATGGAAAATCAAGGCATAGGACTCCACATTTTTCTCTTTTGGAATATTAATTTTGATGAAAATAAGACTATATTCATACGTTCAATAATTATGATATACACAGGGAAATAGAATGAAATGAGGAAGAAAGACTGACCATTCTATACATATAAGGGAAAAAACTTGGTAAGAAAGTAAAAGGGCTCAAAGCCTTGGCTTCCCTATTTTACTCAAAAATAAAATGACCTGGATAAATAGTTCCACCAATAATTCGACCCAAAGGATACCAAGCATATGCTTAAATAATAAATTTAAAAATAATTCTAACATTAAGACAAAATTTACCATCAAACCAATTATGAAAAGCATAATAACCATTTTCAGTTAAATATTTTGTTGTTCGATAATTGAAATAAGGATCAAATTCGTGAATAACTGACTCAAACCTAATTACTGCAAATAAACGTACGGTAAAGGCTACAATTGATGATAATGTGAGCACAAGGAGTTTAATTAATGTTTCGTGTTGCTTTTCATGACCACTCAAAAGTGATGGCAAAAACCCCATTTATTCAAAAGCAAAATTGGCAGATATAAATTATCTGAAACTTTAAAATTAACAAAATCTTCAAAAATATTCCTCATTTATAAAGTTATTTTGTCGCCCAGAGTTGAAAAAATTTAATTCGATCAGCTGGAAATAACAAATTTTAAAATTAACATTTCGCCAATAAACGTAGCATTGACGTTTTGTACATAAAGCTAGTTTGGCGCAAGACAATTTTGCTGAAAGAGGGCAATTTTTGTTGTGATCAGTTATTAACGGCAAAATTTAAAGCTTCGGAAGGAAATTCTTCTATTTTTGTCTGCTGATGATTCAATACGCCTTCCATGATTCGGAAAACAAGGATGAATCTGAAAAGATCGCGCCAAACTGGCCTGCCACCAGAAATCCCTAACTACTTAATTGATCTTTTTCGTTTTTTTTTTTCCTCACGTTTTATTCAATTATTTGCATACAATAATTTTATATAAACGCTAAAATTATTTTATTATAGTAGTTGTGAGTTTTTAAAATTATTCGTTGGATTTATTATCAGAATTAGAAAAATGGCTTATGTAAATTCTAGTAAGTTAATTTAATTTTTTACTTTTAATTTTCTTTCATTTTTATATGGTGAGGTTCGTGATCGTGCTGATTTTTCTATTGTCAAAACATTTTGGAATTTCGTCTATTTCGTGACATTTTTGTAAATTTTAATTTAATATTTAACGAATAATTTTTAACTTAAGTTTCCGTGCACTTCTTGGGCCTTTCTTTGGTAATGCTCAAAGTGATCCAGATGCCCAATCTCGTTATCGAACAAATTTACGAGGAGGTGGTGACGGCTGGGGAGGAGGCGGCGGTGGCGGAGGATGGAGACCTGGTAATTAATATATTAATTTAAAAAGCAAAAATTTAATGAGGATTTAATAGTTTAATAAGGGCATTGGTCCCTAAAGAGAGTTCAGGAAACGTGATTAAAAATTATCGAGAATATTAAATGTTAATATAAAATATAAATTTTTAGGTGGTGGGGGCGGTGGACCCAGACGTCCAATGGGTAGACTGAACATGGACGGCCCATCTTCTATGCCAAGTTGTCCCATGGGTGGATGTTGCGGATAATGAATTTGTGATAAATACAGTATTTTACATTAATTACATGCTATTTTCTATATGTAAGTAATTATCCGATGATAAACTTTCTTTTCTGCATTTTTATATTATATAAATGGAGAGCGATATACTATATTTGTCAATACTTGACAATTAGCAAATCCATCTAAATTATTAAGTAAATATAACTCCTTCAAAAATCAGTATCTCCAGAAGCGAACTTCGAACCGTTTTAATACATAGAAAAATATTTTTCTTATTTTTGTTTCTTTTCAAAAGAAATTTAAATTTCATTTAATAATTACTACTTTAAATTATTTTTAAATAAATTTTTCCAAAAATGTTTTTATTTAATTTTGGATTATAAACTAATAATTATTTTAAAATTATTTTAAATAAATTCAAAATAAAAGAAATTTTTAATAGAAAAGGAACAAAAATCAAAGATAAAAAACAATTTTATTTATTATAAATAAAATATATATTAAGTAACATATTAAATAATAATTACCTTCTTTTGCTATAAATATACATAAAAATAATGATTAAATAAATGATTGTTAAATATTTATTTATATTTTTAGTGCCAATTACAAAATATATATTTACTCAGTTTTTATTTCCTTTTTTGTTGGACATTGCTTACCTAAATATTTGCCATAAACATAAAAATATTAGAGACTTCTCGACTTTTGATGTTTTTTTAAATTTCTTTAAATATAAAAGTTTTCTGAATTAAAAAAAGATATTTTTTAATTCACTAAATTAAGCTTAAAATAAGCTCATTTTAAAGTAAAGAACGTAGAAATCGGCTAATTTTTGAAAAAAAAATATTTTTTGCTATGTCTTCCAGTCATAATTTTGTTTAAACTTTATCATTTTATTGATAATTATTCGTTTGTTTTTATAAAATTAAATCCTTTTATCGCTAATTTTCTGCTTAATTTAGTCGAAATTATGTAGTCTTAAAAGTTTATTTTAAATATATACCTACTGAGTTAATTAATCATTAATTATTTTAAAATAAAAAAATAATAATTTCTTTAAGTTAAATAAATTTAATTAACGTTTTGTTATTCACAGGGTGACCAGAAAGTAATTGACACTTTTCATTTCATCATAACTTTTCTCATAATCTACATTTTCAAATATTTTTATACTCATTTTGTAGCCCAAACATTTCTCTTCCAGGGCTTATAAGCCAGGTTCTATTAGTAAACCTTTTTCCAAAGAATTCAGCGTTCACAAAATTTCAACTCCTCCCAATGTTCAAAAAAGCACTGTCAAAAATCTTTTAAAAATTTCAGTATGAAATGTTCTGGGAAAATTTTTTCCTCTAACTTGATTAAGGTAGTAGTAAGACATTTGACTTAAAAAAGTGGCATACCTTGGTACTTTCCTGTTATGACGCAACAAATTTAAATTTTTTTAAAAAAGCTAAAAATGGTCAAAAATAGTAATAATAAGCATAAAATTTTTTCCCACACGCATAAATTAAAAGAAGCACTATTCATTAAGGGAATCCAGACTTTTTTTTAAAAAATTACCTTTTTGAGAATAAAAAGTTTATGGGGGGGGGGGGGGGGGGGGGAGGGGGGACCACCTATCTGATGCCCATCTTGTTCTTTTTGAAGCAGCTGATAAGCACAAATTTCCCGCATATATTGAGACCAGTCTACCGTAGTGTTTTTGTTCATGCCTAACTCTCTTTCACAAAAAATTATGGAAGTCTGTTCCCTGGCCCACCAATAAACGAAGTGGACAAGAATGCAAAAACAGAGAAATAGACACTTTTGATACTATTTTAGACCAGATAATTGCATTTATGCCGCCTAGTTAACTGTATTGAGCATTTTTAGCTTTTTTAAAAAAATTTAAATGTGTTGCGTCATAACAGGAAAGTACCCATACCTTGATCAGTAAATACACTCGAGAACGTGAACATGGTCAAATACCGAGTATACTCCAATCCATGGTTTTCGATGAGAAAAAGCGCCATGGAAACTGGTTTGTGTTACGTACGTGACTTCTATGTCTACGTACTAACAAGAATAACAAGATAAGACAGTAACTAACAACTGTGCTTTATCTACAATAATACATATATTCTCAAAAAAGTACAAATTTTTTAAAAGAAATGAAAAGAGTTGCGACCAAGATATGCAAGTACACTCTAAGGCAGTCAGCAAGTCAAGTGACACTTTTTTATTCAGTCATAAAAATTTTTATGGACAAAACATGTAGAATTCCCAAGATGAAAGTTATTAAACCGCACAATATCCTCTTTCCAAATCAGTTGTTAAACCTTCCCAACACCCTTCTTCGGTCATGTTATGGGCGGTTATTTACAGGACGGCCAAAACACCCTTGATTTTTGTGGATCCTAGGGTCAAAATAAATAAAGACTTATCTACGGGAAAATCTTAAGGGCGTTTTACAGCCTTGGGTCTGAGGCTACTTTTGGCATAGGGTCTGGATCTTTCATTAGAATTCATCCCCTACTCGTGAGGCTAATGTTGTGCAAGGTTGGTGCGCAGCCAATTTACTCGTTTTTAATCGTCTCAAATATAGCTACTGTACTCTCCTGAATTGAATCCGAGGATTATTCTCTTTTGTCTTTTATTTAGTTCCTTATCATTTAAGCTTTATTTGATCTCATTATCCCTAATATAAATAAAGTTACGTTATAAATAATGTGTGCTTTCCGGTCACCCTGTAATAATTAATTGTTTAAAAGAACATTTTTATTTAATTTAATATAGACAGGAATAACAAAAAAATAATATTTTTTTTGTTTAAATTAATATATGTACATATTAAATTAACATAATATCTTTTTTTTAATATTTTTTAAATGTAAATAAAATAAAAGTTCATTTTCAAATGTTTTGGTTTTTCTTTTAATGTCTAGATACTTTTAATTTTTAGTTTTAACATATCTCAGCCTACATTCAAGTCAACTTTTTACACATCCAGTAAAATTTTAGTCACTTTCCACCTAAAATCCCTCTAACATCCTAACACGATAAAAGTTCTCAAAAAATGGCAACCCAATTAAATCTATATTTAAATTTGTAATTAAATATTTAATAAACTAAAAATGTTTGTATTTTATTGTTGAATAAAATTGAACTAACTTTCTTTTTTGAAAAATTTATTTCCTTCTTTTTTTTTTGTAGTTATAATTTAGTAATATCATAAAAAATTTTCTGAATTTTTAAATAATTATTTTTAAATTCATTTATTTTAGTAGTTTTTCTTAATTATTAAAATTATTTATATTTTTAGAAATTCTAATTTTTTGCAAATTATTCAATTTAATAAAATTAATTTGTGAATGGATATGATTAAAAACGGTTGGATACCTTTATCCCAATATATTTTTATATTTATTGTTTCAACAATTTCTTCTTTAATTATTTGTTTTGCTTTGTGGATGATACGTTATTTAACAAAGAAAAATAATTTTGAATGTGCCCCATCACTTTTAGGTGGTTTTTTTAATTAAAAAATTAATTTTTATTTTTTTTAAGTTTATTTATTTTCTCTCCTTTTTTCTTCTTTTTGTCTTTCAATTCAATATTTTTTACTTTTGGTTTTTACTTTTTTCTCCAAAACAACTACAAAAATTATATTTTGGACTGGCTTATTCCCCGGTTCTTTATTACCAGCAGCCCCCGTTTCTGTCCTTTTTCTTTCTTTGGATCGGCTTTTAATTGTTTTAACTCCACATATTTATTTTAAAAAAGCACCAAAATTTATTTTAGCTTTGGCTAGTTTAACAACGATTTTTATATTATTTTTTATTAATTTAATTGTTAATTATTTAGAAAGACCTTTAAATGAAATTTCAGGTAAATAAATAAAATACATATGTTTATAAAATAAAAAAAAAAGAAAAAAGTTGGACAAAATTCAATATTTAGTATGTTTATATTAAAGTTTCCCCATGAAAATTAATTTTAAAAAAGGACTAACTACCTATACTTTTTACAGGAAAAAAATAATATTTATTTATTTTTTTATTTTTAAAAAGACTGTATTTCTTTTGGTTGTTTAACTTCTGATGCTTCTCGTTTAATTTATGCAATTAATCGTTTAGTTGTAGCTTTACCTAATTTTATATCGGGAAGTATATTTTTGGTTATTTTATTTGCCCATCGTCGCCGTTTTGAAAAACAATTTGGAAATAATAAACAAAAAATTAAAGAAAATATTTCTTTAAATAAATCAAAAAGAATGGTTAATTAATTAATTAAAATTAATTAATTAAATAAATAAATATATTTTTTAATTTATTTTTTAAGGGAAATCGTTTAGCTTTATGGGTTGTTATATTTGAATTTTTATTAGATTTATTGCCAAATACAATTAATTTTTTATTGACTGCTTTTTTTGATATAAATATATCTGTTTATGTTGGGGCATTTCGTTCATTAACTTTTTGTTTAAATTCTTTATTTGCTTCTTCAACACACACAAAAATTCTTTGGCATATATTTTCTTCTTCAAGTTTTAAAAAAATTTAATTTAAAAATATTTTTAATTTAGAAATTATTCCTTCAAGTAAAACAATTAATGGAAGGCCAACAATTCAACAAAATAATTTATTTAAAAATACTTCAAATAATAATAATTTACCTGGAATTATAAATCCAGAAAATAATTAAAAAGAATCTTTTAATTATAAAAGAGAAATGGGAGAGAAAGAAAGAGAGAAAAATATTTTTTAAAATACTTTTTATTTTAAATTTTATTTTTATTTCAAATATTACTATAATCAATTTTCGATATACTAATTAACCTCATATAAACGAATTCTGCTACAGTCCCTTTATTTCATTATGTTGAGGATCGACTGTAATTGTATTTTAAATTAATACTTTAAACATTTCCTTGGCAACTTTCATTCAAAGTCAACCCAATTCAGTCCAGAGAGGAGTGTTTTTGTCCGGATTCATCATTATTTCCGTTTAAATTTGTCATAATTTTTAAAATTCTTTTCTGATTTTTGTGTTTATTTCTTATTAAAATTATACAAAGACTACCTATATGTCTAATAAAGTAATAATTAGAGTTGGCCGGTATCGGGATTTAGAGAAAAACCCGGGATCGGGATTTAGGAATGGTGATCCCGATCCCGATCCCGGATCCCGACACGGGATCGGGATTGGCCGAAATCGGGATCGGGATTTGGACTGGAGATCCCGATCCCGGTCCCGATCCCGAATCGGGACCGGGATTGAAAAATCGGGATCGGGATTTACTAAAAAAATTTTTTTAAATTTTTATTTTCTTCACATACGACTCAGTATAATTCTAAAATTGCCACTGCAGTGCTGAAATATTGAGTTTAAGTCTCATAGATGCATAATTTACTTTCCGGTTCAGGGGATTAAGGGGGCATAAGGTAATGGGGGGAATAAATGGGATTGGTCTTCTTCTATTTTAAACGCCGTAGGCAAAAATTTTGAAAAATTTGGAAGGCCAAATTGCCAGATTTCCTCCCTTTTAAGCGCCCGAGCAATATTTTTTTATTTTGGAAGGCCAGGGCATTCAAGTCTAAACGTTCAAGTCTATAAGATTAAGTGCGTTACGTTCAAATGTGGACGATTAAGAACTGAGATTAGGGATTAGTGATATACTCATGTAGTAATATCTCTTAAGCCCTCGATTTCTCTTCAAATCTAACTTAATCCCTGTAGATCCACCGATATCCTTCTATACTCCAAATCCACCTATACTCTCCTCAACCCCTCTTGATCACTCGATATCACACCAAATCATCAGTATTTCGTTAAAGTCTTAAAGACAGATTAAGGCATCTCTATAATGCCTTAATCACTCCCTTTTCTGCGCCGCAGGCGAAAATTTTGAGAATTTTAGAAGGCCGTATGCCAAAAAAATTCACTTTTTCTGCGCCGCAGGCGAAAATTTTTCTTACTTTCATGCCTCTCCACTTCTGTTAACTATATTTCACAGACTTCTAGTCAATTTATAAAATCGGGATTTTCTTCGGGATTTGATGCACATCCCGATCCCGATCCCGGATCCCGGCTCGGGATCGGGATCATCCAAAACCGGGATCGGGATTCACCTTTCGGGCTCGGGATCAAAAAAATCGGGATCGGGATTCGAAAAACCCGGGATAATCCCGCCCGATCCCGACCGGGATCCCGATCCCGGCCAACTCTAGTAATAATACATTTTTTGGTTTTTTAATCCAATTTTAAATAATTTATACAAATGTTTAAATACATGTTTGGGGGGGGGGGGAGAGGGGGTGTTTAAATATAAAATTTAAGGAAATATATGTACATATTTAATATCACAAAAAAGTTTTTTAAACAAAACATTTCTTTTCCTTTTTTCACTTTTTCTTTCAATTTTTTCTTTCCTCTTTTAAAACCCCCCATTTTCTAAGCTAATTGACTTTGTCGATTATCAACTAAATTAATCCATTTTTTATTTTTTTGAGAATTTTGTTTTTTTGTAAAATCTGTGGAAATTTGTGGAGGAATTAAAATAATTTTGTCTTCATTCATATAATCTAAATAAATAAATCTTTTTATTTTTTATTTAAATTAAAAACAAAACTGTAAGCATTAGATACAATTGAATGACACCAAAATAAAATAAATTCAATTAAAAGAAAAATAATAAAAATTAAAAAAGTAATTGAACGAAGGGAGTCTGTAAAAAAGAAAATTTTAATTTTAAATTATTTTTAATTAATTTAAACTTTTATTTTCTATGTCGATGTCAAAAGATAATTTCAAATGTTCTTTCCAAAAATAAGGCATCCAAATCATCATTGTTCCAATAAATAAAAGATATAGAGAATTCAAACAAATTAAAATGGCCTTTTAATTAAATTTAAATGAAATTAAGAGGGAATTTTTGGGAGTTTTCATTAAAGTCTCCCCCTTTTTATTTAAAAATATTTTTATGATTTTAGACAAAAATTAAAATCTTCTTTAAAATTTATTCAAAATTAAATTTATAAACAAACATTTAATAACAAAAAAGGCAAATAAAGTTTAGAACATCGTTGACGATCAGCAAAAAGTAATAAAACAAAAGGAATACAAAACATAGCAAATACCTTTATATAAAAATAAATTTAAAAAAAATTAAAGACATATTTCCATACAAAAATCCCACAAAAAGATTGTTCTGACAATAAAAATGAAATTAAAAATGAACATGTTAAAGAACCAATTGCTCCAATTAAACGAGTACCAGTCTTTAAATTAAAATGACCAATTGATAATAAAAAAAAATTAAAAATTTATATTTAAGTGTTTAATCAGAATTTTATTTAAGGAAATAATTAAGAAAACTTTTTTGTTTTATTTATTATAAGCAAACCAAAACATGAACATTTCCACAAAAGCAATAAAAGTTTGGCGTGTCCATTCTACAGCCAAAAAATGAAATTAGATAGTAATGAATGTTTTTAGGATGTTTCTAAATTAAATAATTCAATTTTTAAATAAAAATACTAAATCTCTGATTTATGTGGGCAACATTAATGTATTTTTTCAATTTAAAATTTATTTTTTTTAAAAGTTCTTTAAGAAAGTTTTTAAATAAAGGATTAATTAATTAAAAATAGAGAGAGTTGAAATTTTAAAAAATTTCCTTTCTTAACTTTAGTTTTTTAATAAATAAAATAAAAATTTTAAAAGCCCATATATATGTATTTAAATTTAATTTTAAAATAAAAATGCCACGAGATTAATAAATTTAATTGATTTATTTATTTCTCTATAATATACATATATCCCCCCCCCTCCCCTCTATCTTCTTCCCTTAAATTTATTGACATTTATCCATTCTTTTTCTTAATCAGAATGCCCTTTTGTTATGTAACGCCGAGAAAAAAATTCGAAAGTGCAAGTGAAAAATAAAATAAAAAAATTTGGGAAGTATTTAATTAAAAAATAAATAAGGTTTCAAAATAAATTCAGGTATCGTTTAAAGGTGAAGGAAAAATACTGTCCGATCAAAATCTGTCTGGAAATTAGAGTAAAAACACCATCTAAAATTAAAATTATGGCGATATTATGTTATCTTAATATCTTTAGACTCTATAGCTATTGGATCTTGGTTTATGTATAACTCCTACATAAATTTACTCTAAGCGAAATGGGCGGTATTATGTTTGCTAATGTTTTGATAGCACGTTGTTTGTGTTGTTTTGTCCTCCTACCCATTGACCAACCAGAATTTCAAAAACATATCTAAACTTTATGTATTATTTGATTGAAGATATACTTAATTTTTATAAAATAAATATGAATACCTTAAAATTATACAATTGTTTGCGGTAATTGGGTATTTTTCATTATACCACCCTCTAATATTTAATGAAATTATGGATAAATTAAAAATTATAGCTCATTCTTGTAGAATTTTAGAAATATTAGCTTATGTAAATCAACAAGTTGCTATACTAGTTCTTGATTTAATTCTTCAATCATATTTTGATAATTATTCTCATTATGATGCGCTATTTGATTAAATATATTAAATAAACATATCCAATTAAGGTAATAATCTCAATTGGTCATCGTTAATCTTACCAATTAATTAATTTTGTGG
The DNA here is from genome assembly GCA_036172945.1 of Meloidogyne incognita. Taxonomy (NCBI): domain Eukaryota; kingdom Metazoa; phylum Nematoda; class Chromadorea; order Rhabditida; family Meloidogynidae; genus Meloidogyne; species Meloidogyne incognita. The sequence goes on from JARQAC010000010.1 coordinate 5,281,937, forward strand.
GTGTGGCATAAAAATAAAGTACCGGAAATGTGAATATAACGAAAGTTTACAAATATTTTTTAATCCAAAAAAAGTGATTGACTGACAGTTTTAACTTCCGGTTTTTATTAAAATAATTCTTTATTTAATAATTCTTTGTTGTTACTGACTTCAGGCAAGAAACACACAAAAATTATTTAATAGTGATTAAATAAATGGAGAAGGCATTTCTCCTAATTTTTTAACATAAATAAGGAAAAAATATTTTTAATTCCACTATTTACCTAATAAATATTAATTTTTTATTCAGAAAGGTAACAAATTAAAAAAAAGAGAATCCTTAATTAATATTTATTTTTAAAAAAAATATAAAATTAAAAGATTATTTTAAACAAAATTAAACATATATAAAATTCAGAAACTTTTTAATTTCCCAAACTTGTCCCCAAATAAATTGTAAAAGTCCTCCCATATTTCTTTCAAACCCAACAGTAATTATTTTTTTCATTTAAAAAAAACTTTTTTCATGGCAGACGTATTTAATACAGTAGATACATATATTCTTTAGAATAAAGTGGTTAAATATTTCTTTCTTCTTGGATACAAAAACAGAAAAAAACCCAAACACAAAAATAACCAAAAAAGAAGAAGAAGACGTTACTTTTTTACCCCAAAATTTTTTTAGGATTGAGGACTTTTGTTTTATTTTTTTTCTTTTCGGGTTTATATTTCATCGTTAACCTATTTATTGCTTTTTGCCAATCCATGGATACACAAATAAATTACAAAAAAATATTTTTGTACTTGAAACTTAATTTTAGCTTTAAGCAAAATATAAAACAATTCTTGAACTTTACGTAAATAAATAAATAAAAGAAAAAAGTTGCGGTGGTCCTCTTTAAGAAAAAGAATAATTTGGATATTATTTAGTAAATAATTGTTTTTTAATTAATTAATTTTTTGTTTTTTATATTTAAAATTCAAAAAGCCAAACAAATGTTTCCTACAAAAAACAACAACAACAATTTATTTTTAAATAATCAACAATCAACTTCAACCTCCTCTTCTTCCTTCTATAATTTACCTTCAAATTCAAATCAATTTAATAATTTAACAAATCAAATACCTCAACAAAATTTAAATTATTCTTTTTGTATTTATCCTTATTTTAATTATAATAATTATTATAATTATAATTATTATTCTTCAAATAATTTACAACAACAATTAAATAATAATAATTTATTATTTAATAATCAATCTTCTAAAATTAATTATAATTTTTCTAATTCTTTGGCTATTAAAAATGAAATAAATCCAGGTTTTTTTTTAAATTAATTATTTATAGAATATATCTTTAATTTAATTTTGATTTTCTTTATTATTAAATTTAAGATAAATTTAATTTATTTTAGTTCCCAATTTATTACCTCAAATTGCTGAATCGACTACTACTAATTTAAATAACAACAATTATATTTCAAATAATTATTTTGAAAATAAAATATTTTTTAAAAAAGAAAACGAAGATTTAAAGAAAGGAAAGAAAAGAATACTTTTTAATCAACAACAAATTCAAATACTTGAAGATGCTTATAGAGGTAATTAATTAATTATAAATTATGTATGTATAATTATTATTTGGAAGAACTTAAAGATTTTAGACAAATAGCTAAAATATTTTTTAAAATAATCTTTGAGTAGTCCAGGCATGGTCTTCAATACATGAAGATCTACTTCGCTGCGGCCGTATCGAATCGGTGACTCTCAGTTTTACATGCCTGGCTTCCTCCGCAGTGGCAGATACCATATGTAAGGAGTTGAAACAAATGATCATAACTTTGTCTAAGCAAGTCAATTGTTGATTTTTGTGTCATTTGAGTTAGTTCAACAAACTCTTTCGAATGAGCTATAATTTGTAACAAGGGAGGGGAAAGGATAACCAACGATAAAAGTTTAAATTCATAATTTTATTGTTTATTTAAACAGCATCTAGCTTCATTAATCAAGCAATACGTAATGAATTAGCCAAACGTTGTGGACTTAGAGCAGATCAGGTAGTATGGTTAAATCTCGTTATAGTTTTTTAGAATACATATCTAGTTGGTGCTATAACGAGATTAAATTTATTTTATTTATCAATTGTTGATTTTTTTGATATATACATAACGGAATTTAGGTTAAAATTTGGTTTCAAAATAGAAGATATAAACAGGTATATTTTAAATTAATAATAAAAATACTAAATGCTCTAATAGATAATATTTAGTTTTTAATTAGAGAATTTACCGATTTTTCTATTTTTGAATTTAAAAATAATGGGGAAGAGATTCTAAATTAATTGGGAGATAATTTTGAAAATAAATTTTGCAAAATATTTTTTAAAATAATTTTTAGAAAAAGAAGAAAAAAGATAAAGAATTTTTGGAAAACCAACAAAAACAAAATTCTAATCTCAAAACTGAATTAAATAATGAAAATAAAGAATTGTCATTCCCTCCAACAACATATTGTTTTAATAATTATTATTCTAATTTAAATGAAGAAGAACAATTACCTTTTTTAAATTAATATTTTAATTATTTAAATACATATCTTGACACATTTTAAATATTCTCTTTTGTAATTTATTAATATATTTAAATTAAAAAAACTTTTCTCTTTTTTTTTCTCAATTATTTTTTATCTAAAATAATTTAATGAGAGGATTAGTTTAATATAAAATGACCTAAATAATTCTTCTAAAAATCTCCAATACATATTTATTTTGTTATTAAATTTGTTTTTGTTTTGTTGATAGTAAAAGAAAATAAATAAATAATTGATATTTTAATTAAATGTTTTTAAAATTTTTATTATTTATTTTGTTATTTTCTGTTAATGCTAGACGTAAATGTTTTCGTCAGGCTTGTTTTATATTTTAAATATTTAATTTTTCATTTTAGGCCAATTAATAATTAAAATAAAAGATTTAATTAAGGTTTCTCCTTCCCTGTTTTTTCACACAGAAACGGGAAGGGAAACCCTTAAAATTCCCCCAAATTGTCATATAGTCTTAGATAATAACCATTATTTAGAATTTATTATTTGTATTTTACCTGTCATTTGTGGATACTTTACATCCCCCTCTTCCAAATTAATTTAAAATAAATTTTAAAGATGAGAGGTACAAAAACATTTGTTGCAGTAAATAGTCAAGATGAAGATATAACACAATTAATTGAATTTCAACCAATTGAAGGTGACACAGAAGAAGAAAATAATATTAATGAAGAAGAAATAAAAACAACAACAAATTTAATTAATTCTTCACCAGAATTACAACAATTACTAGAAGACAATAACAATAATCAACAAAAATTAAAAAGACAACAAAATTCTCTTCCAAATATTGGAACTTCAATTAGGTATGTAGTAGGTTAATTCTCTTTAAATTATATTTAAAAATAAAAGGCCTGCAAGTCATGATGTTTATTTATGGCCTAGCATGACTGAACACGAAAAAACAGTAATTAGAGATGCTGTTAAGTTCTCCTTTATTTATATTTAAATTTAATTTTTTTAATTTTTAAAGTTTATCCAAATTCATCGCCGAACATGTATTAGATTTAGTGAATTAGATTATAAAGTTTTTTTAAATTAATTTAAATTAAAAATACTCTTTTAAAAAAGCCTTGGTATCATGCAGAACGTTGGGCAGAAGGAAAACCTTATATTGTTATTAGAAAAAGCAAAAAATTTTCTGGTAAAAAATAAAAGAAAATTAATTTAATTAATTAAAAATAGGTTATTCTGATAATAATATTGAAGATGTAAATAGACGGTCTTTAATTTATTTATCAGAACAGTCATTGAATAGTCAAAATGTTAATAATTCTAGAGGAATGGTTAATTAATTAATTAAAAAGAATTTTTTTATAAATTTCTTTAGGTAATGGAACAATTATTAAAATTTATGGGTATTTTTTTAAATAAAATTAATTTTATTTTTAATTTAAAAAAGGCTATAGAGAAGAATTTCTTAGACCAGATGCCCCATCATATATTCAATTAATTACTGATAATAATTCAAAAAATACACAACAATTACTTAAAAATACACCAAAATTTTCAAATGAACAATTAATGTATTTATTTAAAAGAAAATTTTTTTTAATTATATTTAAGGTGGCCCTTTGATCCAGAATCAATAACAATTCCCTCAACAGCTAGGTTATTTTTAAATATAAATTAATTTAAAAAATATAAAATAATTTAAGAGAATGGTTTCAATTAACAATTTACTGTCAAGCAAGAAGAAATTCTGATATTGGGGCTGGGCAAAGGGCTGGATTATTAACTAGGTAGAGTAAATGGTAGTAAATTAATATATTCTAAATATTAATATTTTTTAGATGGGATGCTGTAAAACTTAATTCAATGTATTGCCCACAAGCTGTTGGGTATGCTGATCCAAGGTGATGCGACTTTTGCGGCGCGTACACTTGCGGCCCAGACATTTGCGGCCCCGACACTTGCGGCTCGCCCCCATTTTGACACTTGCGGTCCCGACACTTGCGGCTAAGAAATTTTCGGCGCAGACATTTGCGGCTATCAACTTGAGGCCCAGACACTTGCGGCCCAGACTATTGCGGTTTTGACATTTGGGGCTCCCCCCTATTGTGACACTTGCGGCCCGACATTTGCGGCCCCAACATTTGCGGCCCCGACATTTGCGGCCATGATTAAAAAATTAAGTAAATTAAAATATTATTAGAATTAAAATATTATAAAATTCATGAATTTATATGAATTAAAAATAATATTTATATTAGAGTTTAAACGCGGACCGGATCCGGTCCGGATTTTCCGGATCCGGTGGTCCAAAATCGGGTATTTTGATAAAGCCTTATTTTCCGGATTTTGATCCGGAAAATTCGGTGATGCGACTTTTGAGGAAACGAGGAACTACTGAGGAAACTGAGGAAACGAAATGGATAAAAGGGCACGAAATATCGAAACGGAATGAAACGAAATTTCGGTCATCTCTGTTCCGGATCAGGGTCTAAAAAATTCGGAGTTCCGGATTTTCCGGATTATGATGCCAAGGAGAATAAACTTGGATAATATACGTCCTGCCTAGAATATGCAACAGAAGTATGGAATCCATCTAAAGTGGAAACCTCCCAACAAATAGAAAGAGTCCAGAAATTCTTTACACGAATTGCCCTTAAAATTTGCGCCATTACGCCTAGGAACTATGATGAAAGGTTAAAAATATGTAAGCTTAAAAAGCTAATTGAGCGACGCTGTATTTCAGACTTATGTATGACATATAAATTCATAACCGGACATACTCATCTAAAACCAGATAAATTCTTTATATTTGCGAAAAGAAATTTACGCAGGAAATATCTAATTCAAAATAGGGGGTACTCATTTAAGACAAAAAATAATTTCTTCATTAGGGTCATTAACATTTGGAATAAATTACCTAAAGAAGTCATTGAGTGTGCAAATCCCAAAAAATTTAGAGTATTAGCTAATTGTGTAGATTTTGGTCTTTAAGGGTTTTTAACACTATTTTTCATTAAATATAATCACATATATTTTTAATCACATATATTTTTTAAATCACATTTATTTTTTCAAATAACATTTATTTTTTTTTACGTTTTATAATTTTATCAACGCATTTATTTGTATTGTTTTTTTATCCATTGTAAGTGTACATGTTTGTATGTACCTTTTGGTGTTCGTTATAAATAAATAAATAAATAAAATAATTTACTTAATTTTTTAATCATGGCCGCAAATGTCGGGGCCGCAAATGTCGGGGCCGCAAATGTTGGGGCCGCAAATGTCGGGCCGCAAGTGTCACAATAGGGGGGAGCCTCAAATGTCAAAACCGCAATAGTCTGGGCCGCAAGTGTCTGGGCCTCAAGTTGATAGCCGCAAATGTCTGCGCCGAAAATTTCTTAGCCGCAAGTGTCGGGACCGCAAGTGTCAAAATGGGGGCGAGCCGCAAGTGTCGGGGCCGCAAATGTCTGGGCCGCAAGTGTACGCGCCGCAAAAGTCGGCCAATCCTGATCCAAGAATGGGGCCTTGTGTTGTACCCAGAAAACCAAAAATTTAAATTAATTTTTAAAAGATCTTTGAAATAAAATATTTAAAAAATAATGGCTCTTGTCCAGTTTATGCGTCCAATCGACTTTTATGCGTCCAGTGAAAGTTTATGCGTCCAATCAAAAGAAAATTGGATTTTTCTTTATATTTTGAAGTTGGGGTTGGGTTCTTTAGCATTTATTTATGTTCGGGACCTACGCCCACTGGGTCTGGGACCGTTCCTTGCCCTATCCCTCGAAATTTCAGAAAGTTGTAGCCAATTTTTAAAAATTTCGGAAAAACAATTATAACTTTCCGAAATTTCGAGAGATAGAGTAAGGAACGGTCACAGACCCATTGGGCGTAGGTCCCGAACACGAATAAATGTTAAAGAACCCAACCCCAACTTCAAAATATAAAGAAAAATCGAATTTTCTTTTGACTGGACGCATAAACTTTCATTGGACGCATAAAAGTCGATTGGACGCATAAACTGGACAAGAGCCAAAATAATTTTCATTTATATATAAAAACCGAAAAAATAAGGAAAAAATGAAATTAAAACAAAAAATGTTAATTATGCTAAATTAGGTACATTTAGAAAATGATTTCCTCATTTTATAATGGATTTAAAAATACAGCTAGACCTCGATTTTAAATATTTCGTTGGGGAGTATCACTTGGGCAAAAAATTCGGAAATGCAAAAATAAAATATCCGGTTATATATCCAACAATTGACCATTATAACCGAGTGAATATATGTATTATATCAAGGATTTATTTTCTGAAATTGAATATTTTAAAATATTGAGATTAAAAAATGGATTATACTTAAAATAATTTTAATATTATGCAATATAGTAACAATAAATTTCACAAAAGCTCCTTGTGATTTTTAAATTGCAAAAAAACTCCCCAAATTTATTCAATTCTGCTTCTTTTCATCATTTTCTTCTTTAATATTGTTATTTCCATTTTTCACATCATCAATACTATTAATACCAGCATCTAAACAAAGAGCACGAAACAAAGAATCTTGTCTAGCAAATAAGTTAATTGGAGTATCAAATTCAGCAACCCGGCCTTCACTAAAAACTAAAATTCTTGTAGAATCAATTACAGAATGAAGTCTGTGAGCAATTGTGAGAACTGTACAATCAACAAATTGACGACGAATTGTTTGTTGAATTAAATGATCCGTCTAAATAATTTTTAATTAAAAATATAAATCAATCCGAAAAAATTACCTCAAGATCTACAGAGGCAGCTGCCTCATCTAAAACAAGAATTTTTGATCGGCGAAGAACCGCACGAGCTAAACAAATTAATTGACGTTGACCGACACTAAAAAATACATTCAATTAATATTTTATTAAATTCACAACCTTAAATTTGTACCCCCTTCACTAATTTTATAATCCAATTTATTCGGTAATGTATTAACAAATTCATCCAAATGTGTAAGTTTTAATGCTGTCCAAATACCATCGTCAGAATGATGACCAAAAGGGTCTAAATTTTCACGAAAGGTTCCAGAAAAAAGTACAGGATCCTTAAAAATATTTTTAATCATAAAATTTTAAAAATATACTTGAGGGACTATTGTAAGACGAGAACGTAAATGCTTAAGACCAAGTTTTGATATATCAATTCCATCAATAATAATTTTACCAGAAGCTGGTTCTACCAAACGAAATAAAGCAAGAACAAGTGAACTTTTACCTTAAAAAATGTAAACTTTTTATTTAAATATTTATTATTAATTTACCAGCTCCCGTCCTTCCAACAATTCCAATTTTTTCATGAGGCAAAATATGTGCATTAACATCTTTTAATACCAAATCCAAATTTTGTCGATATCGAATAGCTAAATTATCAATTAAAACTTCTCCATTTTCTGGCCAAAACTCTTCTCCTTTATTATCTTTAAAAACTTCTGATGGAGTTTCCAAAGCTGCCTAGAAAATTTATAAATTAAAATATGTATTAGAAATTATTTCTACTTCAGTTGGTGTTTCTTTATATTCCTTGATTCTTTCAACTGAAACAATATTTGTTTCCAATTCAGAGGCCATTCTAACAGCCCAATTTAATACTTGAGTTACCTAAATCAATGGAAAAATTTTTTTAACGGTTATATTAAATCATTACAGAAAGAGCATAAGAAACAGAAAGTCCAACTAATCCAGCAGTTACATGATCCGTATGGCGAAATAAAACAGCAGAAAATGCAGAGAAAAATACAATAAAATTGCCAACTAATTCCAGACGAACTGCCAACCATCTGAAAAAAGATTTTTAATTTAGGTGAATATACAGACAAGCTACCTATTTGCCACAATAGAAGAGAAATAAATGAGCATATTATTGTCTACACGCTTTTGAGATTCAATCAAAAATCGTTCAACACAATTGTAAGCACGAATTGAGCTAGCACCTTGCACAGACTCCTAAAATTAATTTGAATATCTTCAATTAAACAAGTTTCTTGCCTGGAAATGCGAATAAATTGGTGATCGAGTTGTTGATTCTAGACGTTTTAATTGACGCGAGGTACTTACATAATAACGCTGAAAAAGAAATAATTACTCTAAACTTAAAAAAACAAAAATATTATAATTTAAAAAGCCAAAATAAAAAAAAAACAAACAAGCACTAATCCATAAAAGATGGCAAGGGGCGCAACACACAACATAAATTGAGGAGTCGCATAAGAAATCATTGCTAGCGTTTCAGCTGATGCAAGTAAAGTTCTGAGAAATGAAGTAAACGAACGAGGAATTTCGCTATCCAAACTGTCAACATCCTGGGGAAATTTAAAAATATTTTTAAGTAAAAATTAAAATTGTCTCCGTTTTTAATTGAATATATTAGGTAATATGTAGGTAATACATTAAATTAATCAGTCTGACAGTCCCTTCGAGTTGGAAATGAAAAGTTAGAGAGATTAAACGAAAGATGACGATTATGAAGAGATTAACTAATAAGTTTACTACAAGAATCGAATATTCATGAATTAGAGAGAAATTATAAGCATTTTTAAATGAGATTGGCAAGAAGGTGATGAATAAATAAAAGATATAGAAATAAGGAAAAGCAGGCAATAAAGCAAGCAAGTGCTAGCAAAGAAGGAAGACCATAATGCGAATGTAGAAGACAAGGATGAATCCAAAGAAAGGAACAGTCCAATAAATTAGAAAGATTGGCATCAAAAGGGTCAAAAATGTTTGAAATATACAGGCGACAAACATACAAAACGACAAAGGAATTCGGGAATCAATAACATCAATGTCCTTCAAATTTTGAAAAATATTTTCTTCTTTATCAATTTTTTGTAAATTTAAGTAAAATAGGTATATAAAACCTTTCCAAATCGATTCATTATACGACCAAGCGGAGTGATATCGAACCAAGACATTGGAGAACGAAGTACACTCTTCAACATTGTTTGATGTAATTTTCGGCTTGCTTTTATCCTATTAATTTAAAAACATTAGAAAATCATATAAAAATAAATACAAACATTCCAATGGACATAATAACTGAGCCAAATGCAACTGTGAATGCTAAAAAAAGTTTGTTGTTCAAATAAAAAATATTTTTTCGTTACCTTGTGCTATTCCAAGCGAAGTGTAAATGACTAAATTTGATTTTGTCTCAATAGAGAAACTAGAATTTCCTTTCTGGATCTAAAAAAAACAAATCATAAACAAAAATTATATTTTTAAAATTAACCTTTTCTGCCTGATCAGACCATTTAGCAAGCCAAAGATTGGTAGCAATACCAAGTAAACTTGACAACAAATAAATAAAAAGAAAGTCAAAGATATCAATCCAACTGCTCTCAAATATTCCAAATAGACTCCAAATTTAACTTTACCAGTAAATACTTCCTCTTTTTCAATTATTTTTGTTATTAGCTTCTTTTGAGGAATTGTTGTAGTTGACTCTTTTTGTTGAGGCTATTTTTTTAGGTTTCTCAATAAATAAATTACGAAAGAAAAATTACCATTACTGCTTTACCAGATGTCTCACTTTCTGAAGTTACCCTTCTAGCCGACAATCTTGGAAGTGATTTTTCAGGGTGGATTTTTTCCAATTCATCTAAAACATCCATTATTTCATCGTCTGGCTCTTCGTTTGTATCAGTGGTAGATTGCTGCTTCAATACATATTCCTCAATAATTTCAGAAAGTTCGCCAGAGGATTTTAGCAAGTCGTGATAAGATCCCGATTCTGTGACTTGTCCATCTTTATTTAAAAATAATTAAAAAACTAATATTTAAAATACCTTTAACAACAATAATTTGATCACAATATTTGAGAAAAGAAAGACCATGTGTGACCAGAACACGAGTTTTTGTTTTCAATAAACCATTTTTAGATCCTATAAAATTTAACAAAAAATCACAAATAATTAACTTATTTTTACCAATTAATTTATCAAAAATATGTTTGCCAACATGAGAATCAACAGCAGATAATGGATCGTCTAAAAAATAAATATCACGATCCAAATAAGCAGCCCTTGCAAGACTAATTCTCTGCTTTTGACCACCACTTAAATTAATTCCCTTAAAAATAAATTTAAAACTAAATATTTAATTAAAAACTTTTTCTCCAATTTCTATAGAATCACCCCCAGGAAGAGAATCCAAATCTTGCTGTAAAGAACATGCGTCAATAACAACATCATATAATTGTTTATTCAAAGTATTTCCAAATAAAATATTTTCTCTGAGAGACATATTTTGTATCCAAGCCTTAATAGTTAATTAAATTAGTACATGAAGTTTAAAATAGACTTTCTCTCTTTATTTTAGATCATGTCAAATGTTCCAAAATCTCCAAAAAAATAATCATTTTACCTGTTGAGGAACATAAGCAATTTGCCCATCAATTTCAACAGTTCCAGATTTACAATACATTTCACCTTTAAAAACAAACTTAAAATTGTTTAATATATTCAATTAAAAACCAAGAATTGCTGACAACAAACTACTTTTGCCTGATCCAATTCTTCCAACAACTGCAACCAAAGAACCTCGTTTAATTTCAATATTAAGATTTTTTAAAAATAACGGTTCTTCTTCACTCCAAGAAAAACTAGCATTTCGCAAGGAAATTGAAAGGGCTAAAAATTATTTTTAAATAAAATTCCGAATATTCAAAAAAAAATACAAGAATCTCCAAAAGAATTGTTTGAAGGTAAAGGTTCAAGTTCATCTTCAGCCAAAAATGTTTTCAACCGTTTATTGCTAACATTACATTGAACTGCTTGAGAACCAATCATTGGAAACATAGCAAGTGGAAAACGAAGAATATTAAAATAAGATAAAGCAACAAAAGTAATTCTCGGAGTTAAAACATTATTGGCTGGATCCAATAATAAATAAGCAGTAAATGTTGAAACAGCAACCAAAAATGGAGCACAAGACCAGGTTATCGAAGAAATTGCATTTACATAGGCAATACGACGAAGAAGTTGTAATTCTTTTTTACGAATTCCAAGAATCTAATTTAAAGTTTTTAAAAAAATTCAAGAAAATTATTTACCCTATCTTCAATACTCTCTTCCCAAGCATAAAGTTTAAATACTTTTATTCCATTCAATATTTCATTCATTAATTTCAATCTTTCATCTTTTAATGTCATTTGTTTTTGCTAAAAATAAATTAAAATACTTCTTTAAAAATTTAGAAAAAAACTTGATATTTTCTCATGGCTAAAGATAATTTTGCATTTATTGGAATAAAAGCAACTAAACAAATAAGACCAGCTAATACAGAAATACCCAAAAGTTGAAAGAGAAAGAAAAGAGATAATATAACTTGAAAGGGTGCTGACCACATAAAATTAATCCACGAAGCCTTTAATTAAAAAAAATTTTTTTTAAATAAATTTTTAAATTAACCATATCTTGAAATCTTTGAATGTCAACAGTCATTAAATTAACAATTTCACCAATTGTTCGTTTTGTACGTGCATTACTAGAAAGTAGAAGAGCCTAAAAATAAAAAAAAATAAAAAAATTTTTCATTCTACAAAACCTTTTTATAAATTGAGGAAGTAAGTATTGAACGAACATTCATACCAATGCGAAACATTATATGGAAATATTGATGAATAAACTGTAAAAATATTTTTGAATTTTTTTCAAAAGAAAATTTAAAAAATTTTCAATAAAATATTTTAAAAAATATTAAAAGTAGTTCCAAATTTTTATTTCTAATTAATAGGAATAAAACTTGTTTAGGCTTAAAAACTTTAAATAATTACTCTTCATCAATTTCAATTTTTAGAAACAAAAAATTCAATATTTTTTAATTTATTAAAAAATTCAAACCATTGATTGAATAAAATTTAACAAGAACATGCAAACAGCAATTCCAATTCCATTCCAAATATTAGCTTCGGGTGTTTCAATAAATTGTAAAAGTAAATCTAACAATTTTGGAGGTGCAAATTGTAATAAATCGTGAATTATTTTGTAAAATATTGCACCAAACAAAGAAAATTTAAAAGTTAGGAATAAAGCCCAAATTAATGACGGTGGGGAAGAATTATCTTTAAATTCATTTTTATTTGTAGAATAATCAGTTTTATATCCATTTGTCTTAAAATTAAAATTTTTTTACTATTATATTTATTCAAAAAACCTCCAATAATTCAGTCTCTTCAATTCCATTTTGATTTTTCTTTAAAAGAGGAGTTTTTACTTTTTTGATTTTATGTTGATTATATGCTTAAAAAGAAGGTATATATTTTTTATTTTTTAAATTAAAAATATACATTTGAATTGCTTTTCTCGAATCCTTTCAAATTTTTTGGTCAAATGTTTTGATTTATCACGCTCAGGAAGATTCCATAAATCATCAATAATTAAAGCTCTCATATTTCCAAGCCGAGCAATACCATCAAACCAAATAAAAAGAATTCTATTTAAAAAAGAAACGGAAGGTTCTGGACAAGTTTTTTGCTAAAAATTATTTTAAAAATTTTAAAAAGAAAATTAAATTACATTAATTTCATCAGTTCTAGAATGGTCTGCAAAGCAAGAAATAAACAATATTTTTACAACAACAACATAATAAAGAATAAAAAGTAAAGCAGCAAAATAATCCTTAAAATAATTTAATTAAAATTTCCCGAAAATTCCCCCAAACCTTATTATCCCTTCCATTCTCTCCAAACCATAATTCAATAGATTCACGAAATCGAGGAATTCCACAAACAGCCAATAAAAGCCAATAATTAAATAATACTCCAGAAGTTGCTAGTCCAAAACGACGACATCCCAACAACAAAATAAGAGCCAAAAATAAAGAAATATCCAACAAAAGAAGTGACAAAAATTTAGCAATTGGCAATGCTCCATTTGAAGTCGAAGAAGGATTTAAGTTTTGATTCCAAGTAAATGTGGCAGAGAAATAAACAATTTGTATGAGAACATTAACAAGAAGAAATCCACATAAAAACTAAAAAATTTTTAATTTAAAAAATAATTTAAAGAAAAAAACAAACAATTCTTAAAGTTGTCGGTGTTCGTCTTAACAACGGCCCTTTTGTACTTTTTTTAAAATCATAAATAACAAGAGGTGAAAAAATTAGCAAGAAAAAAGCAGGGAGAGCATAAAGAGTAGTTTGTTGATAACATTCAGATACTCTCGGTATTGTACTTGAATTTCCATTTTTAAGACTTTCGGTATCAAATAACTTTTTTGAAAAAAAAAATTATTTTTAATAATTAAATTATAAACTTACAGGAGTATTTTCATTAACACAAAATGCTTCCATATTCAAAAAAATGAGGAATAAAATAAAATATTTTGTTGTTTAAATGCTGAAGATTTTATAATTAAAAGAATCTTTAAAAACCTTCCTAAAATTAAAAATTATTCCGCCTAACTACAAACTACAAAGAATGAGACTACAATAAATGTGTAAGAGAAAAACTTCCTAAAATTAAAAATTCGCCTACTACAAACTACGAAAAATAGGACTACAATAAATGTGTAGAAATAAGTAGACAATAAAAAATTGAAACAAAAAGAGACATTTAAATGGCATAAAATTCGATATAAATATTTGTATATGTATTTTCGATTTCGATTAGATAGCAATAAATAAAATGAAGATTATTCAACGCGGCTCATCGAGCTGAATAAACTCAAAACGTATGAGCTAATAACTACACCAATCAACCTTGTCAGTAATGTTTAAATAATTGAGTTGGAAATGTTTCTAATATATTTCAAGCAAATAATGCGTCATAATGTGAATGTATACGCATACATTTGTATACTATATGTATTCTTGAATTCAATCAAGACCAACTGCCACTTGATCCGAATTTAGCAAGGCAACTTTGATTGATTCTAAATGAAGCGCGTTAAAAGCATAAATACGACCAGGGTATCTCAATTAAATAGTAGGAGAGTGGTACAAGTACCAGGATATTTTAATTATTGAAATAAAGCATTTAAAGAATTTAAAGATAAGATACATATGCACATGGGTAATTTTTTAAGTAACTTAATATGTATTTTATTCGAATATACGTGTGTACAATATATAGAAGTGTCAGTTAATTGTCATGGGAACAATAAATAAAAGGGCAATAGACATCTTAAGTTGAACAAATTACACCTGACAATGTAATTATCAAATAACATATATGTGCATATCCTATTCAGGTTTTTATTTTGAGTTTTGTAAAATCTTAAAACATGAAGGGAAAGTGAAGAAAAAATCTAAATAATAAAAGGTATTTCCGTAAGTAGGAGACTCAGATCATCGAATCAAATCTAATAGTAGGTGTTGTCTCGGGTGAGTTTTTTGTTCAGAATCATCTACTCACTTTTCAGATCATCGAATCAATCTAGTTTAGGTGTATTCGACTCATGTCAGTTTTTGCACCTAAATTAAAAATGCCAAAATAAAAAAATTACAAAGAAAAAAAAAATTCCCAAAACCGCACCCGGTCCCAACTCCGGTATAAAAATTTTTACCGGAATTGAATCCGGATTTTGAAATGATTTTTCAAGACTAACCTAGATTTAGAACCTGAAGTCAAGAAAAATCCGTCCAGGTCTGATTCGGCGACGGACCCATAAATAACACCGCAAATACAAATGAAAATATAAAATAAATGAAAGGGTATTTCTAAAACTCATACATTTTTAGGACTGACAAATGAGTCATTTTGATCAATTTAAAAGAGCAAATAAGTACATAAATATTTTAAGTAATGCATGTTTCCATTTGTTCAATTTTCAATCAATTGTGAATTCGATAAATCACTAAATAAAACAGAATTAAAAAGAAAAAATTGATATTTTGTTAAATTTATACATAAATTTCTCGATTATAAATAAATATTTTAATTTAAAACTATTTAAAAAACACATTTATTAAAATTATTTAAACAAATAAAATTAATTAATTAGAAAGAGCTTTCCAAAATAATTGATATACTAAACGACGTCCTCCAAATGAAATAATTTTCGAATCGCTAATAAAATTGATCACATCGGAGAAAAGACAACGATTTTCGAATATCTCTGGGTTTTCTTTGTAAATTCTAAAAAAAATTTTTTTTAATTTAAAAATTCAGAAAATAAAAATTACCGAAGAAGTTTAATAGTTATTTCTGTATTTGAAAATTGAGTAGCCAATTGATAAATTAATTGCCGTATTTCATTTTCTGTTTTTTCTTTTTCCTCATTTTTTTCTTCATTCTCTTCAATATTTAATTTTTTTGGAGATGAACAAAAAATACATAAAAATTTACAATGTTTTTTATTTATTGAAAATTTTAAATATTTTTTATTTTCAAGACAAGAAGATTGCTCTTCTTTGTTTTTACTTTCATTAAAGATATTCTAAATAAAATTTAAAAAAAATAATTTTTTAATTAAAATTTTACCCCAAAAATTGTTGAAATATTTTTTGGTAAAATTACATGTCCAAAATTATTAAAATTATTTATTTGCTTATAATATTCATTTTGATTATCCAAATTATCAATTTTTGCTAAAAACTTTCTATAATCAATGAGATCATTATTCTTAAAAAATATTAAAAAAATAATTTTTTATTAAATATTAAATACCTCCTTTTCGGTAATTTTGTGTTTTTCCTTTTCTTTTAATAATAACATATTTTCTAATATATTAGCAGCACCTCTTTCACAAAATTCTTCAGAATAATCTTGTTTTGTATAAAAATAATTTGAAGTAGAATTATAATTATTAAAAAAGCTATCCAAAGAATTTGAACGAGAAATATTTCTAATTAAAATTAAATTTTAAAATTAAAAAATAATTAATTAAAATATACATTAAATTCCTTTCATTAATTAATTCACTTTGTATTCTTTTTCTTCTTTCAATTATTCTTCTTTTTTGTTTTTTGTCATTATTTTGGAGATAATTAAAAATAAATTTATTTTTTGAAGAAAGAAAATTTTTATTAATTTTTAATTCAAAATTATCAAAAGCTTCTCCAAATTCCCAACCAAATTCAAAAAGTGTTTTAATTACTAATAAAATTAATTTAAAAAATAATTTATTAAAAAAAATTACCAAGTTGATTTTTTGAAGTTGCTGCAATATTTATTGCCCAAATAGCACATCCTCTAATAGACAGCCAAGGTAAATTATTAGAATTATTCCTTTGTTGTAAAAAACATTCCAATAATAATTGTGTGTATTTACTAAATGGGAAAACTACATAAGATGGCAAATTTGCAAGAATTTGGGCCAAAGCAAAAAGAGAACCTGAAAAAATATTTTAATTGGTTAAAGAAAAGTTTTTCCACCTTTAACTTCATCA
Source organism: Meloidogyne incognita (assembly GCA_036172945.1). Taxonomy (NCBI): domain Eukaryota; kingdom Metazoa; phylum Nematoda; class Chromadorea; order Rhabditida; family Meloidogynidae; genus Meloidogyne; species Meloidogyne incognita. The sequence goes on from JARQAC010000010.1 coordinate 5,298,837, forward strand.
ATCTGATCAACACAAATCCCTTTTTGTAGAAAATTGCAAATTATAGCCTCCAATTTCCCAATAATATTTCGATTTTTTAAAAGATTTTGACCAACTTTTGAGCGTGCCAAATGCCCGTAAAGATGAGGGGGAGGGAAAACCCTTTGCTTTTTATGGGTCGGTACAGATGTTGGTCTTTGAATAAAAAAATAAATTTTTAAAATATTTTTAGTTTAAAAACAATTGTCCCGAAGCACGCGCAAAATCGCCATTCTTTGAACGTTTAAAACAGAAAAAATTAGTTCCGTCATTATTAATCAAAGCTCTCAGCAATAATTTCATTGTAATGAATGTAGAAATACTAAAAGGAATATTTTAAATTTATTTTTTTAAATTTTTATTTGAATACATCATTCCATTTGTTTAAAGAATTAGAAGCAATTTCTAATAAAAATTTAGATTTATCAACTTCAATTGTGTCCAAATCTTCATCGAACAGAAATACTTCCAAAAGAATTCCAGCATCCCCAAGAGTCTCTAACTTAGCCCGCAAAAGTTGTTCCCTCATTTCAGTAAGAACGTCTTTCGGACATAACTACAAGATTTTTTTGAAGAAATTATAAAGTTAAAGGTCTTTAAAGCTCGGTCGGCTAAAAATTTAGAAAAACTTACAGAAAGCCATCTCAACAAAATACGTGCTGTTAAGTTAACAACCTTAGGAGAAGTATCAGAGAGTTTAAGAAAAAGCAAATTTAAAGGCCATTTCCAAGAGAAGTTGATTTGGAATAAAGCGTAATGTTGATTAAGAGTAAAAAAGCTTCCCAAAAATTTAGTACACCATTTTCGGATAGCCTTTTAATTTATTGAATTTTATTTTAAAAAACAATTGTTACAATATTTTTAGAAGAAATGAGAACATTTTCAAGCAAAAAATGAGAAAAATATTTATTGTCGGCATCGAGTCGAGGCAATGAAGGAAAATAATCAAGAGAAACAACAACCAATTTAATCAGCTCTGCTGAAGTGCATTCCCCAAGTAATTTGCCCAAAAATCTGAGAAACATTTGAGAAAATATTTTTATTAATTTTCATAATTATTTCGCACTTATTATTTTATATTTTTTTGAAACAAATACAAATTTTCCCAATTCATTCAATAACTTTCCCTAAATTTCCTTTCGCATTTATTGAAAATGAAAGCTTTCAGTAAATTTAGCATTTTACAAATACATATCCCCAGAAATATTACATGTTTATTTCATCTTCATTTGCCTCGCGGCTAAAAATCTCGTACTATATGCTCTACTCAACATTTAAGTGTTGAGCAGGCAGACTTGTCCGTTTAAAGCGCTGATGGTGAATTTAGTCGATTGAAAAATTCTCGTTTCCAGCAGTCGTTTTTAATCTAAAACAAAATTCTCTCTCGTCCAATCTGCTTGCCGACATTCTTTCAAAAAGCTTTAAATTTCTTTTTCTCAAGGATCATTTAGTATTCGAATATTATAACAAAATTTGACATTCTACGAGAGAAACAATTAAGGCTGGTCATATATGTAAGAAACAAGCTTAAATCAATTTTTCTAAAAACTAAAAATGGTAAAATTTCTAATCCTTAAAGATTTACCAAAAATCGACAGAAATCAAAAAGACACAAAAACAGACTACCCGCTGATATTCAATTTTTCCACCATTATAGCTGAAAACCTTATCCAAATTCACTTTCGTTGAATTGAAAGTGAATCGACCTAGCTAGCCCAATTCACTTTCATTCCCTCTTCAAATGGACATCTCTTATGGTCATTGTTCTATCCTACTTTAAGAATTTCCAGATTCATTCAAATCAGATAGCTAATATGCGCAAGTCAAAGCAACTTAAGCCTACTAACGAAGAAACATTAGCATCTCTCAAATTCCTTAATTCATTCATTTCTTTAATTTTTGTTAAGATGATGAGAAAAATGGAAGCAGCCCATTATAAATTTGAAAGAATTTTTACGAAAACAGTTTCTTAAAAATGTCTGAAAGATCATAAATTATTTATGCCCGTCGAAATACACCTAACAATAATTTTCAAGAATGTTTTTAAAGTAATTTAAGCAATCTTTCATCGTAATTTTTAGTAAATGCAGCCAAAACTTATTATTTATTTAATTATTTTAATGCCTATTGTTAGATCATCATTAAGTGATTTACCCAGCTGTAGCCGTGCAAAATGTGTACATTGTAAAGTATATTTTATTTTACAAATGTGCCCTATTGTCTGCAGTAATTGTCCAACAACAACAGAACCGATAAGACAACAAAATAAACATTTCTTGACAGCGGTGAGATTTTTTCTGATACCCTTAAAAAATTTGAATAAAGCTTAAACCTGTAATAGACAACGAAGTAAACAACAAAGCATTCTCTCAGCCTACAATAACAGTACCATATGCACAACAAATCCCGACAAATTTAAATAGAAACAAGCAACGAACAAATAATTTACAACGACCGTCAAATTTATTTCCACAACAAAAACAATTTCAAGGAAATAGAGATCAGCAACATGAAACAATTTTAAGAAAAAACCCAAATTTTCAAAATTTGCAATACAGACAAGAACAACCACAATATACTTTTGTCCAACCTTTTCAACAGCAACAAAATACACAAAATTATATTGGAGGAGGTGGTTTTTATGGAGGACCTATTCCTCAACAGCAGCAATATCCTATTCCTCCCCCTCCATTAGAAATTCAAAAAGAGCAGCAACAACAATTCAATAATCCGTTCCAACAACAATCTTACCAATCGGTTCGTTAGCTATTGAAAAATGTTCATATCAAATGTTTTAATAATTTTAAGATACAACAATTCTCTCCTTCAATATCCCCACAACAAACTTTTGCACAAAATTTCCAAGGTGGCCAACTTCATTCTATTCAATCTCCGAATAATCAACTAATACAAATTCCACAAGTTGTCCAAAATAATGCACCTCAACAAACACAGCTACCTTCCATATTTTCCCATCAGATTTACAATCAGCCAATGATGAGTATAGACGAAAGGCCAGCTAACATAATACATACAGTACCAAACGTAGCAGTACCACAACCAAATTTCCAAAAATTTTATAATATTCCACAACTACAACCGATTGATGGAAAAGTAGGAAATGGATGGGCAGACGAAAAAAGTAGGTTAAAATCAATTGAGATGAATAAAACCTTAAAAAAATAAGAAAAATATCAGAAAGATCTTATTCAGGTTTATCAACAATTAACAACAAAATTAGAGAACCTGGAGCAGATATAATAGGCAATAGCATATTATCTGGAGGAGAGAGCGAAGAAAGGGTATTGATAAAAATTGGATTTATCTGAAATTATATTTTAGTGTCCAAAACAAAATTGGGAGCCTTGTGTACCAAAAGAATTAGCAAATAAACGATTCCAAAATTGTTGCTCACAGTTAGGAGAAGGCTGCTCTCAATTATGTAGTTATGACCAAAACCTTACTAATGTACGTTTTAATTTAAAAATATTAAAGAAATGTCGGATATCAATAAGACCAGGAATTAAATAAAAAAAATTTAATATTCAGATTCAACTTGCAGTGCTAACTGGTCGTTGTCCCATAAATAAAGTCGCTGACATGATGCTTTGTGGTAGAAAATCATTACAAAAATATTATTTAAAAATTCTTTTCATCGATAGCAAGCGGATATGAGGACGCAACTCCTTGTTGTCAAGAATTCAATGTTTTCGAGGCTGGATTTGAACACTGCCGTCCCTATTGCAACCCAACTGGTGGACTTCCAAATGACGGAATGTTGGTAGAAAAATATAAATGTCTTCAGAAATTGCAGCAAATACAAAAATGTTTTTATCTAAGTCAACGTCCATAAGTTTTTAAATTTACTTTTTTTCATTTGTAAAAAATTTTAATTAAATTAATTATAACTTTGTTCGGGAATTTAATTTTAAAAAATTCTACTCACATTTGCCCAAGTCCTGTTTGGTCAAATAATTTCTGTCCAAAAGGTTGAGATAAAAGTGCACGAAGTAAGGCAAAATAAAACGATGAGCCTCCAAACGATAAATTCTTTGAACTAAAAACAGCTTCAGATTTGTCCTATAACAATATTTAATAAAAGTCTTCAAAAACCATTTTAAAGAAAGTTAATTCTCACCAAATTAATTTGATTGGAAAAGTCATTTATGAAGTTAGACAACTAAATAAACATTAAAAATTAAGAGGATTTCTTAATAAGAGGATTTCTTAAATTTTTAAAAATTAAACTGACCATATTTAATGCCCATTGACTATTATCATTTCCAACAAAAGTTGATGAATTGAATAAACAAAGTAACTGAATAAAATATTGACCACATTTGATTAATTGAATTGATGGTTTGTTTTGTATAAAAAATTGATTTGAAGGTAAAAATAAATAAAAAATCTTTTAAAAAAATTAGAACTTTTTAAAATTTAGCTAAAAATATATTAAAAATACTTGATTAAAAATTGAAATACATTTGTCAATTGTTGATTTAATAATTGTTGACTTGTTTTGAAAAAAAATTATTTTATCATCAATAAAAGATAAAATTCTCCAAAAAATATTCCAATCAATATTTTCCATTAAATATTCATTTGAATTTTCTAATAAATAATTTTTCTTTAATTTTTGTTGGGCAATTTCTGGAACATTAATGTTTTTATAAATTTTTGTTTTATTAGTCGGTTGAGTAATAAATACATTTGAAATTAATTTATCAATATTTGAATCAAAAGAATCTAAAAAAAATATTTTAAATAATTTTTAAACAAATAAAAATTATTACCCGATGGAGTTTCTTCAGAACAAGTTTCAATACCCCCACTAACATTATTATTACAATCATCAAAATTGGCTGTAGTTGATGAATGTCTACTACTATTTAATATTGAAATAGATCGACTTCTTCTAAATTCTTCTAAATTTACAATAAGAAATGTATTAATTAAAGTTAAAAATTCTAATTTTGTTGGTTTATTTAAAAAATTATTGACTTCATTAAGACGATCAATTAAAAGAAAAGAATTCCTAAATTAACACAAAATTTATTAAAAATAAGCGGGTTTTTACCTTTTCTTTTCGTCTTTATTAGAAATATTTTCATTTAAATTAAATGATTCAACAACAGAATTAATTAAATTATTATTGTTTATTGCTTCAATTCTAACAGATTTTGGAAGTATTTTAGACATCTAGAAATTCAAAATTAAATTTTTAAATAAAAATAGTAAATACATAAAGTATATCTGCAAGTAAAAATGTTGCTTTAATTGAAATAGGGCAGTCTGGATTTTGAAGAATTAAACGAATAAGAGCCTTAAAAAAGAATTTTAGTGATTTAAATTAGAAAAAAACCTCAGGAAATTTTTCACAAACAATTTTAAAAAGAACAACAGATCTGTATATTTCTAATAAATCTATAAAGGAATCGTCCTTCTGATTATCCAAATAAGAAATCTCTGCAAGTAAAAAATCATCACGAAGAGAAATACTGAATAAATCAGGAAGTCTAATTTGTTCTGATTTAAAATTTTATCCAAATTTTTGAGTATTATTTTTACAAAATTTACTATAAAAAAAGAAAGCCTTCTCCCAATGATTATCAAGAAATTCATGTCTTGCATAGGGAACATTTAGCAGATTAGAAAAGAGCTCTATTGTGCAAATTTTTATTTTATCAGAGTTCAAATTTTCATTATGGCAACCAATATGAGCAAATAAACTTAAAAATTTAATAATTATTTTATAATTATAAAAAACCCAAACTTCCGATTAGAAGAATTATTTGAGAAAAAAGTAAATAAACCAGGCCAAGTAATCAATAAATTAAAAAGAGAATTTTTGCATATTTCAATTAATGTTGTTGAATGTGAATAACTAAATTTAACAATTGTTTTAATTTTATGTATCAAAAAAGAAAAAAAGAATGTAGACTGTCCTATTTAAATACACAAAAACTTTTAATAACATGACTTACTCAATTTTGGCAGAAAGATCATGTATTGAATCAAAAGAAATAAACGGACAAAATAATTGCTAACCAAAATTTTATTGATAGTAGTTACAAAAATTAAAAAAAACCTCAACAATAAATTTTAATTCACATTTTTCTCTTATGATTGGAGAATCAAGCCATTTAGCCAAAATATTTATTAAAACTGTTCCCAAAGCTGATTGATTAATTGTAGGTACAAACCAATTTAAACCAATATTCATTTCAAAAAGTAATTCAGGACGTTGTACAAGCAATTCAAGTAAAATTCCGATAGAAGAAATTTGAAGATTTTTAGGCAATCTTTTTTTAAAAATTTTATAATATAATTAAAATTAATTTACCCCTTTGGTGCAGATAAAATTTGAATAACACAATCTTTAATTGAATCAGAATTATTTTGGGTTTTCTGTTCATTCGATAAAGAAAAAGGAGAATTTTGTCCAAAAGCAATATCCATTAGACAATTAATTGAATTTTGAAGAAAAAATCGAAAACGCCACCAATTAATTAATAAAGGATCAAATAAATTAATTTTAAGTAAAACAGAAAAGGAGACTGAGAGAAAGTGTAAAGCTTGAGTTTCTCCATTGTATTGTGATGGATTCAGAGTATAAATATATCTAAAATTTAAAAAGAATATTTTTTTAAATTACAAAATAAAATATTAGAGAAAAAATGTTTTTTTTAATTTTGAAAAGATAAAATAATTTAATATTAATTATACCTAAACAAAAAAATGTCAAAATTAGACTGTATTGCTTGTATAATTCTAACTGTAGTGTTACAAATTTTTGAAACAATTAAAAAAGAAATTTCACAAATTTTTGGATCAATGTGGAATTTTAATGAGTTGAAAGATCTAAATAAAATTTTAAATAAAAAATTTTAATTAAAAAACCTTTTGAACAAAGCTTCATAAATTTGACTATTTGCAATAAATACATTTTGATTTTCTAATGTTGCCAAAATCCGCAATAAAAAAGTTAATAAACCATCCGCATCCGAAATATTCTCCCAATTATTAATAAATTCAAGAAAATTTTCCACTGAGGTAAAACTTTCATAAACTTTTTCCTTCACATTTTCATGAGTGCCTAAATTAAATTATTAAATAAAATTAAGATAATTGAAACGTTTAAACTAACATTTTGCTGCATTTCTCTTAATCTGTTTTAATTTTTGTAAATCTTCTTTTTCTAATTTGCCAGCCTTCATCTCCCATAATTTTGCAAAATATTAAGTATGTTAATTAGTGCCCGACAAAAAATAAGTTTGTCCAGAATTTAGTTTTAGTGGGACGAAATGAGTATTTTAATCTATTGGGCATTTTGAGCTGGGCCGAATTGGGTGATCATTTTGCTAAAATTTAGATTTTAAATATGTACAAGATCGAAGAACAAGATTTAAGTACTCTGTAAAATCGATTCTACGGAATTCAGAGACTGAGCATAACTGGAATTTACATTTGATTTGTTATAATTATTTCTTTATTCACATTTTAGCATTAATTTGTAATAGTTTTTGTGTTGTTTTTAATATCACAAATCTTTCAATAAAATCTACAATGGAATTTCTTGAGGATGAAGATACGAAGGCATTTTTTGCGATTTTAGAAGGAAATTGTTCTGATGAGGTAATTTAACTTTAAAAAATATCAATTAAATAGTTTTATAGGGGGGAAGTAGTTCCTGTAGTAATGATTTTAATGGTACTGCCGAATTTTTTGATCAATTGGATTTGATCCATCTTGACAACAAATGTGTTTGCGAAAATGAAGTTGAAGAAGTTAACGAAGATGTTAGTCAAGAAGTTGAAGAATATGTTAGTGAAGAAAAAGAAAACGAAGATGTATGTGAAGAAGTTGACGGAGATATTTGCTTCGAAAAGTTTGATGACTTTTTGCATACGGATGTACTTTTAAATGAATTTATGATAAAGTGGTGGAAGTTACAGGATAGAAAAAGGTTTGTCCTTTGAGTAATATAGGACATTTAACCGATTAGCTTCTAGGACCACACTATAAATAACTCTTAAACAAATTTTTATTTTTAATTTTTTCAACTTATTCCATATCATTTTAAGTTGATTCTATTAAAAATTTTAGGGAATTCTTTACAAATGAGATCAAGAAAATGGAATTGGACAATGCCTTATCTGGCCGAGTGAAAAAATTTGTTTACAACTGGAACGAATATGAAAATGGGACAACGTGCGAATTTCGTAATGCCTTGGAAGAATTGAGAATGTCATTGAAAATAAATAAGAAATATTAGCTTGTAAGGTTTTTTTTGTTTTCGATGTCGCCTCCACTTCCTATTTCCCTGACCATTTTGAGCTTTTGCTTGATTCATTAAGTTGTAATTTATTCATTAAATGTTTGGTGAAATATAACAAATTTTTTTTTCAACAAAATACAGAACAAACAATTACATATTTCACCAAACACTCCAAATACATAATTTTTCATTAAATTAATTTAATACATATATTTTTTTCGACTTTCACCACTATTAGTGTATTTTTTATACCGTGTGGTTGCTCATAAATAAATAGATATATTATCCAGATTTCGTTCATTTCAGTTCCATTTGACTCAAAAGGCTCGGAATGTGTGTTAAAATTTCGAAATAAAAATTATACCATCGTACAGAGCATGGTCGATAGATAGCTTTTTGCCAATTTTTGGTTCCGATCCCCAATCGACGACTTATAGCTAGGGCCTCTCAAAACATGCAAATACATGTTTTGTATGCGGATATAGTTGATGGGAGAAGCCTAAAATTTTGTTTTTACGTTGATAGAAAATTTTGTTTTTACGTTCTGTGCATGTTTTGAGAAATTACATCTAAAATTACATAGGCAACATTAATAATTTATTTATATATTTAGACAAATAAGGTTTCTCAAAAACAATTTAAAATTCAACAAAATATAAAATTAAGGTGGATAATGTATATATGTGTTTCTAGTTTTCTTTCCAATATTATATAGAATATTTCCAAGTTGTTTACCTGGCCCAACTTCAATATAAGAAGGAAAATCCTCATTCTAGAAAAATTTATTAATTTAAAACAAAAATCTAAAAACCTGTCTCTTCTGGAAAAGAAGTTGTGCAATCTGTTCCCATTTAATTGGATTTGTAATTTGTCTGACAATATCACGTTTTATTCTTTTTATTTGAAATAAGTGAGGTCTTCCCGTGTAGTTTGAGTAAACATTTATACAAGGAATATTTATTTCATTAATTCCTTCCAAGTATTCCCTAACATCATTTGCAGCTTCGTTCATCTACGTATAAAAATACTGATATTAAAAATTAGAAAGGAAATTTACTAGTGTCGTATGAAAGGCACCATAAATTGGCAAACGTTTGAGTATCTAAGATGATAAAAAATATTAATGTTAAAATTAAATAAACCTGAAATTTAAAATGGTTAGCATGTTGATTAAGGAATTCTAAGCTTTTCATTGTTCCAGCAATAATCTTCACATGGCAAAATAAATAACCTGCCAGTTCGCAAAGAGGAAGCTCTCCTTTTGATCTTTTAAAAATTTTTAAAAATTATTTTAAAAAATTTTATTCACTCCGAGTATTCTTTCGCTTCAGATAAAGCCTTCAATAGTTGAGACTCTGCACATGTCCGAATTGTTATCATACCAGAATATGATAATTGTGCACATCTTTCAGTAGCATCTGCATAAATCTTCATCATTCTTAAGGCTTAAAAAATATTTTATTAATTCCCTTTTAAATAATAATTAAAAACCATCATCATAATTGATCACATTTGCAGCTACTAATGCACAGAATTCACCCAGTCCAAAACCAGCAACATCTTTAAAAAATAAAAATAAATGAAATCACAAATTACCAGTAAGACGATCCATTATATCTGGCTGTTCTGTTTTCAATTTTTCAAAAGCTGCGAGAGAAGAGACAAAAATTGCCATTTGAGAATTAATTATTTGATCAAGTTTGGTCTTTGGACCATTTTGGCAAAGATCAAATAAATCAAATTTCAAAAATTCTGTAAAATTTAATAAATATTCAGTGAAAGATATTTTTGAATACCGTTTGCCTGATCAAAAAGCCTTTTACTATTTGGATTGTCAATTACCTGAAAATCAATGGTTGATAATATTTAGAATTTTTTACTCACATTACGTCCCATAGTTAAATATTGAGTACCATAACCAGGAAACATAACTACAACTTGATCCTCAAAAAAGAAATTAAATTTCTCAAAATTTAATTTAAAACCTTCATAGGTATATGATCAAAGCTTAATTTAAGTAAACGCTTTTCCGGTCTTCTTAATTGTAGAGAATTCTTACCAGAATCAATTTTAGCCACACTCCTCATTGTTCGTATATTAAATATTCTATAAAAAAATTTAAAAATTCCTGAATTCAAAATTTCCGAACCTTTTATCAATAATTTGAAAATGTAATTGTTTTAAAACATTCATATTATATTTAAAGAGTTCTTATTTTAAATCTAAAATAAATTTAAACGATTTAAAATCAATTGTCTAAATAATTAAAATTTATTTTAAAAATAAAATATAAATAGAACAATAAAAATAGAACCATTTTATTTAGAAAAATTCAAAATAAAATATTTAAAGTCAAATACCTAATTAATGAGCAAAAATATTTTAAAGTAAATTTTACCCGGTTTAATTATAATTTCTTCAATTTAAATTTCTAATTTTATTACCAATTTTTCCTCTCTAATTTAAAAAATTGTGAATAAAGAAGGGCAGAAGCAGCAATTGCATCATCTACTCCAACTTTGAAATAATTGTAAAAATTAACAAATTTTAAATTTTTTACCAGTGTGTTGAGGAAATTTACAAACAAAAACCGGGGTGTAAATAAATACAAGGTCACCGCGCATCCACGAGGCAAGTGGACTAAAAAAAAAATTTTTTTTTAATAATTTTTAAAAACCTGTGTGGATTAAATTTAAATACTTTATTAACTTGTTTGTCTAATAAAACAGTTTGACTTGAACGAATTTCTAATTTATCAAAATCAGTTGCTCTACCAGAAGACAATGCCAAATTACAAGATTGACGACCAGCTAATCGAGCACCTGCAGCTAAACCTGCCGCCAAATTCGACCAATCTGGGCCTTTACTAACCTTTTAAATAAAAAAATATTAAATTTTGAATAAATTCCTTTAACCATAATATGATAAGTGAGGGAATAAAAATGGATTCTTTGAAGACGTTGATTATAATTTTTACTTTCTGGATTATTTCTATCATGTCCATAATTTGAAAGTAACCAATAAAGCATTTCTACTGCCTAAATAAAAAATATAAATAATTTTAAAAAATTATTAGACAAACTTTATAGGCATGTAAAGTCCCTGCACTTATTGGATATTGTTCTTTAAAAGGTCCTCCACCAACTCTTGAAAGAAAAGTTAATTCTTGTTCATTAATACCAAGAGAATCAACATTTGGAATTATCTAAAAATTAATTTTAAAAAATTATTTTTTTCAAATTAAACTCTTTTCAAGATATCATCGGCAATATTAGCATCAGGCATACTTCCCAATTGTAAATGTATTGGAATGAGAGGATTTATTTGAAGAAGTGAACGTTTAATAAGACGTAGTTTTTCCAGACGAGCCTCTTGATTCTTTAAATTTTTAAATAAAATTTAAAATAAAATTATTCAAAAAAAACCTGTGCTTCCATACTATGAATACCAGAAAATATAATTAAATCAGGTCTAAATTGCATTATTGCTTTAAAAAACATTTCAATTACCATAGCGCTTCCACTAAAAAAATAAAGAATTTAACAAAAAATTATTTTTTAACCTAAATTGGTCATGTGAAATAATAAATCTAGAACTTGCTGGAGCAACATATTCTCCAAGTATTTCTCCTTGTTTATATTCCAAAATAACGTGCATTTCATCTTGAACAATTCTAGTAAAATTGTTACGGACAATTGAAGGATGGAGAAGTGCTTGACTACGAGGGCCTAAAAAATATTTAATTTTTTTGAATATATTTATCAAAACTAACCTATAGGTCCAACTAAATAAGGCTAAAAATTGTAAAAAATTAAAAAAACTTTTATTAAAATTACGGTTGCATGTGGAAAAGCTGAAGCAATTTTTTGAGCCATAAGTGCAGCATTTCCACCGATATAATGCTACAAAATAATTTTTTAAAAATAATTTCTTAAATTAAAAAAAACTTGTGCATGTAATTGATTATCTTCTATAGCAGAAACAATTTTGTCAAAAGTTAAATCATTAGCCATAAAACGTTCAGCAGGCGCTCCACGTGTAAAGAAATGAACAAAAACTTCATAAAGGTCCTTTCCAAAAATATTTTGAAATAAAAAAACAAAAAAAACCTCAAATCCTCCAAGCATCTCTTTATCACCAATCGGATTAGGCGAAGAAATATTTAAATTATTTATAACAGATACTCCCGAAACAATAACGTCAACATTACAATTTATACTTTAAAAAAATAATTTGAAAATTAAAATTTAAAAACTTACCCAACAATTACTTTACGAAATTTAATTGAAGGTTGGGCAATAAAATTCTCCCAAGCTTTCAACATTGCCTGAATTATTTTAAAAATTATATATATTTTATCCCAAACCTGTTCAACAGGCATTGTAGTCAATCTGTGTTGTTCATTAAAATAGCTATAAAGCCATGGAATAGCAAAACAAACAAATGCCCAATTTAATAAATAATTATAAGGAGTATTAAAAGGAAACATCATCTTTAAAAAATAATAAAAAAATATTTTTGAAAGCAAAAATAAATATTTTAATAATTAATAAATTTAAAATTAAAAGAAAAAAACAAAAAATAAGTTTATTTAAATTAAAGCCAAAAAAAATATTTAAGTGAAATTTGGAAAGAAAAATACAATTAAGTGAATGTATAGAGAAAAATAAAAGAGGTATATAATTAAAAACAAACTCAATAAAAATTTATTTTTTAATATAAGTAATTGCTTTCCAACACAATCCTTTCTCTTCAACAATTTCTCCATTTTCTTCTTCAATAAATTCATTCCAATTAATTTCAGGAAATTTAACGTCACAATCAAAATTTTTATCAATTTTAGTTAAAACTATTTTATTTAAATTTTGATGTTCAATTCCTAAAGAATAAATTTGTTTTCCACCAATATTCCTTTAAAAAAAGGAAAAAATATTTTAAAAATTATTTAAAAACAAACCAAATTGTCTCAATTAAATTTTCATAAGGTTTTGATTCCAAAATTAAATTTAAAGAATCTAAACTGTTAATAAAAATCAAATTTTCGCCAACCTAAAAGTGAAAAAATTTTAGAAAAAAAAATTAAAAAAAAATACAAATTCAGGCGTCACCCAAGTTTTAGTCATTACAATATTTAAACGATTCTTTAATGGACGATATTTTTCAGGAATACTTTCCCAACATTTTCTACCCATCAAAACAGCATTAATTTTATTTGGGTTTTTAGTTGTTGTTGTCAAATTAATAAAATGTTTATATTCTTTAGGTAATCTCCATGGCAAAGAATTATTCTTTCCAATTCCAAAATTTTCGTCCACAGCAGCAATTATATTCATTGGAATTTTTGAAGACATTTTTAAAAATATTTTTTGGATTTTAATTAAAAATAAAAAAATTGCTTTAAGTGATTTCAGCACTTCCGCCAGAATCACACGGCACCTAAATTTTTTTCTTTTCTATTAAAAAAGTTAGCCATTTCATCATGCTTTTGTTGTTTTTGTATTACAGTAATATGTATAATTAATATAATTAACACTAAATAAATAACTAATAATTTAAGATTACAGATTAATACATTAACATTTAAGGAAAATATGTATATATTTTGATATTTAATTTAAATATTTATTTTTACTAATTGTCTTTTAAAAAAATTTAAAGCTAATTATTTAATTTTAAAATATGTCAATCAAATTAATTGTTTTGTTTAGGGAAAGAATTCAATTTATTTCTTTAAGAGAACATTTTTTTCTTTTAACTTTTTTCCCTTTAAATATTTTTAAAAAATATTTAATATGATTAATAATAATAATAAACTAATTAAAATAATTAATTTAATAATTTATTTAATTTTATTAAAATCCATTAAAGTATTTAGTGTATCTTTAGACTTGTCAACAATTGGTTGTGATGGAAATTGTATTCAAGAAATGGGAAAAGTTTAAAATAAAATTAAAAAAAAATTATTTTTTTTAAAAGTTAATTGAAGTAACCCCAACTTCTTCAATATTATACAGTAATGAACAAGCATTTATGAGCAAATTCTTTAAAAATGTTTGCAAGTAAATAAATAAATTTAGAAAATTATTTAAAATTAAAAAAAAATTATTTATTTAAAGTTCCTATCGGGAAGTAGACGAATGTTTATTACGTTGTGAGTCTAAAAGTAAACAAGTTGCTGATCTTAAAACAGCTTATGCTGGTTTACAATTTGTTTGTAAACAAAGAAAAGAAGGTAAAAACAAAAAATAAAATAATTATTTTAAATTATTTTTTAAAGAATTTTTTGGTTCATTGCCTTGCCTTTTTGAGTAAATTAAATTTAAATTTAAAATTAATTAAATATTTATTTTAAAAGAAATGAGGGAAAAGGGGTTAAACATTGTTCTATTCAAATAAATCGTTCACAAGAAACAACACTTTTATTTACAAATGCAATTATTTCTCGTGAATTTCATTCAATGCAAATGCGTGAGAAATAAATAATCTTTCTCTTATAAACTTCTTTTTAATTTTACTCTTCCTTAAATCAATTCAAGTCCAAATCAATATTCGAATTAATATTTTTATTTAAAGAGGCAATATTCCAACACAATAATTAAAACGAATAAATAAAAATGGGGAACACCAAAAAAAAGAGAAAATAACAAATGAACGAATGAACGGGTTTAGGGAGAAAACGATTTCCTTAAATAGAACATAAAAAGGGATACAATGTCATTTATTTATTTAAATTAAATTAAAGTCATTTGAGTCTGAACGTCACCACATCTCCACCTTCTAAAAAGACGAGTCCCTCGGCTTCGAATCGGCTGCGAAAGGGGTGGTTCATAATCGGTCACGAGATCTGCTTCCTTCATAACGTCTAATTCTCTCAAAGACAGAACGCCTCGGGGTTCGGTCGCCTAGACCTCGCCCCCTTCGATTCTCATTCCCATGCCATCGGCTTCTAGGGGTTTGATCGCCTAGATCTCGCTCCCTCCAATTTTCATTGCCACTCCAACGGCTTCTAGAGGGTTGGTCACCTAGACCGCGCTCCCTCCAATTTTCATTTACAGTTGAGTTCCTTCCGCTTCTTTCACTTCTCGGAACAACCATTTTTGACTTGACATTTCGAACGCCTAGTTCTTGAATTGGTATTTGCTTCAATGTTCCAATTCCGTTCATTTTCGAACGTTTGGCTATCAACCGGTTCTCAATCGCTTCACCTCTCCCCTCCTCGTATTTAGATAATTCCGTCCTCGGAATTGTTTCCAGATTTTCCGCTTTTCTATTTCTTTTACCTCTAAGTTCATTTAGGTTCAAACATTTTCCAATTCCTCTTATCAAATTAGGAGGTTTCAGCTTTAACTTTTCATTTT
Organism: Meloidogyne incognita; assembly: GCA_036172945.1. NCBI lineage: Eukaryota > Metazoa > Nematoda > Chromadorea > Rhabditida > Meloidogynidae > Meloidogyne > Meloidogyne incognita. Next base: position 5,314,491 of record JARQAC010000010.1, read on the forward strand.
TGTCTCTCATCTTAGCTAGCTTTTTCTTTTCATAAATTCTAGAAATTCTCAATTTTCTTCCTTCAAAAGACAATTCATTTAATTCAAAAGCCCTTCTAATTGAAACTGGATCGATAAATTCGATGTAACCTACTCCTTTGCAAAGTCTCGTTTGTTTATTTCGAAGTAAGCGGACGTTGGTGATTTTCCCGCATTTAGAAAAGTGAGTCCTAACTGATTCGTCTAATGTTTTATATGGAAGATTTCCTACAAAAATTGACCTTTTCGTATCAAATTTTCGTTTTTGATCCATATTAATTCGAAGATTGCTGCTGTTCAATATTTTACTATTTTTATTGGCAGTCTTAGCCTTTTCTTTTCCAAAAACACTACCCTTTTCTTCAAATTCAACTTTATTTTCATCTTTTAAATCTTCTTCAAATTTCTTCTCCTTACTTTTATTCAACTCTGCGTTCTCCTTAAATTTATTCAACTTTTCATTTTCTTCCTTTTTACCACTTCCAACTTTATTTTCGAACACGTTAAGTTCTTTTCCATCGGATCCTACATCCTCATCAATTTTAACACTTAATGTTTGGATCCGTGCTGTGTTTCTAGTTGGCTCGTTAATGTTATTTTTAGTATTCAGAAATGTTTTATTCGCTCCAGTAGCAGCTGCTACGTTATCTTTCGACGTATATTGATTATTTCGATTAGAGAAGCAATCGCGTGAGAGATGACCTGGTTTTCCACAGTTAAAGCAGGTAATTTCGTTTCGGGGCGTAAAAGTATTATTACGTTGAGAGAATTGCTGGCCAGGAGGTTTAGACTGGAAGTTAATATGTCGAGTCGCTTTCTGTGTCGATTCTGCTCTAGCTGCCAGAGACACAAAACTGTCAAAACTCATTCCGTCGTGTCGAGCTATTTCAAGATTGAGTGCAAGGTTTGAGTCACCGATGCTTCTTATCAAATGCTTTATTGAATATTCATCTAACAAATTATTTGTCATCCCTGGGTAAGCTCGTTTTACTAAAGATGCAATTCTATTGGCTAGTGAATCAATATTTTCGTTTTCTCGTCTCTTAACTCCAGACATAAGTTCGTCGAACGCACAAATTTCTTTTGTGTCTGTTGTTTCGAGGATACGAAGCATTTCGCGTCGAACAGATGAATAAATAAACGGAGAATTTCCTAGGGCTGTATTGAAAGCTCTTTCTGCTCTTCCGCTGATTTTAGATTCTAAAGCTTTTAATCGTACAACATCTGATATTCCTTCAGTTGCAGAATCAAATTTTTTGAAGAATGTCTTAATTTGATCAACCCCTTCAGGACCTTTCAAATCTGGAATTTTGTCTAAAGCCCACGAAAGAGACATTCTATCAAAACTATGCATGAACCCAGCAAAATCAGTTGTGGGTCTCTGGTTGTTTTCGCTATTGATTGGTGGCTGCGCCACTTGTGTTACCGACTGTTGGAAATTCTGTTGAGGCTGAGCTTGGTTAATATTGTTCATTTGTGGCGGAAAATTTTGCGGAGTATTTGTAGGCATTTGTGGGTACTGCATGAACTGTGGGGGATACATAGTCATTAACATAGGCATTTGACTTGGAAATTGTGTATACATTTGTTGATTTGGGAACTGCTGTGTCATAACAGGTATGTTCGGGATTTGGTAAGGAAAACAAATATTCTGTGCATTATTATGTGCTGGCGAGGTTTGAGTTTCAATCGTTCTCAGAACATTTTCTCCCCTTTCACTTTCCACATCAATAATATCGTCCATGCCTGAATTTTCAATATTGGAAGCTGGATTTTCAGAAGTTTCTTTTTCTATAGCTTTGTCTTTTGCCCTACTTCTGGTTAAAACAGGAGAACGGGTTATCATTCGATTTCTTTATCGATTACAATTTTTTTTGTTTATGCTCGCCTAGAGCCTTTGATGAGTCACGAAAAAAATTTTTTTTAATTCAAGCAGTTTCAAAAAGAGGTGCCCGCCTAGGGTCTTTGATGAGTCAATTTGTTTGCAGCAATTGAATCGATTGACTGCCGAGGTCAAACTAATTTTAAAATTTCTCTTTATTGTTTGTTTCTTGTTACACCCACCTAGGGTCTTTTGCAGATTTAAAAAAAAGTCGATTTTTCTACCCACCTAGGGTTTTTGTTGAAGAAAATAAATTAAAGTTTTTCACAAAACTTTCTAAAATTAAAAAAAAATTTTTTTTTTTTTTTTTTTGAGTCGAAGCTCGCCTAGAGCTGTAGATGCTCGCCTAGAGACTTAATTCAATAAAAATAAAAATTTGTTGTTGCTCGCCTAGAGCCTTCAAATCAACAAAATTCCAAAATCGATCCCGAGACCGTTGAAAAATTTAAGAAAATTTTTCTTCCACAGGAGCGCCACGTGAGAAATAATATTAGTTTCTCTTCTTTTCAATACTTCTTTTTACTTTACTCTTCTTTAAATTCAAGTCCAAGCCAATTCAAATAAATATTTATTTTAAAGAGGCAATACAATTCAAATAACAAATTAAATGAATAAATAAAAGGGGGAACACACTAAAAGAGAAATAACAAAATGAACTGAACGGGTTTAGGGAGAAAACGATTTCCTTAAATAGAACATAAAAAGGGATACAATGTCATTTATTTATTTAAATTAAATTAAAGTCATTTGAGTCTGAACGTCACCACAAATGCGTTTTAGTGCTCTTTGCAGGTAAATAAAATTGAAAAGGAAAATTAATTTGAAAAAAACATTTTTAAAGGGATCTTTCTTCTGTTATTCGTTGCATGTAAATAATTAAAAATATTTTAAGTAAAATGTTTAAAAGAGGAAATTTAAAAAAAAATTTCCCAAAAAATTTTTATTAAAAAAAAATTATTTTTTAGAATTAATTTTCTGTAAATATTATCAAAAAAAATTTTTTTAAAGGTTACCAATAATTAATTCAAGTTGTGGAGACAGACCAGCTTCTTTATTACTTAATTTTATTGGACTTGAATTTTCAAGTTTTGATACTTTATATCAACAATTAGGCTTTGATTCTCCTTTACCAATTTCCTGTAGATCTTTAATTAAATATTCATTAAATAATTTAAACAAAAAAGATGAATTATTTAATAAAAATAAATTAATTTTAAAAACATCTTCAGAAAAATCTTCAAAATTTTTAATTAATTCTGGAATTTGTAGAAGAAAGATAAAACAAGATATTTTTATTTTATTTTTATTTATCTTAAAATATTTCTTTTTTAAATAAATTTAAAATAATTATTTTTTATTAAACTAAAAATGTTAAAAAAATATTTATTTCCTTTTAACTTACATACAAAAATTAATTAAACATGAATTTAATTTACAAAAAAAAGGAAAGAATGAGTTGAGATTAACAGTTAATATGAACACACAATATATACAATATCACTTATTAATTAAAGTTTATTGCCCCTCATCTCCTTCTCCCTCTTCTACTCCTTCTCCCTCAGCCCCTTCTTCTCCCTGTACTGCTCCACCTTCATCTTCTTGTTCATTACGGTGAGAAGCCAACTTCTTGTCCAATAATTCCAATGTTGCATTCATCGAACGGTGTAGACGAACATAATGTTCACGTAATCCTTGGGCAAACAAATTAGCCCCACGAGCGAATTCTTTCTGTCGATCAGGAAAACTCCGAACATATTGATCCATCTTAAAAATAAAAAGTAAATTATTTCTGAATTTCTTTAATAAATACCTTCACTAATGCAAAGCTAAAATTACTTTCAGCTTTGGAAAGATATTCTTTGTTAATCGGAGTTGGCTTTAATTCAACAACTTCAATTGCTCGACCTAAAGCAATAGCTGCCTCATTTGTTGATTTAATATTCCTTTCAATTCCTGGCACTTCATTAACTAAATAGCCTTTGAAGATTTTCTCAATAACAGTTTTGTAGAGCTTTAAAAATAAAAATAAATTCTTAAAAATATTCTCCCTCCTTCTCTCCCTCCCCTACCTTAACCAAATGTTCTCTCTCTAAAGTTGCCAAATCAGAATAAGCTACTTGTGTTGCAATTAATACTTCATTTACTTCATCAATATCGTCAGTGAATGGCAACTTTTGTATTTTCCCCAATTGTTCAGCACATTTATGTGGATATGTCAGTCTTGCATCTAATGAGGGAGCAGCACTTGCTGGACGAATTTTTACATCCCATTTCTCAAGTACTTGCTCCATTGATTTACAAATCTAAATTTAAATTTAAAAAAATAATTTTTTAATTTTAAATTTACCTGTTCGAGTTTAATTTTATTTTTATGAAATTCTTCAATGAAATCATGAGTCTCCTTTGGTATACTTTTAAAAAGAAACAAAAATTAAAAAATAAAATTATTTTCTTTTTAAACTCACATAATGTCCATATCCAATGGAGAAGGAGAAGGCTCGTCCAACAGCATTGCCTGAATGATCCTCTCTGCAATCTCGTTGTTGAGGCTAACCATGACAAGTGTTCGACAAAATAGAGGCGGCAAAACTCTAACAAGTTGGATGTTAATTGTTGAGAATAGAGATTAAATTAATTGTTGTCACCCTTTTTATATTAAAGAAATTTTGAAATAATTTAAATAATATAAATTGGAAATTATCAACTTTTTCGATTTCATTGATATTCAAAATATGTACTTAAATAAAAAGTAATATTTAAATTAATCTTTTATTTTTAATTTTTATTTAATTTTGCTTTATCTGCAATAAACACATAATTATTTAATATTATTACTGCTAGAATTCATTCTCTAAACTTATGCTTAATTTTATCAGCTTTTTCTTTCTTTCTTCACGTGAATATTTTTAATGGCCTGACGTTTAAATATTTATTTTAATGATAACAAAAACATGTGTAACTAAATATATTTATTTATTGTATATTTTCATAGCAGGTATTTGTTATAATTATTTATTTAAAGTTCACTCACAACCAAACAAAGCATCTCAATTAAAAGTTTAGTAAAATAAATTATCAACCAAAATTTTGATATTTTTCTATAACAATGATAAGGAAAATCACACAACATTTTTTACCCGCCAATCAACTAAAAATCATCCAAGAAGCACGCCATCCATGCCATAATGATATGAGGAGGAGGACTATTTAAAATAAATGGAAAGATGGCCATTTCTATCATTATTTTAAAAAATCATTCCATACACATTTTAATTAATTTTGAAATAAATATAAGAGAAATTTACTTAAATCAAACAGCATTCTACTAGACCTTAATTAAAATAAAATATTATCGAGCCCTTAAGCTCGATAATCTTATCCGAGAATAATTTTATAAAAAAATATTCTCTCTTTTATAACTTTCTAATTTTAGACAGTCTCCAATAACTTGGAAAAATATTTCTAACAAAAAATTTTAAAAATGTTGGAAACTATAACAGCACAACAACCAAAAGTTTTTTCTTTTGAAAAAATAGTAATTATTGGGACTGGATTAATGGGAACAGGAATTGCCCAAGTAAAAATAACGGGTGCGGCAAATTTTCCGCCCCTTTTGTTTTGATCATATCTCGCTTTAATCTCAACAAAAATTGATAATTCTTTTTTTATTTTATTCACAATTCTCTGAGAAATTTTTTGGTACCAAGAAGAAGAAATTTGGTTTACAAATGGTAAAGATAAGCCGGTCCAAACATCAAAATGCATCGAAAAATATTTTTTCTTGCCAAATTTTAATTGATCATAACTTCGTCCAAAATCCTTCAATCCCAGTGATTTTTGCACCAATCGACTCAGCTCGTTCAGGCGCATCGAAATAGCTTATAATCTCATTTTTGAAAATTTTACTCAAAAAATTTATATTTCCCAAAATTATTTTAATTTATCATTCAGAGGACCATATCTTATTCGATTTTTGTCGTAGCCCCCCTAATTTTGATGTCATTAGAATCAGATTGAAGAGCTGATTCGAATGATATAAAAATTTCCAATATCAAAATCTCAGCCTTGAATCTAGGCCAATTTTTATTCAAAAAATTTTGCTCAGACTTTGAGAGAAGTTTGCTCAGAGTAAACTTAAAATTTAATGGTGATTTTGATGCCAAAAATTTTCTCAGAGAGTTGTGAACAAAATAAAAAAAGAATTATTAATTTTTGTTGAGTTTGAACCGAGTTATGACAAAAACAAAAGGGGCGGAAAATTTGCCGCACCCTGTATAAAAAAATAAAAATTTAAATTTCAAAAATTTACTAATTAATTTAAAGGTAGCTTTAGAATCGGGTATTCAACAAGTTACTGTTGTTGGCCGAAGTTTAGATAAATGTGAAGAAGCTAAGAAAAAAGTTTTATTAGGAATACAAAAATCAACAAAAAGAAGAATGTCTAATGAAAGTTTAGAGCTTCAACAAAAATATATTGAATCTGTTATTAAAAATTTAAAATTTGTTTGTGATTTAGAAGAGGCTAATTTATTAAATGCCGATATGGTTATTGAAGCTGTTGTTGAAAATTTAAAGGTAATTTTCTTTAAAAATTGAATTGATTGTTGGATATTTAAAAAAGAAATATTTTTACTAAAATAATTTTATTTATTTAAAGGTAAAACAAAAATTATTTGTTGATCTAGAATCCCGTGTATCAGAAAATTGTTTATTAGTTACAAATACTTCTTCTTTCCTTTTGGAAGATGTTTCTTGTAAAATGAATGAAAATCGTCTTAAAAACTTTGGAGGACTTCATTTCTTTAATCCTGTAAATATTTTATGTTTATGTCCAGCTCGTGTCCATTATTTAACTATGCGAGGAAAATTAAGGATAAGAAGAAGAAGAGTGTGTGGGACACGAGCTGGACATCTACCAATATTTTTTAATTTTAAAAACAAAAAATTTATTTAAAAGGTTCCAGCAATGAAATTAGTTGAAGTTGTTAAAGGAAATAAAACTTGTGATGAAGTAAATGAAGCACTTTTTCGTTTTTGTCAAAAAATTGGGAAAAGTCCGGTTAAATGTTCGGATTCGCCTGGATTTATTGTTAATAGACTTTTAATTCCTTATTTGGCTGATTCTATGCGTTTAGCAGAAAGTGGAAATGCTTCACATAGAGACATTGATGCAGCTATGAGATTGGGAACTGGTAAAAATTAAATAGAAAAATATGTGTAGTATTTAATAAAAGTTAGGGGGGTGGGGGGAAGAAAAATAAAAGCAAAGAAATAAAGGGGAAATTAATTTTTAAAAATTTATTTATTTGTTTAAAAAAAGGTCATCCAATGGGTCCATTTGAATTAATGGATTATATTGGTTTGGATACAATGAAATTTATAATGGATGGTTGGCATCAACGTTGCCCGGATGATCATCGTTATACTCCTTGTGAAAGTCTTGAACGTTTAGTTACTTCGGGGAAAGTTGGCAGAAAATGTGGGGAAGGATTTTATCGTTACACGGCAGCAAATAAACAATAAAAAAGAAGTGAAAGGAAAATAAAATATAAAGAATTATTAAATTTAAATATTAAATTTTATTGTCAAAAACTAATTAACAAACAATAAATTTGTAATTAATTGTAATATAATAAATTTAATTTTCTTCAAAATCCTCCACCAGTATAACGTCTAGGTTTTGGTAAAGGACTTTGACCAAAACTAGTTGGAAATCCACACATTTCAACTGGAAATGAAGGTGTTCTGAATGATTTTAACATTTTAATTTTTTTGTTTAAAAAATAATATTCAATAAATAAAGCAATTAAAAGTAGGGGAATTAATGCTGAAAATTAAAAAAATTAAATTAAATAAAATATTTTTACAAAGAATTGTCCACATCCAAAAAGGAATTTCTGCAAACAAAAAAGGACATTGACTTTGTTTTTCTTTTTCTTCTAGAGAACTTTGCTTTAATTGAACAAGTAATCTATTACGTTCTTCTAAATTAGGCCCTTCATCTCTGGCAAATATAACTAATCCATCAGCAACAACATCTATTGTTATTAAATTTTTTTGTTTATTTTCTAATGAATTGGTTGAAGTAAAGGAGGTATTGTTGTTATTTAAATCTGAATAAAAATTTATTTTAAATTTATAACTGCAGTTTTAAATTTAAATTCACTTAAGAGTTTAAACTTAAAATTTTCTAATTTTAAAGCGGCGCCCCACAAATGTTTTGAGTCGCTTTCAACGGGAAATGAGCTTTTGATGTCTTCCTTAATATTCTTGTTTTATCCCCTCAAAACTAACCAACCAATTTTCTGTTTATTTTCTTCTCTTTTATTTTTTGTTTCTAAATTCCTTTTATTCCTTTCTTTCCTCCCATTTCCAATATTAATTAAAGGAATCCATAAACCACTTTCTTCATTTAATTTACAACATTTAATTAATGGTAATATTTTGTTATTTTGTTGATTTTTATATTTAATTAAAATATTTTGATTTTGAGTATCTCGAGAAGATTCGATAATTGGAAGAGGAGGGCCTCCATTTGAAGGTAAAGGAATAAATTGACAGGAAGGAGGCTTTAAAATAATTTTATTTTTTATTAATTTTATTTAATTAAAAACAGTAATTCCTTCACATCCATTTTGTCTTTTATCACATAAAGTTATTTGACAACGAAAAAATATAGACATTTGATCAGCAAATTTAAAAGCATTAATTAAAGTAAAAGAAGAATTTAATTGAGAAGAATAAATTAATGAGGGCATTAATGAATAATCTGTTACACAACCACGTTGGTCTATTAATTGAAAACTATGTCCATTTCCATCTCTAACAGTACAAGAATGGACTAACATACCTAATTCTTCTAAATTTAAAAAGGAATTTAAAAAAATATTTCTTTTTCTAAAATCTCTACCACTTTCACAGCTCCATTTATGTGTTAATTGTTCTCCAATATTTGCAAAACGAACAGATTCTTCTTTATTTAAAGATTCATTATTTCCATTTAATAATCTAAGTACTTCATATTGACATAAAGGGGCATCTACTTGAGAAGAAATTTTTGAAGAGGAAATATCACTTTAAATTAATTAAAAAGAATTTTAAAAAGAAAAAAACTTTATATCTAATTTCCTTTCAAGTTCTCTAAATAAATCTCTATAAAAACAAGTAACACTATATGCTTTGTCTCGATTAGTTACAAAAAGATGGTGATGTTGAACAATTACCTTTAATGAGTTTATTAAAAAATATTTTAAAAATTCCACTAACAACAGTACTATAAGTAATTCCAGAATTATTTTCTTCATTAGAATTATTTAAAAATAATTTTCTTTCTCTTTTAATTTGGCAATCACTTTTATATGGAATATGTAAATAAAATGGTTGATTAATTGGTTGTTTACTATAATCAACATGGCAATGACTTGAAAAGAAAAATCCTCTTAAATAAACATGTCCACTAAAAGGTAAAGAAGATTCCCCCTCTCCTTCTCCTCCTTCTTCTAAATTTGGAATAAAATGAAGTCTCATTCCACTTTCCAAACATTCCTTTAATTTTGAATTATTATTTCTTTTTTAAAAAATATTTCCAACCAATTCTGGGGGAGTATTTATATCTGATGAAACAAAAAACAAAAATTGGATAATTAAATAATTAATAAATAAATATATTTTATTTAATTTTAATATTAACATTTTAATTTAAATAACTTAAATATAAACAAGTTTATATATTAAAGTTTCAAAAATAAAAACACTTTTTTGACTAGAAATATAATAATAGGCTTAGCGCTTATTTTTAAAAATAAGTGGATTATTATTTTTGTTTAATAATTTATTATTTATTTTTTAAAAATTAAGAAAATTAAAAATAAAAATATTTATTTACAAAAAATAAAAAAAACATTAACATTTTTGTTATGTAAATTCAGCAGGAGGATTATATATAGTTTTTTCTTTATAATAAACTTCTTCATGTTCTTTGTCACAAATTAATAAAAGTAAAGCACCAAAAATAAATCTTTTAAATTAAAAATTAAAAATTAAAAAATATATTTAATTAATTAATTTACAATAAAGCCCCCCAAGCAACACCATAAGACCAATCAAATTCCCAATTTCTAAGTCCATAGGAATTTATTGACAAATAAAAACATATTGGGAAACCAACAAGTGTTGACAATTCAGAGAACACTTTTTTTTAATTAATTTTAATTAACTTGTTTAAAATTATTTAATTTTTAAAAAACTCGGTTTTGTACTAATATACAATTAATCAAATATTAAAAAAATTTTTATTTTAAATTACCAGCAATAAATGAAAGCCAAGTTGCTGATTTATAAAAAATATATTTTCTGTGTAAATCATTACTTCTTAAAGCTGCTGTATTTACAAAAATTGCAAATAAATTACAAGCAGCAGAAATAATTAACAAAACTGAAGCTATTCGAACAAATACTTAAAATTAATTTTAAAAACCATTAATCTTATTTAATCCTCAAATAACTACTGCCCTCTCTGTATTTATTTATTTTACTGCCCACAATGAGTTTATTTATAAATAGAATTATTTAAGGTAAAAAATTAAATTTAAAAATTTGTTTTTAATTTAATCAGCCCACTACAACAGCTAAATCAAGTTTAATTTCTACTTTAAATTTATTTACAATTCTTATTGAGGAATTAAGTGGATTTGAAGGGGATATCTGGGGATATCAATTTTTATTTAGACCCCCTCTCCCCCAAAAAAATTAATTAAATATTCTTCTTAAAATTATTTATTTTTGCCTGTATTTCTTGCCGGTGATTGGCATTGCCCTTCTGGTGGGGCATTGGGTACTGGATTTGTAGGTGTAGATGCTGTCCTTTCTGTACATTCTTGGAATAATCCAGTATGGAAAGAATATGTTTTTAGCCAATAATTACTTAACAAAGAAACACACAATAAAAATAAAGAAAGGCACAAACAAACAAGGGAAATTACCTTTTAATTTAAATTGTTAATTAAAATTAAATTTAATTTAATTTACTTTTAAAGGCCTAACAACAGTAACTGTTTCTACTGTTGTGTTTGAGCTGGCATTTGTAATTAATTAATTAAATAATTAATTAATTAATTATAATTAGATCTTTATTTTAATTTTCTTTAATAGAATTTAAAAGAAATTTATTTTAATTTTAAAAAAACTAAAAATATTTACTACTAAAGTCAAAATATGTATATAATAAATAAAATTTATTTATTTATAAACCCTCCTTCCTCCTTTAAAATCGATTTGTCAAAACACGGGAAAGATTTGTATTTAGTATAAGAAAATATTTGGTAAAAAGAAGGAAAATACACGCGCGCAAATCCCCGGAAAGATGGAAAAAGGAATTTAAATAATAGAAGTTTTGGAAATGGTTGGCATAAATAAATAAATAAATTGAGTTTAATAAAAAAGAAAATTAATTTTTAAAATTAATTTAAAAAATAAAAGAATATTTTTAGTTAAAGTAATAGGGACATTTTAAATAATTTATTTTTAAAAGAGAACACAAATTAGTTAAAGTAATTTAAAATAATAATAATAATGTAAAAAAATTATATAAATGAAAAACAATATTTTTAAAATAACAAAAAAAACCTAGTGAAATTTAAAGAAAGTTAAAGGCATTAAGAAAAATTTTTTTTTAATTATTTTAATTTTTATTCTAAAAAATAGTGTAATTTAAAAAATAAAAAAATTACTTAAAGTCTTTTAAAAAATTCAAATCAAAATTTATTTTGTATTTAATGGAATGTGAACATAAAAACACGAAGGATTTTTTAAAATAATTTAAAGATGTATATACTTTTATTTGTTGCTTAACACATTAGAAAAGGCTAAATAAAATAAAAAAAAATAAAGATTTTCGGATGTTCAAAATTAAATAATTATTTTATTAAAAAATATCTTTTAATGTAAAAAATAAATAAATTTATTTAAAGGAAGGTAAGAAAATAATAATTTATTTTTAGAATGAATTTGTTAAAAATGTTTAATTTACAAAATTAATAATCTTTTAATTAGAAAATTCCTTTTAAAATTTACTTTATTTCCTATAAAGGTTGATTCCTCCTCGAGAATTTATTTACAAGAGAGGTCTGATTCTATGTACATTTTTATTGATTTGAAATTGGTTTTTGCCAAAAAAGGTGCGAAAAGACTAAACAAATATAGCCAATACTTACACAAATAAACAAGAAATAAGAGAATTGCAAATACCTTTACAAACACTTCAAAATAAGTAAAAGATGAGAAAAAAATATTTTTAAAATTTTTAGAGAAATAAATACTTTTAAAAAATAGATACATATATTTATTATAAGTTAATTTTAAAAATAATTTTAAAGAAAAAGAATGACTTAAATTAACGTTAAAATATATATTTATTTATTTGTTACACTTTTCAATTCATCAACAACTGATGAAAAAGGGGGTATATATTTGTAGGTATATGTTGTTTGCTTTTAATGATGGATGAATCAATTTTTGGGTGAAAGAAAGAAATAAAATACGAAATAAAAAAATAATTAAATAAAATAATTTTCAAAAATAAAATAAAAAAAAAATCCAATTGACAAATAAAAAGTAAAATAAAAGAATTTTTGGAGGATTTAAAAGTATGTAGATTGTGCCAGCCGTGAAAAAAAATAAACAAAACAAAAATATATAAACAAAATATATTCACAAGTAGTTGGTCTCTCGAGAGAGAATGGCGGCGGCTTTTTCTTTTTTAATGGCAAAAATAAAGGAAATAATGAAAAGAATTTAAAATTATTTTTGATAGAAAATGTATAAAGTATTTTTAATTTAAAAATAATTATTGGGTTTTTAAATTAAACAATTTTCAATCAAAAATACTTTTTGTTGCCTTAAAGTTGGCTTTAAAGTTGTCACACTCCTTACTTGAATATTAATTTATTATTCTTTTAAGAGAAAATAAAAATTTGCATTTTAGTGACATGAGAAGCATTTTTAAAATAAATGACAAGAAAATATTATTACAAATTTTTTACTATTTTTTTAAGAAAAATATATTTATTTATTTGTACTATACACAAAATATTTATTTATTTTAAAGATTATGACAAAGCAAAAATCGTAAAATAGCGGCAATCAAAAAAGACGGTATTTTTATTTTACGGAAAGTTTAAATAAAAAAATATTTTAAGTCAATCTTTACAATTTAAATGTATAAATGTTGCTTTTTTAATTGTTGAGACGATCTTTTAAGGATTAAAAAAGGAAATAAATGATTAGAAAAAAAACAGGATTTTTAAAAGTAAAGAATTTTTCCATTTTTTATTTACTAATATGTATATTCCTTTAATTAAAAATTGTTTTCAAAAATTTTTAAAATTTTATTTTCTAAATCAATTTATTTATTTAAATTTAATTAAACATATTTTGCTTTTAATAATATAATCTAAATAAATGTCAGACAAAAACACATTATTTTTGTACCATCCATTTCAAGCATCTGCTGGCTTTGGAACTTGTGGCTCTGGTTTTGTTCTAAAAATTAATTAAATTTATTTTTGATATTAAATTGGTAAAAATTATTTTTTTAAAGGAATACTGAATAAGAGACGAAATAAAGAGGGGAATAAAAAAAAATAATTTTTTACCGAATTTAATTAACAATTATTAAGTTAAAATATTTTTTAAATTTTTTACCGAATTCCAGTCAACATTGATTTAATTTCTCCAATAGCCTTTGCAGGATTTAAATGCTTAAAAAATATATTCCCTTATTTTAAAAAAATTCTTAAAAAACCTTTGGACATGTTTTTGTGCAATTAAGGATTGTATGACATTTAAAGGCAGAAAATGGATCAGTTAAACGAGAAAGTCTTTCCTTTGCTTTATCATCACGAGAATCAATTATCCATCGAAAAAAAAGAAATTTTTTCAAATAATTATTCTTTCTCTACCTATATGATTGAAGAAGCGCTGCAGGCCCCAAATATTTATCAGGATTCCACCAATAAGAAGGACACGAAGTACTGCAACAGGCACACAAAATACATTCATAAAGACCATCCTTAATAAAATTTTAAATAAAAAAATAATCAAAAAAATATTTACAAGACTAGCTCTCTCTTCGATTGTTTGATACATTTCCTTCTCTCCCAAATTTAGCGGTTTGTTCTTTTGTAGCCAAGGCTGAACTGAACCATATTGTTGATAGAAAAGTGTCATATCGGGAACTAAATCCTTAACAACATACCTGAAAAAAATTAATTATTTAAAAAAATATTTTATATAACATTTATTAAATTATAGAACCTCAATTTTGAGGTTAAAATTTTGTGTCATTTAAAAATTAAAACCACATACATATGCGGAAGTGGATAAATCTTTGTAGATTTATTTGAATTCTTATCAATATGACAAATACAGGCAAGTGTATTTTCTCCATTTATATTCATAGAGCAAGAACCACAAATTCCTTGAAATAAAAATTTTTTAATATAATTAAAAATAAAAAAGAAAACCTTCACGACATGAACGACGAAATGTCAAAGTCGGGTCTATTTCATTTTTAATTTTAATCAAAACATCCAAAACCATAGGTCCACATTTATTTAAATCAATATCATATTTCTTAAAAAAAATTTTTGATAAAAATTAAAGTTGGGTTTCCCTTTTTTTATTTTTCTGTAATTCCCCTCTATTTTTGGTAGAAAAATGTGAAAATCCTATAAAAATGTGAAAAATTATAGCAAGCGTTCTTTTCAAAAATATGAAAACTAGAAATTTAAAACTATTACTTAAAAAGAGAAGCTTCGTTTAATTTTTGGTACATATTATCTTTTGCCTTCCGAAAATATTGAATAAAATTTAATTCATTTTCGAATGATAAGATTCCATAGACAAAAAGGAATTTTGAAACAAAAATTCAACTTTTACCACTTTTTAAATAAAATTAAATTTAAAAAAAACCTGTAAATGAGGTTTGACTTCTGGAGTTTCTGGATTATAACGATAAACTTCAAATGTCTTAATATTTGGACTTTGAACAGAAGCAGCAGAAACAGTAGTTCTAAAACTAAATAATGAAGGGTAATAGCGAGAATTGATTAACAAAATATTACGCATTTTAGCAAAACTTTTATCTAAAAGAAAAATTTATTGAAAAATAAATTTATTAAATTTTTATCGTTTTGAGAAAAACGTTTTGGAGGCATTTGACGCAGCGGGACACGCCCAAAACGGCGCGGGCCAAAACGTCGCGACCGAAACGGCGCAAGGCCAAAACGGCGCAAAACCGAAACTGCACAAAGTGAAAAATTGCGCAAGTTTTGACAGTTTGCCAATACTTTATTTTGCCAATAAGGGCAAAATTTGTCAGAAAAATTTTTATTTTTTTTTTTAGAGTTTGTCGGTTTTTCCTTTAGTTCTTCAACTACATTAATTTTTCTAATTAGGTAATTAAGTACTCAAGCAAGAATATGATTACTAAAAACATACATGTTGGATTAACATTACTTCAACTTTAATTAGCATTACTCAATTAACTTTACTCAAAATCAAAGATCTTGTTTAAATCTTTTAACCAGGTGAGTCATTATTCTCTAAATATTCTAAATATTTATAATATTTAAAACTTTTTCTGGCCAAAAATATTTTTATTATTCATTAAAATATTATCCTCAAAACTAGTTTTATATTCCCTTTTTCTCTGTTATTTGGTCCGTGCGCGTACGCCACACTTCTCTTTAAGAGCTGTGCTAGCAATGCGAATTTTACATGTGATTTTTGGGAAGAGGACCGGCTTAGTAAGTTTTCCTCGGCTACATCCCACCTTTCATTTATTCTTTCTCCTATATATATTTTCATTAACTTTATTTTAAATTAATTTATTTTATTGATTTTTTAAATCTAATTTTCTTTGTTATTTTAATTAGAAAATGACTACTGAAGAACCTTCACCTCATTCCCACGATCATATCGAACATAATCATTCCAAGGAAAATCCAAATAAAATAACGAATATGCTTCATTCTATGGCCATGTATTTTCATTTTGGTTCAAAGGAATCTATCCTTTTTAGTTTTTGGAATACTGATTCTGCCTTAGGTTGGAATTTTTAAATATTTTTTTTATTCTTTTTATTCTTTTCATTCTTTCAGGTATTTTCGGCTCTTGTCTAATTATTTTTATTTTTTGTCTTTGTTTGGAATTTACTCGTTTATTTCGCATTTATCGGAAAAAGAAGTTATTTAATAGACAAGATGGAAATTTATCTACAACTGATTCAACTATTGGGTTTACTACTATGAGAAGGTTTTTTTTATTTTTAGAGATTCAAAATTCTTTTTTTAAGACCAAATTTGGGCAATTTAATTGATATGTGTCTTCATGCAATTCAATTAACGCTTAGTTATATGCTTATGTTGATTTTTATGACATTCAATATTTGGCTATGTGTTTCTGTTGTTTTGGGCGAAGTTTTGGCAAGAATGATTTTAAGTTTATTTTTTCCAACAATGGATTTATTTGTAACTTTTTTTGGTGCTTCGGTTGAACCATGTTGTGGATAATTGAATTGAGATTAAAATTAAATACCAATTTTCTTTCATTTTCTGCCTTACTATATCTACTCTCCTTTTTCCCCTCAACCAATTTTTCTATAAATTCATAATTTTTGTGCCCTTTTTCTTTGGCTTTTAGAAAATTTAAGAACAAAAAATATTCAAAATTTTTCAGGCTTTTTATAATCTTTTAAATATAAACATTATTTAAATTTTATTTTGATTTTTGTGAAATGTTTTTTTAAATTTTCGATAAATTTTTTAATTTATTTTAATTGTGATTATTTATTTAAAATATTAATTTTATTTACTCAATTTAGATTATTTAAGCTGAAATAATAATAATTTTCAGGTTATTGGAGTATTTCTAATTTAATATTAAATAATATAATGTTATTTTTGTTTTATTAATTAAATCCTTTAAAAATAAAATTTCCATTCTTTTCTAATGAATCCACTTGATTTGGTAAATGTAGATTTCTTATGTTGGTAAAATTACTTTTTAGGGTGTTAACTTTTCTCCGTCTTTCTCTGTTAAATTTTGTAATATTGATGAAAATATTGGAGAGATTTGTGATTCAAAGCTTTGTTCTGCTACATTTATAGAGCAAGAGAAAATTCTTGTTTTAAAAGGTTTGAAATTTTTATTTAAATTATTTTAAATTTTAGGCGGTGTAAATTTACAAAAACATTTACATTTTTATCAATGGTTTCATTTTGCCAAGCAATTTTTATCATTCCGGGCAATTAGCAAACAAGTTCCTTTTTGTGGATTAATGGTTTCAGAACCTTTTCTCTTACGTTTTGAGTCAAATAAAGGTTTTGATTTATTTTTCTACACATTTCTCTCTTAAGATCTTCAAAGTTTTTGTTCTTTGTTACCTCAATTGGAGTTAATAGATAATGAGGAATTATCAAATTCTGCACAAAATTCTTCAAGAAAAAGAAAATGTTTATTAAATAATGAAATGAATTCTGAATTTAATTCTAGAACGGAGGAAGGTTTGATTTTTGATGTAAATTGTTTATTTTCTTAAGATTATTTTTGTTTTATTTATAATTTTAATAAAATCAATTTTAGGGTCAGCTAAACAATATTTTCAATTTTATGGATCTCTTTTTCAACAGCAAAACATGATGCAAGATTATACAAGAACAGCAACATACCAACGTGCAATCCATGAAAATTATTTAGATTTTCGTGATAAAGTAAAATTAAATAAAAATATTTTTTAAAATTAAATTTAGGTAATTCTTGATGTTGGTGCTGGGAGTGGAATTCTTTCGTTTTTTGCTGCTCAGGTCGGTGCAAAGAGGGTTTATGCTGTTGAGGCCTCTTCTATGGCGGATAGTTGCAAAGTAAAAATTTTTTAAATTTATTTATAAATAATTTACAAAAAAGTCTCTTGTCTCTGCG
The DNA here is from genome assembly GCA_036172945.1 of Meloidogyne incognita. NCBI lineage: Eukaryota > Metazoa > Nematoda > Chromadorea > Rhabditida > Meloidogynidae > Meloidogyne > Meloidogyne incognita. The sequence goes on from JARQAC010000010.1 coordinate 5,332,369, forward strand.
AATGGTTTAAATGATGTAATTAAAGTTATAACTGGAAAAATTGAGGAAATTGAATTGCCTGAATCTGTTGATGTTATTATTTCTGAGCCTATGGGTTACATGTTGGTAAATGAGAGAATGTTGGAAAGCTATTTATTTGCTAGAAAATTTCTTAAAGAAGGAGGTTTGAATTTATTTTTTTATTCATGTATTAAATGAATTGTTATAATTATTAATTTTTTAATTATAATTCGAGCTTGGGGTAATAAAAGCGTTTGGAGTAATAGCTTTACGCTATTTCAAATATACTAAAATACTTGTGCTATATTTTTAATTCAAAGTTGTTTAAGTCTCATATTTTTAGGGAGAATGTTTCCAACACAAGCAAATCTTCAAATTGCATTATTTAGTGATGAACAAGTTTATTTAGAACAAACAGCTCGTTCCTCTTTTTGGACCCAAGAATCCTTTCACGGTTAATTTTAGTTAAAATAAAATACTTTCACTTTTTCACATTTAAGGTATAAATTTAAGTTCTCTTAAAAGTGCAGCCTTGGAAGAAGTTTTCCGACAACCAATTGTGGTAAACATTTAAATAAATTTAAAATAAAATTTTAACTTAAAAAGGATACTTGGCACATTGGAATTTTAATGTCGACATGTATTTCTTGGAATTTTAATTTTGAAAATGATGAGGCTAAAGGACTTCAAAGGATTGAAATTCCTTTCGAATTTAATGCTTTAAGAACTGGTTATATACATGGATTGGCTACTTGGTTTGATGTTGGATTTATGGGACAAACGTTTTTTTTTGATTATTTTTTAAATTATAATTTTAAATTTTTTAAAGAAAAACAGTTTATCTTTCAACAGCCCCAACAGAACCTTTAACTCATTGGTATCAAGTTAGACTATTAATTAAAAATCCGTTATTTGTTACTATTGGACAATTGGTTATTGGAAAGTTATTAATGTTGGCTAATGACAAGTAAATTTGTCTTTTTAATTTAAATTTTTTTCTCTAAAGACAAAGCTATGATTTGGATTTGGAAATTGAAGTAGGCGATAAACGCCAACAAAACAAACTTGATCTAAAAATGCCTCATTTTCGATATAATGGCCAACCAGTTTCACAACCTCCACCCGGAAATTCAACAGAAAATCCTTTAGAGCAATTAAATCAACATTTAGCAATTGCAGTAGCAACAGCACAACAACAACAACAATTAAATAACGGGAATAATAATTTAAATTTTTCGCCTGCATATTCTACATGTTTATATACAAATTCTTTGACTAATTCAGGAGGAAAAGGTGAATTTCAATTATTTTTTCTTTTTAAATTATTCATTTAAAGATTATTCAGCAACAACAACTTCTGCAGACATTTTATTACAAAATGGTACTTTAAATGGATAATTCTGAATAAGAATTTTATTTTTGCGTAATTCCAAGTTTTTTAAACATAAAATAGATAAAAATTGACCAACCCCATAATTTTTTTGAAAAGCTAAAATTGTTGCCAAAATGAATATAATATATGGATTTCTTTTTATATAAAGAAATATATTTCATTAATTATTTATACCTTTCATCTTTTTATATTTTGTTGCCATTTTATCTTTGTTATTTTTTCTATTTCATATTATTAACAATTTCTCATATTTTTTTTTAATTTAAACATTTTTTCTTCTACAATTTTGATTTTTAAAGTCAATTATTGGGAGAGAAAAAATTTTATTTTTAATTTCTTATTTAATTGTCTTTTGTAAGTAGTTTAGTTTTTTTAAATATTGTTTTAATTTTTAAAAATATAATTTAAAATTTTTAATTTGTTTTTGTCAATTAATGAATATATTTAATATACATTTATTTATTTTTAATGAATATAGGTATTTTATTTTCGTGCTCAACATGGTTGCAGATTTAAATGATAATCCAGACTCCGACACGTATTTTTTCTATTTTTCCTATGGAAGTAATTTGTTAAAAGAGAGAATTCATGTTGGGGTATATTTTAAATTATAATACCTTTAAACCTCCAAAAATATTTGTAGGTGCCTGGAGCCGACTTTATTTCAGTTGGAGTATTGAACAATTTCGATTTGCTCTTTTTTGATGATTCTAAACGATGGAAGGGAGCACTCGCTTCAATCGAGCCGAAAGATGGAAGTCGAGTTTTTGGATGTATCTGGCGCGTGCCTTATTCTCTTTTGAATGCTTTAGACAGGTTAAATTTTAGGAAGAAAATAAATTGTCAAATTTTCAAAATTCAGGCAAGAGATTGGCTATCACCGTTTAGAAGGTAAAAATAATAGAAAAATTTTAATTTTTTAAAAATATTTCAGTTCATGTTTTATCTTATTCTTCCTTGGATCGGGGCTTCAATTGCCTCACATATCAATATTCAAATACTAATAGAGTTTTGGGTAATTCTTGCGTTCGTATACCCCTCCTTTTTCCTTCCCCAGAGTATTAAAAAATGGTCAGTCTGTTATCTGATTATAGAGCTCGTCGAGCTGTGTAGAATGACACCAAAATCAACCCCCGGTCTTAACTTTGGACCGAGATACAGACCCTCTAAAATTGAAAAATAACAGGGTGGACCAAGCTAATATTTTGGGCTAAAAATTCGAATAAACAAATAATAGCTCATTCGAAAGAGCTTGTCGAGCTGATTAGAATGACATCAAAATCAACATAATTGAACAAGATTTGATAAAGTTATGACATAAAGTAATCCTATTGTTGTCGGTGAGACACTTTGCAAAACTTTTCGCTTTGCGCAGGGTTTTTGTCCGTATCTCGGTCCAAGATTAAGAACGGGGGTTGATTTTGGTGTCATTCTACACAGCTCGACGAGCTTTATAATCAGAAAACAGACTGACCATTTTTTAATACTTTGGGGAAGGAAAAAGGAGGGGGTATACGAACGCAAGAATTACCGAGTTTTGGCTGCCCCTTCACCTCATTACAAAGAAGTAATTGTTGCTGGGGCTGTTGAGCACGAATTGCCTACCGAATATATTGAAAGACTGCGTGCGATTCCAACAAATGGATTTAATGGCACTGTCGACCTTGACTTGAAGGCAATAAAACATTTGAATGGAAATGAGAAAAATTAAAAACCCCAAATCTTAATTGTAAATAAATTTGGGGTTAGTTTTTTTAGAATCTAAAAATTAATATTTTATGTCGCAAAAGGCTACCTACACCAAATCAATTTTTTAACTACACTTTTAATTAGGTAGGAGACCATAATAAAATTGTTTAATGTAATTATTAAATATTTTATTTATTTAAATATACATATCAAGAATAAACACTCAATGAGTGAAAATTAAATAAATTATTATTGGCACTTTTTATTTAAATAATTTGTCCTACTTAATATCTTAAATATCTCATGATCCAGAAAATCATAGATGGGGCCGCTCCTTATTGGCACTCAATTCTTTCTGAATCATTTTCCCAAGTTCTTCGTTCACTAAATTTTTTAAAGAATATTTAAATATTCAATTAATTATTTACCTTTACTAAATTCCTGAATTACACGTTCCTGGGTTTTAAGCGATGTCTGACCCAACGAGGCGGCAATATTACGTGTCAAGCGTTTACGATGTTCTTCATCCAAAACCTTTATTTAAATAATTTAGAGAAAATAATTTTGCATTTTTACCTTTTCCCAAAAAGAAGCAGGCTGGTCATAATTCAAATCATCTTTTGTATTATAACGATTTACTTCTCCCGTCATCGACCAAATACTTTCCTGTGCAGTTGCTAATTCGGTTGGTCCATTGAATGAGGTTGGGTGATATACAGGTGCCCCATCTGCGAAAATGAAATTAAATATTTGTAGATTTAGTAAATAAAATACCTCGGTTCTCATCAGAGCAATGCCATCCGTCGATCTGAGTATTTCGAACACGCGTTCTGAACGGGCAATTAATAGGTAGCTTCATAAAATTTGGTCCGAGACGGTGAAATTGAGTATCCGGATAGGAGAAGAGACGACCTTTAGATTCAGTTACATAAAAATTTTAAATTTCGAAGGGAACCTTGAAGCATTTTATCTGGGGAAAATTCAATTCCAGGTACAATGCGTGAAGGTGCAAAAGCCGCCTGTTCTACTTCAGCAAAATAATTCTTCGGATTTCTAAAATTTTATATTATTTAAATAATGAGTGAGTAAAATAATTAATGAGGACCTGTTAAGCACAATACGACCAACAGGAATAAGAGGAAATTCTTTATGGGGCCAAATTTTTGTCAAATCAAACGGATTCCATTTGAAATTTTCAGCCTCTTCGAATGACATTATTTGAACAAAGAAATCCCATTGAGGAAATTGTCCATTTTCAATACTATTGTAAAGATCACGCAATCCATAATCCTAAAGATTTTTAAAAAGAAAATGAAGAATAAAATGTTTATCAATAAATGATTTTTGTTCTAACATAAAAAACTCACAGGATCCTCAGAAGCCAATTGTTGAGCCTTCTCTACCGAAAGATTTTTAATGCCTTGAGAAGTCTATAAAAAATCAAAAGATATTTTTTAATAGATATTGGAACCTTTGCATGAAATTTACAATAAACAGCTTTCCCTTCCTTGTTGACCAATTTAAAAGTGTGCGAACCATAACCTTTTAAAAAATTTCTCTAATAAATTTAGTTGAAATATTTTTAAATTAATCATAATATAAAAATTAAAAACCGTTCATATGTCGAAAACCATCAGGAATACCTCGATCAGAAAAGAGAAACATAACTTGATGAAGAGATTCAGGACGAAGTGACCAAAAGTCCCACACCTATAAAATAATTTTTTGTATTTATTCGAGTAAACTATATGACTAATTACCATTTCAGGATCCTTCAAGTGAGTAACTGGATTCCTTTTCTGTGTATGAATAAAATTCGGGAAGAGGAACGGATCACGGATGAAGAAGATCTTTAAAGAAACTTTTGATGATTACCTAATTATAATTTATTTAATATACCGGAGTATTATTTCCAACCAAATCCCAATTCCCTTCTTCAGTGTAAAATTTAATTGCAAATCCTCTCGGATCTCGAACAGTGTCAGCACTTCCTCTTTCCCCACCTTAATATAATTTTATAGGTAATATGTCGTTTCCAGTCCGCATTTTTCCTCCCCAATTTTTACCCTATGTTTGTACGGAATGGTCAAATTTTCCCTTTTCTTCCATCAAATTTGCCTTTCCACATTTTGCCTAAATACAATCAAAAAGATTAATTTGTGATATTTAAAAAAGTATTAGAGTAATGAGAAGAATCATTTTCCCAATTAATAAAAATGGAAGAACTAAAGAATTTCAAACCTATTGATTTATATGAAAAATTACGTTTGAGTGATAATGATTTCGATGCTTGGCTTGAGAAGCTTGGACTACTTCATGGTAAAAGAACTTGCTACAAATGTGAGGGTCGAACAGGTATCAACGTTATAAAAAACGAAAGATATGGATGTTGGCGGTGTAAAACTAGAAATTGTAGAGCAAAACAAGGTTCTTTTTTCAAGTTTTTTTTAAAAAAATCTTTACTCTAAGGTTATTTATGTGGTACCTTCTTTGAAGGTACACATCTGACAACAAAAGAGGTTTTTCACCTTTCTTATTTATGGGCATATAGACTTGGGCATATAGACCTTGTGAAAGAACTGAATAAAAATTAATCTTTTTGATTGTATTTAGGCACAATGTGGAAAGGCAAATTTGATGGAAGAAAAGGGAAAATTTGACCATTCCGTACAAACATAGGGTAAAAAATCGGGGAGGAAAAATGCGGACTGGAAACGACACTATTACCATTTTATATTTAAAGATATTAATAACAGAAAAATTACCGACGCTTGAGAATCTAATAAAAAGAGGCGTTCGCTTTCCAATTTGATTAAAAATAGCAGCCTTACAATATTTACTAATATCATGAGTTGTTTCAAAATATCCATGAGCACCAGCCCCCTTTGCATGAACCACTCGTTCGGGAATGCGCTCTCGATCAAAATGAGCCTAAAATAATTTAAAAATATTTTTTTATTAAATAAAAACCATTTCATCCATATAAACAACATCCTGCATTAATAATGGGCCTCTCTGTCCAATAGTCAAGACAGCATTTTTGTTGAAGATCGGAGCACCATTAGACATGGTGAGAATGTTGTTTTCATCCTTCACCTGTTTGCCGTAATCAACGAGTTGACTTGAAGCACGATCCGTTAAGGACATATTAATCCGTTAACTACCAAATATTTAGAAAAAATCTAGAAAAAATATTTGTAAAAAGTGAGAATTATGTATTTAAAAAATGTAGATTGGTCCAGTTACTGATAAAAAAAGCTTTAAAAATGATTTCATTGATAAACAATTATAAAAATGTTTACATTTCGCCGTCTTGACTTTTTAAAATTTTTTACATTATGTAATAAATTTAGCTCAAAAGTAGCAAAATCCACGGCGGGCCATACGGGACATTGGGGGTCGAAAAATAGCGTGTTATTTTTAAGAGAGACGAATACATTCATTTTTTGACTTTATAACGGTCGTTTCAGTGCCAATAAATAATAGACGTTTGAGTGCTTATTTCAACGGAGAGTTTGAGTGCCAATGAGGAGAACTCTCTCTCATTAGTTAAATCCTCACCCTCCCACCCGAATTTTTTCAAATTTTGTATTTTTGTAGTTCAAAAATAGTTAAACAATTCAGTTAATTTTGGGAAGCCAATATTCAATTTTGGCCAGGTTATGAATTTTTAAAAATCGGTAAAATCCGTCCTATTTTAGGCCATAACTTAATCCAATGTTGTCCTTTTTTCCTAATTTTTGCTTTATACTACTCAGTGATGAAAAATGAACAAAAACAATGTAGATCTTGCACATGTTATCTTGACTTACTATCTAGGTTGACATAGCGGTTTACCTACTACCTATAACTAATGAACCCCTGGCCAAAATTTCTTCAAAATTTTCCAAATTGTAGTTCTACAATTAATATACAATCATGCAAAATTTGAGCGGAAAATATGCATTTTTGGAGAAGTTATGAATTTTTTAAAATCGGTAAAAATTTACACATTTTTGGCCATAACTCGGCCCAAATTGGCTTTATACTTTAAAATTTAGCATAAATCGACGTATCTCGTCGAGTTGCGTCGAATGGTGCCAAAATCGACTTCCTTTAACTTTTTTTACATTTAGATTTTTATCCAAAACTGATTGAAACTTCAGTCTGTATTAACTTTTTAGTCGGTGTATGAAAATTTCGAAATTTTTTTCACATAATCTTAAAACAATTATCTATGAAATGTATCAACAGATTTTAAAACGTATGAGTAGTTTTCGAGATATTGGATTTCGAAATAGGTAACCTAAAATAGAAACGAGAGTAATGATAAAAACGAGAGAGTAAATAAATGAAAAAGAGGAAAAACGAGAGAGTGTGATGAGGCAATTGCAAGACAGTTAGAGTCCCGTTTGGCCCGCCGTGAAAATCCCAAAAGATTTTATACGGCAAAAAGAATTAATGCGCCTAGGTGGCTCAACTGGTCTTGTGCTTTTTTCTTTTATACTAACACGTGAAATTCAAACTTTCAGCAAAATTTTATTTAATTTTTACTATGTATCATTATCAATACCGAATTATTGTTGTTGGGGATTCTACAGTTGGGAAAAGTTCTCTTCTTCGTTACTTCACAGAAGGAAAAAATGCCGAAAGTAATGAACCAACCGTCGGAGTAGATTTCAACTTCCGTCTGGTAGAAATCAAACCAAATTATCGAATAAAGCTTCAACTATGGTAAATTATTAATTTTTTAAAAATTTAATTGATTTAACGAACTTTAAGGGATACTGCTGGGCAGGAAAAATTTCGATCTATTACAAGGTAGGTATTTATAAAAATCGCTTTCTTATCATTTTATTCATTTCTTCAAAGATCGTATTATCGAAATACTGTGGGGATTATCATCGTTTATGACATCACAAAGCGTCACACATTTGACAGTTTACCCGATTGGATTGCTGAAGCAGAAGCGCATCTAGGAGGCCCAGATCCTTCAAAAACTGTCTTTTTGCTCGTTGGACACAAGGCTGATTTAGAAGAACAAAGGGAAGTTCTTTTTGAGGAAGGTGAATATTTTGCTAAACACAAGGGAATGAAGTTCATTGAGACATCTGCAATCACTGGCGCTAATGTGAATGTAAGTTGTACTTTTAGTTAAATTCTCATTCATTTTTAATTTTTATAATTTTATATAGGATGCATTTGCACTTATTGCACGTGAAATAAATACTCGATTTGAGACAGGGGCAATTCGTATAATTGAAGGTTGGGATGGAATTAAGTGTGGGTTAATGCGAAGTCAATCATTCACACTCTCTGACATACAAGAAGAGCCAAATTCTCAATGTGCTTGTTAAAAAGTAATTTACAAGAATAATTAAACGGTTCGTAAAATTCAAGTCAAATCTCTTCAAGATAATTATTCTATTAAATTTAGTCTGCCCTTTTTATTATCTATAGAGGTTTTTATTTGGATTTAGAATTAAAAAAAATTTTTTTTTTGTAACGAGAAACAATAAAAACCTCTATCGTCGCCTCAAGCCTTTTAATCCTCTCACTTTACCGCTGCCTTTATTTTTTGATGGAATTTTTTATATTTAAAAATTAAAAAGGATTTTAAAAGCAGCTTGTCTTTAAAGTTCCATCACCTTAAAAAGTCGCATTTTTATATTGGCTCGAATCGATTCCAATTTATTTTTTAAAAAGAAAATTAATTTAAAATTGATTCGGGCTTTAATATTTAATATTCCCCTCACAACATATTCCAGCCACATTTTTTCTTAAAATCTATCCACAAACAATTTTTTGGAGAACAATTAGCAGAATATAAATATATGTTTTAATATAAATAAATTTAACCTTATTGTTTTAAATATTTTTGATAAATTCAAAAAAATGTTTTTTCTCAAAAAATATTTGTGGTTATTTTTATTGCTTAAAAATATAAATAATTTCTTTAAAATATTTTTTAATTATATATTAATAAAATCACATTTTTCTTTCTTTAATTAGAAAGCATATTACTTACATCCCAAATCATTATAACTCGGTCAAATCCAGCAGAGACTAATTTCTTTTGTTGCTCATCTAATGTCATTTGAGCAATTCCTTGTCGCAAATCATTTGTCACGGCCAACGGCGTTAAGCTTTAGAAAATTTTTAAAAATGTTTAAACAAAACCTAAAAATATACTCAAATTGATCGGGATAAGTCTGCATTTTTCCATTACAAGTTTTGCATATTCTTGCAGGTTTTTCAAATCCCATAGCAGGAAATATAGTTGTATTGTTACAACAATCTAGTAAATATATGTTTAATTTATTTTCGAGAAATAAAAAAATACTTGAACAAACAGATTGCCCACAAGTTCTACAATGATGTCGACGCACTCCTACTATCTTAATTAGAAAAATGATTTTTAAAAAAATAGTTTATATACTTAAATACCTTTCTGTCCCACATAACTTTGAAATTCCAGAAAAAGGGAGAGTCACAAATCTCACAATGGTCAGTATCTCGCCATGCGGGTGCCATAATACGTTTTGCTCGCATATCCCAACAGATTAAACGGCCACTTTCATCAGCAGAAAATAAGCGACGAGACTTAGTTCCTAGTGCCAAAGAGGTCAATTTTGTATTGTGGCCACTTAAAAATAAATTTTAAAAAATTTCCAAAAATTATTCAAATATTAACAAACTCCAAACCTTAATTCATAACAATTTCCACGTTTACCACCAATATCCCAAACAATTACAAGAGAGTCAGCACTTGCAGAATAAAGTAACTGATTGATTGAATCCCTCAAATTTATATTTTTAAATTAAAAACAATGACTTTTAAGGTGATAAACAATACTTATTAATTATAAGCAAAAATAACTTTTGTATAAATTTAAAAAGTTAAAAATTAAATTTTAACCCTAAAACCATTTTTTATCTTGTATTAAAATTAACGCCTATTCAAATATTTAAATTAAAAAATTATATACCAAGCCAATGCAGTAATTGCACCTTTAAAAGTCAAAAATATTTTCAAAAATAAAAGAAAATTAATTTAACCTGTATGAGCACTTAATTTGCTAATTAATTGTGCTATTGGACTTCCTTCACTTAAACGCAAAATATAAACATTACTAGAATAATCGCCAACAAAAACAAAAGAAGAATCCTCATCAAATTCCATGGTAGTGCATGGAGATTGAGCACAATAGCTACCTTTTAAATTAAATGAATAAAAAATAAGAGGTTTAAGTATTCTATTTTTAAATTTAGGGAAATGTTTGAATATATATTTTTTTGTCACAAACTAAATGGCAATATAAAATAAAATGAACAAATAAATTAAATTCTAAAATAATTAAAATTAAATACTAAACCAATTTTATTTGTAGAAGTAGTTGAATGCCAAACAACAGTCTTATCTCTGGAACAACTTACAATAAAGGCAAGTTTATTGGAAAGCGCAATTCCAGTCACTGAGCTTGTATGTGAAGGCCAAACACGTTTAAATGAAATACTTAAAATTAATAAAAAAAAATAATTTAATTGTAGAAAAAACCTGTTAAAATCATTTTCAACAGAATATTCATGTACAAGTCCATTAACCAACCCAACAAAAATACTAAAAATTTAAAAAATAAAAAGAAATTCAAATAAAATCTCAAACAGATTTTTTGCTTCAACGAAATATAATTTTGTAGGAATGTGTGGAAGGTCTTGAATAATTGATGGCCAATATTGTCCAGAATCACGTTTAAGCAAAACTCGAAGTGTACGGTCTTCATTTGTTGTCAAAATAGCATCATCCTTTGTACACAAATTAATTCCAGTTATACGGCCTCCAAGTTGGCCTTCAACTTTTTGTAATAATTCTTTTAAAAAAATAAATAAATCTTAATTTATTATACAAAAAAATACCTAATCTTGCATTTTCTCCAAGACTGCTTGTTGTAACAGAAGGATGTTGATTAATTACCGCTGCCATTTTTGAAAATTTTTCTTGTTAAACAATAAAATAATAATCTGTCAAAAAATATATTAGTAAATTAACCAACAAATAAAAAATTTTTTTGTTAAAATTTTCGGTTACTATTTCAACAGGGATACGCCCAAAACGTCGCGACCGAAACGTTGTTCTGACAGTTTGCGCCGTTTTGGGTTTGCGCCGTTTTGACCTGCGACGTTTTGGGCTGTACCCATTTCAACAAAAAATAATTTGGCATAATATTTAAGCGCGTTTTTAATGATTAAATTTTCTTATTTTATTAATCAGACAAAGCTAATTAATTTTAAGAATAATTTACATTAAATTGTTAATTTTACAGAAATAATACATACATAAATGGATCTACCAAATAATATTAAAGAAGATAACTGTACTAGCAATGATTGTAATATGTCAAATGATTTAACAAATTGCAATGAATCTGTGGAATTTAGAGTAAGTAAATATATTTGGATAATTATTTAATATTTAAAAAAAATTCTTTTTAGGGAGATATGGATGCCTCTTTTAATTCTGATAATTTTTCAATTTCATTTCAAGACATTTCAATGGTATTGCGTGCTAGGCCGGACATTAATGTTTTTTATAGAACACCTTGTTCTGGGTCTAATCGATTTACAAGGCGTAGTTCTTCTGTCAGAATGGCTGTTGGTTTGGATTTTAATTTAGTAATTTTTATTTAAAAAAATTTTATTTAAAGATTATTTTAGCAAATTGCCTGACTTTTTGCTTTTACAAATTTTTAAACATTTAAATAAACATGATTTGGTTAGAATTATGAGAACATGTCGAGTTTTTAGTCAATTGGGGTAAATTAAAAAGATTTTCTCTTATTTTTTGATTTTTTAGTAAAAATCCACATTTTTGGAAATTTATGAATTTAAGTAAAAGGCAAATTGATGAATTATCTTTACATTCTTTGCTTGATCGAAAAATGGAAATTTTACGTTTAACAGAGGCAGAGGTTTTTTTAAAATAAATATTTAATTAATTTATTTCTTTTAAAGCTGACTGAATCTCCACAATTTATTTCTTCCTACGAAATTAACATTCAAAATATTGAATTAACAAAACTTACACATTTAGATCTTAGCCATGCAACTTATGAAAATTCTGAAATTTTACTACGAATTTTTGAACGTTGTCGGAATTTAGAAGCTTTGAGTTTGGAAAGTTGTTCAATTTTAAATGATACTATTTGTAATGAAATTGGGAAAAATCTGGATCTTCGATTTTTGGATTTAGTTTATGTTAATAGTTTAAGTGAAACTGGAATTTACAATATTTTATCAAATTGTAGAAGGTTTTTATTTAACTTAAATTAATTGTTTTTTAAATTTTCTTTTTTAGTTTGGAAGAAGTTAATTTTGGTTGGGCAAATGTTGGAAATGGAGCAATAACTTTAATTTGTAAATTGGCACCTCCTTCAATGATTAGGCTTAATTTATCTGGTTTTAGGTCAAATGAAGAATTAAATGACGGAAGTAAACTTTAAATAAATTTATTTTTTGTGTAAAAAAGGGGCAGAAAACCCAAAAATTAGGTGGGGAACTTTTCTTCTAAAATTTATTTCTTTATCCGGAAAAATGAGAATAGTTTTGGGAAATTCTAATTTTTAAATAATTTTAGATGTTAAACTTCTCTGCTTATCTTGCCCACGTTTGGAAGAATTAGATTTAAGCGATAATGAATTAATAACTGAACGGGCATTAGAAGCTATTTCTTCAGGACTTCGAAATTTGAAACGATTAACTTTATCTCGTTGTTATGCAATTGAACCGATGGCTTTTGTGTCCTTACAAAATTTGGAGGTTTTTTTTATTTAATTTTTTTTTAAATTTATTTAAAAAAAGATATTAAATATATTTGGATGTATAACAAATGAAGGAGTTGAACTTTTGAGAGAACGTTTACATCCAACATTAATTGATCATTCTCCAATTTGTACAATAGCAAAACCAACTGTTGGGCTTTCTGTTGCAAGTATTTGGGGAAAACGAACACGTGACCGTTATTAAAAATTAAACTTTAAAAAGAAAATTTTCTGGCCTTAAAAATTTTTTGAATATTTAAAACAATATTTAAGAATTTTTGGTTATCTCTAATAATTTTAATTTTTAACAAAAAAAAGATTGAGGCACTTTTAATATCTAAATTTTGCATTTTCTGTTGTTTTTTTCAATTTTATTCCATCCATATTTTTAAATTTATTTTAGCTTTATTCATGGTAAAATCAATCACTTTCTCTAAAAATCTTTCAAAAAACATTAATTTTAACTTTTTTTCTGTTGTTTAAAATTTTGATAAACAAAAATAAAATGCATTTAAACTAAAAAAGAAAACAATTTTTTATTATCACTAGGGCGGGGAAAAACATGCAAATGCATGTTTTGCATGCGGATATGCCATGATGAGAGAAGCGCAAAAATGGTGTTTTTACATGTGTCCGAGCACTTTAGGACCCGGTTCCTAATGCATATATTTGCATATTTCGGCCCTCTCGTGCATATTTGCATATCGGTGCATATTTTGGCAAATTTTGCATATTTTGGTCCATATTTAGGCATTTTTTGGTAAATTTTAGTAAAAATTAAGAAAATTTTTCAAAATTTTGGATTTTTTTGGCAAAAAATTTTTTGTAAAAATTTTTTGAAAAAAAAATGTTTCGAAAAATTTTTCCTGGAAAATTTTTGGAAAAAATTTTTCGAGAAATTTAAAAATTTTTTTTTCAAAATCAATAAAATCTCATTGAATTGCTTTTAAATTACAATATTAAAAGCTAAATTAGTGTTTTTTTCTTAAAATAGTGTTTTTTAAAGAACAATTTCACTACTTTTTGCTGCATATTTGGTGCATATTTCAGGAAATTTTGCATATTTTGTTGCATATTTTGGGCTTTTTCGATGCATATATATGCGCATATTTGGCGATTTTGCGTGCATATTCGTCCCCGCCCTAATTATCACAAACAAAGATGATAAATGGAATTTTTAAATAATAAAAAGTCAATCCAACAAAAAATATTTTCTTTTTAAATTCCTCCCTCTCTTTTGCTGTTTTTTCATTAATTTTGTCTTTCTTTTTCCATTTGGTAGAAGGGAAGTACCAGATGGGAATACCAGACAGCTGAATCAATTTAGACCCTAAATTAACTAAAAAAGAAATAAAAAAAGAAAATAGTTAAGAGAGATGAAGAGAAAGAAAAATAAAATAATTTTTAACATTTTTGTGAAGAAAAAATTGGTAAAGTTAAAAATATCAAGTTCTTATGTAAATACTCCTTTTAATTAAGAAAAATAAAAATGTATTTTCCTTTATTTATTTAAACTTTTTTTTTAAATTTAGGTAATTATTAAATTTAATTAATGATTAATTTTTTTGTACATAAATCATTAAAATGAACTTTGGATATTTAAACAAACAGAAATAAAACAAGCACGCGGTTGGACTCTTTTATTTTATCTTTTTCATTTATTAAATTCTAAATATTCCCAAAATAAACTCGTTTATAGAAATGACGATTATTTTTACATTTTTTATGAAAATATTTTTGCAAACTAAAATATTTAAAAACTATAAATATATTCCAAAAAATTGTTTTTCTAACCCTAAAATAATGGTTGGATATACATATTTTATTATGTAACTTTGAGAATCATAGGGAAAAATGTTGAAAAAAGTAAAAGGAGGAGGAACCCCCCAAATTTTTGATATCTAAATATACCTTTGAATAAATATTTTTGTAAAAATAAATTATTTAAAAAATATTTTTAGTTAAATTATGTAATTTAAATTAATATATTTTACAACAAAATGACATTAATAAATGAAGAAAATAATTACAATGAAAATATTCAAAAAAATAAAATTATGGGAAGCCGCAAGGATGGACTTTCGTGAGTTTAAAAAATAAAATTTGTTTAAAAAAATTTTTTTTATTTTTTTTTCAAGTTCTCATTTAACTTTAATTAATTTTATGAAAGGAATGATTGGCTCTGGTATTTTAACTTTGCCTATAGTTTTTAAACAGGCAGGGCTTTGGACTGGATTTTTTTTAGTTTTTATTTTTGGATTTTTAAATACATTAACGATGACATTATTAGTTAAAAGTGCACATTATTTGTCAAAAAGAAAAAATGAAAAACAAAAAGAAGAAAATTTAAATGTTGAAATTGAAAATGGGGAAAGAATTTTAAAAAATAAAAAGGAAAAATATTTAAATGAAAATAATGAACCAATGAATTATGGAGAAGTAATGGAAGCGGCTTTAATGGAAAGTGGATTTGAATGGAGTAAAAAATGGGCAAAACCAGCAAAGTTTGAAAGAAAAAAATAAATAAAAATTATTTTTAAAGATTTTTTGTTAATGGGACAATAATTCTTTTATTAATGGGTATTGGGTGTATTAAATATGATTTTATTGTTGTACATTTACGTGAGGTGTTTTTTAAGGAATATTTTTTGTTTTTAAATTATTTTATTTAGTTATTCGGTCAATTTACAAATTTTCATGCATCTGCGCTTGCTTGGGCTTTGATAATATTTCCTCCAATGGTTTTAGTTAATTTTACGCGAACACTACAAAGAATTGCAATTTTAAATACAGTTGGAAATGTTTTTATGTTTGGAGCTTATGGAATTATATTTTATGTTAGTTTTTGGGGGTTTTGGAAATTCTCTGAGTTTGATTGAGCATTAAATTTTGTGAGGGGAGGAAGTCTCCACTATAGTCCCGTCACTCTGCCATTTTTAGCTAAAACCATTTGAATTTTTAGCATTTACTTCAATCTCCACACAAAACATCTCAACTTCCTTGGATTGGTTCTCCATCAGGTGTATTCACAGCTTGTGGTTCTATTCTTTACTGTTTTGAAGGACAAGCATTAGTTTTACCTATGGAAAATAAAATGAAGCATCCTTCAGAAATGTTGGGTCCTTTTGGTGTTTTGTCTACAGGAATGGCTTTAACAGAAATTTTTGATTCGGCTGTTGGATTTCTTGGTTATTCAAAATTTGGTGATGAAATTCAAGGATCTGTAACGTTAAATCTCCCTCCAACATCTTTACTTACTTTTGTAAAAATTGTTTTTACAATAATTTCTTTTCTCGATTTTTTACTTCAACAATATGTTACAATCCAAATGTTATGGCCCCCATTAAATAAATATTTGTCTAATTTATTTCCTTCCTCAAAAATATTGCGAGTTGGAGAATATACATTCCGTGCAAGTCTTGTAGCTTTAACTAGTAATTATTAATTAAATTAATTCTTTATTTTTAATTAATTTTAGTGTTAATTTCAATTTTTATACCTCATCTTGAACATATCATGGTAAGGAATAAAATTAAAATTTTGAGTAATTCTCTCTTAAATTTCAGCCGCTTGTTGGTTTTAGTGGGGGTGTTTTCCTTGCTTTTATTTTTCCTCCCATTATTGACACATTTACTTTTCTTTCAATTGGATTAACTGAATATTATGAAGAAAATAATAAAAGGAATTTAATTAGCATCTTCAAACGATTTGCTTTAAATTTTTTCTTTGTTTCGATTGGCTTATTTGGAAGTATTGTTGGATTAAAATCTTCATTAGAAGCAATTTTTGAATTAAATGGAAACTAAGTTTTGGATTCTTATTTTTTTACGGCATAATATTAGAATTAGAGACCGAATTTGGGAGTGTCCTACAAGAATCGAGATCTCGAAGAATTTTTTTGTTTTTGATCTCGTCTCGGTCTCTAATTTAGAATTAATATGTATATTGTTGGCTTTTTCAATTCATTTATTTTTTATTTCACTTCTGCAAGGACTATCAAACATTTGTAATTTAATGAAGTTTTACATTGTTTAATTCCTAATTAATCTTTTACTTTCATGTTTAGCCTGCCTTATCTTCTTCACTTTTATTTTTTTAATTTAATTTAAATGTACATAAATATTTACAAATAAATTTTGAGCAATTTTGTTATAATTAAAATTTTATTCATTTGAAATTAATTTGTCTCCTTCCCCGTCAAGTAGACGAGTACACAATTCAGAGAAGTCTTCTGGAAAACGATAGTGCTAAAAAATGAAAATTTTTTAGTCGTCGAAAATAAAAATATGAAAATTTTTATAAATTTTCTAATTCAATTAAATTACAAAAAATCTTTCTATAAAAAATTTTTACCAAAGTATTACTAGGCCATCCACGTGGAATATGTTCTGGTCCTGTTCCACGCATCAAAAGTACTCGAAAACGTTTATTCTCTCCTCTATTATAAAGAACCTATTTAAAAAATTAAAAAAAAATTTTTAAACAAAAAAACCTCTTGAAAAGTCATTTGGTGCAAAGAACGTTTTAATTGTATTTTTTGATCCAATTCTTGTATTTGTTCATTATCTGAACAAATTATTTCAAAATAATCACTTGATAATGCCAAAAGAATTTGTGAAGCATTTTCAAAATATTTTTGAATAGAACCAAATAAATCTTCCCCAGAAAAGCAATTATCAACATCCAAAACCTTTAAAAATATATAATTAAAGAAATATATTTCCATTTATCCTTTATGCCAAACCCTCGACTATAATTAAAATATGAGTTAAAATATACACGAATCGACGTGCCGAATCGGGGACTTATTAAATATCGATTACATCATCAAAAGTTGCAAATAATCGGGGGTAAAGGATAAGAAATAAATACCAAAGGACTTATAAAATTTTTAAAAAAATTCCGAATTTGTGGCATTTCCAAATTTTAATATTTAAAATTTAAACAAAAAACCTTTTTTCCTCGTTCTGCAGCACATCTTTCCAAATTTTTAATAAACATTTTATGTAAACGTCTCAAATCTTTATTATTTTTATTTTCGTGATGCAAAATAAAAATAAATGGGCCTTGTAAAATTAAAGAATTTTGCCTTTGTATATCTGATGAAAAAGTTAAAAGAGCAGAATCCCTCAAATTGATAGGGAAATTTATTTGTTGGTGATAGGTATTTTTATTTAATTTTCTAAAAAATTATTTTTAAAAAATACTAAGAAAAACCTTTCATTTGAAATTTTTCCAATAAATGGTTCTAAAGCAAGTAAAACATCAACACGGCCAGATTGCCCAATAAGCTCCAATAATTTAAGAAAATATTCATCAGAAAATTTTTGAAGTAAAATATTTATTGGATCTGAAAAAGAAAAGAATTTATAAAAAATAAATAATTTTATTCTTGGAATTTTTTTAATTTTTAAAAATTTTTTCTAAATTAAATTTAGAAAGAATATTGTAAATTATTAAAAATAATTTAAAAAATAACTTTACTTTCATTTTTCCTCATTCCAACAATTTCATCAATACTTAACCCCATACATGCAGCTAAAAATTCCCAATTTCGCATAGAACCACATGAAGAAGTACTTAACCGAATTTCCAAAATATTTTTTAAATCAAAAGAAATATCTTTAATTAAAATAGAAGAAAATAAAGAATTTTTTTGTTTAAAATTTGAAATTAATTCTGAAGGAGAAATTGGTAATGAAATTGAAAGAAAATTTAAAAATTCATCATCAACCTTAAAATTTAATTAGAAAAATTATATTTTAATTAAAAACAACCTCAATATTATCAACAAAAGTTTCATTCCGTGTATTTTTAATATTTTCAGATTCTGGCAAATCTAAAGCAATTGTAACAGTTACACTCTCTCCTCCTCCGTTATCAAAATTTTCTTCAGAATTTGGCATTAAGAGATCATTTACTTTAAATTTTCTTTAACAAAATTATCAAAAAATTGAAAATTATAAAAAAGAAATTTCATATAAAAATGAGATAGCGACAGAGAAAAACAAAATAAATGACAGTTTATCCTTTATTTACAACATTTAGCCAATCTTAAATCACTTAATTAAATTTTAAATGTGAATAAAAAACATTACCGTAATTCAATTTTAGCTCAAGAATTTCTTTATTTTTTTCTAAAATTTTTATATCCATATAGAAGATTCAGGTATATGTCAGATGATTTTTAAATTAGCTAATCTTAACCTAGGCATAAAAGTTATAATCCACTTTTAAGACAACTTAAAAACAAGAAAACCAGCAATGTTAAAATCAGAAATAATTGCCCTTGAAATTAGAATACAAATTATATTACTAAATATAAAGAGTTCAATCTCTTCTAATTCCCGAGCTATGTCCCATCTTTTGCTAAACTATTAATTTGTTTTTTGACAAATTATTTTCTATTATTTACATTTATTTAATTAATTAATTAATCAAATTAAATTTCCTTGCTTTGTTAACAACAAAATTTAATGTTAAGTAAAACTTATAAAAATAATAATAATAAACAAAGGCAAAAAATAAATAAACAATAAAAATTGTTTAAATAAATTATTTGGAAAAGTGGAACAATTATTATACATTTAATATAAATAAAATAATAAATGAAAGAATTTAGTATATTTTGTTAACAATTTTTAAAAAATAAATATTTTAAAAAATGTATTTAATATTCTTAATTAATTTAATTTTATTTAATAATAATTTATTATTTGCAAAAGAAGAGGAGGAAGATTTATTTAAAGAAGAATTGTTAGAAGAAAAAATAGAAGAAAAAGATTTAGATTTTATTTCTTCTCGTTGTTGGAGTAATTCTAATGGACAGAATGAACGTTGGATAAATGAAGGGGAAATTGTGGATAGAGGTAGGGGGATTAGAGGGAGGGAATAATATTGGGGACATGAATAACAGGGGATATCTTGATAATCGAGTATTTTTTTTTAAAAGAAATTTTGTTTCCGAACTTTTAGTTTTTTAGAATTTTTAATAAAAATTATTGGTATTTTTAAGGAAAATATTGGTATTTATGTTCTAGTGGAAAACTTGTTCCAGCTGGATGTATTGATGAAAAAGAGTTTTTTAAACAAACATAAATTTTTAAATTTAAATAATTTTTAAGAAAAAGAATTCCTTTAAATAAAACATTTATTAACGGCAATTTTCTTGTTGAATGTATTTTGTGGTCTAATTTAATTAAAATAAAAACTGTTGGATGTTTAGATAATGAAAATAATAAAACTTTTTTTGTTGGAGAAAATTGGTTAAATGGAGAGGTAAATAGGGAAATAATTTAATTTTGAAAAATATTTTTTAAGTTTTTGTGGGAATGTGCTTGGGAAGGTATTTATTTAAAAAAGAGACAAAAAAGTTGTGTTTTTAATAAAACAAAAATAATAAATGTTGGAGAACAAAAAATTGAAGGAAAAACTGTTTACGAATGTCAACAAAGTGAATATGGATTATTAAATTTAGTAGCTATTGAATGTATTTCTGATGATGGAAAAAGATATAAAATTGGGAAACAATGGACGGTTAGTTAGAAAAAAAAAGAAAATATTTTTCTTAATTTTAAATTGTCCAAAAATAAATTTTATTTTTAAGGAAGGAGATTTTATTTTTTATTGTAAAAAAAGAATTGATTCTTCAAATTGTGAAAAAACATGTATTGGGTAATTTAAATTTAAATTAAATATTTAATTAAATAAAAATTAGTTGTTTTTATAAAAATCAAAATTTATTTGATGGAGATCGCTTTCAATTAAATGAAACTGTTTTTCAATGTGAAATACGTCCAAAAAGGCATTTATTAAAGCCTGTTGGTTGTGTTTCTGAAGGAAGAATAGAAAGGGTTATTAATTGTAAATGGTTTGATTTTTCTGGTATTTAAATTTAAAAAATAAAATAAAAAGGGAAGATAATCAAAAACAGTTCCCCCAACAATTAACAACAACAAATTATAGAGTACAACGTCAATGTATTATTAGAAAAGGTCGAGCTATTATAGAAAGTCTTGGATGTGTTTATGTAAAAGATGGAATTAAACGGTTATTTTAATAGAAGAAATTTAAAAATAATTTTTTTTTAATTTAAAGTTTATTTCTTCGTTCAGAAACATACACAATTTGGATAGAAGAAGAAAAAGAAAAACAAAAAAATAAAATAGCAATTGCTTGTATTACAGAAAATAATGAACAAATTTTATATAAATTTAATTTGGAAGAAATTGAAAAGAAAATTAAATTATTTAAATTAAAATTTGATGATGGAGAACCTAAAATGTAAAATTAAAAAAATATATTTTTTAAATTAGCTATTTTTTGTAATTAATTGTTTTCTCTACAAAAATTATTTCCAATAAATTTTTTATAAAAAAAATTCTTTTACGTTTGACCTTGTTTTTTTTCTTTATTTTTTTCCGAATCTTTTATTATTTCAATATTCTTTTATATTTTGTTTATTTTTGTATGTAAATAAGTAAATTTTTGTAATTTTTATGTAATTTTTTCTTTTAAAAAATTCAATAAAAATTATTAAAAATATTTTCAAATATTTACAGACTACAGAAATCTAAAATACCGAGAAGGGGGTAAAGTTAATCGAGTAAATACTGTATATTTAAAAAAAAATAATTTTTAATAATTTTTACACATTTCTCTTTTATTTTCTTATTAAAAATCAAGTTTTTAATAAATAAATAAATTTATTTATTTAATTATTAACAACAACGGAGGCACGTCATTCCTGTTTTTAATTTCTTCCTAAACAAATCAAACATTTTTTCCCTTTTTTATAATTAAAAAAAGTAGTCACATTTAAAACAAACAAAACATAAATAAAGTTTTTGTTGACCATTTAAGAATAGTAAATAAATCAGAATTTTTTGTTAAAATGCAAATTAAAAATATATACAAATTTAATTTATTTAAAATTTTTTTAAAATTTATTTTACTCATAGTTTTTCTCTGTAAATAATTAAATCCTTCCCCTAGCATCATTTTTGAGTTATAAAAAAGTGAGGGAATTTATGTGTAAATTAAATTAAAAGAATTGAAACGAGGAAATGTTTGAAAGATTTAAGGGAAAATAATATATAGGTAATTTCTTTGATTTTATATAAAAGTTAAAGTATTTATTTAAAAATTTTCAATACTAAATTAATTGAATTACTTAATTTAAATTTAAATAATTTAAAAAAAAAATCTTCCCTTTAATTACAAAAATATTTAAAAAGTATTTACATAAATAAATAAATACATTTATTTAAAAATAAAAATTTGTAGATGAATAACTGACCTAAATCCACTTGAAATTCGCGAAAACACGCGCAAATATAATCGATTTAGATATTCTCTACTACAAAATTAGCTAAGAAAGTAAAAATCCATTAAAAACTTTCAAAAGATTTAGTTTATTCTTCAGTTATTTTTATTCAATTTTGGATACAAAAATTTTGGGAAAACTAAAGTTTGGGGGCCCCCTTTTTTCTTCCACATGTTGTTTCCTTATTTTCAACTTCTCTCAATTTCCCTGTGGCATATTAAATGACATTAATAAAGAAAAGATTAATTTGAGAAATGAAGAAAGTTTGTCAGTCGGTACAAAATAAGGAAAAGGGGAACTCTAAACATTGGTTTACCCAAAAAAAATCTTTACCACAAATATTTAATTTTAAATATCAAAATGCAACAAAATGGACAATTTATCTATTTTTTCCTTTAATTAAATATTTACTGTACTTTTTTTTAAATATTTTTGATTACCTAAACAAAAATAATTGAATTGTTTACTAAAAAAACTTTTTTAATTTCTTTATTATAAAATTGGTTTTTAAATATTTCTTGTTTTTTTCTTTCTTTTTTTTGTTTGTAACATCTTTTTTAATTTTGTAAAAATACAAACAAATTTTATTTTAAGCAACAAAAAGATTATTTCGAGATTTTTTTATTTTTAATTCATTATATTTAAGGATTGTTTAAAATATTTTTGGGGAATAAAACGGGAAAATTATAATAATTACTCTTTAAAAAACTTGTTTATATATAAAGTACAATTTTAAATATAAAATGACTAAACATATATAGGTAGAGTAGATATACAGTGCGGTGCATATGTTTAGACTCAGACACCTATCTTTGATTAAAATTTTAATAAAATTTTTATACTTTATATTTTTCAAAATTTTTTTTCTTTTTTATATAAAATTTTTAATGTATTCTTATTAGGAAAATTCATTCTGGGAAAATAATTTAAATTTTTTTAGTTTTTTCGACTTAAGTGAACTGGAGTCAAATTTTGCTGGTGCAAATGTTTAGACTCAAAATTTTAATCGAAAATATCTCGTAGTGTAATGTTCCAAAAATTCTACAAAAATTCATGTGGACATTTCAATTGATATGGAATGCAAGGTAGAAAGAACGAAGTCCGTAACTTCATTCAATATCGAGATCTCAGATCTCAAAAATCAACGGGAAATCGGGGTACAGTACTTAAAAAAATATTTTAACCCCCTAGAGCTTAAATAAAAAATTTTTTTTGGCCTCATTTGAAAGCCTATAAAATTTGCTACAAAATAGTCCAAGGTTTTATCTTTCCAATAAAAACTCATTGAGTTGAAGGTAGGGCAATTTTTTAAGTTATTATTTTGGGGGTATTTTAGAAGATTTTGGGCATTTTTTGTGAAAGTCGGTATATGTCGTACAGCTATTTTTTAGAATAACTGAGACCTGGACTATTTTGTAGCAAATTTTATGGGCTTTCAAATGAGGCCAAAAAAAATTTTTTTATTTAAGCTCTAGGGGGTTAAAATATTTTTTTAAGTACTGTACCCCGATTTCCCGTTGATTTTTGAGATCTGAGATCTCAATGAAGAAAAAGGTTACAGACTTCGTTCTTTCTACTTTTCTTCACTATATCGATGGAAATGTCCACATGAATTTTTGTAGAATTTTTGGGACATCATACTACGAGATATTTTCGATTAAAAGTTTGAGTCTAAACATTTGCACCAGCAAAATTTGACTCCAGTTCACTTAAGTCGAAAAAACTAAAAAAATTTAAATTATTTTCCCAGAATGAATTTTCCTAATAAGAATACATTAAAAATTTTATATAAAAAAGAAAAAAAATTTTGAAAAATATAAAGTATAAAAATTTTATTAAAATTTTAATCAAAGATAGGTGTCTGAGTCTAAACATATGCACCGCACTGTATATATGTGAATATATGTATTACTTTTACTTTTTTATAAAATTAAAATTATTAAAAAAAATTTTTTTTTAATTTTACTTAAAATTAAAAATCCAATAAAATTATTAAATTAATTTACCCATTTTTTAATTAATAAAATTTATTTAAAAATATTCTTTTTTTTCAAATAAAGCAAGTTTACAGCTTTGAATTTTAATATCCTTATTTTTGGGGGCGGATTTAAAAGGATATTTTTTAACGAGAAATGTTCATGCCTTAATTATTTTTTTTTATTTAAATACCTGTTTTAATTAAACAATAAAAAAATTTTTTTTCAAAGTTTTTTGCTCAAAAAATGTTTAAATTATTTAATTATTTTCTACTAATTATTTATTTACTAATTAATTCAATTTCTTCTACAAATTTAACTCACTTTAGTGAAACTCAAATTTGGGGATTTCTTCGTTCTGTGCCTCGACATAAACTTCAAACAAAATGTGCTCTAAGTTTAGATAGAGTAGAACGGTTTTTAACTGATTTAAGAACTTTGGAAGAACAAAGATTATTTTTTTCTGAATCTTTTAGTATTGGGGTAAATTAAGGAAGAAGAATTTTTAAAATATTTATTTTAGGATTATCAACAATTTATAAGTAGAGATCAAGACAGATGGCTTTACAATGCTTTTATGGTTATTATAGTATATTTAGAGAAAAGATTTTTATGAATTAATTTATTTTTGTTAACTTTGAGGGGAGAATTTTTTAAAATGCCTGGAATTCGGTCAATTCTGGTTTTTGGCCTCCCGAAAATCAAAATATTTATAGTATTAAAAAACAATGCGGAAAGATATCCTAATTCTTAAACAAAAATTGCATAAAAATCCGGTCTCTAATTATTTTAAAAATTTATTATTTTTTAGTGTATAAAAGCAGCCGGAGAAAGTAGTTATAGCGCTTCTGAATATCCTTTACATTATTGTAAGTATTTAAAAAGAAATAAAATTTGTTATATTCTCAAAAAAAGGTTATGGAAATGATATACCTTTTAATAAAAATTTACGTAAAACTTCATATGGAATATGTATTCCGAGTACTTGTAGTGATGAAAATGACCGAATGGAGGTAAAAAGAATTAATTATTTTCTCTAAAAGTTTTTAAAAGTTATTAATTGAATGGCAAAAAATTGCTAATCCTTATAAAGAAATAAATAACAATTCTTTTGTGGAATTTGGGGATTGTACAAAATCTAGACACGAAAAACAATGGTGGGAACAGTCTATTCCTTTGGTAGGTATTTTTTGAAATTTAAAAATATTTTAAAAAAAGGTTCATTTTGGTTCTGATTTATTTCTTGTAGCAATTGTTGGTATAGCTACAGCAATACATTGCCGTAGAGGAGATGTTAATCCACAAAGAAAACAATTGGACGAAAATGAAGTTGTAAATAAAAAGCAAAAGGTATTTAAATATATTTTTGGGTATTTTCTTTTTGGAAATTTAAGAGGAAGGAAAAATATTTTGGAAATTTTTTAAATGTAAAAAATTAACATTTTCAGTCAAAAAAAATTTAAAATTATTTTTAGTTAGCACTAGAATTACTTTTATGTTTTTCTGCTAAAAAGAATTTTCAAAAACTTGTTCAAATGCCAAAAGAAAGAATGAGTACAATTACTTGTTTTTTTTGGTTTACGTTTTGGGGCAATGTGTTGGACACTTGTTGGGCATTCTTTTATTTTTGTTCAAGCATTTTTAAGTAATGTTGATGAATTGAAAAATGAATTGGTTTTTATTTAAATTGCATTTTTTTAAATAATTTTTTTTCTTGTTTAGGTTGATCATTTTTGGAATCAATGGATAACTAATTTTACTCTTTCTGTGGTAAATTTATTTTAAATAAATAAAAAAGAGGTTTTATTTATTTAATAATTTAAGGATGTATTTCTTGTACTTTCTGGTACTTTAACTGCTTATAGTTGGTTTAAACGTTGGCAAAAAGGAGGGGGAGGAGGTATTTAGACTTTTTAAATGTTCTTTTATTTTTAAAAAAGAAATAACAGAAATTCCAAGTTGGACTTCTTGGGGTTATTGGCTTCGTTTTTATCGTCACAGAGTTGTACGTTTATGGCCAGCTTATATATTTACTTTAATTGCTGTAACTGTTCGTGTTAGTGTAAGGAAGTTTTTCTTTTTAATTTAAAAAACAATTTAAATAATTAAAGATTACTCATTACCATCCAATGTGGCCACCAACAGATCCAGCAGTTCAATGTCCTAAACACTGGATAGAAAATGTTCTTTTTATTAATTCTTTAACTGATAATCGTTGTATGCCTTGGACTTGGTTAATTTTTTGAAAATATTAAAAAAACAATTTTTTTGAAGGTATATTGGAACAGAATTTCTTTTTTATTTGCTTTCTCCAATATTTTTGCTTTCACTTTTACAATGTCCGAAAGCAGGGATTTTACTTTGTTTTGCAATTTCTTGTCTTTCTTCAATACTTAATGTTGTCACAATGATTAGATATAATTTTCCCCCAACACAAATGCTTTGGAAACAGCCAAATATTTTCTCTCCAGATTTTATTTTGGTTCTTTTTATTTTTTAAAAATATTTATTTTTTTAAAATATTTTTAAGCATCATTTAGTTATTTATATCAAACCTTGGTATAGAATTGGACCTTATCTTGTTGGAATTGTTTTGGGGTATATTTTGGTTAGTTTTTTTTATTTTTGCAGGGTTTTTAATTAAATTTTCAAAATTGAGGGGAAAATTAAAATTTGGAGAGTATCCAAATAAACTAAAATAATATCCATTTAAAAATATTTTAATTAGGCCCAACATTCCCTTTCTTCACATAAAAGATCTCCAACTTCAACAACATTCTGTTCTCCTCATTCTCGTAGTTTTAAAATTATTGGTTGGTTACTAGCAATAATTTTTGGGTTTTGGTCAATTTTTGGACTTTATCCAGCACTTCAAGGATGGAATTGGTTTTTATTTTTAAACAAAAAATTTTTATAAAAAATTATTTTCTTAAAAAAGGCCCTTTTATCATTTATTTTATGGAGCTGTTTCTCGTACAATTTTTGCTATATCTCTTGGATGGATTATTTATGCTTGCCATACAGGAATTGGAGGGCCTTTAAATTATGTAAAATTTAAAAAAAATAATTTTAATATTTTTTAATTAATTAAAAGGTGCTTAGTTCAAGTCCATTAGTTCCCCTTTCAAATCTCTCTTACAGTGCTTATTTATTTCATATGATTCCTGTTGTTTTTACTTATGTTGTTTCTCCATTTCCAATGCATTTTGATTCAAAAGCAGAAATATTTGGACATTGTTGTGTACAATTAGTTATTGCATATGCTTATGGTATTTTTTTTTAAATTTTTGAGAGTAATTATTTTAATTCCTGAAAATGATTTCTCCTTTCAGGTGTTCTTTGCAATTTATTAGCCGAACTTCCCGCATTGAATATTGAACGAATATTTTTGGGTACTTCCTCTACAGGTGTAAATAAAACAAGCAAAACAACAAACCTACAAAAATCAATAAAAAACGGAAATAACACAATAAACAATGACTTTAAAGGTAATATTCAGTGCTGTACGGATATAGAAGAAAAACGCTCAATTTCAACGACAACAACGACTGCTGCTCCATCGCCTATTGTTTCGGCTATTGTGAAAGCAGAAGAAAGTACATCAACAATAAAAATACCAACAGAAACAGTGTCAACAACTTTGGCACAAGAAAAAGAAGAAAATAATAGTATAAGAAATGAAGAATAAATAGAAGTGAGAGAGAGAGAAAAGTAGAGAAATATTATAGAAAAATGAGAGAAAATAAAAATTTTATATAACAAAATATGGCAAAAAAATATGAGAAAAATAGGGCCTTTAAACAAAAAATAAAAATGTGAGATAAGAAATATCAAAACGAGAATAGGGGGCATAAACCACATTTTTAACCGTCTTACCATAAACTGCCACGCGCGTGCTCATTCATTTTATATATGTACATACATATTCCTTCATTTTTTTTCGAGAAAATAAATTCTTAACAACTCAATGTTCGCTATTCTCGTTAATCCTCTACTCTGTTCGCTAAATTTCTTTATGTATTTACATCTTTTCATAATTCATTTCTAAATAAATACTTTGATCTCCTCTCAAAATTATTAATTTTCTGTAAATCTGTCGCATTTTAATTATTTTTGGATAAATGTTTAATTAAAAAGTATTTTTCTTAAAAGAGGTTAAGATGCTTCTACTAATTTGTTTTACTTACATATACATATTATTGAATGCATGACCGTCGTTAACGCAGCAGACTTAAGTTTTTTAAATTTCCTAAGTCTCAGAGACTCAATTGTCAGCCCGAAAATTTGCAGAATTCGTTACGCAAAGTTCGGATCCGCAAATTTTAATCCGCAAAGTTAGGCGCATCGTTGAGTAAAATTTTATTGAATTTGTTTCAAAAAACTTGAGACATTTGAGTATTTATTCGATGCCTAAATTTCTTTTTGGTTTTGGGTGTTTATAACTTTTGAGTTTTTATAAAATTTGAGATTTGTTTCTATTTTGTTTTTCATAGTTGGTCACCTGTTTATCACTTTTCTTATACATTTCTTAAAGATTGTATATGTGAAATTTTTACTCTATTCGTAAATTAAATTCATCAATTTTTATGTTTTCGATTATTTTAACAATAAAAATTTTCTCAATAGGCATTCGCGTCCACGTGATTTTATTCAAGCATAATTATGTAGATTTTTAAATCTATTAAATTAATTTTTAGTTAGATTAATGCATTAATTATATTTCCGATAGAAAATGGATAAACAACATAGTAGTTATTGTCCTCCTAGTACAACATTTGGAAGTCTTATTGCTAACGGTAGTAATGAATTTTCAGAAGCAAACACTTACCATCAACGACATTTGGAGCAACAACCATTATCAGGTTTTTATTTTGTTCTCGGGCATTATAATTTGTGGGTAAATTACGCTTTCCGGGTTTGTTATAATTGAAAGGCTTGTCGATTTGAGTCTGAGATAAAAATAGGTCCCGAGCTCAACTATAGATCGGCAGATTAAAAGGCAATATTTCGATAGAAAATGCTTTTTAGAGTTGGATAATTTACCTATATGTCAATCGAAAGAGAGCGACTCTTCCACTCCAGAATTTTCAGACTTTGATGCCGTATAACTTACATTAACGGTTTGGGGGTCAGAGCCAAAAAATTAGAAAATGCAAATAATAGCTCATGAGCTGAGTCGATGACACTAAAACCTTGATTGAACTAGTTTGGACAAAGTTATGACAAAAATGAATCAAGCAAACCTATTAAAGTTTTCGCAGACTGCTTTTTTGTCAGTTCGATGAGCTTTTCTATTGGCATATAAATTATCCAAATCTAAAATCGCCCCGTAAAGTACTTTAGCCGGAACAAATACTAATGATAAAACAATACAAATAATAAAACAATCAAATCTGCAACTCGATTGTGCTAAAATTTGTGTGTAAGTTTCTGGGCATAATTTACAAATAATTTTCCCGTCGGTCTATGTTGAGAAATCCTGCATCAAATCTGCAACTCGATTTTAAGCTTCTTTAATTTTCAGGTAGCTTTGTTAATTACAATCCGCAAAATTCTATGGGATTAATGGCTGAAACATCGTCTAATCCCATTTCTCAACAAAATGGACATTTCCAAGAAGGATGTGTTCGAGGTGCCAATACCTCATTGCCACCTCCTCAACAATACCAAAATCCTTCGACAATAGTAGTAGTTAACCACCCCCCACCGTCGCGGCTGCCTAAAAAAGGACATTTGGTCTACAACCCTGTTTTCGGTCATTGTACTACCAGCCGGTCAATTAAATTTTATTAAACTGTTGTTTTGACAATTTTATCTTACCACCACAATTTGTAATTATGTCGGCTTTATCAAAGCCCGATTTGACAGCCGCGACGCGGGATCTTGTAAATACTAGATGTTTATTTTTTCGCGCAAAAAAAAAGTATATTTAAGTACGTATTTACAAATAAGTATAAATTCAGTTTTGGAAGTACGGGGTCGATTTGTAAGTACTGTACTCCAAAACAATAAATGATTTATTGCTGTTGTTTATCAAACAGGTCATCCCGTCTAGAAAAGAAGAGAGTAGCTTTGTTTATGTTTTCACTCTCTTCTTTTCTAGACGGGATGACCTAGGACTTTATATTTCCTTTTATATATTTAGGGGAGGGAAGCCAGAATAGGCAAATTGTGAGTATAAAGTGTTTTTTCTTTATGCAAATCGACACTTTATACTCACAATTTGACCTATTCTGGCTTCCCTCTCCCTTATATTTTTTCATTTATATTTTTTATTTAAATAAAATTTTTAATAAATAATTTTTACAGATTGCTTGCCTCCTCAAAAAAATCAATTTGTTTATAAAAATTTTGGAAAATTTTTTGCTCTGGTTGTTTTTGCTGGTTAATTTTTGTTTTTCTTTTTTATTTTAATAAAAAAAAAATTTTTTTTATAGAATTGATTACCCCATCAAAAAAAACAATTTGCTTCAAATTATTGGAAAAATTTTTTTTGTCTAATTTTTTTGACTGATTTTGTTGGTTTTTAATTGAATTACTAGCCCTCTCAAAAATACAATTTATAAATTTGGAAAATTTTTTGGTTCGTTTTTGTTTTTTTAATTTAAATAAATGTATTAATGAAAATTGATTGACCCCATCTTTTTTCCTTTTTTTAATCTTTTAATGTTTGTAAAAATTTTTTTAATAGAACTGTTTACCCCATCAAAAAAAAAGTAATATTGAACCTGACAGACCCCCTTTTTTCTTCCCCAAGTTTTACCCTATATTTTTACAGAATGGTCAAACTTTTTCCTTTCTCCCATCCTAATTGCCTTTCTACAAATCCTACAATAAATCAAAAACATAACAGTTTTTCCTTGCTTCCTCCCCAATTGCCAAAAGTTGTTCCATTTTTTATAAATTGAGAACAAAACTAATACTCCTCCTCTTACTTTTTTTGCATTTACTTTCAGTTGTATAAAATTAAATAATCCTTTTTGTTTGATTGCTGGCAAATATAGAAAGGCAATTGGGATGGGAGAAAGGAAAAGTTTGACCATTCTGTAAAAATATAGGGTAAAACTTGGGGAAGAAAAAAGGGGGTCTGTCAGCTTCAATATTACCAAAAAAAACAATTTGTTTCAAATTATTGGATTTTTTGATCTGGCCGATTTTGTTGGTTTTTAATAGAATTAATTGCCTCCTCAAAAAATACAATTTATAAATTTGGAAAATTTTTTGGTTAGTTTTTGCTTTTTAATTTAAATAAATGTATTAATGGAAAAATGGTTGACCTCTCTTTTTTTTTTCCTTTGTTAATCTTTTAATGATTGATATATAATCATTCGAAAGAGCTCTTCGAACCAGCTTTCTTGATTACAATATAAGCCAGATTTGATGATTCTGAACGAAATTATCAATTCGAATAATAACTTTTTTAACTTTTTTTTAACTTTTTTTGCCTTTGCAGGGGATTAAAATTAACGGTCATGATAAATTGTTTATTTCGTGATTTTAGCACCATCGACTAAGTTCGAAGAGCTCTTTCGAATGATAAATAATTTGCTAGAGAAATTTAAAAATCATGAAGAGTGGTCAGTCAAAGTAACTTAACAAAAAAGGTACACCTCGGTACTTTGTTCATATCCCGCCCCCCCCCCCCCCTATTTGAGTCTCAGATTAATTTTCCTTTTTTGCTGTCAAGCATTTAATCATTTTATTTTTAGAGTTGTCAAAAAAAATTTTGTGGTTATTTTTTAATGATGGATTTTGATTTAATTGATGACCTCGAACTTCCACACATACACGAAGATTTAAATGAGGGTGAAGAAAATGATGAACGTAAAATTATTTTAAAAATTAAAAAAAATTTTAATTTTAGAATTTGAAATTAAAAAAATTCTTACTAAATTTAAATTAAAATGTTCCTGCGGTGAAGAAAAATCAAAATTTTACATTCTCTGGTCTAATAGAGAAAAAACGTGTGAAGATTTTGAATTTATCAAAGAGGTATGGGAGGGAGAGAGGGGGGGGGGTAATATGTAAATGTTTAACAAAAATATTTTAGCAATCAACTTGTAAAGAAATTGTTCAATACTGGGAACAGCGGCATGAAAAAAATACAACACCTATTAGATATGTAGATAATTTTAACAATGAATATGCATTAAAAACACCTGATTGGAAACTTAGTGGACAAAAAAAGAAGACTCTCATGGATTCTTCCCCGGCTCGTAAAACTGCTGGTATTTTTTTTTACTATTAAGTTATATCCCACCATTTTATTTTTCTTTTTCCATGTTTGACATAGATTTAAATTATTTCTTCAAAATAATTATATACTTATTTCGACTTCTTTTTTTGAAGGGAAAAAAATAAAATGGTGGGAGATAACCGAGTTGTAAAATTTTTTTAAAATTTAAACATTCAGTCAGACAAATATTCGCCACAGAAGAAAACTTTATACAGGATAAAAAGAATAAAAATGAATATATCATAAATAAATTAAATGATTTAAATTTCGAAACCCCTGTAAAAACAACATTAAAAAATGCTATAAATAATGAATTAAATTGCTCAATCAACACTAAAGAAGAAGAATTTAAATTTCAACAGGGTCTTGGGCAGGCAGCTGCTCTTGTAGATTCGTTTAAAGAATTTATTGGGGAGGAAGAAAATAATGACGTAGTTAAAATTTCTAAGAGGAAAAATAAGGGAAAAGTATGTTTTTTTTAAACTTTAGTGGTATAAGGAGGGGGGGGGGGGCTAACTTACAAATATTTTAAAAAAAGTTTCATCAATGTTTCTGATTTACAACTTGTCCTTTATTTTATGTCCTATGTAAAAATAATTATATTAGGGAGTATAGGGTCCTAAGTATGAGTATTTATATTAGGGATCTATTTCTCAGGTATAAGTTCTTATATTAGGGGCTATGTCCCAGGTATATATACTCATATTAGGGACCCTAGGGTCCCAGGTATGAGTATATATATTAGGGGCATAGATCCCAGGTATAAGTTCTTATATTAGGGACTATGTCCCAGGTATAAATACTCATATTAGGGACACTAAGGTCATGAGTATAATATTTATATTAGGGACCTGGTTCCCAGGTATAAGTTCTTATATTAGGGGTGTATGCCCCAGGTAAACTGCTCATATTAGGGACCCTAGGGTCCCAGGTATGGGTATTTATATTAGGGACCTAGTTCCCAGGTATAAGATCTTATATTAGGGGGTCATGTCCCAGGTATAAATACTCATACTAGGACCATAAAACACTAATATAATTATTTTTACATAGGACTCAGGATATTAAGTACAAGTTTTATAATCAGAAAAATTTTATGTAATATTAATTCAATATTTTTTTAATTTCCGTCTACACACACATCAAGAAAACGTCGTCGTATGTTAGAGAAAAAGATGGAGGTTGAAAAAATTATCTTTATTAACAACAAATGATGGATTTGTTTAATAAAATGAAAATTTTTTTTTGGTAAAATTATATTTAAAAAAATAAAATTAATAAAATTTTTTCATTTACAGCTACATGGACAATTACTATTTAATTATGGGAATGAAAAATAATTAAATTAAAAAAATTTTTGTTCTCTCGCTGTTAAAAAAATATTTTGTTAAAAATTCTTTTTAAAATAAAATTGTTTCATTATTTTTCTTTAAATAAATTTGATTGATTGTTTTTTTTTTGTTGATTTAAAAAATTTAAGTAAAATTTTATAGGAAAAAAAAACTTTTATTTAAGTAATAATTTAATTGTTTAAATAAAATATACTAGGATTAAAAATATCTAGATATAGAACGTAAAATAGTGGTACTAAGTTAAAGCTTAAAAATAAAATCGAAAAAATAGTAAATATTTTATCCCCAATTGTCAAACATAGTAAAAATACTCAATTCGTCGAACTATAAACTCAAAGTACATTTTGAAAACATGGTTATCTTTTGTTAAAATTTTTTGATTTTGCTAGTGAATAAACCACAATGTATTCAAAAATAAAAAATTGTTCAAAATTAAAAATATTTAATTGAAAAAATACAAAATATTCTATCCCCAATTATCAACCATAGTAAAAATACTCAATTCGTTGAACTATAAACTCAATGTGTATTTTAAAAACATGGTTATTTTTTGTTAAAATTTTTTATTTTGCTAGTGAATAAATCACAATGTATTCAAAAATAAAAGAAATTGTTTAAAAATTAAAAATATTTAATTGAAAATCTTTAGAAGAGGCAGACAATTATTCGATTTCACGATTAGAAAGGATATAGAAAATAATAGAATAAATAAGGATAATTATATATAAGTCGATATTTGTGGACAGACATTTGTGTACTATTTATTACCAATAAAATTCTGTTTTACAAAAGAAAAAGGATTGAATTTCTCTATGAATACATTATTAATCTCGAAGACATAAGAGGAAAAGTACATGTAAAAGGAGCGTTACTATATTTTCTGAAAATCTTAAAACTAATATCCTCGGATGTCTGTCCACTCAATTTACAATTTTTACTCATTCCCCCTACAAATCCTACCATTTTTACTTTTAAAGTATGGCGTTTGTAAACGACATAGTGGACAATTTGGGTAAAAATTTTCACTAAAAGAAGTCCTACATGATTTATTGGCACATGCTTCACACATGGAAAGATGGCCACAGATTCCATAGCATATGGTTGAAGCACAACCTTCCTCCCAACATGCTAAACATGTGTCCTGTTGTTCGGGGATTTTACGCTCAGGTTCGAACCACTGAAGTGGTTCGTCTGTTGTTATCCTTCTTCCACGCCGGTTCTCCAGTCGTTGAATTTGTTGTGCTCTTCCTATAAAAGTAAAAATTTTCAATCAGAATAATCCAAAGTTACCATTAGCTGGGGCAGCTCTAGGAATTCTGATGAGACTCTCATCATCCACATCCTCATCAGAATAAAATTCTTCCTCATCCCCAGAATCAACCGAGTTAAAATCGGGGATATGTACTAGAAAATAAAAACATTTCAAAAAAGAATAGGGATAGGATAAACACCTGTAAACAAAATCCGTCTCCGCTCTTCAAGTCTTTGTTGTCTCTCGTTGATAATCCTCCGTAGATTCTCATTCCTTCTTAACGCACGATCCTGTTCAGAAGCCCGACGCTGTTCTTCAATGCGTCGCGCTTCAGCTGCAGTTTTCGGACCGAAAACCGGCATATTTGTAGTTGCTGTTGGTGGATTTAAAGAAGAAGAGGAGGAAGACGAAGAGGTCGTCAACGATGAAGAGGAAGAAGAGGAGGAGGACATTTTAAAATTTTTAAATTCAAATATTAAACTTGAAATTAATTTAAAAATAAAAAAAAACAATCAAATTAAAATTAAACAAAAAATAAGAAACAATAGTTGTTGATATGTCAAGCAATGTAGAAAAACAAGTGCCAATCTTCTCTGCCTATTATTGTTTATTTTCCTAATTTACCCCTTTATTCTCCCTTTCTTTTCTCGCCTTTCCACAATAATTATTCAAAATTTGAGATTTTATCAGGCGCATCTCGAACAAGAAGAGAAAAAGCCAGATGTTTTTAAAAAAGGGAAAAATAATTGGTAAAGGATCAAAACTAAGAAAGAAACAAGGGACCTAAAAATAAATAAACAATATTTTTAAAAAATATATTTATTTAAAGTTTAAAATATTACAATAAGTTTTTAAAATCAAATTAATTGTTCAAAGTTTT
The DNA here is from genome assembly GCA_036172945.1 of Meloidogyne incognita. Lineage (NCBI taxonomy): Eukaryota > Metazoa > Nematoda > Chromadorea > Rhabditida > Meloidogynidae > Meloidogyne > Meloidogyne incognita. The sequence goes on from JARQAC010000010.1 coordinate 5,368,269, forward strand.
AAGTTTTCTTTTCAATTTTCTTTCTCTTGTTTGATAACAAATCAGTTGCATTGCAATTTTCTTTCACACATTCTTCGCAAAGTTCAATTTTGATGACCACTCTTTCACCATTGCGCATTACCTTGTCTTTTGAATTGAAAAGTCGATTTTGACATTCTAAAAATTTAAATTAAAACTCATAAATCAAAAAATATTAAATAACCATAGCAAAGGTGATATTGTAGAACAGTTTTCCCTTTGACGAGTTTCCAGAGAAGCTGTTCAGGGAAAAGTGTTTTTGGTACTAAATTCTCAGGCTTCAGAGGAAGAGTAGGAGGAGGAATGGATGGATTAAATTCAGGAATAATTTGACTCATTTTTTAACAAATTTTTAAAAATGATTTTCATATTTGAGTGGAAGTCATCTAAAGCTCAAGATTGTCGGGGGCAGGGGAAATAATCGGATGGTGCATGTCTGTATCGTAGGTGTAAGGGGTAGGAAGATTTTTCGAATCCTCTCATTATTCCAAAATCATTTTAAAAATTTTCCGAATTTTTTGTATTTCCAAATTATTTAATAAAATGTTTCTCCTGATTGATGAAATCGCTAGTATTTTAAAATGTAGTGTTACCTCACTGCGCTATCAACTCATTCACCCTTCAAATAGAGATAAAATTTTAAAGCAGCTAAAGGGGAAAAAATTAAAAACAACTTATTTGGACATTAACGGAATGAGTAAAACTTTATTTTTTGACGAATTGAGTAGAAATGGGGCGAATAGTATTCTCGCTTATGGACGACTTTCATCACCTTTTAATATTAATGTCGCAGCACATTTTTACGCCCGTCATCGCATAAGACTTAATCACCCATATCATCTGTGTGTAGTTCAAAAAAATACTCATGAAGACAGATATTACCCTTTGGAATTATTAGAATTAGCGGAGGAAGAACCATTATCAGGGTGGATGGCAAATATTTTTATTGATAAAACAACTCAGTCAACTTCACAACAATCTGAAAAAGATTTTGATGTAACATCACCCGTACCTCTTTCTGACTACGATGATAATCTTTGTTATGGAGGAAGAAAATTTAGCCAATCGGTAGATGATTTTGAATACATGCAAGGATGGTGATTTTATACACGTAGGAAATACACGCGCATACTATTTACATGCGCATTTTACCACTTTTTTTGTCTATTTTTTACTAAAAAACACCAAAAAACAGTAAATTTTATCTCCTTTTCCTTAATTTTTTCAAAATTGTATCTTCTATCCACTAATTATGCTTTTTTACCCCTAAAATCGATATCTTCCACTTGTTAATTTTTTCAAAATAGTATTTCCCTTTTCTTAATTTTGATTTCTAAAATTAATTTTGTATCTTCTTTTCCTTAATTTTTTCAAAATAGTATCTTCTCTTCCTTAATTTTTTCAAAATAGTATCTTCTATTCACTAATTATGTGTTTTTACCCCTTAAATAGGTATCTTCAATTCCTTAATTTTTTCAAAAAAGTATTTTCCATTCCTTAATTTTTCCAAAAAAGTATTTTCCAATTGTAAATTTTTTATTTAAAAATAAATAAATATTATGAAAAATCGAAAAATTTTTTTAAATAAAGCGAAAGATAAAAAACATAGGTAAGAGAAATAGAAAATAAAAACAATACAATATAAGTAAAGATAGGTAGAGAGTACAATATAAAAATTAAAAATTATTGAGATACATGGCCAAAATTTAATACAGAGAAATCGCTCGGGCTTATGATGCCCTTGCCGACAAAAGGCTTATACATTTTATGAAAGGGTTGAGAGATAACGGAACTATTTACAACTGAAGGGCGTAAAAAATTGGGGTAGATTACACATATGGGGTCACGATCACCATTTTTAACAAAATTAATAACAGTATCTTTAAAAGTTTCATATCTTAGATTTTGATTGTTCATGACATCATAATTAAGTGTCATTCCTCTCACCTTTAGGACATATTCATAGTCGTCATTTCCATTCTTCCTTTTCAACTTCAGTCCATATTGCTTTGCGCCGCCACTGCAATATTCAAGAATGTGATGCTGTGGGTATTCGTCAGTCAAATCGCCAAGATGTGGTCCGAGTTCAAGTGGGTTGTTGTTTTCGGGGTGGGTGAAGATTAAGGAGTCAGTATCTGAAGAATAAAAATTTATTTTGAAAAAGCTTAAGGAAAAATACCTGTATAAAGTAGTGAACACCCAGGTGTTCGTACCACTTTTTGCATCAACTTCAGGAGGTGCAAGCGTGCTGCTGAGGTTGTCCATAACGAAATCACCACATTTGAACTATCATGCTCTTCTATCCATTCCTTCTTCTTTGAATAACGTATCATCAATGTTTCGCTGTTTAATTCTTCAATTGCTGCAACTTCTATAGAATTGTTGTGAATGTATTCCCCAAGTTCAGCTAGGTCGTCGGTAATGTGAGTCTGGGTAAATCCTTGATTTCTCAGTGAAAAACGCCCCCAAAGGTTATTTACAGCCAACTTAGCAATTGCCCTCTTTCCTTTATTTGGCACCATCTTTTCCCTTTCTATCTTCATTCCAAACATTTCCCAGCATTCTTTTACAAACTTTTCTTCTTCTTCTCTATTTCCCCTTATCTTTTCATCAAAACCTGAAGCGTGGATTTTATGGGCAAGAAATTCCCGCATATATGGACGGAAAAGCTCGTTGTCTGACTGTTGATATTCTAATACACGATATATTTTGGTGACAATATATCCTTCGTCCAATGCTGCATTTAATTCAATAGAGGTGCACGTGCTGACCCATCCTCGTTGTCTATCACTATGCTGGCAATTATAAAATTCTTTTCTTCCTCCATTTGGGTACATTTTAGCACATTTTGCGCACAGCGGGAAAAGAAGTCTTTCTTCATCTAGTTTCACAGGAAGAATAGGAATATCAATTGTTTTTGGGGGAATAACAAATACTTTCAAGAGAGCCAAAGGGTATTTGTTGTCGGCTGATGTAGTCCAAGTAACTTCTTCATTTAAATTGTGGACAATTGGGTGTCCAATAGGGTAGTTCGTAATAAAATTCGTGAACGGGTAAAGTGATGTTACGTCATAATAGGATATTCTTTCTCCTTCTTTAGCCTTATGGAAAAGTTTTAATGGTCCTGTGCGCCCTCCAAAAAAGCAATCTCTAATTTCCAGTGGTCCCTCATCCAAATAATTATCAAACTTCTTCTTCATTTCCCTATCTCTTCTTAACATTTTTTCTATCTCACACTGCCAATAAACTTTCACTTCTGGTATCTGGGTCAAAATATATTCCATTCTTTCTTTATCCTTTTGTCGTTTCTTTCCTGCTGTTAATCCATTAGGTAAAATCATGTTGTCGCGTGGATAGCAATTTTTACATCCGTGCCAGGCGCATCCATTAACTTCTATTCCCAACTGTTCTTCTTCTATCCACCCATCTAATTTATATTTTCCCACCACCTTTTCCCCTTTCCAGTGTGCTGTTTGAATTTCTACGTTGTTTTCCTCTCTATACCACTGGAAGAACTTCAATGCCAAAAGACTTTGGTTATCCACATTTTCATATCCTCTTTCAGGGACTATTGCCAGATGTTCCTTCTCTAAATGGTTGGTGCGGAAATGCTTCATACACGCACTTGCAATAGTCATACACTCCCTCAAAGCATCAATTCCATTATGTGAAGCCCTCTTTGTTGTTTCAAAAAATTCGTTTCTAAAGGCTATAAGCGCGCACATCAATATTTCAACGTCATTAGTACAGTAGCTTGCCAACGCTTCATCCAATAAGAAGGGAGTGTGCTTGTTTTCTTCATACCAAATATCAAATTCTCTTCTTTTAGCGGGCATCATTCCATCCGCCAAATAATCTTCTTTTGTAGGGAATATTCTTTTTCCATAGTTTTCTGGTCGATTTGATAAATGCGGGAAAAATGGCTTGTCTTCTACTTCTAAGCCAAATGTTGGGACCAGCGCTGCTAGAGCCATAGGCATTAAATTATAGGAGTCCCGAAATACAATATTAGGATTTGAATTTGGTCGCTTCGTTACTTTCATTTCATAAAGTTTGTTGCCCTTCATAATCAATTCAGGATTTAAATTTTGGCTGTATAATTTTTCAAAGAGGAGAACCATATCGAAACGTCCACCAAAGTGGGAGTATATGTAGGTGTCATAGTTGTTTGGAAGATCGTATAATACCCATAGGGCAAAAGCTTCTAGTGGATTTTGTGAAATAATTTTATGGTCAGTAATTGTATTGTTGTAAGGTTGTTGTGAAAATGTAATGGTGCGGTGGGGTCCGCAAACTTTGCAACTTTTATTTTTTAAACTTATTTTCCATTCCCCTGTTGTAATACATTTTGGACAGACAATCTTTGCAGCAATAAAGTTGGTTTCATGAATTCTTTGTTGTTTAGCTGGATTTGTGATTTTGTGCTGCATTGTTTCTAAGTCAAATGCTACTAATCGATATGGATCCCGTTGCTTAGGTTTAAGTGGTCTGATGTAGCACCCTCTTTTTGGATCATGATAATCCCCGCATTTCCCACAATATTTTTCAAAACAAACATGACCTTTGCGACCATTCCTGTTATTATCATGAACATTGTAAATTTCTCCACATTTTTCACATTGTTTAGAATTTTTGCAAAATCCACTATTCAGATGATGTAAGTAACAATCAATATTTTCAAATGTCTTGCAGCAATCTTTGCATTTTCTAAATAATTAAAAATTTATTAATAAAGAACAAAATAAGATTACCTGTAAAAGTTTTCCTTTTTGCAAGGGAACTTTGGTCCCATTTGAGAGCATTTCAAACAACGCGAACAGCATTTGGCATTGTGCTTTTGAGGTTTGTCGTAAACCATTTCACATGAAAGACAATAAGACTGACCAAAAATATTACCGACTTTTTGAACTCCATCAAAATGTTTGTTGTCGTGATAAAGAATTATAGGTGTATCATAAATTTCGGGGCCATATTTATACTTTGGCTTGTAGTTCCCTGATGAACCAAAAATAAAGACTTTGAATGTAAATTTTCCATTATATTTGTTGTTCCAGTAATCAACGACTGGACCAACCCAGTCCTCTGCAGCATATTCTTTCAAACCAAATGTAGCTCCAACTTCTTTAATAAGTTCATAAGTTTCCTTCTTAAATTTATTTCTAGATCCATAGCGGCCGTGTAAATAATTGTAAAATTGGGAGCGGGAAAGTTCTCCAATGTTGCTAACAAGAGTTGCTTGTAAAGCAAAGAAAAGGCAATGATTTTTCCCATCAATATTATTTATCTAAAAAAAAACCCTTTGTTTTTAAATTTTTAAATATCCTACCTTAATCAAACATTGCTGGCTAATTCGGTGATGTGTAGCAGCGTTTTTACGACCTCCAAGCGTCTTTTGTCGTTCAGGTAAATTTTTCATATCAAGTGTAGTTATTTTTACATCAAAGGGTTTTCCCCATAGTGTTGTTCCTTGTTGTTTTTTACTTTGACCAACTTTAAGAAATTGATTTAAAATAGAATCGGTAGTGTTGTCAGTAAGTTGTCTAATAGGGATCCACACATCATGTTCAAGTAATTCGCTACTAATAATACATCCTAAATGATCTGTTTCATACCCCTTCTCACGACTTTCTTCAATTGCTGTGTCAATACAATGCTGGAATATACCAATGAAAAGACCTTCGGGGTCTGCGGGGACATCCTTGATTTGGAATTTCGTGTGACATTTAGTGTAGCGGAATTTTTTATTATGTACAATTTGTTGTCCCAATTTTGTGATGTATTTTTCTGGATGTCCTTGGCCGATTTGCGGTAAATCAATTAATTTTGGTGTTGAAGAAAGAATATTTTCAATAAAAAATGCGCGAGAGTTCTCGGAGGAAAGCTTTGCACGCTTGGTTGGTGGAGGACTCATTATCAATTAATGAAAATCGAAATATTTAAAATTATATCTAAATCTGAATAATTTATTTAATTAAAAAGAATAGAACAAAATTAGTGATTTTTTATAAAATTTGAAAATTTGTGAAAATTGATGAATGAATGTTGAAAAATGACGGAAATTATTTATGAACAGGATAAAAAATAGTTATCCTATGTATAGATATCATTATTCATATAGATAGCTTATTCCTATGGATAGATGTAAAATTTGCTATATATAGATTAAAAGATTTAGGGAGAGGAAAGAAAATATAAGGGAAATTGTGTAGGGTTTGAAGGAAAAAGTTTGGAGTAAATCAAATAAAAAATTTTTTCTTGTAAAAAGGATTTTAATAATTAAGGATATGAATAAAATGGTTTAATAATTTAAAATTTTGAAAAGAAGTGTAATTAATTTTAAACTCTAAAAAATATTTTTTTTCCATTATTAATAAATAAAAATTAAAAAATATATATAAAAATTGTCGAATAAAATTAAAATGATGATGGTTTTTTTCTGAGAATATTTTTTCGATGTATGTTACCCTTATTTTCGACTTTATACTATTAGTCTAAAAGTCACGCCCTCTCAATGACCAATTATCGTAATGCTTTAGGATGCGGCTGCATATCCTTTTACTATATGTCTAAACATTTCATATGGTAATAAATGGAAGAGCATAATTATTTAATCATTTTATCTACAAATTTTTTAACAAATAAATCTGGATTAGGTTCTCTATCTAATATATAAATATATTCATTAAATGTACAATTTTGAGAAAGGAAAAATATAAAACATATACAGTGGTGGGCACATGTTTTGGCTAAGGGGGATTGGTAAGGCTTACAATTTCTAAGTATTTGTGGGAATTGGTTTAGGAATTTATTAATAATACATCCTGTTTTGGGTTTTTGAGTATTAAAAAGTGTTAAACTATCGAAATAATTAATTGGTCTTTCTTTTCCTTCAGCATATATTGCCACCCAGTGAGATCCTTCTAAATGTTGGGGGTCCAAGTTCAAAATGAATGCTGTGGGGTATTTTATTGAATTGTAGTCGGGAAGTTGGTCACACGATAGACATCCTTTGAACACTTGACTCGTCTGTGGATTTGATTCCAATATTTTTGTAATCTGTATACTGTTCATCTAATAATTTAAGTTCTATATCTTTATTTTCTTTTCTATTTTTTCTCGAAGGGATCGTATTTCCTAGCCAAACAATTGAACGTAATTGGTAAATAACTAGACTGAGTACTAGCAAAGCATAAAGAAGGAGCATCACCCAACAATAGACATGGGTATAGTAATTTTCATTTGCTGTAGGCGCATCCTTACATAATTGTATAGAGGGAAAATTAGCAAAGGGACCAATAGCAGATTTCCTTGGCAAAGCCTGAGTTGTTGTTAAAATTATATGTCTGTCAGCTACTTGTCTTAAATATTCGCGATACTCGGGTAATTCTTTGATATTAACTCCTTCTTCAACAGTTAATCCACATATTGGAAGGAAAATTCTTAATATTAAAATAATAAGAGAAATATTTTTTGAAAACATTTTTATTTCTATAATCTAAAAAAAAAATACAAATTAAAAAAGAGAATGAAAATGGAAAATAAATGAAAATGATAATCAAATAGTTGTATCACTGGTAATCGTTCTATTCTTATCGAGCATTATAAGTGAGTCAGCTTCACCCATCACTATAAGCATCACCCCTCCCTCTGGAATTGGTCGACTAAATTTTATATTGACGGCTGTTGTACCATTTCTAATTAAATCGAAGAGTCCACTTTGATCCTCGCCACTATTTGTAAGGTTAAATACGAAGATGCAATGCGTGTAGGCATATTGTTCAAAAGATATTCCATTGCTTTCCAGGGAATTTGAAAAACCTATAGCCTCATTCATATCATTAAAAGCTCTCGCAAATTTTCCATTGGGGAAATCCAAGTCATAAGGAGCCTGAGGATAACTTCGACCATTTGCAATTATACTAATTTCTCTTATATTGAAGGGTTGAAAATTAAAAGGGCTTCTGTCAATAGCTCCCACGTAGTCATTATTTGAGACTAACCCAAGTATTATCCTCCTAGGAATTTGATCCATAAATAAATTTGCATTGAACTCGTAGCGACCTTGACTAATAAATAAAGGTTTCATCATTGTCTTCCTTATAGCATATCTTGCGGGTTTAATATCCAACTTTTTTGCTATATCGAGAGCTAACCCATCCATTATATTGACTTTTTTCACATATAGCTTACAATTAGTCACTTCGAAACGGTAACGATTTGTTTGGGGTATTCCTGCTGCTGTTGGTGGGGCAATTAAAACAAAACGTGAATCATTGGGGAGAATTTCTATATCTATTTCACAATGGTTAATTAAATATAAGGGTTGGTTGAAAAGGTCGGCATCTATCTTTGCCATAAACTGTGCTGTATTGCTTGTCCCAAAACGTGCTTTCCTCGAATTAAATCCTATTCCTGCCTGTAAGTTTAATCCTGTGTCTCCATAATACCCTGCAACATTTAAATGGGAATTTTTTGCCGCTGTTGAGAAGCTTAATTCATGTGAAAGATAAGACTTGTAGGCCATTAACGAATTGGAGTTGAAAACTTCTCTTCCATTTATACTTATTCTCATATTATTAATAAATGTATGTCCAATTAACTGGATAGGGGCGACTATGTCGTTTTCGCTTGGATTTACCCATGTGCCGTTTGCACCTTCTTTTCGTATACGGAATTCAGTAAATAAGTAACATTTTGTGAGGTCAATATAATTTTGACTAGAGTGTATTTTGAAGTGGTATGGAGTATCAGTAAGAGGATTACTTGGTAGAATTTCAAAAACTTTTGCTGAAGAAATGCTCACATTTGTGGGAGGAATTTGAAAAAAGTCCAAAGCATTTGTAATCGAATTAATACTATCTTTATCTATTTTGTGGTATGCCATTTTTTGTAATTTTTAAATTTAATTAATAAAGTCCGAATGCGTCTGATCTGATTCGTTTTTTGTTAACTTTTCCAATAATGATTTTATGATTTTGCTGGGAATACTTTCTTTTATCTCTAATACTTTTTCTTGGACTACCACCACTTCCAAATTGTTTTAGCATACCTCCCTTCTCAAGTAGTGTGTCTATCCCCTTCTTTCCCTCACTAGTTAGAGCGTCTTTAATATTCTCTCCTTGGTTTACTCTTTCCAGCACACGCTGCCCCGTGTTTAAAGCCTCAGCTGATACAGTAGTCCCCACACGACGAACAATAGGAAGAAAAAAGCGCCAAAGTCCTCGAAGAACATCGCCTATTCCCGCACCCCCTTGTAATCCATATCCTCTTTGAAAAGGGGACGCTCCTTTGAAATAAGTATATGTGTTTTCTAAACCGCTCCCTTCTTGAATGTTTAAAGGTGATTGAATAAAATCATCATATCCTACTGTAGAAGTATCAAATAAAATATGGACCATTTTTGTTAAATTAATTTTATGAAAAAAAAAGAAATGAATACAATAAATGGATGGATTTTAAAAATTTATCACTTTTTTGAATATCAATACTATTAAAACTGTTCCGTATGCGAAAGGTACTAATCGTCCATTATCCAAAGTTCTTAACTCTATTTCTATTTCATTAATCTCTCTAGGTAGGACACGGGCATAAATAGGTGTATCATAAATCTTTTCGTTATATTCTCCTGGTGTCGCGCCAGAAACAGAAACTACTCGTAGAAGAGAGCTGAGTGAATTCCCAATAATCATATTCTCTGTAAGACCATTTGCATATACAGCAAAACTAGAAAATCCTCCTCTTAGATCAGATCCATATTTTGCAACTTCCTTATTTTTAATATTTTGAGGGTTTTCAAATCCTAGAACATATCCTAATTGTGGTGACAAAGAAATGTGATCAATATTTTCATGATTAAATAAAAGTCTAAATCTTGCAAAATCTATGTTGTATTCAAAACTAATTGAGTCTATAATATTTTTGAGCATGGTCAAATTTCCACTTAATCGTATACCACCCCTCCATAATAAAAATTTTGAACTATCACTGTAATTATTGTTATCCAACACATTTTCGTTCCCTATGGAAAACTCAAACTCTTCCTCTTCTTCATTTGTTTTATTGTTTTCTTCTTCTTCAATTTCTGCTAATCCTAATGAAAAGAAGGGAGTAGTGATGACAGGTGTTACAATTGTTTTCTTAATTCTATCATTTTCTATTTTTTCTAATGATTTTGGTTCTGGATCTTTTCTATCTTTTTCAATTTTAGCAGGGGTTGGTGTAGTAATGACCTTTTCACTTTTTATTTGACTTTTCTCGTTCTTTATTTCCACTTTCTGACCATCTGTTTTTAAAGGTTTTTGAGATGGAACATTTTCATTAGTTTTTATTTTCCCCTCATTATTGGGTTGCGCAACATATTTTTCTTGTTTTGGTTGGTCTTGTGTCAATTTTATTTTCTTATTCCCTTCATCTAATTTTTGAACATTTTTATCCACTGTTTTTGGAGGGGAGGGAGGAACAATAACCTTTTGACCTTTATTTAATTCTTTTTTTACATCTGCTATTCTTGGTGGTGATGATAGCTAAGAAAAGTAATTAAAAAATTTTTGAAAAAAAATAATTTAATACTTGACTCTCTTTTGGTACTGGTGGTGGTGAAGAAGGAACATGTCTTTTTATTCTCTTTTCTAATCTTGGAGGGGAAACAATTAAATCTTTTGACGACCTATCTGGATCGAAAACATGGTCTATTGCTGTAATTTGATGTTTAAGAGTCGAATTTAAAAAATCACATAATTTTTGAACGTTGGTATGTGATGCCCCTGGGGTTGGTACACGAAGAATATGTTTTTGCCCTAAATCATCTGTGAAGTGTATTTTTAACCATTGCTCATCCAATGTTCCAATAGTTGAGGGCCATGAATAAGGGTAACTTATACTGTGTAATCCACACACCCAATTTCCATTAAAATAAAGTGGCTTTGGTAAATGTACACGGAATTTATTTGGTCTATTTGATGAATAATCTGGGACATTACTTGGTAAAAATACGAAAAAGCTATTTGACATTTTTATTAAATTTTGTTAAAATGATACAAAATGAAAAAATGATTTATCTTTTATACTAAATTCGATTCATGAATCCATTCTCTTTCTGGGTAACCAATAAATTTAACAAGTATATCATATGTTCCATCATCTCTTTTCTTTTTTCGGATAACTTTTTCTATGCGGTACTCTGTTGCTGCATCTTTTCTTACTCTAGACATTTCATCTTCATAAAAGGATCCTTTGAATTTTTCCCCTTTATCATCGCGCAATTTATATAATATAGGATTCACATGGTCTTTTACTTTTTCCACCTCTAATATTTCATCTCCCCAATTTGGTAGATAGCCTTTTTCGAAATGCCCCTTGTCACGACTAATTCTTACGTAATCATCTTTTTTGAATTTTGGTTTCTTGAAATTTTTAGCTGAAAAAATATTTCCATAAATTTTCTCCCATACTTTTTGAGCATTTTTAAAATTCACATCTATTGGACGCATTCCATGCACACGACAGTAAGACTTATTAATTCCTTCAATAATTTTCGGTAAAATATCAATCCAATTAAGTTTGTGATTTTGAGAGAAATATCGGTAAAGTCTTTGTTTTAAGTTTCTAATAGCCCTTTCTGCGAGAGATGCCTTTACTGTAGAATGAGTTGCTTCATGTTTTGATATTTCTTCTCTCTCAAAATATTCTTTTAATAATCGATTTTTAAATTCGGTCCCTTTGTCAGAAAATATCCTGTGGGGTTTCATAGGCATTTGAGTAACAAGATTACGAAAAGCTTCCAACATGTCTTCTGATTTCTTTGATTTTAAAGGGGTAGTGAAGACTCGTTTGGACAATACATCTATTCCCAAAAGTATATAGCGATTTCCTTTATTATGCCTAGAGAGAGACTGCATATCAGCTAGGTCCACTTGTACATCTGTCATAAACCCTGCTGCAATAGTTTTACTTCTTTTAAAATTCACCCTCTTTTGGCGCATAAGGGTATAGGTACGGTGCCCCTCCAAATAGTGTTTGATTACATTTCTTGGTATATGTTTAAAAGTTTTCTTTGCCTCTCTCCATAAACTATCTATGCCTGCATAAGCTGAAGGGGAATTGGGGTCATTGTAAAGTCTGTCGAGAAGTTTTGTAAAATCAGCCATTTTTAAAAATTACCAAAGTGTAGGTTTAAATTTATTAATATCCTCTTGTGCAGGTTTTTGTTTTGCCCATTTATTTTTTCCTAATTTGAATCTTGCAGCGGCTAATCTTTTAATCCAACTTTTTGATGCATTTTCTGATTGTTTCTTTGTAACAGGTCTTCTAACTCTTTTAAAGGGGATAAGGGTAGTTCCTTCAGGAATAACAAATTTTCTTTTCAGTTTTTGACGTCTTTTAATATCATCTTCCTTTCTAAATTGAGCTAAAACTGCTTGGTCTATAGGAACTTTATATTTTTTAATATCTCTTTTTCTTTCTAATACTTTCCTTCTTCTCTCTTCTTGCGCAATCTCTTTTAATCTTTCTTGCTTAATATTACTATTTCTTCTACGTTTAAACACATCTGAGTCAGTCGAGTCTAATTCTCTTTTTGATACTTCTAGAGGTATGGGGGGAGAAGGACTTAATGGTGCATTTTGTGATGCTATAACAGAGTTTGGCTCTATAATGTCTTCAGCTGGAGAAAATGTTTTATTTGTTTTTCTCTTTGGTTTCCTTTTCTTTTTTATCTCTCTTTTTATTTTAATTCTTTTACCATTATTTTTCAAATTTTTTTCTAATGCTTGATTTGATGTAGGTCTTGGATCTAATTGTATATTTTGATCACTTTTAGTTGTTGAATGATTTGAGGATGAAGAAAGAGAAGGGACAATATTGTATGCGTAATTAGGGGGTTCTTGGGGATAATATGAAAAAGAATTGTCACTAATCCAATTGTCGTCGTTATCTATGTCATCGTTTGCAGAAATATACGATGCGCGTCTTGAATTACTTTTGGGTACAATAGTGCCTTTAGATTTATTGTTAACTAGTTCAACTTTTACTGGTCTATTTTCGCGTTCATTTCTTAATTGTAAATATCGCCTCAACTCTTGATTATAGTGAACATTCTTGGAAGATTCACTTTCTTTTCTTCTTTTAGATCTTTCTAAAGCACGACGAGTAAAATCTAGATTTGGTTCGCCTACATCGCTTGTTGTAAGACCACGATAAATATCCTCTGGGACAAGAATAAATTTATTTGCCATATTTCTTAAATTTTTATTAAAATTTTAAAAATGAATAATATAATAATGAATAGTTAATTTGTATCGGTATCACTTTTTATTATTTTTCTTCCAATTTCTATAAGTATAGGGGTAAGAAGAGCTGTAAGGACACCTCCTATCCCACTTCCCTTCTGTGAAATAACTTTTCTTGCTCCTCTCTCACTTCTAGCACGACTCATGCGGCGGACAAATTCGGCATACGGTAAAAGACGTTTCCGTTGGCGAGTAGTTAGTTGATAACGCGCTTTTACAATATTCAAACATATTTCTGCTATAGCAAGAAGTTGTTGACTGTTAGCCTGTTTAAGCATGCGATGACGTTTGCTATCCGATTTAGATCTTGCCAATAAATTTAAAAAATCTTTATTATCCATTATAAGTGAGCTAATATTGCACTGAGATTTAGACCCCATTTTTAGGAATGAAAATTATTTTTTCGTTGTCGTCTTTAAAAATATTTGTACGCAAACGTAATGTTGGATCTGAAGAAGCATGCATATCAATTAAAAGGTATCCATAAGGAATATTTGTAGCTTGCCTATAGGAATCGAGAAAATAATCTAACTTCTTGGGAAAAAGTTGAGCACCAATGTTTCTGACGGAAAGAACGGAGTTTGGAGAGCGCATAATAACTATATACTGTGCATTTTGTCGGGCAACTTTAATTTTCTTTTCAAATAAGTTTTGTGTCACAAATACTATAGAAAAATTTTGGTGGTGTGACTTTTTAGTAAATAATTCAGATAAATATTTTTCATCAATAGAGAGCAATAAATCGTCTAAAATAACCAGAGAAGGTTTTGGAAGTCTTTTAATTACATCTTCGGGTGGCACACCAGCGAAAACACTTACACCAGATTTTTGAAGAACGGGCACAATATTACTCATTTCACCAAAACAATAGAGAATACTTTTAGGAGGAGGATCGATTAAATCTAATGCTTGAGTAATAAATTTTAGGAGAAAAGTACTTTTTCCACTGGAACTTGGTCCAGAAATAATTAGGCCGAATGGAAGTTTAAATTTCAATTCTTTACTAGAAAAATTAATTGATTCCATTAAAATTAATAAGTAAAAATAATAAAAATAAATGATTTAAAAAGATTAGGTTTTACAAATCAAGGAAGTGGTATATTATCTAAATTTTCAATATGAGGGGGACTTTCTATAACCTCTTTTTCTTGTTCTTTTGTACTTTTTTCTTCACTATTTTCTTTTTCTTTCGGAACAGTGGCTGTAGTAGTAGTAGTAGTGGTACAACCTATGTTGTCGAAGAATTCCTGAAGAATATTTTCGAATTCTTCATCAGCGGGGATTTCTTGTTTTATCTTCTTAGGTGATGGTGGTTTTATTGGTGATACTTCAACTTCTTTTATCTCCGGCTGGATATTTTTAATAATAGGAGTCGCTGCACATGGTGGAGATCCATGTTCAATGTTGAAGATTCGACCCTTGTTCTTGATCTATAATTTAAAAAAAATATAATTTTTAGTTTTAATAATAAATACCTTAAAAAAGCAGTGTCCTGGAAGATCATGGATGGTGTCAAACGGTATGAATGTGGGTGTTTTAATTCGCGTACAATAACAAGTCACCCCCTCTTTGGTGACAACAAAGTCGAGTTCCACTTCAGATCCCTTGCATTCTCGACAACGTCCTGCATGGTCAAAAGGCACAAAACGTGGAGTAGAAATACGCTCAGAAGCAGAAATTGTTAGACCGTTAGCAGTAATATTAAATTCTATTTCGGGGAGAATTTGTCCTATGAGAGCTTTTTTGTTGGACATATTGATTGCCATTATTTTTTGGAAAAATTTTAAGAATGATTTTAGAAAATGGTAGGAAATTTAATTTAACCTTGAAAATTTTAATTTTTAAAATTTTTAATTTAAAAAGTTCGAAAAAAAAAGCCACACCCCTTTTTTCCAAGGTTTCAGTGTATATGAATGGATAAAATGGAAAATGGGCGGTCGAGAAAATCTCCTTTGAATAAGAGAATGGCTATATATGGTCATGCCTTTCCTTCATTCATTTGGAAATATTCGAGAAAGGAGAGATATTTCTCCTTCCATAAATTTTTATAAAAATAGGAATTTATTTTATAAGAATAGGAATTTATTTTTAAATTAATATTATTTCAATAATTTTCATTTATTATTATTTCACTATTTTAAATTCATTATCTTAGTTTAATAATTTTTTAAATTTAATTTTTAAATATTATTTTATATTTTCATTAAAATTTCATTTACATAATTTGCTTTTAATTATAATTTTTCATTTTTTGTTTATTTATAGCAATTCATTTTATTTTCAGTTTTTTTTCCAACTTTTTTTTTTAACAATGAAACAAATAAAAATAACTACTTTCTTTAAGCCGAAAAAAGTAAGCTCCAAAAATCTAAGAAAATAATTTAAAAATTAAATTTAGACTGAAAAAGCTTCCCAAACATCTCAGCCACATTTTTCTGCGTATATAGAGAAGTACCCATTTTTTCTCACGACTCCAAACCCTTACGACTTAGCAGGTTTCGGCATAGTGCAAAATGCCTTAACAGGCAAATTTTATATTTCGGAATGTGATCAACTTCCAGAAGTAATATTTATATCTATTTATGAGTATATTTATTAATTTATTAGGAATTTTGGATGCGTGTTACAAAGGATAAATTAATGGACATGGTAAATGCTGTGAAAAATATGAAATGTATGAATGAAAAGGGAGAAACACATCCATTTTTGAAACAACCAGAGGCTGAAAAGGAAATGCAACCATTTTGGCAAAATGAAAATGTGCGAGTTGAGATGTTGGACATTTCCTCGATGGAAGTATGTATTTTATATTTAAAACAAAATATTATTTATAAATTTAAAGAGTTCAACATTAACAGAAGAAACAACAACAACACCAACATGGTTTTCACCAGTCTATACTTCAACACCGCGTGATTCGCCGGTGTCAATTATTAATTCATCACCAGCACTACTCGCTGAGCCATATTTGGCAGATTACCTGAATGAGGATGAATCATTCTTCTGAATTGAGTTGAGGTAGATAAAAATCCTAACAATGTTTTTGTCTGCCTTAAAATGTTGAAAACTAAAATATTGAACCCTTTCTAATTTTTAAGATTTAAAAGTAAAATTTGAAAAAAAAGGGTTCAAAAAACTTAATCCTACTATTTTTTCTAATGTATTAAATTTTAAAAAATCCTCAACATTTATTTTTTAATTTTTAAATAAAGTATTTTGAAAAAAAATATTTTAAATAATTGAATTTTTAAAAATTTATACTTTTTCTATTTCTTTATTTTTAACTTCTTTATTTTCATTTTTCTTTTCATTTTCTTTTCCTCCCATCGTATCCATTTCAATTTCGTGAACCTCCACCCGTTGCTTTGTAACAAGGCAATGGAGAGGTAGTGGTGGGCCAATGTCATCTTTTTTGATAGGTCGACGGACTAAAAATTTAGATTTTTACATTTGTTTATTTTTTCTAATATATTTATTACCTCTTCGTGTGTGAACGCGGAGATCCGGGGCAAAAATCAGTTCCTCCCTTCGACGTCTATGTTGTTCAGCTTTCCGTCCATTGAGATAACGTTCCATAATCCAACCACCAAACAAACATAACTAAATTTTAAAAAAATATTGTTTTAATTTAGAATATATAAAAAATATTTTTACGACCTGGGCCCCCAAAATAGCGAACAAAATAATATAAATGAAATAAATAGAACAATTTAATTCAACAGGTCGCTCAAGAAATTTTAAAATATTGGGGATAGAATTGTGGGCGCAGATTATGGGTTTGCTATAGAGTTCAGGCCTATAGCAATTATTTTCAGCTATAGGACAAGAACAATTGGAAACAGGGACCCAAGTCTGGTTAGAGGGGAAATTTTCCATTTTTTTTTCGGTAAAAGTGATATATGAAGAAAAGTTATTACCGAAAAGTTTGGCCTGTTTATATATCCACAAAAAATTGACACATATTTTTCAGAATAAACAATTGAACAAATTTGCCCTTTGATGAACTTTCTTTCCGCTCTAAAATAACAAAAATTTGTATAAATAAACACGTGTTAACCCTTAAAATTTATTTTTTAGCTTGTTGCCGCACAAAAATAAAGAAATTATTAATTGTCCTATTAACAATCAAATTTTCTTTTTATTTTATTTTCTTTTTACATGTTTTGCCGCATTATAGTAAAAGAAGATATTATCCTTGTTAGCACTTGTCCGACTTATTATTTATAAATTGCGGTAATATCAATAAAGAAAAATTTGTAAATGAAAAGTTTTGGTATGTTTAACTTTGTATAAAAATATTTAAATAAAATTAATTTTTAAAACTTTTTTACAAAGTTTTAACTTGGCATGTTTTTAAAAATTTGCGCGAAAATTACTGTCGCGACTTTGCGCGAAAATCACCGTCGCGGGAAAACAATTTGTAATTAATTATGTTCTTTTTTTTGGCGGCATCTTGAAAGAGATAAAAGATAACATAATTACAAATTGCAGTAAGATAATTGGTCAAAACAACCGTTTACTAGGATTTAATTGACCGACTGTTAATAAAATGACCAAAAACAGGGTTGTAGACCAAATGTCCTTTTTTAGGCAGCCGCGACGGTGGGGGGTGGTTAACTACTAATAGTAATTGAATTTTTAACTAATTGTTTTGTAGAATTGATTAAATTATATTTGTTAAAATTAAACTGCTTAATTTTGAAAGGCACAAATTAACTTGAAACATCGTCTAATCCTATTCTCAAAAATTAATTTAAATTAATTAAAAAAAATTTTATTTAGCTGAATTTTTTATTTAAAATTTAAATGTAATTCTTGTTTTTTACATTTATTTTATATAAATAATTTTCAGAAACCAAATCTTCCACCTTCATATAGTTCTGCGACAACTGGTTTTCCTTCGCTAAATCCTTCACCGCAAAGTTCAAAACCATACAATCCATTTGGATACAAAGATGTATGTTTATTTTTTAAATTTATATTTTTAACTTTCTACATTAATTTAAAACTTTATTGCCAAAAACCTCAAAAATTTTACAAATTAAATTAAAATTCGAATATTAATTTTTGTCATTCCTGCTATTGGCAAACATTTTTCTAATTAATTAAAAATATTTAAATCAAAAAATGAAAAAAAACTTTTAATAATATTTTTTCCTTTATTATTTACACTCTCTCATTTCTCAAATCTATATGGAGTCGCATGACTTTTTTATTTATATAAACATTAAATTCGAGAAAGTCGATTGCTTGTCCTTCTTTTTTCTATTCTCTCTCTCTTTCTCTCTTTATTTACATTCTCCCTCAAAAATTTTAAATTTTTTAAAAATTAAATATTTTATTAGCCAATAGAATTAATAGAATAATTTATTTTATTAATTTTTACTTCATTTTTAGAATTTTTATTTAAATTTTTTAAATTTATTTGAGTTCATTAAAAATTAAAATTCTTGTTAAGCGTCCTTATAACATTCATCAACAACATAATAATCAAAATTTTGTTTCTGGTTGCAATAGACAACCACCAACAAATAATTTTATTTTAAACGATCAACAAATATCGTCATCTTTTAATCGTCAGTCGGGTGCATTTATAGGTGGAAGTATTAGCGGAGCTTTTTCTAGTTCACCTCTTTCATCACTAAACACCAACGCGACGATTAATAGCGGAGCAATTGCCGGAACTATTGTTAATTCAGGAGGTCGCCCATCGCCACAACTCACTCATCCATCCCATTCACAACAACAGTCATCTTTTTTATCAATGGCTAGTGGCCCTCCACAAATCCATCAATTAGCACAACAACAGCAAGCTCCTTTCCATCAAATTGGAAATAATAATAGTAGTGGAGTTAATTATCAGCCTAAGCAATATGGCTCAACTGTTGGTGTATGTTAATAATCATTGCAAAAAATATAAACTAAATATATAAAATATACAAAAAATATTTGTCCTCCAAAAATCAAAAATGTAATCTTGATTAATTTATTTTAATAATAGGGCACAAACGCTTTTGACATGTCTCCACTTCTTTATGAGACTGGTATCGACAATAACACTCGACATACAGGCCCGACAATGAATGGAGCGATGAATGAAGATTTTCTTGGTGACTTTGTACCGCCTGAATTACAGACAGCTGTATCGGATCGTTATGTTCTTTCTAACGAATTGAAGGAGCGAATTGATGGTTCTTCTAAAAAACAGGTGAACAAAATATTTGTTTTTATCTGAAAAATAATCTCCTTATTTTCAGGCTCTTTTTGAGATTATAATTGGTCTGGAGGAAGTTGCTTTTGGGTTACCAACATATTTTAATACCTGGGCAACCGAAATACGGGACCGAATGATTGGTAGAGATCCGCTTCCTGAACCGGATTTGCGTATTGCTTCAGAGATTCTTATTGAAATGGTTTGGATTTTATAGTTTTATTCTTTAACAGTTATGTTTTTCATTTTTAAGGCTGTTGTTTTAGACGAAAGTCAATATAATTATTCTTGTTTGTGTCAATTCCTCGACAAAAACATTGAAAACTTTAGCCAAAATATATTGCTTTCGCAATTAGCTTTGTTCATTAACGATACACAATCTTCACTTTCCTTACAACATTATTGCAATTTGGTTACCTTTTTGGCTGAACTTTACGACAAAATTGAGGTAAAATTCATTCCCAAATAATCTTTAAAATTTGTACATTAAGGTCAATGGAGTAAAATCATCACAATTAGCTGCCCATCTTTTTGACCAATTACATGGGTTATTGAAACTACCTTCTGACAATCAGGGAATTGGTGTTATCGTTAAAATACTTAAAGTTTGGAGTTTTTTTCTTTATATATTATAATAAAACTATTTCCATTTAGCTGACTGGCCGTTTTTTGGAGAATGACCGTGGATCTGAAGCTATGAATGCATTCATGATAGATTTGAACGAATGTGCTGCGTCGTGTAATGAGTAGGATTTATTTAGTTTCTTTTAAAATTCTCTTAAATTTAGCCTTACAAAATTGAAAGTTCGAAATCTTCTCGAGTTACGCGCCAAACATTGGGGGATTGTTTCAGAGGTTTTTATACTTACAAATTTTCCATTCCAATTTGCTCGTTTTAGACTGCTCGAGCAGGTGATATTAGCAATGACGCTTATCCAGCTGTTGGACTTTTGGGCCCAGATGGAGAACATTTAATTCCTGATGACGATTGTGCCTTTTTGGACGAAAATTTCGACACTTTTGGAAACTCTCCTTCTGGTTCACGTTTGTTTATATTTCTTTTTTATTGTTTTTCCTTTGTAACTTTTTTGTTTTTAAGTGTACAACAATCCAATCGAGGAAGACAATGTTGAAGATGAATATGATAAATTTCTGCAAGCCACTGCAGAACGTACAGCGGAGAGAGCTCTTGTTTCTTTTGATGAAGACGATGAAAGTATTGTCTCTTCGGTAAAAATCTTAATTACCCGATAATCACACATTTTTTTAACTATTAGCCTGCGTTTATGTCAAAGCAGGGCAATGAGAAACTGTCTTAAGATGATGAAAAGGAAAGTTAAGAATGATGGAAGACCAGCATAATTCAAACGACTTTATTTTAGGGCATTAAATTGTGACTATAAAATATGGCTTTTTAGATATACTTTAAAGCCAGAGCCCTTTAAAGTCTTCTTTCTTTTCTTTTGTATCAACTCGGTTATATAAAATTGGAAATCATTTTAAAATGTTTGGCAGAAAATTATTCTATTCTAAAATTTGCATATTTTCGTATTATAATGCTGAGTTGTTTTTCCGCCACCTTTTCATCATTCAGCTTTTTAAATGTGGATACAAGTTTTAAATAAAACCTCGCTCCATTTCCCATGTAATTTTAGACAGGTCTACATCATTTAACGATAATTACAAGATGAAACATGGATTTCATTATATATTTGTTTCACATATATGCACAGCTTTCCTTTATTTTTTTCTTATTGATTAAATCTATATAAAGATGTTTTTTGTTTTATTTTTGCGTATACATTTATGTAATGTAGATAATTACTAAATATAGAATTTATATTTATTCATTCTATTACTTTTGGGCTAGTAACAATAATTTAAATTTAGCCATTAAATGTGATTAATCAACATCATGTATTACAACGATAGTAGTCATTCTGCCGTTGATCTCTCTGACGGGTTAGTTCTTTTTGCCTTAATATTTTTATTTTATTTTAGATTGTTCATTAACTTCAATGAAAGGTTGGGTCAGCTGTCGTCAGAGTTGAGGGATGTTGGGGTTAGACTACGAAGACATCTACAGGTTTTTATCTGAATATGCACAACTACGTTACTTTTACAGTTCTTCTTTATGAATCCTCTCGACAAGTATAGGATTCGGAGACAATTTCCTTTCAAACTAGTCCTTCAAATACTTAAAGCTATATTTGTAACTACACAGGTTATTTTATATTTTTGTATTTCTAAAAACTCGTTTTAAGTTGGTGCTTTTCGCTGAGCTCAGAATTTCCCATGTTGATTTTCTAGATGAAACGGTGACAGTGATGAGACACAAATTTCTCAAAGATTGGGGTCCAGAGCGTGATACAATTGCATACCCACCTGCTGCTGGAAAATATTCCGTTTTTACAAGTGACCAAATTGTTGAACATTTTGCACATATTATTAAAGCCGTAATTTTAAGCATTTATTGTTTAGTCTACCCCATTTATTACCGTCTTCGAAATTCGAAAGTGCAAAAAACAAATGCGTTATGATAAAAACAGTTTTCCAAAAGTTTTGTAATGTCCCTACGTCTTTAGAGACTTTCATTTTTGCCCGTTCTATTTCTGATTTTCTACGTTTGCTTAACTTTGCTTTGTGATAATTTTTAATATTCCTCTAGCTCGGTCCTTTTAAAATTCCTACGATTTTTTTTGCTCTAAAGTTTGCATAATGCGACTCACTCGCTTGACGAGTTTTCGAATAGATGAGACATACTAAACAATATCTAAATAATATTATTCTAATTTAATTTTAAGTATTATTCGATTCAAAACGACTCTTTTGCTGCATTTAGCTATGACACAATTACACCTCAAATTGAACATTGGCAGCCTTTACACGATGAAGATGAAAATAATACAAATTCAACTAATCTTCAAAAGAGGATAGTCTTTTCTGCTATACCTCCACTACAATTATGTATTCAAAGAATTGCTGATGTAATAATTGAAAATTCTACCTATATTTTTGACATTTCTGAAGTTAATGGTTAGTTTAAATACTTTCTTGATTAAGAAACTTTTCGTGGCTTGCGCAAAACTCCAAATTTAAATAGAGCTAACATGATGGTGCAGATAGTGACTAACTTTAACTTTTAACCATTTTTTTGATAATAAAATTTAATTTTTAAGAATGTTTTACACTCAATTTTACACACAATGAGGTCAGAGATATAAAAAGCAATCCTTATACTGTTCGCAATCTGTTAGCAAAGCGGAATATAACATTTACTGGAGAAGATGCTCTTATCATTTCTCAAGCTATTGTTAAATTTAATTTGCGTACTATACACTTTAGTCCTTTACAAAATGATCAAAAGCCTGAATGTTACAAAATTGATGTAATTCTTCTAAAATTATTTTATTTAAAAATACTTTAGATAAAAATAATATTTGACAATTCTCGACATACTGGTCAAATAAAAATTAAATTAAATGCAAATATCAGGTTTTTTTTAATTTTCCTTTTTAACATTTTTAGTTATGTAAATTTATGCAATGGACGTGTTTTGCATGTTAATTCTATTGGATTTGATACTGCTTTTATCGCAATAATTGATTTATTGGTGCTAATTATGTGTGTTGCTTCCGTTATTCTCTGTCTTAGAGCACTAGTTAGAGCACATTTGTTGAAAAATGTAAGAATATAAAAATAATTTTTAAAATAAAATTTCTTTTTATTTTTTTAGACAACAAGTGAATTCTTTGAAAAAGCATTTAAAAGACGTTTACCAATTTCGGATCAATGGGAATTCTTTAATTTATGGTATGGAATGATTGTTGTGGTTTGTTTTTAATATTTTAATTTTTAAAATTAATAAAATATGTATTTAGAATGATATTTTGATAATTATTGGAACAATAAGTAAAGCAACAATTGAATTTCGTGATTTTGATTCTGATTTGTTTACATTAACTGGTACTTAATTTTTATTTCAATTAATTTATTTTAATTTTTAGGTGTTGTTTTAGGTATTGGAGCACTTTTAGTTTATATTGGATTACTTCGATATTTTGGATTTTTTAGTCAATATAATGTTTATTTTCTATTTAATTTTAAAATTAATTTAATTTTATTAGATTTTGGTACTTACTTTGAAAAAGTCACTTCCATCAATCCTTCGCTTTATGGTCTGTGCTATTATTTTGTATTCTGGATTTCTTATGTAAGTTTTCTTCAATTTTCTTTAAATTGCTCGCTCCCTACCTATCCGCAAAGGACAGTTTGCAATATACAGCAAATGAAGGTTATTGTGAACCGTCTTTTATGGATTGCTGGCGGAGTGAGTTTAACAGTTATTATGTAAACTCTTAAATTCATTCTTTTATATATTTTAGTGCTGGATGGGTTGTTATTGGACCTTATAGTATGAAGGTATTTTTCTTATTGAAAATACACTAGTAGCTTTGGCAAGCTTAATGCATTTCAAAATTTTCTGGACTCCAAAATTCTAAGATTTATCCACTTTTGTGGATTTTTGATTATTTGCATTAACCATTTTTAACTAAAATCTATTTTATAATTAAAATTTATTTAAAAAGTTCCGAACATTGGCACAATCATCAGAAGCGCTTTTTTCGCTCCTCAATGGAGATGGTGAGTTATTATTGACTTTATCTTAAAATTAAAAATATAGATATGTTTGCAACATTCTACACAATTAGTGACGCTAATGCTGCAATTAAATTATTTGGAACTATTTATATATATGCTTTTGTATCATTATTTATTTATGTTGTTTTGTCATTGTTTATAGCTATTATAATGGATGCCTATGAAGTAGGAACTTACAAAAATGAAACTTTTTGAGACTAAAATTAGCAAATAATTAGTTGTCCCTCACCAATTTATATAATGAAAATATTATTCTGCATACCTTTTAGGTCGTCAAGAATCGATACAATCAGGGTATGGATTTGGAGCGCTCTATCCTTCAAGAGTTCCTTGCTAGCGAAGATATGCCCGACGTCAACACCCCAGAGGCAAGAGAAATATTTGCAACGGATCAATTACTTCAATTAGGTCAGTTTTTATTTTTATAGGGTTCTTCCAATTCTTCTAAATGCACAACTGAAGAGGAGGCGACTGTAAACAATGAAACTCCACTTTGAGTGTTTGGTTTTGTCTCGCTCTTTTGTTGTGCTTCTTTGTTTATTGGGCTGAAATGATATCAAAATATATTTGAAATGTGTTGTAGAAATATTTGTGATATATTTTTTGTGAAGATTTTTAATTGAATGTTGAAACTAAATTAATGTTCTAGTTAACATTAATTAATTGTGAAATATTTTAACTATTTATAGATAGATGATTTTAAATGATTTCTTTTTTTTAATTTTCCAGAAAGTGGCTGGTTTTTGCGAGACTTTTCTCGTTTCTTCTTTTCCATTTTTCGTCGACTTCAGGGACGTTACAATCCAACAACGTCTTCACCTCGACATCTTTCAGCAGCAAATAACGGAGGTCCTTTTTTTGACTATCGCTCATTTGAAAACACATCACATGATGGAATTTCAATAACAGAAGAACAGCCAGCAAATATTTTCAATCAACGACAACAAACAGGGTTTGGAACAGATTCACCAGAGAATGATGCATTGAATTTAAGTAATGTAAACCGTAACAGTCAACTCAATAATTTAAGTGGTGGATCTCAACATTTACATCATAGTGATAACCTCCGAATGAATCAATACAATAATTTATCTCTTGAATGAAAAAAGAAGTAAATTGTTTATTTTTTCAACAAAAGTATAATTTTGCGCTGAATTATTTTTTATTTTCCATTTTTTAATTGTTTTTATGTATTACGAACCATTATTTATGTTGACATTTTTAATTAACGTTCTTAAATGTTATTATAATTTGTGGGATTCAAAATAATGGTTTTTTGCTGATTCTATAAATTTTAATTAAAGAATCGGTCTTATGATTTTTAATTTTGTATACTTCTTCTGCATTTTTTATAAAAAAATATTTTGACCGATTTTTGAAATTTTTTAAACTCTATTTTACTCATTCACATCATTTTTATCTAAATTGCATTTTTGCCACCCTTTACAATATATCCAGTATTATTATGAAAATTACTATATCCAATGCCTTTATTTTTAACGCTAGAATTATCAGTATAAATTTGTAAGTAAATTAACTTTAAATAAAGTTTATTTTTAAAATTATTCAGTTTATTTTTTTTTATTTCCAGACATTTAAAAATTTTGATGATTTACATATTTTTAAATATTTTCTGACTTTAAACGTTTATTTCAATTTTTATTTAGTTTTCAGAACTACAAGTAAATTTTAAATAATTGAAGCTCTTAACCTAATGTTTTGACTTTTTATTGACCAAAGGTAAATTAAATTTATTTTCTAAATTCAATTTAAAAATACGTACACCCTGATTTAAATTATTCATACTAATTTAATTGATTCTGGGCTGCCCAATAGATACTCCCAATTTTACGCACATCCATCTTCAAGATCCAACTAATTATATTTAGATTTTATATGTTCAAATGATTATTGATTATTCTGCTCATTTTTGGGTATTTATTAAATTTATTACTTATCTACAAATTTTGCATTAAGGGTGATAAACATATTGGGTATAATGTTCTTTACGATCATATGAAAAAAGGAGAGGATTCTGTTCATGAATTGCTCACTTTTATTAAAGAAAGAACTAGCATGGAAGATGACATTTTAAAGTGCCTTAACAGACAGCTTATTAAAGTATTTTTTTATTATATTTAAATATAATTATGATAACATTAAGTGAATTCATTCATGAAAGTAAATTTAATTTAGGCTAGTACATACACAATTAATAATGGATCTTTGGCTGATGCCTGGCGATTGACTAAAAATGCACTTGAATTTTGGATAGGTAAATTGTTAGTTTAAAAAGTTTAAAGAATTTTTATTTCTCTTTAATCAAGTTTTTTTTCCATTTTTAAGAAATTAAAACAAAATTAGTGCATAATCTTGGTGACCTTTCTAGAGACGTATTTCGATATCAAGAAGAACTTATTAAAATTCGAAAAAAAGCTAAGGATATTGAGACATTAGAAGCAATAAATTTAATGCAAACAACAACAACTTGCTTACAAAAAGTTTTCTTTTATTTAAAAATAAAATTAAAAAAATATTTTTGAAGGCTAAAGAGACTTACTTACAACGTTGTGCAGAAGTAATTAATTTAAAAAATTCTAGTAAAGACTGGACATCTACAAACACAAAAGAATATCTTAAATTAAGTTTTTAAATTATATTTTTTGATTTTCTAATTTTTTAGATAAAAAATAAATTAAATAAATCACATATTGAATATCGTCAATATATGGAGAAATATGCACAAATTAGAGATATTTTTGAGGATAGAATATTAAAAGCTGCAAGAATGTTTCAAGAACATGATAGAGGACATATTTTACAAATGAAAAGTTTTTTTTAATTTAAATAAAAATTTTAATATTTTTTTAAAGAATTTTTTTTCCAATTGGCCACTCTTTTGGAGACTGCACAAAATTGTGATGCTAAAACGGCTATTGAATATAAACAAAATTTGGAATTAATTGATATTGAAGAAATTATGTTGAGATTTATTGAAGAAAAAGGGACTGGCACGGATGTTCCTAGTTAGGGTTTTTTCTTTAAATTTGTCCACAAGAATATATTTAATTAAAAAAAAAATATTTTTAGAAAAACTAAATTGGACAGAAGCAGATGAACTTCCACAAGAATTGGATGTTCTCTCTGCAGTCCATTCCCATTCTTCTTCTTCAAATAACTCCTCGGCTATTGTTGTTCCTAATAACACATTTTCTTCTGTTACTGCCCAGAATCCCCCTCCAACAACAGTTGATGATTTGCTAAATTTTGATGATAATTGTGCTCCTTCTAAATTACTTGAAAGTGGAAAATCTTCCCAGCGAAAATCTCAACAAAAAATACAACGTTTTAAGCAATCGGCATCTGAAGCTGACGAGGAGGATAGTGATTCTAATTCTGAAAATGCTGAAGGGGAACAACAAACAAATATTAGGTTGAAGTTTATATTTAAATAGTCCTGTGGTTTACAACTTTTTTAATAATTAAATTTCCACGCCATTTTTAGAATAATTTAAAAATAAAAAATTCTTTACTGAAAGATCTTCTTCGGTAAAAATTTCCGGAATTGCTATCCCATTGTTTAATTTATTTTGAAATAAATAATTTAAAGAATTAATACTTCTGATAAGCAACAAAATCAACATCAATCTTCGTCCATTTCAACTGTTCAACACCAAATTTCTTCTTGGTTAGGCAGACAGAAACAGGCTGCTTCTCATTGGAGACTTAAAAAACATAGCGCCTCTCAATCTAGTCTTCCAGCAGCAGTTGCAAATGAAATGGCTATAACAAATGAAAAACTTCAATCAAATAACCAATTTGCAGAATTCTCCAAAAGTTTTGTTGTAAATGAAGGTAAAAAATGAATGGAAAATTTGTAGAAAGGAAAAATAATTTATTAATTAATTAAAGGTAGTGGAGGGGGGAGTGGTTTGTCTAAACGTTATCAAAAGAAAATTAATGCAAAGAATTCAATTAATGAAATAACTCAAACAAAAATGAAGCGAGCGTATGTTTGTTTTAAAGAAATATTTTTGTGAAATATTTTAAATTTATAGTTATAGTCAATTTCAACTGGAAGGCGAAAATTGTGATATTTCTGTTGTTGAGGAGGTAGTGGAAATTAAATAGAAATAAATTATTTGAAAAAAATATTTTTAAAGCCAAAAATCATAGACCCTCTTCAAGTTTTTGGCCCTCCACCACCATTACCAATTAGTGAACCAATTCCTCCACCTTTATTTGACAATCAATCACCAAACATTCAAAGTGTTTCTTTTATTTATTCGAATGAAAAACAACAAAATATTAATTATAATATTAGCAAATCTACTGATAACAATCGTTGGTCTGCTGACAGTTCTTCTTCTGGTAGTTTTTATTTTTATATAATTTTTATTTATTTTTCTCTCAAAAAGATGATGAAGATAACTCAACAAAATTCCAAACAACAAAAATACGTCAACTCCAAATTCGGCCACTCGTTGAACAACAAGAATTCCAAAAAAATACTTCTTTGGATGAATTACGTTCTGCTATTGGGCAAATTAGTTTGCCAAGAAATTCAATAATTGAAAATGTTTTTTCAGAAATAAATTTAGAAAAAAAAATTTTTTTAGGATCCTTGGGCAGCGTCAGATGCTGAAACAACAACTTCTGCAGATATTTCTGTTCAGAGTAATCAAATGACAAATCAAGTATTTCCACCACTTCGGGCAGCACTTACAGGGGATTCACAATATCGGCGATGTTTTGGTAATTTTTTGGTAAATTTGTTTTTATTTTTTTCTTTTAAAAGCGCCCCCCTCAAATGATTTTGGACAGTCTTTTTCAATATTTTCTACTTCAAATAGTATTGCTAGAGCTAGACCACGTTCCCATACGCCTCTTGTTTTTGGACCTACAAGTACATTTTCAAAATCTCAAATGGCAACATCTTTAAATCAAAGTTTTTGAAATTATTTTATCCCTAAAAAATTTTTTTAAGCTAAAGGAAATACTTCGCAAAAGATCGATTCATCTTCAACACAAGGAATTAAAACACTTGACCACCCAATTGTTGAACTACCACGAAAATGAACGAGTAATTCAATACAAGAAAATGTACCTTTTTAAGATAGGGGAATTGTAGAGAATATATGTATTGTTGGTATTTTTGTTTATAGTGTTCACTTATATTGCTTGAGCATAAATAATTATTAATATAAAAAAGTAAGAGGTAAAGGGGGGAAGTTTGTACAAGGGGAGGTTTGTATCCCCCCCCCGGTTACGGGCCTGGTCCCAGGGAGGTGTGGAATTAAGATTCTAAATCCTTTTTTTCTTCTAATTAAAAAAATATAAAAAGAATTAATTTAAAAAATATAAAAAAGTATAAAAACAACTAAAGCTAATAAAAATCCAATAGGAAAAGCAATTCTTGAAACTAAATCTAAATGATTTGTTGCTGAATAACGATTTAACACTTCTGCATGTGTTGATGAGAGTAATGGCTTTTTTTAAAGAAAATAAAAATATTCTTTTTTTCTTTTTAAATTTACCTCATCTTGTGTAACAATTAAAGTAGTTGTTGTCCCTTCTTTTCCATCATCATCACTTGTTGGACGGTTAAATTGATGATGTCTTTGTTGTGCAGTTAATGCTGCTGCAGAATGTTGATTAATTGTTGAATAACACCGAATTACAAAAAAATATTCAATTAAAGACAAAAATGTAAATAATGTACAAATAAAAAGCCAAATTCTCCAAGCACAAGATTCAATTGGAAGAAAAATCTTTTTTTTTATTTAAAATAATTAAAAAATAAAATTTACCAAAAAACAAAGAAATAAAAGAAAAGGCACAGACGAACTAAGTGTTCGAGGTACCGACCATGATGGATGTACCCAAAAATGGAACCAACTCAGAAATACAAGTAAAATACAAGGAATTAAAACACTTGACCATCCAATTGTTGAACTACCACGAAAATGAACGAGTAATTCAATACAAGAAAATGAACCTGGAATTGAAGAGAATATAATGTATGTGTATTGTTGGTAATTTTTTTTAATTTTTCTGTTCACTTGTACAAAAGATTAGAGTAAATCTGAGATACAAACAAGGAGGGGGGAGGGTTATCCGAAAAAGGACATTATTTTTTAAAATTTACTTTGTGTAAAATTTCCGATTGAATGACATTCCCCAGCTTCAGCTTCTTCAAATGCATAATGTGCACCCCCTCCAGCATATAGACGATCAGCAATCTGTATCGGCTGGATAAGGGGAGGAGAATTTGCCCATAAATAGGCAACATCGTCAATTGAGTAAATAGCTTTAAAATAAAGATTATTGGGAAATAATTGAGGAAATAATTTTCAAAAAAGTCTTACCACTTGAGAGAGCAAATCGAATAGAGCGAACATCACGTATAGGAAAAGCCCCATCTGATTGAAAATTTATTCGTAATATTCTCCTTTAAATTTATTTAAAATTTTTTTTGTTTAAAAACACGAACGTGTCTTCATTTCTAATATAGCCACTATATTCAATTATAGTTCTTGATCTAATTACTCCTTTATTTCCAATAGAAGGTGCTTGTTCTTGAGCTCCTAAAAATATTTTTTTCAAAAAAGTTCACAATTCTCAACTACTAACCAACAAAAAAAGTGTCTGGCTTCCAAACAGTTGCATTTTTTGGAAGAAGTACTAAAAATATTAAGGAAGGAATATACCTATCCTCTCTCTCAATTACCTTCATGTATTCCTTCCCGATGGTCTACATGAAATGCAAGACGAGAATCTTCCCATTCTTGTTTTAATGTCAAATCAACTTCCTTTATTATTAAATAATTTTTTAAAATTTTATTTAAATTTAAATAAAAACACCGCTGAATGTTTATGCCAAACAATATTTTTAAGTACAATAGAAACAGTCACAACAATTGCTGCATGATCAGCTAAGGCTATAGTAGAAACAAACAATAAAATTTTAATCAAAATATTTTTAGGTTAAAAAACCTCTAACAGGAGGGCGCGTATTTGGATCATAATCAGCAAAAAGACGCGAAAGAATTAAATTTTGAGTTCCTAATTTTAAATTTAATTTTAAATTAAAAAATATTTAAAAATCTACGAATTTGTCTGCTTCTTAATTGTTTTGCAGGAGGGTCTTTTGCCTGATTAGATAGACATAAAAATGAAGAAATACTTAAAAAAACGAATTTTAAAATAATAATTTTATTATTTAAAATTACCAATAAATAGAAAAAATTAAATTTGTTGTTTTTAATTGGGGAAACATTTAATTTTTATTTAAAAAATTTTTTTTCGGGATTTTTGAAAGAGAATAATTTAGTTAATTTTGCCAATCATCCAGACGAACGGAAAAATATTTTTATATTATTTTTAAATTATTTAAAGTAATTTTTAGAAAGGAAGTTTATTTTCTTCAAAAATAAAAGAAGAAAACATGCAAACTTTATTTAACAGCTGTTTTAAAAATTATAAGAGAATAATCATTTAAAAAATCCATGGAAAAGTCGGAATAAATAAATAAAAATAAATCTAAATAGTAATAAAAGAAAATCTTTTTTGATTTTTTAAAAAACAAAACAGCTGCCTATATTCTACACTTTAAGCAAAAATGTTTAAATTAAATATATGTATTTCCATAGGAATTATTTTAATAATTATTTTTCTTTTTTTTATTATAATTTAGCCAATCTTTTTTGTAATTCTTCCAAAGAATTTATAGGCATCTCACATGATTCTGCTTGACATAAAAATATTGTTGGAGGCCCTCCAGCTTTATAGCTTTCAATATAATCTTTTAAATGTGAATTCTTTTGTAAAAGAAAAGAATTATTTCCTTTAAAAAATTATTATTTTTTTAATTAAAATTAAAATAAATAACCATTTATTTTAATTTTGTTAGCATCAAGAAATATAATTGTAGCCATCGGTAAATATTTTTGTTGAATTGTTTGCAGCATTTTTTGAGTTATCAATTCATTTATGTCTCCCACAATGATAAACTTAATTTTTAAAATTAAATTTAAAAATACTTTTCGAATTATTCCCACACAAAATTTGTGTAGGGATAATGTAAAAGTAACACAAAATTATACCTGAAATTGTGGATTAGTCAGTGAATATAAAGGAAGTAAAAGTTTAGGAACAACAAAAGGAAATTTATTTAAACGTTCTGTCCAAGTATTTGAGAGAAAAACAGACTCTGCACGTTGTTTAAATTCTTTAGAATCAAGCAAAGAAGAAAGGCGTAAAAGATTAGAAATAGCTATAGATGTTGAACATGGCTAGAAATGAGTAAATTATTTAATTGATATATAACTTTACTTCAGCTCCATCCTGTTCATCAACAATACGAGCAAATATTGATTGATCCCCAGCACGAGAGGTAAAATAACCAGAATTATTTGTTGAATCAAAAAAGAGTATATCCATTTTGTTTTGTAATTGTTCTGCCCATTTTAATAAATTTTCATCAAAATTGAGTGAATAAAGATCAATTAGAGCTTCAATTAAAAAGGCATAGTCATCAGAAAATGCCAAAATCGGAGAGGAACTAAATAAATAAAATTAATAAAAAATTATCAAAAGCTAAATTTGTTATAAATTAACTAGGAAATTAAAAGTTAAGATTGCTTAAACACGAAAATACTTTTAATTCAAAAAATTAAAAAAAAATAAAAAACCTCTGAACAATATTTCCACTTTCATCAACATAAACAGAACGTAAAAGTTCTCCACTTTCCTCTTTGTATAAATGTTCTCTTATAAATTTAACAGCAATTTCTGCTCGTTCTTTATATTCCTTGCTTCTTAAAAAGATTTTTTTATAGAAATTAAAAAAAATAAAACTTTTGTTCATCAATAATTGTTGCAGCAGCACAAAATCCAGAAATTGCTAGAGCATTCCAAGCAGTAACCAATTTATTATCTAAATGTGGTTTTGGTCTCTTAGCACGTTCTTCAGCTAGAAAACGCTTCGAATCTTCAATACATTCACAAAGCTCAGAAAGAGACATTTTATGTTCTTTTGAAATTTCCTCAAGTTGAGGACGAGGAACGAGATGGAGAATATTTTGTAATTTCAATTCATCATGAGGATCCTATAGAAATAATTGAGTTAATTATAAAAATAAAATTAATAGATTAAAGGGAAAATAATAAAATTTTACTAAAAAAAGGAAAAACATTAATTTTTCACAAAAAAAGTAAAAAATTTAAAAAAACAAACAGCAGAAGACGGCACATTTCCTTCATCTCGAATACCAAAAGCAGCACAAACAATTTCATCAAGACAAACATTTTCATTATGCCTCGCAGGTCTATCACCTAAAACTCTTTCCACTTCAGTTTTTGTCCAAACACAAAAGGCCCCTTCACGTTTCTTTTTAGATTCTTTTTCAGGTAAAGAATCAGCATCTTCGGCACTGTAGAAGCCTCCCAACTAAATTTTGACTAATTAAAAAAATTAAAGAACAAACTGGATGTGATAAATTTGTATTTAAATATTTAGCTATATCAATTATTGCATCGGTTGCCAACTCTTTATCTGAAGGACAAGTTTTACAAAAATTACTGAAAGAACGCAATAATTGGCCTTGGTCATATAGCATTTTCTAAAAAAATTTAAGTTAAAAATTTAATTATAAAATACTTCAAAATGTGGAACATGCCAATTAGAATCAACTGAATAGCGGTGAAAACCCTAAAACAAAAAATAAATTATATTTAAATTTTAGTAAACCTTTCCAACATGATCGTGTATTCCACCCTCAAACATTTTTTCAAAAGTCAATTTTAACATATTTAATGCTTTATCCGCTTCAACTGAAGGTTTTCTAACTGCATAGAAATTTAGTAAAAAGTCCAAATCGACTGAAAACATTTTTAGGTTTTTAAATTTTAGAAAAATAAAAACCAGTTTTAGGGAATTTTGGAGCAGAACCAAAACCACCAAAAGTGGAGTCAAACCGTTTAGAGAGCCATTCAAAACAAGCATTTAAAGTAGAAACAGAATTTGGAAAGTTTTGTTTTTGTCCATCTTTAATTGTTGTTGTAGGTTTCAAGGCATTACGTATTGACTCCGCAACTTGCCGCCCTTCAACACGCATTTGAACATTATTAATCTTCCACTTATCGGTAATCATTGTTAAAACAGAAGCAAATCCAAGACGGCCAAAAGAGTCACGAGGTGGAAAATAAGTGCCGCCATATATAGGTTCAAGTTCTGGCGTAAGGAAAACACTCATTGGCCATCCGCCACCGCCAGTTAAACTCTTAAAATAAAACAAATTATCCTAAATAAAATATTACAACAACCTGAACGAAAGTCATATAAAGTTTATCAACATCCGGACGCTCTTCTCTATCGACTTTAACACTAACAAAATTTTCATTCAAAATATTGGCAATTTCAACATCTTCAAAAGATTCATGCTCCATAACATGACACCAATGACAAGTTGAGTAGCCAACTAAAGAAAAAATTATATTAAAAAACAAACTAAAAACCTGATAAAAATATTGGTTTGTTTTCAACTTTAGCTTTTTTAAAAGCTTCATCTCCCCATGGATACCTTAAATGTTTAAAATTATTTATTGATAGTAAAATAATTACCAGTTAACAGGATTTGTTGCATGTTGAAGCAAATATGGAGATTTTTCATTAAACAAAAGATTGGTTTTCTTTTCGGTAGACATTAACCTTTTATTGTATTTCGAAGGTAAATAATTATTAATTAAAAATCTTTTTGATAGAACTGCAAATATTCTAAAATTTGGCATCTTAAATTATATTGTAAAGAAAAGTAAAAGAAATAACTCATGAGAAATATCAACTCAGAATGTAAAAATAAAAATCATACTTTAAAAAATTATTTTATTTTAAAGGTATGTATTAATTAAATTAAGAACAAAAATTTAATAAATAATAAAAAAATTTATTTCTTACATGTTAATGTAAGATCGTAAATACATAAAAAAACAAATATTTACAATAAAAATCAATATGGCATATGAAAATAATAATTCAAAATTTACATTCACATCCACAGCCAAGTGGACATTGTGATTGTGTATCAAACCATGTTGCCAAATGTGCTAAATGTCCACCATGGCTACAAGTTACACAAGTTGTGACGATACCTAATTAAAATAAAATTATTCTATATCTTTGAATAAGTTCACCTTTACATGGACGTTCACATATTGAACAAACTAGAATAAAGAATTGGTAGAAAATCTCTGGGTAAAAGGATATTTTTCATGTTAAGTTAATATTTAATGTGAATCGAAAAGAACCTAACAAAAAATCCCTTTACCAAAGAAATACTTTAAAAAATAATTTATAAAAAATTAACTCACTAATCGATGATGTTCTCCGTCCTTTTATGCAACAAAAAGAATCTCCTCTTCTTTGTTGTCCACAAAAGTGACACCAAATTAGAGCTATAAAAAATTATAATTTTTAAATAATTTAATTATTTATTACTTTTTATTATTTCATTTGACTCATCGTTTTTAGCACTATCACAATGTTTAAGAACTTCTGCACATTTTTTATACATTCGCCATCGATAAAGAATATCAGCATATATACGTTTAACTTCATTAAACCGATGAGAAAGTGTTGGATCCAAAGACAATCTATCAAAAATTAATATTTATTATCAAACAACTTAGAAAAATATACAAATTATTATTCCTTTCTTTCCTTGCAGGTAAAGTATAAGTTGTTTTTGGTTTAGGAGAGGAATACAAGTATTCAGGGGAGGGAGATAAACGGTCAACAGTTGTAGTAATTGCTGGCTTTGCAGATGTTATGCCTCCCTCTAATCGTGTAAATTGCCCCCCTCTAGTCGTGTAAAATGGATCAAGAGGAGCATCTTCAAAAAGTTTTTAAATTAATTTAAAAAATTCCGATACTAGCTGAAAAAACAGCATTTGATGCCGCAGAAGTTTTACGGTTAAGATGTTGTGGAATTATTGCTGTAACATTATGCTCTGATATAGTAGTAATTGGCATAGAAGAAATATTTTGTTGCATATATAATGCAGCTGAAGAAGAGGATGTTGGAATTGTTTTTGTTGTTGGTCTAATATTAATATTGTTATCCTCAGTTGTTTTGCTTTGCTTAATAATTCCCATTTTAGTAGTATCTGTCCAAGTTGTTGATCTTCTACGGATCTTACTCCTGGGGACGTTGTTATTTTTTGTGACTATAAATTAGGGGTTTTTGAACAAAAAAAGAAAACATACTATTAAACAAACAAATAATAACTGCGGCTGTTTGCAAATCGGATTTAGATACGTAATGCTCTAATCTATGAATTGAAATTAAATTACAGGGAAGGTAAAAAATTCTCTCAAATTAAAGAAAATAATTGATAATTGTCGTATAAAATTATAAAATAGCTAGCCAAAAATTTATTAAAACCTACAATCTATTTATTAATTCTCTTCCCAATGGGTGAGAATTCCATGGAATTTCTGTTAATTCAACTGATCTAGCAGCGCGTAGAATTTTCGCAGATTCGATTTTGTAAAGACGGCCAAATTGCAGATGAATAGATTTTTTACTATCACCACTTTGTATTGAAGAGAAAGGTTTTGAATAGGAAATTAATTGCTCAAGAAATTGCCACAGTGCTAATAAATCAGAACGACCACAACCATATTTAAGTACTTGTTCAAAATTATGGCGACAAATTTCTGAAGGATTATCACCGAGCAATCTATAAAAATTTATAGTTAATATAAATAAGGATGCAACCACTTGTATGTTTTGGCCAACGGCTGTGAAATCGGAAGAAGTGTTGAAGCATCGTATATTAGAACAGTTGAATTAAACACCTTAAAAAATAAAATAAACAAAAAATCAATGAAGAATGATAGATGAATACAGTTAAAACAGGGCTCGTATTGACAAAAAACAAAGCTAAAGTACAAAAATCTTAAAGGAAACTTTCAGTTAGAATACGACCCTTGAGTTATAGTGTTTAGTGTAATAAGTATTATAAATAAAATGATTTTTACTTTAAAAAATATATAAAATTAAAATATTTAGAACCTGTTCAGGCATAACCGCTGCTAGCCCTAAGAATAAATTTTCGTCAATTGATTGTTTATGAAACGTTGACGATGTTGTTAATTGCTCTACTGATGAAGATGTATCACCGACAGTTGTTTGTGGAATTGCACTCGACATTGAATTACCTCGATGTCGAATAGAATGCATAACATTTTGAAGTGAGAAACTATGTGCATATGGTTCTATTATTGACGATGAATTTGGAGAAGTCTTAAATTAACTTGTATTTTAAGTTGCAGAAAAATTATAAACAAGAATACCCCAAAAATGCGTGAATCACTTATTATCGGTCTTTGTTGGCTAATTTGTATAAATTGAGGTTTCTGTTGTTGTTGCGATTGCTTTAATGACTCAACTTCTCCCACTTTCTAGAAAAAATATGTAGTAGTTCTATCTACCAAAAACTTATACCTTCTGATATTCCCCACTCACACCAGAACAGAGCTGATTCATTGATTCAGAAATACTATGAGGTTTTGACCCATGTGCAATAGTAGGGGGTATAACATAACTTATTGATCTTATTGGAGGAGAATACTGAAAAGATCCATTCCAGGTTGAAGAAGATTGACGGAGACAAGATGGTGGCGTTGGGTTTACTATAAAATGATTAATCTACTATGAAAAATTTTATTAAGAAAATCACCAAAAATACAATATTCAGCCAGGGAACGAGGATAAGGTGATTGACTTTCTGACTGTTGAGGACGAATACCATCGGATTTTATTCCTCCAGATTTTTCAATTTGCACGCCTCGCATTGATGCAGGCATAGGAACTATACGAGGAATACTTCTTTCTTCCCTTCTGTCATCAACCGTTGATTGATGTGCAACACCTCCACAGAAATCTTCATTCTTGCGAATATAAATATGATCAACAATTCCAAAAGCAACTAGATACCCTAAAATATATTTTTATTTATTTATATAATAGAAAATTGCCTGAACGATTAAATCGTGCTCCACAATTTCTAGGAGTAGGGACTCTACTATCATACGGAGATGGTTTATATGAACAAGGAAGTGCTTCCAATTGTTTATGATTAGGTGCTAATGTATCACTTTCACCAAAAATAATTGACCCCCTTTCAGTTGCTTCAGCAGCTAAGGAAGCAAGCAGATTTCTTTCATCACCGGTCGAATCAGATTGGGAACTTGCTTTCGAGGGATATTGGTTAGAAGTATCAATAATTGATGAAGCAGAAGGAGGTGGGCCAAAAACCTGTTAGATTTAAAATTAGATTTAATATTATTAGTAAACCTTCATCAAGTCTATGATTTTAGGAAGTTGTTTAAGTACTCTACAAAGAACAGTTTGATCACTAGTAATTTTAAATTGTTCATCACATTCTTGCTGTAAAAGTGTGAGAAACAATGATGCTTTGGCAGAAGTAAATGGGGAATCATTTTGTAAAATGTCAACAAATACCTAAATTTATTCTAGGTATCAATGAAATATTAAAAATGTATACCAATCCATTGTCAATAAATTCCTGAAATTATAATAATGTAATAAGAAAAATTGAATAATATTATCTATAAAAATATTCTAAATAAAAATCAAACCCTGTGGAAGCGTAAAATTAAGTTTATCTTTCGATATCTGTTGTAATGCATGTATGAAAAAGCGATTGCAGCACGCGTGAAGTTAACCTAAAATAATTTTGGAGTGTTTTTCTTCTTGTTTACCTCAGTTGTATAAAGACCTTCAGTTGTATGCTTTCTAAGTGCTTCTAATTCAGTTAACAGATCACCTCCTATTGTATTTGGTGCTTTAATCCAACGTTGCCATTCAGAATACTAAAAAATTATATTTTAGAAAAATATTTTTTATTTAATAGATACACTAGGTGATTGTGGAATAGTGCTACCAACAGTAGAGGGTGTTGATGTCCCTTGATGGGACCGAGTGATGATGAGGAGGCAGATGCTGGAATAGTACGTCGGGGGCTAACACTACCTTCTTCAGTTTCAAGTGCCAAATTTTGACAAGCAGTGGGCGAAACTAATTTGTGTTCATCCTATTAAAAATGATTTCTGATTTATAGATTACATGTTTGGGAAATAAAATTTTTTCATGAGGAATTTTATTTTTTATTGATGTTGTTTCAATAATTCAATAATCGACTAACGATAATCAAATTCAATAACAAATTTTACATTAAATTAAATAATATTTCTCGTTTAATCGATACCATTTGACTATGTTGTTGTTGGACATGTTCGTCTTCAAAAGTTTTATTTTTCTCGAATTCAGAAGTTAATGATGTGCCAATTTTATAATTTTCTGTATTATCAGATTCATTGCTTGATAAATT
The DNA here is from genome assembly GCA_036172945.1 of Meloidogyne incognita. Classification (NCBI taxonomy): domain Eukaryota; kingdom Metazoa; phylum Nematoda; class Chromadorea; order Rhabditida; family Meloidogynidae; genus Meloidogyne; species Meloidogyne incognita. Next base: position 5,407,863 of record JARQAC010000010.1, read on the forward strand.
TTCAGCTCCAAAAGCTTCAAATATAGAAAAATGGCGTCGTTCAAGTTCACTGGCAGAATGTTGGCGTTGTTCAGACACCGCCACAAGCCTGTCACTTTCTTCATCAGCTTTTGTTTGTAATATAGGCGTAGACATCTCATCCCGAAGTTCATTCTTTACAATAAATTTATGAATAAGTTATTTCAAAACAAATTATATACAGAAAATTCATAAGCAATTGCATGTCGACATAATTTGTGTTTGAGATTAGAAAGTGTATAGAGGAATTTGGTGGTTGATCTAAAAATATAAAAGAATAACATGCCAACGATAAATAATTTACTTTAATGTATTGGTTGATTTTAACCAAGCAGCGTCCATTAATGTGTCTCTTTCAATCCCCTATTTATAAGATAAAGATAGAAAAATTGATTTAAGAAAACCCGAAGAAGTCGTGGATTTTCTAATCCATAATTTGAATAAAGTGCCAGTGCATTAACAGGTGGCAATGCCAATGCAGCCAATTCCTGACCTTCAAACTAAAAATGTGATTTAATTTATTGTTAGGCAAAATTAAATTCAAACCGAAAAAACAAGTCTCCACGCACTAAATTGGGCTACGCTTACAACCGTTGGTGAATTTTGTTGATTTGACATATTCCAAAGCTAATAAGAGTATTTACTAAAAATAAGCAAAATACTACCTTAAGTGTTGAATCATTCGCAGAAGTGAAAAAACTGTTCGGCATCTGGCAATGTCTGTAAAGGAATAAAAAAATGGAACAAACCCAAAATGAAAAAAACAAACGGATGCCAATCAAGACAAAGTACACGCGAATCATGGGCTGAAAATTGCATAATCGGATGAACAGCATGCTAAAAATTAAAAATTTTATTCATGGTTAGCAGCTGAAAATTCAAAAAATTATAATAAATATTAAAAACCCTCAAATCCCATAGACGTGTATCAGACCCATGCGTTTATGCAGCAGTAACTTGAAAGGTCGGCTTGGTTAAATTGACACGTAAATCCCAACAATTGACATAATCAGACTCTCCACAGCTAATCTTTGAAAAAGTTGAAAAAATATTTAGTAAATTCAGTATGTATCTACTAAAAACAGAAAGAATAATCTTTAATTCTAAAAAATATATTTATTGATACCATTAATTGTTCATCATGTGGACACCAACAAAAATCAGAAACTTTTCTATTCTGAGCTGTAAATGAAGCTAACTGCTGAATTTGTGCGTGTTGTCCAAGTGTATAAATATCAATGTATTGGCCAGACTTAATGAAAATTATTCAAAATTATTTTAAAAGATTAATTACCACGCTAGCAAAACGTCCAGTCGCAATTACTGGATTGAATTTCAGCAAACGAACCAATGATCTATTTGTACGAATTTTTGTGATTGTACTAGTACTCGACGATCCCATAAGATAAAGAGAGATTTGATTCGATCCTCCAACAATCAAGTACTCAGTATTTGCCAAAACATCCAATGCCGTCCCCTTAAAGGTTTTTAAATGTATGAAAATGACCAATCCCCTTATCCAAACAACAAAGTTAATCACAATCAAAATTATTTACATAAGAAACCAAACCTACCCGAACATCTGCAGACATAAGTCCATCGCCTCGCATTACAACCATTACGTTCGTTCCATAAAACTAATTAAAATGTGATAGACTTAATGTAAATTTAAGCTAGATTAGAGAATTATTAAATACTACTCGATCTAATAATCTAATAAATAAAATAAACACAATATTTTAATTTTTTTATCACTCTAATGGGGCATCAAAAGAAAATATGAAAAATACATAATTTTAAATTATAAAAAAAATTTTCAAAATAAATTCAAAAAATCATTTCTGAGCAACAAAATACCCGCAATAATAATTATACTGGAGCATAGAATCCTTATTCCATGTATACCGCGAAGGTGATTCTTTTTGCGACTCTTTATCAAGAACTTTTTCTAATTTAAACCCACATTGTTCAACAAGCCGTAGAATTGACTGAAAATATATATTTAAATTAAAAATCTTTATTTGTTAGTTCTTACATTAAACGGTAACTCCAAAGAAAGTGTATCATCAGAGTCCTCATGATGATAAGTCAAAGGACCAAAATTTAACCAAAAACCTCCTTTCCTCAAAATTTTATAGATTAATCGAATATAAGCAATCGGATTAGCGGCAGTGTCGAGAAAGAAAACAGAAACAACACTGTCAAAATGTTCCTCAGCATCTGAATAAGCTTGTAAAAAGTCACCAGCACACATTGCAAAGCCACTGGTCATGTTGTTAATATTCTCTCTTTCTGAAGAATTCTAATGAAAGATAGCTTTTTTCTAATAAAATTATGAAACTTTTAAATACCTTATCTCCATCACTAAAATCAGCAGGATTTACATCAGGAAATTTAATTGGCTTTAATTGATCTTCATAGCACCAAGAATTTGAAAAATCCATAACATAAGGGTAAATAGTAAATTCCTCTTTCTTAAAGTTAAAGTAAAATAAAAATTATATTTTACTCTTAACCTCATGACAAGCATTCAAAATAAAATTTGAGGTCAATAACATAAAATATGAAAACCTTAAAATTTAAAAATAAATTATGAATAAATTAATTACAACTCGTTCCCGGTGACAGAAAATCCCATTTTCCTCAGCTCCCAGGCCAGTCTAGCCAAACCAGCGCCAGTAACAAGAACTTGTATGTCCTGCCTATTCTGTTGATTATCATCCGATCTGGAAGGATAAAATGCCTCCATATCATTTAGCACTAAACGGTAGCAAGACTCGCGCTCATGCGCTCCTAAATTAAAGGAAATATAAAGGAAATATTGTAGAAACCAACCATTTGCACTCCAATCACGGACAAGTTGTTTAAGGATACTTTTGCTTTTTGTCATATAATGTTCCGTTGAGGGATGCAATTGATGTGTCTCTAAGGCACTTTGAACACTTCCACCCAAAATATTAGCACCACAATGAACAATCATTTCGAGTAATCTTTTTAGAAAAATATTGACATCAAATTTAACTTAAAAACTTTTGATTTTGTTCTACACATTCACGTACGCGCTTCATATGTTCAGTACAAGATGCCACAAGCAAAGCTTTGTCTTCTTCTAGAAGGCTTCTTAATAAAGAAAAATAATTTTCATATTAAAAACTAGAGAAAAATAATTTAGAAAACTTACAGTACTTCATTGGTCCCCAGAAAAATAAGTGCTTTTTCAACCTCTATTCCCCTTATTAGAATATATGCTAAAATTCAAAACAATGCCGAAAAATAATTAAACATTATTCTTTTTATTAAATTTTATTTTTTTTATTCATGGGAAATTTAGGAAAAATAAACTTTGATAAATTAAAAATAACATAAAATTTAAACCAAAAACCTTATGGCATCAGATCTTCGCTTCAATTTCATCAAGCAATATTGCCGATAATAACGCATTGCATTAATTACTTTTTCAGCAGCCTCCACCTCAGTTTGTTCAGAAAATTCATTTTCAAGCGGCCTCAATTTATTTATGGATTCTCCATAAACTTCAGCAGATAAAGTATTGACAAAGGTTTTATCCATAAAAATGGTCAAAATTAAAAAATAACGAATTATTAACAATATTTTAAAAAATTATAGATAGCTGGCAATTTTAACAAATTTTCTCCATCTATTTACTATAGTCATCAAGACAAAAATACCCTACCACACGAATTTAAAGCCCCAATAAATTTGGCGAGGAGGATATTCCCCTCCTCTGTCTCAAAAAATTTAACCAAAACGCGAATAAATCACGTATATAAAAATGGCTTAGAATCTGAAGAAAATTCTTAAAAATTTAAAAAAAAATAATTAATATTGTTCGATGGGTTGAACCTGCAATTTAGAGTTGATTAAAAGAAAAACTAGATAGTAGAGAAATACTAACGAAAAGATAATAAGGCTAGAGAAACTATATAAATTTGTCTTATTCTAATATTTCTTTTTGTTTTTTTCTTCTTCTTTCACTATTTCTTCACATATTTTCTTTGGAAAAGGACGTAAAATATAGCCGTTTTAGAATTGTTTATTTAGGAATATGAGAATCTTGAGATTTCTGTAATATGGTGACGAAAAAGTTGTGCCCAAAAAGAGCCTTAATGTATTTTTATAATTTGCTCATTAATTAGAAATGTTTCATCTAATTAAAATACTAATTTATTAAATGGAGAAAGCCTTAGAAACACAATTTGTCTGTATAAATTGTCTTAATCCATCGTCGTCACTTTATACAGAATATAGTCGAGATGTTATTCGAATGACTGAATGTGTGGGTTTAGAAGAAATTTTTATTAAAAAAATTTTTTGTAGAAAAATTGTGGATTAATTGTTGATAAATACATAGAATATGACATTACCTTAATTATAATTGATTTGGTATAATTTTAAAATTTTTGAATTTTATTTTTTTAAAGATTTTGCAATACAAATCTGCTTATCGTCACGTATTAATTAATCTTAATTTTAAAGTAAAATTTTTATTCAAAAAATTTGTATTTTTATTTTATTTTAGTCATTTTTTCGAATTATCTTCATTTTTCTCCTTTGTGACGCCTATGAAGATTGGATAGAAAGGAAATCATTAGCGGATCCTGTAAGGATTTTTTATGATTTGGAATGGACTTTTTATGAATGTCTTTTAAAAAGTTTAATGGAATTTTTGGTTTATTCAATTTCTATTTATTTATTAATTAATTTATTAATTCAAATAAAACAAATAAAGGTAAATTAATTATAAATTAATTTCTAAAAAATTCAAAATTAGCCTAAAATCAAAAAATTTCTTCTCAAAACAAACAAAAATTATTTTGTTTTTTTTTTTGAATGTGCATTAATTAGTTTTTATGGAAATTTATTTATTGTTTTTTCAATTATTTGGAAATTACATGGACAATATTTACATAAAATGCTTACACAATCTTTTTTATTTATTTCACATTTACAAATTCAAAAAGGTTTTTTAGAACTTTATTTTTAAAAATTTTCTAAATTTAAGCCCTTTATCCTGAATTTGGTTTTTGGAACATTTTAGCAATTTTAATTAGTATTTTATTTCAATTTATAGCAGGACATTTTACACAAAAATATATCAAAATGTTTACAAACACATTTTATTAATTTTCTGAATAATTTTTTTTACAAAATACTTTGAATGTTTAAAAATATATAGAATATCTGAAAATATATAAATATCTAAAAAATCTTTTTTTTACGTTTATTTTATTTGTGGAAATGCCATTGATGGTTTGGAAGATTCATCACTATCTTCTGATCGCCAAAGTTGTGTAACTGTTTTTATTTGTGTATAAAAATTTAGTCCTGCACGTCCATAAAAATTAGCATCTCCAAGAAAACTAGAATTTATATTTAATTTATTTCAAAATTATTTTCTTTTCTACCTTCCACGAGAGCCAGTAAATGAAAACATTGGAAGAGGTACTGGAATTGGGACATTAATCCCAACTTGTCCAACATCTATCTGTGAAGTAAATTTGTGGGCAGCAGCACCATTTCGAGTGAATATTGCCGTTCCATTTCCATAAGGGTTTGCATTAATTAAATTAACAGCATCATCCAAAGTGTCTACTTCGAGTACGCAGAGGACAGGACCAAAAATTTCTTCCTAAAAATTATTTCTAAAAAATATATTAATTAAATAAAGTTACTTTATAACAAAGCATTTCTGGTTTAACACCTGTAATCACAGTTGCTCCAACAAAATTTCCTTGTTCAAAACCATTCACTCGAATTCCTGTTCCATCTAATGGAACTTTAGCACCGTCTGCCTTTGCTGACTCAACTAATTCAACAATTCTCCTTTTCGCCTTTTGTGAAATTACCGGCCCAATTTCTGTTCTAGCGTCCCATCCCGGACCAACAACTAAACGACGGGCACGTTCAACCAATTCAGGAATCCATGCCCGTGCTTCACCAACAAAAACAGCAGTAGAAAGTGCCATACAGCGTTGCCCAGCAGCACCAAAAGCTGCCGCAGTGACCTTTTAAAAATACTTTAAAGGTTAATATTTTTAATTACCTGATTAAGTGCATGTTCCTTATTTGCGTCAGCCAAAACAACACCATGATTTTTTGCACCCAAATTTGATTGCACCCGTTTTCCGTGTCTGGCACCTTCCTCATAAATATATTTACCCTAAAGAAAAAATAATTCCTGAAAATATATTGAAGTAATGTTAAAAAACCGCTTGATCACTGCCAACGAAGGAAATTGCTTTAATATCTGGATGTTGACAAATAAATTTCACAGCATCGTGTGTCCCGTGAATAACATTAACACATCCATCTGGTATACCCGCTTCCTACAAAAAAAACAAATTAAAAGTAAATTTTTGTTCGACCTTTGCTAATTCAACAAGCATTAAAGTAGCACCAGGATCCTGCTCTGAAGGTTTTAACAACATTGTATTTCCAGCTACTAGAGATAGAGGCATCATCCATAGTGGAATCATTGCGGGAAAATTAAAAGGACAAATTCCTCAAAAAGAATTTTTGTATTTTTCAACAATTAAATATTCATACCCGCTGTAACTCCGAGTGGCAGTCTCAAACTATAAGTCTCCATATCTGCTGCAATACTGAAATACAAAAATATTCGGTTTCAAAATTAGATTCCTTACTTTGGCAGATGCTCACCAAGTAACATACTTGCAGCATTACATGCAAATTCCACAACCTAAAAAATTATTCTTGAATTCATTATACTTTAATTTAAACAAAACCTGTAATCCACGAAATACATCACCTTCAGCATCAGCGAGTGTTTTACCTTGTTCGCACGTGATATTCTCAGCAAGCTTTTTTTGATTCCGTTTAATTAGTTCTTGAAGCCTTAAATGCAAAGAAAATATTAATAAAATCAAAAGGCAACATTTATACCTAAACATGCATTGTTGTCGAGAAATTATTGAGGTATTTCGCCAAAGTTTAAATGCATCACGACAAGAATCAACTGCACTCTCCATTTCTTCTTTGGTTGATTCTGGAACTTTACCAATCAACTCATTGGTAGCCTAAATTGATAATTAGCATTAAAAACTTAATAACTAACATTAATAATAATATAATTAAAAATAAGTTAGTTACGCCTAGTACAATTTATTTTTAAAGAATTTACCGGATTAAATAAATCAATCCATTTGTTAGTCTTTGACTGAACAGCTTTTCCATCAATCCAGAGTGGAACTGTTGACGAATTATTAGAAACAAAACGCTCAGAAAGAATCGCCAACCGTCTTGTAGCTAAAAACATTTCTCTTCAAATTAAAATTTTGGCGAAATCCTGCACAAATCCTGAATTTAGAAATTAAAAAATTATTGTTAAACAGAGACATTCAACTGCCCCGGATATGTTCGGAGTTTAAATTAAAAAATGCTCGGGTTAAAAATCACACAATCACCCCAAAGTAAAAAAATACATATTTGTATTTGAAATAGACTACTTTAGAAAATTAAATTTTTCTTAATGTCATTTTATGAATTGTCCCAGTCACATTTCCCTTTAGACTAATCAATCAATATTAAAAAAAATTTGTTCAAGTAATAATAATACTTGTTATGTAAATCAATTAATAAAAAAATGTCAGAATTTTAAAATACAGTCGCGAAAATATATTATCTCCACAAAAATTAACATAATACATATATTTATGATTGGAGAGCTGTTTAAACCAAATTTTCTTCAATTCTTTAAAAAATTTAGTAAAAGAATTTTAGTTCTCTCTAATCAAACTAGCAAAATTAATTTATTAAAAATTTGAGAATGGACGAGGCTAGATAAAAAACGAGAATACAAATTTATAAGAGAGGAACCTCACTTTTATGTCACACTACTCTCCCAACACATGATTTTTCATAAATTAGCAAAGTAATGTTTTTTTAAAACTTGCTCGGTTTTGGTTTTTAATTTTCCGTATGCATAACCAAAAAGGTGATCTAAAATTTTATTTAGTGCGGAAGAGTTTGCCAGAAATTGAGGTATCCTCTATTAAAAAATGAAAAGAGTAGTAGAGATGGGTGGGTAGATGAGTAGGATTTATTGTAAAACATTTATATAGTATAAAGTGGAAATTTATGGAAAAAAACATTTTTCTTACAATTTTAGTTGAGTAGAAAATATAATATAGAATAATATTAAAATATAAAAATAGCAGGCATGTGGCCAATCAGCAGGAATAATTATTTTAGCAATTAAGGACTTTTCCTCGCATATGCTATACTTCGACATACAACTTCATCAACAGTTTGTTCAATAAGGCTGAGATTTTCAGCTGATGAAGGGGCGGCAGATAATGGTGAAGATTTTGGATGTATAATATGTTGTTGGATTTGAGAGTGTTGGTCAAGAAGTTGCTGTGTTGATTCATCTAGGTCTTCATCGAATTGATTTTGTTCATCATTTGTTGGGGGTGTATCAGGAGGTGGGGTAATTGTTCGAATCTAAAAAATTTTCAACTTTTATTTAAATTTATTTTAGAAAAAAAATTGACCTATTTTAGGGATTTTACAACATTCTTCTGTTTTAAATGATCTCTAATATATTTTACCCTTTGATTTTTAACATCTTAAGTATAACAGAAAACCCAATATTTAATAAAAAAAAGATATCCCAATTTTTTTAGCCTTTTCCTTTTTTCTAAATTAAACATCCATTTTATATTTTTATATATTTATATATTGTTGAACGTCTCCATAAAATGGGAACGTCATATTTTGGAAAATATCAGTGTAATTATTTTGAAATGTTGAATTATTTGAGTTATTGTCGAAGAAATTATTTAGCTACAATTTAATTAAAAAATATACGTAAATATTTTAGATTTCATTTTCAAAAAAAATTGTTTTGAAAATTACCTGCTGATAAGGAGCAGGCTCATCACATCCAAGTCCATTTCCATTTCGAGAGCGTCGACGTGCATTCATGAAAAAATTAGAAACAGTGGACATGTCCAACCTAAGATGCTCAGCAATTGTTTGTTGCATTTCACGACTTGGTCTTTGAGTTTCTTTGAAAATTGCCTAAAAATATTTTTATGCAAATATAAATTTATAATAATCCAAAAAACAACATTTGAACAATAAAATATACCTGCAATGTTCGTTTTTGAATATCAGTGAAAACAAGGCGTGGTCGTTTTAATGGCTGTCCGTCTTCTCCAGCACTCCTTCGTCGATGATGATGACGTGAATTCTGTGCTGGTGTTGGTGGTGGAATAATGCCTGAGGGCATTGGACCTTAAAATTATATTTTACTACAACTTAGTTTCAAAAGAATTTTAACCTTTATACATATCCAAAATACTCAAACGAATGTGTAAAGGCTGTTGTAACCAATTGTACATTCGTTTAAATGTCTCACGGCCAGACTTAAGACGATTCCACGGCTTTGGATTACGCAGAAGATCAGAAAGAGTACCTTGACTACGGCATAAAATACGCTCAGCAAAAATAGCTTGAGGGATTGAATGTTGCTAAAATTAAATTTAAAAAATCAACAGAATTGTTGTTCAAAAAACCTTTAATTCGTAAGCAACACGCTTACACAAATCTTTTGTATCAATATAAATTTCGTCGTCAATTTCAGCATTTAAAGGATCTACCATTCCTGATGATTGGTGATAAGAAGTCGGTGAAACAATTCCTTAATTTATAAGATAAAATAAACTTTAAAATTTAATTCACCACTAGTAAGTTCAGACCCTAATGCGGCATAAACATCTATATTAATAGGATTGCTTGAAGCCTCCTGTGCTGCAGCAGCTAACTGATTATGTACAACCGCATCCTCTTGCTGTTGTTGTTGTTGAAGAAGTAATTGTTGTTGTTGTTGATTTTGAGACATTTTTGACTTAGAACGTCGTGGTGCAGGCATCGGAGAAGAAATAGCAGCAGGTGTAGGGGCATTTCCAGGGTGAATTAAATGTTGCTGAAAAATGTCTTTTACTTTATAAAAAAGAAGTAATTTTGTTACTGATATTCTCAAAATAACATATATTTCTCAAAATATATCAAGAAACAATTAAAAAACCTGAATCTGTAATCTCTGTTGGAGCGATTGTTGAGAATGTGGCGATTGTGATATTTGCTGAGGTCCGACAGATGCTGGAGGTCGAGAGTGATGGGCCATTTGATGAACAATAAAATGAGTAGGTTGAGGGCTAGACTGCTGAAAAAAAGAAAAATGATAAAAAATATATTTTAAAACCGATTCTCGAGAAAGTGATGCAAGCAATGACGAAGTGATCTCAACATTACTAAGAGCTGGAGGTGTCTCGGCATTTGCCATCCTTTCAAGTTCTTGGGCGGTTGGTTGGCCTAGTGAATATCCAGTCTCATAATCATGATTCTAATAAAAAAATAAAGCAGTTTCAAACAAATTTTTATCTATGCTTACCTGATAACCACCAGCACCCATTTCTGATGGATTAATTTCTTCTTCTTTTATGTAAGATACATTATTACGGCGTATCCCACTTAATAAATCACTAGTCCTTCCACCACCACCATTTGTCCTATGATGATGATGGTGATGAACTACAGAATTGGCAAGAAGTCCTAAAGCACTATTGTCATTATTCCGATTGCTCTCAAGTTGTAAAGGAGAAAGAAGACCAGCAGCAGTTCCATTGCCAAAACTAAAAAAATTTAAATTAGATTAAGGATCAACTAATTAAAAATTATAAAAAATATTTACGTCGATTTTTCAATTTGACTAGTGCCATGCATTTGATGATGTGATCCCTCCAAGTGGTCCATTGATTCCATCTTGAGTGATGAAATATAGTGAGAGGAGTTAGGCATTGAAATTAGATTTGCATAGCCACTGTAAATAAATAGAAATTAAAATAATTTTATAAAAGACAACCTGCTTCCTTGAACACAAACATTTGATGCAGAACCAGCCATACTAACAGTGGTAAGTGAAGCAAGTTGTGGTATTCCGGCCGACGTTCCTTCACCCCTCCCATCGTGGTGATTAACAGAAACGCCATGTAGACCATCAGCGTGCTGTTGGGGGAAATAGTCTCCAAAAAATTCTCAGGTAATTCTTCAAAATGACGGGCTGGAGTATTGAAACTAATTTGAGGCTCTATTTGTAAAAAGCTAATAGGCAAACTGTTGCGCCTAAAATTAAAAAAAGTGAAAATATATCAAGGAAATTTCTTAAATTTAATACAAAATTGATAAACAATTTATAAAAAGAAATAAAAACAAAAAATACTTTGGTGTTTGGCCATGTTGCTGAATATTTCCACTACCACTATTAGAGGATGAATGACTACCAACTCCACATGATGTTACAGCTGGAGGTTCCATGAAGCTTCCAGTAGAAGCAAAAATATAATTTAAAAATTTATTTGAAAAGTACTAGCAACCAAATAGAAATTTGCAAAACAAATTATCTGAAATAAAAAAAAACTTAAAATAATTAAGTGTTTAATATTTAAGAATTAAAGTAATTTAACTCTTGAAGGTGCAAAGAAAATGCTACTGATAATAACAAGAACAATTTTAAGAAAAACACATTAATTTCTACCCAAAACATTCTCTCACACACACGTACACAAGAAGGATGTAAAATGGCTACGAAATAGTAAAACCCTCAGCCAAATTTTGTTTGCATTTACGCCCTAATAGTTGTGTATGACTTCACCCTGTATTTATGAATAGAGAAAGTAAGAAAATAGTGTAGAGTTTCTCTAACTCTCACTTTACTTTCTTATATTTTTTGTCTTTCTCTTTTAATGTTTAATGGAATTATTTTCATCGTGATTACTGTATTGGCGGAAATTTAAATTTATTTAATGTTATTTACTGTATATGCTTGAATAATTACCCTGGGTAATTATTGTTTCAACCTCTCGCTAGACGGGGTAATTATTTGAGAGAGGGTGGTAATTATTCGAGCATATACAGTATCAAAATCCATGTAGTATACTGAACTATTTCTATATTGGATATGTTTAGAATGAAAAAAGTAAGACTTTAGCAAGTGAATATTAGTCTGTTATCTCCAGACAGTCAGTTTTACTTTTAAACGGGATTACTAATATCGTTTATACTCTATCCGTAATGATCAAATCCATCCAATTTAGGGTTCCCTTTAATTTTTTCAAGAGAAATTTTGTAAGAAATATTCAAAGTTCAGAACAGCTTGTAAATGTGCCATTACAAAGATAAACTTACTAAACGTGCAACATTTGTCCTCGGAGCTAAAACTTATTTAATGGAAATCTCAAAAATTTTCCATAATTAATCCCTCCAATAATTTTATTATTTACTTTTTAAAAGGGAAACAGAGAAATAGGGAAAAAATTTATAGGAAAAAACCCTCATTTTTCAGTATTATACAAAATAGTGCCAAAATTTTTATTAAAAAATATTTACAAAAATTTACAAAAAATATTTTGAAAAAAATATAATTTTTAATTTAATCTTTTATTTTCAATTCATTTAAAATACAACAATTGTTTTTAACATTTCCTCATTTTTACATTCAGGCAAATATTCTTTTAATAAACAATTTTTGGTATTTTTGTTAAATAAATAATTTTCTGGACATTTATAATCATAAATTTGAGAATTTAAACAAATAAAATAATAATTAGAACAATTTTCTCCATAAATTCCATTAATTAAATTAATACATTGATTTGAAACTTTAAAAGAAAATAATCTAAATTTTAAAAGAAATTAAAAAAAAACTTGGATTTTCTTTTATTTTTAATATTTGTTTTGGATTTTTTAATTGTTTTCCACTACATTCTGGCACATTTTCATCATAATCACATTGAGAGGCTTTTTGAGAATATTTTAAATTTGAAGGGCAATTAAATAAATAAATTGTTGTTCCCGTACAACTTTTTTAAAAAAATATAAATTTAATTTTTAAAAATTTAATTAATTTACCTATAATAAATCCCGTTACATCCATAACTATAATAACCAATAGCTTTATTTGTACAATTAAATTCTTGATAAATATTATTTTCTTTTGTATAATGTTTTGTTGGTATATTTTTAAATAAACTTTAAAAGAAAAATAAAAATATTTTTTTATCGAAAAACTTTTTTTTGAATTTTTTGAAGTTGTTTTTTGGGGGGTTTTGGAAAATATTTTTTTTAATTTAGAGAATAATCATTAAAATTTGTCAATTTTTAATAAAAAAAAAAGAAAAAACTTTTTAAAATTATTTCCTCCTCCTCCACAATTTTTAATATTTTCTCTAAAATTGCATTGTTGTTTATCTTCATCAAAGAAAAGACCTAAAGGGCAATCTAATTTATGTAAATATTCCCCTTCCTTTGCTGGACAAAAATAAAAATAATTATTGCATTTATTTGAGTTAGTAAATAATTTGTTAATTGTTTTATTTAGACAAATATTTGGTAATTGGTTTTGTTGGAGAAAAAGAATTGTTGGGGTTGGCAAATTAATTGGACGTGAAGGTAATTGAATACCTTAATAATTTAAATAAACTTTTTTTATTTAATAAATAATAATCAGGGCCCCATTTCAGATGTCCCAAAGATTCTGCATTCTGTGCACAGACCGCAGAAAAATTCTGTTTCAATTATTCCACAGATTCTGCGTACACAGAATTTAATTGAAACCTCTTCTTCACTAAATAATAGGAGAGGAATGCTAATTTTTTGATTTTTGTCAAAATTAATTAAAATCAACAATTAATCAAGTTTTTAATTTTTATCAAAAATCTTGACTTTATTTTGGATAAGAATATTATTTTTAAATAATCCTAATAACCCACAAAATTTTATTAAATACTTATTCACTTTCTATTTAATTTAAAATATTTAAAAAAAAATTTCTGCCTTTAATTCCTTGTTGTGGAGTGGCAGAATAAATTAGTGAAGGTGCTGGATGTATATTAATTGGTGGAAGGGGAGAAGAATAAATTAAAGGAATTGTTTGGTGTTTTTGAATTAATTTAGCTGTATATTTTTGTTGATTTATAGAACTTTAATTAAAAATTTAAATTAAAAAAATTATTTTTTACTTATTTTCTTTTTTTGGACAAACATTCTCTTTATATTGACAAGATACTTTATTTATATCAAATACCTTTAAATATTTATATTTAAATCTTAATTTCTTTTAAAAAAACCAAATTTTTTGGACATTTTAATATATTTAATTGTTCATTTAAACAACTATAAAATAATGAAGAAACAAAACATTCTTCCTCCTCTTTTTTATTTAAATTTCCTTTTGCATAATAACCATTTCTTTTACCTCTTTTATTTAATTTAAAATTAAATTTAAAATTAATTTACTTGCAATTAAACTCCTCAAAAGAACGAATAAAAGAAGAAGAATTACTTCAAAATTTAATTAAATTAATTTAAATTTATTTAAAAAACTTTTTTGTTTTTCCACAAACTTCTTTATATTGACACAAAACATTAATTGGGTCAAAAACAAGTTTATCTGGACATTTTAATTTTTGAGGTAATCCCCCAACACCTTTTTTAAATTTAAAAATAAAAATTTAAATTTAGATAATTACATACAAATATAAAAATTTGGAGAACAGGGTATTTTGTAATAATAACCATCAATTCTTTCTTTACAAGAAAAAGTACCAAAACTTTGAGGCAAAATTGGGGGTAATATTGTTGTTGGGTAGATATTACTTTTAAATTAATTAATTAAAGATTTTTTTGTTTTTAAAATTACCTCCTCTCTTTTTCTTTTTTATTTTTTCTTCCACAATTAATTAAATATTCACATTTCCCAAAATTAAAATCAAAAACTAATCCTTCCGGACATTTTAATTCAATTTTTCTTTTACCAGAACAAACAAAATATTTATTTTGACAATTTTTTGAATTTAAAAGAAAGCCATCTTTTTTATTTAAACATTCATTTATTTGTGGTTGTGAATAGATTAAATGGGGAGGAGGAAGAATTTTTATTTTATTATTAGATAAGGAATATATTAATTGTTGTTGTTGAGAATTAGAAGAATTAATTGTTGTCGTTGTTGTTAAACTAATTAAATTAATTAATTAATAAAAAACTAATTAATTTTCTTAAAAAAGACAAGACATAGAACAAATTTAAAAAATTACTAGAATATTTAAATTTCAAACAATGTTATATTTAATTTTTTAAATTATTTCAATTTCCTATTAATTAATTATTTAAATTAGTAGACAATTATTAGACAAGTATTATATTTAAAAATAGACAAACAAACACACAAATAATATTTATTTATTAAATAATTTAATTTTTATTGCACATTAACATTTAATTAATTAATTACACAAAAACGAATATTTATTTATTTTATTTATTTTTAATTAATATATTTTTACTATTTTCCTTCTCCTTTTTTGCCACATTCAGCAGCAAATGTACATCCATTCTGTTTTGAGTCAAAAAGAGTTCCGGGCGCACAATTTTGTTTATAAGTATATCCACCAGTACAAATAATCCAAATTTGTTGACAATTTTGTTGATAATAATAACCATCAGCTTTTCCATGGCAATTAAATTCTCCATAAGAGGGAGAGGATGGAGGAGAAGGAGGAATTTTGACTGTATCAGGAGAACCAGGGGGAACTTGTTGTGGGGTATAAACACTGAAAGAATTAAATATTTAGAAGAAAAAAATTCTAAGAAAAGCTCCTCTCTCTACCTTGGTGGGGGAGTATATGGCTGTGGAGGGGTCTTTCCACATTCTTCTTTAAATGTACACTCAGCTTTTGCTGGTTCAAACAAAGTTCCAGCTGGACAATATTGAGTAAAAGCACTTTCCCCACTGCAAACATAGTAATGTCCTTCACAAGCTTTTTGATAATAAAATCCATCCTTCCTTCCTTTACAACTAATTGGTGGAGGTGGGGGAGTTTGTGGTGGAGGAATTGGTGCTGGAGGAGAATATTGAGATGGTGGTGGTGGAGGAGGTGTTGGAGGTGGGGGACAATTTTCTTTGTAGTCACACTGTTTTGAGGCAATATTGAAGAAAAGAGAGCCTGGACATGTTGTTGAGTAAGCAATTCCTATTTGGAGTAGAAAATTAATTTTAGTTAATAATCTATAGTTAATTACCATTAGTGCAAGTATAATAATCTTTTGAACATCCATCCTTTACATAATAACCATCAGCTTTTCCGCTGCAATTGAAAGAAACGGGAGGTGGTACATAAGGCAGGATAGGTTGTGGGGGTGGATATTGTGGTGGTTGAGGAATATTGCGTTTTTTTCGGTATAATCCATAAGATGGAGGTGCTGGTGGTTGGTAGCTTGGAGGTGCTGGGGGAGCGTAGCTTGGAGGTGCTGGGGGTGCGTAGCTTGGAGGTGCTGGGGGTGCGTAGCTTGGAGGTGCTGGTGGTTGGTAGCTTGGAGGTGCTGGTGGTTGTCCGTAGCTGGGTGGTTTTGGCCTTAAATTTAATTTATTATTTATTCTCATTTAACTATCTGAAAAACTCAACCAACTTTTGTTTCCCACATTCTCCAGAATATTCACAGACTTGATTAACTTCATCAAAGACCAATTGTGGCGAAGCACATTGCATTACAGTTGTTTTACCGGCAGAGCAGTAA
This sequence comes from Meloidogyne incognita, assembly GCA_036172945.1. NCBI lineage: Eukaryota > Metazoa > Nematoda > Chromadorea > Rhabditida > Meloidogynidae > Meloidogyne > Meloidogyne incognita. The sequence continues at coordinate 5,424,499 of JARQAC010000010.1, forward strand.
AAGAAATAAGAAGAGGTACAATTTCCTGCACCGTAGAGCCCATCAGATTTTTTGGAGCAGTCATAAGTAGGAGGTGGAGGAGGACCAGCAGTGGATGTTTGTACTGGTGGGGGTGATCCTCCACATGCAGGAACGTAAAATTTGTAGTCACAGTCTAAATATGTTTAAAAATATTTTTAAAAATTTTAAAAATTTGTTTACATTTTCCAACAGCATAATATGCCAAATTTGGAGGACATTGGTAAAGGAATGCTCGTTGATTTGCACATTTCCAGAATTTATCAGTGCAACCTCCAGAAGGTAATTCATATAAACCATCAGGCTTTGATGAGCAGTCGAACTGTGGAGGAGGTGCTGGGCCATATGCAGGTGGAGGTGCCGGGCCATATGCGGGTGGAGGGGTTGGGACATAGCTCTGAAAATTTTAGAAGGATTAAACTAAAAAGTTTATTAACTGGAGGTGCATAAGCAGGAGGTTGTGCTGGCGGAGAAGGAGGAACGTAAGATGGCGGTGCTGGTTGTTGCGGGGGAATATATGCTGGTGGAGCGGGTGTAACAGGAATATAAACAGGTGGCGGTTTTGTAGTTGTTGGAGGATTTGGTTGAGGTGTTGGTCCATAAGCGGGAGGCGCATAAATTGGAGGAACAAAAGCTGGAGGTCCACCGGCAAATTTAGAAATTGGTGCTTCATATCCTCCGAAACTATCCTCAAATGGACTACTACATATAATAAAAATTAATTAATAGAATATATTTTTAAATGTAAAGAGTAAAAAATAAAATTCCTCACGAAGCTCGCATTCTTCGAACATTTCCTTGTCCCGGTGCTCCTTCTTTAATATTTTTTAAATTAATTTTTCAAATAAAATTTATTTTTAACTATCAGTTTTGCATTTTTCCTTTCTATCACAAGCCCCAGCCTTTTGATTATATGCCAAACCATAAGGACATTCTCTTTCAATTTTCTTTCCATTATCACAAGTTATATACGTGGAAGAACAAACACTTGATTCGTATTCCCCATTTGGTTTTCCATCACAAGTAAATGGATCTTTAGCTCGATATAATTGATGGGAATAAGCAGATCCTCCATCTGCACAAATTGGGATTGACTGGGGTTCTTCACATTGATTTGTTCCGGGATTTAACTAAAAAATTTTTCAGAATTTTTATCCTTTTTTTAATAAAAAGGTTAATAATTTAAATATTGAAGCTTTAATTGAGGGAAGTTTGTTTATAAGAAAATAATTTTACTTTTAAATTATGATAACAATTCATTGCCAATTCTCGTCCATTAGTGCAAATTGAATAGAAACTTTAAAATATTTTTTATTAAAATATTTCTTCCTTTTAAAAAGAAGTACCGACTACAACCCCAAACATAATTTCCATCAGGCAAGTTAGCACAATTCACTGGATTTCGAAATTGAGGCTCGGCTACATTTAAAATAAATAAAAATATATTTATTTTTAATATTTTTTATTACCGGAAGAGACCAAAAGAATTAAATTAGAAATAATTAAAGAAAATAAAGGAATTAGGTTAGAAAACCTCATTTTTTATTTGGGGTCTTAAAAATTAAAAAATAAAAATTTTAATAAAAATTTTTGAAACGTTAAGAATTTTAGGAAATGAGGAGAAATTAATCTTCTAAAAATCCCCAAAATTAATATTTATTAAAAGAATATTTATTTTTATTTTTTGTTATATAAAATATATTTTTTTTCAATTTATATACCCTCCAAAATTAAAAAAAATCTTTTTTTTTCAAAATTTTATTTAAAATAAAAAATGTTAAAATAATGAATAAGACAAAATGATTAACAAAAAAATAAAAATTTAAATGTTAAATATGTGTTGCTCTTTTTTTAATAGACAAATGAGAATGGATGAGTGAGTGACTGGGTGAGGACATTAAAATTTTGTTGCAAATAAAGAGGAGGACAATATTAAAATTATTTTTTAAAATAATAAATGTTAAAATAAATGAATAAACAAATAAATAATTATTATTTTAAATTTTGTTTAAAAAATTAATTTAATGAGAATATTTAATTGAAATTTAAAAATATATAAATATATGTAAACCAAAGGTTAAAGTCTTCCTTCCAGCCATTTAATTAAAAGAAAAATTCCCGGATGATTAAATCTAAAACAATAAATAAATTTACTATAATCTTTCTCTAAACTTTAAATTATTACAATAAACATATTAAAAACTTTTCTTTTTCTATTAAAGAAAAATATTTAGAAAGTAAAAAATGTTCTGGGAAGCAAATGAAAAATTTCAAAAAATCTGAGAAAAACAAATTACCCCAACTTTAGAATTTTTTTGTTATAAATTTAGAGCAAAAATTTCTTTAAATAATTTTAAAAATTAAAATTAAGAAGATTAACATAATTAATTAATTAATTTATTTATTTAAAAAAAGGGAAATACAATTAAAAAGAGAAATGTTTTTGAGCCTTTTGTGAGATCACAAAATACAAAATTTGGAGATAATTTTAGAATAAAAAAACAGTTTGTGTTAATCCAAATTTTGTTTTTAAATCGCAACAAATTATAAAAATTAAAATAATTTTAGAATTCTTTTTTTTTTAAATTCTTTTTAAAAATAATGGCAGTAATTAATTGTTTGTTTTGTTTATATTTAAATGTTGCTGCATTTAACACAATTTAGAAGAACATCAAAAATTCCATCAGTTTGCAGACCAGATTCTATTGGACATCCTAATTCAACTGGAGGTAAAGGTAATTTATCTGATGCAGCAAATGAGCACTAAAAAAGATTTTTTTAGAAGAATTAATCTAAATTCCCTTCCTTATCCTCCCCCATCCCCTCCTCTCCCTTCCTTCTTCCATCCCCCCAAAAATTAATTTAAATTCCTCCCCCCCTCCCCTCAATTATTCCCCCCTCCTAATCCCCCCCTCCTCTCTCCTCCAAATTAATTAACCACTAACAATTAATTTATTTGGATCAAATTTAGCCAAAGAACATTTATTTTCTGCACATTTGATGGCACATTCATTAATAGTTTGTGTTGGAATGGAATTTGTTGAATCAAGAATTACCCTTTTTGAATCAGCAATTGTTAGACTGTAGTTACAGTCTTTCAAAAAAAATTTTTTATTTTTAATTTTTAAATTCCTCAATTCCTCTAAATACCTGTACATTTAATACAGTTAATTAAAAAAGGGACAGTAGAAGCATGTTGGGTTGTTAAACGAATTGATTGAGTACAATTATCTTTCCCTTCAATATTTTTAGTTAATAAACAAACACCCCCAGAAGATTCGTGTCCAGGAGTTGGAATAAAACCGGCAATTAAACAATTTGGCTTTAAAAAAGAAAGAAATATTTTCTTTGATTAAATAAACAACAAACAGTTTCAAAACATTTTCTTGCACAATCAGCGGCTGTATCTGCAGGTACATCATTTGTTATATCAAGAAGATGTAATTCAGGTACTGGATGGATATTAAATTCTACTCGACCAGAACATTTTGTTGTTACCCCTAAAATATGTATATTTTTTTGAAGAATTCTGTATTTTTGGTTTATTTTAATTGAGAAACAAAAATATAAAGGTGTTTATTAAATAATTAGGGAATTTGGTTGGAATTTTGGTCTCGTACTTACTTAAGAAATAAGCAAAAAAATTCCAAATTTTTGAATTTCTGATCCTAAGACACCAGAATTTTAGATTCTAAGCGCCCTAGGGACGTCCAAATACTGATAGAGGGAAATATTAATAAACACTAATCTATTAATATTTTAAATTTAACAAGCCTTGTGGATTAATTAAATGATTATAATGTTGTTGTTCTTCATTTAAAAACCTTCTAAAATTATCTAAACTAAATTCATCCCTTAAAACCCTTTCATTTAATTTTTGTTTTTCTTCTTCTCCTTTTCCTTCTTCTTTTTCACATTTAATACATTTAATTGAAACAACTTCAGGTATTTGCTTAAAATTCCAATTAGAAACAAATTCTGTTTCATTTTCACATTTTTGTTCTAATTGTAATTCATTTAAATTAAAATGAAGTAAACAGGCTGAACGAGGAAAATGTGTAAATGCAGCTTTTGTACAATTTAATAAATAACAAGTTTTAACACATTCATAAACTGTTTCTGAAGCAATTATTATTTCAAATGATTGGGTATAATCTGTCAATATTTCTCCAGTAAATAATAATTCTCCATTACATTCTAAAATTAATTATTTTTTTAAAATTAATTTTAGAAAAATTATGCACACCAAAATTACTCAAATAAAAATCCTCTCGAAATCTCTCAAAAAATCCCCTCCTCCCCCTTCCCTCTTTATTTACCTCGATTTCCAAAATCTTTGAGAATATTGTGTGGCCTTATTTCCCCAATAGTTCCATTACTTCCAACAAAATCTACAAGTTTTGTAACTGCAGCAACTGTTGGCTCTTCTGTTACTACAATTTTCTTTACATCAACAACTTGAGAAACAGCATTAATTAATTCTGGCATTTCTTCTGTTGTTTCTGATTTAGAAGAAATTGTTGAAAATTCAGAAGAAATATTTCCTTCAGAAATTGTTGTTAATAATTCTTCTGGTTGAATTGTAGTGTTGTTCTCTGTAGCACCCTCAGATAATTCAGAAGGTCCTCCCAAAACGGCTACATTAATTGGTGACCCTTCTGTTGTTGTGTTTATTCCCTCAATTGTTGTATTTGTTTCAGAAATTGTTGCTTCAGTAACATTTCCTGTAGTGTTATTCCCTTCCTCGCCTTCAGGTATTATTCCAAATATTCCTTCTACTTTATTTTCCAATGTTGTTGAAATATTTCCTTCAATCCCTTCTTCAGTTACTGCCCCAATTAATTCTGTTTCGTTTGTTGATGTTTCTAATTTAGAAGTAACATTTCCTTCAGAAACGCCAATTTCTCCTTCAATTGTTGTTTCTTCATTTTCAGAAGGATGAATAGTTGCATTTTCTGTAGCCCCGCCAAATAATTCAGAAGGTCCTAAAACAACGACATTTATCGGGCCTTCAGTTGGAGTTATTGTGGAGGATGTAACATTATTCCCTTCCAACGCTACTATGGTTGCATTTTCAGTTGCTTCATTTATCGATGTTGTCGCAACTGTGCTAGCATTTGATTCAATACCTGAAGAAATATTTTCTTCTTTTCCATCGTGTGCTATTCCAAATATTTCTGGTTCAGTTTCAGGTGTTGTTGAAATATTTGCTTCAGAAGATATTCCTTCCCCTACCTCAATTTGTGTTGATGTTTCTGATGATGGTGTTGAATTATTTAATGTTTGATTTGCTTCAATTCCACTTGGAATTTCAGAAACTTCTTTTTCCTCTTCAGGTTTTACTCCAAATATACCAATTGCTTCAGTTTCAGGTGTTGTTATTAAATTTGCAAAAGAAGTTGTTACATTTATCTCCAAAGGACCGCCAGAAACTTGAGAAACTCCTTTCTCACTTTCCAATGTTGATACTTCAGCTGTTATAGTACTACCTGTTGTTTCGTTGAATTCAGAAGCAGCACCAATTCCAGCCCCCAAAATAGCTACATGTTCAGGTGAAATTCCTTCTCCACTTTCTATCGTTTGGAATAATGTAGGTGTACTTGTGTTATTCTCCTCGGCAACAACATGTGTTTCTGGCTTTTGCGTTCCATTTATTTTTCTAATAACTCCCTCTATTTCAAATCCTGTTAATTGAGAATTAGAAGCATTTGTTGGTATTTCTGAGGCTTGTGCTGCTCCAATAATTTCTCCTGTTTCATTAGTCGGTGTTCCTTCAGGTGTTGTAGTATTTGCTTCAGAGGCACCAAGGATGCCTAAAGGTCCCGCTGCTACTCCAAGATTTTCTGTTTCTGAAGTAGATGTTGTTGTTCCAAATATTTCTGTTGTAGCATTATTACCTTCAGTGATGGCTGTTATCGTTTCATTAGTCGATATAGATTCAGTTGTAGCATTTTCTGCACTCGGAATTTCAGAAACTTCTCCCACACTTCCAAATGGTATTACTCCAAATATTTCTTCTTTAGATGCTGAACTTGTTTCAGAAACACCCGTAGCCGTAATATTTGCTTCAAAACTACTAGAAGTTGTAGCATTTATTTCCGGATTTAATTCAGCTGGTAATTCTGAAGCTTCCTTTTCCTCTTCATGTGGTGGTAAAACTCCAAATATTTCCTCTTTCGTTGTGGAAGTTTCAGGAGTTGCTGTAGTATTTATTTCAGCTGCCTCATTAATAATTCCTTCTGGTTTAGTAGTTAATAATGTTTCAGATGTTGTTGCATTTAAACTGGTATTAGAGGATTCTTCATTTTCACCTTCAAACGGTATTACTCCAAATATTTCTTCTTTTGTTTTATTTTCTGGTATTGTCGAAAATGTTTCAGAAATAACCGAAGCCGTTGTATTTAGTTCATAAGTGCTCGGTGTTGTAGCATTTGGTCCGCCAAAAGTTTCGTTTTCATCATTTACCGGGGCAATTACTGCTAATGATTCCTTTGACGGCGTTGATTCTGATGTTATTGCTGTAGTTGTTTCGAAGACAATTTGTGTTGTAGCTGTAATTTCCGAAGATTCTTCATCACCTCCATGTATTCCAGGGCCTGTTTCCACGGTTTCTGGTGTTGCTAGAGCTGTTGAGGTAGATGTAGCATTTGTTTCATAAGTGCTCGGTGTTGTAGCATTTGTTTTAACTTCACCAGAAGCTCCAACTTCTTCGCTTCCTAAACCAACTACTGCTATTGACTCCTTTCCTGATGTCACTTCAGGAATTGAAGTTGTTGCATTTGTTTCTAAACCTTTCTCTAAAGTTTCTGCTTCAGTTTCATGCATTGCAGCAATAAATTCTCCTTGTGATGTTGTTTCAAAACCACTTGGAGTTGTTGATAAACTAATTGGTGTTTCCTCTTTTGTTTCGTTTAATGAACTTATTACTCCCTCTATTTCAATCCCCTTTGTCATATTTGCCTTATTCTCATCAAAATGAGTAGATTCTTCTGTTTTATTAGCAGTTTGTGCTGTTGTATTTTCTTCTGAAGCACCAATAACGCTAATTGCTCCCGCTATTGCTCCAAGCTTTTCCTTCTCTAAATCAGAAATTGGCGTTGTTTCTAATAAAGTTTCATTAGTAATTCCAGCTTCAGTATTTGATGATATTCCTATACTTGTAGTATTTACCTCAGAACTTGCTGGTAGTTCTGAGGATTCTCCTTCTTCATGTGGTGGTATTAGACCAAACATTTCTTCCTTTGATGTTGGAACAGTTGCTTCAGAAATTCCCGTAGCTGTAGCATTTAGTTCATAAGTCTCTGGAGTTGATGTTGTATTTATTTCTGAAGCTTGTGTTGCCTCAATTTCTTTATTAGCCAATGTTGATTCTGGTGGAATTTCAGACGTTTCTTGTTCTCCTCCTAAAGGTATTACTCCAAATACTTTCTCTTCTGATGTTGAAGAAACTATTTCAGAAACCCCTTTAAAAGTAGTATTTGCTTCATAATTTTCAGGAGTTGTAGAATTTACTTCGGAAGTGATTGGCATTTCTGAAGGTTGCACTGCACCTAAAACCCCTTCCTCTGTTGCAGATGATGCTTCCGTAGCCAATTCCTTAAGTGCTGCTTCTGTTGCATTTGCTTCAACACCACTCGGAATTTCCGAAACTTCTTTTTCATTCTCAATTGGTATTACTCCAATTACTGCTTCTTTGGTTGAAGTTGCTCCCGAATCTGTGGCATTTGCTTCGTATGTTTCAGGTGTTGTTGCAATACCAATCCCTTCAGTTTTAGAAGGATTAGTTGTTGCTTCAGTCAGATTAGTAACATTTGTTTCATTAGCTTTTTCAGTTTCAGAAGTTAATTCAGTTGTTGTTTCACTTAAATTAGATTCAGAGCCGCCGAGAATTATAGGGCCTTCAATTTCCGTTTCATGACTCGATTCTTTTGTCGATTCCAATTCTTCTGTTCCTGTAGTAATTGGTGTAGAAACTGTTGTAAAATTAGATAAATTCTCAAGGGGAATTTCAGAACTTTCATTTTGCCCTTCCTGTGCTATTCCAAATATTTTTGGCTCAGTTTCGGGTCCAATTGAAGTACTTGATTCTTTTTCTTGTATTTCCTCACTAATAACAGATCCTTCACCTTCAATATTACTTTCCTCATTATTTGTTTTATTACCCTCATTTTCTTTTATTGTTGATCCAAATTCTGATGGATATGTTGATTCATTTATTATTCCTTCATTAGCAGAAACTGTAGCATTTCCTAATGTTGATATTGTTGTTGATTCTGAAGCAAAAGTTTCATTTCCTTCCTTTATTGTTGTTCCACCAATAATTAAAGGACCAAAACCTGGACTACTTGTATTTGTTTGAGATGCCTCATTTTGAGGATTTATTGTTGTTGTTGATGATTCTTCATTTTCTGTTTTATTTGTTTCCCCTTCATTTAAATCTTCAGTTTGATTTTTCTTTTCAGTTTCTATAATTACAGGAATAACTCCCCCAATTTCACTTTCAGCAGTTGTTGTTGCTAAAGGAATATTTGTTGTTGTTGAAGGAGGTATTTCTTCATTTGTTTTATTTTCAAAATTATTTTCTTCCAATGGATTTGCTGCAATTATTGGAATAATTGGAGTTGTTGAGGGGAATAAAGTTGAAGGTGTTTCATATGTTGCTTCAGTTTTTAATGTTTCTTCTGAAATATTTTTCGGTTTCTCTTCAAAAATACCTCCTCCTCCTCCAACAAATTCTTTATTTTCTTCAGATTCTTTTGGATTAATTGTTATCGCTGTTGTTTCTTCTTGTTCTACTCTTTTATCTACTAAACTTTCAACATTCCCATCTCTTGGAGTAGAAGAAACTTCTTTCTCTCCTTCTTCAATAGATTTTACTTCAGAATTTTCAGTTTTTGGTTTAACAGTCTCATTTTGAAGTGAAATAACCGAACCAGCCAAAATATGTTGTTCTGGAGAAATTAGAGGTTCTAAAGTTGTTAATTCCTCTTCTTCTTCCTCCCCTTCCTCTTTTGTTTTATTTAAAACTTTTTCTTTTTCCGAATTAATTTGTTTTTGTCTATTAGGTATAGCTACACCAACAGATTTTGGCCGAATTGTTGATCCATTAATTATTTCGTGTTCGCTAACTATTTTAATTGGGAGAAGAGGTATTTCTTCTTCAATTGGAGTTGTTGTTGATTGATCCTCTTCTTCTTCTTTTTCTGTTGTTGTTTTTGTTGTTGAAGTAGTTTCTCCTTTATTTGGGGTTATTCTATTAATTTTTGTATCAATAGCTGCTAATCCTGTTGCTTCAATTACTGTTGCATTTTTAAATTGTTCTGTTTCTGCCTGTATTTGACTTGGAGAAGAAAAAGGTGTTTGTGTTATTACTTCTTGTGATAATAAAATAGTTGTAGATTCTGAAGGTATTCTTTCTGTTTTATTTTCTGATTCTTGAGTAATTGTTGAGGGGGGTATTTCTTCATTTGTTTTATTTTCAGAATTATTTTCTTTTAATGGATTTGCTGCAATTATTGGAATATTTGTTGGTGTTTCATATGTTGCTTCATGAGTAGTTTCATTTTGTGTTGGAGTTGAAGCTGTACTTCTTGCAAAAATTTCAGCAAATGGTGATACTGTTGTTGGCTTTTTTGCTACTAGAAAATTAAGAAAAAAAATATTTTTTGTAGGGATTCGAGATTGGGAAAGAAATAAATAATTTCACAATTATTTCAAAAATAATTACTGTACATTAAATAAGGACTGGATTTATATCGAATAATTAATTTTTTTTTAAAAACTTACCACAACGTACACAACTCATTAATGTCATATTAATATTTGGATAAGAATAATGTCTTTGTAAATTTCCACTACATTTTTCTGTATTCGATTCTATATCCAAATGACATTTTGAAAGCCTAACTCCACTACCCTCAGTAGATTCTTCTCCTCCAGGGCCCAATTCAAAAAGAACGTTTGAGCAAGCATTTTGATAACAAATAAAGGCACATTCATTTAAACTAAAAAAATATTCTGTCCAATTTTTTAAATATTTTTTATTTTTACCTAGAAACTGAAGCAGTTTTAGATAATTTAAAATTAGCCAAAGCTTTATCCCTTTCAATTTCTGGAGATACCTCAAAAGTAACTAGACAAGCTAAAAAATTAAAAAAAGTTTTTTAACTTTAATATATAAAATTCTAACCACCTCTCCAAATTTGTCTTTGTTTCCGAAGATTAGCTTCTTCATCTATCCTTTCTCCCCCATTTTCTTTTGCTTTATTATTTGGGGATATTATAGCTTTATTTGCTCCTCCACCATTTTCCACTGAACTTCTCAAAGGATCATCGTTTTGTTTTTGTTGATTAACTTCAAAGAAAAATATTTTTTTAATTTTTTAGAAGATTTATTGGATCAAATAAGGAAAATAATTTAAATACCTGAAGATATTAATCTTTTAAATCCTTTAGGGACATCTTCAGGTCCACTAATTAAAGGTTCCTTCTCTTCATTTTCAACAATTTTTCTACATTTTAAACATTCAACAACAACTACATTTTTATTTTCTTCTAAACTTAATTTTTCAATTTTATCTGTAGATAACAATATTTTTCCATTACAATCGTCACTTGAATGAAGGAAAAGGCGACAAGTTTTTTTAATTGAATTATTTGATAAAAAAAGAATTGAATAACTTTAAATTAAAAAAATTTAAACAAAAAATTAATTTATTTAAAAAACACCAAAATCTATATCCATAACATTGATGTACACAATCATTTAAAGATTTTGAATAAACATCCATTGTTAACCAAAATTGCCTTTTTTGTTCCCACTCAATTGCATCATTTCCAAAAAGAGAATTTCCATAAATATTGCCAATAGGGGAAGGACAATCTTTTTTATATAAATAATTTTTAATTAATTTATTGTTTTAAAATAAATGGAAATTTTTGAAAAGAAGATATATTAAAATATTTATTTTTAATGTCGAATTAAAAATACACCCCACTTAATTATTTTTAAAAAAATAATTATTATTTTATTTACCAAAATCTTCTGGAGGTTTTCCACCAACAGGAATTGAATTTAAAATTAATATTTTATTTAATAATATAAAACCAAAGTAAATAATAATTTTTGATATAATTGAAGCCATAATAGACAAAAATAAGAAGAGGAAAAACAATACAAAAACACCTTTTTAAATTTAATAGAAGAATTTAAATAATTTTAATTTTTTCAATAATCATAGGAATTTTATCTAAAAATAAATAAATATTTTTTAACTTTAAATTACATATTTTTAAATTTAATTTATAATTTTATTTTACAAATTTAATGTTTTCAATTTTTAAAATAAAAACAAGTTCTTTTAGTAATAAATAAATTAATTTAGCCAAAAATAAATAATAAAAATTATTTTAATTATCAAAAATAAAAAAAAGATTCTAAAACAAGAAAAATAAAAAACCAAAAAATTAGTAATAAAAAATATAAAATTTAAGTTAAATAAAAAGAAATAAAGAAGTTTTATTATTATTAAACCAAACATTGTTGCATTTATTTTTACCTAAATTTGCGCAAAGAACAAAAACAAAAAAATAATAATAATATAATTTTAAAAAGAATGTCCAAAATATATATATGTATATTTAATATTTCCCTAATTAAATAAAGAAAATATTTAAAATAAAAATAAAACGATTGACCAAACAAATATTTCTGATTATTTTAATAAAGTTTATTTTAGTGGAACTTTATTAATTAATTAAATATTTTAAAAGAATTTTATTTATAAATAAATTCTTTTTTTATTTTTTAACCTCCAAAAAATGTTCAAAATTTATATTTTAAATAAATAAATTAGCTTAAATTTTTATTTTTTTTTATTTCAAAAATTTCAATTGCGCAATCAAATTAAAATTACTAATAAATTTATATTTTTTAAAATAACCTTTTATGAGTAATCATCATTTAAAAAACACTCAAAAATAATAATTTAAAAACCTTCTTCGTCTTAATAACAAAAAAGAATATTTATTTATTTAGTAGAAAGTATGTAGGTATAATTGTGCAATGAATAAATAAAAGAATTGACAAAAATTAAAAATAAAATTTAAAAAAAAAAAGATTCTTTTTTTCAATTGTTTGCTCTCATTTTTAATCATTTTTCTTTTATTTTTTTTAAATTTAAAAATAAATTGGGACATTTAAGGGATATAAAAAGTTTTAAAAAATAATTAAAATTAAATTGTAATATTTAAAGAAGAAATGATGAATTAAATAAATAAATAAATAAATATAAAAAGTTAATTACTCTTCGAGACAGAAAATAAATAAATTATTTTTTAAAAAAATTTTAATTCAAAAATTCGCCCTATAAATTCTTCTTAAAAACATCCTTGATGAAATAGTAGTTAAAATTAAAAAGTGAACAAAAAAGGAAAAATTATTTTTTTAATTTTGTCCCCGTAAGGAAGAAAATTTAAAATTAAAAATAAATTTATATATATTTAAAAATACCTGATTATTTTTAATAAAAATAATTAAAAACGTTGGAGGCCGTCTGGCAAATATTTTAAAAATTAATTTATTTAATCGAGGAATTTTTCGTCATATCGGCCTTCAATTTATTTTTGTGCCTTTCTTTTTTTCTCCTCAAGGTCCCCCCTTTTTTTGCGAAAGGAAAAATTTTTTTAAATCATTTTGGGGGTGGTCGATTCGAATAAAAAAAATAAAAACAAAAAATTCTCTCATTTTTATGCCCGACTTACTGCCAGGTTAACCTTTTTTTAAAGAAAAAGGAAAGAAAAGATTTAAGAAAAAGATATTGAATGGCGCAACGGAATTTTATTGGCAAAAAATATTTTTGTAATTTTATTTTTTTGATATGTATTAATTAAAAGTTTATTTATTTTATATACAAACTAAAATTTTATTGCTAAAAATAAATAGGTAATTTTATATAAAATAGATAAATTGTTGTTTAAACAAATAAATTTTAAAGAAAAAACTAAAAAATAAATATATTGTTGGTAAAATTCGATCATTCGGTTTTAAGGTTTTGACCAAATGCCGGTTTTATTATGGGGGAATTTTAAAGAATTCGATCTAATTTAACAAAGAAATCTTTCAAAATTTTCTTTATCAACTCTATAATTTATTAGAGACATTCCCCTTTAAATTAAAATATTTTTTAAATTATTTTAAAAATTTCTTTTAATTTTTTAATAATTAAAAGAAATTTTTGCAACAAAAATATAAAATAACCTCCCTTAACATTTATGCAAAAATATCAAAAACCTTCACAGAAAAAATTGGAATTTTGGTGGAAATTGTAAAAGAAAAATGCGCGTAAAAAGAAAAAGAAGCAAAAATAAGTAAAAAAAATATTTTTATTTAACGCCTAGTATTTATTACGCTAAAAAGAAACCTGTAGAAAATGATGGGGCCAATGAATATAATAAATGTATTTTTTAAAAGGACCAAAGAAGGAGGAATGTGTTTATTAAAAGAATTTATTTTTTAAAAAAAGATTAGAGATTAAAAATTATTAGAATTAAAAAATTATTTTTAAAAGAAAATAATTAAAAATAAATAGGGCCCGGATTTTATGTCCATATTTCACGTTTGATCGTCATATAAATCTCCGGACCCTAAAAATAAATTACATAAAAATTAGGATTGTCGATTTTCGGAGAATATCCGGAACCGAAAACATTAAAGTTCTTTAGTTCCAAACATACAAACTTAAAAATAAGTATCGAAATATAAATTACCTAAATATTTATATTTAATTTATTTATTAAAAAACCTTTAAAATAAAATATATAAAATTTTAAAAATAATTATCAAATAATAAAATTAATTTTTTAATTAAAAAACTTCTTTGTTTTTGTCAAAACATCAACATATTTTGTTTTTGTTTTTTATAAAGAATTAAAGTAAAAACCGTTTTGTTTCCTTTTCTTATGGACAAAACGCGTGCGCGACAGAAAAAAGAGAAAAGAAAATGTTTAAAAAAATAAAAACTTTGAACAATTGACTTTTACGCTCAATTCACAAAAACCAATAAAAATATAATAAATAAATACCCAAAAATATATTTTTTGTTTTTGATTTAATTAAGGGAAAAAATGAAAAGAAGAAGAAGGTCAATTAAAATATTTTTTAAAATAATAATAATAAATTTATTATAATTTTTAATTTAAAAAATTAATATAAAAAACTTTCCTTCAAACAAATTTAAATTAGTTAAACGTAAATATATTTATTTCCAGTCACTTTTTTGTATAAAATAAACATTTTACTAAAGTAAAAGTCCTCCACTCCCCCTAAACAATTTAGAGGATGGACTTGTATGTATTTTTGTAGAAAATAATTAAAATCAATTTTTAAATAAAAAAAGTAATTTTTAAAATTAATTACCAAAAATTTAATTTTAAAGTGCAAAAAGAAAATTAAAAATTATTGTGCCATAAAAATGTTAATAACCTTCTTTTCTCTAATATCTCATCAACCACTCCCAATTCTCTCATTCTCCCCTCTACAAAATCAAAACGTCGAAGTGAAAGGCAAAAGGTGATTGAAGACAGCCTCGGGGACAACAAGGGGAAAAATTAAAAAGAGAAAATATACATAAACTAAACCAGTTAATATAACCACCATAAAGGCCTCAAAAAGACGTGAATATATATAAAATTCTAATGTGAAAGACTAAATTTTTTTTTGTTTTTAAACAAGTCTAAATTACCGTCATAAAATTAAGAATGTAAAAAAAGCGAGAAATATGTAAAAGTTTAAAAGAAAGAGAGGGAGATTTATTAATTAGTTTTTAAAGTTTTTTTATTTTTAATACTTTTGTCTAATTAAATAAATGCTTTTTTAATTTAAAACTTCAAATAATATTAGCATATAGTAAATGGGATGGAGAGAATTTTAATACTTAACCAGACCTTTGAAAAAACATACATATTTCGTAAAATCCCCCAATTTGGAGAACTCCACTATTTCCATGAAAAAACTATTGGAGAATCTGCAAGTATACATAATTTACATACATCCCAAAATAATTTACAAAAAATATTTTAAATTTCTTTACCAAAATATAATTAAAATAAAATTAAAATGTAAAATGAGTGTGAGTAAATACATAAAATGGCCAATATATGGATGGAATGAAAATAAATAAAAATAAATTAATGGGCGTGTTTTCAATTAATTTTTTGAGCTTTAAATTTTTTAGTCATCTTTTTAGTGTTCGCCTTTTTGTTTGGTTTTTTAGAAGCAGCAAGGACCTTCAGCGAAGACTTTGCATTTTTTGTTTTTTCTGTTCCGCCTCCAATTTGTTGCTGATCTTTTAATTGTTCCTCCTCATCATTTTTGTCGTCGTCCTTTTGTGGGAAAAATATTTTTAGATTAAAATTAAATTTTGTTTGATTATTAAAAAGGATAATGAAGAGAATAAAGCAAAAATAAAAAAATTAATTTAAAGAAAAAACAAAAATGAATCATTCATTCCCCCCACCTCTTTACTGTTTTCATTTTCTTCCTCCTTTTCAACTTCCTTTTCATCAACATCTTCTTCTTCATCTTCTTCAATAATTATTCTACGCTTTTTTGCAGGCTTTTGCTCTTTCTTATCTTCAACAATTTCTTTCTTCTCTTTGTTGTTTTTTTCAACATTTACAGGAATTGGTGCGAAGAATGCATCTATACGACCTTGTTGGGCAGTTCGTCGACTTTTTTTTAAACGGTCAAGGCCAGAACGGATTCTATCCTCACTTAAAGTTTAAAAAATTAAAAGAATGTTTTAATTATTTTTTTAAATTTATTTTCTCAGATTTAAAAAAATAAAGCAAATATCAATTTAAAATATGCCTACATATTAGCATCATTAGACGTATCAATAAAAAATCCATATAAAAAATTGACGATTTCCCCCAATTAATTTATTATTTAAAAAACTTTAAATACGTAAAAGGAAATTCCTTTAAATAAAAAATAACTGTTTAAGAATTTAAAGGAAAGATTAATTAATTAATTGGGCGTAAATTAATAATTTAAATTGTTAATAAATAATAAATGCGTCATAAAATTAAGCTTATTAAATTTAAATAATTTTTAAAATAGACATGCTCAAAAAATTTGCTTAATATTAACTAAAAAATAAATTCCCTATATCTAACAAATATTTTTTGTTAATTTAATGAGAGTTATTTGAACATTCATTTAAAAATTACCTAAATCCTTTTTGTCCACACATATAATCAATAATTTCTTGTACTTTTGGTTCTGCCCACCTCAACTTTAAAAAGAAAATATTTCTAAAAAATATTTAAAATAGGTAAACTTCAAATTTATTTCCATCCTCTACATTTGGCTGCAAAAAAAGATTTCTTGCTTCTTTGTATTTCCATCCTGTTGGTGGTGGAAATTTCTGAATCTAAAATTAAGAAAATAAAAAAATTCTTCTACAAACTTTATGGTCAATATTTTGAAGAATTTCCTCAATAGACCCATATTGTTTAATTAATTCCACTGATTTTTTAGGACCAATTCCTTTAATATTTCCACAATAATCACAACCAAGCAGAATACATAAATCAATAAACTGGTCATATGTTATGCCCAAACCTTGCAAAACTTTTTCCAAAGAAAATTCCTAAATTAAAAAAAATATTTTTTGTTAAAGAAATAAAAATGAAATTGGGTACTTTTTGGAAAAATGCAAATTAAACACTCAATTATTTTAATAAAATAATCAATTCGTCGTACTATAATTCTTTTCAGCATTTAAAAACATTAATTTAAAGAAAAACAAACTTTTATAGGCATCTTTTTTGCTTCACTAAAAGTCATATGTCGAACAAGAATTTCAGACCCAAATGTCAATGCATCCATATCTTCTGTTGCAGTAGCATAAACAATACCTTTACGAACAAGCTCTGCACATTGAGCTTCTGCTTCACAAGGAGCCTCGACAACTGGAACGCCCATTAAATTGAGCAATTTTTTGCAATCATCAGTGTGTTCACTAGTTACCTTTAAAATAATTAATTATAAATTTTATTTAAATTATAATTTTACATAGATACCTATTTAAACGTTTATTTATTTATTACATTTTACTTAGAGATTTTTTTTTCAAATTTTAATTTTGTTATTTTTCTTAACACTGTTATTTATGTTTTGTATTTATTCGAATAAATACGACTTTTCACGCATAAAACAGTAAAATTGCCATTTTTAAAATTTTTAAACCTTTCTTTCTAGAAATTTTTACCTTAACTAAACGTCGATTATATTTATCCATAGCTTCTGTATCTCCCTTTTCTGTTGCTTCCGCTAATTGTTGTGTTGCTTCAGCACGTTTTTCTGAACGTTTATCTAATTCATCAGATTTAAGTTCTGGAGGTTTTCCATCAAAAACATAAACTGGTTTTACACCATTTTCCATCATTCGAATTGTTCGATAAAATAATCCATTTAAATGGCTAAATTCAAAAAAATATTTTTTAATTTAAAAATATGTATTTACCTAGTTGTTTCTCCATCAGCTGAAGTAAGAACAGCTCCATCTTGTCTAACAGCAATTAAAAATTGATATAAACTCATTGAAGCATCAATAGCAATTTTACGTCCAAAATAAGCCTTCATTTCCGCTGTTTTTAAAGCTTTAGGACAATGATCAGCAATTACTTTTGCCAAGTCTTTTATTCCCATCCTTTAATTTTACAAGTTTACTCAGTTACTGAAAATAACAAAAGAAAAAGGATTAATTTTAAATAAATTTAAAATTAATCCAAAGAAGCCAAAGCTTCGATTTTTTGTGAAAAGTGTACAAAATTAAGAGAAGATGAATGAGAAAAAGATTGTCGTGACTGTTTTGTCGCGGAGTTGTTAATGAGTGGCTGCTAAAGTTAACACACACACGTTTTTGTTTTTATTTCTAGACATTTTCATTTCCGTTTTCCGGTCTTTTCATAATTCCGGGCTCTAGTTCATACAGAACCGAAAAATAAGAAAAACCCCGTATTCTCGCGTATCAAAAATATTTTATCAGTGCGGTCGGATTTCGCCATAACCCAGTAATAATTCAAATTTCCATATTTTGGTGAGTGGTATGTACATTTCTAGCTGCGTAGTTGACGAACAGGCAAACAAAGCCGTACATGATTGAAATTTTTATTTAAATTTTCGTTTATTTATTTTTTATTTTCCTTTTCAGCTTTAAAGTTTATTTTATTAGCAACTTTTCCTTTGAAGACAAATGTCGGAGGTTTGGTTAAATAAAATATTTTGATTATTAAATTCACAACAAATTTTTTATAGAAAAAATATGAAGAAGGCGTCGATCCAATTACATTTTTTCGCGAGCAATGTGCACTTGAAAAGAAAGCAATTAATTTGAAGGAAATACTCGAAACTTGTAATGAACGTGTCCGAGCCAATCCGGATTCTGGGGAATCTTGCCATATGGTATTTTATATAAATTTTGTTTTAAAATCCGTAAAAAGATCTCTTATCAGAATAATTTATCCAATCTAAACAAAGCTTTCGTTTATTAAAATATAAAAATAAATTTAAAGGAAATGACCGACTATGTTCACTTTCTCGACCATTGTGCAATGCCTAAGGCTTTCAAACATTTGAAATGAAAGATGAGGGGACAAATACAATAAATGTTTTAGGATTCCACAAATTTGGTGTTAATTATGTTTAAATTTGTTTTATTAAAATTTTAAATAAAAGTGGTTTTTAACTCGAATAGAATTCTCTTTAAAGAAATTTTTAAAAATATTATTTGCACACCAACTTCTTAATTCTCAAAAAGTCGGAATAAAGTTTGGGGTAATATTATTTATTGTTAATACCTGAATACCTATCGTTTATCCACCGAACTTTTCTGCGTACTGTTTTTTCTGACACATAATGGTCAATGCATTTGTTATGTAAATTTTCTGTTAATCAATCCTGTCTTAATTTATATGATTTTAAGAAGAGAAAATAATCCCCTGATAATTACGTGCCTGTAAAAAAGGGGATAACCGATAATTATCAATTCCCGTTAAAACATTAAAATTTGTATACGAATATCTAAAATGAATATCCTTTTTACTTTTGGAGAAATTTTTGTCTAAAATTGTTTTATCTTTACATTTTTCCAATTCGTAAATAATAAAAGTTTTATTTTTACTTTAAAAATTGTCTTTACGTTGATTCTTATCTCTTCCTCTTACGTAATTGTTTTTTTTCGGGTGTTCATATCTTATCTTATGAATAGAATTAAAATTACAAATATTTATGTTTAATATAGTTTTCCCCAATCAGTTAAAATACAGTTAAAATTAATTTACCAGAAATTTAACAAAATTACACAAAAACTATTTTAAAAAAGGCACTAACTTAAATAATGACTTGTAGTATTAATATTTTTATTATTTTATTTATTACATTAATTATTGGAATATGCACGGAGGCAAAAATCCGTAAACAATTTGTTGACTCTCCACAGGAACCACAAGCTAAATCGGTTGATTTGAATTTGCATGAACAAATCAAAATTCAAAAGCCAAAAAGTTTGAAAGCAATGGTAGATTATGGACTTTGCAAACAAGAATGTAAACGAAAACGAGACCAAGAATCTACTGGACAGGTATGTGGATAAGCTGTTCCTCTAGGGAAATAGTGTAATTGTGTAAGAACGGGGAAGTCGGGGGGTTTCTAAAAAATTATTTCACATATTAAAGTATGCGCAATGGCTTAGGGAGGAGCTTAAATTTGCTGAAGAACAATTGCGAACTCAAGAAAATCAACAACTTTGAGGCGCAATGTATAAATTTGTGGTTTGTATCTCGAAAATTGCGAATTTAATTTGACATTCAATTTTTTATCAAAGATAAAATTTTGACTATATGTATATTGTTAAATAGTTCGAGTCGTGTCATGCTGTTAATTTCTTATCTAAGTTTACAATGTTATGCATATCAGAGATATGGTGCAACTCGTATAGACTCTGTTGTATTTTGCAACAATGCAAAAAAAAACACCCAAAAAGACACACATATAAGCCACAGTTTGTTAAAACATTTTTCAGACAAAAATAACAAAATCTTAAAAAATAACTATTTTTCATCACTTTTTCTATCAATTTTTGTAATCGAATAACCAGCCATTTCAAGAATTTTCTTTCTCTCCTCACCTTCTTTTTTCTTATTTTTTTCTAAAAACTCTTTTGTTGGCCCTACAATGTAATGATGCTGATAATCAGCGCAAAGTTTGTTCAATATCGGGAGTTCCTCGCTGCTTGGCAATCCAAAGCGTTTGTCGATATAATCATCCTTCTCGACTGAATAAAGCTCTTCAAGACTCATCAATGTCGACCAATGGGGGAATTTTTTCCTTCCGCTTGGCTCCACATCTACTCTCCAATCCTTATTAGCTCTGAAAGTTTAAAAAATTTAAATTAAACAAAAAAAAAACAAACTTTTCCATTGTTTCTTTGACATATTCCAAGGGATCGAAGCGCTCAAACTCGGCAAGCATTTCGCGCATTCGGCCACGAAAGAGATCTTCAGACTAAAATAAACTCTATTAAAACACCAATTATATATAGGATTTAAAGTCCGTATAAACGAAAACAAATCCAATTACCCTTTGCTTTTTCTGAGCCTGCCTCTTCTTAATTTGCCACCAATCGCGTTTAAGTCTTTTTAGGTATTTGTGCTTGTTCATTTTATGTCTTCGAATCTTCATTATTAACGGCTGGCTAGTGGTAGTTGCCACAGAAATTGTAACAGATTCTCGAGGAGCGATAAAAGGAATAATTTGACGTTTCAAGAAAGCAAACATTTTTGGAAATTTTTATAGGAATAGTTACAAGCCTGAAAATATTAATTTATTTTGATTAATAAATATAATTAAGATAGGTATTTAGAAAATAGAAATTAAAACAAACTAATAAAAAATATAACAAATAAATAAAATTTATTTAAAAATAACAATCTGAGTTTTATTTAATTTACAAGTAAAGGCTTTTGTAATTTAAGGTCAATTTAGATGATGGCACTTTGTAATGGAATGTTATGTTAACAAATAATAATAGAAATTTGAATAAATTCTTTTAAAAATCACTAGACTGAAAAAGTTTGTAACTATGAATCACATTTCACATCTTCTGAATAAGAACAGCAGTTGCTTCCCCTCCTCCATTGCAAATTGCTGCAATTCCATATTCACCAGCTGTCAATTGATGTAATAAAGTGACTACAATTCTCGCTCCTGAACAACCTAAAAGAAAAATAATTAAAAGAAAAACTAAAATCAGAGTTTTGAGTGTCAAATGTAGATATATCTTTTAATTATTTTTTTACCAATTGGATGTCCCAAGGCAACGGCCCCTCCTCGTGAATTTACTTTTGATGGATCTAAGTCCAACGATTGAATAAAAGCCAAAGCAGTAACAGAAAAAGCCTCATTAACTTCCCAACGAGCAATTTCATCTTTTGACATATTTGATTGTTTAAGTAACTTTAAATTTTAAACTTGAAATTTATATTAGAAAAAAAGTAAACTAATTTAACGGCATCAACTGGAGCAATAGTAAAATCAACAGGTAACCGAGCAGATTCCGCAAAAGAAACAATTTTAGCAATGGGCTTTAGAGTGCTATTTTGTTCAATACCAATTTTCGATGCAAGAACAATTGCTGCAGCGCCATCATTCTGAAACAGTTAATTATTAAAAAAAATTGTAGATTATTTGTAATTATTTACAAGAGAAGAAGCATTAGCAGCAGTAATTGTCCCAGTTCCATCTTTTAAAAAAGCGGGGGCCAATATAGAAACCTTTTCTTTAATCAATCTTTTATACTCCTCATCCTCTTTTACGACCAAATCAGGCGATCCTTTTCGTTGACGAACGTTAACCTCTACAACTTCAGCAGCGAATTCCCTATTCATCCAAGCTTTCTCGGCCCGCTCATAAGATTTAAGAGCATAATTATCCTGATCTTCACGTGTAAATCCATAATCCTTAGCAGTTTTCTCAGCACAAAGTCCCATCGGTTGATTTAAAAGGGCGTCACAAATTCCGTCTCGTTGAATGCCGTCCTAATTATTTTAAATATTAATTTTAAAATTATTTATAGACTAAATCATTTGTATTATTTCACTGTTATACTCACCACCAACTTAACATCACCATATCCATTCTCCCCTCTAGCAAGATAAAAAGGAGTCTGGCTCATGCTTTCAACACCAACAACAAGCACAACATCACGCGTACCAAGCATTAATGACTGAGTAGCCAAATGCATAGCCTTGAGGCTTGATGAGCAGACTTTATTCACTGTAAAAGCATTTCGATATTCTGGGACACCTGAATAAAAAAAATTATCAAGTTATCAAAAATTAGTTATTTATTTACGCTCATTCAAATCATGCAGATGTACAAATAAAAATTACCCAACCGAAAATGCCATCAAAAATACCTGATTTCAAGGCAATTTGTCGTGAAACATTTTGGCCAACACCAGCAGTCAAAACAGAGCCAGTGATTACCTCTTCAATCTACAATTGAAAAACTTTTTAATCTAAATAATAATTTAATAAAATTACAATGTCTGAATTAATATTTGCTCTCTTTATTGCAGCACAAGATGCAACACTGCCTAACTCGATAGAACTCAGCGTAGAAAATGAAGAACGGAAG
The DNA here is from genome assembly GCA_036172945.1 of Meloidogyne incognita. Taxonomy (NCBI): domain Eukaryota; kingdom Metazoa; phylum Nematoda; class Chromadorea; order Rhabditida; family Meloidogynidae; genus Meloidogyne; species Meloidogyne incognita. The sequence continues at coordinate 5,447,219 of JARQAC010000010.1, forward strand.
GAGGCAATTGGTGTGCGGACTGCAGAAACGATAAAAACCTCCTAGATTTTTCCAATTTTAGCATAATCAAAAGAAAAAAACCTGAAGATTTTGAGCAATCATTAGTTAAATAATAAAAAATTTTATTTTAATTCAGAAAGAATAATTGGGCTTTTCTTTACCAGTTTTATCATTGCACCTGAAAAAATGGCGTGATATTTTTTAATTTACTTGTCTGTGTATATGAACAATTACAATTTTATTCAAATCGAAAAATCATGACAGATGCTGATGGTTTTAAAATGTACGATTTTTAGCTTGGATATTTTGTTCATTGATATTCTGACTGTCACATTTTGACAAAAAAATCAACATGCCATAAAATATGGGTACAGCCCATTACGGCGCGGGCCAAAACGGCGCGACCGAAACGGCGCGACCGAAACGACGCAGGCCGAAACGGCGCAAGGCCAAAACGGCGCACGGCCAAAACGGCACAAAAATTCCCATAATGGCTATTGTTACAGGTTTAGCTCGAATAGTGATCGTATCTTTTGGCGATGTGAACAAAAAAATAACAGATGTAAAGGTTGCCATTTGGACAACATCTTGTGATAACAGAGTGATAAGAGTGATAAAAAAAAACTATTTAGATCATATACTTACTAGTAAGTATAACTGCAAGAAATAACTGCGGGATTCAATTAGTTCCAATATAACTAGATTACTAGTTAGTTTCCCCTTGAACTATATAGTTATCGCCGTATTATTACTGTAACCAGTGCTTCGAAATTTCAAATTTGCTCGTACTCGTACTTCGTACCACCTCTTTTTTTGGCCTCGTACTCGTACTCGTACCTCGTACCACCCCCATTTTTTTGCTCGTACTCGTACCTCGTACCACCCTTATTTTAGGCCTCGTACCTCGTACTCGTACCTCGTACTTACTCGTACTTGAGAAAAAATCAAAAAATCGAAAATTTTTATGATTTTTTGGAGTCCGTGACATCTAGTCTTAAATTTTAAGCGTTGTATGCGATAATTTTTGAATCTTGGAAGGCTTTAAAGCCATAAATCCTCCAATATAATACATTTTCTGCGCCGAAGGCGAAATTTTTGAGATTTTGGAGTGCAATGAACAATATTGTCTCCAAGATGGCTCGGGTTACCCGAAACACGGTATTTTTTCATCGAGTTTTCATTCACTTCCAATAAACTTTATACCTTTTCCACCGAACTTCCGTTCCGTTTTTTGCGCCGCAGGCGGAAATTTTCAAAAATTTTGAAGGCCATGAAGCCAGATTTCTTGCATTTTTCTGCGCCGCAGGCGAAAATTTTGAAAATTTTAAAAGGCCGTAGGCGAAAAAAACTCACTTTTTAGTGGTACAATAAAAAATTTTAAGATTTTAGAGGGCCAAAAATCCATAATTTCTCTATGTAAAAATAGAAAAATTTTTAAAACAAAAATAAACTTATAAAATAAGTTATTTATGGAAAAAAAAATATGAAAAATCCTTGTCCTTTGAATAGGCATCGAACCCAACTCTTAGTCATTAACGTCTTTGGTGAAGCCTAACACCTTAACCACTCGGTCACTCGCTCACATAATTACTATATAAAAAATTAAACATATTTTTTCAATTTTCCTATTAATACCAAGTACGAGAAGTACGAGCTCGTACTTAGGCCTCGTACCTCGTACTTTTCACTTTTTTTGGCCTCGTACTCGTACTCGTACTTCGTACCTGTCCAAAATTTTTGCTCGTACTCGTACTCGTACTTCGTACCAGGTACGAGTACGAGTACGAGGTACGAGTACGAATTTTGGTACGAGCTTCGAAGCACTGACTGTAACCATCTAGACTTTAGTTATTTTTGTTCTGGTCGTTGACGTCGGAACAACCTTCACCGTTGCCGGAACAACTTTTCTCAACGTTGGAACGATCTTCCACATTGTTGGAACAATTTTCCCGTAATGCCCAAAACTTATTTCAGTATATGCAAAGGGTGGCTAGCGATTTTTGATCGACCACTAGGGTCGGATCGATCACAATCAGGTTAATCACTCGAGATCAAGTGATCACTCTCATGGTTGATCACACAATTAAGACAAAACGAAACATTCTAATTTTCAGAAAATTTTCAAAAAACACTGTTCAGTTTTGGGTTTGCGCCGTTTTGGCCGTGCGCCGTTTTGGCCTTGCGCCGTTTCGGCCTGCGTCGTTTCGGTCGCGCCGTTTCGGTCGCGCCGTTTTGGCCCGCGCCGTTTCGGGCGTGTCCCATAAAATATAAATTTTTAAAAAGATTATCGTTATTTTTCCTTAAAAACCTAAATTTTTTTCATTCACATTTTGGCACAGCAGCTCAAAATAAGTAAGAGTGCTAAAGCGTTTTAGTTCGTTAATTTGGTTTGGTTGGGTTAATTTGGAGAGCAGAAAATAAGGGCTGTGCGGATCAAATATTTGAGGGATAGGGCCTAATAAAAGAAATGAAAAAATTAATTTCGCTGATGCGACTTAAGGTACCATTTTGAGCTGCTGTGTCTTGGTTTTTATTAGGTAATTGAGTGACTGTAAATAATGGTGGAACATACTGGAACGAGTTCTGGTTTTTTACGAACAAAAATTTCATTGAAAGGTAATCAATCACAACTCTCACTTGTTTCACCATTTTATGGAATGAAACCTGAACTTCCCCGTAAGTTAAATTTATTTCTAAACACGCAAAGAATTATTTTTTTAGCTTCTAGTCAGCTTCTTGGAAGTGAAGATTTAATTTCACTTCTTGACTTGAATGGTTCTTATAATCGTTATTGTGGACCTAAAAAACCTAAAGAAGATCTCGCTTCATTTTTGCCTCATGTTTGTGGTGCAACTCAAATTAATAAAAAAGCTGATGCATCGTGGTTAGTTTTTAAGTTATTAAAAAATTCACAAAATATTTTTTGCTAAATAAGTTCTCTCCGGCAACTAATCGAGAAGCCTCCTGTTATGGGTAAAGAAATAAATAATCTTACTGCTGGTCAAATGACTGGATTCAAACTTGCTCCAGGTTTAACTTTATAATTTATTTTCTCTTAGCAATATTGGAATATTGGAAAAATTTCGGAAAACGAACAGAGCCGAAATTGGCCGAAATATATGTCATTCGAAAGAGCTCGTCGAGTTGAGTCGAATGGTGAAAAAATTTTCGTGCGGACTCATACAGGGGCTGAGATATAGGTCCGCGAAAATCGAAAAACCATAGGGGGGACCAAGCACTTTTTTGGGGTGAAAAATTCGAATATGCAAATAATAGCTCATTCGAAAGGGCTCGACGAGCTGAGTTGAATGACACCAAAATCAGCTCGATTGCACAAGTTTTGACAAAGTTATGATAGAAAAACTACCAACATAAACCTATGGGTCGGCGGCGAGGCGCTTGTGCAAAACCCCGCGCTTCGCGCGGGGTTTTGCGGCACGCGCCTCGCGGGGAGTCTACGGGCGATGGGTCTGTGCTCGTAACATAAACCTATTCCTATATCCCTTGCTCTGGACGTATTTGGGGCCTCCGTAGCAGCAAAAATCTCCACAGATGCCATAGGTAAGGAGCTAAAACAAACGGTCATAACTTTGTCAAATCAAGTCCGATTTCGTTGATTTTGGTGTCATTCGTCTCAGCTCGACGAGCTCTTTCGAATGAGGTATAATTTGCATTTTCGAATTTTTCACCCCAAAAAAGTGCTTGGTCCCCCCTATGGTTTTTCGATTTTCGGGGGCCTATATCTCAGCCCCTGTATGAGTCCGCACGAAAATTTTTTCACCATTCGACTCAACTCGACGAGCTCTTTCGAATGACATATAATTCGAACTATTTCGGCTTTGTTCGTTTTCCGAAATTATACCGGAATATTTATAAATTTTGTGTTATCCTATTTTATAAAATCTAGTTTCAAAGAAATTTATGTATTTATTAATTTTTTCTTTAATTTTCTAAAGGTCCTGTGCCAGATGGATATCGATACTTTGACTTAACAAATATCCCCATTGAGTTGGCTACTACTAGCGTCATTCAACAGCAGCAACAATCCGTTATCGACCCTAATTTGCAAAAAGATAATGGAACTGATATTCGGTATGGAACTCGTGTAAAGCGCTCACTTGATGAATTGGATGGTTTGTCTTTTTGGTACTACCGGTTATCTGCTCGAATTTTCCTTTCTCATATGGATTAAAAATGATCATAACTTGGTCCCCTATGGTTTTTCGATTTTTAAGGACCTATATCTTGGCTCATAGAATTTCCGCAGATAGGGAGTGGTACCATTTGACTCTGTTCGTCTAGACAAATGAGAAAGGAAGTAAAAAACGCGGTCGGACAATTCAGTAGTACTTTTTAAGGATTTTTCTAAATTTTATGGATTAAAATGAATTTCTAAATTTAAGTTTTAGACGGTGAAAGAAAATTCAAAAAGCATAAAGGGGATGATAAAGAAAAAAGTGAAAAGAAAAAGCGCAAGAAGGACAAAAAGAAGAAGAAAGAAAAAGAACGTGAAAAGGTACAAATTGTTTTTTCAGAATTTATTAGTTAAATCAAAAAAATTTCTAGAAGAATGATGAAACAAGGTTGCACGTGAAGAAAGAACCAACAACTTTAGCCTCCTCAGCAGTTACTCCATTTTTTTGACTTATTTTTTTTTAAATTTATTTTTGTATACATTTTTTAAAAAATGTTGTCAGTTGTGCAATTATTTTAACCATAATTCTTATTTTAAAGCTTATTATAGGCTTACTTTTATATATTTTTATGTTCGATATTTAACCCAAATTTACTCAAAAGTTCTTGAAGATTTTAAGTGCTGGGTAAATTCATGACTTCTTTTGTTCCCCCTCTAAATTTTTTTTACTAAATTGAATCACTTTATTTTTTTCTAGTTTTTTTAGAGCTTAATAACACTTCAATTAACATATAAAAGCGTCTTTTCTACCCATTATGTCATTTGATCTTTCACATCTCTGTCAAAATGATTTCAAGTCGTTCAAAGTCTTTAGAAGATCACAATGTTTTGCTAAATTGTTCGAAGCAATTATTCGAAACTTCGGTCGCTGTCAAGCGTTTGATTATAAAACAATGGCACAGCATAAGCAGAGTACTAAAAGATCTGAAGGGAATATTTCTGCAAATTTTTCTTCCAGTGGAAAAACGACAGCAAAATTTTACGGTGAGTGATAGTGTTTAACGTTAAATATAATTTTTTTTCCAGTTTGTTGATGCTTTGGCAGATGTGACGTTTTTAGACTTGGACAATTCTACACTTTTCTACGAGATTCATGATATGTATTTCAGTAAGTTTTGTTTTTTAATATCAACCAAGTTCAATTTTAAGGTGTAACTATTTTGTTGATAGCCTTGACGCTTGGTGAAATTATTGGTAATCTGTGGACAGAATTCGCTTGGGCACCACAGTTGGCAGTTTACCAGGCATTAACTGTCATTTTGTTGCTTCCATTACAGTTGAGTGTGGAAAGAATACATGGTTATAATTCTTAAAATTTATATAAATAATGGAAATATTTTAGAAACAATTAAACAGCGTCGTTCGGATTTGTACGTCAAAATTTTCTTTATTGGTTTTTCTATGGGTCGTTTATGTGATTACAATTTAATGCTTAATGCACCAAAGATTATTTGTCCTATGGCTTTTTGTATTTTGGTAATATCCTATATTAATTTTTTAAAAAATTGATTTGAAATTTTGATTTTTAAGATTGATAAATTTGGAGTTTTCAAAGATGATAATATAGATCTGCGACAAAAACAATCTCATTGTTCTTCTCCTATTCGTTTCTTTACTAGGCAAGAAGAATCTCGATTGGATTTATTTATTGGACTTGCATTAACTGTTAATGGGATAGTTTGGATACTTTTGTTGTTGACTGCTCGAATTTCCTTCTTCTGTTTTTTTCTTTCGTTTATATGTTGTGGAATTAATCTAAAGGTTCTATTTATTCATTTCCAGGTATTTTAAATAATTATTGAAATTAAAAAGGAATATTTTATTTTCAAAGTTATTCTATTATGGTCTTAATCAACTTTTGCAAGAAAATTCAACAATTCAACGACCTATCTGGAGTTTTGGTGTCACTAATCCATGGTTGGCCAATGCTGATCTTATTTATGTATTTTGTGTGCTTGCATTCGATGTGTTCGTTTCTGTTATTTGATGAATATGTATAGATGAAGATAAATAAATAATTAAGTTTAATTATGTATATTTTTTAAAGATGGTTATTTTATATTTTTGTATAATAAATTGTATTTTAATTATTTCTTTGTAAAATATCTTAATTTAGTTTGTATTTGAACGTTAAGTATCTAAAATTTTAAATTTATTCGATTTAATGTATATAGTAATGAAATCTACAAGTCAAAAATTTGTAAAACAGGAGGAGTCATTAACACCGATTTCGACCAAAAAGCGTTATTCTACATCTGTGGAGACAAAAAGACTATCAAAAAATACAAAGAATGTGCTTAAAAATGAAAAGACAAATGAAACAATTTCAATACCTCCCATGAGAGATTTGGATGGATTGCAAGAAAATAGTGGGTTCTATATTTTATTTAAATATTGTTTTGTTTATTCGATAACTTGGATGATTTATAACAATTTTTCAGCGGTTGATCCTGACACCAAACCATTCTACCATGGAAATCCATTTGTTGAAAAACATCGCGGAGTTATGCGTTTGCATAAAGAAAATTTGGAAAGGTTTTAAAATACTTAATTTGAAAAGTATTAAATCAATTTTAAAGTTCTGAACATCCCCCAACAAATAATTGTTGTATGCTTGTTATGATGGACATTCCTGCGTTTTTCACTTGCCGCGAACTAGTCAGCTTTGTCCGCCCTTCATCTACACATATTTTACTAATGAAAATAGTTCGTGACGAAACAGCTAATAAATATATGGTTACCATAAAATTTAAAACCCCGGTAAGAATTTTTTGTAATATTTTTTAATTATCTTTTATAGGAGTCAGCAACTAAATTTTATGAACAATATAATGGCTTAGAATTTAATTCAATTGAACCGGAAAAATGTTCTCTTCGTTTTGTTGATACAATTGAAGCGGTTAATTTTAAATTTTAAAGTTTGTATTTCCTGATTTGATTTAAGGAAGGAGGTGATTCAACAACGTTTACAGGATTAAATGTTGATCCTGCATATGGGGAGACGCGTACATGTTCTGTTTGTTTGGAAAGAATGGAAGAGGGAAACAATATGTTATTAATTATCTTATGGTTTATTTTAGATTTAAATAAAATATTTAATATTTTAGTAATCACTCATTTCATGCTAAATGTATTAGTCAATGGGCGGACACAACGTTAGTTTATCTAAATATATATTTAAATAAAGATATTTTTAGATGCCCTATCTGTCGTTATACACAAACGCCCGAAATTGTTCCTGACCAGAAATGTTTTGATTGTGGACTTACTTCTGACCTTTGGATGTGTCTAATTTGTGGAAATATTGGTTGTGGTCGTTATGCAGCAGCACATGCCTATAAGTGATTATTTTTGTATTTTTAAATAAAATTTATTAAAAAGGCATTATGAGACTACTTCACATATTTTTACTTTACAAATTGGCGGAAAACTTGTTTGGGATTATGCTGGAGATAATTATGTCCATAGATTAATTGAGAGTTCAACTGATGGTTCTATTAATTTTTTTTAATTTTAAAATTTATTTTAAAGGAAAACCTGTTGAATATGAGGGAGTTAATAATGATAGTTTTGAAGTAAATTACTTTTAAATATTTTTTTTAATAATTTTATTAATTCTTTATTTTGTTAGAAAGAAAAGGAGAAGATAAGTGCTGTTCAACTTGAATATACTTGTTTATTAACTAGCCAACTTGAAAATCAAAGACTTTTCTATGAAGAAAAACTTCGTGAGTCTGACGAACGTTTTAATGAATATAGTAGAGAGGCTCAACAAAAAGTATTTAAATTTTTTAATCAAGGATTTAGAAAATCTGGGTATGGATTCCTTTTTAAATAATTATTGACCAGCAGTAAACTGTGATGAACACTTGGTCAAAATTCTTTTAATTTTTGTTAACATTCGTCTGGTTAGTTACTTTCTATTTTAGGTTAATTCGTTGGAATCTGAATTAAAATCTATTCGAAATGAATTAACTTCTACCAGCGCCGAACTTTTAACACTTTCTAATGCAAAAAAACAAATTGATAAAAAATATCTATCTTCACAAACAAAATGCCAAACATTACAAATTGAACTAGATGAAGAAAAGCAAATGAGTAAATTACTTGGAACTGATAAAGAACATCTTTCACGTCAATTAGAAGAAACTAATCAAAAAAGAAAAATTGAAGTGGGGGCTTTAGAAGAACAAATTCGTGATCTTTTGTTACATTTTGAGACTGAAGCAAAGATAAAGGAACAAATTGAAAATGGAGCAATTAGTAAAGAAGTAAGGAAATTATTAAATAAATACTTGATTAAAAAAATTTTTAAGGAATTGGAACAAAGTAATGTAGAATTGAAAGAAGATGTTACCCCCAAAGTTTTATCTAAAAAGAGTCGTCGCCGTAAAAAATAAAAGAAATATAACGTGAAATTTTCTGGCATTCTAATCATTATTTGTATACACAAATTATTTATATATTTAAGACCTCAATGTGATTATATCCTTTAAAATGTACAAAATAAAGGAATTTCTTAATTTATTGTACATAATTTTTTAAAATTCTGATTAACCTATTAGGCAAACTCATAGTTTCTATTCGCGAGAGGCAGTTCGCAATATGCCTTGCGTTTGCTGTATTCTGCTCCTTCCTCTCTTTCCATTAGTTTAACTTATGTTTCTCGAAATTTTTTTTATAAAATTAACCTGATTAAATTATAAAATTTAAGAGAGATTTTGATATCACTAAGTTTCTCAAAGTGTTGAAATCGAATAAAAAAAGAAATCAATTTTTGTTGAAGCTCCATAGGCTATTTTTTAGGACTACGGTATTTAGCTTTGGTCAAGCTCTTTTAATTTTTCTGAGTTTCTTATGAATCTTATTCTAAGATAGCTAACTGTTAAAATAGTTTTGGGTTACAGTGATGAGTATGACTCCGGGAATTAGCTTCCGGAAGACACAAAACACCTTTAATTATAATTTATCTTCCTCCCTTTGTTCTCCCATCTTCGGTTTCCTTAGGAATAAATAAAAATATTTCTTTAATACCTCAACTGATAAAGATCAAATTTACATTTAGAAATGTCCTCCACGTTTAGATTATTGTCTTGTAATTTCAATCTCCGATTTTTCTTTGTTAACCACCCAATATATTTACAAGAAAAGCTCATTCATTTAATTTTTGAGAATTTACTACAAAATTAGTAAATATCAGTTTAATAATGCCTACAGAGGGAGTAAGTTTTATAAAAATTATTTTTAAATATTAAAATTTTTTTTAATTTTAGCGTGAATGTATTTCTGTAAATATTGGACAAGCAGGTGCTCAAATAGGTAATGCTTGTTGGGAACTTTATAATTTAGAACATGGAATTGGAAAAGATGGATTTTTATCAGAAAAAGAAGAAAATGAAGAAATTTTTGAAATTGGGGAGATAAACGTTCCATTAAAAGTGCACTAAATCCAGACCCGGTACCTCCACCAAAAGAATGGAAAACAAGAAAGCCTTGAAGGCCTGAACAACTTTCAGCCTTTTTTAAATTTTGTTGAAATTTTTTAAATTAATTTTTATTTTTTAATCTCTTTTCAATATTTATTTTAGTTTCTTTAAAAAAATGAAAGAAAATTTAAGAAAATTTTTTTAATTTTCTAATCTGTGATTAAATTAGTTTTTCTCGCTTTTTATTATTGGAAGAACAAATTGACGAAGTTTTTTGTTAAATACTAAATAAATTATAATTATTTATTTACCTGTTTACGTATACGTTCTAAAACTCTATCAATATGTTCTTTACCTTTAAATATATTTTATTTTAAAATTTTTTTCTTTTAATTTAACCAATAGTATAATGCCCTCTAGCATAATTATTAGCTGCATCTTCTTTTCCAGTAATTAATTGTTCTGGATGGAATAATTGTCTATAAGGGCCTACACGTATTTCGTCAATTACACTTGGCTCTAAATCTACAAATATAGCACGGGGAACATACTTTCCATTTGAACTTTCCGTATAAAAAGTATTATAATACTTTAAAAAAATTAGGGGTATTTTTAAATTTAAATTAAATATTATTTTGCCTGGCATTTTTCTCTTCCCTTTCTTTCCCCAATTTCAAAAATTTCTTCATTTTCTTCTTTTTCTGATAAAAATCCATCTTTTCCAATTCCATGTTCTAAATTATAAAGTTCCCAACAAGCATTACCTATTTGAGCACCTGCTTGTCCAATATTTACAGAAATACATTCACGCTAAAATTAAAAAAAATTTTAATATTTAAAAATAATTTTTATAAAACTTACTCCCTCTGTAGGCATTATTAAACTGATATTTACTAATTTTGTAGTAAATTCTCAAAAATTAAATGAATGAGCTTTTCTTGTAAATATATTGGGTGGTTAACAAAGAAAAATCGGAGATTGAAATTACAAGACAATAATCTAAACGTGGAGGACATTTCTAAATGTAAATTTGATCTTTATCAGTTGAGGTATTAAAGAAATATTTTTATTTATTCCTAAGGAAACCGAAGATGGGAGAACAAAGGGAGGAAGATAAATTATAATTAAAGGTGTTTTGTGTCTTCCGGAAGCTAATTCCCGGAGTCATACTCATCACTGTAACCCAAAACTATTTTAACAGTTAGCTATCTTAGAATAAGATTCATAAGAAACTCAGAAAAATTAAAAGAGCTTGACCAAAGCTAAATACCGTAGTCCTAAAAAATAGCCTATGGAGCTTCAACAAAAATTGATTTCTTTTTTTATTCGATTTCAACACTTTGAGAAACTTAGTGATATCAAAATCTCTCTTAAATTTTATAATTTAATCAGGTTAATTTTATAAAAAAAATTTCGAGAAACATAAGTTAAACTAATGGAAAGAGAGGAAGGAGCAGAATACAGCAAACGCAAGGCATATTGCGAACTGCCTCTCGCGAATAGAAACTATGAGTTTGCCTAATAGGTTAATCAGAATTTTAAAAAATTATGTACAATAAATTAAGAAATTCCTTTATTTTGTACATTTTAAAGGATATAATCACATTGAGGTCTTAAATATATAAATAATTTGTGTATACAAATAATGATTAGAATGCCAGAAAATTTCACGTTATATTTCTTTTATTTTTTACGGCGACGACTCTTTTTAGATAAAACTTTGGGGGTAACATCTTCTTTCAATTCTACATTACTTTGTTCCAATTCCTTAAAAATTTTTTTAATCAAGTATTTATTTAATAATTTCCTTACTTCTTTACTAATTGCTCCATTTTCAATTTGTTCCTTTATCTTTGCTTCAGTCTCAAAATGTAACAAAAGATCACGAATTTGTTCTTCTAAAGCCCCCACTTCAATTTTTCTTTTTTGATTAGTTTCTTCTAATTGACGTGAAAGATGTTCTTTATCAGTTCCAAGTAATTTACTCATTTGCTTTTCTTCATCTAGTTCAATTTGTAATGTTTGGCATTTTGTTTGTGAAGATAGATATTTTTTATCAATTTGTTTTTTTGCATTAGAAAGTGTTAAAAGTTCGGCGCTGGTAGAAGTTAATTCATTTCGAATAGATTTTAATTCAGATTCCAACGAATTAACCTAAAATAGAAAGTAACTAACCAGACGAATGTTAACAAAAATTAAAAGAATTTTGACCAAGTGTTCATCACAGTTTACTGCTGGTCAATAATTATTTAAAAAGGAATCCATACCCAGATTTTCTAAATCCTTGATTAAAAAATTTAAATACTTTTTGTTGAGCCTCTCTACTATATTCATTAAAACGTTCGTCAGACTCACGAAGTTTTTCTTCATAGAAAAGTCTTTGATTTTCAAGTTGGCTAGTTAATAAACAAGTATATTCAAGTTGAACAGCACTTATCTTCTCCTTTTCTTTCTAACAAAATAAAGAATTAATAAAATTATTAAAAAAAATATTTAAAAGTAATTTACTTCAAAACTATCATTATTAACTCCCTCATATTCAACAGGTTTTCCTTTAAAATAAATTTTAAAATTAAAAAAAATTAATAGAACCATCAGTTGAACTCTCAATTAATCTATGGACATAATTATCTCCAGCATAATCCCAAACAAGTTTTCCGCCAATTTGTAAAGTAAAAATATGTGAAGTAGTCTCATAATGCCTTTTTAATAAATTTTATTTAAAAATACAAAAATAATCACTTATAGGCATGTGCTGCTGCATAACGACCACAACCAATATTTCCACAAATTAGACACATCCAAAGGTCAGAAGTAAGTCCACAATCAAAACATTTCTGGTCAGGAACAATTTCGGGCGTTTGTGTATAACGACAGATAGGGCATCTAAAAATATCTTTATTTAAATATATATTTAGATAAACTAACGTTGTGTCCGCCCATTGACTAATACATTTAGCATGAAATGAGTGATTACTAAAATATTAAATATTTTATTTAAATCTAAAATAAACCATAAGATAATTAATAACATATTGTTTCCCTCTTCCATTCTTTCCAAACAAACAGAACATGTACGCGTCTCCCCATATGCAGGATCAACATTTAATCCTGTAAACGTTGTTGAATCACCTCCTTCCTTAAATCAAATCAGGAAATACAAACTTTAAAATTTAAAATTAACCGCTTCAATTGTATCAACAAAACGAAGAGAACATTTTTCCGGTTCAATTGAATTAAATTCTAAGCCATTATATTGTTCATAAAATTTAGTTGCTGACTCCTATAAAAGATAATTAAAAAATATTACAAAAAATTCTTACCGGGGTTTTAAATTTTATGGTAACCATATATTTATTAGCTGTTTCGTCACGAACTATTTTCATTAGTAAAATATGTGTAGATGAAGGGCGGACAAAGCTGACTAGTTCGCGGCAAGTGAAAAACGCAGGAATGTCCATCATAACAAGCATACAACAATTATTTGTTGGGGGATGTTCAGAACTTTAAAATTGATTTAATACTTTTCAAATTAAGTATTTTAAAACCTTTCCAAATTTTCTTTATGCAAACGCATAACTCCGCGATGTTTTTCAACAAATGGATTTCCATGGTAGAATGGTTTGGTGTCAGGATCAACCGCTGAAAAATTGTTATAAATCATCCAAGTTATCGAATAAACAAAACAATATTTAAATAAAATATAGAACCCACTATTTTCTTGCAATCCATCCAAATCTCTCATGGGAGGTATTGAAATTGTTTCATTTGTCTTTTCATTTTTAAGCACATTCTTTGTATTTTTTGATAGTCTTTTTGTCTCCACAGATGTAGAATAACGCTTTTTGGTCGAAATCGGTGTTAATGACTCCTCCTGTTTTACAAATTTTTGACTTGTAGATTTCATTACTATATACATTAAATCGAATAAATTTAAAATTTTAGATACTTAACGTTCAAATACAAACTAAATTAAGATATTTTACAAAGAAATAATTAAAATACAATTTATTATACAAAAATATAAAATAACCATCTTTAAAAAATATACATATACATAATTAAACTTAATTATTTATTTATCTTCATCTATACATATTCATCAAATAACAGAAACGAACACATCGAATGCAAGCACACAAAATACATAAATAAGATCAGCATTGGCCAACCATGGATTAGTGACACCAAAACTCCAGATAGGTCGTTGAATTGTTGAATTTTCTTGCAAAAGTTGATTAAGACCATAATAGAATAACTTTGAAAATAAAATATTCCTTTTTAATTTCAATAATTATTTAAAATACCTGGAAATGAATAAATAGAACCTTTAGATTAATTCCACAACATATAAACGAAAGAAAAAAACAGAAGAAGGAAATTCGAGCAGTCAACAACAAAAGTATCCAAACTATCCCATTAACAGTTAATGCAAGTCCAATAAATAAATCCAATCGAGATTCTTCTTGCCTAGTAAAGAAACGAATAGGAGAAGAACAATGAGATTGTTTTTGTCGCAGATCTATATTATCATCTTTGAAAACTCCAAATTTATCAATCTTAAAAATCAAAATTTCAAATCAATTTTTTAAAAAATTAATATAGGATATTACCAAAATACAAAAAGCCATAGGACAAATAATCTTTGGTGCATTAAGCATTAAATTGTAATCACATAAACGACCCATAGAAAAACCAATAAAGAAAATTTTGACGTACAAATCCGAACGACGCTGTTTAATTGTTTCTAAAATATTTCCATTATTTATATAAATTTTAAGAATTATAACCATGTATTCTTTCCACACTCAACTGTAATGGAAGCAACAAAATGACAGTTAATGCCTGGTAAACTGCCAACTGTGGTGCCCAAGCGAATTCTGTCCACAGATTACCAATAATTTCACCAAGCGTCAAGGCTATCAACAAAATAGTTACACCTTAAAATTGAACTTGGTTGATATTAAAAAACAAAACTTACTGAAATACATATCATGAATCTCGTAGAAAAGTGTAGAATTGTCCAAGTCTAAAAACGTCACATCTGCCAAAGCATCAACAAACTGGAAAAAAAATTATATTTAACGTTAAACACTATCACTCACCGTAAAATTTTGCTGTCGTTTTTCCACTGGAAGAAAAATTTGCAGAAATATTCCCTTCAGATCTTTTAGTACTCTGCTTATGCTGTGCCATTGTTTTATAATCAAACGCTTGACAGCGACCGAAGTTTCGAATAATTGCTTCGAACAATTTAGCAAAACATTGTGATCTTCTAAAGACTTTGAACGACTTGAAATCATTTTGACAGAGATGTGAAAGATCAAATGACATAATGGGTAGAAAAGACGCTTTTATATGTTAATTGAAGTGTTATTAAGCTCTAAAAAAACTAGAAAAAAATAAAGTGATTCAATTTAGTAAAAAAAATTTAGAGGGGGAACAAAAGAAGTCATGAATTTACCCAGCACTTAAAATCTTCAAGAACTTTTGAGTAAATTTGGGTTAAATATCGAACATAAAAATATATAAAAGTAAGCCTATAATAAGCTTTAAAATAAGAATTATGGTTAAAATAATTGCACAACTGACAACATTTTTTAAAAAATGTATACAAAAATAAATTTAAAAAAAAATAAGTCAAAAAAATGGAGTAACTGCTGAGGAGGCTAAAGTTGTTGGTTCTTTCTTCACGTGCAACCTTGTTTCATCATTCTTCTAGAAATTTTTTTGATTTAACTAATAAATTCTGAAAAAACAATTTGTACCTTTTCACGTTCTTTTTCTTTCTTCTTCTTTTTGTCCTTCTTGCGCTTTTTCTTTTCACTTTTTTCTTTATCATCCCCTTTATGCTTTTTGAATTTTCTTTCACCGTCTAAAACTTAAATTTAGAAATTCATTTTAATCCATAAAATTTAGAAAAATCCTTAAAAAGTACTACTGAATTGTCCGACCGCGTTTTTTACTTCCTTTCTCATTTGTCTAGACGAACAGAGTCAAATGGTACCACTCCCTATCTGCGGAAATTCTATGAGCCAAGATATAGGTCCTTAAAAATCGAAAAACCATAGGGGACCAAGTTATGATCATTTTTAATCCATATGAGAAAGGAAAATTCGAGCAGATAACCGGTAGTACCAAAAAGACAAACCATCCAATTCATCAAGTGAGCGCTTTACACGAGTTCCATACCGAATATCAGTTCCATTATCTTTTTGCAAATTAGGGTCGATAACGGATTGTTGCTGCTGTTGAATGACGCTAGTAGTAGCCAACTCAATGGGGATATTTGTTAAGTCAAAGTATCGATATCCATCTGGCACAGGACCTTTAGAAAATTAAAGAAAAAATTAATAAATACATAAATTTCTTTGAAACTAGATTTTATAAAATAGGATAACACAAAATTTATAAATATTCCGGTATAATTTCGGAAAACGAACAAAGCCGAAATAGTTCGAATTATATGTCATTCGAAAGAGCTCGTCGAGTTGAGTCGAATGGTGAAAAAATTTTCGTGCGGACTCATACAGGGGCTGAGATATAGGCCCCCGAAAATCGAAAAACCATAGGGGGGACCAAGCACTTTTTTGGGGTGAAAAATTCGAAAATGCAAATTATACCTCATTCGAAAGAGCTCGTCGAGCTGAGACGAATGACACCAAAATCAACGAAATCGGACTTGATTTGACAAAGTTATGACCGTTTGTTTTAGCTCCTTACCTATGGCATCTGTGGAGATTTTTGCTGCTACGGAGGCCCCAAATACGTCCAGAGCAAGGGATATAGGAATAGGTTTATGTTACGAGCACAGACCCATCGCCCGTAGACTCCCCGCGAGGCGCGTGCCGCAAAACCCCGCGCGAAGCGCGGGGTTTTGCACAAGCGCCTCGCCGCCGACCCATAGGTTTATGTTGGTAGTTTTTCTATCATAACTTTGTCAAAACTTGTGCAATCGAGCTGATTTTGGTGTCATTCAACTCAGCTCGTCGAGCCCTTTCGAATGAGCTATTATTTGCATATTCGAATTTTTCACCCCAAAAAAGTGCTTGGTCCCCCCTATGGTTTTTCGATTTTCGCGGACCTATATCTCAGCCCCTGTATGAGTCCGCACGAAAATTTTTTCACCATTCGACTCAACTCGACGAGCTCTTTCGAATGACATATATTTCGGCCAATTTCGGCTCTGTTCGTTTTCCGAAATTTTTCCAATATTCCAATATTGCTAAGAGAAAATAAATTATAAAGTTAAACCTGGAGCAAGTTTGAATCCAGTCATTTGACCAGCAGTAAGATTATTTATTTCTTTACCCATAACAGGAGGCTTCTCGATTAGTTGCCGGAGAGAACTTATTTAGCAAAAAATATTTTGTGAATTTTTTAATAACTTAAAAACTAACCACGATGCATCAGCTTTTTTATTAATTTGAGTTGCACCACAAACATGAGGCAAAAATGAAGCGAGATCTTCTTTAGGTTTTTTAGGTCCACAATAACGATTATAAGAACCATTCAAGTCAAGAAGTGAAATTAAATCTTCACTTCCAAGAAGCTGACTAGAAGCTAAAAAAATAATTCTTTGCGTGTTTAGAAATAAATTTAACTTACGGGGAAGTTCAGGTTTCATTCCATAAAATGGTGAAACAAGTGAGAGTTGTGATTGATTACCTTTCAATGAAATTTTTGTTCGTAAAAAACCAGAACTCGTTCCAGTATGTTCCACCATTATTTACAGTCACTCAATTACCTAATAAAAACCAAGACACAGCAGCTCAAAATGGTACCTTAAGTCGCATCAGCGAAATTAATTTTTTCATTTCTTTTATTAGGCCCTATCCCTCAAATATTTGATCCGCACAGCCCTTATTTTCTGCTCTCCAAATTAACCCAACCAAACCAAATTAACGAACTAAAACGCTTTAGCACTCTTACTTATTTTGAGCTGCTGTGCCAAAATGTGAATGAAAAAAATTTAGGTTTTTAAGGAAAAATAACGATAATCTTTTTAAAAATTTATATTTTATGGGACACGCCCGAAACGGCGCGTCACAACGGAATTCATTGCTATTTTGTCCAAGTAAAATTGGCTCTCCATCATTTAGGCACTAAATAAACAATAAAACTTTCACAAAGGATATAATAATACTAACCGGATAACGGCATTCATTTTGAAGAAATAATAAAAAAGATATAAAAATATTTGATAAGGTAATAGTTAAATATTGCATAGGTGAAAAGAATAATAAAAATACTTTTTAAACCATAAAATGAAGGAAATAATGCTATTATAATTCAATACAAAATAAATTCCAATTAGTACGTGAACACACGTAAAGAAAGATTGAGAATACTAAAAACATGCATGCAGACTTGTGGTCCTCAAATAGCCAACTGTTTTTATTTTAAATGATCAATTGGAAGATTGATTGCAGTAGATAAATTGGTATATTAACAGAAACCCACAAAAATACCTCTAACATTAAAAGAATTACAACTATATAATCAGTTCAAATTTTAGATTATTATAAAGAAAATACTAAAAAATTAATAAATCTTAGATTTATGCATTAATTAAAGGAATTAAAAAACTAAAGCAAAAAGGCAAAAGAATTCAAAAACAATTAGAGTTGAATATATCACCAAAAATTTTTGTAAATATATACATATTATATACAAGGATATTTGCTTTTAATGAAAATATGTATAAGTGATTAAATAGCAGGCGGAAATATATGTACAAGCAAAATTAAAGAATTTAGTGCTTAAAATATACACAGAAAATTTGCCCAAATATGCACTAGCCACAATTTACATTTGCATATTTCCGCCAGCCCTAGTCATTCGGTGTACAGTAAATATTTAAGGTAATAAAAACGTCAAATTAAACGACAAGCAATATACGGTGTGTTAATAAATTACAAACAATCCCAATCTTTCTATTTTCCATATTGCACAAATCGAATCAACTTATCTTTATGGATGACTGTAATCTGGCTGCAATGATGTTTTCGTAAATGATTTAAATGTCGCTTTTTAATATCTATATCTAATTGTAAGAAATATAGCCTTGTAACAAGATTACAAGTTATCCATAAAGATTTTAAGTTGATAAAATCTGAGGAACGTGGAAAATAGAGAAAATTGAGAGTGAAATTAACAAACCATATATGTGAAAAGCAGTCTAAAAGATCGAGATGAGAAAGGGAGTTTAAAAACTAAGAATGCCAACCCCCCTCCCCTATAATGAAAATAAAATACTTAAAAAAAAAATAAGAATTCAATCTTTATTCATTGGGTATTCAGCTATTTTTGTTTGTTGTACAATAAACTCAGAAATTTCAGGTTGTAATCTTTCTGCTTCAGCCAAAACAATACCAAAAGTAGAATCGTGTAAAAGATTTAAGTTTCGTCTAACAATTTTGGAAGACCACCTACCGCTAAGAGCTCCCCACTTATCTTCAGGCGAAGGTTTTGAAATATCTCGAATGTATGTAATAAGTGATTTGGCACGATTTTCTAGACGTAAATGAAAATGATCAATGAAGGAAATTCTTGCTGCTCGATTTAAAGGCATTAAACATATTTGCTCCAAAAATTCAATAACGCTACGCTCTGCTTTGACAATTTGGGTTTCCCTAAATTTGTATTAAATATTTTTAAATTTAACAAAAACAAACAATGTATTTTTAATAAATTCTCCTCCGCCATTCAAAAATTTTTGATTTAAGTCATTTAAGATAATTTTTGGAATATCCAAGCCACAATCCATTGCTTCGCGGATAACATAAAATATTTGAAAATGTTGTTCTGCCCGTTTTTGAATTCGATGTTTTTGATAAAGTCCCGTATATATTACTGAACCACGATCAATATCAAGTAACGAACATGGCCAATGAGCATTAGCTGCTTGTTCAAAAAATTGATAAATTTCTGGCTAAAAAATATAAAAAATTGATAAAATAAAAAAAAATTCTTCATACTCTTTTAATTGCTTGTAAACGAATATAAGGAGAGTAAGGCAGTTTGTAAGGCCGAAGACTATAAAGCCGATCTTGAGATTTTGTAAAGGCACAAAGAGTCATTAATAATTTAAAAACTTCTTTAGAATTACTTCCAACAACAGCACAACGACCTCTACAAATTAATGTTGCTGTGATACACCGAGCAATAAAACTTTTTTCATTTATTCTTTCAAAATTTAATTCCCATAAATGGCTTTGTTGAATTCGAAGTTGAGAAATGTTTGATTGAAGAGAAAGAGGCCATCGTTCAAGAGCACCTAATTTAAAAATTAAAAAATAAATAAAAATTATTCTAAACTAATTGTTGTGAGAAAAGTTGAAAATTCCCGAGTACATCGACAAACTAAATCATCCAATAATTCAACTGTATGAGCAGGTCTAAATTATTTTTACTTAAAGAAACGCTTTTAATTAAAAAAATAACCTAAAACGAGCAATAATATCTTCAAAAATTTCTTGAAAAAATGGCTGGTGTTGCAAATACCAATCAACTCTAAAAATATTAAAATTGAAGACAATTTAAAAAATACAAACTTTTCAATAGGTAAAATAACTGTAAAAGCTGCAAGATTGGGTGAGGCACAAAATCTCTGATTTTCTGTTCGTGTTGCAAATATATAAGAACCAAAAGAAATATGTCTTGCAGCAACAATACAAAATTTGTGTAAAACAGGATTTGAGGATAATTGAACACTTTAAATAAAATTTTTAACAAAAAATCTAATTTACAAAAAAACCTGGCAATTTGTTCAGCAAGTACATGTTTAGCTACAAAAGCCTCATCGGGAATGGCCATCCAATAACCGTTAGATTCATTCGGAGTCATTTCAGCATTAAAAAATTCTGCTTCTTTTTGGAAAAATTCGTTGATTTTTGAATTTTTGTCATTTAAAGACGAGCAAGTATTTACAGGATTGGAATAAGTGGAGGAAAAGAAGGAAGAACCAATTTGGCTTGTAATAAAAGAATTATTTTGTATTTCTGTACGGACTGGAGAACTAAAATAAAAATAAAAATTTAAAGAAATAATTTTAAAAATTGGTAAAAATAAACAGAAAAAGAAGAGTTGAAAATTCTGCATCTTTTTAAGAAATAGCAGAATTCAGAAACATTATTTAAAAATTAAAATTATAAAAGAAAAAAACATACATATCTTCAACAACAGAAGTTTCAGAATAATTATCAGCATCAAATTCAATTACTTCTTGTGCCCCATTTATTTTTGCATCTAAAAGTAATTCCCCTTTTTGTAATTGAATATCACAAGATTGATTATTTGCTTTATAAATAACATTTTCTAAAACAAAATTTATTTTTAAATTAAAAAAATTAAAACCTTTAGGTTCTTGTAAAAGAAATGCGCTTAAATTACTTTCTGTTGAAATTGTTGGAGCTATTCCAGAATCTACACAAGAGGTTACCATTGCTGGAGAGGGAGAAGGCTGCTGTTGGTCATTTCTTTTTTGATTTTTATTAATTGAATCAATTGTTGACGATTTTGAAATCTTCGTAGGTGATGCTAGTTTCTAAAAAGAAAAGTTTTTTCAAATTTCCCAATAAATTTTGGAATTAAAAACTAAATAAAAATTTAAAAAAAACCACTTTTTGTGGAGTTAATTGTTCACTTGTACTTTGAATATGAGAAAAAGAATCTGTAGACTCAACCATTGTTGAGGATTGTGTTCTCGAAATTTCAAATTTACTATCAAAATCGTTAATCGAATCCCCATTTCTTCCAAATTTTAAAGATGCAAGTTGAAAAGATTCACTCTGAAAAAAGACTTTATTTAACATTTTTTTCTCTAAAAATAAACATTGTAAGCATCAATATCTTCAAATTGTGCACTATTTGAACTAATTGTATTCTAAAATTTTAATTTAAAAATTTTTAAAAAAATATAAAAAGAATACTTTTGTATAAGAAGAATCACTTGTACTTACACAACCATCTCCAGTTTCAATTTCATTATCTAATTCAATTCCTTCAGAATTATTAATTGTTGAATTATTTCCATTTTTAATTGAATAATCAGCTTCCCAACAAAATTTTAATTCAGGTCCAGCCATATAATCAAATGAAGACCAAACAATTTTTTGTATAGGACAAACATTTTCTACAGGCAAAAAAATATGATTTGACTTCTCCTAAAAATTAAATAAAAATTAATTCGAAAAGAAATTTTTTTTAGAAAAAAACAGAACGTTAACATGTAAAAAATATATAAAAAATTACTCTAAGAGCATCAGTAATTTCTTGAAATAATTCTGCTTCCATCATTTAATACATAATTATTAAATTAATTAGAATCTTGAAAAATAATAAAAATTGCAAATAAAAATATAAAAAAAATAAAAATAATGACTCACAGAGGACGTTTCATTTCCAATTTTTTATTTTTAGTTGCTCAAGGCCTTTTTGAAGTTTTTTACAGTAAGACTTGAAAAGTAAATAATTGTTGAACTTTTTGTCTGATTTTATCATACACTAAAATATGGACAAAATAATAATAAAATATTTATTAAAATTAAATTTGCTTACATTTAATTTAATTAAATTAACAATAAGCCTAAAAGTAAAAGAATCAAAGTATTAAAGAAAATTATTTTAAAAAATTAATTATTAAATACTTATTAATAAAAAATGTTTGAAGTTTTTATTTTAATCTAAATCTTTCATTTTATTGCCTAATTGCCATAAATCTGTTTAAAAATTTGTATACTTTTGCTTAAATTATTTTGAAATTTAAAGATTTACAAAGTAAATACAAAAAAATAACTGCAAAAAAAACACAAAATTTTAATATTTTAATGGACATTAATTAATTAATTAATTAATTACTAATTTATTTATAGCAATTCTTTAATCTGATTCCCTTTTTAACTTTTTATTTCTTAACAGGTTACTTAGCGACCAATTATTGAAATAAAGATTATAAATAGAGAATGTTTTGTTTTTAGTTTAAAATTAAAGAAAACTTGAAGGTTATATAAAAATATTAATTTATATTTAAAAATTATTCTTAATGGCATCAGCACCATTTCCAGGTCCTTCAACATCCTCACCTTCAATTACCACATTATGTGCAGTATGTGGAGATACAGTTAATATTTAATTAATTATTTGAATAAAATAAATGATATTAAAAAAAAATAAAAAAAACATAAAATAAAAAATAAAAAATATAAAATAAAAAAAATAAAAAAAAAATAAAAAATATAAAAAAAACACAAAATTTTAATATTTTAATGGACATTAATTAATTAATTAATTAATTACTAATTTATTTATAGCAATTCTTTAATCTGATTCCCTTTTTAACTTTTTATTTCTTAACAGGTTACTTAGCGACCAATTATTGAAATAAAGATTATAAATAGAGAATGTTTTGTTTTTAGTTTAAAATTAAAGAAAACTTGAAGGTTATATAAAAATATTAATTTATATTTAAAAATTATTCTTAATGGCATCAGCACCATTTCCAGGTCCTTCAACATCCTCACCTTCAATTACCACATTATGTGCAGTATGTGGAGATACAGTTAATATTTAATTAATTATTTGAATAAAATAAATGATATTAAAAAAAAATAAAAAAAACATAAAATAAAAAATAAAAAATATAAAATAAAAAAAATAAAAAAAAAATAAAAAATATAAAAAAAACACAAAATTTTAATATTTTAATGGACATTAATTAATTAATTAATTAATTACTAATTTATTTATAGCAATTCTTTAATCTGATTCCCTTTTTAACTTTTTATTTCTTAACAGGTTACTTAGCGACCAATTATTGAAATAAAGATTATAAATAGAGAATGTTTTGTTTTTAGTTTAAAATTAAAGAAAACTTGAAGGTTATATAAAAATATTAATTTATATTTAAAAATTATTCTTAATGGCATCAGCACCATTTCCAGGTCCTTCAACATCCTCACCTTCAATTACCACATTATGTGCAGTATGTGGAGATACAGTTAATATTTAATTAATTATTTGAATAAAATAAATGATATTAAAAAAAAATAAAAAAAACATAAAATAAAAAATAAAAAATATAAAATAAAAAAAATAAAAAAAAAATAAAAAATATAAAAAAAACACAAAATTTTAATATTTTAATGGACATTAATTAATTAATTAATTAATTACTAATTTATTTATAGCAATTCTTTAATCTGATTCCCTTTTTAACTTTTTATTTCTTAACAGGTTACTTAGCGACCAATTATTGAAATAAAGATTATAAATAGAGAATGTTTTGTTTTTAGTTTAAAATTAAAGAAAACTTGAAGGTTATATAAAAATATTAATTTATATTTAAAAATTATTCTTAATGGCATCAGCACCATTTCCAGGTCCTTCAACATCCTCACCTTCAATTACCACATTATGTGCAGTATGTGGAGATACAGTTAATATTTAATTAATTATTTGAATAAAATAAATGATATTAAAAAAAAATAAAAAAAACATAAAATAAAAAATAAAAAATATAAAATAAAAAAAATAAAAAAAAAATAAAAAATATAAAAAAAACACAAAATTTTAATATTTTAATGGACATTAATTAATTAATTAATTAATTACTAATTTATTTATAGCAATTCTTTAATCTGATTCCCTTTTTAACTTTTTATTTCTTAACAGGTTACTTAGCGACCAATTATTGAAATAAAGATTATAAATAGAGAATGTTTTGTTTTTAGTTTAAAATTAAAGAAAACTTGAAGGTTATATAAAAATATTAATTTATATTTAAAAATTATTCTTAATGGCATCAGCACCATTTCCAGGTCCTTCAACATCCTCACCTTCAATTACCACATTATGTGCAGTATGTGGAGATACAGTTAATATTTAATTAATTATTTGAATAAAATAAATGATATTAAAAAAAAATAAAAAAAACATAAAATAAAAAATAAAAAATATAAAATAAAAAAAATAAAAAAAAAATAAAAAATATAAAAAAAACACAAAATTTTAATATTTTAATGGACATTAATTAATTAATTAATTAATTACTAATTTATTTATAGCAATTCTTTAATCTGATTCCCTTTTTAACTTTTTATTTCTTAACAGGTTACTTAGCGACCAATTATTGAAATAAAGATTATAAATAGAGAATGTTTTGTTTTTAGTTTAAAATTAAAGAAAACTTGAAGGTTATATAAAAATATTAATTTATATTTAAAAATTATTCTTAATGGCATCAGCACCATTTCCAGGTCCTTCAACATCCTCACCTTCAATTACCACATTATGTGCAGTATGTGGAGATACAGTTAATATTTAATTAATTATTTGAATAAAATAAATGATATTAAAAAAAAATAAAAAAAACATAAAATAAAAAATAAAAAATATAAAATAAAAAAAATAAAAAAAAAATAAAAAATATAAAAAAAACACAAAATTTTAATATTTTAATGGACATTAATTAATTAATTAATTAATTACTAATTTATTTATAGCAATTCTTTAATCTGATTCCCTTTTTAACTTTTTATTTCTTAACAGGTTACTTAGCGACCAATTATTGAAATAAAGATTATAAATAGAGAATGTTTTGTTTTTAGTTTAAAATTAAAGAAAACTTGAAGGTTATATAAAAATATTAATTTATATTTAAAAATTATTCTTAATGGCATCAGCACCATTTCCAGGTCCTTCAACATCCTCACCTTCAATTACCACATTATGTGCAGTATGTGGAGATACAGTTAATATTTAATTAATTATTTGAATAAAATAAATGATATTAAAAAAAAATAAAAAAAACATAAAATAAAAAATAAAAAATATAAAATAAAAAAAATAAAAAAAAAATAAAAAATATAAAAAAAACACAAAATTTTAATATTTTAATGGACATTAATTAATTAATTAATTAATTACTAATTTATTTATAGCAATTCTTTAATCTGATTCCCTTTTTAACTTTTTATTTCTTAACAGGTTACTTAGCGACCAATTATTGAAATAAAGATTATAAATAGAGAATGTTTTGTTTTTAGTTTAAAATTAAAGAAAACTTGAAGGTTATATAAAAATATTAATTTATATTTAAAAATTATTCTTAATGGCATCAGCACCATTTCCAGGTCCTTCAACATCCTCACCTTCAATTACCACATTATGTGCAGTATGTGGAGATACAGTTAATATTTAATTAATTATTTGAATAAAATAAATGATATTAAAAAAAAATAAAAAAAACATAAAATAAAAAATAAAAAATATAAAATAAAAAAAATAAAAAAAAAATAAAAAATATAAAAAAAACACAAAATTTTAATATTTTAATGGACATTAATTAATTAATTAATTAATTACTAATTTATTTATAGCAATTCTTTAATCTGATTCCCTTTTTAACTTTTTATTTCTTAACAGGTTACTTAGCGACCAATTATTGAAATAAAGATTATAAATAGAGAATGTTTTGTTTTTAGTTTAAAATTAAAGAAAACTTGAAGGTTATATAAAAATATTAATTTATATTTAAAAATTATTCTTAATGGCATCAGCACCATTTCCAGGTCCTTCAACATCCTCACCTTCAATTACCACATTATGTGCAGTATGTGGAGATACAGTTAATATTTAATTAATTATTTGAATAAAATAAATGATATTAAAAAAAAATAAAAAAAACATAAAATAAAAAATAAAAAATATAAAATAAAAAAAATAAAAAAAAAATAAAAAATATAAAAAAAACACAAAATTTTAATATTTTAATGGACATTAATTAATTAATTAATTAATTACTAATTTATTTATAGCAATTCTTTAATCTGATTCCCTTTTTAACTTTTTATTTCTTAACAGGTTACTTAGCGACCAATTATTGAAATAAAGATTATAAATAGAGAATGTTTTGTTTTTAGTTTAAAATTAAAGAAAACTTGAAGGTTATATAAAAATATTAATTTATATTTAAAAATTATTCTTAATGGCATCAGCACCATTTCCAGGTCCTTCAACATCCTCACCTTCAATTACCACATTATGTGCAGTATGTGGAGATACAGTTAATATTTAATTAATTATTTGAATAAAATAAATGATATTAAAAAAAAATAAAAAAAACATAAAATAAAAAATAAAAAATATAAAATAAAAAAAATAAAAAAAAAATAAAAAATATAAAAAAAACACAAAATTTTAATATTTTAATGGACATTAATTAATTAATTAATTAATTACTAATTTATTTATAGCAATTCTTTAATCTGATTCCCTTTTTAACTTTTTATTTCTTAACAGGTTACTTAGCGACCAATTATTGAAATAAAGATTATAAATAGAGAATGTTTTGTTTTTAGTTTAAAATTAAAGAAAACTTGAAGGTTATATAAAAATATTAATTTATATTTAAAAATTATTCTTAATGGCATCAGCACCATTTCCAGGTCCTTCAACATCCTCACCTTCAATTACCACATTATGTGCAGTATGTGGAGATACAGTTAATATTTAATTAATTATTTGAATAAAATAAATGATATTAAAAAAAAATAAAAAAAACATAAAATAAAAAATAAAAAATATAAAATAAAAAAAATAAAAAAAAAATAAAAAATATAAAAAAAACACAAAATTTTAATATTTTAATGGACATTAATTAATTAATTAATTAATTACTAATTTATTTATAGCAATTCTTTAATCTGATTCCCTTTTTAACTTTTTATTTCTTAACAGGTTACTTAGCGACCAATTATTGAAATAAAGATTATAAATAGAGAATGTTTTGTTTTTAGTTTAAAATTAAAGAAAACTTGAAGGTTATATAAAAATATTAATTTATATTTAAAAATTATTCTTAATGGCATCAGCACCATTTCCAGGTCCTTCAACATCCTCACCTTCAATTACCACATTATGTGCAGTATGTGGAGATACAGTTAATATTTAATTAATTATTTGAATAAAATAAATGATATTAAAAAAAAATAAAAAAAACATAAAATAAAAAATAAAAAATATAAAATAAAAAAAATAAAAAAAAAATAAAAAATATAAAAAAAACACAAAATTTTAATATTTTAATGGACATTAATTAATTAATTAATTAATTACTAATTTATTTATAGCAATTCTTTAATCTGATTCCCTTTTTAACTTTTTATTTCTTAACAGGTTACTTAGCGACCAATTATTGAAATAAAGATTATAAATAGAGAATGTTTTGTTTTTAGTTTAAAATTAAAGAAAACTTGAAGGTTATATAAAAATATTAATTTATATTTAAAAATTATTCTTAATGGCATCAGCACCATTTCCAGGTCCTTCAACATCCTCACCTTCAATTACCACATTATGTGCAGTATGTGGAGATACAGTTAATATTTAATTAATTATTTGAATAAAATAAATGATATTTGTCGGTTATCTTCTCCCCCCCTTCCATTTTTATGATTTAATTCAAAAGAGCCTATCGAGATAAGTCCTGAGTGAAATGGGCGACGACCGTAATCAAATAAATTAATTTTAATTTATTTAAAACTTTCCAGGCTTTTGGAAAACATTACGGGGTGAACGCTTGGTTTGATTTAAATAATCTTTTTAATTATTATCTTTTAAATATTTTATTTTATAGCAATGGATGCAAAGTTTGTTTTTGTTTATTTAGTTAAATAAAATTTATTTAAAGGGATTTTTCCGTCGAAGTATTTGGAGTCAAAAACGTTATAAATGCCGAAACAATAATGAATGTAAATTATTTAAAGGTTAAAAAAATATTTAAAAATAATTAAATAATTATTTTGTTTATATTAAAAGAGCAAAGAAATTCTTGCAGATTTTGTCGATTAAATAAATGTTTAGCTGTTGGAATGAATCCAAGAGGTTTTGGATTTTTTTAGATAATTTACTTATTTTTTTAGCTATTCAAAGCGAACGTGTTCTGCCACCTTCACAAACTGAAAATAATGAAATTAGAATAGTTTCTTCTTGTATTTCTACTAAAAGAGCGATTATATCTTGTGTTCAAAGCTCCCGTTCAATAGAAACACAAACTGAGTTTGTACTAATGATTTTTTAAATGAAAAAAGATTTCTCTAATTTTTTGCTAAGTTTTTTATCAAGAAAAAATTTTTGAAATTAAAAATAAAAATATTTAAATTTTTAAACGTTCATTCCTTCTTGACAACCCTTCATTTCGTATTTCCGAATTTGGCCCAACAACAACACAATTTCAACAGCAAATATTTACTTCATTAGTTTCACATCCAGTGTCTTCTTTAAAAAATGATAATTTTTCAATATTTAATTTATGTAAAAATAATATGGTAGGACAACAAATAAACGAGAAACCATTAACTAGTGGGGGATTAACCAAAATGGTATTTATAATTGTGATATTTAATTAGTATTTTTATGCTAAAAAAGGAAATAAATAGTTTATATTTAAAATAATCTTCCGTCTAAAATATCACTTTAATAGAAAGAAAGCAAAATTGTATTTAGTTAGGATATAAATAAAAATTAGAATACTTAATTTTATAATTATACATATCTAATATTTTCTTTTAAATTTATATAAAAATTCTCCCTTAACAGAATATTTAGTAAATTATTCTTTTAAATTTAAATATTCAATAGCCACCAAATACATTACCACTAATATTTGACATGGATTGCCAATTTAAAGAACAAAAAGTAAAAGAACTTTTAGAAATACAAAAATGTTTATTTAATCGAATAGATGATATTGAATTGAAGTTTTAAATTAATTAATTAAATTTAAAATACCTACCTATTTTTAGTCAACAAATTCAAAATTCAAATATATCAACAAACACAGAATTTATTTATTTATTCAATAACCCAACAATGCTTTGTGCCCGTACAAAGGCATTTAAAAATTTTTTTTAATTAAATTTTTAGAATAAATTTTAAGATAGATTTATCAGCAAATAGAATAGCTACAGCTACAGATGCTGCAAATGTTTGGAGATTTTTAAATTAATAATTATTTAAAATATTTTCTAGGATTGGAACAGATGTTTTGTTTTATTTATTGATTTCCTCAAGGCATTACCAGAAATTGATAAATTTCCAATAGAAGATCAAGTAAATTATTAATATCTCGATTGATGAAAATAATTAAAAGTAGCTGATAATGAAAACAGACTTTTATATATTTAGAATTAAATAAAGATTTAATTTATTTTTAGATTATTATAACAAAAGCAAGATTTCCGGCGTTTCATTGGGCATTATGTGCATTATGGACATTAAAAACTGGAATTGACAAAGGAATATGTTATTGTAATGGATGTCTGTAATTTTATTTATTTTTTATGATTCATTCTTTAAAAATACAAATTCCCTTTCCTTCTTTTATTTTTCAGCATATTTTCCGCGCGAACCTTCCCTTCAATGTATTTTAGTTGAAAGTAAATGTGTAGAGAAAATGTTTACAGTTTTAGTTGAACCTTTAAGTAAATTACAATTAAATGAAATTGAAATTAGTTTATTTTATATTATTGTTATAATATCTTCAAGTTTGTTTTTAATTATAAAATAAAAATATTTTTTATTAAAGCAATTCCTGATTTATCAGAAAAAAGTAAACAAAAATTTTCTCTTCTAAAGCAGCACTATTTCTCCCTTTTATATAACAATATTTTTTGTAAAATAATTTCTAATGAATCTTCAACAACAACAACAAACGAAGCAAGTATTCAGGCATCTGTACGTGCTGGACATATACTTATTTTATGTTCTGCTATTACCGTAAAATATTTTTGTTTTTTAATTATAAAAATATTTGTTAAAGGAAATGACACATATTTCGAGTGATAATATTCAAGCAAATAATGCCCTTCAATTACTAGTTATTATTTTTGTTTTTTAGTAAATATTTATTTTATTAATTTATAGAGTATGGAAACTTGGAAAATATATCAAAGAATTGTTTAATATAAAATTATTGGTAGGCTAATTAGTTTTAATAAAAATAAGAGAATTTAAAAAAGAATTTAAATATTTAAAAATTAAACACTCCTTTTATCTTTTCCGATTTTTATTGATTTAAATCTGTAAATAAAATATCTCTAACCAAACATTTATTTATTCTCTTTCTCTAAGAACTATTCTTTCCAAAATTCGATCAATTATTTTTTTTCTCCCTCTCTCTCTCTCTCTCGGCTGTCAACGGCTGTCAAAACAAATTCACTTTGGTGAATAGTTTACATATATTTATTTATTTTTTACCAAAATTTATGTTTACCATAAAGAATAGCAAGCATCTTTATGTAATTTACTGGCTGAAAATTAAATTTTGGTTGGAAAGTATTGAGATGTTTTTATATTTTCTTGAGTAAATAACTATTCTATACTAAAATTTAATTACATATCTCTCTCTTTCAGTTGTCAACTTTACCCCGAGGGTTGTCGGTACTTTGAAAATTTTTGTGGGAACACCGAGGAATCAAACTGAAAAATCCTCGGTTCTTCTGTTCGGTTTTGAACCAACAACTCTAATTTATCCCATTTGCTTCCTTGTCATCAGATCCTCTTGGAATAAATAATAGTTTACCTTCAATTTCTTTCTTTTTTAGCATTGTTAATTTCTAAAATTTTTCTTAAAAATTTTGATAAATCAATTTTTGGTTAATGAAAAATATTTTTCCACCATTTATTTGTCATTTTTCTTTCTTTCTCTTTACTTCATTATTTTTTTTTCTTTATTTACAGCCTTGCGAGAACATTCATTTAATTCTTCGTGGAAATCATCATAAAACGTAAAAAAATATTTTATTTATTTATTTATTTAATGCCAACATACTAAAACAACTAAAAAAGGCTAAAAACTAAAAATTAAAATTTAATTTCTATGTTTCAATTGAAAACCAATTTATTTATTTTACCTTTCTTCTTTTTCAATTCTTCAACAATTATTTTTTCATGCTTACCACAGTTTTAAATACTAATTTAAATAATTCCACAACAATAATTACAACAACAAACTCTTCTTTAATTGCATGGCTTAAACGGTGGCCAAAAGAATTTGTTCGATTTTTAATTTCTCCTCCATCAATTAGTGACGCTATGCCCGATTCTGGTCCTTGGAAATACGACTACGAAAATTCTGTTCTTCATTTTGGGGAACACGAATATGTTGTCTTTTATTTTTGGAAAATGGGAAGTGGACTTGGTAATTTTAAATTAGAAATAATTAAATTTATATAAATTACATGTTTTTAAAACATTCAATTATTTTGTCAATTTATATTGGGTTATTAATAATTAAGATTGGGAATACCCCCAACACTTTAGATACATTTCTGCTAAACTTCTTATTCTCGACTAACTAACTTTTTTTAATCTTTCGGATATATTTGAATTTTATATAAAGGTGGATTTAACCTAAATGTGCAACTTTTTAAAATTTGTTTTAAAACTTTTTAAAACTTTTTTTAAAAATTTGATTAACCACGGGGAGTGGGGATGTTTAGATTACTTTTAAAAATTTTTTTGTAGTAGACTTTCTTTAATTTTTAACGAAAAATTTATTTAAATCTTTAAAAACTTTTTCAAATTTAAATTAAAAAAAAGGTTTGGCTGCTTCAATGTTAGTAGTTAGTTTAGTGGCTATTTTACACGAAGCAGTTCTCGGTCTTCGTTTTATTTTAGAAAGAGAACAAACACTTTTAAATTCTCAAAAACAACAACAAAAACAATCTATATCTACAATTAGAATAAACGAAAGAATTCCTTCAACAAGTACTAACAACAGATATATTAATGAACAAAATATTAATGAGGAATTTATTGAAGAAAATGTTACAATTAAAAGCGAATTAAAAAATATTTTTAGAAGAACATTTACACGTAATAGAATGATTCAAGCTTTTCTTTATGCCTGTCAATGGGGCCTTTTTATTTTTGCTTTTGTTCT
Organism: Meloidogyne incognita; assembly: GCA_036172945.1. Classification (NCBI taxonomy): domain Eukaryota; kingdom Metazoa; phylum Nematoda; class Chromadorea; order Rhabditida; family Meloidogynidae; genus Meloidogyne; species Meloidogyne incognita. The sequence goes on from JARQAC010000010.1 coordinate 5,479,785, forward strand.
TGTTCCTTCTGGAACTTTTAATATTCCCTTAATTTTGGCTGCTTTAACTGGCAAAACTATTGGCTATTTGGTAAATAAATTAATAAATAAATAAAAATTATTTTTTTATTAAAATAAAGTTATTTATTGGGTCACCAGCAATGGAATCTGTTGAAAGAATTCCTCCATCACCTACAACAAATGGTGGAAGTTCAGAAGGATTACAGTTGGGCAGAACTAGAAAAAGTCTTCGTTCATTTTAAAGTTTAATCTCTCATTTAAATTTAAATTTAAATTCTCTTTTATACTTTTTATGAGGGTTTTGACTTTTTTAATTATGATAATTGTAATATATAAAATATTAATGTCGGGACTTTTATGGAACCTAAAACTGGGTTCTGCTGAATTTTTTAAAATTTATCCAACAGACCCAACAAAATTAAATTCTCTATTAATTTTTAAAATTCAGAATTTTATTTTATATAAATTAAACTTTAATTCTTTTATTTTTTTTGTAAATACTTTTTCTATGCTCGAATAAAAATAATTAATTGAATGACTTCAATTACATGATTTCAAAAGATAAGAACATCCTCCTCCCCTATTTTGTTATGAATTCTTTTTAAATTACTTAAAAATTTATAAATTATTTTTAATTTTTTGTTCATTTTATTTTGTTTGCTCTCTACTTAAGATTTAGCTTGGTCGTTTGTTTTTTATTGAGAAACTTGAGAATTAGATTGAGAAAATAATTACTATTAGCTATAACAAAATAAACATTTACTATATTTTTATTTCTAACTAAAAATAATTTAAATTTTAAAAATAAATATTTTTTATTTACTAAAAAATAAGAAATCTCAACATTTAATTTTTCTAATTTTTTATTTGAGAAAATTAAAGTCCTATTAAAAATTAAAAAAAAACATTTTTAAATTCATTAATTTAACTAAATTTCTCACAATATAAAATTTAAAATAAATTTTTTAATAAAAAACAAATAAATTAAAAATAAAAAATTATGAATAATAATTTGGGTAATAATAATGGTGGCTGCTATGGAATCGGTGAAATCGAAGAGGAAAAAGAATTTTTACAGCACCCTAAACCGCCAGTGAAGTTGCCTAGACGATCTAAAGGTATTTAATATTTTAGAGTAATTTATCAAAAAAAAACATTTAACATTTAAACATCCATTTTTTGAAATAAAAAATTATTTTTAAAAAATTGATTTTTAAATTTAAAATAAAAATTTTAAAAAATGCTTCGAATGGCACTTAAGCGTGTCTCTTCCGCTTTTGCAGAAAGTGTAGCCTTCCACCGAGATCCATTTAATAAACCGGAATTGGTTCATACACTTAAAGGCCGAGAACTAATTATTTTTACAATTCTCTACATTATTGGGATACGAGATTCTCAAAAAGAGATACGAGATTCTCAAAAAAATACGAGAACGAGATAAAACGAGATACGAGATCTCTCAAAAAATACGAGATTTCACGAGATACGAGACAACGAGATACGAGATATTAAGTATTTTTTTTCAAAATTATTCATACATAAAATTGTAAGGCCGAAAATATAAGGGTTTGAACGGATAATGATTACAGCTGGATTATGAAGGATATTGGGGATTTAGTGGACCAAGGGGATTTATTGAGATATCGGGGATTACGGAGACATGGGATCTGGAGGGATTAAGGACTGGGATCTGGAGGGATTAAGGAGCTTGACCAACTTTATATCTCTTCTTTTTTAGCGCCGCAGGCGAAAATTTTGAGAATTTTAGAAGGCCGTAGGTCAAAAAATTCACTATTTCAGCGCCGCAGACGACAATTTGAAAATTTTGGAAGACCAATTGACAAGATTTCTTCCTTTTTGGCGAAAATTTTGAAAATCTTAGAAGGCCGTAGGTCAAAAAAAATTAATTAAAATCTATAGGTTAATTAAAATCAAAGGGGTTAATTAAAATTTAAAAATGCTTCAATCAAAATTAATTGTTAAATTATGATCAAAGAGTCAAATTAAAGACAAAAACATACCAGGAACCAAATAATATCAAACTTAATCCTCCGATTTCCTCTTCAAATCCAACTTTTCCCTTAAATCCACTGATATTTGGTGATTAATAGGGATATCGAGGGAATTTGAGATTAATCCTCCGATATACATAAAAATACCTTTTCTTATTTTCAAGCGCCGCAGGCGAAAATTCTGAATTTATGGAAGGCCAAGACGCCAAATTTCTTCGCTTTTAGCGCCGCAGGCGAAAATTTGAAAATTTTGGAAGACCAATGGGCAAGATTTCTCCCTTTTTCCTAATTCTAGGATTTTAGAATATTCCCAAATTTTTGACATTTTTTCTAAAATAGATTGAAAATATCTCGTGGTCTCGTGGCAAAATACGAGATACGAGACACGAGATACGAGACCTCTAAAAAACACGAGATTTCACGAGATACGAGACACGAGATACGAGACGAGATGCACCCCTGGTGTACAGACAAACACAGACGAAGACAACAGACAAAACACGGACGAACACGGACAGAGGCTTACACGTACAGACAAAACACGGACGAAGACGGACAGACAAGAAAATGTAAAAAAAATTAATCATCCTGCATTATTCTTCCTTAAGGAAAAATAAACACAAATTATATACTAAGGAAAAACTGACCCTTTTTACCTTGTGAAAAGAAGGAGAAAAAAATATGATTACGCACCTCATTTCAGATAGAGCCGAATATTTAATAATTTAAATACAAAAAATTATCTTTGATTATTTTTAGTGTAATTGGAATTGTTATTCTTTTTGGTTTGTTATTATAATAATGATATACCTTAACACATATACATATTTAACTATATTATAGAACATGTAATGCCTGTAATTTTCATAGATGAAAAGGTAATTATTAATTAATAATAATGACTATAAAGTTAATTTATCGATGGTTACTTATATCTGGGTATCCAAAGGTTTCATCCAAAACCTTAATCTAGGATTAATCATTTAAGTATGTCTGGAATATTTTTTGTTTGAAGACATTTTTATAGAAAATTCTTTTTAATTTCAAGATGTTAGCTGAGCAAAACCGCAGGTCAAAGATATATTTGGCAAATCAAATGTTATCATAATAATATAGAATGAAGATTTGTAATTAATAAAGAATTAAATAAATACAAAAAATAAAAGATAAATATTAGACTTTTCTTTAAACAAACTTTTAATATAAAAGTTTTTATTTTCTAAAAATAAAAATTTAAATTTAATTAAAAATTTTATAAACCGATTGGCAGATAAAAGCTAAAAACGAGTAAATGGAAACCGGCTGGACATACTCCCTTTTTCTCTAAAAATAAAAGAAAAGATATGTGTATAGATTTCTAAGTTAATTCTTTCAAAGCATTTATTTGTTGTTTGTGTATTTAAATTCAATTTTTATTAAATTAGAAATATTAATATAATTTACATTAGTTAATTATTTAAAAAATTAAGGATAATTCAATAAATTAAAGTTAAAAAAATTAAATTTAAATACAACAAATATTTATTATCTACTTTTTTACACGTTGCTTTATTAACTAATTGATTTTTATTTATTAGTTTAAAAAAATTAAATGTATATTAAATTATAATTATTAAAATTTAAATAAAATAAATTTATAAATATTTTTCAAAACTAATTTTTAAGGACCCCCTTTTTTCCAAACTTTACTAAATCTCTCTTCATATACTAAAATACAAAAAATATTTTTATTCTTTCCTAATCCAAAAGTAATTTCCAGTCATTTTGCAAGTCAATTGATGACAATAAAATCGTTAATATAAATACTATGTAGTAGATAATCCACAATTCAACCAGTATTTTTAAAAAAGCAATTTATTATTATTTTTTTCTAATCGGAATTTTTAAATAAAAAAAATAAATTTTATAAATTGATTGACAATTTTATTTTTAATTTCTGACAATTATTTGTTTTTAAATTATTAAATAAAAATTTATTTAAAAATAATTAAATTGTAAAGCCTGCATCTCTGATAATAATTGGGAAGAATAATTAGGAAAGATAACACAAAATAAATAGAAACTTTGCTATTTTTTGTATATTTTTGTTTTCTTCACTAAAATATTTTAAAAATTATTAGAATTTACTTCCTTTTTGAAAATATTATTTTAAAATCAAAAATTTCCAATTTCAACCAAACAAAATTTATTATTTTTCTCTCAGACTGTAGATTCTACATTCGATATACATATTTCTTAATTGCTGCGCATGCGCATCCATCTACCTCCTCAATTCAAATGTATAGGGAGGGAGAGTTGAGGCGAAAATTGAATTTGTAAATATTTTATAGAAATGAGGGAAAAGAATCAAAGTATTGAGCGACATTTAAAGTAAAATTTAAAAAAATATTTTAATTAAAAAATACATACTATTTATTAAATCAAAACTTGAACGGCTTTTTACTGTAATACTCTCCTCGTTATTTTTTTATAATTCTTTTAATAAAAATTAAATTAAGATCTCCTTTTGTATCAATTGCTTTAATTATAAATTTATTTTTAATATTTTTACCTTTTAATTTCATTGTTTAAAACACTCAAAAGTCAAAGCAAATAATCAATACATTTATTTATTTTTATGTAATAAATGCAAAAAAAGGTTCCACTATTTTCCTCATCAACCTTTTCTTTTTTCCCTCTACTTATTTATTTTCTCTTTACATATTACACCCAAAAATTCCCTAAACTAGCCCCCCCCCCCCACGTACACCAAAAAATGTATTTTATTACTATACTACCTGTCATTGTGTTTTTGGGGGTTAACTAACTAAAGTCCTTCACTTTTCCCGTACTCGTTTTTTCAAGAAATTATTTCCTATCAAAATTCACATCAAATTGAAAAACGAGAGAGAATTTTAATTATTTTTTCCTAAAAAATAATTAAAAATTCAATTATGTTTTATTTTCTATTGTATATTTATTTTTGTATCGAAAATTATTTGTTTTTTATTATTTAAACAATAAAAAATATTTTTTATTGTCTCATAAATACTAAACAAAATTTTAGTCAAAAAATTTTGCCCGAAAAAATTTAAATTTTATTTTGATATCAATAATAATAAAAAAAAGAATTATTAATTTCTGGCAAGTTTAGAAAAGTTATGCTAAAAATAAATTAGGCGTCCATAATATCTTAAAATAATTTTTTAAAATAATTTCCTTCCTCGTTTTTATTAATTTTGATAATTTAAATATTTTTATTGAATTTTTTTATAATTTTTTGTTAATTATTACTTTTTTACCGCTAATATTCGTTCAATTACTAAAAGATTACTTTTTCGATCATTTTTGTGTGTGACCGAAAAAATGAGAGAGAGATTTGTTGAGCGAATAAATAGTTAATAAATAAATAAATAAATAAATAAATAAATGAGTTACTAATTTATTTTATTTTTTTGGTTGGTTGGTCAATAATTTTGTTGTTTTTTTTGTATTTATTTATATTTTGTGTGTTGTTTGTCCTTCCAGACGGCTTTCCCCGCGTTTGACTAGAAAAAAAAGAGAGAATTATTCAATTTATTTGTTAATAAAAATAAACATACTAAATCCCCTCTAGCAAAACTTTTAAAAATTATTGAATTTTTTTGGTTTTTAATATTTATTAAATAATACATTTACAGTTTAATTACTTTTTAATTTATTATTGTCAATTAATTAATTACTAATAATTTTATTAAAAATTTATTTTTTATTTTTGTTTCATAATTTTAGTGTTTTTTGTACAAAATATATAAATATTTATTAAAAAAGGAATTATTAAACAACAAAAATAGTAAATATACTAACTACATAATGGCTAAATTATGATAATTAAAAATAATAAAATATTTATTCTTTTTGATTTTTTTCTTTAATTAAATTTAAAAAAAAAATTTTTTTTAATTAAAAAAACATTTACTAAATGCGCCCATTAATTTCTGCAAATGAAGAACCTTTTGAACAACATTATGAAATTGAAGAGGAGGTTGGAAGTGGACAGTTTGCAACTGTTAGGAGGGTTAGAAATAGAGCTACAGGGGAAAGATTTGCAGCAAAATTTATTAGAAAGGTTTTTAATTAAAAAGGAAGGGGGGGGGGGCGAAGGGAGGCAGGAGGGAGGGAGGGGTATTTTGAAGTAACTTTTAAATCATAAAATTAATTAATTTTAATAATTAATTTTTAAAGCGTCGTTATCCAACATCCCGTCGGGGAGTTTTAAAATCACATATTCAAAGAGAAGTAGATATTTTACAAACTGTTGCTGGACATGATTCAATAATTCAATTAATTGATTTATTTGAGAATGGACATGAAATGATTTTAGTTTTGGAATTGTAAGAGAGAAAATTAATTTTAATTAATTAATTAATTAATTTAAATTTAAAGAATTTGTGGAGGAGAATTATTTGATTATGTCTATACAAATGAATATTTAACAGAAAATGAAGCTGCCCAATTTATTTATCAAATATTGAGGGCTATTAAGCATTTACATAAATTACAAATTGCCCATTTAGACATTAAACCTGAAAATATTTTATTGAAAGAAAGTGGGAAAGCGAAGATTAAATTAATTGATTTTGGGTTATCTAGACAATTACCCCCAAAAAGTTGTATTAGAGAAATGGTTGGAACGCCTGAATTTGTTGGTTAGTTTTAAAAGAAATTATTTAAATTAAAAAAATAAATTTATTTATTTAAGCACCAGAAATAATTAATTCAGAGCCACTTCAATTAGCAACAGATATTTGGGCAATTGGAGTTGTTACTTTTATTCTGTTTGGAGTTTTTAATTAATTATAAAATATTTTTTTAATTTAAAGTTTAAGCGGAGCATCCCCATTTTTGGGCAAAACTCGAGAAAAAACATTTGCAAATATTTCTGCTGTTAATTACAAATTCCCTGAACATTTATGCTCAAATTTTAGTCTAATAGTTAAAGATTTTATTGGGCGAATGTTGGTTAGAGATGTAAATAAGAGAGCAACAATTGATGATTGTTTAGAACATGAATGGATTAAAATGGTTATTAATTAATCGAGAATTTTAATTTTAAATTATATATATTCTTGCTTTTTTATACTCTTCAAATTTTATCAAAAATTTTTAATTTTATTTAAAGCATATATCACAGCAACAACAAATTCCTTCAAATCAACTTTCTTCAAATAAATCTTTAATTCTTTATCTTGATAATTATGATTTGGAAAATATAAAAATAGATTATAAAAAATATAAAAATATAATATCCCCAATAATTAGTCAATCAAGAAAAAGATGGAAGGTTTGGAGAAATACATAGAATATTTTAAATAAAAAAATATTTTTATTAGAAAGCTTATAAAGCTGTTCGTTGGTGTTGTTCTTTTTAAATGGAATTTGTGATAGAGAACAGTCTAGATATTTTAAAGAGGTAATTTAAAAATAATTATTATTAAATGTTTTTGGAAAATGATTGGAAAATGTTTTTTAAAATTTTTAAACCTTTTTCTTAAAAATTATTTTAAGTTTTCATATTTCTTTTAAATTAAAAAAATAAAAGGACAAGGCATAAAAAAGTTATAAAAATATTATTATTATTATTATAACGAGTTAATAGTAAAAGACAAGGCGTAACAAACGTTTATTTGATTGACATTTGATTAAGACAAGTAAAATACACACACAACCACCCTCCCCTTATACATATTTATTTTATATTTATATCCTTTGGAAGTTTATTTTTAAAGCCGGTTTTTTCTTTTTATTTTTTAAATTTATTAATTTTCTTTCAAGAAAATTGGCAAAACTTTCGAAATATTTTTTTGAAAAAAGTTTTAATTATTTTTTTATTTAATTAATAAAAATATTTTAATATTTGAAATAATATTTTTTTAATTCTAGTAATCTTTACTCTTTTCTTAAACTCAAAAAAACTTTAAATTAAAGTACCACTCAAACCTGAAAAATCAAGGACTACATACAACTTTACCTTAATCATTTTATTTAAAAATCAATTACAAAAAATACTTAGTATTTTTACTTATTTCGCCCGAAACGGTGGAGGAAGATTAAAAAAATTTCGGAGAAATAGGGGGAAGTGAAGAAGATGCGCAGTAAATACTAAAATTTATTTTTACGAGTTTCTAATTTGCTGTAATCTCGCCCAATTTCCCCGTCATAGTAACTTTTACGTATATTTTTAAGTACTTGTTAATCTTCTTTTTCTTTTTTTTTAAATTTTATTTTTTATTAGAAAACAAATCAATTTCTTTAAAAAAATTTTTCAATGGATGAATTTCCGTTTACTGCCTTTCTCAATATTTTTTTAATTTTCCCATTACACGTAGCGACAATTTAAATTTTTAAATTAAACTTTTTAATTTAACTGTAATATATAAATTCCTCCCCCTTCTTTTCTTTTATTAATCACTCAAAAAATTTTTTAAATCCTTCAATTACTCTCTTCCAATTACAATAATTTCTTTGTTTTATTCTTCCCGATTTTTCCTTCATTAAATAAATTTACAAATAATTACTAAAAGGATTAAATAAAAATAATCCTTTTATTTGCTTGATTAATTTAATTTTTAAATTAAAATTTATTTTTATTTTAAATTTATTATCTAGATCTCTTTTTCCAAACACAAATAATTTTTATATGTATTTATTAAAATTAATTATTATTAATTATTTTTTAGTTGCGCTATAACCAAAAAAAATATTTAATTTTCTTCTTCTTCCACAAATTTTCTTCTTTTTTCGCAAAAGGCCCCACAAATCATTTTATTTATTCTCTCCTTCCCAATTTTAGTTCATTTTTCTTTTAGCGTGTGCACAGTTTCTGTTTAACGTTGCTTTTTCTTTTTTAATTAATTAAACTAAAAATATACTTTTTTATTAACAAAATTATTAAATTTTATTTAAAAGTCCATCAATCTTTTAAAAAAATAATTTTTTCATTATTAACGTTCTACTTAAAAACAAAGAAAAAGCAAAAAGTATTTAAATAAATATTTTAATTTTTTAATAAAACAAAGAGTAATTATGATTTTTATAAATTTTTTAAGTTAATAATTCTTTTTTCAAATTATTAATTTTAAAATTCCTAATAGTAATTTAGACAATTTATTTTAAAAATAAAGTTACCTAAATTTTTGTCCAAAATATTTTTTTCTTTCTACAAAAAAAGAAATTTTAATTACTTTTATGTCTAATTTTATTTACATTAACTTTATCAAAAAATTCCAAATTTTTATTCAACTTATTGAGAAATTCCTACACACATTCATAATTACTTTTTAAATGCAGAAATATTTGTTTTTGAATAAAAACATTAAAAAAAATTTATTTTAGTTATTTTTCTATTTATTTTTTTTTGTTTATTCGTCATCGTTACATAAATATTCGTTTATTTTTAACAAAATTTAGTATTAAAACAATTTATTAAAAAAAACTCAACCAACTTTAATCACTTGTCAATAAAATATTTTGTTAAAATATTTAATTCTTTCAAAAAATATAATAAATAAATATTAACTCTTTTTACAAGTGACTAGTCTATTATTTTGTTAAAAATCTTTAACTTTTTATAACAAAATAAAATCTGTAAACAACTTAATTAATAAATATTTATGAAATTAATTTATTTAAAAATTTAAATTAAATATTTTTACATCCTTTTTTAAAATAGATATGTTTTATTCTACATATTCATCTGTCAATATTTTATTTAAATCTATTAAATATATAAACAATAAACATGTCAGTTTTTTGTCGATTTGAAGGGCAGATTATAATCTTTTCTCTATTTTTGTTCTTTCCTAATTAATTTTTAAAAAATTATTTAAAACTAAAATTAATTTAAATTTATTTATTTAAAAATTATTATTTTTAGTTTTGATAACAAAAAACAAAAAGTTTCCTAATTTTTGTTTTGTGCTTATAATGACAGAAATTTAATTCGCCTTTTAATCAAAACTGGATTAAAGTTTAAGTTTAGGATTATCGATGTTTTCTTATATTTTTTGCACTATTTATGTCTTTAATTAAACTTTTATATTTTAAGTTTTTATTTGATTACCTTTCTTTTTTTTAATTTTTTAATTGGATGTATTCTTATTTTTACTTAAAAACAAATTTAAATATCAATTTTTAAATATTTTATCAATTTATTATTTAAATAATACATATGTATAAATAATATATAATCTCTTGTCTTTTCCTCAAATAAATTCCAAAATAAAATACTAAATAATCACTTTATTTATTGTTCTCTTATTTTTAAAACAGCTGACTTTTCTTTTACTTTTTTATAATAAATAATAAAAAAAAACAAAAAAAATCTTAGAAAAATGCGCCTTATCCGTGGAGGAAGTTTACACGGTCATTCTTCTTCCTCTTCCTATTATTCTTCTAATTCAGCTGAAAATTCCTCAATTAGTTTTAATAGTGCCGAAATTAATAATTATTTTTACGAAGGAAGGGGAGGATTAATGTATTTAAATGTAAGTTTAGTAGAGGGGGATTTTAATATTTAAATTAGAGTTCGTCCGAGTCCGAACGAGTACGAGTATACTCGTGTCGTTCGCTCGGGTTTTTTTCTGTTTACTCGGACTCGTTACTCGGGGTCTTAATACTCGGCGTTACCGGTACTCGGTAACTTAATACTCGGCAGACTCGGCGTAAACCGAGTATTTTTATTCCCCTATCTGCGGCGCGATAAGGAAGATTTTTGGCTTAAGAATCTTACAAATTTCCCAAAATTTTCGCCTGCGGCGCTGAAAAAGGAAAAAATTTTGTTCTTGGCCTTCCAAATTTCCCAAAATTTTCGCCTGTGGCGCTGAAAAAAAAGAAATTTTGTCCTTGGCCTTCCAAATTTCCCAAAATTTTCGCCTGCGGCGCTGAAAACTAAGACTTATGTGTATATTGTAGTATGTGAATGGATTGGGTGGATTTTAGTGATAGTCGGATATTTCAAGGGAAGGATCTGACCTTCCGGAACATGGGTGTTCCTCTTGGCCTTCAGAAATTCTCAAAATTTAAGCCAGCTGAGCGAAAAGTGAGGGATAGAGCTACGGATCTCGTGATTAACTTTCGACGACTTACCTAATCCAATGATATCCCAATTAATCTCTCGAATTTCCCCGGAGCCAGCATTGATCATGGGGGGTGATTGCTCATTGATCATGAATTGATCAAACCAGCATTGATAATGAATTGATGATGGTTCCTATCATCATCAATTCCATGGGCGTATCATGGAATTTCGTCGGATTAAGAGGGATATAGGCGGATTAAGAAAATAAATGGTATTTGGATGATGATCCCCTGTATTACTGTCAACAAATGCCCAATACCCAGCACTGATAATGAGTAAAAGTATTGTTTTTGTTAAAATTATTTTAGAATACTGTTTTATAAAAATTACTCGTTTTACCCGTTTTACTCGTACTCGGGCTCGGGTCAAAAAATAAAACTCGGACTCGTTACTCGGGTTTTTCAAACTCGGCTTTACTCGGAATCGGGTTTTTCTCAAATACTCGGACTCGGACGAACTCTAATTTAAATTTTAATTTTCCAATCATTATTTGTAATTAATTAATTAATTAACTTTTTTAAAATTCTTTCAAATAAATTAATTTTTTAATTTTTTTTATAACAGAATGATTCAGTTGCCAGTGCTATCTTTCTTGCCTGTGAACGTGGTGCTTTACCAGAATTAAGGCAATTTGTTTCCAGTTGTTTTATTGAATTAGCTCATTTAAAAAATGAAGTTTTTATATAAATTTCCAACTTTCTATTGAAAAATTAAATTTACATAGTTGGAGGAAACCCCTTTACATGTAGCAAGTGGAAATGGATTTGAGGAATTGGTACATTTTCTTTTAAAATGTGGGTGTAATCCAAATATTGGCGATGGACAGGGAGATACTCCTCTTATTTGGGCAGCAAGAAATGGTTTAAAATAATTAAAATAAAATAAAAATTAATTTTAAAATAAATATTTTAAGGACATACAAGTGTATTTAAATATTTACTTAAATCTATTGAAATGGTTAATGCTACAAATAAAGTAAATTAATTAAATTTAAAAAAATATTAAAAAAATTAGAATCAAGAAACAGCTTTACATATAGCTACGAGATATACACAAGGAAAAGCAGTTCTTGCATTACTAGAGGCTGGTGCTGATCCACATTTGATGGATAAAGTAAAGAAATTAATTTATTTATTTATAGTTAAACTGGTATTGAATAATCTACATAAATATGAATATATAACCTTAATTATTTTAAATGAAATTAAAGGGATTAAAATATAAATTTAAAAATATATAATAAATTAAGCATTTGGAAACTTCACTTCACATTGCTGCTTGGGATGGACAGAATGGCCTTTTGGATTTACTTTGCCGTTTCAGTCATTTTTTGGATATTCAGAATTCGGTAATTTAAATTATTAAATTAATTGGGAAATAAATAGTACTCCTCCCTATTTAACTTTTGTCTATCTTATTTTCCTCTATTTTGGCAAAATTTAAAAATTATTTTTGTAAATAAATTTTTTATTAAAAAATCTGCTAGATTTTTCAATTTTGTTTCCATATTTTCAGTTTTCTTTTACATAATTTTGCATTAGCTAATCCTAATTATGATTATATAATTTTTAAGAAAAATACATAAAAAAAGAAATTTTATTTTTTTATTTTTCTATAAAAAATATATATTTTTTTCTATTTTTCAATCCATTATTCTTTCCATAAATGCATGCAAAAAAGCTTAAGCCGAAATTATTTTGTGTGAGATATATAAATATTTTTCTATTTTTGCCTAGCATTTTGGGAAAAATTGAGGAGGTGTAAGCTTTACAAACAAAAATTGGAGTAGTGTTATTGGCTTTTTAAAGCCTTTTTTGTTCGTGTGTCTGCTACTTGTTGAGTCAATAATTTAATACTAAATGCATGAAAATAAAATTATATATTTTATATAATACTTTGTTTTTTCTAAATATTTTATGTTCCGCATTTATTCTAATAGAATCAACTGTGGTTCTATTTATCAACCTCCTCATTTGGAGTGGTTATATTAGGGACTGTGGTTCTAATAAAGACTGGGTCTATTAGAATAAATGCTATAGATTAAGAAATTTCTTTCAAGAAATTAATTTATTTTTTAAGATTTATAGTATATTTTTTCATGCCTTTTACATATCTTTTAAAAGTATTTATGCCTAGTATATATTTTTTTCTTATATTCAATAAAATTAAGCCATTTACAAAATCTTTTTTTTTATTTTCATTCTATGCTTACCTGTCTTTTACATTATATTTTTCTTATTTTCCATCTAATATGTTTGCGCATTGGCCAGAATATTAAAATATTAGTATTTTAGTATATTTATTCTCAATAATAAATTTTCAATAAGTGACACAAGGCTTTGCGCAGCCACAAAATCCTTTTGAATGAGCGTATGAAAAGGATTTATTTATTCACCATGTCATCTAAATAAGGGAAATTTATTTTCATACCTTTCTGGCCATATTTTTATCTACAATTCAACTTTAGAACACAAACAGGAATTTATTTGTCCAAATATATTTTAGAATTTTTATTAGATAATTTTATTAAATAACTTTTAAAATATTTTTATTTAAAATAAATAAATTAATATAAAATTTAGAATTAAAAATTCTTTTATTCAAAATACTTTTTAAATATTTCAAAATTTTCACAAAATTAAAAAAAACTGCCCTAATACCTAGTAAAGAACAATTTTTGTAAATCATACCTCAAAAACAGCCCTTCAAATTCTCCGTCACATACTCTTGACTTTTCTTCTATTATACTTATTTGGCCTAATATTCTTTTGAAAATAATTTTAATATTCCAGATATGCCCTCTTTTAAATTTATTTTTTTATTTTAAAAATCATTATTTGTTTATACTCAAAAATTTCTCACATTAATTTTGTTAAAACTCTTGAAATAATTTTTATATATGTATTTTTTGTACATCCTCTATAATTAATTACTTAAATTTACTTAATTGATTACTTTTATTTGCCAATTCTTAATAATTAAAATTTTTAGAAATTTTAATTTTTAATAATAAAAAATGTCAATTAAATTATGTGATGAGGAAATTAATGCAAAATTACAAAAGGTCTTTAGGAGAAAATTAAAAAAAATTAACTAAAAATAAATAAAAATATTTTATTTAGGATGGGGACTCTGCATTACATATTGCTGCAATTAGAGGGCATTTGGAATGTTTGGAAAGTTTATTAGAGAATGGAGCACAAGTTGATTTACAAAATCAAGTAAATTAATTAATTAAAATATTTTTTTAAAAATTAACTTCTCTAGTTTGGCCTACTTTTTCTTAAGTAATTTTGAATTTTTTTAAAAATTGTTTTCTGATGATTATTTTTAATTCATCTTTATTAGTAAATTATTTCCATAAATGACTCCTGTGATAGATGTTTTTATTTTTTCGTTTCAAATTTTTTAAAATTGTGTAGATAATGAAAAAAATTAAAAAAATAAATATTTTTAGTCTGGACAAACAGCATTACATATGGCTCTTTCAAGAGGTCATGTTGATATAGCAATACTTTTATTAGGGAGAGGGTAATTTTAAATAAATATTTTTAAAAAATTATTTTTAATTTAAAAGATGTAATTCAACAATTCAAGACCAAAATGGAGATACTCCTTTACATTTAGCTGCTGAAAAAGGACTTTTTACAATTGCTCAAACTATTTGCCAATTAAATATTCCTATTGATATACAAAATTCCCAAGGTCTTTCCCCCTTACACGTTGCTGCTAGATTTGGAAGTATTGAAATTGTTAGGTGTTTATGTCTTGCTGGGGCTAATGTACATTTAAAAACTAATGTAAATAATTAAAAAATAATTATATAAAGGATTAAGTTAGATAAAATATTTTTTAAAAATAAAAATTCAAAACAAGAATAAATTGCGCGAAAATGTTATTAAAAATATATTTTAAATAAATTACGCACAAATACACACACTCAATTAAAAATTTTATAAATATTAACAAAAAAATATAAAAATAATTTTTGAGGACGGAATGACAGCAGAAATTGTAGCTTTAGCTCAAGAACATAAACATATTGCTGTTCTCTTAGGAAAAGTTAAACAAGAAAAAGAAAAACAAAAATTTGTTGAACAATTAACAACTTTGGATATTCCTTTAAATAGAATTAAATTAAAAGTTTTTGGTTCACAAGGTTTTCTCTGGGAAATTATTTTTAAAAATTAAAATTAATTATTTCTTTAGGTGCCGGTAAAACTCGTTTAATTCAAGCCTTACAACGTCCCTCTTCTGCTTCTTCATTAAATTCTTTGGTCGAATCTGTTTCTCGTAGATTTTCTGGAAGTCTTTTCCTTTCATCTTCAACAACACAAACAGGCCCTCCTTCTGTTCATTCAAATAAAGGAAATCAAAATAGTAATGATTGTGCTTTTTCTTCATCAACATCTGATGAAGGTATTCATTCAGCTACTTCATCTACATCATCTACTTCTTCTTCAGCTATTAATTCTCAACAACAACAACAACTTCCCCCTCCAAATAGACACAAAACCTGGCCTTATTCAAATAATACAATTTCTGGTAATAATAAAGAATTCAAAAATGGACAACAAGGAATTGATATACAAAATATGTCTTTTACTGGTAATAATTTAAAAAAATAATTATTTTTAGTTTAACCAAAATATATGAACATTAAATAAATGGTATTATCTAGAGATCGGAAATTTTCAAAAACTTTAGAACCTTGTTTCGTGATTTTGGTTGAGGACCTTGACTAGATTTTTTATTTTGTGTCAAGGAAAAATCAAGAGAAATGCCTTAATTCTGACTCAGAATCCTGATCCATGCCGATCTCTATTCTTATCTTTTAATTAAATATTTTTTATTAGAGTGTGGTGAATTTTCTGTTTGGAATTTTTCTGGTCATGAACCTTCTCATATTTGTTATGATCATTTTGTTGGAAATACTGACTGTGTTCATTTAGTAAAAAACATATATTTTTAATTTTTATTCAAAAATTTTTGAGGTTGTTACTCGTTGTTCTGACGATCCTCAAGACGAATATAAAGAATTACTTTATTGGCTTAATTTTCTAAAAGGCCGGGTAACACCTACTGAACCAATTGGACATTGTGGATTAATGGCTCGTCGTGCAGTTGTTGCTATTGTCGGAACATTTTGTGGAACAGATTCCTCCTCCTCTTCTCCTTCCTCTCCTTCACAACCACCAATTACTTTAAATGAGGCTGAGGCAATGATGAAAACATTAAAAATGCGTTTTGAGACACATTTTGAAATACATCCACAATTACTTTTGGTAGACCTTTCGGCCCAAACAGATTGTAAAGGATTAAAAGAATTGAGAAATTTTCTAGTCAAATCAAGAGAATCTATTTTACAAGTAAATTCCGAAAATGTTTTGTTTTATCTCTTAATTTTTTTTGTAGAGATTACAACGTCCACTTCGTTTATTAGATCCAGCATTACTTTTCCTTGAACAACTTCGGGAAAAATATTCACAATTTCCTTGTGTTACTTGGAATTATTTTACTTATTTAATTCCGTCAGAAGTTAATCCTTTAGCTAGTGATGGACATTGTTTGTTTTTATTAAAAAAAAATAAGTTTTCTTTTAAATCTTTAGGCCGTCAATTAATCCAACAATTACAATTAATTGGAGAAGTTGTTTATTTACGTGATGAATGTAAAGAATTAGATTATATTGTGTAAGTTTGTTTTTTGAATTGAGAAAATATCTAATTAAATTCTAACTCTCATACTATTTTGTTCCAAAAATGTTAACCAATTAATAACCAACAACTTAAAGACCTTTTTTTAATTAAATTATTTTTAGAATTTCCCCAGAATGGTTAGGTACTCATTTATTGGGTACTTTATTCTCTAATCAATTTGCCCAAACAAACCGAACAAACGGGAGGCTTATGTTTGAAGATTTTGCTGCTGCCTTCCCCGAAGTTGCTGATACTGGGGATTTACTACAAATTATGGAAACACTTCAAGTAATTAATTAACTCTCTTTATTTAAATATTTAATTAAAATTTTTTTGAAGATTTGTTCTCTTGTCGAGCCAGATTTTGAATTTCCAGCATTTATTACTTGTAATCCCCCAATTGATATTTGGCAACCAAATAGACCTCAATTTCTCTATGCGGGTTTAAGAATTAAACCAGCAAGGGGAATGGAACAAACAATGCAGGCAATATTTCCTCGAATTCAAGTTTCTATGAGAAAAAGTATGCAAGACTTTCAGGTATTTTTTTAAATAAAATAAAATAAAAATATTTAATTTAATTAAAAAAAGGATTCTTTGGATGCAGAATTATTACAATGGAAGGGGTGCTCAAAAATGTTATCTGGAAAAATGGAAGCACTTGTACGTTTAATTGGGGATTCTGTTGAAGTACAAATACGTGGACCTTCTTCTATGTCTAATTGTGAGAAAGAAAAAAAATATTTTAAAAAATTATTTTAATTTAGCAGCAATTTACTTTCTTGAAGATTTAACTAATTTAGTAGAACAAACAGCGGCAGAAGTAGCTCCAGGGATTAGTACTGAAAGACATTTTCTTTCTCCTAAACATTTGAAAGAACACAGAACAAGTTACCTAATTCTTTATTTTTAATAAAAAAATTTCTTTTTTTTTTCCTTTCAGATCCAGCTTCATTTACACCTGAAGTAATTATGGAAATGCAGTTAAATGAATCTCTTATTATTGAAAATAGTGATGGAGAACAAGAAGAGTTTACGGATGTTGTTAGTTTTTTTAATTTTTTAAATTTTAGTAATTATTTTTTAATTAAAAAAAGGTTTGTTTTGGTTCAACAGAAGTTGCCGGACTTCTTTCGCTTGGAATAGATATTTCTGTTGCTCAATTACAGCCATGTACTCGTTCAGAATTGGCAGCTTTATTAGATCCTTCAGATCCAATGGGCCGTGATTGGAGTATTTTAGCTGTTCGTTTAAATTTGGCAGAAGCATTGCCGAGTGTTGATTCTACTGGACAATCACTTTCCAGGACAGACCAATTATTGGCAGAATGGGCTATAACAACAGCTGGAAATGCTTCTATTGGTCGTTTAGCAACAATTTTGTCTGAAATGGGAAGAGATGATGTTAAACAATTATTATTTAGAAGAGTACCTTTATATTTATTTAATTCAACACCACAAATAATTACAGAAAATAATATTGTAAATAATAATGAAATTATTTGAAAAAAAATATATAATTTTTTGTGAGCTTTTACTTTTAATTAAAAAAAGTCTAAATGTTTCTAAATTAAATTTTTAATAAAAGCTTCACATTTACTATTTATTCAACTGATTTTAATTTTCGATTTATTGTTTTTTTGTGCATTTCTGTTTTCTTTCACTTTTATTTTTTCTTTTCAATAAATATTTTATTACTGAATTTATTCAATTTTATTTTAAAATTTATGTTAATTAATTAAAAATACGGGCCTCATTACTATTGTAAAATATTGTCTGATAAACAAAAATACACATAAAAACATGGTTCCCTAACGTTTCGTCACTGAACCTTTCGTCACCAAGACTTTATTTTTAAAAATCAAATAAGAAGTTGTCAAAAATGACAAATTGATCATAATCGGTAATTTAGTTATATTTACTGTGTTGCTAAATGATAGGAGACAGTACGTAGGTACCCAATTGGGTCATTAGCTCGCTGAGCAAATTCAGCAAATATTTGTTGCAAATTTTGATCTTGAATGACATAAACCGACTTCCGCTTAAGTCCCTTTCCTCGGATACCGTTTGCCGGTGCATTATTATAGTCAGCAATTATTCGTTCCCATCTTGCAAATTCTTTGATCATTCGCTTTACAAATTTACTTAACAACGGATTTTGTTCAAGTAAGGAGCCCCATGCATTGTGCCATCCCTCCAACTAATTGTTGGTTCTGGATAGACCAATATGAAGACGTTCGCTTAGATTCCACAACTAAGATAACGAAGTTAAGCAAAAGTTTAGCCAGGAATCGAACCTGTATCGGAAAAAGTGCATCTCGATGTGCAATCTGTTCGTGGTTTATCCACGCCCTAAGCCAATGATGGGCCAATATATGTGAGAACGAAATATTTTAGAAGTTCCTATATTGTGTATAAATACAACTACTCAATGTTATATTACCAAAACTTCATCTGCAGGAGGACCCATTAGCACGTCCATTAAAATACACATAAATGTGTAAACCTCATTAATAGGCTCAAATGCCAGAGCCTAGGAAAGAAACTAATGAATTGGAGGAAATACGGTAGATACCTGAAGTGATCGGAGCAAGTTTTTATCATTGTTATTATTTCTATAACGAGCAGATAAACCAGGCAGTGCTTGTATATGCTTGTATAACGCATTTCCAAGATGAAAAACACATCCTCAAAAAATTTTCTAGAGCTAGTTTTTCCTAAGATTTACGGGTAATAGTCGCATGAGGGAAGACTTGGCTCACAGCTGATATCTCAGATTGTTCAAAATCACACATGACACGTTCTGGAGCCCAGTCTTGAATGCGATTTTAAATTGCTCGGAAAACGTTAATATATCCTTGAACGTGTTTCGTGGGTAGACAAGCAAAAGATGCAAGGTACGTACTGTCTCCTATCATTTAGCAACACAGTAAATATAACTAAATTACCGATTATGATCAATTTGTCATTTTTGACAACTTCTTATTTGATTTTTAAAAATAAAGTCTTGGTGACGAAAGGTTCAGTGACGAAAGGTTTGGTGACGGAAGGTTCAGTGACGAAAGGTTTTGACGAAAGGTTCGGTGACGAAAAGTTTAGTGACGAAACGTTCGGCCACCTAAAAACATTAATAAAAAGTTAATAAATAACTTTAAATAAAAAATGAAAGGATTTTTAGGACTTGGGAAAAATATGAAAATGTGGTTTAAAAATTAATATTTTATGTAAAATTCACTAATTTAGTCTTTAAATTGCATTTTAAGAGCATTTTTAAAGATTATATGAATTTAAAATTTCTGCAAAAATTTTTTGGAAAATAGTATTGTTCGGAAAAAATTTTTTTAATTTTTAGGAAAAATTTTTATGAAGAATTTTTTGAGAAAAAATTAATAACTTTGAAAATTTTTACTAATTTTTGGCAAAATTTAACAAAAAATGCCGAAATCTGCACCGATATGCAGCAAATATGCACCAGAGATATACATATGCAATAAGAGCCGGGTCCTAAAGTGCTCGGGCCTATGTAAACATCATTTTTGGGCTTCCCACTTCAAGGCATATCCGCATTACAAAATGCATTTGCATGTTTTGGACAACCCTAATCATAACGTATAAAATGTTCAAAAAACTTGTTTTTAGCAATTAGATTTGCAAATATTATGTTATGTACATATTTATTAAGAAATAATTTAAAGGCGTTTTATTTTTATTTAAATTCTTAGAATTATTTTGCTACTTTTCCGGGTATTAATTACGCACTCAATTTTGCATGGTCATTTATTTTTTAATAAACTTCCCGCCCCAATTAATTAATGACGACAAACATTCCATATAGACAAATAAAATATTTAAGAGATGATATTTTAAAGGTTATTTTCTTTAAAGATTTTATTTTATATAAAAAATATTTAAATATTTTTTATTAATTTAAACATTATTTTTTTAACTTTTTTAAAATTTCATTCCCGATTTCTAAAGATACAATACAAAACAAATCCCAAATTAAGTTCTATGCTCCCGTTGCCGTATTTACTCGATTAATTCCCCTCTCTCGAATAATTCCCCCTGCTACGGATGGGTTGAAACAATAATCCCCCTCCCCCAAATACCCTACTACACGTTCAAATTTCAAAACTCGAATAATTCCCCACCCTCTATTAATTCCTCATGCCATGGATGACTTGAAAATATAATTCCCCAGGGGAATTAATCGAGTAAATACGGTGTGTATGATTCCAGGTCTGAATAATTTATTTAATCTGTTAAATGTAGTTCTCGTATAAATAATTTTAATTAAAAAAAATAAAATTTAATAAATAAAATGTCATTCCTTTTTTCGATATATTTCAATATTTATCATTTTATTGACTAAATTTATTTTTAAACAAATATTTGCCACATTCACTTTCGCGCATTCTTCAATTATAGAATAAACAAAATTAAATCAATTATTTCCAAATCATTTAATTTTAAACAATTTTACTTAAAAATATAAATTTGTCATTTATTTAGACTCTCCCAAATATTTGTAAATATTTTTGTTAAAAATTATTTTTGTATTTTTTCAATTAAAATTCATTTCATCAAAAATAAAAAAATCAAAAGAATTATTTTAGGTAATACAATTAGATTTTGATTTTAAAACCTCCAATTTTCTCGATTTTACTAGATACGTTTTTTAAATTAGTTGTCCACAGGGGAAGTTGCCAAAGCGATACCTCCCTCCCTCCCATCCCCCCACACTTTTTAAATACGATTTATTAATCCGTAATGGCAAGTTAAAATAATTACTACTTATTGTTATTTATTTATTTTAAATTTTTCTTTTATTTGAATAAAAATATAATTTATTATTTACTTTAAAATTATAGTATATATTCATTAAATAAATTACTATGTAATATATTTAATTATTTTTTTAAAAATCTATTTGGTGAACTTGTTTTTTAATTACTAATGTTTTTTTAAATTAACTTTAAAATTCATTTAATTTTTTTAAATTTATAATTTTAGAATTTAAAAATATTTATTAAAAATGATTGGAATGATGAATAACCACACTGTAGATAATCCTGTTGAATTTTATGCTGGTAGACGTTCACCACTTTCAACATCTACAGATTCTAATAATGGAAATGCTTGTAGTAGTATTTCAGAAGAAGAACAAAAATTTCTTCATTATTTAGAAATTCGTTTAGAACCAATTCCTAAGAAAAAATTAAGTTATACAGAAGATGGTAGACGTTGTTATGATGGAGAACCAGAAAAAAGTAATGAAAGTCCTGAAGAGATGTGGGCACGTCTAATGCTTAAATTAAGCTGTAATAAAGCAATTGAAGGTAAATATTAGTCTTATGTCTCTCTAAATAATACACAAAAATTTAAATATTAAAAAGGACGTTCAGACTTGACAAAAATGTCCAAGATCCAGGACCAAAAATGAAAACCCGAGTAAATTCCATAGTCCAAAATTCAAAACTTGAAGGGACAAACTCTAAATTTTAATTTATTTCAGAAGGATTAATCAGAGTTGGACGTAAGAAAAGAAGCAGTAGCCGTAAAATTCTTCAAAGACTAATTTCCACTAGTAGAGGTTCTATTAGAACACTTCTTGGCAGCAAAAAAGATGAAGAAACAAATGAAGTTAATAATGAAAAATAAAAATATATTAAAAATAAAATTTATTTTAAAAAATTTATTTCCATTACTTTAACAATTATTTTTTTAACCTCAATTCTATTTCTATTTTCTCAAATATTTCTAAATTAAAGGATATATCCTTTTTAAATAAAATTCTAAGTTTTTCTTTTTTTATTTTTTTTAAATTTAAAAGAAAATTCAGAAAGAATTTTGTTAAAATATTTTGTAATAATTACAAAAATAAATAAAATTATTTTTCTTATTTTTTTTTGTTTTCAAAATCTTAAAAATAATTTTCCTCAATTTGTTATTATCTTTTATTTAGATAGATCAAAAAATTCTTTTTCGCCTCGTTTTTTTCTCGTTTATATTTCATGATAGATTCACGTGAATTTGTTTAATTAATTCAAACAATCTGCAAAACTAAAAAAGCAAAAAATAATATTTATAATCCAAAATATCAATTTATAATTAATTAATTGATATTTTTTGATAGGAAAAGAAAATAATAGAGAGTAGTTGTTGTTGTTTTGTTGTTGCTGATATATGCAGCTTTAATAAAAATAAAATAACTTTCAAGCAAAAAAAATTAGAAAATGATAAGGGGAAAGAGAAATAACGGCAACGATTTATTTTTGTTTAGAAAAAAATTTTAAATTAAAAAAATATTTAAACAAATTTTTATCCTATTTTGTCAACGAATTAATTAATTTCTCCAAAAACAATTTTAGAATTAAATAGAGGTGGGTCGGAATTCCGATTTCCTTCATCATTTCCGACCCACCTTTGGAATTAATCAAAAACTTGAAAGTATAAATATTTAAAGTTAAATAATCTCTTTTTTCTTTTTATAATTCAATTTTTGATTTAAAAATAATTTATTATTATTTCCTTATTTTTTTTACAAATCAAGTATTTTGTGAACCTAAAAAATATATTTTAAATAATAAATAATTATGTAGTAGATGTACTTTATTTTTATTATTTTGTTTTGAATCAAATAAATATTTTATTTTACTTGTTTTTCTGTTATTTTCTTTAATTTTTTCTAATGACGAAACTTAATAAATATTTTAATTATATTTTTTTATAAAAACTTGTGGGATAATTAAATGTAAAAATACCGGTATTTTTCCGTTATAAAACTTTTCCTAATTTAATAATAAAAATATATGTATGTATATAGTGTTGTAAAAGGTTTACAATTAAGTGTTTAACAATCCTTAGCCCTTAGAGATTCTCACAAAACTATGGAGAAGGTGAAACTTAAATTTGAGTGTACTCGATGAAGGTATTTTCGAGAGTAATTAATTTGCTTGTTGATAAATGATAACTCCACTCGGATAAATTTTGGGGAGATATATAACTTCAAATAAGCTATAAATAAAAAATTGGAAAGCCATACTAAGTTAAAAATATTTTTTAAAAGTCCACCTCAAATTTTACATTGAATATCGAAAACACCCATTTACAAAAAAATATTAAAATTTCATTTAATTTACCGTATTTTCTCGATTAATTCCCTTCCCTTGAATAATTCCCCATGCCAGAGATGGGTTGAAACATTAATTCCCTCGGAGAATTAATCTAGAAAATACGGTATATCCTAAAATTCGAGAATAATTATGAAATAAAGCCCATGTTAAAAATTATTTTTTTTCCCATTTTTTATAGTTTTTTTTTATTAAATTTCTCCTTAAAAATAATTTTAAAATTTTTTACTATGTAAACAAAATTATATAACAAAAGGTTTCATAAAAAATAGAAAAAGTTTTATATTTAAATAGTTTTTACAATTAATTTTTTAGCGAAAGTTAGCGAAACATATATAAATTATTTTAAAAATTATTTCTTTTATTTTTAAATTAATTTAACATAAAAAATTTTTTTAAATTAATTTTAAAATTATATTTGATGTAAAATTGAAAAAATAATTTAATTAGAAATGAATATCACATGAATTTCCCAATAAATATAATTTAATTTTTAATTATTAAACAATGAATTACATATGAATAAACTAACTTTTTTTATTCTTTTTTTCTCACAACAAAATTTTTTAAAATTTATTTCCTCAATAAAACTATAATTATTTTAACTCTTTTAAACGTGGATAATCAATCTATTAATATTTTATTTATTATTTAATATTTATTTATTTATTAATTTAATAATATTTATCACAAATTTTGTTTTTAATTTTTAACTCCTTTTATAAAAAATGGACACAAAAATTAATTTTAAATATTTTATTAAATCACTTAATCTCTCAAAAATAAACTTTTTTTTCCTTTACTTTATTAAAATATTATTTTTTTATTATTTTAAATAATTTTTAATTTTTATTTTATTAATTTTCTTTATAATTAGTAACGGCATTTAAAAAAATTTATTTCCTTAATTTTAATTTTGAATTAACAAATTTATGTTCTGATCAAAGTGCAGTTCAAAGTCTTTTAAGAAAGAGTAAAGTCAAGTCTTTAGAGCAAAAAGCACGTTTTTATGTTCGTCATGATCATTTACTAATTTTAGATTATTTAATTATAAGACTACAAAAATTAACAAAAAAATTAGAAAGGAATGAAATTAATTAATACATGTGAATGAAACCGGAATAAATTGATAATATTTTAAAATAATTACATCAGTATTGAGCTATAAAATAAATATTTGTAAAGAAACTTTGGACTTTGCTTTTGAAAAAAGAATAACTCCTCAAATTTTTGAAGGAATTTATATTTAAAAATTATATTAAGTTTATTATTTAATGGATTCTAAAAAAAGGAATTGGATTAGATAGTTCCGGGATTTGTTTGAGATCATATAATTAAAACCTTCCGCAGAATAGAGAGGGGGCAATTATTTATGAGGTAATTATTCGGGCATATACGATAAATCAATTTTTTCAATTTAAATTGTGTTAGCCTTTTATTAAATTAAATTTTAAATTTATAAAGTTAAATAGATATGTATATATTAATTTATTAATTTTAAAAAGAAAATCTTCAATCAGTCATAGCTTTTCGTTTTTTATGTGTTTATAGAATTAATAATGATTAGCGAATTAGACAGATTGATATTTTATAGACAGAAAAAAATATTGCGCAAATTTACTGACAATTAAAAGAGGTTTTTAATTAAAATTGGGATAGTTTGTGTTTTAAATATAAAGTAATTATAGTGTTGATGGCAATGGAAATTAAAAACATTAAATGCGCAACAATTTGTGTCTTGCTTGTTCATTATAGTATAGAAACTATTTATAAATATTTGAAATGTTTAGTCATTTAAATAAAAAATATTTAATTAAAATATTTAAATGATGCAATAAATATTTAATTAAATTAATTAATTTTAATGTTCCATTCCCTCTTATTTTGATTTTAAATTAATCTGATTAATTTTTCACAAAATATTTTTCAAAAATGCTTCCCTACAAATACTTTTGGTACTTTGAATTTACCAAATTTTCTTTTATTTTAAATTTGGATATTTTATATAAAATAAAAGTAAAAGTCTCAATTCTTTATAATATTTTGTGCTTTAATTAAATTTAATAAATAAATATTTTATTTTTATAATTTTGGTATTATTTTTTTAATAATTTTTTTGCGCATTATTTCGTTGCAAGGTCTCGCAAACGTTTAAAGAGAAAACAAAGGGAAGGGAAAAGCTTTTTATATATTTTTCCAATGTCAATTTGTTCCTATGTTTGTAATTATATCAGAATTATTTTTGTTTTGTTTACAATCAAAATTTAATAAAAAACAGAATCTTTCTGAATATTTTTAGGGATAATTTCTCTTTTGAATTTCTAAAACCTTAGAAAATTTAATTATCCATTCCAATCAGAATTCTTTTAAAGAAATATTGTAATATGTATTTACTGATTATTTATTTTAAATATTTTAAAATTAAAATTATTTATCAAAAACCAGCTCTTCAATATCCTTCTTTTAATTTCTTTTTTTTAAAAAAGTCAGATCCTAATCGAATTGATTGCTAATTATTATTTATTTATTTTAATAGCTTCTTTTCATTTTTATTTAATTATAAAACAAAAAATTAAAAAATAACTTTTTGTTTATACATAATACCCTCAATTAAATATATTTTATACAATTTTCATTCAATTTTAACGTGAATATCACAAACACAGACAAACATTTATTTTTGTTTCTTTAACTAAACCAATATTTTTTTAAACATTTTTTTGTTTTTTTAACAAAAAAACCCCTAAACATACCTAATTAAATTAATTTTTTTTCAATCCAAACCCCCTTGATATTAAAAATACTAAATGGGCGGAGTAGTAAATAAAAAAATAAATAAAAAATATAGTAAATAAACCAAAATATAAGGTACAGATAATTACAAAATTGATAAGAAAATTATTTTTTAGGGCACCGCCCATCCTTTTACTTTTTTTTCTCATTTATATATTACCTCTGTATAAAATAAAAGGGTCGTCCAATTCATTTCCCTACATTCACTTTTATTTATTTTTCATTTCCCAATCTTTCTTAATTTTCTTTAATAAATTAATTAACTAATAAATCTACTTATGTACATACATTAATTAATTATTTTAAATATATAAATCTTCTTTTTTTTTAATTTTTAAAATAATTTATAAACTTTTTTAATTTTTTTAAGATATATTTTCTAATTGCTTTTTTAAGCTTTAATAAAATCCTCAAAATACAGGAGCAATAAATCTCAAAAATACTAGTTTCCTCAATTTTTATAAGAAATTTTCCTAAATAAAATTAATTTTTTTTATTTTTAGAAAATTAAAAAGCATTTTTGCTACAAAAATTACTCTTACAGTTTGACTTTATTAACAACAAACTAATTCCAACTTTACCTATTTGTGGAAATGTCTGTTGATGTATTGCCACCCCCTACAGCTTCTTGCTCAAAGGCTTATACATCAAAACAAGCAGCTGCTCAATTAATTAGTGCTATATTCCCTTTGGCTACACAATTAGCATCTTCCTCGTATCCCTCAAATAATTCTTCAACAGAATCTTTAGATTCATTTTCTTCAACAACAACAACAATGAATTCCCCTTCTAATTGTCAGCCTTCCAAACGTTTTAACAATACCCATCGTACCCATCATCATCATCACAATGATTTCCGTTTTTCTTCATTTTCTTCTTCTTCTTCACAACCCCAAATAAATAAAATGGCATTAACAGTTCTTGCTCGAGTACATCGTTGGTGTTGTCAACTTTTTTGGTTAACAATTGTTTGTTTTATTGGTATTTGTGGTGAACAACAACAGAAACAACAACAAGAAAGAAGAAATTTTGGAAATGGGGGAAATGGTCTTTTTGGTTTAGATGAAGTCAGAAAAAGTTTGAAATTACAAGCATCACAAAGGCATGGATCAAAAAAGTTGCAAGAATTGGAGGCACAGGTAAAAATAATAATATTTTTTGAAAGTTTCTAAAAATGTTTTTAAATTATTTTGGGCTATATTTTCTTTACTGTTTTTATTGGGAATATTAAAAGCTACATAACCCCTCAAAACAATGGACCCCCCCCCCCCCCCCCCCCCGATATCTTTATATATATATAACCCGAAAAATAAGCTTGATTGGGGGCTCTTAAGTCGTATAAGAAGTTTAAGTATTTTTGAAGGATATTTTAAGCAATAATTTTCTTTAAAAATCAAATATTTATTTTCAAAATTAAATATTTATTTTCACGTTTTTAGCTTCTTCGGCATTTAACTCGACCAAAAGATGATATGTTTCATCAAAGGATTAGCAACAACAATAGCCAATCGCAATATACAACCAAACCAAAAATTTATCTTTCGTGCCCACCTTCACCCCGGTTATTCAAAATTAGTGAAGAAGGCGAATTTTAA
This sequence comes from Meloidogyne incognita, assembly GCA_036172945.1. NCBI lineage: Eukaryota > Metazoa > Nematoda > Chromadorea > Rhabditida > Meloidogynidae > Meloidogyne > Meloidogyne incognita. The sequence continues at coordinate 5,508,113 of JARQAC010000010.1, forward strand.
GAGGAATTAAATCGAGAAAATTTGTTATATTAGAAAATAATTTTTTGACAAAATAATTTTAAGTATTTTGATTGTTTTTCTGAAAATATTTAATTAATTTTTATTAAATTATTTAAATATTTGGTAAAGGAATGGCTTTAATTATATTTTGGTGGCTCTCTTTCTTATATTTTCCTCCCTTTCCAAACAGAAATATTAAATAATTTTTAATATTCCAAAAATTAATATAAAATCCCTACTTTAAATTTTCCAAACAGAAATATTATAGTCATTCCTTTCATTTTTTGTTTCGACTTTTGACATTTTCCCTAGTTTCTCTTTTTATAATTTATAATTTTATTTTTTTGTTAATTAATTCTTATTTTTAATATATACATTTATTTTCGCTAGAATTTATATTTTAATTAATATAAATTTATATATATTTTATTTTAAAAATCATTCCAATATTTTGATTTTATATAGATTTGTTCTAAAAATTCTCATACACTCAAACCAGAGTTGTGCTTATTTTAATATTTTTGATTAAAGTTTTTTTTAATTATTTTGTTATTGGGATTTATGTAGGGAAAAATTTAAATTAATTCAAAATTCTTGACATATCAAATTACTGCATAATTTTTAAATTTAATTTTAAAAATTGGAGAAATTAATATATTTTATTTAGGGTATATTAATACTCGCAGTCAGAAGTATTGCCCGACATATCTATTGCTAATAACGATCTGATTTTCAAATTTAATAGAACATACATATTTAAGGACGAGTAATCTGTTCAGAAATTGAAATATTGGTGGAAGGCAGTTGAAGAGGCTTAGAAAAAAATTTAATTGGACTTTGTGATCAACTTAATTGATTCCAATTCTGTTCTTTTAGTTCATTCTGATTATTTTTATTTATACTTTGGAGCAATACTTTTGACCATCTTCATTTTTGTTTTTTATAGTTTTTGGTGCTTTTAGCATTATTTTAAAGCTATTTAATAGAGGATTATTTTGCAAACTACATAGGTCATTGAAATAGAGACTTTCTCGACAGTTTGGGGCAATAATTTTGACCGCGATTTTGACATTTATTATTAAAGATTCTTTGTTGAAAATCATTTTGAAAAATAATACATACTTTTTACCAAACAATTAAATTTCTCAAAATTCCAATTTTATTCCAATTACTCAATAAAATAAACGTCAATAATTGATTAATTGATAGTAAATCTTCTAATATATTTATTTAAAAATACCTTATTTAAAAAATAAGAACACACATTTTCTTTAAAATTGTTTTTGCTGATAGAACAATTTTTGGCCGAATGTGTACTTTTTTCTATTGATAAACAAACTCCCTTTTAAGTAAATGAAAAATAAAAAATTCCGCTGAGAATGGCAAAAAATAATTTAAAGAAATATTTTTTGTTTTTATCAATTTATCGTAGATTTGTGTGTACAATGTTTATTTGCAAAAATAATATTTGGACCGGAAAAGAGTACAAATATACATAAATATGTATATATATATTTGATTTTTTAAAGAATATATCTAACACGTGCTAAAGTTTATTATTATGGGGAGATTTTATACTTCTTTAACCGACTTTATAAACATCTAAAATTTTATAAAATCACTCCAAAACTTTTTTTTTTAAATTTACCAAAAATATTTTTATTTAAATGCAATTTCAGCAGTATTTTATTAGAATTACATATGTAATTGCCCCCAAAAGAGAAAAAGTTTAGGACCAGAAGAAGAAGAAAAAGAGGAAAAAGAGGAAGAAAATGAGAGAGTTAATAAAATAAAAAGAGATAAAATGTGTGCATTATCAGTACCTTTTTATGATAAACACGTGAATTCCATCAATTACTAAATGTACTTTTACATGTCACTGATTTTTCTGATGTTTACGTTGAGAAGATGTTCTGCTTTTCCCACAAACATTTTTATAGCTTCTCTCTTTAAATGAGTTAAATAGTGAGTGTGGCTTTGTCTGTACTTTCGACCCAACCCTTTAATTATTGCCGAAAACTCTTTTTTCTTGTTTAAATTAATTGTGGAGTATAATCAACACGAGAAAACGATTCTCTTCTTTTTTTACGATGACAATTTTATATTTTTCTTTTAAATATAATTTTATTACCACACAAGCGACAACCGGTATTAGATAGTAATAAAGAGTTTATTTGAGTAAAGGGTAAAAAAAGAAATTAATTTTATTTAAATAATTTTTGATGAAAAATAAAACTTCTAAATTAAATTTCTAAAAAAATTATTTAATTTAAATAATTTTTTTATCATAATTATAATTTATTTTCTTTATTAAATTTACATATTTATTTATTTATTTAGACTCTAAATTACTTAAATCTCTCTTTTTCCTTTCTTGTTGTTTTGCTACTGATAATTACTGCAGTTATGTGTAGCAGTATATTTATCAGTGCGCACAAGTCAATTTTTGGGAAAAATATAAAAAGAAACGGGAAAATGATGAAAAAAAGAGAAAATGGCAAATAATTTTTTAATAAAAATTGTAAAGAAAAATTATTAATTTTATTTTTTATAAAAAATCTTTAATGGAAAAATATACATAATTAAATTTAACTAAAATATAATTTAAAATGTAAATTTACATAATAATAATTAATTAGGTTAATAGACGCCAGAGGTGAATTTAAAATTGTTTAAATCAAAAATGGATAATAATTTACATAAGAAAATATATTTTTACAATTAGATATCTACCGGTAATGCATTTTAAAATATGTACAATAGCGGATGGACACGAAGGAAAACGAAAAGATGGTATAAATCTGGAAATGACAACTTAATTAATAAATTATTATAAATTTTGCAAATAAATAATTAAAAAACATTTGCAAAATTTCCTAAAATACATGTATGTATATGCAGTAAATAACAGTGAAAATGTGCTTTAAACGTTCTACAAATGAAATAAGTGAAGATTCTCATTCATGATCGTTGATAACGTTTAGTTGAGATATGTATATCAAACAATTTTACATTTGAAAAGCCTTCAGTGCATATTGTAAATAAGATAACTCGCTAAAAATAAACTAGGATCCATAAAAATAATTATTTTTTTTTAATTATCTAAATTAATCAGAAAATAAATAGGTATATGTAGTATAATATCACATAAGCTACTATAAAAACATGAATTTTCAATACTGGTAACCCTTCAGCAACTTGATCCAATTGTTACGTCGACAGCTGCTTTTCTCAACTTGGCCTTTGCACTCCAGACTTCACAACGGATAATGGCACAACCGAAGATGACCTTGGCGGAGGTGGATGGTCTCATCGAGCGCATTTTGCTGACGAACTCGCAGCGCTTCACGCAACTGGTGGGTTTTATTTGCTCTTTTAAACTTTTGCAGGCAAAAAACAATTTCCAATTTTTTAAGGTTACCGCATCTGACATCAAAGCTCTGTGCAATAGCGCCATTGAAGTTCTTCGTGTTCAACCGTCTCTTGTGGAGATCGATCCGCCAGTGGTCGTATGCGGTGACATCCATGGACAGTTTTCTGACCTGATGCGCATCTTCTCTCGAGTTGGCTTTCCACCGCTGAAGAACTTCCTCTTTCTCGGAGGTAAAGGACCAACCACTTTTTGATTAACCTTTCTAACAAATTTTCGTAGATTACGTCGACCGCGGCCGTCAAAGCATTGAGACAGCTGTCCTGCTTCTGGCCTACAAGACAAGATATCCGGCAAATTTCTTCCTGTTGCGCGGCAACCATGAATGTAGCAACATCAACCGTGTCTATGGGTTCCTCGAGGAGATCCGCCGACGATTCCCACACGACACTCAATCGCTCTGGATAGCATTCAACAAAGCGTTCGCTTGGCTGCCATTCACTGCTTTGGTTGGCGGGAGGGTCCTATGTAAGTAAATATATAGTTAGGAAAAGGCATTCTCTAAATTTTTTCTTTAGGCATGCACGGTGGAATCTCGGATCGTCTGCGAAGTTTGGACCAGTTGCGCTCTCTCCGTCGCCCGGTGCCTGACTTCGACGCGGCAAACCCAACAATTGAGCTCGACTTGCTCTGGGCCGATCCGGAAAATGGTGTTCAAGGCTGTGTGAGAAGTCCGCGGGGTGCAAGTGTCATGTTTGGCGAAGACGTTGTCGCTCGTATTTGCCGACAATTGGACATTGACTTGGTCGTGCGTGCTCATCAGGTACTTCTATAATTAACATTCGACCATTATCGCAGTAAATACATTTAATCCTATTTTTAGGTTGTGCAAGACGGTGCAGAGTTCTTCGCAAACAGGAAGCTCATCACGCTCTTCAGTGCGCCACACTACGCCGCCCAGTATAACAACGCCGGCGCAACTATGTTCATCGACGAGAACTTGCGCTGCTCGTTCCAAGTGTTCCAGCCGGCGGGTTAGTTGATGCTGTAAGATATAGTGATGTAGTGATAGTTATCTCCATTGTCGTCCCGATAATAAAAGTGATCGCTCCTTCCTATTCAGTTGTAATGTATTTTCTAATTCCCCAACATATGTATGTATATATATTGTCACAAATGTGCTGTTTGTATATTTTTCGTTTTTTAAATAAATAATTGTTTTGCGTATTTTTTGTTCATTCAATATACCGTAAATACCAGGGCTGGGCGAAAGCTAAAAATAAAATGCGAAATGCGAAACTTTTTAAAAAAAAATAAAATGCGAAATACGAAATGCGAAACTTTTCGCGCTAAAAAATGCGAGAATGCGAAAGATGCGAAATTGCGAAATTAGTTAAAAATTCAAAAAAATTTTATTCATATTCAAAATTATAAATTTCGAGATTATGATGCAAAAATAAAAGCATTTCTGCATTTTCTTGAAGAAGACTCTTTCTCAGATTGTTTATTATTAATCCTGCACTACTAAACAACCTTTCTGCTTCAGCTGATGTACAAGGAATTGATTAAGGGCGAATTAATTGATTAAGGCCTTCTGAATTGATTAAGGGCGATTTAAGAGAATTCAATAGCATAAGGGTGATAAAGGATTCGTGAGTATAAAGAAGGTTTGACGGATTATGAGAGATTAAGAGATAATTTCCCGTTTCGGCATTCTGCTTGTTCCAGCTCCAATACTAATCAAATTTTAGTTGCAGATCCGGAGCCGAAGTAGGATATTGTTAATTAGAACAGGACTTACTCAATTAAAATATTAAAAAAATAAATTTACAAATTTAAAATCAAAATCAGAATTTAAAAATTTTATTTTTGGAAGGAAAAATTGTATAAGTCCTATTTCCAAACCCAGGACTCGAACCCAGGCCACCACAGTGAGCAAAGTCAGTCAACTTAACCACTTCACCATCGACCAACTAAAAAAAAGAGGGATAATTTATTTATATTTCTTTCCCTTTTCCTTTAAAAATTTAATGTAAAAATATCTAAAAAAATAAAGAAAAACTAAATCAAAAAGCGAAACAAATTTCGCATTTGGACTAGAGTTGGACAAGACGAGACCGATACCGAGACTCTCGGCTTTTTTCCAATATCGGTTTCGGTTTTTTCATTCTCGGTCTCGAAACCGATACCGAGATTCTCGGTCCATTTCTCGGCGAGAAACGATACTGACTCAAAGAACCAAAATCATCAATATTGTCCAAGTTTTCGTCCATAATTTTTTCGGATATCCTCCATAACAGAGAAAGTGAATTTTTTTCGAATAAGGTCTTCTAAAATTCAAAAAATTTTCGTCTGCGGCGCTGAAATGTTGAATTTTCCGAGCCCTCGGGTTAGATTTTCAAGATTTTGATTGCAGAGCCTTCCGATTTTCGGCAACTGTTGTTCCCACCAGTGGATTAAAGCATGTAAAGTGATCGGAAGCAGGGATGAGCTGTGATCGGAAGCAGGGATCAATGGTTTGGTTAACCGAAATTTTCACTTCGACCATCCGCAGATACCCGCGGATGGATATGCCTCAAAATTTGTACGGACATAAACGGATACGGATGTTGACCTCACGGATATACCTATTCGGATACGGACACAAAAATTTATCCATTGTCAAGCCTGATCAGATCCAGATGATGAAGAGTATTTATCTGATGATTTGGATGATGAAAATAATGAATAAATTCTTTTTAAACGTATTTTTTGACATAAAATAAAAATTTCTGTTAGTCTCGGTCAGTATCGTTTCTCGGTATCGGTCTCGGCTCAAAATGATGGTATCGGTCTCGGTATCGGGTTCTTGAGTATCGGTCAATCTCGGTCTCGGGTTGGCCGATACCAGTATCGTTTTGTCCAACTCTAATTTGGACCAAAAAGCGAAATGCGAAATGCGAAACTTTTCGCGCTAAAAAATGCGAGAATGCGAAAGATGCGAAACGCGAAATTGCGAAATAAGCCCAGCCCTGGTAAATACTCTAAAATAAGCCCACCTCTAATATAGGCCCATCTGAGGAGACCCATTAAAAATATAAGCCCAGGGCCCTAAAGAGAATACGCACTTTTCACTCCTTTATTTTGCATTTTTTTCTGCAAGGAGACTTTTTTTAAAAAGCATTTTCGGTCTCAATTAGATTACCAATTTTTTCATTTTTTTACAAAAAATTATCAAACAAACAACCAAAATATAAAATTATTTGTTTATCAAAATATATTTAAATTTTCTTTAAAAAATACCCCCAAATATAAATAACAAAAATAAAAAGTACAAACAAACAAAATATATATTTTCTTGCTAATCTATTCTAGCAATTAATATAAAAAATATTTTTTGTAATTAATCAAAATTATTTAGTATTTTTCTTTTATTTTTTTTTGTTCCTAGAAAGGAGTTTCTTTTAATTTTTTTTTGCTGAATCGTCCATTTTTATTTAATCATTTTCTTCCTAAATAATTAAATATTTTTTCGCATTTTATTTTTTAGCGTTCTTCCTTCCTACCTCTTTAACTCTTTTTCCTCCTCCTCCTTTTCTAATTTTTCGATTATTATTTTATTGTAAATATGTTCCGTGCCTGGCTCTGCCCTTATTTTATGTATTGTGTATGTACTTTTTAATTTTTATTAAATACTTGTAAAGCAATTTTTAATTAATTAACATATTTTTAATTTAAATTTTTTCTAAAAATTTATTTCAATTTTATTCCATACTTTTATTAATTTATTTTTAAATTAATTTAATTCTTTTTAACTTTTCTTTTAAATTTAAATTGAAAACCTTCTCTTTTTAACTTTTTATAATTTTTTTTTTATTTTTTAAATTCTTTAATTTTATTTTCTCTTTTCCCCCCATTTGATTCATTGTTCAAATTTCGAGTTTTTAAATATTTTTATCTTTTAGTTTTAAAATTAATTAATTTTCTAAATGGACAACAACAAATCAATTTGTCATAAAAACAATAACAACAAAATTATTTTAAAATCATTTTTACCATTATTTCGATTTGCACAGACAAAACGTTATTTAAGTGTTAAAATTAAAGTAAATGATGAAGAGGAGGCAATGCAATGGGTAAAAGAAAAATAAATTAATTTTAAAATTAAATTTTTGTAGAAACTTTTCTCTTTAACTGACTCTCTTGGATTAGTAACAACATCAGAAGAAATATTTTATCGAGTACCTAAAGGCCAATTAAAAATTCGTTTTGCACATCCAGGGAAGGATATTGGAGAATTAATTTCAATTTCTGTTCAAAGTTCGATTGACCATGATAGTAAAGCTTTGGGGAAATTTTTACATTTTTTTGAGGCGAGAATATCGACATTAAAAGAGGCTGGACAATTTAGAGTAAAAAACGAGAAAAAAAATTTTTTTAATTACTCTTTAAATTTCAGCACACATTAGGTTTATGTTTGGAAGAATTGGCAATAATTCGAAAAAAGCGAAAGACTTTTATTTTGGGTTCAGTTAATTTTCATTTGGATATTGTTGATGGTTTGGGGACTTTTCTTGATATTGAAGTAAATTTTCTTTTTAATTAAAAATTTATTTTTTAATTTTCAGATCCATCCACAAGAGAAAAATGATAAAATTGACGAAAATAAATTATTTTGTAAAGCTCAGGAATTACTTAAACAATTAAATATTTCTACAAATTCTTTACTTTTTTATTCTTCTTATTTGGAATTATTTTTAAGAGGAGAAGAGAAAAGGGAAGAAAGCGATGAATCTGCATTTTCTGATGAATCTGTTGCTCCTTAAAATTTTGTTTAAAAAAATATTTTTATTTTATATTTTAAAACCCAAAATATATATTGACTTTTTAATTGGTTAATTTTAAATAAATTTGAATAAATTTTAATAATATTTTAAAAAAACTAATTTAATATAAATATTTAAGAAAATATTTTCTCACAAAGATTTAGATAAAAATAAACCAAATTATTAAAGAAAAAAACAAATGTGTTAAAGTTATGGAATTAAAGTTATTAATTTTCCTAGTGTCAAATTGGTAGCGCCGAAATGTTCATAAAAAGCCCATTTACAAGAGAAATTTTTTAATTGCTGCTTAGAAACTCGTTCTACTTTTCTTAAATAATTAAAAAAAGTAGGTATTTATTTAAGAAAATTTCTCTTTATAGGATCCAATCCGAAACTTTGGATATCTACATATATCCGGTATGGAATACAGAAATATTTAGATATCCCGACTTTTTACGGAGTTGGATTAGATAACTTTAATTAAACAATTAATTTAGGTACTATGCGTTTATATCCCCCCACGTCCGCAAAAGTTTGTCCGCACTTTTTTCCTTCTTTCTTCTTTCTCCTCTCATAAGGATTAGAAATGGTCAAGTTAATAAAAAATTAGAACAACATTTTCATTTTCTTCTCCTTACTTCTTTTCTCATAAATAGGGTTGCTATTTTCGTGTCGGCCGTCGGTCTAGTCTTTTTTTCGGGCCTTATTTTTATCGAGTCGTGCTGTACGAGTCTTGTTCGGACCTTTTTTAAAAAATTCATTTTAAAATCATTGTTAGATTGGAGTGATATTGTTATGACCGAGGGTGTTTCCGTGCCAAATATCATAGGCCCGACTCGATATTTCGATCCGAGTCGGTCCGTTTTGGACCAACTCGGATTTTTTGGACCGACTGTCATTTTACATGAATGATACTTTATCGTATTTGACGTTTTTTAGAATCTACAAGAAAAATTCTTGAGCTTTATTTTTACTTGACCATTCTTAATATTTATGAGAAAGGAAGAAGCAAGGAGGAGAAAAGAAAATGTGGGTTTATTAATACTTACCATTTTTAATCCTTATGAGGAAAAAGAAGGAAAAAGTGCGGACAAACTTTTGCGGACATGGGGGGATATAAACGCATAGTACCTTAATTTATATTCAGACATAATTTCAATTCAAAAAGACAAGATTTAATGAATTTTAAATTAATATATGTGTTTATATTTTTAATTTTGACTGCTCAAAATTGTTTTAATTTTAATTATCAAAAATGACAAAACAATAAAATTTAAAGTAAACTTTTAAATTTTTTTAAATTCACCCACAAATTAACGTTAATATACATATATTTCTTCTAGTTTTTTTCAAATCAATTTTTTTTTTAAATTTATTTCCTTATAAATATTTGTCTATGTAGCCAAAAACCTAAAAAAGTACATTTTTTATTTAAAATTTATCGATTTTCTTTTCTTTAATTTTAACAATTTTTTTTACTTTTTTGGCCCTATCTTTTTTTATTTTTTCGAATCATCCTCAATTTCATCCGCTTTGACCCTCCTTCTCCTTCACCTCTTCTCTCCAAATATTTAAAAAGATGTGCAAATATGACAAAGCATGAATAGGTGATGGAAAATGAAGGAATGAATGAATGAGACTATGTCTAATAGCGACAAATTCATTAAGCATGAATATATTTTTTTGTTTCTCTAAATTATTTTTTATAGAGGCTTAATTTAAATAAATTGTCTTTTAATATATCGAGCTAAAACTTCCAAAAAAAACTTCCCTCTTTTAAAAATATATTTTTATTTTTTTTAAATATTTATTTTTATAAATTAATATAATTTAAATAAATAAATGAATAATTTACAATTAAATAATAATTTAAATTATTATGACCATCAACGAGCATCTTTTTCTACTGATATTGTTTGTAATTATAACAGTACATCTTTCCCTCATAAAATATCTCCAATACAAAATACACCGAAAATTCAAATTTCTTTTCCTGGTAAAAAATTTCAAATTATTTTAAATTAAATAATTATATTTAGAATCCAATGCTTTACCTCCACCTAAACCTATTAGAAATAGACCATCTTATCCATTTACCAAAAAAGTTATTGGTAGAAATAAAACTGCTCAAGTTAATTGGAAAAAAATGGGAGAGGCTGTACTTTCATCACAATATAAACAAAAAATGGTTTTTTTAATTTTAAAATAATTTTTTCTAAAAATTTAAAATAAAATAAAATATATCTTATTGTTTGAAAATAATAATATGTAGTTTATTCATATTTAAAAATATATACCTATGTAAACTAAATAAATATAAATTACTTTAAATAGAATTAATTTGTGAAATACGGCAAATTTCTTTGTTATCCGTTCACCATATTTCTATAATTTTAATTTTCCTAAAGTGTATCGAGTACAAAAATTTTTCAATTTTTATTTGTTTTAAATTTTTGGCTAAAACAGAAAGTAATTTTATAGGCTTCTCAATCAACATTAAAGACTATGTCTAATATTGTAATACCAAAAAAACGTTATTCAACATGGCGTAAAGATTCATTAAGAGATTTTCAAACATCAACATTCACAAAGGTAAATAAATAAATATTTATTTTTTAAATTAACAGGTGATATTTTAAATAATTATATTTTTTAATTAAAAAAAGGAAAGACGTAAACATAAATCTGTCCCAAGTTCTTTAAAAACAGTAATGGCTCTATCTGGATTATTTGTTTGTGGTTTAATGTTATTATTAAGCGGCATAATTGTTATATTTTCTGTAAGTTTATTTTTAAATTTAAAAAATCTTATCAATAGATTATAATTTTTTAGTTAAAAACATTAAAGTAAAATTTTTAAAATTATTTTGGCATTGATATACAGCAGGGATCGCACCGTCGAAAAACAAAATTCACGATTTCGGTAATCGGGAATTTTGTCAGTGCGATACAGACAAAATTTGGACATTTTACTTTAAAAACATCATCTCGATTAGAAACCAAAAAAGCCAATGAATTTAAAAAATATTTCTCTCATTAATCTTTAATTAATTTTGAATAAATTTTTAAGCAAAAAGATTTTGTTTTTCGTGCAGCCGGTGCCGGTCTTTCATTATTTGGATTAATTTCACTCTTAATTTGTGCTTTATTACAAAGAAAAAATGTTGGAAAATGGTTTTCAGATATGAGCAGAGATTTATTTGCTTTAAGAGAAGCAACAACAATTATTGAAAATAATAATAATAGAGAAGATAAAAGAGAAAGTTTTAGTGTTATTGATGAAATACCAGATACTTTTATTAGACAATAAATTAAAGAAAAAACATATTATGTTTTTATTTTTTAAAATATATATTTCTAGTCATTTAATACATTTTTTTAATTATTTAAAGCATTTATACATATGTACATATTTAATTATAAATTTTAAAAATTTATTTCATCCTTTTATTGTTCTCATTTGTCTCATGTTCTTTTCTTTTCATAATTTAAATTTACTAAATATCTTTTTATAAAACCAAAATTTTTTATCGACAAAACTATCTACATATATCAGAGATTAATCTAAATTTTGACAATACTAATTTCAGAAATAAATATTTTTGACATTTACTATTTTAAATTAAAAAATCTTTCAACATTGTTCAAATTTTACAAATTTAAAAATGATCGATAAAATTAAGAAAAAGTTTTATTTAAATACATATTAAGAAAAAGTTGACAAAAATTGGTTGGTTATTAAAAATTAAACAAAAATGGAAGCATTACCATTTATGGAAAATTTCTAAATTTATAACAATTCTTAGAAAATTTAAATAAAAAAAAGAAAATTATTAATAATTTATTTAATTCCAGGCATTCTTTTAAATTTTATTAACCGAAATAATGCTTAATTAAAAAAGAAAAATTAAATTATTATTGCAAAAAAATCATTTAATTTGAGATTTTATTTTTAAAATTTCTCTAAAGAATTTATTGTTGTTTGTAATTCTTTGTTGTTTTCAATACCTTCATTTATTTCCACCAAAAATTCATTTTTATTTTTAATATTATTTTTAAATTGATTGCAATGTGACTAAAAAATAAATAAAATTTAATTTTCTTTTTAAAAAAAAATAACCTGAACAGTCGAGAAACGAATTCGATGTATTTTAGCAAGTAAGTGTTGTGCCATAATTGAAACTTTGTTTGCATCAGAATTTTCTTCCAATTCTAAATGCACAGTAGCTGCAAGTGTGTCACTTTTTAATGCCCAAACTCGGAGAGAATGAATTCCAACAACATTTGGCAAAGATAATAAATTTTTATAAATTTTGTCGTGAGAAACAAATTGGGGGCTAGCCTCCATCTTTAGAAAAAAGGATAAGATTAAAATAAAAAATAATATTTTCCCAACCAAAATAGTTATAGCATCACTAAAAACAGGGACACTTGTAAGTAAAACAAGAAAAGAAAAGAAAAATGTGCAAATAGGATCAGCTATAGCATAACCAGTAAATTTAATTATTATAGAAGCAATTAAAACACCCAAAGATTGACATAAATCACCGAGAACATGAACAAAAGCAGCACGAATATTCAAATTATTACTTTTATTACTTCCACTACATTGACTATTATTTTCTTCTTCAATATCTGAAGAGGAGGAAGAAGTACTTGTATTGCTATTGTCTACCTAAAATAAAAATTATTTTTTTCGATATAATCTTTTATTTATTAAAATTATTATAGTTAAAAAATTTTAGATTTTTTTTTGTCCAAAATGCCTCACTCCAACCCTTATTTTAATTAAATAATATTTTTTTATTTAAACTAATTAATTGTTAATTATTTACCGTTGCAGATTCAATAGAAACAATAGAACCATTTCTTCCTTCTAAATTTATTTGAATTGGAATTGTTGAATTTGTTGAATTCTTTTTCTCCTTTCCTTCTTTATTATTTAAATTTAATTGAATATTTTTATTTGAATGATTATTATGTGAATGTATATGTGAATGTCCTCCATTTCTCCAAACTATATGAAGAAGAGTGCCAATAAGTAAATTGAATAAAACACCGATACCAGCAGTTAACATCATCTACAAAATTTAAATAGAAATTTCTTCTTTAAAAATTATTTTCAAAGTCAGAAAGCTGGCCACAAAAGGGAACAAATAATTAGGGGAATGTTAACCTAATTAATCTTAAAATATTTTAATAAAAATTACAGTATCAGGTTTAACTTCATATTCATTTGCCACAATCCTCCAAACAGCCATATACAAAAGCATTCCAGTAAGTACCCAAATAACAAGAACACTTAAAAATTAATTTAGTAATTTTAATTAAATTTAATTAATTAAATTACCTAGATAAAGCCCCAAGTACTTCTGCTCTTTGGAATCCATAACTGTGTCGAACATTTGGTTGCCGACGGGAAAGACGAATAGCCAAAATAGAAACAAGGAATGAACTTAGATCTGATATCATGTGAAAAGCATCTGTCATTATGGCCAAACTAGAAAATTAAAAAATATTAAAAATTAACAATTAATTTTAAATTTAATCACCTATGTGCTAGCCAACCACCAATAACTTCAATAGCTACAAACAATAAAGTCAACAAGGCAATTAGTGCAAGAACACGTTCTGCTCTCCTTTTTAGGAAATAGAAAAATGATTAAATTACTCTTGACGAAGTTAAGTTTTGATTTATTTTAAGAACATTTTTGTGATTATGTTCATGTGAAAAATTAAAGAATATTAAACGAATTTTTTATTAAAAGATGAGGATTTTTTATTTGTTTTTTTAAAGATATTCTTATATTAAAAATAAAAATCTCAATTTTACATGCACTCTCCCTTTGACTGAAAATTCTATTTAAAAATCGAGTGACATCAAATTTTAAAAAAGTTCCATAAAATGAAGCTACCAAATTGTAGGTTATGTAAAATTGGGACCCTTTTATTTAAAATAAATTATTTATTTACATACTTAGATTCATTATTTTCATTTAAAAGAGAATCAACAGCAATACTTTCTTCAAGATCACAACGATTATTAAAAGACTTTTTTTCATGAGAAGAACCGTTTTTATTTAAATTAAAGAAGGGCATTTTATATAATAAATTTAAAATTCTAAAATTTAAAAAAGAATTAGCATTATTTTTAAAAATAAAAAAAATAAATTTAAAATTTTGTTTTTAATTATTTAAAGTTGTGTTTTAACTTATTTTTTTTGTTTCTCTCAAAGTTTTGTTTGTAATTGAGATTTATTTAAACAAAAGATTAAAATAATTTAATTTTCTTTGAAAAATGGATACTCTTTATTTATTTATTTTTAAATTTATTTTTAGTTAATGACGCATTTACTAACTTAAAATATTTTGAAAAATTAAAAGTAGATTTTGTAAGAAAAAAAATTAAGGTAAAAATATTTTTATTTAAAATTAATTTAGAAAAAAATAAAAATAATATAATTTTAATTTTTAAAATTAAAAAAAAATAAATTAAGAATATTATTTTCAAAAGAGAAATTGCCAAATTAAATAAAGAATAAAAAATGTTATCAACTCTTTTTTAGTGATTGCACATGGAGAGAATTAAAAAAAGAGTTTGTCTAAATAACAAAAATAAAGGTTAGAAGAAATAAATGAAAACTGCCAAAATTGTGTTGTTTAAAAAATTAAAGTATTTATTAGGGTTGGACGAGACCGTTTAATTCGAGGTTTATTTTTCCCTGCGGCTGACTTTTCCCTTCTCTCTTCTCCTTTTGACCAGCCACAGGGAACAATAATCGAGGTTATTAAACGGTCTCGTCCAACCCTAGTATTTATTTTATATAGGCGACAATAAATCGAAATTGACTTGAAATAAATATATTTTTTCCTATTAAAAAAGGTTCAGATTGCGTAACTGACAGAAAGAAAATTAGAGTATTTTTAAAAAAACGTTTTAAATGCAGTCAAATATTAATAAGCGTCTCATTCGGGACCGATTCGATCATACTATTAACTTTATATTGTGTATATACATATATATTTAATAGAGAGCGAGATTTTCAAAAAAAAAACTTGACCTTGATTTCGGTCGGGTACCTTGACCAGATTATTGACCTTGAGTCAAGGAAAAATCAGGAAACTCTGAAAAATGCCTTGATCTGGACTCTGGATCCAGGAAAAATCGATGTCTGGATCAAGATCCAGCTCGCTCTCTAATATTTAATTTAAATATTTAATAAATTAACTTTAAAATATTTTATACTTATTTTTAATAAAATTATTTAAAATATTTTTTGAACAAATATATTTAAAAAATATTAGCAAACATTAAGTGCTGCTACTTATTCATTTTTTAGATATTTTTACACTTAAAATATTTTGTTAAAATGCGAGAAAAGAGAAAAGGTCGCCAAAAAGACTTTTTAAGTCATCAATCTCGTCCCGATATTTTTTAAGTAGACGAAAATAATTAAATAAAAAATAACTTAGATTTTTATTTAAAAATATTTAAATTAAATATTTTATTAATTAAAAACTAATAAAAATTAAAACTATTTTTGCACCTACTCTTTGTGAATTATTCCGGATTTCTCTCGATTCTGGAGATATTCCAGAAGAATGGAAACACTCGACAATAATTCCCATATTTAAGAATGGAAATAAAAGTCATATTCAAAACTATCGACCTATATCACTCACCTCAACAACTTGTAGGGTTTTTGAAAAAATACTAAGTTCTGAAATATTACAATTTTTTATGAAAAATAATTTGTTTTCGCAACACCAATTTGGTTTTATTCCCAAACGTTCCACAACAACCCAAATGATATCAATTCTTAACAAATGGTATGAAGGATTACTTAATAACCAGAATACTGACATAATTTATTTTGACTTTCAAAAAGCATTTGATAAAGTCCCAATAAACTATTTATTGGGTAAATTACATTTTTACGGTATAAGGGGCAAAATTCATAGATGGATCAAGAATTTCCTTTATAATAGAACATTCACTGTTAGGATTAATGATGAAACATCAAAGATTTTTTATACTCATTCTGGTGTACCACAAGGTACTATTCTAGGTCCCCTTCTATTTACAATTTATATAAACGACCTTCCAGCCAAATTAGGAAATCAAATTACTCCCGCATTATATGCGGATGATCTAAAAATAACTTATTCGTACAAGGTAAATAGTAAACTACTACAAGATGAAATTAATCTTGTTAACGATTGGGCTCATAAATGGGGATTAGCTATAGCAAATAACAAATCTTATGTACTCTATATTGGAAACAAAAATCCCAAAACTCCATACTTTATACAGGACCATAAAATAGAACAAGTAGAATTAGTAAAGGATCTTGGTATTTATGTAGATAACAAATTAACATTCAAAAAACACATTAATATAATCTGTAGAAATGCATTCCTCCGTGTTCATCAACTACTTAGAACTATCCATACCTATAACCCAAAAATTTGGGGAAATATTTTTAAGACCTACGTATTACCAATCCTTGAGTACGCATCACCTATCTGGAACCCAAAACAAAAAGATCTAGTAAAAAAATTAGAAAAAGTACAAAAATTTTATACACGATCCGCACTAAATAAATGTAGAAAAACAAAACTAAAATATAAAGATAGATTAATACTATTCCAATTAGAACCACTCCTTTTCAGACGATATTATTTAGATTTAGTCACTATTTATAAAATATACTTCAATCTCACAAGTTTAAACCCCACTGAACTATTTACGCTAAACTCACGTCCCAGTAGAAGACATGATTACGTAATCCAAGTTTCAAGAAAAAATTCTAAAACAACCAATTCATTCCTTAACAGAACCATACAAATCTGGAATCTCCTTCCAAAAGAGATCTTTATTAATCATACGATAAATACATTTAAAATCCATTTAAGATTATGTTTACCACATATATTAGAAAAATTACAAATATCAATTTAATTCAAAAATATTTGTATTGCATCACACAAATGAATGGGGGCTTTTTCTCACTCTAATCCTTTCAATTAAAAAATGTTTTTTATTCACATTAAATTTCCTACATTTACTTATATTTATTTTTGACTTATATTTTCATTCCTTGACTTATATTTATCAACGTTTTTGTTTAACTCCACAATTTAAACACAAACTATTTTAGATTTTTAAACACAAATTATTTTTTTTATTTTTATTTTTAAACACAAATTACTTTTCATTTTCTAAATATATTAATTAATTCAGGTTAATTTTAAAGTTTTCAAAACTTAAACAAGTTTAACACAACCTTATTTTATTTACTGCCTTTATTTTTATTCACATTATGGTACCCCAAAAACATAATCAAACACCTCGTAGTGATCTTTTGAATAAATCAGCAACTAAACGGCCTTTGACAACTACTTCTCCAGACCTTCCTGCCAAGCGTCAACAATTTCTCGATCAAATTTCTAGCTTAAATTTCGATCAAATACAAGACGACACATCCATTTCTCCTGCAGCCCGCACAATTATTTCTCAACTTGGTAACCTCCTTAAAACTGCTGCTTGCATTATTTCTGATATGTCCCAACAACAGACTGTTTCTACACTTGATATTGACAACGCAATCTCCGAAAAGGAGAGGCAGCGTTCTATTGTAATTTCTGGCCTTCCCACCTCAGTACAACCACTTCCATCTGCCCGTGCTCAAGAAGACCGAAATAATGTTTCATGTATTCTCGATAAGTTGGGGATCGAGATTTGCCCTCAGTCTGTTTATAGGCTTGGCAAGGACCACCCAACCCGGAATGGTGCTCCCCCTCTCGTAAAATGTGTTTTTCCCGCATCTTATTTTCAGAAAGCAACACTCCGTGCCTGGGCACGACAACGTAACACACTTAAACAAACACCATCTTTTCGTAATCTATATATTCGTGAATCAATGACTACTGAGCAACGCAATGCACGCAAGGAATTACAAGACAAATGTAAACAAAAACGGATGGAAGATAATGGTGATTGGGTAATTTATGCTAATACAATTATCCTCCGTGAAAATATTTCTACTTTTCGTAAATCTCTTGCATAGGATGAATGGGGGAGACAAAACTTTTTATGGGAAAACTCATTTTCTAATAAAAATTATCAAAAAAATCAATTACTTCCCCATACATCTATTTTCTCACCAATTACTCTAACAAATGCTCATTTTGAAGGTGCAATACAAAATACACACAAAAATAACTCTAAAAATAACTCTAAGCATAATCTTAAATCTATTCTTTTTAATAGTCGGTCCCTAATTAATAAAATTACTGAGTTTAAAAACTTTATTTTACTAAACTCTTTTGATATTATATGTGTAACTGAAACTTGGATTCGTGATAGTCTCATAACTACAAATGAATTAACTCTTAATGGCATATTTTCGGTTTTCGCGTGCAATCGTACCACAAAAACAAGGGGTGGTGGTGTCGTAATTTTAATTAAGAACCCTATTAAAGCTGTTGAGATCTATAAAGAAGCTCAATCTGGTTATGAAATGATTATAATAGATATCATTAAAAAGGGGTTTGTCAATCTTCGACTTATTTGCATTTACTTCCCACCTAATCTTAAAGATACATCTAATATTAAACTTATTAAAACACTCACTAAATATTACACTCACAATACTATAATCTGTGGCGACTTAAATAAACCAAAAATAATATGGAAAGAATATGTCTCCTCAATAGAAAATGATACATTATTTTTAGACTTTCTTATAAATTTTGGATATAAACAACTTATAACTTCCCCTACTCACATATCTGGCTCTATATTGGATTTAATTATTACTAATAATGACGATCTAGTTAAGGAAATTCATATAGATAAAGGCTTTTCTAATTCAGACCATTTTTCAATCCGCTTCAATATTAATATAAGTAAGGGCCATAACACAATCCATAAATACAGGAATTTTAATATTGAAAACATTAACCGCATTAAACCCATTCTAGCATACTATCTAGAATTCAATGAAATCTCACCCAATATAGGAAATACGATTAATGAGAAATTCAATAACTTATATAATCTTGTCCAGTCTATTACAGAACAATATATTCCGTTCATTTCAGTCAAAGAAAAATCTGGTTTTAAATACCCTAGCTACATAAAAAAATCAATTAAGGATAAGCAGAACCTTTTTAACCTCCTCAAACAAAATCAATGTTCAAAGAATGAATATAATAAAGTCTGTAACAGAACAAAATATCTTATTAAAAACTACTTAAATTCCAAAATTTCTTTAATCTCCAATAATAGGAAATTAATTAATAATTTTATTAAAAAATCGTTAAAACCTAAACAAAATATCCCTGTCCTGTTACATGATAACAAATATATCTTTGATGATGCCGAAAAAACCGAAATATTTGGAATTCATTTTTCTGAAATTTTTAATAATATATGTGGGTCTTACTATGATGAACCTCCCCTACTAATTAATAATGATAATACATTAGACGATATTGATTTTGACATACTTTCAGTAGCAAATACACTAAAAGCTCTTCCAAATAAAAATTCTTCTACTCATGAAGATATATCCTATAAGATTCTAAGAAGTTGTTATGATATTTTTGCACCTACTCTTTGTGAATTATTCCGGATTTCTCTCGATTCTGGAGATATTCCAGAAGAATGGAAACACTCGACAATAATTCCCATATTTAAGAATGGAAATAAAAGTCATATTCAAAACTATCGACCTATATCACTCACCTCAACAACTTGTAGGGTTTTTGAAAAAATACTAAGTTCTGAAATATTACAATTTTTTATGAAAAATAATTTGTTTTCGCAACACCAATTTGGTTTTATTCCCAAACGTTCCACAACAACCCAAATGATATCAATTCTTAACAAATGGTATGAAGGATTACTTAATAACCAGAATACTGACATAATTTATTTTGACTTTCAAAAAGCATTTGATAAAGTCCCAATAAACTATTTATTGGGTAAATTACATTTTTACGGTATAAGGGGCAAAATTCATAGATGGATCAAGAATTTCCTTTATAATAGAACATTCACTGTTAGGATTAATGATGAAACATCAAAGATTTTTTATACTCATTCTGGTGTACCACAAGGTACTATTCTAGGTCCCCTTCTATTTACAATTTATATAAACGACCTTCCAGCCAAATTAGGAAATCAAATTACTCCCGCATTATATGCGGATGATCTAAAAATAACTTATTCGTACAAGGTAAATAGTAAACTACTACAAGATGAAATTAATCTTGTTAACGATTGGGCTCATAAATGGGGATTAGCTATAGCAAATAACAAATCTTATGTACTCTATATTGGAAACAAAAATCCCAAAACTCCATACTTTATACAGGACCATAAAATAGAACAAGTAGAATTAGTAAAGGATCTTGGTATTTATGTAGATAACAAATTAACATTCAAAAAACACATTAATATAATCTGTAGAAATGCATTCCTCCGTGTTCATCAACTACTTAGAACTATCCATACCTATAACCCAAAAATTTGGGGAAATATTTTTAAGACCTACGTATTACCAATCCTTGAGTACGCATCACCTATCTGGAACCCAAAACAAAAAGATCTAGTAAAAAAATTAGAAAAAGTACAAAAATTTTATACACGATCCGCACTAAATAAATGTAGAAAAACAAAACTAAAATATAAAGATAGATTAATACTATTCCAATTAGAACCACTCCTTTTCAGACGATATTATTTAGATTTAGTCACTATTTATAAAATATACTTCAATCTCACAAGTTTAAACCCCACTGAACTATTTACGCTAAACTCACGTCCCAGTAGAAGACATGATTACGTAATCCAAGTTTCAAGAAAAAATTCTAAAACAACCAATTCATTCCTTAACAGAACCATACAAATCTGGAATCTCCTTCCAAAAGAGATCTTTATTAATCATACGATAAATACATTTAAAATCCATTTAAGATTATGTTTACCACATATATTAGAAAAATTACAAATATCAATTTAATTCAAAAATATTTGTATTGCATCACACAAATGAATGGGGGCTTTTTCTCACTCTAATCCTTTCAATTAAAAAATGTTTTTTATTCACATTAAATTTCCTACATTTACTTATATTTATTTTTGACTTATATTTTCATTCCTTGACTTATATTTATCAACGTTTTTGTTTAACTCCACAATTTAAACACAAACTATTTTAGATTTTTAAACACAAATTATTTTTTTTATTTTTATTTTTAAACACAAATTACTTTTCATTTTCTAAATATATTAATTAATTCAGGTTAATTTTAAAGTTTTCAAAACTTAAACAAGTTTAACACAACCTTATTTTATTTACTGCCTTTATTTTTACTCACATTATGGTACCCCAAAAACATATTCAAACACCACATATATTTTTTTTGACCACATACATATATTTTTTTTTTGACCACATATATTTTTTACCACATATATTTTTCATTTATCTATATTTTTTGTCTCTCCATATCAGCGGTATATTGTATATCCTTTGGAGATTTGAATAAATTTGAAATTTTTTTTTTAAACAAAAGATTAAAATAATTTAATTTTCTTTGAAAAATGGATACTCTTTATTTATTTATTTTTAAATTTATTTTTAGTTAATGACGCATTTACTAACTTAAAATATTTTGAAAAATTAAAAGTAGATTTTGTAAGAAAAAAAATTAAGGTAAAAATATTTTTATTTAAAATTAATTTAGAAAAAAATAAAAATAATATAATTTTAATTTTTAAAATTAAAAAAAAATAAATTAAGAATATTATTTTCAAAAGAGAAATTGCCAAATTAAATAAAGAATAAAAAATGTTATCAACTCTTTTTTAGTGATTGCACATGGAGAGAATTAAAAAAAGAGTTTGTCTAAATAACAAAAATAAAGGTTAGAAGAAATAAATGAAAACTGCCAAAATTGTGTTGTTTAAAAAATTAAAGTATTTATTAGGGTTGGACGGGACCGTTTAATTCGAGGTTTATTTTTCCCTGCGGCTGACTTTTCCCTTCTCTCTTCTCCTTTTGACCAGCCACAGGGAACAATAATCGAGGTTATTAAACGGTCTCGTCCAACCCTAGTATTTATTTTATATAGGCGACAATAAATCGAAATTGACTTGAAATAAATATATTTTTTCCTATTAAAAAAGGTTCAGATTGCGTAACTGACAGAAAGAAAATTAGAGTATTTTTAAAAAAACGTTTTAAATGCAGTCAAATATTAATAAGCGTCTCATTCGGGACCGATTCGATCATACTATTAACTTTATATTGTGTATATACATATATATTTAATAGAGAGCGAGATTTTCAAAAAAAAAACTTGACCTTGATTTCGGTCGGGTACCTTGACCAGATTATTGACCTTGAGTCAAGGAAAAATCAGGAAACTCTGAAAAATGCCTTGATCTGGACTCTGGATCCAGGAAAAATCGATGTCTGGATCAAGATCCAGCTCGCTCTCTAATATTTAATTTAAATATTTAATAAATTAACTTTAAAATATTTTATACTTATTTTTAATAAAATTATTTAAAATATTTTTTGAACAAATATATTTAAAAAATATTAGCAAACATTAAGTGCTGCTACTTATTCATTTTTTAGATATTTTTACACTTAAAATATTTTGTTAAAATGCGAGAAAAGAGAAAAGGTCGCCAAAAAGACTTTTTAAGTCATCAATCTCGTCCCGATATTTTTTAAGTAGACGAAAATAATTAAATAAAAAATAACTTAGATTTTTATTTAAAAATATTTAAATTAAATATTTTATTAATTAAAAACTAATAAAAAAATTAAAATAATTAAACTAAAATAAATTATTATTAAAAAGAAAAAGAAAAAAATGAGTAATTAGATAACTAAAATAATTTAATTTAACAATTTGGGAAAATATTTTAAAATAAATTATTTGTATTTAAAATTAATGAATTAATTTAAATATTGAGAGGGAAATAAAAATATTTTTTAAATTAAATAGTAACTTATTTAATTGTGTATAGGTTTTTAAAAAAATTGTGAGAAATCAAAACCACCCACACAAGCGAGAAAATAAAAATATTTGTTGCCCTTCAATTAAGTTAATCACAGTCTTTTAAATAAAATTAAACAATTCTGATTCAAATTGACAGATTGATTACTCAAAAAGTGATCTGTGATATTAATAAAAAAAATTTTATTTTAGAGAAAAATCTAAATAAATGAATTAAAATATTTTAAATGGAAGGGATTAATAAATTTTTATTTTTTACCTCAATTAATTTAATTTAAATAAATTAAGCTTTAATATATCTTCCCGACAATTAATTTTTTGAATAAGAGAGAGAGATCATTTTGAATGACGTTCCCTTTTCATGTGCCTAGAAACATCACCCCCCCCTCCCCTCCCCTTCCTTCCACCTTCTGCGCAACACTTTATTTAAAATAAATAGAGAGGGTGGAGGAGAAGTTAAAATCTAAAAAACGGTTTTGACTGATCTTAACACGTAATTAAACATTCTTTGTTTTTTTAAATGTTTAAATTTTGGAACATTTAATTTATTATTTATAAATAATTAAATATTTTAATTAGAGAATTTTCATTATTTAGAAATATTGTTTAAGTTTTTAGATTAAATTTTTAATTCCTAAGTTGAATAAAACCAGAAAATAAAATAAACTTAATGAAAGTTACATAAAGATGCTGATAAAAATAATTTCGGGTGTAGTCTGTTCAAATTTATAAATTGTTTGTATTTACTATATTATATAGTTAGAAAGAAATCAAACATATGTGTAGGTACCTATGTAAAAATAGAATTTTAACATAAAAATATTTTCAATAAACAAAAAAGTTAATTTTCTTTTAAATTAACCTCAAGTGTTAGATTTAAAATATAAATAGTAAAATAAAATTATTTTAAATTAAAGTCTTTATACAAAAAAGGAAATGGGTATACATATGTATTTATTTTTAATTTAAGAACAAAAAAACTTTAAAATACAGCAATTTTAAATATAAAAATATATTTTAACTACTATTTATTTTTTTAGTTTTTTTTAAATTAAGATAAAAAAATTATTAAAAAAAGTTAAGAAAAAGGAAAAAATATTTGAATAAATTAATTAGTGAATTGTGAAAATAATTGAAGAGGAAGGAGAAGAAGAAGATAATTGAGGAAAAAGTAAATACTTGGTTGATAAAAAATAAATATATAGAGAGAAGAGAAGATTAAATTAATTAAAAGAAAATAATCAAAAGACTTTTTTATTAAAGTTTTTTTAGTAAAGAATTAATATATATCCAGTTTTTAATTAACTAAAAAAGGAAAAAACTGACCAAACTATAAGGCTTTAGCCAAAAAATATTTAAAATTAATGGAATTAGAAAAATTACAAAAATTTGGATTTTTTTCGCAAAAAGTAAAGGGAAAAAAACTTTTATTTTCTTTCATTGGAAATTATCCAATTTATTTTTGATAAAACGTGTAAATGTATTTATGTGTGTGTGATTTAGCGGCGGAATATTTGGCGGTCATTCATCCAAACAAGCATCTTTTTCTTTATTTTTTTGCTAAAAATATACAAGAAAAATTTACTAAAAACTGCAGTGATTTGCTTTTTTAAGTTGGGCGATAAAAATTTTTCTAGGATATTTTTCTAAGATTTTGAAATAAAAGATTAATTAAAAAATATTTTTAAATATTATATAAAATTATTATTATTATTTCCCTCTTATATATATTCTCTGTAATACAAAAATTCAGGTTTAAATATTTTAATTAGAATTCTTTTCGCTAAATAAAAATTTAAAATCCAAAAAAAATAATAATTAATTTTGTTCCGTACATCTAATTTTGGCATTTTTTTTAAATTTCAAATGAATAAGTAGATAAAATAATAGCTCTAATAAACTTTTTTAATTTAAAAAATTAATAATTCTTCGCGATAATTAAAAAAGAAATTTAAACAAAAGATACAGTAATTATACTAAAAAACTAAAAGTGTTTGGACGAAAAGTGTGAAAAATTTTTTAGTGAAAATAACAAAGAACTGGATTTTAGTTTTAAATAAATTGAATTATTTAAAAAAAATATTTTTTATTAATTGTGTTATAAAAATATTAAAAAATTTATTACACAATTGTTTCTTCTGGTTTATTGCTCATTTATTTTTTGTTTGACACACACAGACACAATTGAAAATCTTTTTATTTTATTTGATGATAATAATGCCGTTATTTTATTACTTCTTTAATATGTCTATAAAAAAATAAAAACGTCATTATTTAACAAAAATAATAATTATCCATAAAATATTATTTTAAAATTAAAGTTTCTTCAGATATTAATATTTTAACGTTTCATTTTCTACTATATCAAAATTAGGTGAAATAGCACAAGAAAATGTTCCATTAACTGATGCAGGAAATCTTTGACCACAACAAGTTGGCTGTTTTGGATAAATACAAACATTTAAATTACAAACTTCCTCCTCTCTATTTTGCCTTAAAAAAGATTAAATTATTTAAATACCTATTTCCAGACAATACACAGAATTTTCTTTAAAGAAAAATCTCAAAAGTGAAAGTTTCCCTCAAAATCATTCTTGCTTTTTAATTATTTACCAATTCATTTATCTATCCCCCCTCCTTTCCATCCAAAACATGATATTAACCTATCAGGGAAAAAATTCCCCAATTTCCGGTGATGGGGACAAGAAAAAACCCTCCTACCCTCTGTATCTTTTTTAATTATTACCCAATACAATTACATCCATCTTTCTTTTTTAAGCATTCTCTATTTCTCCATCTAATTCCACATCCTCCACAACTTTCTGTACATTCTGTCCAATTACCAAAATTACTCCATTTAGATTTATTTTCTTCAATCATACATAAATCAACAGAACGTCCAAAATTAAAAAAAAAATATTTAAATAAATTTAGGTAAATTAAAAACTCAGCAAAGAATTGTTGTTCCAAAGGAAGAATATTTATTTTCAATTTTGGATCCCATTTTCCTTTAGCCATTACAAAAAACAAAATAATAGAATAAAAATAAAATATAAGTATTAAAAAATATTTTATTTTCATTTTTTAATGTAAATATACAAATAACTTTTTAATGTTAAGCTTTAAAAAGATATTAAATTATTAGCTTTTCTCAATCAAAAATATAATCATAAATCTTTAAAAATAAATTGCGCTTTCTTAAATCAGGTCAAGCACAGAAAAAGGAAATGAAAAAAAAATAAAAAGTGAATTTTAAAACATAAAAGTAAAAGGCCTTCCTCCCATTTTTTCCACAATTTTCTCTCTAAAAAATCACCCTCTATTATGACTCCATTCTTATTAAAATAATTATTCAATAATTTTATATATTTTATTTAAAAAACAAAAAACAAATATTTTAAATAAAAAAATTTAAATAATTCTTTGTAATTTGCAAATAAACATAGGTCCAAAATTAGAAACAATATAAGGCAAAACAAGACTTCCTCTTTGTTGTTGATCACTAAATCTGTAAAGCCCCGTTCTTTTTAAAAGTTTTTCCATTCTTTTTAATGAACGTTCTACAAATTTAATTCCATAATGTTGTTGAGCCAAAACAACTGCATTTTCGACTACTAATTCATTTTGTGTTGGTGCTAATGTACATGTAGAATAAATTACTGAACCACCAACACGGACTGAACGAAGGGCATTACTAAAAAATAAAAAAATATTTTCTAATTTAAAATTCCTTTTTAATTTTTTATTTCATTAGGAATCTCTAAAAACGTCAACTATCGTTTAAAAATCAAATTCTCGATTTAAGAAAAATTAATTTTCAAAAAAATCCCTACATTAACATTTTTGTTTGTTTTTGTGGCAAATCTAATCGTTCCGTTGTTTTATCTGTTGCAAAAATGTTATTATCATCTTGATTAGCTGATAAACGATCAGAAGTACAGGGAGCGTCTAAAAGCACCTAAAAACCAAAATTTAATTTCCAAATAAATTTTTTCCAAACTTTATCATAAATTCCACATTCATCCCAAGATTCCACACTAGAAACATCTTTTCTCTTCAAAATAATGCGAGATGCTGCCTCACTCCCAGCCGGGATATACATTGCCAAAGCTCTTCTAAGTTGGCCAAGTCTCGATAATTTATTGTCATTACAAACAAGAGAAGCTTTTTTAAAGAGAAAAATTAAAAAAAAAAAATTAAATTTTAAAAAATACCAAATTTTCCAGTCTGAGTAATTAACAAACTTTTCCCGCCAGGAGAAGCACACATATCTAAAACTATATCATCCTCGTTTAAATCTAGAGCAAGTACTGGAAGAATTGATGCCCCATCCAAAAGCCACCAGCCTTAAAAATGTTAGAATAAATAAAAATTATATAATGAAAAATTTTTAAAGGCAAACTAATTTAATTAAATAATTACAGTAAAAAGAGAAAAAAAATTTAAATTAAGAAAAAAACCTGAAACATTTTGTTCATCTCTAATTGGACCAGGAAATCCATCAATACATTGCGGAGGATGTATAAATACTTGAAGATCACGTGGATAAATTAAAGAATCATCGACAGTAATTAATGGATCCGCATCTAATGATTCTAAACCTGTGACTCTGAAAATAATTTTAGAGAAAAATGGAGTGTTTTTTTTCATTTATTATTGGGGTTTTATTGGTTATTTTTATATTTTGTAATTTTAAAGACCGGATAAACAACCACTATTTTCCCAAAATTTATCAAAATAATTACTTGAATTTGCTATCATAAATAATCCTTCTAATATTTGGTTCAGACCCTTCAATTAACTCCATTTCCTTATCTGAAGGTTCTAATTCTCCATGTTTTAATTCATGTGTTGGGGGAAGATAAAACTCCATTCCCGACTCTAAACGACTTTCAACATCGTAATCAATTGGATTTGAAGAATTTGTTGAAATCTTAATTTTTTTAATTTTAAAATTAATTTTTTAGAAAAAACCAAACCAAATTATTTGTTTTATTTTCTTGTAATTTTGAAAGTTTTGAATCAAATCTTTTTCTAATTATTTCAACTTCTTTAGGCGGGTCTCTATCTTTAACAATTTGTTTAATTAAATTAATTGTTCCAAGACTTTCCATAATATTTTTATTTACCTTTAAATTTAATTATTTTAAAATTACTTTTCAAATAAAAACCTCAAAACTTGAAGAAAGTCGATTAACAACAGCAGCAAATTTATTAGGCATTAACAAACCTAAACGGATTGATGGCCATTTATTTGTAAATAAAGGCCCGTAATAAAAATCAAAATTGTCTAGAGCAAGCATTGATGGAGTTCTTAAAGGTTTTGTTTTTAAAATTTTTGGTTTAAAACGAGGAGCGCCGTAATTAGCTTTTTGTTGGAAATGTTGTAAATAAATTTGTAAATAATGTTTTGAATATTTTTTTGGTAAAGAAACAAAATTGATTGACATTTTTAAATCAAGATCTGAAAAAATAAATAATATTAAAAATTATTTGTTTAAAAAATTAAAAATTAAATTTAAAAATGACATAATATCCCAATAATGTTAAAACGCCAAAAAAAACTTCGGATGTCACAAATTTGGGACACGCCCACATTGTCGCGGGCCACATTGTCGCGACCACATTGTCGCGACCACTTTGTCGCAGGCCACTTTGTCGCAGGCCCACTTTGTCGCAGGCCACTTTGTCGCAGGCTTTCCTTTGATTTTTATTTTAAAATTGGCCTAAATTTTGCTCGCCACGTGTCATACTTCATCCCACGGCTACAACAATGGGAAATTTGAAAAGGTTTAGAATTTTTATTTTGTTTTTAATTTTTTTTTCAATTTTTTGATAAAGTTTTTAGGTGTTTTTTCCTTTTATTATTTTTTCTTATCCGGGTAAGTTCTGCCGGAAATTTTAACGGAGTAAAACCAAACCAGATTACTCCAGAAAACCCGTATCGTGCCCAGAAGGCTTTTTCCTACCCTCCATAGCATCATAAAAATTTTTCCAACGAAAAAGACCTTTGCGACAAAGTGGCCTGCGACAAAGTGGGCCTGCGACAAAGTGGCCTGCGACAAAGTGGTCGCGACAAAGTGGTCGCGACAAAGTGGCCTGCGACAAAGTGGGCCGTACCCCACAAATTTTATTATTCCATTTGTAATTAATTTTTATTTTCTTCTTATCACTCCACAATTATTTATAATTTACTATTTCTCTCATTCATTTTATTTATTAGAAATATTTTAATGAATAAAATTCAATATAATAATTCACTTTTAAATAAATTAAATTTTATAAATTCGACGGATGGTCCATTCTTTTGTATTGAAGTTTCTCCTCCAAAAGAAATTAATGAAATTAATAATTTTATTTCTTCAATAAATAAATTAATTAATAACACAACAACAAATAATTCTTTTTTATTTTTAAGTATTGTTGCCCATGCCGAAAATAATCCAAGTAAAAAAAGGAAAATAATTTTTAAATTCAAAATAATTTTAGCTGACCTTTCATTACCTAATTCATCAACTTCAATTGCCTCAAAAATATTAAATGAAAATATTCTTCCTAAAAATTCCCATTTAATTCTTCACATTACGGGAAAAAGTTTTATTAATTTCCCCCACTCATTTGTTGATATTTATTTTACAAAACTTAAACAATTGGGAATTTATAATTATTTTGTATTAAGTGGAGATTCACCAAAAAGAGAGAATTATAATTATTTAAATTATAATTTAGAGGTTGTCTAAATATAAAATAAATTTTTATTTAATTTTAAAAAAAGATTTCAACAAAATCTCCACAATTAGATTCCCTTCATTTAATTAAAAGAATTAAATCAAATAAATTATCTACCAATAACAATAATAATTTATTAACATTTGCTGTTGCTGGATATCCAGAATGTCATCCTTTTGCTTATAACAGAAATACTGATATTTTATTTTTAAAAAGAAAAATTTTTGAAGGAAATGCTAATTTTGTTATTTGCCAATTTTCGTTTTATAGGGGAGCAGAAAAATTTTTTCAATTTGTTGCAGATTGTAGACAGGCGGGAATTAATGTTCATTTTATACCTGGAATTTTACTTTTTCAGGTACAATGACACTTTTCGGGTAAAAAAAGAGTGAAGGTTCCATAATTTATCAGATTTTCCTTTAGTGTAACATCAATAAAATAATTATATGTACCTTCTTTAAGTTTTTATAAAAAGGAAAATACTAAGTTAGAGAGCACAGAGTAAGTTATTTTACTCATGCCAACAATTGACGTTTAGGTATATGTCAGTTCATTCCGTTTGAGTCTTGAACTCTACAAGGGAATAATTGTTCCTGAAAATCTTTTTTTTGGTTAGATAATCGTTTTAAGGGAGATTACTACAAGTCGGAGTACTCTACATAATTATTATTTTTTAGAGTTTTTCTTCTCTTCTCAAATTTTCTTCTCTTACTCAAATTAAAATTCCACAAGAAATGTTTAATCTTTTATCATCACATCGTTATAATGATGATTTAATTAAATATTATTCACTTTGGCTTGCTTATAATATTTGTCAAAAATTATTAAATAAATCTTTATTAAACAATATTAGAGCTATACATTTATTTAATTCAAATCAATGGGAAATGACTCGGTATTTATATTTATTAGAGAAAATTTTTTTTTTTAATTTTTTAGTTCTTTACTTGTCAAACTTGGATTTTTATTAAAAATAAATACAAAAGAATATCAACTCTTTCATTCTTTCATTCTTCTTCTTTCAAAATTCCATACAAAAATCCAAAGCGATTTGTCTACCAATATCAGCATTTTGCTGTAAAGAAATTGTTGTTGTTGGTAAAGGAGTTGAAGTTGATGAAGAAGATGGGGGTGGAGGTGTATTAATTGCTGAATCTGCTGCTGGGAGAGATTGAGCTTCTTGAATGTTATTGCCAAAAGCAGCATTTTTGTTTTCCTTTTTTTAAATTAAAATAAATTTATTCAAATATTTAAAGAAATTGTGTATGCTATTTATAGGTATTTTATATCCCTTCTTTACAGTATATTTGTAATTTTTAAAAGAAAAGGAGAGAAAGGGATAGAAAAATTTGGAGATAAATTTCAAAATAATTTTTAACCATTTTCGATGCTTGTTGTTGTGCTAGCATTTGCTTTGCAAATTCATCAAGTTGCCCTTTCTCTTTTTCATTTAATTCTCGAGCAAATTTACCGGCAATATAAACTTTATTATTTTGTACAGTACAGCCAGCAAGAATATAACTGTTTTTAAATTTAATTTTAAAAAAATATAAGGGTAAATATTTTTATAAATTATATTTTAAAAATATTTTTTAAAATTAAAATTAAAAATAACAGTGTTGTTTGATTTGAAGTACAGAATGATGGCAAAGCAGGCCTTGGAGGGATTATTGGTATAGCTGAATTGTTTCGTTGTACAGCTTGTTCAAGACGGGCATATGCCTCGTCAACTTGTTGTTTCCATTCAAGCAATTTATTTTTATAAATTTCCATTTCAGACATTTCTTTTCCATTAAGTTCTCGAATAAAATTCTGAATTTTAAATTTGGATTTATTTTCCCTAATAATATTTTTAATTTTTGAAATTAAAAATAAATCTCCAAAATAATTTTAAAAAATTTTAAAAAGTCCCTACTCCATGTGAATATAATTTATTTCCTGTAGCAACACAGCCAGATCCGGTCATTGGCGGAGAATAAAATTGAGCGTTAACAAAAGCAGAAAATACAAAAATTAACAAGAAAATAATGAAAGACATTGTTTTTTAAAGTTAAATTAATTAATTTTAAACTAAAATTTAAAGGAAATTTAATTGAGGAAATTTGGAAAAATAATTAAAAATGAAGAAACAAATTAAAAATGAAGAGAATATTATATTTACATTCTCTCTACTTCACTCACTGTTCGTTACGGCCATAACAATAACAACAGATTTTCTTCTTCTACAAAATAAACATTAAAGAAAATCGGCGTTTTATGCAATTAAGAAGAAGAAAAACAAAGGAAATTGAAGGATTTATGTTAAAATAAAAGAAAAAAATATTTAGAAGAGGTAAAAATTTGTTTTTGATGAGAAGAAAAATTTTGTGGAAAAGCTTTTTTAATGGGGAAGTAAATAAAAATCCGGATTTAAAAATGTGACGATTTTTGCTTTAAATAAATAAAAATTAGAAAAATTAAGATTAACTTGAAAATTAATAACTTTAATAGGTAAAATGCTTTGACAATTTTCAAGGATCCAATTAAAATTAATTATAATTGTTTAATTTAAAAAATCGGTAAAATAATACCCTAATCGGCATAAGTCCTTAAAAATTTTTAGATTAATAAATTTATAAAAAATTTCAAATTTCCAAACAATATAAAAATTATAAAAAATACTGGATGTATTTATAATATTTATTTTAATTTAATTCCTTTTAATACTTGACTTGAGTGTAATCGCCAGCTGACTAAAAATAACTGGACAAATAATTTTAATATTCTCAATCTTGTAAAAAATACTTTAGAAAAATATATTTATATTCTAAAAATAAATATAAAGGTTGAAAATAAATAACAAACAAAAAAATTCTCTTTAAATGTCCAAGTAAATATATAAATTAGTCAGAGAAATTTTTTGTTATTTTAAAAATTTTGAATCACTCTAATTGGAATTTAAAATGTTAAAAAAAGAGCAAATAAGTTGAGAAATAAATATTAAATATTAATAAATTAAATGTTTTTTTTGTCAAAACTTATTAGAAAGGATATGTTTTTAAAATAAAAATTTTAAAATTCTTTAAAAATAATTTAGAAATATATAAATTAAAAAATTTATTTAAATAAATTATTACAAATATTTATTTTGTATAAAAATTTTAAATTGAAAAAATATTTTTATATAATTTTTGAAAATAAATCGGTCAAATATTTGATTTTCCAATGATCTCTTGTTTTGAACTCCACAATATGCTGCTTTTTTACTTATCTTTTTAATAACCTGTTATTTTTATTTCATGACTAAATGTTTATTTCTAATTAAATAATTTACATTTTTAAATTGAGATTTTGAGATTTCCAAACACTGCTTATTAGTTAATTTCCTCCCGTCCTTTCGGTTTTTATTGTTTTTTAAATATTTTTTTGAATATTTTGTCTATGTGTTAAAATCTTTTAAATTAATTCAAAAATTAAATAAACAAAGAATTAATTTATTTAATTTCTCATATTTCAAAAATTAAACAAAAAGCACTTAAAAAATATTGGTGTCAATTTTTTGTATGATTTAATTTTTTAAATAATTCTTGATTGCCAAATAAGATTATTTAAAAAATGTTTTTATTTTCTAATTTTTTAAAATTTATATTAAATTTATTTCAATTTTCCTTTTTATTTTACTCTGTAAGTATTTTAATAAATTAATTATTTTAATAATACTTTATTAGGTAATTACAATTAAAGAAGAAAATGAAAATTTAATTAATAAAGGTGATTTATCACAATTTGATTCTTCAGGTTGTGGTCTAACAAAAGGGTATTTATTTAATAATTATTTGTTGAATATTTTTAAAAAATTAAAAAGTTGTTTATTTAAACCACCAAATTGCAATCCATATAATGATTGCTCTTATGCTCTAAGTTATATATCTGATGATGAACGTGTTTATTTTGAATTATTAGCTCAGGTTGCTGGGGAATCTAATGTTTGGGCGGCTGTTGGATTTTCTGTGGATGGACTTATGGTTAAAATAATTTGTTTTTAAATAAATAAATATTAAATAAAGGGGGGAGATACAGTTACTGATTGTTCTTCATTAGAAGGAAGAGATTATAAAGCTAGACTTTCTTACAATCCAGGTAGAAAACAAACAAAATTTAAATTAGGCTTTCTTTAGCTAAGAGTATCTCCAATAGAGAAAAAATTAGAAAGAAATAGATTTAGGTTATACTCAGATAAAAATAATAAAGTTTTTTAAACAAAATTATTAAAAAGGTAAAAGTAATCGAAAAGCGCCATTAGCTTATGGACTCGAATCTAAAATTCTCCACACCCATCATGCTAAAGTAGCCGATGGTATTATTTATTGTCGCTTCTCCCAATTAATTCAGCCGCCTGAATCTGTTCAGCCACAATTTGTACGTCCATTAAATGCCCCAATATTTATATTATTAGCGTCTGGAGTTACTAGAGGAAAAGGTAATTAAAATAATTTAAATTAAAATTAAATATTTTTCCCTTTTTTTAGATTTAACAATTCATTCATTAAATTCTGATTCTTCTCTTTTTCCTTTTTCTTCTTCCCACCCAATACAATTAACAAAATTTAATTTGAGCCCTGAAGAATTAGCTAATGGGGATTGGGAAATAAATAAATATAATAATAATAATAATTATATTAATTCTTCAATAAATATGACAAAAGAACTTTCAATTCCTTTTAATGAAAATAATTTATCTCTATCTGTTATTGAACAGACAACAACGAATAATTGTATATATTTCTAATTATTTTAATAAAAATAAATAAATATTTTTTAAGTAAAAACTGATTCAACAACAACATCTAGCTCAGAAAATATAAATAATAATATTAATGAAGAAAAATCTCCAACAAAAATTTTAGAAAAAGAAAATCAAAAAAATAATTTAAATAATGAAAATATTTCTTTAAATTCTAATTCAAAAAATGATTGTTCTGATTCTGGAATTACTTTTGGAACAACTACAAATAAACCAGAAATTGGGTCTGATGCTTTTTTAACTTCGAATAATTCTGAATTTCGTTTAATTAAGACACACGGTGATTGAAATAAATTTTTAAAAAATATTTTTTATTTATACGTCCAATTTATTATAATTTTTCTATTGTAATAAATATATTTTTGTATTAAATCTTAAGTAAGAGTGAGGTAAGAGTTCAACTCCGAGCAGGGTAACTACGTGCAGGTGCTCTCTTTTAATAGATCATAAACCCAAGTAGTCGTTTTAATGGATCTCTCTTCTTATACTTACATATTTCCACAATTTGAAGAATAAAATATAAATTATTTTTTAATATTTTTTATTGAAAATAATAACAAGCTAACAATAAAATTGTCCCTTCCCGAAAACATTATAAATTTGTAAATTAATCTCTACCTATTTTTTTCTAATTGTCAAAGTCTTAATTATTTTTTAATATTCTCTCCCATTATTCTAATTATTTAAATTAATTGGACGTATAAAACTTTTATTTTCTAAAAATAATATTTTATTTATTTTTAACTTAAAGGTATATTAATGGTTTTTGCTTGGTTATTCCTCGTACCCGGAGCAATTTTATCAGCTCGTTTTCTTCATCATAGAAATCAACGAGAACCATTAGAATTATTTGGAATACAACTTTGGTTTCAAGTTAATTTACGAGAGAATTTCTAAATATTTTTTCAATTATTTAGATTCATCGTTTAGCCAATTCTTTAGCTTTTCTTTTTGTAATTATTTCATTTTTATGTATTTATTCTGCATTGGACGGTTTTTGGATTGGTCCACGATTCTCAAATCGTTCAGAACAAAATTTTTCTACACAATCTTTACACGCTTTCTTTGGTATTTTAAGTATTTTTATATGTTTATTTCAACCAATATGTGCAATATTTCGTTGTTCACCAGAATCCCCAAAACGTTTTATATTTAATTGGATACATTCAATTCTTGGTTATATTGCTTGGATTTGTTCTGGTAAAATTTTATTTTTTTCTAAATATTTTTATATTAAAAGCAATTGCTATTTCTTTGGCATGTCTTAAATTTGAACAATTTTTCATTGACTCATTTCTGGCTAGAGATGTTTTAATTGCTTCTTTGGTTCTTACATTTATTTCATTTTTTTCTCTTCAATGGTTCTCATTAAAAAGAAGAGAAAGATTTGAATTATTTGAAGAAGAAAATGAAAGACGAAGAAATGCTTCTTCTTTATGGCAAATTAATTTACATAAAGAATATAATATTCGAAATATTAATCAATCTACTAATATTAATCAACATTTAAGACCTCCACCACAATTAATGGCTATGGCACCAAGTGAATGTAGCGATGTTGGGGGGCATAGAGAGGTAAAATTTAAATGAAAATAAATTGAAATTTTAATTAATTAAAAGAGTTTAATGATCCAACAGGCAATTATTGGCTTATTCTTTGTCGCCTCTGCTATGTTAAGTTTGTGTTTGGCTATAACATTGATGTTGGCTTAATTGAGAATATTTCTTAAATAAATTTATATTTACCTGTATAAATAATTCAAAACATCATTTAGAAATACTAATCTTGTATATTTAATAAAGCTTATTCTATAATGTAAATATACGATTCGTAATGAAACCTCCCCCAAAATACGCAATTATATTCAACCAGTTTAAATTAGAATAACTTCTTTCTGTTAAAAATAAAAGTAATATAAAAAACAATCAGAATCTTTTACTAATTTAAAATTTTTAATATAAAAGGCTGTTAAATAAATTTAATTAATTTCATAATAAGCTTGTTAACGTATCCTGCGCCCTTGTGTTTGTCAACATAATATAGGTAAATTAACTATTTTTTAAAATATTTGTAAATATTTTTCATTTAATTTCAGAGGAGATCTGCCTGAACAATAAATGAGAGACGACGAGAAGATTTGGGTAATTGTTTGGTGTATTTCACTTGTCTTCATTGTTGTCTGTTTCCTCTGCGTCGTTTTCAATAGTTCGAAAAAGCGAAAGGGTGCGGTTATTCGTGAAGGAGCACCAAAACAAATTACGCCACCAAAACCGAGACAGCCTGCTGTAATTCATAAATAATTTCAATAATTTTATTTAAAAAAATCTTTTATTTTAGCTTTTGCCTTCCGCTCCACCACAACTTCAACGACAACCAGTTACTCCTCCACCAATGTACAATCCTGGCCTTGCTCGTACACAAAGTTCACCATCGTCAATAACACCGCCGATCGTGTTAGTGATTAAATTATTTGAATGACCATCAAAATATAAAAATTTTCTTACAAATTTCAGCTTTGTGCCAGTCCATCCAGCACCGGCTGCTTTACTTCCTCCTCCACCACCTAATAATGTGCCACCTCCTAAAGAACCTTCAATTCGTAAGCCTTCTCCTGTGCAAGCATCACCTCAAGTAAAATCTAAAGCTGAAAAGACGGCAATAATCGCTCAAGAAAAGGTGAAAAATAATTATAATTAAAAGACTCTCATATTATTTAGGATTCTCCAATTACACCACCAAGTTCTACACCAATTGTACCACCAGATTCTATAGTTATTCATCCTCTTCCACCTTTGGGCGGAAAGGGCCGCCTCAATAAAAAAAAGAAAAAGAAGAAGAGGGACACAACAAGTTCCAGTAGTAGCTCCGATTCTACTGTTGAGACCGAAACAGAAGGAACACAAGATGATGATGGTGGAATTCTCCTAACAAGTCCAATGAAGAAGGGAAAGAAACGCCGTAAGAAGCACAAACGCAAGAAGCGTCACTCGAAAAAGAGGAAGAGATAAAAAAGTTGAAGCAATGAAAGGGCAATGTTGATGTGAATATAAAAATGATAGGAGACGATATTTATAGTAATTAGAATAATAAAATAATGTTAATGTATTGTTAATTATTGTTATTGTTAATTGTGATTGTAAAGTAATTTGTCTTAAAATATTCTTAAACTCAAATAATTTAAATAAAAATCAAAAACAAAAATTTATCAATTCACACGCACTCGGGAACTATAAAAATAGCGTGATGAGGTAGGAAAAAACTGGACGGATTAAAAAATAGAATCAAACCTAAAATTTGGTAAAACAAATAAAAATAATATTTAAAAAATAAACTGGGAAGAAATAAACACAAATTTATCTAAATATTTTAACTCGTAAAGAGTATGGAGTAGAGATAATTTAAAGAAAAGTTAAAGTAAATTAAGTAAATAATAAATTGATAAGTATAAAATATATTTTCGATTGAAATAAATAAGTATATATGTATTTAATATACCCGTAATTAATTCAAAAAAATAAGTAATAAAATAGAAATGCTAAATAAAATAAATTCTCTAATGGAAAATTTGGGAAGATTATTGTTAAAAATATTCAGGATTCTATTTGAAGGTTTTTAGAAATGTATTAAAAAATTAATTGAATAAAATTTTGATGGAGGCACATTTTTAAATAATTTTTCCATTAATTTAGCTACATAAAAACTTTATCCAAATACAGTAAATATATTTAATAATTAATTAGTTAAAACATTAAATATTCTGGAAATAAATAAGATGGATTTAAATTATTAGAGAATTTAAATTAAATTTTTAAAATATTTAAAAGAAATTAATTTTGATAGAAAAAGATAGGAAAATAAATAGAAAATACTTAACTCTATTCTCTTTAAATTATTTAAAAATATTTAGATAAATCTGTGTTTAAACAAAATTTAATTGAAAGAAAATTTAAATTGAAAACGGCCGAAAATTTTTTTTTAATTATTTAAAATTATGCAGTAATCAATCAAAAATTTTAAATAGCCAACGCTTGTTGTGCTATATTTACTCCTGAAGGAGAAAGTTGCCCAACCGATGAGGCAGTAATTAATGTTGTTGATGGAATTATTGTTGTATTACTACTTTCCAAACGTTCATCCTTAATTTGCAAAATTTATTTTTAATTAAAAAAAAATATTTTTTACCTTAATTAAAAGAGAAAATTCACTATGAGAAGTTAATGGGGATATACTAATTTCATTTTCACATAAATTATTTGAAGAAGAATTTAATTTATTTTCTTTTTTTATTTTTTCTTCATTTTTATCTTTCCGATTTCTTAAACAAATTAAAGGAATTTCTTCATTTTCAATAAAATTTTTGTATGAAGATGTTGGTTTTTGTTGTAGTATTTGTTGATGATCTTCTTCTGGAATACTTGGCAAAGGTTCATTATTATTAGACATTCCATTTTCTGTTAAACGTTTGGTTGAAGTTTTGTTGTCATTTTTAGGAGAAATATTAGTATTTTCTTTAAATTAAAATTATTTTTTAAATAAATATTTTCAAAATAACCACCACCATCATCATTATCATCATTATTATTTATTGATTCATCAACTTCTGAAGTACCACCACAATTTCTATCATCACATTCACTACTTTCATCACGTTCTGTTTGTTGTTCTTCCGTCTCTTCTTCCTCCTCATTTTGATGTTGAACTAATTCAGTAATCGAAATACTATATTTATCAGTTCCAAGAAAAATAGAGCCAAAACCCCGACATTGATAAGGACGAGAATCATCTTTAAGAATTGTTACAGCATCCTTTAAAAATATTCTTTTTTAGTATCCAAATAATTAAATAAAATTACTTGTAAAGTATCAGGCAAAGGTTGATCTCTAGTTTCTGGTAAAAGCATTACTAATGTCCCGGCAAATAATGAAAATGTTGCAAATATAATCATAGGCACAAAAGCAAGTGTAACGTCCGAAAGAATTGCAATATAAGAGGAAACGCCAGAACCAAAACGGGCAATCTATTTTATAATGAAAAATCAGGAAAATTTTTTAATGAAAACAAAAATATTTGTAAAAACATTTTTTATAATTAAAATCAAATCCCACATACAATAACAGAAATAAGAAAATAATTAACTAGATATCTAACAAAAACAAGTTTAAAGTATAGAAAAAATTTAGAGGTATTCGGCCTATTATAATTTAATTAAGAAAATAAAAATATAGCTAACCATAGAGCAGAAGCCGACTGCACTAAAAATAAAAAAAACATTTTCGAATTATATTTTTAATTAATTTACCTATTTCTAATAACTGTTGGATATAATTCTGATGTAAATATATAAAGAATATTAAAACCGCCTTGAATAAAAATCTTCCCACCAAGCATTAATCCTAAAGAGAGCATTGGACTTCCAAAATTCATTGCACACATTGCTAAAATAATAAAAAGAGCAGCCCCAACAAGTGTAAATATTTGTGAACTTTAAAAGAATATTTAAATTATTATAAATTTAATTTTTAAATTTAAACACCGTTTCCTTCCAAATTTCATTAAATAAACACAAAATATTAATGTTGGCAATTCAATAGCACCAGCAATTGCATTGTTTAAAAAGAAATTGCCAGAAAAGAGAACACGACCGGGGGCAGATTGGTCAGATAGAGCTTTAAATAATTTTAAAAATAATCGTCTTAATTTTTTAAATAATATCCAAAAATATAGGAATTTTGTTTATAGGGAAACGATATATTAAGGTAGGCAAAAAACAGAGTAAACAGATTTCCTATCTCCTTATCTGCAATATTATTTTTTATTTAAATAAAACTTTATCAGATAAAAAACTTTAATATTTAATTAATATTTTAATTAAAACCTACCAATAATTAGTCCATAATATACAAGGGCAGTAGCAATCCAAACAATACAAATAACTCCAGTTCTCATACAAAGAGCTCTTGATTTAAGTAAATGAAGAATATTTGCACGTTGATCACGACGTACCCATTTACGTTGTTCTGCATGTTTTACCTAAAATTTATAAAAAAATTAAAAAATATATATTTTATTTAAAAACCAATTCTAAATCAGAAGGTAATGAACTTTTATTAAAATCAAAGAGATTGAAAGGAAATGGAGGTTTTCTACAAGCTCGACGAATGTAATTCTCTGCCTAAAATTTTTGTTTTTATTTTTTTAATATTAAAATATTTATATTTACTTCATCAACTCGGTTATTCACAATTAACCAACGAGGACTTTCTGGTAATACACAAATTAAACAAATACTAATTGTGTGAAGTGCTGCAGTAATTAACTAGTAAAAAAGAAATTTTTAAAAGAAAACTAATTCAGGTAAATGCTCAAATAATTGCCCCACCCCCTCAAGCAAGAGGTTGAAACAATAATCACTCAGGACAATTATTTGAGCAAATAAATAATTATTAAATACTTGTATATTTTGCCAACTTTTACAGAAATAAGCAATCAAAGCCAATGTAGCATAACCAACAGCCCATGGAGCTTGTAAAAGACTACCAACCATTGCACGATATCTTGTCCCAGTAATTTCCATACAAAGAACATAAGCAGCCAAATCAGCAGCTAAAAATTAATTTTAATAAAATTATTTTTTATTTTTTAAACCTTCATTACAAACAGCTCCACAAAATCGAATAAATAAAAACATAGGAAAATATGTTGAATAAGGAAGTAAAAGGCCAAATAAAGAAGAAAGAATACCAAAACTTTAAAAAATATTTTTTTTAAATTTTCAACAAAACAAACCCAATAACTGTTGGTTTTCTTCCAAATCTATCCGAAGCAAAACCTCCCAATAAACAACCAAATAAAAATCCAAAAGAATAAAATAAATGAGCGTGTGCCCTTTTAAAATTATCATCACAAACTAAATTCCATTCTGTCACAATTGTTGAACGTAAAACATCTTGATCATAATACCTTTTTAAAAAATAAAATTAGAAAAAAAATTAATTAATTAATAAATACCATTCCTGACATTTAACTATATCCGGACTTTCACCACTTTCGTTAACGATTTTTTGGGCTTCATCCAAAGGCACTCGTCTGAGTTGGTCATATCTAATTTTTTAAATTAAAAATTATAATTAATATAAATAATTTAAAACCTTTCTTCTCCCCTATCATAAAAATGGCACTGTGAATGGAAGTTAAGTGTGTCTCGTTGTTTATTTCTCGTTCTTGGATAAACTACAGATCCCTGTAATGCATCTGATAAATCCCAAAGATAAGGACTTTGTGTTGTTGTTTTTGGAGTGGAAGTAGTTGTAGAGTGGTAAGGCGACTTAGAAGAAAATTGAGTTGACGAAGGATGGGGTGAGGGAAAGGAGGAATTAACACCTGGCACTTTACACCAATGATCTGGCTAAAAATTTAAAATATTAAAAAAAGATATTGGCAATAAAAAGGGTGTAATTATCCAACAATCTAATTAACAAAAAATCTCATAAATTACCTGATACATCATATAAACTACAGATAAATTAAACATGGCATGAGGAATTTGTTGTAAACTAATTAGTAGATAAACCCATATTTGCCACCAAGAACAACCTCCAATTATATTAAGAATACCTAAAAACATATGTATTTTTAAATTTTATTTTCAATTCCAAAAAAACCTTCAAAATCAACAGGATCTGTATAATGTCTTTTCTTCGAGGGTCTATAACGTTTTTGTATTTGTAAATGTGTATCCCGTATTTCTCCAATTGAAAATGATTGTTTGTGTGGTAAATAACTAATTGATGTACTTATGGATGGCTGGCTTTCTGATGAAAAAAGACAGGAAGAAGACTTTGGGGTATTGGCTCTAGATGCTTTGTCACTACGGGCGCTATTTATATTTGAATTGTCTTGGGGTTGCTGTTGACTTGAAATGATAGATGCGTCGATTGTATCTGTAGCACAACTCTATATAAAAATTAAAAGTAAAAATTTCTACTTTTTAATTAAATTATAATAAATTTGATAGGAAAATGAGATTAAAATAAAAAATAAAACTTGTTTTAACCCTTTAAAACTTAAAATTCAATAAAAGTGACATTTACATAAGAGTCCATAACTTCAAAATTTTTGCTAAATATTTTACTGCGAATATTATCAAATAAAGATTTAACTAAAAAAATTCCAAAGGAGTAAACTGTAGTATGTATAAGGTCAATAATATTGGAGAGAATTTATTTTATTTCAAAAAAACCTGAGAAAGAGTTAAATCAGAATATGCCCAATGATAACTAGACATATTTGTTTGTTGTCCAGCAATATCATTTAAATGCGCGCTAGGTAAAGCTGGTTCAGAATAAATTAAAGCAGTTGAAAGAAAATATTGTTGTTGAGGGGAAGGAGAAGAATATTCATTTTCAATATCTGGTGGGGAAGAGACTTCCAAAAAATTATTTTTATTTGAAGAATTTTGTTGATTTATTTCTCTTTCAATTGTTTCTGTTTGCCTTTGAAGTAAATCTGTATCACTCTTAAAAAAATAATTTTAATAAAAATTATTTTTTCTTAAACAAAAACCTGAGAGAAAGAAGCACAACATTCGCCTGCCAAGGAAGTTGGCGTTAAAAGGCATTTTTCTTCATCATCACTAGCTTGTTGATGAAGTTGAGGAGTGCTACTATTTATTTCTAAAAATAAGAATTTTAATAAAATTAAAGAAAATGAATGTTAATTATAAATAATTTTAATCAAAAAGATGTTAATAAAAGCTCCATTCTATATATTCTTAAAATTATAAAAATTAAATATAAATTACCCACCCCCTCTACTACCCGCATGTCTTGTTGATAAAGCAGATGAATCAGTATTTGTTGACATTGCCGTTTTTGAGCATTCGGCAATTGCCATTTTTATTTTCTTTTCTCAAAAAATATTTTTATTTATTTTTAATTTCTTCACTTTGTGTGGCCGTTGATTGAAAAGAAATTAAAAGAAGAAAAATGTTTTTTAACCAGTCGATGGGCGATGGCAGCAATTTTTTATGGTAACGGCATTGAAGGCAGTGAAAAGGTAAAAGAGGTGCATTTTGCTGCAAAAATAAAAATAAAATTTATTATTGTCTGATTAAAAAAGAA
The DNA here is from genome assembly GCA_036172945.1 of Meloidogyne incognita. Lineage (NCBI taxonomy): Eukaryota > Metazoa > Nematoda > Chromadorea > Rhabditida > Meloidogynidae > Meloidogyne > Meloidogyne incognita. The sequence continues at coordinate 5,551,965 of JARQAC010000010.1, forward strand.
TTGTGTGGATTTTAAAAGTTAAGGGGAAAAAGAAATAAAAGAAAAATGAGGAGGACATTAAAAGAGGGTCGAGAAAATTAAGGGAAATGATTAGTTAAAGTAAATTAAGAAGAATTTAAAAGAGAAAAGTAATTTAAAAAAAGAAAATCAGAAAATATTTAAGAAAAGAATTTAAAAATTTGTAAAAAGTGGTAAATAATTGAAGGAATTAATGGAAAAATTATAAAAGATTAAAATGAAGAATGAAAAGAAAATTTAATGATAAGGAAGAGAATTGAAGAAAAAAACTAAAGGAATGTGAAGAGAAATTGAAGTGAATAGAAAATGGAAGATAATAATAATTATTTTTAATTAATTAATTAATAATTAAGCTTTAAACACCTGTTTAAAAATAAAAATTTAAAAAAAATAAAAAAAATAATCATGTGCGAGTAATGTTAAATTTTAGTAAAAAAATAAAGTTAGTTAGTATATATAAATTAATGTCTAGGCCTTGTTAAGGAAAGCACCAACCGGTCCTAAAACACCTAATTAATTATTGATGACAGCCGATGATTTCGGCGAAAAAAATCATTAAAATATGATTGGAAGGATTAAAAGGAAAGGACAAAAAAATAAACGGAAGGAAAAGAGGAGGAGGGGGGGGGGGGGATTGAAGTTAGATTATTAAAGAAAACTTTATTTAAATAAATTAGGTATATATGTACTAGGGTTGATATAGTACATATTTAATAAATTAAAATTAGCAGCAAATACATATAAAAATTATCAAATTCTCAAAAAAATGTTAATAAATGAGTGGGAAAGTAATGAAAATAAAATGTGTATTATTTCAATGAAATCAGAACAAGTAAATAAAAAAAGTAAAAAGAGGAGTTGAAAATTTATTTAAGAAAATATATGATTGAGTATATAAATAACCCTTTGCTTATGGGGGCAAACTACATATACCTAGTTAATATAGTATATTATGTGATGTGTAATGGGAAGACAAATTTTGGATAAAAAAAAGATTGCAAAGTTTCGAAAACTTTCAAAACTCTAACTTGATGACTCTAATTATTAAAGGCCTAAATGTGTAATAAAGACGCTTAGTAGAAATTATTTTAATAGTTAATTAACTGATTAGTATACTATGTAAATACATATTAAATTAAAAAAACATATTTTATGTATTTAGGTTCAAAGTCAACTCTACCTACTACCACCTATTACTATTCAACTACAATTCCAACAGCTATAAATAAATTTTAAAAAATTCCTTCCGCAAACTACTACATATTCTTTTGCTACTTTTATTGCCAGTCAGCCGTAATCCCCCAGTTTTCCATATATATTGAACCGCGACATTTATCGGAAGAAGGAGAATACTAGACTGTAAAATTATTGAAGAATTTGGGAGAAAATAAAGAAATATGTACGTAGGGGAATTGGTGAAAGAAACGATAGAAAAGAGAGAAGAATAAAGCTAACAGACACAAAATATATATTAGACAAACAAATGGGGACAGCCGGGTACATAGACACACACACACACAACTGCACTGACAGTCGGTACACACACAAATGTGAATATAATAATGCTTTAAAAGAAAGGGAAAATATTTTTAAATATATAACCAGAATACATATATTAAAAATATTAATTTAAAAATATCTACATATAAATATTTTTAAAAAATTATAAGTTTTATCTTCAACAACTTCTAACGGCTCGGAATTAGAAATAATCTCTCAATTCAGACCCAACCACGAGGTTGAAAGCCTCCAAATTAATAATAATAATTAATCCATTCGGAGTAATGTAAAAATATGTAAAATTAATTATGTTAATTTTTGGACAAAAAAAGAGAGAGGAAAATCTAAAATTAGAAACAAATTCCCTAATTGATATTGGTTGATTAATTTGTAAATTAAAATAACCGTTTTGAATACTTTTGTTAATTAATTTGAAAAATAATAATTTGTGTTGGTTTAAATACTTAATCATAAAAATTAATTTAAAGAATTTAAAGGAAATATTTAATAAATACATAGTAGGTTATTAAAAATATTTTAATATTTTTAGCCGGATAACATAAAACAATAATTATTATTATTTATAAATTTATAGGATTTTAAATGATTTTTAAATTAAATTTTTTTATTCTTTAACTAAATTTCGAATTAATAAATTTTATCCTTTTAAATAGATTGATTAATAGACAGTTGTTAGTTTTTAAAGGGACTTGTTGTCGGAAAAAGTTTTAAAAATTAAGCTTAAATTTGCACTAAAAATCAATAAATTGTCTGAAATAAATAAAACAAAAAGTGATATGTAATTAAAAAGAAAAGTTTTTTTACTTCCAAGTTTTAAAATTTATAAAAAAATTAAGAAGGAAAGTTTCAATAAAATATTAGAGAGAAAGGATTATAAAAATGTTAGAGAGCAGAGAGGGGAAAAGAATGATGAGAAATTCATGTCATTCATTCATAAAATACATACCTATGTATATTTTCTTCTTCACAACCGAAAAATTTTAAAAAATAATTTAAATTAGGTAAAAATAACAAAAATTAATAATAATAATTCTCACTTTAAGTTAACTTCCTTCAAATGTCTCCCTTTCAATTAAGACTCTAATATATCTAAATAAATGTATAAAGTTATTTTTTATTTCAAAATTCTCGTTAAAATTGATAAGAGAAGGATACGAGAACGTAAATTAACACAACGAATAAAAAAGCTGCTAGACTACACGGAGGGCCAAAGACCAAAGTTTGTATTTTTTGGGGGTATTTTATTGGAAAAATAAAATAACTAGTAGAAACATTTACTAAAATATATTCTTTTCACAAAATAATGACAATTAAACACAAAAAATTTAACTTGAAAGAGCTACTAAAATTAAATATTATTTAAGAAGATATATTAGTTAATATTTAGAGAAAAGATTGGGGGGAAATTATTAATTTTCTTTTGTTCAAAAATCAACAACTGACATTTATTAACATAAAGATTAATTGGTATTTAAGTTTTTGAAGTTTAAATTGTTGCTAAAATTTTATTAAAATATCTTGTAAAAACATCTTTAGAAATAGGAAATTTATTTAAAAATTTCTTTATAAGTGTAAATTTCTGCAGACATATATGTATATTTTAATTTAAGAATTTTTGAAATTATTTTATTAAATTTTTAAAAATATTCTTTAAATCTTTTTTTAAAAAAATTTTCTATTCTCAATTGGCCCAGAAATAATGAATCAGAGAAAGAGTGAAAGACATTTATTTATACCAAAAACAACTTTTATTTTATTTTTCTAAAAAATTATTCATTCTTCTACTAAATTACTTATATCTAAAAATTTATTTATTTTAGTAAAAATGTTTAGTAAAACTCCTAAATATCATCAGACATTAAAATTATTTTGATAAATGGGGAAGGCACAGAGAAAGGGAACGCGTGCTTCTTTCGGTGGTTGTCAATATCTGGAAAAGGAAGAATTGGAAATTGAACGGAAACAAAAAAGGAAAGAATGTTTTCGAATCGCGTAAATTATTTTTCATTTTCTATTTTTGGATTTTTATTTAAAAAAATATTTAAAAATAATTAATTATGTACAATAAAAAATACTAATTTGTTTATTTAATCAGAATGGTCTCCGACTTTTTTTGTCCAAATACTGGAGGAGTTGAGACACACATTTATCAACTGGCGAGATGTCTGCTCAATAACGGGCATAAGGTTTTAAAATATCAGACAAAAGTTTATAAAAATAAACAAAAAATAAAGAAAATACTAAATGTACTTTTACACATATGGTGTTTTAAATATTTATTTACTTTTTAAATAGAAGATTTACTTTTGTTATTAAAAATGTCTGGAAAAATATTTTAAAAAATATAAAATGTAATTTTATGGAGAATTTTTAATTTAATATAGTAAAATTAAAAATAAATAAAAAAATTAAATTTAATTAAAATCAAAAAATTTAATCAATATTATCAATTTGAATCTAAAATCTAAAATATTCCCTTTAAATAATAATACATAATAATTTTAAAAAATTTTTAAAAATTGAGGTTATTGTCTTAACTCATGCTTATGGAAATAGAAATGGAATTCGTTATTTATATTCAGGAAAACTTAAGGTTTTAAATTTAAAATACAAAAATTTAAATTAAAAAAAGGTTTATTACCTTCCCTGTTTGGTTATTGGAAATAATTATTTACCTTCAGCTTTGGGTTCACTCCCTTGGTTTCGTAAAATATTTTCTTTTGAAAATATTCAAATTGTTCATTCCCATTCCACATTTTCTACAATGGGACACGAAGCTTTATTGCATGGATGGACATTGGGACTTAAAACTATTTTTACCGATCATTCACTTTTTGGATTTGCGGATGCTGGGGCTATTTTAAGTAATCGACTTGTTTTGCGTTATTCTTTAATAAATGTAGACAGATTAATTTGTGTCTCTCATACAAGGTTTTTTTGATTAAAAAAATAATTTTTAAATATAAATTAGTAAAGAGAACACAGTTTTACGTGCCGGTGTCCCTCCATCAAATGTTTTTGTTATTCCAAATGCCATAGATTCAACATTATTTAGACCACCAAATAAAAATAATTATTCTTCTTCTGAAGTTATAACAATTGTTGTATTGTCTCGTTTAGTTTATAGAAAAGGAATTGATTTGTTAGTACAAATAATACCTGAAATATGTAAATTAAATAAAAAAGGTTTTTAATTTTAAAATTTAAAAAAAATGGAAAAAGGGAGGGATTAGTTAGTTATTTTAATCTCTAGTTCGTTTTGTAATTGGCGGTGATGGCCCAAAACGAGTTGATTTAGAGGAAATGAGAGAAAAACACAAACTTCATCATCGTGTTGAACTTAAAAGGGAACTTCCCCATGATAAAGTAATTAAAATAAAAATAAATATTTTTTAAAAATAAATTTTTGAGGTCCGCGAAGTTTTAATACAAGGACAAATATTTTTAAATACGTCTTTAACTGATGCTTTTTGTATGAGTATTGTTGAAGCAGCTTGTTGCGGGTATTTTTTTAAAAAATTAAAAAAAATAAATATCAAGTTTACACGTTGTTTCTACAAAAGTTGGAGGAATTCCTGAAGTTTTGCCTCCCGAATTTATTACTTTAGCTGAACCTAATCCAGAAAGTTCTTTCTTTTTATTTTAAATTTTGATTATTTTTTTAGTTTTAATTAAATCAATTTTAAATTCAATCAAAAATTATCAAAATAATTTATTACCAAATTCAAAAAAAAAACATAATAGAATAGCTAAATCATATAATTGGGAGGATGTTGCAAAAAGAACAGAAAAAGTATATAAAGAAGCGATAGAAGAAATTGAAATTAATTTCGGAAAACGTCTTAAAAAGTTAAAAAATAATTTTAAAAATAATTCTAATAAAATATTTTTAAAGCCTTTTAAATGCTGGTTTTTGGTTTGGAATTGTTTGGGTTTGGGGTGCTGCACTTAATTACTTCTTGGCTGTGTTTCTTGATTTAATAAATCCTCGTTATCGAATTAAAAAAAGAAAAACTAAACAGAATAATTTTAAATTAAAGTAAATTTAAAATTTAGATCTCATAAACTTTTTAATTCCACAATTGTTTTTATGATTCATTTTTTCTATTTTTTATAAAAAAATAAAATTTTATTCAATATTTTTAATTTTTCAATTTGTTATACATTCATATTATTGGTCCCGATCATGGATCTCCAAAAGCATTGGTCCCGTGTATATATTCTATTTATTATATTCTTGTTGGTGGTTGTCCATAGTAACTAAAATGAGAGAGAAAAACTTAGTAAATAAATCCGCGACACGGAGATCGACTAGCACAAGTTTATAATGTTTGTTCAAGAAAAAGATTAAAGTAAAATAGAACGAGAATATAAATAAATAAATAAATAAATCTATAAATTTTTGAAAATGTATTTTTTGTTAAAATTTTTATTATTTTTAGACTCTTTCTGATAGATTTTTTAAAATATTTACTAATTATAGTACATATGGGCAGCACATATTCTGCACTAGCTAATTTAGACGATAATGATTTAATTCTTAATCAATCAGAAAATAATCTAATAAATTCTTCTAGAGATCACCAACCATCATCAATATCATCTCAATATTCAATTCAACGTCCACCTCCTGTACATAAAAATTCTATAAATTGGTTAAGTGTTGTTAGACCAGAAATGATTGTTTCCTGTAGTTCTGACAATACAATTGTTTTAAATAATATGGATACTTGTAATTGTGTAACTAGATGGAAAGGACATCAAAAAGAAATAAATAAAGTTATGTATAAACATACTGGATCTCAACATTTTGTTTTGTCAGGCTCTAAAGATTGTTGTAAGTAATCAGTAATAATAAGGAATGGGATTAATTATTATTAACTGGGGATTATTTTTAATTATTATTTTTTAATATTTTGTTGATTAGCTATTCGCCTTTGGCGTTTTAATGAGAAGGAATGTGTACAAATATTTAATGGTCATCAATTTGGGGTTACCGGTCTGGCTGCTGTCGGAGGTAAATATTTAAAAGATAAATTTGAGGTAATTAAGAATTTTATTTTTTAGAAGAAAATTTTGTTTCTGGTGCTCGTGATGGAAAATTATTTATGTGGAATATTGAACATGCTAATCAACCTATATGTTCTTCAAATATATCTAATAGCCAAAATATTGTAATAATTTATTAATATTAAATATTAAAATGTATCTTTTCTCCTAAGATAACACACATTGAAGTAGACAACGAAAATAAAATTCTCTTTCAAACAGCTGAAGATGGAGCTATAAGATTTTGGGATATAAATAATCTTTCATTAATAGAAACAATCCCTTCTTCGGGTGGTCACCAGCCAATATGGCATTGTAGTAGATTAGCAAATTTTGAACCAAATGCTTTATTGACAGCGGAAGGAGGGGATGGAAATGAAATTAAGGTAAAATTAATTACTTCTCAATTCTTCTTAAAATCAAAAATAGCATTGGGACATTCGACAAAGGGGTTTAATTCAACGATTTCGTGGACATGAAAAGGTAAAACAAAATTTAATAAATTATTTTAATTCTCGTTTAAAAAAGGATGTTAGAGCAGCAATATTTCTTCAATCTCAACCACAAATAACATCAAAACGTTTAATGCTTAGTGTTAGCAACGATAGAACAATTCGTTTATGGGATGTTAATAATGGAAGTAATTTTTATTTTCAAATTTAATATTTTTAAAATTTTAAAAAGAATGTATTTGGACAGAGAATAATATCACAGCAGAATTAAATTGTTGTGCAGATTTTACAAATGGAAGAGTTGTTGTTTGTGGTTTGTTTTTTATTGTTTTAAAACTTTTGAAAAAAATTTTATTTTTAGGGAGAGATGCAACTTTATGTGAATTAAGACTTATGGCAAAAGCAGGCCGCCCTTTTTTGCGTTGTATTTCTTATCAATGCATTGAAGATTAAATAGTTAGAAAGTTTCCTTATAAAAAGTGCCATAACTTCGTTTGGAAGAGTAGAATAAATTTTGACATCGTTCAACCTAATTCGATAAGACGGGTCAGAATAAGCTAGTATTTTAATTTTTGAAAATTGACAGTCAGAATTCGGGTCCTGGATAGCTTACATTCGGAATAAGCTCACTAACTCCAAAAGCACCGAAAAAAACTTTTTAAAAGCTTTTTTCCGAGGATTATGTATGTAGTAATATTTACTTTTTCCAGATAAATTGTTAAAATCTTTATTCTTAATAAAAGAGATAAGAGTTGACTCGTAATTTTATAGAATCAAAATTTTTTTCATTTATTACAGTATGATTTTAAATAAAGGATATTTCAATTTAAATATATAATGCCAATTTGTATATTTCTCTTCTTACTTTTTAACGGTGTACTATGTTGCTATTGATTTTTTTGCATAATTGATTTTGCATCTTATTTATGTAATTGAGATTATTATCTCGAAATACCTGCTTACTTTAATATTTGTTGTGTTTTTGTGTGCTAAATTCTTAATTTAATAAAGGTTAACATTTATCTGATTTCATTTATACCCATTTCTACGACTTTAAAATTTAAAAAATGGATAATTTCCGTGTTGTTCGTAATTTTGGGGAATATGCTGGAAATGAAGGTTATGCTACTTCTTTAGCTGATCAAAGAGCAGTTGCTCGGGCTGCAGCTGCTCCTTGGTATACTGGTCATATGAATATGTATGAGGACTTTGGTGCATTTGCTCCACAACCGCTTTCTTCTGCTATTGGTGGTGGCGGAGGAGGTAGTGGTGGTGGTAGCGGCGGAGCTGGAAGTGGTGGAGGACGTAAGGGTGGTGGAGGCGGATCAGGTCAAGGCGGACGTTATGGAATGCAACGATATCCAATGAAGCAAAGAAATATTCGTCGACAACATATTCAATATCCAGTAATTTTTTTTCCTTTTCAAAATATTTTACCATTTTCAGTATTCTCCTGTCCCAGACAATGTTCCACATAAAGAAATTTCTGTTACTAGCAACAGTTGTTTTTGCTTCCATGGATATGCCAATATTTTTACTTTACAGCATCGAGTATTAAAAATGAAGTTTTTCATGTAAATTTTTTTAGTTTGACTTTATTATTGATGGAGAAACATACAAAAGTATTGATCAATATTATCAACAACAAAAGGTTAAAGATCTGACCGGAATCTCTTCTGGAAAATTTACTGATGGTTCAACTCGTGATTATTCGTCTTTGGCTCGAGAATTGTTGCGTCAGGCGTCGGTCTTGAATTTTTAAACTTTTAAGACTTTATGTAATTTTTAGATTAAACGATCTGATGTGGAAAGTTGGCGTACTGGTCGTGGACTTGATGTTATCCAGGTTTAAATAGATTTTAAAAATATATTTTAATTTCAAAAAATTAAAGAAAGCAATACTTGAAAAACTTCGCCAATGTCAAGATATGCGAAATGCTTTGACCAGTACTGGCGATAAAATTCTTGTTCAAAGTTTTGGTGGTGACGATTATTACGGATCTGGCACTCCTGCCAAATATGTTAAAGATTGGTGTTCTGGAATTGAAAAGAATAAAGGTTCACTTAAGGTAATTAATTTTTCTTTATTATTTTTCTTTTGTAATATATTAATATTATTTTTAGTTTCCAATGGTGTTTCCGTTAACCGAAGAATATGTTAAATATATTCCAGTCATTGGAAAGGTTTTTATAATTTTATTTAATTTAAATATTTTCTATTTTTAGGGCAAAAATGTTTTGGGTGCGCTTTTTATGATATTGCGGGAAAAGGTTATTCTTCTTTGACTTTTTTGAAAAAAATTAAATATTTTTTAGTTAAACAATTCACAGTTAGACGATTTAAACTTTTCTTTTTCAAAATCTGCTAGTGTTGGTGGTGGGCAAACTGGAATGGATTTTACTGTTGATTCAAATTCTTGAATGATGTAAATTGAGAAGTAATATTGAGGGTTACGTATTTTATTTGATGTTTTTTATTCTGGAAATTGGCTTTTTTGAAAAATTTTTTGGTTATTAAAATCATTTATTTTTGTAATAAGTAAATGTTTACTCAAAAATCGCGAGAGATAATGGTCCCGATAATAAAATGATGATTTTTTTGGTATTTTTGAGGTTTGCCTGTAGTCTGTATTCATATTTTATTTAGAATCCCTGACCCGAATTTAACTTGCGGATTCGGGTTTTTTGGTTATTATCGACCTAGTTGAATTCGGCAGGCCCGTAACCAGGGGGTGGGGGGGGGGGGGAATTCCCCCTGGAAAGGGGGAAAAGGAAAAAATTTGGGGAAGGGCTGGGGCAAAAAAAGTGAATTTTTTTGGCCTACGGCCTCTGAAATTTAAAAAATTCCCCCTGGAAATGGGAAAAAGGAAAAAATTTGGGGAAGGGCTGGGGCAAAAAAAGTGAATTTTTTTGGCCTACGGCCTCTGAAATTTAAAAAATTTTCGCCTGCGGCGCTAAAAAAGGACGAAATCTGGCTTCTTGAGGTCCAAAATTCAAAAAATTTTCGCCTGCGGCGCTGAAAATAAATTTTTGGCGCCTGCGGCGCCGAAAAAGTGAATTTTTTTGGCCTACGGCCTTCTAAAATTCTCAAAATTTTCGCCTGCGGCGCTTAAAATCAAAATTTTTGGCGCCTTCGGCGCCAAAAATTTGGCGCAAAAAATTTTCCTCCCCCTTTCCCCCCCCCCCCCCCCCCCCCCGAAAAAAAATCCTGGTTACGGGCCTGGAATTCGGGGTAATTACCTACTGGCAAACCTCAAAAATATCGAAAAAGCACTTTTTCATCATTTTTATAGGGGCCAATGTTTTGCAGACTTACCGAGATAATAATTTTTTCATTGATTTGTTTGACACGACTCCTCTCAAAAATAGTTTTTTATATTTAACATCAATATTATTTGGAAACAATAAATATTTTTTGAGTACTTATTTATTTAATCCTTATAAATCCCTCGAATTCCCTCCCGAAAGTTTAGGTTTAATTTGGTGAATGTCCGTCCCTCTCGCGCATTATACCTTTCGCATATAATTATATTAACCCTTCCAAATCCCTCGATACTCCTTTTTAATATCCGCTTTCGAAAGTTTGAAGGTTTTTTCATGGACATTTTGGCTGTAGTGGGAGCGCGAGCCAGGAATCAAACTACATGCCATTCGATTTTTCTCGCCGAGCCTCTGAGATCGAAAACCATAGGGGGAGTAAGCTCAGTTATTTTGGGGTGAAAAATTTGATTATGCAAATGTTAGCTCATCGAAGGAGCTCTTCGAGCTGAGTCTACGATCGCCGCGAACGAAGCAAGCATGACCGCAGTGAAGCTCGGCCATCGAAGTACGGTCATTTATATCTTACATATGTAAATATAAATGTAGGGGATCAAAAATATACAAGCAAATTTCTCGATTTTATTTACATGCTACACATCTGAATATAATCAACAGAAAACTATTTGTGAATATTAGACACGATTTAACAAATGAAAATTCAAGACAAAAATGCGTAGAATTAGATATAGTACATACATATACAGATAAATTAAGTCAGGTGAAAGAACATTGGGGGAATACAATAACCCTATTTATAGAAGATTATGAGAATTTTTATTTCTCTTCCTATTGTTTGTTCGTTTCTTTATCATCTTCCTCATTGGTGTTGACACCTCCAGTACCGTGCTCGAAGAGACAACGAGTTCGATCGAAGCGCTCAGATTGTGAAGGAAATTGCATTTTGAGAGCCAGTTGCTGCGTCGAGACGAAATTGTCACCATCGTTGGTCTTAGTCATTTGCTCACAAGGTTGCAGTGCCCCAGTTTCATGCTGTATATCCTCATTAGCATTTTTGCCGTTCTCATCCTTGATGGAAACCTCCTCAGCTGTTGTTGTTTCCTTCACTCCGTGTTGACCAACAATGCGCATTTGATCAAGCGCCAATTGAACAATGTGTTCCTATAGAAAAATTACATATAGATAATTTTTTCCTAACTAATTATCACCTTTCTGCGTTCCTCAATTCCCTCTGTGTCCTTTACATCATTCCGGTTGTTGCAATCTTGCTTCAATTCAGAAGTCTCATCTTCTTCCACTGGATCTTCATTCTCTGGTGCCTCGAAGATAGTGTTGAGGTCTGAGAAGGTGACACGTCGTCGCAATGAACCTGAGCTTATGACGGCACTTTCAGGAATGTAATCTTCTTGTTGTTGCTCTTTGTTCTCTGAAGGGAAGTTCAACAACAGCGCCTTTTCAAGAGGAAAAGCGATTTTTTCCTCATTCTCTTTATGATCGACATCTTCCTTCTTTTCAACGGAATGTGGTTGCATCTCTTGTTCTTTAGCGGTGTTAATGCTCTGATCGTTGCTCCCAAACACTTCGGCCAGATGGAGAGATTCATCATCCGAACGAAATGCTTAAAAAATAAAATCATTTAGCCTTATCTAACAATACATATCAACTAGAGATGTGCGAGACCGAAATTTTTCCAAGACTCAAGACTCAAGACCCAAGACAAAAATTTTTCCAAGACCAAGACTCAAGACCAAGACCAAAACTCCAAGACTCAAGACCAAAAATAATACAAAATTCGAGACAATTTTTTTGGTCCCATAGGTCAAATTTTTTGTTATTTTTTGTTATTTTGACACGATCACAGTCAACTTAAGCACAATTACCTATAATTTCGAAAAATCTATGCGAAATTCAAAGAATTTTGGGTAATTTATCCGGGTGGATAATCAATGAGATATATTATTTCAGAGGATTTGGGTGGATTAAGGGGATCTTAGTGATATCAAAGGGTAAACCCAAAATTTTGGCGACACCTAACGTTAGCCCTCCTCGAAATCGCCCCCTGGCTATTGATTAAGGAGGATATTAAGGTTTAAAGGGGAATTTAAGTGATTAAGAGGGATCAAAAGGAATATTATGAAGTTGGGGGACCTGGGTGATTGAGTGATAGTGGCTGCTGATATCCATCCTCTATTTTATCTCTATCTTTTTGCGCCGCAGGCGAAAATTTCGAAAATTTTGGAAGGGCAAGAGGCCAGAATTCTTCCTTTTCCAGCGCCGCAGGCGAAAATTTTGGGAATTATGAAGGCCAAGAAGCCAAAAATCTTCCTTTTCCTGCGCCGCAGGCGAAAATTTCGAGAATTTTGGAAGGGCAAGAGGCCAGATTTCTTCCATTCCATTATAAATGCCCATTGGACGAAAGGTCCAAAGTTTTCATGAGAGACATTTCGTCAATTCGAAATTTTTGATAGAAAGGCCAAAAACCAAGACCAAAATATAAAACCAAGACAAGACCAAGACAAACACCCCAAGACCAAGACCAAGACCGAAAAAAAACCAAGAAAAGTCTTGGTTCCAAGACCAAGACCAAGAGTCTCGCACATCTCTAATATCAACTCACCAAATGAATCATCAGGATCAAGAAGTTGGAATATTCCATCGTCGGACTTAGGCGCACGCACTGAAGGAACTGGAGCGATATCGCCAACATTTCCATCGAAGGTGACAGTCTGAAATATAATTCATTAAAAACGCCCAAAAGGGAATGCTTGCCTGCTCCTCAAACACAGAATCTGTCTGAGTGCCGTTTTCGAAGAGAATTGGAGTAGTGGGTCGATAATGAACAGTCGGTGAATAATGATGAGATTCGTAAGAAGCCTCAGCTTTACCACGTACAGCTTCAAGTATCGCGCATCCCCAATCTAAGACCAGGGACTCTGGAAGACGGATTTTTATCGAGCCAAAGTTCCATTTCACACGAACATTGCAGATTCTTTGCGTTGTTGTTGATAGAAACATCTGCTAATTAAAAGGAAATATTAAACTTTTAATTGTATTTACTTTTCTGGTTTTTACCTTCTGAGTTTTGCATTTGAATTCCGCTCTTGCAGCCTTGCTCAGATTAACGGTGAAGCCCTCGTGCTTCCAATTGTCCGTATAGATGACCAGATGACCTTGCTTGCTTAGAACACATGTATGTATGCCATAGGACACCGCACGTTCAATTCCGAACAGCCCACGACGCTTGATAGTCACATCCAACGAGGCAAACCGGAATGAGCCACGATCCAAGACACGTTTCCACACATCCAATGGAGGCAAAACAGCTTTCTGTATAAAAATTATATCAATAGAATTTAGGTAGTTTAAAAAAGTATAGTAAACTTACTTTGGTGAACTCATGTTGAACCCGAATGACGAACAATTCAACTTCGCATTGACGAGTTTCTGAAGCCTGGGCAGGACTACCGCTTATCATCTTCAGGGGCGAAGGAACCAGTTGACGTTCGCAGGTATATTGCTTATCCAACAAGGATACTCCAGCCATGTGAGAATGCAGCTCGCCAGCCATGTGAGATTGATGTGCCAATGATGTCGTTTTAGGCGCTAATGACAAATTGAAGTTTAGATTTGTTCATTCATCTCTTGCTCTTATATGAAAAAGCGCATATAAAAAGGCAGTATCTTTAAATGAATATCTATCTTCTCCAGCATCTACTCGTTCCTACTCACGCTCAAGGGCTAGGGAGTTATGGTAAGTACATAATTTTTACGTTATATGTATAATCGAATTCATGATTTTAAGCGTGCCGCTGCGAAACAACTAAGCACTTCTCCTCCAAATGCCCTCCGTCGTCTGCAACAGGAGCTTGTTGATGTGACTGATAATCCAATCGAGGGTATCAAAGTTCATTCTGTTGCCGAAAATATCTTCATATGGAAGGTTGCCATATTTGGTGCGCCTGGAACGATCTATCAGGTCCTTTTACAATATTCGTTTTTGAAAGTACATATGTAAATTATATTGAAATTTTTAATTTTACAGGGAGGCTACTTCAAGGCGGTTGGTTACTTTCTTTGCTTCTACATAATTCAATAACATTTATTTTTTCAGACGCTCAAGTTCCCGCCCAAATATCCTTTCGAGCCTCCTTCCATGCGGTTCGATAATCCGATCTTTCATCCTAATGTGTATAAGGACGGAAGGGTATGCATAAGCATCTTGCATCCGCCTGGCCAGGATAAGCTGAGTGGAGAGGTAATATAACATGAATTTTACTAAAAAATCTCGTTTGTTTTTTAGTCGGCCGCCGAACGTTGGAACCCTGCTCACGGCGTCCGCAGTATTCTACTCTCCGTGATATCGATGCTGAATGAGCCTAACATTTCTTCACCGGCAAATGTGGATGCTTCTGTGAGCTACCGCAAGTATAAGGGTAATAAAAACATTAAAAATTGCCTCCAAAAATAAATAATTTTTTCAGAGAATGGCAACAAAGAGTTCCCAGATATAATCAAGTATGAAAATAGTGTCAAAACGATTAAAATGTATATTGTTGTTTCAGGAAAATGGTTGAAAAATCGAAGGCGGAGGCAGCTAAGGACGGAGTGAAGGTACCGGAAACTGAGGAGGAATACGTAATCAAGGCTCGAGTAAAGCGTCAGCAAGCGGAGAACGAAGGCGGCACTGATAATGGCGATGTTGGCCTAGAGGGTAATTATTAATAACTGGAATACTTTTAAAATTTCACATATTTAGAAGAGTTCTATGATGCTTGATTCTGTTGATGCACTAGCCTGATGTGTAAGAATTGATGTATATACTATAATTAAGGAATGAATAGATGATTGTAAATATGACAAACTATTGTATATAAGTCCCTATTTTTATCCCTATCGTTAAATGTGATTAGGTAATTATGTATGTATATAAATTAGAATGTATATATAAATTAGAATGTATTCCTTTATTATATCGTTAAACTTATCTCGAGTATAAAATTGGTAAAGAGTAGAATTAAGAATTTTAGGATACAGTATAAAACAAAATGTTGAACCGAAAAATATGGTGTATAAGAAATTAGGCTGACAGAAAGTACACTTTTCAATTCACCATAACCTTTTTTCACGTTTAAATTTTTAAATATATTTACTCATTTTGTAGCCCATTCTCTTTTACGAGATTTTATTTTCACATCTCCCCAGCGTTTAAAAAAGCCTTAAGAACAATTAACAAATTCAGGCGCGGTTTAGCCCGATCCAACACGTTTTCTTAGACCCAGCCCATCCCTGTTACGCACTAGTAGCATAATCCTATTCATTTTTACGATTCTCAGCCTGAAATACCTAATCGGTCTCCGAGGCATATGGGAGAATCAACTAAATTAAATACACGTGCATTCGTTTTACATAATTCTTTTGGTGTAATAAAATTCGAGGTTTTATTGCACAAAAAATGGCAGTAAGGTTTTTAAGCTTTATTCATTTTTAAATTTCGAAAAAATTATCAAATCAATTAACAATTAGTATTCATTTTATTTCTCATTCTTTTAATGAGACGCATCAAGGCATGTTACGCATCAAATGAGCGTTAGCCATTAATGGGCAGATTCCAATAAGTTGACTAAAATATGTAGAAACAAATATTTTTTTTTATAAATTTCTATATTTTTACCGAGCCCGATAATTTTTGATAAGACAGCGACATGAATCGTTTGCATCTCGATTTGAGTTTTGTTTTGTACATTCATTGTAGATTTTTAGAGCATTTGAATTGTCAAGAGGAAGTGAAATTGCACATCTATAAATTCAACAAATTTAATTATTTTTATTTACCCTTTCCTACTTACTCTCCTTTTTTAAAACATTCAATAGAAGAACGTTTTGCGCAATTGTTCATACATTTTTGAAAATTTCGAAAAATAAGGAATGCTGCTCTCGCACGGCGAATGAAAGATCCTTGATGCGGTAACTGTTCAATTGAAGAATTTTCCGTTAATTGTTCTATCCATTTATTGTAGTCGGGAGCAGATGGAAGAAAAAGTGTCTCATTATTAGAACAACTTTAAAATTAAAAATAATTTTGTTAGTATATTATCGGTTATCCCTCTCGAACTTTAAATGCTCACAAAAATTTCGAGGAATAACCTCAGATTTAAATAAAATATATTTTCAAACTAATTTGGAATCCTTTTGTTCAAACACTTTGTTAATTTAACACCCCTTTTAAGAGCTCCACTTTCTTTATCTTTTTCCTCTTTCCAAAAACAATTTGTTAATTCAGTTAAATTAGTTTTTCCATTTCCTTTGTATTCATTTAACAAATAAGCACATTCTTCTTTACATTCCCCATTTAGTTGATTAGTAGCTTTAGTAGCACACTGTTCGGCGACGTGACAGCCACAAAGTTGAATCTAAATTTAAAAATTATTTTTTAAATTAATTTTTGCTTTAAATATTTAACCTTATCAGCTTCTACCAAAGAAAACTGAATAAAGATTATGGAAACTATCAAAGAAATTTTAGTAAACATTATTCCTTATTCTAAAATAAAATTATAAAATATTTTACTTATGAAAATAAATAAGGAATAACTGAAAAAATTATATTTAAATAGCTAGACAGCAAGTTATCATAAATGTCCGCCCCATTATAAATTTGAATGTCTTGGGAAAATGCCCTGAAATAATATATGTTTTTTGAAAATTATTTTCAAATTAAGAAACAGATTATTAGAGTTTTTTACGTCCAAAAACCCGATAATAGCTAAATAGGTTCGAAAAAGGTTAAAATAAGTTCAAAAAATTTCGAATACTGGCAAAACAGATGCAATTTTTAAAAATATATTAGAATTTTAGAGGTTTCAATTTTGTGTCTTCAATTTATGGTTTTTCAATTTTTACGGGTCTGTAACTCAGCCCTATAAAGTCAGATTGCGCTGAGTTTTGTGTAATTCGACCAAGCTTGAGAAACTCTTTCGATTAAGCTATCAGTCAAAAAAATCAGATTTTTCACCTCAAAAGTTGGCTACTCACCCTTATTGTTTTTGATCTTCTATTTGTGAGTCCACACCTAAAGATATATGTACATTTTCTATGTTATACATAGTATAAAATGTTATTTTCATTTTAAATTTAACTCATTAATAATATTACATAATTAAATTCATTAAAAATATTAATAATTTATTTTATAAAAAATTTAAATGGCAGTTTTTGAAGATTTGTTAACAATAAAAAGAAATTCTGAGAAGTAAAAATATAGAAAAACAATAGGTGTTACGACAATTGCGGATTAAAAATTTTTTAAAAATTTCAAAAATTATTAAAATGATATTCCGTTTTTTTGTCCCGGCTGTCAGCTTCAGACTTCTGACGGTTTCCGAATCATCTTTAGACAGATGTGGCACTGAAAACAGCAGAATAAAAAAAATCTTAAACTTTTTAAAAATTTTATATCCGCAATCGTCGCATCCGCACGTGCGTATCGCAATTGTCGTACCACCAGAAAAACAATAGGTTTTTTAAATGATTATTAATGGAGTTTACTGCTTTCTTTTTGGACAAGAAGATTTTCAAGCTTAAAAATTTATTTTTATTTTTTAATTAATTAATAAATTTATTTACTTGTTTCTTTTGTTGTCCAATTTTAGTTAATTCTGTTTCTAAATTAATTATTTTTCTTTTAAATAATTGTTCTGCTCGTTCATCTCCATCATGTTCTAAACGTTCAACTTGAGATTGCAAAGAACGACAATATTTTTGTAATTCAGAATTTTCACGTTCCATTGTATTTAATGATTTATTTAAAGCATTCCTTTCTAATGTTGTTTGTTTTATTATTGCATCAACTCGACGACGATCCATTTCAAGCTTAAAAAATTCTAATATTTTTTAATATTTTCTTAAATTTTATTTTGAAGTCTAAAAAATTTTATTAAAATATTTAACATTAATTTATAGGTTGTGGAATCACAGAAAAATACTTAATATTCTTTATTTCTCTTTAAAAAAACTTACAGCCTCAATTTGTCCTTTATATTTAATTATTTCCCGTTCAAATCTTTTTAATTGGCTTTCCATTTCCTGTCGAGAAATTTTACATTCACGCAATTCTTTTTGTATAACTTCTAATTCTTTAACTGATTGCCTCCATTGTAAACGAAGTTCGTGTAATTCTGAACGTAATTTATCTTCTAACATTTTAGCTTCTAATTCTCTCTAAAAATTTTAATTAATGAAATTTATTGGGGTTTTTTTCTTCCTACTTTTTCTGCAATTTCCAATTTTTTAATTAAAGAAATATTTTCAAATTTAAAATTATCTATTTGTTTATTTTCTTTTAATTTAATTCCTTCTTTAAAATCAGCAGTCATTGTCGATTTTGTTTTAAATTTTGTTGGAAATAATTCTTCAATATTCTTTTTAATTTTATTATTATTTTGTTCTTCTTTTAATTCTTTTTTTAACTAAAAGTAAAATTATTTTATATAAAATTAATTATAAATTTAAATAAAAAGTGTATTTGTGAGAACCAAAAACAAAACAAAAATTAAAAAAAAATAAATTTGTGACCAACACCAAATTACAAAAAAATATACATTTAATTAGCTATCCTTTTTCTTTAATTTCATAATATTCTCTATAATATTTTGTAGTTTTAAATATATTTTTATTAATTTCTATTTGGATATTATTTGACGAAATGTTAACAGGAAAATGTGTTGATGTTGAATTATTCTAATAAATAAATATTTTATTTTGATAAAAATATAAGAAAATCAGAAACAAAAACTAAAAATCTATACTAATAAAAAATTATAATTAATTAAATTTAATTTAAATATACTACTAAAAGTGCTTTATTTGTGTGCTAAAAATACATACTTACAATACTTTTACAATCCTAAAATTATTTACTTAAAAATACAAAATAAAATAAAATAAAAATTAATTCAAAAATTTACCTTCTCAATTTCTTTAAGATTTTCCATTTTTTCAATATTCAAAGTTTGTTCCAATTCTTCTAAACGTCTTTCCAAAATTCTTTTTCTTTTTAGCCAATCCCTTTCAGCTTCAGAATATTCTTCATTTAATTTAATTTCTTTTTCATTTTTTGATTTTTCAAATAAATTAAAAAGTTTG
Organism: Meloidogyne incognita; assembly: GCA_036172945.1. NCBI lineage: Eukaryota > Metazoa > Nematoda > Chromadorea > Rhabditida > Meloidogynidae > Meloidogyne > Meloidogyne incognita. Next base: position 5,571,424 of record JARQAC010000010.1, read on the forward strand.
TTAAATTCATTATTTTTTAAAGAAATTTCCTCTTTTAAATTAATTATTTTTTGTTGTTCAGAAATTAATTTATTTGAATAAATATTATTTTCTTTTTAAAAAAATATTTTTTAAATTAATTTTAATTTAATTAAAAATTACCAATTTCTAATTCATTTATTTTTTTAATATTTTGTATAAATAATTCTTCAATTAATTCTTTTACTCTTTTTGTTAATTTATCTTCATTTTTTACCAAATTTCCAAATATTTTTTCTTCCCAATTTTTAATTAAAATTTCAAGAGAATTTAAATCTTCTTTAATATTTAATTTTTGTTTTTCTTCTTTATTTTTCCATTTTTCAAAAATATTTTCAATTCTGACACGTTCTTTAAATAAAAATATTATTTTTTAATTTTTTAATTTAATTTTTTTCAAACCTTTTTCTAATTGTCTAATTTCTGTTTCTAATTGAATATTTCGACGTTTTTGTTCTTCTAAAGAACCTTTATAAATAATTATTTCTCCTTTAGCTTCATCCAAATCGGCTAACAATTTTTCTGTTGACGTATTTTGAACAAAACTTTTTTCACTTTAAAATATTTAAAAAGAAATTAAAAACCTTCCCCAATTAATTTACCTAAGTTCATCAAGTTCTTTAGTTAATCTTTTACATAATTCACTCGCTTTTGTAAGTCTGTGTTCAGCATCTTCAAGTTTAACAGTTAATTCTGCTTCTCTTTCAATTGTTAAAGTTAATTCATTTGATCGTTCTAATAATTCAAATTTTAATCTTCAAAGAAATTATTATTTTTTTAAATATCTTCCCCCTCCTAAATACCTATCAATTTCTTTCTTAAATTCCTTTTCTTTCTCCTCAAAAACATTTTCTGCCTGAATTCTCTCTTCTGCCAATTCTTCTTTTAATTTTATTAATTCTGTCCGTAATGTTTGTTCTTTTTGAATTCTAGATTCCAATTTAAGTTCAATTTCATTTAATTTAGAATTAGCTATATTTAATTCTTTAATTAATTCTTTCTGAAAAAATATAAATTTAAAAATTAATTTTTAAAAATATTTATTTTCTCTTTACTTTTTGTGTTTCTGCTTTTGTAAGTAATTTACTTTGTGCTTTCCAATCTTTATCTGCACGTTCAATATCTGCATGCCATTCATCTCTTTCTTTTTTTAATCGTTTTTCAGATGTTTTTAATTGTTCTGTTTAAAAATAAATAAATTATTCTCCAAAAATTTAATTATTTAACATTTAAAAAAAATTAAAATTACCTTTAAGTGTTTCAATTTCTGCTTCAGTATCAACAAGTTTATTAGCCAATTCGCGTCCTTCTCTACGAAGTTTATTAGTTATCTCCTCTGTATTTTGTAGAGCAATAGCCAATTGGGATTCTACATTAGATAAACGTGTTGAAGCTTCAAGCAATTCTCTAATAAAAATTTTTAATTATTTAAAATTAATAATTTAATGATAGAATAGTGTGTGGTATACATATTGAACTCCTCGAATTATTTAAAGATTGTTTTTGTCGATCCTAAATCAATCAAAACTTACTCATTTAATGCAATCTTTGCTTCTTTTAATTCATCTGTTAATATTTGAATTGTTTGACGTTCTTTTTGTTCAGCAAATAATTGTTCCTCTAAATTGGCAATAGTTGCTTGATATTCGGTAATTTCTGCTTGGAATCTTTCATTATTTTCAGTTAATTCTATTAAATATTTATTTCTTTCAGCAGTCAATTCTGTGGAGATCTGATTTAATTGCTTGAAAAGTAAAAAAAATTTTAAAAATTAAATTTAATTGGAATTTATTAAAAGAAAATTAAAATTTAATTTTTCAATTCAATTCCTTTATTATTTTTACCTCTTCCAAACTTTGAATTCTCATTTGTGATTTATCCATTTCAGCCCTTTTAGTCTCCATTTTTTCACTCTCAATAGATTTATCAGCTTTAGCATCTTCTAATTCAGTTAAAAGCTCGAGACGTTCAGCAGCCCATTCAGACTCTCGGCGTTCTAATTGAAGTTTTGCTTCTCTAAATTTAAAATATTTAAATTTTATTTATAATTTTATTTTAATTATTTTTTCCACTAAACCTTTCAATATTTTTCAATTCTTTTTCACTTTTTAATCGTTCATTTGTTAATTCTTCTCTTGCTTTTGCTCGATATGCCTCTAAAGAAGAAAAAGATGCCCGGTCAATTGATAAACGTATAGCAATTATTAAATTATCAATGGAAGGGAGGTAATCAGCAGAAGAAATTGAAGAAAAAGAATTTTCAATTTTTTCATTATTTAAAGAAGGAATTGACCATATTCTCTCTAATAATTCTTTTAAACGATTTTCTGATAATTCTGCACGATTTTCTGCATCTTCATAGGAGGAAATTAACTAAAAATAAAATTAATATATTAAAGTATTAAAGAACAGAAAATTAAATTTTAAAGAAGGTAAAATGAATAAATAAATTCTAACATAAATATTTACTTTCTGATTTTCTGCGCGCAAAATATTAATTTCCTTCTCTTTTGATTTTTTAACTTCATCAGTAAAAGTTCGGCGTTTCTATGAATTTAATATTTTTATAATTTAGTAACTAAAATTAAATTTTTGAATTTTAATTAAATATTTAATTTTAAATTAATTTTTATTTATTTATTTCCCCCAATTTACCAAAATCATTTCTCTTTTCAATTGTCTGATCAATGCTTCCATTCTTTCTCCAAATTCAGAGTTAACCTCTTTTAATTCTAATTTAGTATTTTCTCTCAATTGATTAATTTTTCTTTTTAATTTAATAAATTCTTCAATTAATTCTTTTGTTTTTCTCTGAAAAATTAATTCTTTTTTAGTTTTTTCTTCAAAAAAATTTTCTTCTTCTAATTTTGAGGAAAGTGATTGAGCAGTAAATAAATTTAAACGTTCCATTTGTTGCTCTAATGCAGTTAAACGATTTCTTTTTTTTTAAATAATTTTAATTAAATAATTAATTTCTTTTTTGTTACCTAAATTGTCTTTCTGGTATATTAATACTTTCATCTTCATTAAATATATTCCTAGAAAATTCATCTCCAGTAGATATGGCAAATGTACTAATTTGTTGTCTTTTATGGGAAGTACTGGGTCTTTCGGGAAGGTGATATGTTGGGGCACTAAAAAATTTAATTATTAAAAAATTCTAAAGACTCCTTAATCTTTTAATTGAATTAAAAAAATAATTTTATAAGTTTAAATAATCTTTCTTAAATTTATAATAAAATAATTAAAACTACAAACAATCTTTCGGAAGAATTTGGAGGTGAATGACTGCGTGGCAAACGAAATGGACTAGTAATTCTTCTTTCAAATTTTGATTGTTTTGTTCTTTCTAATCGGCATTGTGCCAATCTTTCCTGAACATTTGTTAACATTTCTCTTTGCTTTTTGTGTTTCTGCTTTTGTAAGTAATTTACTTTGTGCTTTCCAATCTTTATCTGCACGTTCAATATCTGCATGCCATTCATCTCTTTCTTTTTTTAATCGTTTTTCAGATGTTTTTAATTGTTCTGTTTAAAAATAAATAAATTATTCTCCAAAAATTTAATTATTTAACATTTAAAAAAAATTAAAATTACCTTTAAGTGTTTCAATTTCTGCTTCAGTATCAACAAGTTTATTAGCCAATTCGCGTCCTTCTCTACGAAGTTTATTAGTTATCTCCTCTGTATTTTGTAGAGCAATAGCCAATTGGGATTCTACATTAGATAAACGTGTTGAAGCTTCAAGCAATTCTCTAATAAAAATTTTTAATTATTTAAAATTAATAATTTAATGATAGAATAGTGTGTGGTATACATATTGAACTCCTCGAATTATTTAAAGATTGTTTTTGTCGATCCTAAATCAATCAAAACTTACTCATTTAATGCAATCTTTGCTTCTTTTAATTCATCTGTTAATATTTGAATTGTTTGACGTTCTTTTTGTTCAGCAAATAATTGTTCCTCTAAATTGGCAATAGTTGCTTGATATTCGGTAATTTCTGCTTGGAATCTTTCATTATTTTCAGTTAATTCTATTAAATATTTATTTCTTTCAGCAGTCAATTCTGTGGAGAGACGATTTAATTGCTTGAAAATTAAAAAAAAATTTTAAAAATAAAATTTAATTGGAATTTATTAAAATAAAATTAAAATTTAATTTTTCAATTCAATTCCTTTATTACTTTTACCTCTTCCAAACTTTGAATTTTCATTTGTGATTTATCCATCTCCACCCTTTTAGCTACTATTTGTGCACTTTCAATAGATTTGGCAGCTTTAGCATTTTCTAATTCAGTTAAAAGGTTTAGACGTTCAGCAGCCCATTCAGACTCTCGGCGTTCCAATTGAAGTTTTGCTTCTCTAAATTGAAAACATTTAAATTTTATTTATAATACATATTATTTTTTCCACCAAACCTTTCAATATTTCTCAATTCTTTTTCACTTTTTAATCGTTCATTTGTTAATTCTTCTCTTGCTTTTGCTCGATATGCCTCTAAAGAAGAAAAAGATGCCCGGTCAATTGATAAACGTATAGCAATTATTAAATTATCAATAGCAGGGAGGTAATTATTAGAGGAAATTGAAGAAAAAGAATTTTCAATATTTTCATTATTTAAAGAAGGAATTGACCATATTCTCTCTAATAATTCTTTTAAACGATTTTCTGATAATTCTGCTCGAGTTTCTGCATCTTCATAGGAGGAAATTAACTAAAAATAAAATTAATATATGTATTAATTTAATATTAATTAACAGAAAATTAAATTTTAAGGAAGAAAAAAAAATAAATTTTAAAATAAATATTTACTTTCTGATTTTCTGCGCGCAAAATATTAATTTCCTTCTCTTTTGATTTTTCGGCTTCATCAGTAAAAGTTCGGCGTTTCTATGAATTTAATATTTTTATAATTTAATAGTAACTAAAATTAAATTTTTAAATAATTTATTAGGTATATTTTAATTATTAAATATTTAATTTTAAATTAATTTTTATTTATTTAATTCCCCCTAATTTACCAAAATCATTTCTCTTTTTAATTGTCTGATCAATGCTTCAATTCTTTCTCCAAATTCAGAGTTAACCTCTTTTAATTCTAATTTAGTATTTTCTCTTAGTTGATTAATTTTTCTTTTTAATTTAATAAATTCTTCAATTAATTCTTTTGTTTTTCTTTGAATAATTAATTCTTTTTTAGTTTTTTCTTCAAAAAAATTTTCTTCTTCTAATTTTGAGGAAAGTGATTGAGCAGTAAATAAATTTAAACGTTCCATTTGTTGCTCTAATGCAGTTAAACGATTTCTTTTTTTTTAAATAATTTTAATTAAATAATTAATTTCTTTTTTGTTACCTAAATTGTCTTTCTGGTATATTAATACTTTCATCTTCATTAAATATATTCCTAGAAAATTCATCTCCAGTAGATATGGCAAATGTACTAATTTGTTGTCTTTTATGGGAAGTACTGGGTCTTTCGGGAAGGTGATATGTTGGGGCACTAAAAAATTTAATTATTAAAAAATTCTAAAGACTCCTTAATCTTTTAATTGAATTAAAAAAATAATTTTATAAGTTTAAATAATCTTTCTTAAATTTATAATAAAATAATTAAAACTACAAACAATCTTTCGGAAGAATTTGGAGGTGAATGACTGCGTGGCAAACGAAATGGACTAGTAATTCTTCTTTCAAATTTTGATTGTTTTGTTCTTTCTAATCGGCATTGTGCCAATCTTTCCTGAACATTTGTTAACATTTCTCTTTGCTTTCTTTGTTCTCTAACTCCAGCTTCAATTCTTCTTCGAGTTAACCAAAGTTCACCGGGAATTTGATGTAAATCAACGAGGGATTGGATTTGTTGGGGAATATTTTCATTTAAAGCACCGGATGTCTCCATTTCTTCATTTTCTTCACCAAAATATAAACTAGGCACAGACATACCTCTTCCTTTTAATGATAGAGGTTTGTGATACTAGGGAAAATTGAGAGATTTTAATTAAAATTTATATTTTTTAAATGAAAAGGAAGAAAAAACAAAAAATATTTTTAGAATTTAAAACTACCTTTCTTCGTTTATCATAACTCGAACAGAATGCGGCTGCGACAGAAGGCGTAAATAACAACATCCGCCGTTGCCTCGTTTGGCAAAAGTTGCAATTAGCAAAAGAAGGGGCATCCGGTTTTTGAAAATACTAATTAAAGAAAATAATTTTTAAATTGAAAAAAAAAGAAATGAGAAAATTATAGATAAATATTTATTTTATTTCAAATATAATTATACTTCTAAGAAAGAAATATTTAAATATATTGCTAAGAAAAAATTAAAAAAAAATATTTTAAATTGTTAGCATTTTATTTAAATTTATTTAAAAATTTTTAAAATATTAAAAGAAGAGAGCACTTAAAAGTAAAATAAAAATTTAAAGATGGAAAGAATGACTGACCATTTCAAAGAAAAATTAAAAAGGAAAAATGAGAGATTCGCGCACTTTTTGGCCATTTTTCTTGGCCTGGTTGCTATGACAATTTTATATTCATCAAATATATTTATTGGAAACAGTTGCAAAAAAATAAATAAAGTAAAAGTTTTGTATTTATTTTTTGTTTAAATTAATTAGAAAATAATAATGAAGAAGATTAAAGAAAATATAAGATTCTAAATAAATAAAAGAGGAAAATAATTTTTAAAAAATATTTATAATAATTATTTAAGTAAATTCAACCTCAACAAATTTCCTTTCTCTTTTTAATTTTATGTTATTTTTTAAAATAATAATAATATTAATTACAATTTGTTGTTTATTTAATAAATTGTAAATTTTAATAAAAAATAAAAAAAGAATTAAAAGGATTTTCCAAAGAAGATAAAAAATTTGTAAAATAAAAAATAAATTAATTAAATTAATTAAATAAATATTATTATTTATTTTTGTTGAAAGAATTATTAAATGAATAAATGAAATAAAAAACATTTTTGGTTGTTTTTAAAAATTTTAATTGGATAATTAAAAAATTATTGAAATACATTACACCTTTAAATTAAAAATAAGTTTTTAATAAATTTAAAATAAGGGTTAAAATAAATATATTTTGAAGTTGGATTAATAAATGAAAGAATTAAATATGTCTGTAAATATTTAAATTTAAATATATTCTTAAGAAAAAAAACAAAAATAATTTTTTTTAATTATAGCAATTTTTGTAAAATTGCGCAAACTTTAAATATTTTCTCCATTATTTTTTTAAAAATTGTTTTCGCCTTTTTATAGAAAAATAAAAAGTAAAAGGGTGGCAGCAATGACCAGAGCTGGGTCGATATTTTTGCCGGTTGGGAATTATTTTGGATGGAGGTAGGTGGAAATACTAGAATTGAGGGAAAGGGATATGTAAAAAAGAGAATAAAATGCATGGAAATGGAAAAGACTTTAAAAAAGATTTTAATAAATTTGTCAAACTTTGATTTTTTAAATATTTAAATAATTTTTTTAAAAAAATAATAAGAAAGGATTTATCCGCCGAATCCAATAAATAATTAAGTGGATATTTTGTTAGTTAACAATTATTTATTTGTATGTTTCCTTCAAGTAATTAATGCTAGCTCGATTCTTCCTTCTCTTCGAGTATTCGATATATCGAGATATTCAATAAGAATTTATTAAAATATCGAGATATCCAATGACAATTTATTAAAAAATAAAAATGATCTCAAAAAAACTAATTTATATAAAAAACAAAAATAATTCCAAAAATTTATTTAAAAAGCAAAAATATTTTTTAACAATTATTTAAAACTTTTTCCTTCTCTTCTAAAAATATTCTTTCATTTTCTTCATTGTTTTTAATATAGTATTTTCTATTTGCAACAGCAATTTTAAAAGATGTTGGATGTAAATCTTGTTTTGTTTCTTTTAAAATCATTTCTTTAATTCTCTCACGGAAATTGCTTGAACATAAAGTATATAATAGAGGATTTGCTGCTGAACAAGCTAATGTTAAAGCATTTAATAGAAGAACAAGTCCATAAGGGATGAAAAATGTTAAATTAAAGAGAGATCTTATTTAAAAGAAATAAATATTTATTTTTTTATTTTTTAATTAATTTAAATTACTTTGCCAAGAAAATTGCTTGAATTGGTGAATAACAAAGTAACTTTAAAAATAAATATTTTTATTTATTTTTATTTATTTTCTCAATTAATTACCTGTACAGCAACACACCCAATTAACAATCTAACAACTCTCCGTCTTGCATAAATACGTTTATAAGTATTTTTGTCAAGTAAAAATACTTCTTTAGATAAACTTGAAAAAGAGCCGGTTGTTGGGTTTTTTAAAGTTAAAAATAATTGAGAATACAACAAAACACAACAAATAGCTGGAGTAAAGAAAAATAAAATAAATTCAGCCCATTTGTAAATAATCCAAGAACGGCGACTTGACCAAGGATTTATACAAATTGCTAAAAAATAATTTTTTTGAATTTTTTTTCTGAATTTACTTAAATGTTCATTATTATTATTATTTTCTGACAAATTAATAAATAAATTAATTCTTCTATTAAATAATATATTTGGAAGAGAAAATAATAAAACAAAAATCCAAATAATTATAAGTGAATAAATAGCCTTTTTATTTGAACATAATCTGCGTGCTTGAAGAGGATAACAAATTGCAATAAATCTTTTTTTTAAAATTAATTTTTAAATATTCAACTAATAAAAAACCTTTCAATACAAACAATTAATTGACTTAAAATTGAAGCAAAAAGAAAAACACATTCAAAATATCTAATTAAAGGGCAACCCCAACGCCAATTTATAGGCCAATGGGGACGACCAATCCAAAGAGTTGGGGCCCATTCTAACGAAGTTAAAGCTAAATTAAATAAATCAGCAAGAGCCTTTAAAAAATAAAATTATTTAAAATAAATATTTTTTAATTAACTAAATTAATTAGCATTAAATTCATTGCAGATTTACACATTTTTCTATTTCCAATTACAGCACCAATAACTAAACTATTTCCAAATAAACCACCAAAAGATAATAAAATAAAGAAAAATAATAAAATTGGGCTTAACCATGTTGAGAATTTTTCGACAAAAAATAAAGAGGAGGAAGACATTTTTATTTTAATAAAATAAATTTCTTTAAATATTGCAACTTACTTGAAAAATTAAATTAATTTAGAAAATTTAAATGAAAAAGAGAAAATGTTTTTATAAAATAATAATAAAATAAAACTAAATTTAATTTTAAAAAATTATTTAAAAAAAAAAAGAATATACAAAAAATAAATAATAGAAATAATAATTAATTGAAATAACTCACGAACTTCAAAAAATACATAAAAAGGATTTTTAATAAATTCACTAATTAAAATAGAAAAGTATTTTTAAAAATAAATTTTTATTTAATTTTCAACAATATTCAATATATATCTATTTTTTAATAAAATAAAATTAAATAAATATTTAAATATTTTTTAGTGCATTAAATGCCATTTTATTTTTTTAAATGTCAAGAAATATTAAAAAATAAATAGAAAAATCATTGATGGGTAAAGAAAAGAATGAAATAATTTTGAAAAGAATAAATTTAAATTTTACAAATTTTGTTAGAATATTTTGAGAGAATATATTTAAATTTATAATTTAAATAAATAAAGAGAGGGAATTTACATAAAAAAGTATCGAAAATTAAATAATATTTTTAAACTTTAAAAAAATAAAAATTTAGTGGAGAAAAGTTAAATTAATTAGGAGGTAATTTAAAGAAAATATTAATTTAATTTTAAAGTAAAAAATGAAAAAAAAATTAATTTAATAAAAAAATACCAAACTTTTTAATTAAAATATAAAAAATTGATTTAATAAATATTTTATTTGTTTAGCTAAAAATACAAAAAATAATTTTATAAAAATTTATTTTAAAGGGCAGATGATAATGAAGGGAATTAAAAAAGAAATAAAAGTACAATTAAAATACTTTATGTAAATATATTTTTTTAGAATAACGAATAAATTATATCAGATTTCAAAATGAATATTCAAAAAAAGTAAAAGAATTTTTTAGTTTTAATTTAGTCTCTGGAAGTTAAATATTGGTCTCGAATTCTTGAAAGTTTTTGGTTCATTGTACATATTTGTAGCATATTTATTGCACAAAGTAATGTCAAAAGTTAATATCTCTCTCCCCTCCATTTCAATATAATAATTGAGGGTACATAATGGTAAAGGATTAAATTAATTTAAAAAGGAAGCTAATAGTATATACATATGAGAGACGTCATTTTCACTGCTAACCACCATTTCAATTTAATTAATCCAAAAATGCAACAAAACACTCAAAATCGAGCGCTTCTGAGGCTCAACCAAATAAAGAGAATATAGAGGAAAGCACGTCATCATTTGGAAAGTTATTTTAACAGGTTTTATGTTAAGTTTAAAAGGAAATTCTTTGATTGGATTTGTAAAAAATAACAAAAATTTGGTCTGAGAAACTTTTTTGGTAAAGTATGAAAATGACAGTTGGACACATTCTCTCCTAAATAGAATGAAAAACGAAGTTAGGTAATTGTTAACTGAAGTACCCATATGTTTTTAATCGTTAAAATGGGACTTTTGGTAATATAATGAAAAGATAAGGATTATAAATTATTTAATCTAATTTTTGAGATAAATTTTGTTTTACTTTTTTGTATTTAAATTTGTTTATTTAACAAAATAATTATTTGGAAATATATTTTTTATTTAATAATTTAGATAAGAACAGATATTCAAGGAAGAGATTTTACTATATCCGCCAACTTTAATTTAAAAGGATTAACTAAGGGTTAGAAAATAAATATATAAATCTCTAAAATTTGTTTATTGATGCGTAATAATAAATTGGATAGAAAAAAATAAATAAAAACTTTTTTAAAAATAAATAGTAGAAACTTGTTGTTATTTAATTGCAATTATTAAATCCTTTAAAAGGAACTCATAGTAAATTAATTAAAAAAGAAGAGTTTTTGTTTTATAAAAATTAAAACAACATCCTTTTATCAACTAATATATAAATATATTTATTTATTTAAAATAACTTTCATTAAAAGTTTTTTTAAACTCTCAATGTATTCCTCCAAATTTTTACTATTTTTGTATTTATTTATAAAACAATCAAGTATTTCTAATCAAAATAATTCAGGTTTTTAATTTAAAATTATTTTTTTAAATATCTAATTAAATAATTTTATTTATGTATAATAATTTAATCAAAAATAAATATAAATTTTAGTAATTTTAATAAAATTTTGTTGAAAGTGAATATTTTCAAATTTATTGTTGATGATTTCAAATAATTTTTTTAATTTAATAAAAAACAAAAAAAAATATTTTTTGGAAAATACAATTTGTAAATCAAAGAAAAATTTAATAAAATATTTACAAAAAACCTTAAAAAACATCTGATGGATAAAATTAAAAAATATTTTTTTAGAAATTAAAAAGAATAACTCTGTCCATAATTTATTTAACTCTGCGGAACAGATTTTTAGACGATGGAAAAGAAGTGGTTTCCCTATGGTTGCACCTCCACTTATATTGTTCCCTCCAGCACCTGTACCTGTACCTGCACAGGCGCCTGTACCTGCTAATTTGTAAATATTTAATAAATATTTTTATAATAAAAAAATTAATTTATTAAAATAAAATTAAAATTTTTTCTTTTAAATTAATTACCATCAAAATTTTAAAAATTCCTTTAAAGTCAACCAGTGCAAAGTCCACAATCGTTCCAAGAACCTCAACCTGTTGGTAACGATTAGTAAGTAATTTATTTTAAATTAATATGTGAAAGCAATTATGATTAAAAATATTTTTCATTTAAGTAATAATCAACCAGAGCAGCCACAATATCAAGAATCTAATCAGCAAACTTTCCAAGAACAACCTCAAGAACAACCTCAGCAAACTTTCCAAGAACAACCTCAAGAACAACCTCAGCAAACCTTCCAAGAACAACCTCAAGAACAACCTCAGCAAACCTTCCAAGAACAACCTCAGGAACAGCCTCAGCAAACCTTCCAGGAACAACCTCAAGAACAACCACAGCCTCAACAGGAACCCGAAACACAACAAGAACCACAAACTCAAGAACAATTTCAGCCAGAACAAGTTCAACCTGAACCGGCTGGCGAAACGCCTTTAGCTTTCCCACCACCTTCGCCCGAAAACCAAGAACTTCCTCCACCACCACCTCAACCTGAGGAACAACCATTTGGTTATAAATATATACTTACTGTTTAAAATATTAATTAAACAATTTAGAACCCCCAATAACTACAATACCTCCTCCACAAGAAGTTGAACCAATCCAACCTCCTACAATTGAACCTCCTTCTCCACCACCTCTGGAAACAATATCTCCACCATCCACTACCTTCCCTACACCAACAACAGAATCAGCTGCTGCTATTTGTGCTCGTAATGGTCTTCTTCGTTATCCTCTTCCAGAATGTTATACAAATGATGATAAAATGATGTGTTGTAATCCTGAAGTATTTACATTTAAATACCTATATTCATATAATTTTTTTATTTAATTTATAGTTGGAAGATACAATGAAAGACGCTTATAAAACTCTAATTCGTGAAAAGGGAAATTCAACATTCCACAGGTAAATTGTGAGGAAAAAGAATGGAGATCCTGCTGGTGTTAGCATTTAAAATGTTTAAAAAAGGTTCAAGATCTATTAAAGAAGAAAGCTTAAAGCATCGCCCAAATAACAGAGTCGATAGGCAATTTACAAATCTCTTACTAAATAAAATACAAAAATTAATTTTATTTTTAATTTTCAGATGTAATCTTCAAATGATGGCCAATAAAATTCAAGAAATGTCTGAAGCAAAATTTAAAACAAATTTTGAAGTAATTACAGGAATTAGTGATTTTGCTAGTAAAAGCCATTTTTTTCAAAATTATATTTGTAAAATACATAGAGAAGGAAGGTACTATATTAATTAAATAATTTAATATATTATAAATAAACACAAGAGTTATTTTGGTTTATGCAACTCCAAAACATGATAGAGATTCTATTCAATCAAATATTGAAGGAGAGACTGGTATAGGAAGAATCGGTACTTATCCTTTATGCAACACCCCTAAATATTTTATGAGGTGTGCTAGTTTTCAAATTAAGGTCGATCAAGGTTATTCTATTAAATTTGGACTAAATGTCCGGTTGGTCTTGGTGATTGATAATTTGATGCCGTTATTTATTGAAATATACCTATTTAAAAACAGGATAACCACCGGTATAATATACTACAGCCTAAAAACAACTATCCGACATAAATAATGTCTTAATTCGATCGACACCTTCATATTTGATTGGCCTAGTTTGCCTGTTAAAATTCGTTTAATCTCGCTAATCTTTATCCGGTCGACTCAATTCTTTTTTGTTATCACCCAAAATTGGAAATAATAGAGGGGGTTTGGCATAAAGGATAAGTAAAGAATATTTGTTAAAATATTTAAAAAAAAATTATTTTAGGATTAACATTAAATGAAATGATTAAACATAGTAAAAGTATTGAAAATAGATTGCAAAAATTTGGAAAAAAAGGGAATAATAACCTTTCTGATGAAGAAAATAATTTTAAAAAATTTGGAGAGAATAATAATAACAAAGAAAATGAGGAATTAAATAATTTAAATGGACATTCCCCCTCTTCAAAAACTGATAAAAATGAAGATATTTATGGAATAATACAAACTTTAACAACAACTACTGTTGCTTATGGATCAAAAAATGAGGAAATTGTTGCAGCCCCAATAGAGCAACAAACCCCTCCAACCTCTATAAATAATAAAGGTATTTAAATTTCAAACCTCGTATAATTACCCTCCCTCGATTAATTACCCCCTACAGTGGAAGGTCGAAGCAATAATTACCCAGGGTAGTTATTAAAGGATATACTGTATTTACATATTTATTTATTTAAAAATTAATTTATAAATAATTTCTTTTAAAAAAGAATATTCAAATGAAAGAAATGTAAAAGAGGATGAGGAAGTAGAAGAATCATCAGAAAAAACAAATAATAATAATAAAGACGATGAAGATCATGAGGCAATAATTCATGGAAAAAAGAAAACGAATGGAAATATTTTAAATAAAAAATTAATTGCTATTAAATAAAAATTAATTTATTTATACATAACTATTTATTTATTTTATTTATTTAAAATTTAAATAAAAAATTCATTTTATTTTAACTTTTAAATAGGATATACATATTTTTTAAATTCAATTAATGTCAGTTAGCTCTACCAACTTTTCAGTCTTTTTTGCCATACTTATAATTAGGGTGTTTTAAAATATGCACGAAAAATCCAAAAATATGCGCATGTATATGCACCGAAAAAGCCCTTAAATATGCACTAAAATAAGCAAACTTTCCCAAATTGCACTAAAGTCCGTTTCATAATTATACAGCAAGATTTCAATTCAGTTTTTCTTTACTATAAGTGATCCAAAAATTCTACAAAAATTCCTGTGAACCTTTCCATCAATATCGAGTAGAAATGAAAAAAGAACGAAGTCTGTAACTGCTTTCTTCATTGAGATAATCCCGAAATGGCGGGAAACGGGGGTAAAGTACATTAAAAAATATTTTAACCCCTTAGGGGTTGTAATATACACCCCCCTTAGGGGTTGAATAGACAATTTATTTTCAGGTTTCGATATTTTTCGATTTTTATTTTTCGGTTTCGATATTTTCGATATTTATCGAAAAAATATCGACCGAGCCCTCCGTCTGGGCTCTGTTACGACCGGAGGTGTCCGAGGTTTGACTGATGTTGACGTGCACAAGAACAACAATTTATCCGGCGTAGAAATAAACAATGTAGACGAAGGTGGAAAGGGCTTGGACAGACGAAGGAGATCAGTGACTAGCCCCGCTAGTATGATCCAACTAGACTGACGCTTTCACTGGCTTTTATACTATAGCGATACCACTACACAACAGGCTCTACTTCAAATATCAATATTTTAAGTAAAAATTATAATTTATTCTTTAAAACTGCAATTTAAGAGCACTTCTAAAAGATTTTACGGACTTTTAATCTATGAAAAAAAAATTTTTTTGAAAAAAAATTTTTGAAAAATTTTTTTCAAAAAATTTTCTTGAAAAATTTTAGAAAATTTTCTTAAGCCAGACAAATAATATTTTAAAAAATTGTAAAGAAAAATGATCAAAATATGCACAAAATTTTAAAAAATATGCAAAAATTGCCTAAATATGCACAAAATTCCGAAATATGCAAAAATATGCTATAGGAACCGGGTCCCTAATTTTCATACCGACGTAAAAACACCATTTTCAGCTCATAGCATGCATATCCGCATACAAAATATGCATTTGCATGTTTTGAAACACCCTACTTATAATTAATAATTCATTCAAAATAATTCGACATGCTTAATTCTTACAAGATATAATCATTTGTTTTAATCCTTTACATGGTTAAAACGAAGTTTTATTTGGTTTTAAAATTAAAATATTTACTAAAAAAATTTTTTATATGGCTAAAATTAAGTAAATAAATAAATATATATTTTTGTTTCGTTTCATTAATTTTATTTTGACTAATTCGAAGGTATTGACAAGAAAAAAGAGAAAAAAAAGATTACTATTATGTAAATGTTTCCAAAATAATTAATTATTTAATTTATTGAGGCATAAAAAATAAGCGAAAAGAGAAAAATATTTAAAAAAAAACTTGTTATAAATAATTTTAATTTTAATTAAATATTTATTTTTAATATTATGATGAGATTTAAAAATCTTTTTAAGAAAAAAAGAGAAAAAATAATTAAAAATATATTTTCTGGGCAAAAACTCTTTTTAATAAAGGATTAAAGATAATTTGTGTAAAAGTAAAATTTGGATTTGTTACCTAATTAGGGGGGGCTCTTACCTAATACTAATTTATTTAGCTAATGTGTGTTAACATATAAAACAAATTACTTTCTAATTTCTCTTCATATTTATTACATTATATATTTAATAAATAAATGTATTATTTTAAATATTTATTATTTTTATATTTATTTTTAAATTTATATGGAATTTCTAAACAGAAAAATTATACAGGTTTGATCTTGTAAAAATAAATAGAAAAATCTTAAAAATTTAACTATAATTATTAATAGCCTTTTCTTCTGTTATATAAAATAAAGAATCTATTTACCTATTTCCTTAAATCTTTAAATTATTTCAGAAATTAAAAATGCCAAGTTTCTCTACTACATTTTTAACTCGACCGATCAAATAATTAAAAGAAATAAGAGAGTTGGCCTTCCTTTTGTTCCTCTTTTATTATTTCCTCCAGCTCCATCTGGGGGGCCAGCGGCTGCATCATCTGCATCAGCCACAAATTTGTAAGCAAATATTAATAAATTAAAAAATATTAGAATAACCTGAAATCTAAATTGTAAAATTTTATTAAGTAACTTCCAACCAGTACAGCCTCAACAATTTGAGCAATTCAACCAGCAATCGTTTCAAGAACAATCTTTACCAGAACCCCAGCCAGAATTTGAACAGCAACCACAACAATTTCAGTCTGAATCACAATCTCAATTCCAATCACAATCACAGTCCCAATCGCAATCTCAGTCCCAGCCTCAATCCCAGTCACAATCTCAGTCTCAATCGCAGTCTCAGTCACAATCCCAGTCCCAGTCGCAATCCCAGTCACAATCCCAGTCTCAATCCCAATCTCAGTCAGAAGCACAGTCACAGTCGTCATCGGCCGGAGAATCACCTTCAGACTTCAATCCTTCTGACTATCAATCTCCTTACGAAGAGCCACTTCCATATCCGCCTGAAGAACAGCCATTCGGTTAAATTTATTGAATATAAAGAAAAGTTTTTTTCCTTTTTAGAACCACCATTTCTCGCACAAGAACAACAAGTTCCACCGCCAGTCCAACCTCCTCCAGCCCAACAAGCTCCACCGCCAGTCCAACCTCCTTCAGCCCAACAAGCTTCAATCCAATCTTCTTCGCCTCCTCCACAAACATCAATGCCTCCCGCAACAACGACAGCACAGACTTCAACAAGACCAAAATCAACAGAATTTGGAAATATTCGTTATCCCCTTCCAGAATGTTATACTAATGATGATAAAATGATGTGTTGTAATTCTAAGGTTAAGTTTATTACTTTATAATAATTATTATTAATTGTTCTAGCTTGAAGACACGATGAGAGATGCTTATAAAGAATTGCTTCAAGAAAAGGGAGAGGATATATTTCATAGGTAAATAAATAAAATGAATTTAATTGGATATAATTAAATATTTTTAGAAGTAATCTTCAAAAAATAACAAATAGAGTTCAAGCTTTGACTGAAGCAAAATTTAATACAACATTTGAAGTAATTACTGCTATTAGCGATTTTGCTAGTAAAAGTCATTTTTGGAGTAACCATATTTGTAAAATACACAGAGATGGACGGTAATAATTAATTAATTTTAATTAAATATATTTAAATTTCTAGATATATTTTGGTTTATGCAACTCCAAAACATGGAAGGGTACATTATAAAATTGGTGGTGGAAGTCAAAATGAGAAAGAGGGTATTTAAAATAATTTAAAAATTAAAAAAAAAATAATTTTTCTATTAGATGTTTGTTTGAAAAAAGAAAAAACTTCCAAAGAAGAAGGATATAATAATTTAGTAGAGCCTTCTCTTCCTCCTTATTCTACTCCTTCAATTTCTCCAGTAAGTTATGAAATACATTCAGTAAATGAAGATATTTATGGTGGAGGGGGGAAAGAAATATTAAATAATTTTTCTACAACTTTTGGATATACTAATTTTGAAAGAACATCAACAGAAGGTTATTCACCTTCAATTTCTCCATTAAATTATAAATTTTCTACAAAAACAATAAAAACAGAGGAAGAAAAAGAATTAATTACTACAACTACTTCCCCCTCATATAAAATAAAAAATCAGAAAATTAAAGAAGAATTTGTAGTTAAACCAGTTAAACACAGTAATACACTTACAAAATCTGTTAGTGAAGGTAAAAAATAAAAGAATATATTTTTATTTAAAATTTTAATTAAAAATTAAAGAAGCTGAATCTGAGGAAAGTAAAGAAGAGGAAAAAGAAGAGGGAGAAAGTAAGGAAGGAAAAAGTAAAGGAGAAAAAGAAGAATCATTAGAACAATCAAATAATTTAAGTGAAGAAAGTAATATAGATGAAGATCATGAGGCAGAAATTCAAGGAAATAAGAAAAATAATGGAAATAATAATAGTAGTAGTGCTTTAAATATGACAAGTGTTTTTAGAAAAAGGCAACATTAAATTAAAATAGGTATTTTAATGTTTAATTTCTTTTAATTTATTAAAATTTTTGAAAAAATAAATTATTTTTAAATGAAAAAAGAATAAATATTTAATTGAAATAAATGACTAGAGAAAAAAATAAAAATAAATATAGGTACCCATTAAAAATTAATTTTCTTCATCATTCTTTTTAAATTTTTCAATTAATAAATCGGATTTATCACAACTATTATCCCACCTATAAATTTAAAATTAAATTTAATATTTAAATTTAATTTTAACCATTCATTAACGGGGGCTGGAAGTGTAATTATTGGGCGTGGATGCATTTGTGTTAATTTGCATATCTGGCAAACACCAAAAAGTTTTTCTGCTCTAGGATCAGTATCTCCATTTAATTTAATTGAAACATAATCATATCTCCACAATAAATATTTCCTTTAAATTAAAAAAATTGTTAACTAATTTTCCCTCCTTCACTTATATTTGAAAAAATTTAAAATTTAAACTAGGGATGTGTCGGGGTACGGGGTTTTCGAATTGTTTCGGGAACGGGGTACGTGGTGCAACTCTGATTTAAATTAAACACATACATATATTCCTGTGGTGTATTAATCAAAGTTTTTAAATGATGTGTAAATTCTTGAATACTTTTATAATCATCAACAGCAATAAAAGAGAAAGGAGGAAGTAAATGTTGAACTAAACTTCTTTTCAACTGAACTAAACTTCTTTTGAACTAAACTTCTTTTCAACTTTTAATTTCTTTTGAACTAAACTTCTTTTGAACTAAACTTCTTTTCAACTTTTAATCTATGAAAAAAAAATTTTTTTGAAAAAAAATTTTTGAAAAATTTTTTTCAAAAAATTTTCTTGAAAAATTTTAGAAAATTTTCTTAAGCCAGACAAATAATATTTTAAAAAATTGTAAAGAAAAATGATCAAAATATGCACAAAATTTTAAAAAATATGCAAAAATTGCCTAAATATGCACAAAATTCCGAAATATGCAAAAATATGCTATAGGAACCGGGTCCCTAATTTTCATACCGACGTAAAAACACCATTTTCAGCTCATAGCATGCATATCCGCATACAAAATATGCATTTGCATGTTTTGAAACACCCTACTTATAATTAATAATTCATTCAAAATAATTCGACATGCTTAATTCTTACAAGATATAATCATTTGTTTTAATCCTTTACATGGTTAAAACGAAGTTTTATTTGGTTTTAAAATTAAAATATTTACTAAAAAAATTTTTTATATGGCTAAAATTAAGTAAATAAATAAATATATATTTTTGTTTCGTTTCATTAATTTTATTTTGACTAATTCGAAGGTATTGACAAGAAAAAAGAGAAAAAAAAGATTACTATTATGTAAATGTTTCCAAAATAATTAATTATTTAATTTATTGAGGCATAAAAAATAAGCGAAAAGAGAAAAATATTTAAAAAAAAACTTGTTATAAATAATTTTAATTTTAATTAAATATTTATTTTTAATATTATGATGAGATTTAAAAATCTTTTTAAGAAAAAAAGAGAAAAAATAATTAAAAATATATTTTCTGGGCAAAAACTCTTTTTAATAAAGGATTAAAGATAATTTGTGTAAAAGTAAAATTTGGATTTGTTACCTAATTAGGGGGGGCTCTTACCTAATACTAATTTATTTAGCTAATGTGTGTTAACATATAAAACAAATTACTTTCTAATTTCTCTTCATATTTATTACATTATATATTTAATAAATAAATGTATTATTTTAAATATTTATTATTTTTATATTTATTTTTAAATTTATATGGAATTTCTAAACAGAAAAATTATACAGGTTTGATCTTGTAAAAATAAATAGAAAAATCTTAAAAATTTAACTATAATTATTAATAGCCTTTTCTTCTGTTATATAAAATAAAGAATCTATTTACCTATTTCCTTAAATCTTTAAATTATTTCAGAAATTAAAAATGCCAAGTTTCTCTACTACATTTTTAACTCGACCGATCAAATAATTAAAAGAAATAAGAGAGTTGGCCTTCCTTTTGTTCCTCTTTTATTATTTCCTCCAGCTCCATCTGGGGGGCCAGCGGCTGCATCATCTGCATCAGCCACAAATTTGTAAGCAAATATTAATAAATTAAAAAATATTAGAATAACCTGAAATCTAAATTGTAAAATTTTATTAAGTAACTTCCAACCAGTACAGCCTCAACAATTTGAGCAATTCAACCAGCAATCGTTTCAAGAACAATCTTTACCAGAACCCCAGCCAGAATTTGAACAGCAACCACAACAATTTCAGTCTGAATCACAATCTCAATTCCAATCACAATCACAGTCCCAATCGCAATCTCAGTCCCAGCCTCAATCCCAGTCACAATCTCAGTCTCAATCGCAGTCTCAGTCACAATCCCAGTCCCAGTCGCAATCCCAGTCACAATCCCAGTCTCAATCCCAATCTCAGTCAGAAGCACAGTCACAGTCGTCATCGGCCGGAGAATCACCTTCAGACTTCAATCCTTCTGACTATCAATCTCCTTACGAAGAGCCACTTCCATATCCGCCTGAAGAACAGCCATTCGGTTAAATTTATTGAATATAAAGAAAAGTTTTTTTCCTTTTTAGAACCACCATTTCTCGCACAAGAACAACAAGTTCCACCGCCAGTCCAACCTCCTCCAGCCCAACAAGCTCCACCGCCAGTCCAACCTCCTTCAGCCCAACAAGCTTCAATCCAATCTTCTTCGCCTCCTCCACAAACATCAATGCCTCCCGCAACAACGACAGCACAGACTTCAACAAGACCA
The DNA here is from genome assembly GCA_036172945.1 of Meloidogyne incognita. Lineage (NCBI taxonomy): Eukaryota > Metazoa > Nematoda > Chromadorea > Rhabditida > Meloidogynidae > Meloidogyne > Meloidogyne incognita. The sequence goes on from JARQAC010000010.1 coordinate 5,592,624, forward strand.
AAATCAACAGAATTTGGAAATATTCGTTATCCCCTTCCAGAATGTTATACTAATGATGATAAAATGATGTGTTGTAATTCTAAGGTTAAGTTTATTACTTTATAATAATTATTATTAATTGTTCTAGCTTGAAGACACGATGAGAGATGCTTATAAAGAATTGCTTCAAGAAAAGGGAGAGGATATATTTCATAGGTAAATAAATAAAATGAATTTAATTGGATATAATTAAATATTTTTAGAAGTAATCTTCAAAAAATAACAAATAGAGTTCAAGCTTTGACTGAAGCAAAATTTAATACAACATTTGAAGTAATTACTGCTATTAGCGATTTTGCTAGTAAAAGTCATTTTTGGAGTAACCATATTTGTAAAATACACAGAGATGGACGGTAATAATTAATTAATTTTAATTAAATATATTTAAATTTCTAGATATATTTTGGTTTATGCAACTCCAAAACATGGAAGGGTACATTATAAAATTGGTGGTGGAAGTCAAAATGAGAAAGAGGGTATTTAAAATAATTTAAAAATTAAAAAAAAAATAATTTTTCTATTAGATGTTTGTTTGAAAAAAGAAAAAACTTCCAAAGAAGAAGGATATAATAATTTAGTAGAGCCTTCTCTTCCTCCTTATTCTACTCCTTCAATTTCTCCAGTAAGTTATGAAATACATTCAGTAAATGAAGATATTTATGGTGGAGGGGGGAAAGAAATATTAAATAATTTTTCTACAACTTTTGGATATACTAATTTTGAAAGAACATCAACAGAAGGTTATTCACCTTCAATTTCTCCATTAAATTATAAATTTTCTACAAAAACAATAAAAACAGAGGAAGAAAAAGAATTAATTACTACAACTACTTCCCCCTCATATAAAATAAAAAATCAGAAAATTAAAGAAGAATTTGTAGTTAAACCAGTTAAACACAGTAATACACTTACAAAATCTGTTAGTGAAGGTAAAAAATAAAAGAATATATTTTTATTTAAAATTTTAATTAAAAATTAAAGAAGCTGAATCTGAGGAAAGTAAAGAAGAGGAAAAAGAAGAGGGAGAAAGTAAGGAAGGAAAAAGTAAAGGAGAAAAAGAAGAATCATTAGAACAATCAAATAATTTAAGTGAAGAAAGTAATATAGATGAAGATCATGAGGCAGAAATTCAAGGAAATAAGAAAAATAATGGAAATAATAATAGTAGTAGTGCTTTAAATATGACAAGTGTTTTTAGAAAAAGGCAACATTAAATTAAAATAGGTATTTTAATGTTTAATTTCTTTTAATTTATTAAAATTTTTGAAAAAATAAATTATTTTTAAATGAAAAAAGAATAAATATTTAATTGAAATAAATGACTAGAGAAAAAAATAAAAATAAATATAGGTACCCATTAAAAATTAATTTTCTTCATCATTCTTTTTAAATTTTTCAATTAATAAATCGGATTTATCACAACTATTATCCCACCTATAAATTTAAAATTAAATTTAATATTTAAATTTAATTTTAACCATTCATTAACGGGGGCTGGAAGTGTAATTATTGGGCGTGGATGCATTTGTGTTAATTTGCATATCTGGCAAACACCAAAAAGTTTTTCTGCTCTAGGATCAGTATCTCCATTTAATTTAATTGAAACATAATCATATCTCCACAATAAATATTTCCTTTAAATTAAAAAAATTGTTAACTAATTTTCCCTCCTTCACTTATATTTGAAAAAATTTAAAATTTAAACTAGGGATGTGTCGGGGTACGGGGTTTTCGAATTGTTTCGGGAACGGGGTACGTGGTGCAACTCTGATTTAAATTAAACACATACATATATTCCTGTGGTGTATTAATCAAAGTTTTTAAATGATGTGTAAATTCTTGAATACTTTTATAATCATCAACAGCAATAAAAGAGAAAGGAGGAAGTAAATGTTGAACTAAACTTCTTTTCAAAACAATAGGAACAGAAAAAGTACTCAATCCTTGATCCCAAATTTTTTCAGTTAAATAATCTTTACATATACTATTCTCTGCAGCAAAATAAAACCAATAACTTTAAAAAGAAATAAATTTTTATTAATAAAATAGAAATTTTTAAATATTAAATTATAATGTAAAAGCAAAAATTTTGTCAAAAATTAATTTTAAAAAATATTATTTTTAAAATAATTATAAAATCACCCAAATGTTTATAGCAATTTTTAAAATATTTTTTAATAAAAAAAAATAAAATATTTACTCAGTATTCAACATTTGCACACATTTTAACCCAACTCCTTTAGAGCATTGTAAAGTCCCACAACTACCATAAATGTCTACATTAATATATTTCTAAATTAAAAGAAAAATAAATATTTTTTGATTAAACAAAATATTATTTTGTTTTGTCTAATTTTCTCTACTTATCCCGAATTTATTTCAAAAATATCAGAATTACCTAGAGACATTCGAAACACCCAATATTTACAAGGAAACCATAAAAAATCAAAGAAAGTTTTAGGGTCAAGTCTTTGTTTTGATTCTTCGAATTTCACAGTCTCGGAGAAACCTCTAGAATTACCTGCATTTCTTTAGCAATCCATTCTCTTTTGCTATGAGTTGAACAATGACTAACGAACCTTAAAAGAAATAATAATTTCTATAAATTTTAACTTTTTGCTGATTTAAATTTTAATTTTTTTGCATTGCTTTTATTTGTATTTTTTACTACTGTAAACGCTTCAAATAAATAAATTTTAATTAATTACCAAGCTACATCTTTTCTCTTTTTAGCAATTAATTCATTTATTTGTTCATTTAATTTATTTTTATTTGGTTTTGATTCGGATGCCAATAATGCTGCAAAACCTGAAAATAAAATATTTTTAAATAAAATAATCAAACTCCTACCATAAGGTGAAGCTCCAGGTGTGTCCATTCTAAATCCAAAACTCATATTAAAGAAATCAGATTTTGAATTAATAGACATACACAGCAACTTAACCTGCAACCAAGAGCCGTTTCAGCGCTGTTAGAATAAAAAAGGATGTTTCAACATTTTTCTTTTTTTCTTTTTCGCTCTATTTTTTTCGCGTGTTATTTTGTTAAATATTTGAGATAAAATTTTTTAGCTTGAACATGTCAACTTTGAGAATCTTTATCTCGAATGAATCTTATTTTTTTTTAAATTTTGCTTAATTTAAATAATGAATGAGAGTCTTATCTTTGTTTTAAAACCAAATTTATAGATTTTTTGAATATTTTAAAAAAGTTATGAATGGCCGAATAAGTCAGGTTTAGAAAAATGCCTTTGACTAGTGAATCACGGAAAAAAATTGATGAGAAAAGGGGAGAAAAGAAGGAAAAAATGAGGCAGGTGGCTTATAGAGCCAGAGAGAAAAAAACGAAAGATGTTTCTACTTCCAATATGCCAGGTTGTTCCATTTTTCCGTAATTGAATTTTGTTTTTCTTTTTTCTTTTAGATTGTTCTTATGCTGAAGAAATGGCCGACAGAGAAGATGATCCTGATCGCATAGAGGATTTGCTTCGTCGAATTAAAGAGTTGGAAAATAAGGTGGAGGAACTAGAAGAAGGTTTTGGTATTAGACTATGTAAAACTGGATTTTTTAATTTAGATTTAAAACACGAAAGAGAATTGAACTCTCTATTAAAAATGAAGTTATTGGAAAACGATCGACCCCAATCGCCTGAACTTCCATGTCGTTTGATCGCCCCAAGTCCTTCTCGGTATAAGCCCTTGCGTGAGGTATCGCGGCAAGGTTTTGATAAGAGGGTTGAGAGTGAAGCTGCACAAATTTTAAAAAAGCACAATATTACTCAAGGATCATCCCCAGCCAAAAAATTTGCCTTAAAATTAAAAACAAAAATTTCCGGATTATCGCCAAAAAAACCGAATGACATAAAATTAACAGAAGATGAAGATATACTAATATGTGTAAAAGCCGGAATCTCTTGGAATGCCCGAAGAATAATAAAAAAAGAACTTTACTCAAGGGGATTGGATATATTTTCCCCAACAACTTCCATGGACTCTCGACGCCGGTTTATTGGTTCTTTAGCTGATTTTAAATGGGTTGGGGATGAGACAGGTAATTTCAAACGTGTATGTTTTTAATAAATGCTAACAGATGCACGTGCACTAATTTGTCTGAATATAAAAGAAGTAATTACTAACCGGATAAAAGCACTCAAGAACTCAAAGAAATTACTTCTTCGGAAGAATGGAGTAGTTTCTATTGTGATGACAGGTTATTTGTTATTTATGCCGTCTATGTTTTATGGCCGAAACGGCTTTTTTGGTTTTTTTGCGGGTAACATACTGAAGATGGCCAACCCGCATCCACTGAATTTAATACTATCTATATTTTTAAGGTGATAAAGGAGGCATTCAAGGTTCTACAAAAATTGGTCTTATGCTTGTTGACGTTGCTCATCCAAACAGTTTTATTTTATTTTTTAATATTTATTTTTTACTTAGGTCCTTCTAATATAACCATTGCCGCGTATTTTGTTGGCAATGATGACCGTAAAAACCTGGAGCGAAGATTAGGCCCACTGTTTGAACAACTCAAAGAATTGTGCAAAATATATGTCTGTGGATTACAAATTGAATTACTAATATCCGCAGACTATAAATTCCTATGTTCCTTCTTTGGACATAGAGGTGCATCTGCCAAACACCCATGCATTTTATGTAAAGCTGAACGTCCACTCCCACTCGAATCGGCAGAGGAAAGAACATTTCCACTTGGTTTGCATGATCATCTCCATAAGTTTATTTTTTATTTAGATGGGTTCAGTATTCAAGTTGGGAAACTGCCTCTACTTCCCATTGATTTAAAAAATGTGACACTTCCAATATTTCACATATTACATGGCCTAGGGCAAAGAATTATGGATATTTTAGAAAAAATGGTAGTAGAGGCTGGTAATGAAATTAAATTAGTTGAATGGTTAAAGAAAATACATTGCAAACGACGAAAAAGGGCACAAAATTATTCGGGTTACTTCCATAATTATACACATTGTAGGAATACTTTTAGGAAATGAAATACATAAAATGTTATCACATCCAAATCCAGAAGCAATGACACAACTTCTACCAAATAGAGATGAGAGCGACATTATTTTACAAATTATGTGGCTTCTCAGAGATATATCCACTCTTAGTCGTGCCGAGTCATTGTCTAGTGCTGAAATTGACCAACTTGAAGAAAAAACTCGCCAGCTTTATCATTTATGGGTAATGCTTGGTGAGTTCGACAAAACATTACATGTCACGCCCAAGCTACACTTATTAACTGCTCACCTGCATATTTTTGCAAAACGAAGAGGATGGTTTGAAGCAGTAAGTGAGCAGGGTATTGAACATATGCATGCAAGATTTAATCTTCTTGAACGTCGATTTCTCAACACAAACTCTAAGGAAGAGAGCGCTATTCGAATTTCGCGTTATCTCTTGGGGTGGTTGCATCCATTGGGGCGGTTAAGTTGCTGTGACATATGGATAGGTGATTCCTTTAATTAATTATTTTTTAATTTGGAAGAATATTCTTTTAAAATTACTGACAGAATTCGAATTATATTTAGCACAGATTTTTACGGGATATTTAAAAAATTAAAGTACTTGGCTATAAAAAACAAAATATTGTCCAGGTCTTCTCTCAACATTTGTATCAACATAATTAAAAATAACGGCACTTGCTGTAGCTAACATTGAACGATTATCCGTTGTTTTACAATTCCATTCGGGACATAAAATATTTAAAAATTTAAAAATAAATATAAATAAATGCTCACGAACAGCCACGAATTATTGAATCATCAAATCCTCCACCCCACATTAATATTAAAGATTGACCTGACTTTAAATTGAATTTAATCTTTTAATAACACAATATTCATTTACTTATTTAAAAGGACTTAAATTAAATTCCTTTCCAAAACAATACTTCCCCCCCCCCTCTCTCTTTGAAAAGAGAAAAATAGGAAGAATAACCGAATAGAAAAATTCTCAATTTACCTTTAGGCTTTTTATCAGAAAGAATTGCACGTTCTTCTAAAGAAGGGCTACCTTCTGGTAAAATTAATTTAACAATAATTACTTCTTTTCCATTATTATCGTTTATTTTGTATTTAAATTGTGTATTATTTTGAAAATAATTAAATGTTGAAAGAAGAAAAGGGAAACTCTAAAAAAGGAAGAGGAATTTTATTTAAATTAGGGTAGCACCCAATCCACCAAAACCCCCGACCCGACCCCGAAGGATCTACCCCGGCAAACCCCGAAACCCGACACTTCCGTCCCCGAAGACTCGGGGTACCACCCTAATTTAAATATAAATTTCTAAAAAACTTACCATTTGTTTAATTAAGAAGAAAATAATATAGGTATAAAGAATATATTAAAAAAGAAGTAATTACAATAAAATAATAGCAAACTCTATATTTTGTTCGGAAAATACAAAAAGGATGATAACGCATTTTTTAAAATTATTCTATAAATTAAATAGGTATGTATGTATATCTATAAAAACAGAAGTAAATTTTAGAAATCAGAATTTAAAAAAAAAGAGAATTTTATTTATTTAAAAGTTTTAAGTAAAAGTCAGGCCAATTTTTAATAATTGCTTTTGACACAAAATAAATTGTTTTTTTTCATTTTATTTGGAAGGTATGTAGGTGGAGGAGGACATAGTTAAAGAGAAAATGGCACATAAGAAAGACATTTTTTGAATGAAAAGTGCATGAATCAACTAAAGAAAAAAATAAAAAAATCTTTTAAATATTTTTGCTTTTAAATGATTTTATGTACATATACAGTCGTGGAAAAAAGTATGGAAGCGCTAGAAAATTTTTTCTTAATTCTTAATTTTTCATTCTAAAAATACGTTCTATATATCAATCGAAAGCTCTATTCGTATCTCAGTTGACATGTTTCTGCATTTTTCTTGAAAATGAAAATTGACCGAGATAATCCGGATCTACCGGATATACCAAATCCCATTTTTTCGGAAAAATTTTTCGGAACAAATTTAACAAACCCATTTGATAAAGCATATTTTTCTGAGTATTTTCCACAAAACCGCTTAGATATATCTTTTTCCGGGCCAGAGATATGATTTTTTGAAAATGGCATTTTTCGTCTATTTTTGCAAAAAATTCAATTTTTAAGGGAAAAATGCGATTTTCAAAAAATCATATCTCTGCTCCGGAAAAAGATATTTCTAAGCGGTTTCGTGGTAAATGCTCACAAAAATATGCTTTATCAAATGGGTTTGTTAAATTTGTTCCGAAAAATTTTTCCGAAAAAATGGGATTTGGTATATCCGGGAGATCCGGATTATCTCGGTCAATTTTCATTTTCAAGAAAAATGCAGAAACATGTCAACTGAGATACGAATAGAGCTTTCGATTGGTATATAGAACGTATTTTTAAAATGAAAAATTAAGAATTAAGAAAAAATTTTCTAGCGCTTCCATACTTTTTTCCACGACTGTAAAATATTTTCAATTTAAATTACAAAAATTTGAAAAAAATAAAGAATAAAAAGATAAAATACTTGAAATAAAATTGAAAAAATAATTCTATTTATTAATCACTTTTTAAATATAATTTGCATAAAAACAATAAAATAAATTCTAATATAAAAAATTATTCAAAATTTATATGTAAATACTATAAAAAATATTAAATAAAAAAATTCAATTCTGTCAATCATTTTCTTCAAAATTCACCCTTTGTTATACATAGCATTAAACCAAGTTTTTATAGCTTTAATTTTACGTGGCAAAATTCTAAAAGATAAAAGCCACAAGAATCGATGAATACAAGAATTCATATAAGCATTTAGCAACATATTACCCAAAATTAAAATATTTATTTATTTTATTTACTCAGCTTCGACCATCCCTCAAAAATCTTTATTTTTTGTTTTAATAATTAAATTAATTCAAACTATATTTGATCAAAATTATTTTAATGTTTTTAAGTTAAAATATTTAAAAGTATTCCTTCCACACAAAAACTAAATTAATATGTATTGTTTTACATAAAATTGCAATAAATGCACATAAATAATATTGAGGTTTTTATTTTTTTATTAGTTTATTCCATTCAGTTTTATCAATCAAATAAGATTTCCAAGTTCATTTTGACCAGCCAATTCATTTAATAAACGCTGCGCCACATTTTCTACCGGTTCCAACGTACGAGGAGTTAAAGACGAAGGGTGACCGTTCTCATAACCTGCAATAATTTAGCTATTGAGCATTTTAATAAAAAGTTTCTACCTCCAATATCCTTCAAGTCACGAACTAATTCCGAACATTTGTTGACCATTTTCCGGCCTAAATAATCATATTTTAAAAATTATAGTGAGATTTTTCGGTAATTATACTTTATGCTAGACCCTTATTTGGTTATGTAACTAATTATAGCAATGGCCCGTCGATTGAATTGAATGGATTTTGAACAGAATATATTTTAGTCAGTATAGTGCATATTAGGTTCTTAAATCTAACCAAGACAGAATTTTCAAACAAGTAATCTATCATCGTACATATACTTCGACTCATAGTTACATTAAATATAAAAGGATGTTGCATAAAGGATAAATACCGAATTTTCTATAAAAATTTTAAAATTCACTAACTTAATGCAGCATGTAATTTGCGTTTATGTGCTTCAAGTGTGCCTTCCAGACGTTTCCAATTGGCGTAGTATTCATCCCGTTGCGCAGCCAATTTTGTCACTTCACCATATGCCGCTTGAAGACCATCATGAAAATCTTTACGTTGCTTACGAATTGTTTCTTCATATTTTTCAACTTTAGACAGATGAGCAGCTTTCAATTCAGCAATAACTTCTTTCTTTTTGGTTTCCTGACAAGTAAAATATGATAAAATTATTAACACCCATTTTTTCATAAAAGCGGAGTTGAGCACAGGTGAATCAGTTCTTTAAATTTAAGTTATTCCTACTCTAATTTATTTTACAAAATTTGTTAAAGGGCTCGAATTGACTGTGTAGCTTTATGTTAGCTTAGGGATAAACGAAAGAGTCAGTTTAAGAATCGGAGACTTAAAATTTTTTGCATTCGAATATTTTTGATTCAAGCCAGAATATTCTTCAATTAATTCTTACCAATAATTTCTTCATGTCATGATCCTTTTCTTCCAAAAGACTATTAAATTTGCGTCGGGTTTTGACAAGCTCTTGACCTCGTTGGTTACGATCCTCCCCAAGTGATTCAATAAGTGCATCACGCTCACGCAAATCGGCCGCCATTTGACGCTCTCTTTCACGAAGACTTTCAATAATCCCATCTCTTTCAGTTAACTGAGCTGACAAAGCTAACGATTAAAGGAAAATTAAAAAATTCAAAAAAATATTAGTTAAAGTAACTTTCTCGGTCATGTAACAAGCGATCGCGTTCCAATGCGAGATTGTTTTTGTCAGATTGTAATTTATTTAAATGCTGATTAAGTGAATTTGATCCCTTAATAAGAATAAATATTAACAAACAATTTATAGTTAAAAACCTGATTGAGAGAAGTAATCTGTTCTCCAAGTCGAGCAATTGTCTGCTCGTGTTGTTCACATTGACTTCTAGAACGGCTCAAATCCAGAGTTAACGAATCGACGCGTGCATTTGCAGATTTTAAGTTTGATGTACGACGCCGTTCAGCATCCACAAATTGTCGAAGTGTTCGGATAGCTTCGTCTGCCATCTATGAAAATTTTATAGAAAAATTTAAAAGATTCTAACCTCCTTATTAAGCCTCATTTGTTCAGAACAAACAGTTTCGGCCGTCGTTACACGCGTTTCTAATGCATCCAATCGATGAGCTTGTTGTTTATTACGTCGTTCCAATTCTTTATAGCGCATCAAATAAGACTCGGCCAATTGACGAATGACAGATGGATCGTTCGACTAAATTAAAAAATTTTTTTAAAAATATAAAGAAAAAAATTTAATCCCAATATTTGGATTAAACAGAAGTTAAGAGAAACAATTAAAGATAAAAATCAAACTCGAAGTCTATTTCGTTCAGCCTCGATATCCGCTCGCGGCAAAGCAAAATCTGTGGTGAGTTCAGATTGAGGAATTATGATATCATTCAAATGGCACAAACGAGTATGGACTTGAGCTACATATTGCTCCAATTGGGTAATAGTTCTGTTAAATTTATTTTTAAAATTCAAAAAAAATAAGAAATAAACCTTGGAATGTTTTGAACGATAGGATCATCATCCTCTTGAGTGTGCTGATCGGAATTAGGCGCAGGAAACATCCTTTATTGCTAAAAAATAAATTATTTAAATTACATAAATCAAAATAATTTAAAGTAGAAAAATCAATAATAAAAAAATGTTTAGAAAATATTTAAAAAAAATAATTTGATATTTCCATTTATTTTGGGAATAAATGAAAGAATTATTAGTTAGGAGAAAACAAAGAAAGTAAAAAAATAACAATGTGTAATAGATTTGTGAAGCATTTTAGAAAAAAAAATATTTTTTAATAGAGAAGAAAAACCCCCAAGAGAAAAAATTTAAAAACTCAAAACACAAAAACTAAAAAAATTGAAGCTTTACTTAACCGGGGCGCACAGTGGTTACAAATGGGGCTCCCCCATAAAATGTCGAATCCATATAATGGGAATCCATAAAATGGCGAAAGGGCCAAAAACCCACAAAATGTCAAATCCCATATAATGTCAAATCCAGAAAATGTCAAATAATACTATAAACCCACAAAATGTCAAAAAAAGCATTAAACCCAAAAAGTGTCAAATAAGGCTATAAACCCACAAAATGTCAAAAAAAGCATTAAACCCACAAAATGTCAAATAAGGCTATAAACCCACGAAATGTCAAAAAAGGCAAAATTTTAAAAATTGATAACAAACGCAAAAAAACCCTAAAAAGAGAAGCACTGTTCTAAAAATTGTATTGAGCAAAATTAAGCTTGAAAAATAAAACAATTTTATTCATAAAAACACCGAATCGATAAAACAGGATAAGTACATAAATAAAAAATCACCAAAGACAAAACAAAAATAACAAAACAAAAAAAACCTGAAAAATTATAACTATTTTCATTTAACTTCATGTATTGAATGTACTGGACCACTCTTTGAATTGTTGAATTGCTGTTCTTGATTAAATCTTGACGATTCATCGATTGGAAATCGCCGTTTTCTTGACTTCTGTAACTCAGCAAGTTTAAGCCTGATATTCATCTAAAAGATAAAATTAACCATCTTTGAAGAATTATTATAACAAATACAAGATGGGAAACAATTAATAACTTTTAATTGTCAAAAAACAATCAAAGCAAACAAACAAAACAAATAAAAATAACAAATAAAAATTCTATCGCCATTATGTGGGTTTTTGGCCTTTTTGACATTTTATGGGTTCGACATTATATGATTTGACATTTTGCGGGTTTATAGTATTATTTGACATTTTGTGGGTTTTTGGCCTTTTTTGACATTTTGTGGGTTTTTAAACTTTTCGACATTTTATGGATTCGACATTTTATGGGGACACGACAAATGGACATAGCGGAAATTGTGTAGTCTCTCGTTTTTCCTCTCTTTCATTTTCTTACTCTCTCGTTTTTAGCATTACTCTCGTTTCTATTTTACGTTGCCGACTTTGAAATCCAATATCTCGGCTTAAAAACTTGAGTTTTAAAATCGGTGTCGCTATTTTGTGTAAAACTCTTTAATAAAAATTTAGGGAAAAAATTGAAATTTTTTTGCCATTTTTTAAAAAGTTGAAAGGATTTTACTGAATATTATTAAAATGCCTAGAGAATCCAATATTTTCGCCAATTAAGCAAACAAGGTCATGACGCAAAAAGAAACAAGAAAGAAGTAGGAGTTGAAAAGGCAAAAAAAGCTGTAGAAGGAAGAAACTTGAGATCAGGTTTGAAGTGTTTTTAATAGTTTTTAATTTTCTTTTATTAAGAAGCAGCCAAACGACCGTCTTCTCCTCAACCAACAACTAAAGAAGCTGAAACACAAACAGAAATTCAAACACGAACCAAGACCGTAGGTACACAAACAACAATTCTAGCAAAAGATGCTTCAACTCAAACAATTCCAGGTTTCTTTTTAGTTTTAGCACAATTTCATTTATAATTTTCGATTTAAATGATGTCTCAATCCAGTGTGATCTGGGTAATTTAGCTGAATTGTCTTTAAAATGTCAACTAATGCAACAACAAAATCAGAAACTTGAGCAAGAGAAAAGAAAACTGCTTTCAAAAACAAATAGTATTGCAGCAGCAACACCTCGGAAACCTTTCAATGAGTTAAGTTCACGTCAAGCTCGACGACGAGAGAAGCAAGAGATGAAACTGCTGCAAGAAAGAAGTCCGAGTCTTTTATCTCCGGTGCCATTAAGGAAGTTAACTCCAGGTGAGGATCTAAAAATAACACTTGAAGTAGGACTTTCATGGAAGCAGAGAGAAAGGTTGAAATCAGCATTAGACAAAAGGCTTGTTAACTGTTTTTGTGGAACAAGAGCAATATTAAAGATAAAAGCAGAAGAAACAAAAGTGGCAATTTTCAAAAGAAGGGGGGCATCTATTTACTTGTCGAATATTAAAGAAGTATTAGTCAGACGAGTTGAGAGGCTGTTTCTGAAGGGTAATAATATTAATAATTAGATATCATTTGTTTTTGTATTTAGGCACTTTAACTATGAGCAATCATAAAATCAACTTCTTCGATTATTTCTTCGATTATTTTCAAAACAGATAAGTGCAAAAGAGCTTAGCGACGATGGATTGACCACGTTGAGCTATGCCTGTGAAATGGTTGTCAAAATTTTGCATGTAATTCTTAATTATATATCTTAAAAATTTCCTCATTTTTAGAGTTTTCTCGGCAAAACAACTCCGAAGGCACATTGGTTGCTTCATTGTGTGATTTTTGCGAAGGAACAACGATGGCTTGGTTTATTAAGTGACCAGTGTCTGGAGTCTTTGCACTCCAAGTTCAACCTTCTGGTATTTTATATTATTTTTCAATAAAAATTCATAAATTAAGATGAATCGCTTCAAACATACTGGAGACCAGATGACAGCGTTGGAGGGAATGCTCAAACATCAACTGCTTTGGAATTTTATTCATGATGAGGGCCTCGATGAAGGACAACTCTTAGAAGAGGATCAAGAGGAAAAAGAAAATTTTAGCCCTTAGATTTGAAAATTTAGCTTTTTCTTTAATATTTTTAATATTATTATTTTTTATAAAATTTATACACACTTAAAATCTCAATTTTAATCATAATTGGTTTGTTTCCAATCATTTTTAATCGAATTTGACTAGTGGGGTTCGAACCTTCATCTCTGGGAAAAATACGGGAGAACTGGCTTACCGTTGCTTAACTTACCAGATGGCCACCTTAGAGCACAAGTATTTTTCTTCTGACGCTATGTCCTCTTTTTCAACTGAGTGTAACCACTGTGGGGGCGGGGGACACATCAGTCCCGCCATTTCAGTCCCGCCATTTCAGTCCTGCCATTTCAGTCCCGTGCCATTTCAGTCCCAGCCGTTTCAGTCCCCCCTATATGGGGGCATTTCAGTCCCCAATGATTTCTATTGTTTATTTTTTTGTTTTAAACATTTTCTAAGTTCTTTAAGTGGTCTACCACAACAATTAGCAATAACCAACCACAACAATTAGCAATAACCAACAACAATTAGTAACGAAAAAAATAATTTTTATGGAAAATCAAAATTTTTTAATTTTTTAAAATTCTTAAATTTCTTCAATTTTCTTTAAAATTCCGGACTGCGAGAATTCTACGCTGAATGGAGACGTTTCTACTACTGACACATGGTTTATTTTTTTAGTTTTTTTAGCTTTTTGAAATTTTTTTATTTTCCCCATTTCAAGAGGGGTAGGGGACGATTCAGTATCGCCGATTCAGTATCCGCCGATTCAGTATATGGTCATAACTTTCCTAATATTCGACCGATTCGAATAATTCTCATATCATTCGAAAGGTCTCGAGATTCGACATCTTTTTCATAATTGGCCCGATCTGATCTGATGATCAGAAAAAAAGTTACAGCGTGAAAACCGATTTTTTATGCCTGTGACGTCGTTTATCAGTGATAACATTTTGTAGAGTGACCAGATCAGGTCAGTCCAATTATGAAAAAGATGCAGCACCCCGAGACCTATCAAATCATATATAATAATTCCTACAATATTGATCGAGCAAAAAGTTATGGCCAAAAAGCCCAAATACTGAATCGGCTAATACTGAATCGGCGATACTGAATTGGCGATACTGAATCGTCCTTATCCGTTTCAAGAGGGAGCTATAATATTTTTAGGCGAGCATATTTTTAAATTTTTTAATTCAAGGCAATCCAGTCCTGGAATTGTTTTTATGTGTGTCGAGCAGATTGCTGCTGAGGTGATTCTGCTGACGGATTTGCTAAGACATATCAGGCAAAGCCTTCAACAACCTAACCCAAACGGCCCTCTTTAGGGCCACAAATCTAATAAGTGAAACGAGGCAATGACCTATTTATTTTTTTTGATAAATTTTTGTTTATTTGACTCATTTTTAAAAAAATTTTGTTCCTTGGAGAAAAAAAGTCGAGACCAAAACTTCACCCTAAGCCAGAAAAACCCCAAGAAAAGCCTAGAATTAAGACTCGGCAGCTTTTAAGATGTTCTTTGCGTTATAAAATGATTATTTTCTATTCTATTTTCTTATTTTTAAAGAATTTTTATTTATTTTTTTACACGGGGACTGAAACGTCCCCATATAGGGGGGACTGAAACGGCGGGACTGAAACGGCAGGGACTGAAATGGCACGGGACTGAAATGGCAGGACTGAAATGGCGGGACTGAAATGGCAGGATTGAAATGGCGGGACTGAAATGGCGGGACTGATGTGGGATGTTCCGCTTAACCCGGTACACGACGAATGGGCGCGGAGACAAATGGGCGCGAGACGAATGGGCGCGGGACGTTTGGGCGCCCGAAATTATTTTTTCCTAGAAATTTTTTTTTGTTTTTTCTGTTCTGATTTTTCTTCTGATTTTTTTTTCTGATTTTTCTGTTCTGATTTTTTGTTCTGATTTTCTGTTCTGATTTTTTCTTCTGATTTTTTTTCTGATTTTTTTTTCTGATTTTTCTGTTCTGATTTTTTGTTCTGATTTTTCTTCAGATTTTTGGATATAGTATAGTATACCGGTGGAAAGGTTTCGACAAAAAACCAATACCATTCGATTCGTCTTGGCGAGTTGAGTCGAACCGTACCACTCTTTTTTCCGGAGATGCCTGTGGACCGAGATATAGGTCCCCGAAAATTGAAAAACCATATGGGGGAGTAGGTTTGTGTGCTTCTTGCGTTTTGCGTGTTTCACAATTGCCTCCTGCGCTCACCCCTGCTCCGAAATGAGGGAAAATGGAATAAATTGAAAGAAAATCAGAAGAAAAAAATCAGAACAGAAAAATCAGAAAAAAAAATCAGAAGAAAAAATCAAAACAAAAAATCAGAACAGAGAAATCAGAAAAAAAATCAGAACAGAAAAAACAGAAAAAAATTTCTAGGAAAAAATAATTTCGGGCGCCCATTCGTCTCGCGCCCATTTGTCTCTGCGCCCATTCGGCCGCGCCCATTAGTCCTGCTCCGGCTTAACCGCATTATTTTCACTTTAAATTTCTACAAATTGTCTTTATTCATTTTATCAAATAACGAGCGTTAGGACGCCGCTTCGCGGCGTCCTAACGCTCGTACTATACATTTTGATGTTCTTTTATGTTCTAAACTTTTATGTTCTAAAGCCTTAACCCTTTAATCCTTAGATTTGACTTTTAATCTTGCCAAAATCCTAATCCCTGATCCTCTAATATATCAATTAATCCCCGCAATCCCCCAAATCATGATATTACCCTTTGTTACCAAAGTCCTCCGTTAAATCATCGCAAAAACCAATATATTACCATTTATCACCCAAAATCCTCCGAAATTTCTTTTTTGCACCTATTCAACAAACCAAGGGAATAACTCTTTATTTTCCCAAATTCCCGATTCAACTTTTATCCCCAACATTTTCTGTTATATACCCCTTATTCACTTTCAATCCTCCGGTTTTACTAAGCCCCGCAAATCCCCTAATATTCATTTTAATTACATTATTCTCCGATACTACACCGAATTCCCCGAAATCACCATATCCTCTTTACTTTTCGAAGTCCCAGATATCTCCCTTTTTACCCTGCTTGCTATAATCCTTAATTACCCCCAAATCTTCCGATTTCAATAATCCACTAATATCTTTGTTAATAGCCCAAAATAACGTATGTCGTTTGAACCCTAAATCCACTGACATCTCTCTTTATATCACTCTTTATCCTCCTTGCAAATTTCATACTTTATCCTCCCAAACATCCGATAATATTTTTTATTTCAATCCCCCAAATTTCTCAAGACACAGATATCACTTTTTCCCAAAATTCCAGCTATTATCCTTTAACACAAAAAACTACTATGTATCCACTCTTTAGTTTCTAAATCCTCCGTTATCAACTTTTAACCCCTAAACCCCCGATTTGAATCTTATTATTCACAAAGTCATAGATATTATTTTTTATTCCCGCAGAAACCATTCCTCTATCGCACGATACATATTTTATTCCATTAATACACTGATATCCTTCAGAATTCCTTGATATCTATCATAAATATATTTAATAGCTTAATCCCTCGATACCCCCAAGTTCTCATATATCATTTTTAATCCGCCCCAACCAGACATGCACGAAACGTTTCGTTTCGTTTCGTTGTTTCGTATGTTTCGTAGGATTTTTTGTGTTTCGTTTTGTTTCGTTACGAAACACTTTTTATTTTGTTTCGTTTTGTTTCGTTACGAAACACTTGTGATTTGTTAACGAAACGAAACAATTTTTATTGATTTTTTTCCTAGAAAAATGACTAGCAATAGCAAATACACAAATTATTTTATATTTGAAAAAACTAAAATTTCCTGTCGGCAACAAAATTGTGCTTATTTTTATGCACCGAAAAATGAAACTGGTTTTCCAACGACTGCTTTGCGTAAACATTTAGAGCGTAGGCATCCATCAGTGTTTTCTGAGCTCCTCCAATTCGAAAAATCAGAAAAAGAGATGGATGATGGAACAGAAAAACTTAAACAGACAAGTTTAAAAAGAATATTTTCCGTTTCTGTCGGTTCGGCTTCAACTTCCCAAGGAATAACATCAACAAAACAGCCGAAAATAGAAGAATCATTTAGTAAGAATTAATTAGATTTTGATATTTATAAATTTTTTTTAAGAACAATGGACATCTGGCGGTGAAATGACTGAAAGAGTTGATAAAGCAGTAATTTCCTTGATATGTACTGCTGGTCTTCCATTTTCTTTTGTTGAAGAGCCAGGTTTCAAAAATTTGTTACACATTATGCAACCACAATATAAAATCAGGTTTTTTGAATTAATGTTTTGAAATTAATCTGAAATTTGAGGTCAAGAAATTTTTTTGTAAATGAATCATTGCCAAATATGTATGGAGACATGGTGGTTGTAGTAAAAAAAGACGTTTTTTCTGCTCCTTTTGTTTCATTGTGTATTGACTCGTGGTCCTCAGAAGAAAGCACGCATTCCTTACTTGGCGTAACTTGCCATTTTCTTAAAGAAAATTTTGAACCTACTCATGTCTTACTTGCTGCATCGCCTATTAAAGGAAGTCACACAGGCGATAAAATAGCATCTTTGGTTGCTAAGGTTATTACTAACTTTGGAATAGACAAAAAAGTACATATGGTTATACGAGACAACGAAAGCGCAATGCAGAAGGCAACTAGAATCGCCGGCCTTGAGTCACAGCATTGTTCTTCACACAAAATTCAACTGGTTTGTTAGTATTTAAACTATTTTATCATAAATTAAGGCAATTGGGGATGGATTAAAACTTTTGAGCGAGTTTAAAGAAGTAATAGAGCACAATGTTTCGTTTTGTTTCGTTTCGTTTCGTTAAATTTTGACTGTTTCGTTTCGTTTCGTTAACGAAACGATTTTTAAAAAATTTTGTTTCGTTTCGTTTCGTCTGAAAAAATTTTGGAGTTTCGTGCATGTCTGGCCCCAACACACGATATATTCACCAAATCGCTAAATCATTCTTAATCCCGCAAAATCCTGGATCTATCTCCTGATTTTCAAATCACTCGTTGTCTATTATAACCTTCTTTAAAAGCTTTGAAAAAACTTATTATGGTTGTTTGTTACCTATCGGCTTTACGAACCCCGTCTCTTCTTTTGCCGCTTTCCGGATCGTGTTTTCACACCCTTTCGTCAGGCCCTTTTCTCTCAAACGCAGGAGTGTCTCTCACTTAAACTGTTAATTTTTTCACCCTCACTTTTTCTAAATCCACGATATTTTTGAACACCTTAAATTCCCGAAGCACTTATTGTGGTTGTTAGTTACTTCTCTGTTTTAACGATTCTAACCCCCAAGTTCGCTAAATCTTCGATATAAACCTTTTCCAATTGAAATCTCTGCGTTCATTTCTTTGTTGTCCTAATCACCTGATATCATTTATTCTAAAATACACTTGTCTTCTGTCTTCTTTTTATACACTTTTGTCTTATTTATTCTTTGGTATCAGGACAAAATCATACGTCATTCGTCCTTCTACACCAAAACACGCATATCACTTTTAATCAAATTGCAATCTTGATCTACCTTCCTTTGAGCTGACTCCGATCTTTTCATTTTTTTATTTAGCTAATCTCTTTCTCTTTGCCTTCCTCTGTTTTCTCGACCAAAAACGAAACTGATCTACAGTTGAGTGATCTATGCCATTTTATCCGCCTTAATCTGCTGTTATTCCTTTTTTTCATCGAAAAACCTCCTTAATACTTCTTTTTAACATAAACACTCGGATAAATGACTCTATCCCTAAAATTCGTGTTTTTTTTATCTCCTGAGAACTCTTCCGCTTTTTATACCCCAAAAACAGAATTATCCCTATTTTCCCAAAAGCACCTAATATAGTTCTCTTTATCACTTTAAATACACGTCATCTCATTAATATTTATATCCTCTTTATCTCTCATACATACATCCCGATATCTATTTCAACTCGTAATCCCTATCCTTTACTCTTTATTTCCGTAAACTGAATTTCTGTCTTTTTACATAAAATCGCCTGTTAATCTCTTCATTCCCATCTCTTGTTTTTCTAAATTTCTTTCTTCTAAAATCCCCTAAAACCTCAATATTCTTCTTAAACACTTAGATCTCTCACTTCTCTCGGCATAATCTCTCACTTCTCTCGGCATTAAAATCCTCTATATTTATGTTTTTCATCTTATTCACCGCTATCCCTTGTAAACCCATTTCACCCCCGATATCCTTTCTATTCCCTCGATATCTCTTCTAATCCACTAATCCTCATTTATCACTTTCCCCTCTTGATGCTCTAATATTTCTCGATATACGCAAATCCCCGATATTTTAATTATTCCCAAACATACATTTTAAACTGCCCTAAAATTCCGCTAACTCTCGTTCTGTCCCGAACCCCTATATCACTCTTTATCGCCCCCGAAATCTCAGATATCCCTTTTTAACTACTTAATAATATTATTTACTCTGAAACCACCCCTGCATATTAATCCTCAAAATTTTTCATTGCCACCCTTAATCCATGTTATATTCTTGTTCTATTTTATCAAACAAAACAATTAAATATTGCTAATCCCCCAAAACCTTCACAAATCTCTTAGTTTCTCTACTAACCATCACTTAATAATCCTCTTTTTTTAAAATCTATCTGTCAAGCCTCCAAAGTCCTTAATTTGCCTACTGTTGATCCCTTCAAACCCCTTATCTATGTTAAATCCCCAAACCTTTAATTTTTCTTTTTATTTAAAAACATTGATTCTTTATTAATCCCTCAAAACCCTTAATATCTTTCTTAATTCATCAATCCTTTTTTACGCCATTCACCAATTTCACGTTATAACGACAAAACGGAGATTATATTTGATTATATCACTATTAATTGCATCAAATCTTTTTTGCTGTATCTTTGATAAGCTTAGATTTGAGAAAAACCCGAAATTTTTCTCGGCAAGATTACTCTGCTTCGCGACGGCCGTGCTCGCTTCGCTCGCGGGGCCGCCGTCTCAGAAATCTTCATGTTCGAGATGTTTTTTAATAGTTTTTTGATTTCAGAACAAAAAATTGAAAATTCTTTTGGTCGTTCTGCCCTGATCTTTGCTTCTCACACAAAGACGTACCTCTAACATTCTGGTCCAGGGGTGTCCGCAAGTGAAAAAAAATTTTCCGCAGCCGCAATACGCAGTCCGCAATTTTTATTTTAAAATCCGCAGCCGCAATCCGCAATTTTTATTTTAAAATCCGTGTAGTAAAAGCTCAAGGACAATTTCTAAGTTTCAGCCTAACTCAAACAAAAGCTTCCAATCAATTAAATAATATTTATTTTCCAAATTAAATCAATCCAATAAATATAAAACGAGCCACAAGCAATAATAAAGCCAAAGCAATAGGTGAGAGCCAACAGTGAACCAAGGAATGGAACCCCGAAAGAGAAATTGACAAGTTTAAATAAGGGAAAAAAGGGGTGTGAAATTAGTTTAAAACAAAAAAATGCAGGTGCTAAGAAATGGAAAATCAAAACATAACTTATAAAGAAAAAGTTGTTTACTATTAAAGAAAAAAGGGGAGAATTAATTTAAATAAGTTAAACAGATAAAAATTCTTAAACATGAATAAAAATTCTTAAATAGAAAAAATTCCTAGACAGCAGGTGCGGTTAAAAAGGATAATTTTAGATTAAGCAAAAAAACAGAATGGAATTTAAATTTAGGAAAAAAATAACTTAACAAAATTAAATCTAACTAATGGTCGCGTTTAGCGACATTCCCGGGCCCCCCTCGGTTTTTATTCTTCTTGTATTCTTTCAGCAGGTCATCCACTCTTTCTGCAAAATGTCGGGCCTCTTGCGCTATCCCCAGGAGCAAATATTCGGTAGGTGTCCTCGGCCTGTCTCCTCTGCGGACATCTCTTGCCTCCATCATTTCCTTTTCCTCATTATGGCTCATTCCCTTCACTTTCTCAGCAATAGGATCAATCAGAACGGTATCTTTAACTTTCGCAGGATCGAGCAAATCGGGCGCGTTTGATTTCCACGAGCTCACTTCTTTGACAATCTCTTTCAATTCGGCGGGGTCACGTCTGCTTCCTAGGCTTCCAAGCTTTCCTTCGGGCGGTATCTCATCTTTGCGCTTCTCGGTTATTACTTTCGAGGCCCCCTTCGCATAATGTTGTGCCATTCGCATGCCTCCATCAGAAATTTTAGGTCCTCTTTCCTTCTCCATGGCATCCCTCTGCTTGTGTCGTTCCACTCTCTCTACTCTTCTTCGCTCTATCTCTTCTTCTCTGATTTCTTCTTCACTCTTCCTCTTCCTACTATACTTCTTCCTTTCATCTTTCCTCTCTTCCTTTCTTTCCTTCTTCTCTTCTTTATCCTTAATCTTCCTTTCTTCTTTCTTTTCTGTCTTCTTTTCCTCTTTTTTCTCCTTCTTCTCTTCCTTCTTCTCTCCTTCTTCTTTCTTCTCTTCCTTCTCACCCATCTTCTTTCCCTCTTCTTTCTTCTCTTCTTTCTCCCCCATCTTCTTTTCTTTTTCTTTCTTCTCTTCCTTCTCCCCCATCTTCTTTCCCTCTTCCTTCTTCTCTTCCTTCTCCCCCATCTTTTCTTCTTTCTTCTCTTCTTTCTTCTCCATCTTTTTTCCTTCTTTTTTCTTCTTTTCTTTCTTCTTTTCCTTCTCTTCTTTCTTCTTTCCTTCCTTCTCTTTCTTTTTACTCTTCTTTTCTTCTTTCTTACCTTCTTCCTTTGCTACATCCTCACCTTTCTGTTCCTCCCTTGCTTTCGCCTTATTTGCCTCCTCTTCCAGTACACGCGCCGCCAAAGCATTAAACAATATTTTCTTTACGTCATCGTGATTTACAAAAGTTGGGAGAGCCAAATCCTCAGTCACTTCTATTCCATTTGGGTTCCTTCGGTCTGTTGTCTCTCCACATTTCTCAGGTAAAATGAGCGGTACCAACCAGGGTTCTTCTTCTTCAAACTCGGATAGTGATCTGATCGACATGGATTCATCTTTTGTTGGTTTCACTTCTAGAATCTTCTTCACTTTTACTTCTTTAACTTCTTTTTTAGTACCACCTTCCAGTTTGATTTTCTTCTTTTTTACCACCACCTTCTCACCATTAGGCATTTTGTCGTTAATTAAATTAAGAAGCACAAATTTAAAATTATTTTTTAAAATGAAGAAGCGAATGTCACTTTCTGATTTTTTCCAAGGGGGCGGGTGACTAGCTAAGTTTTCCATTTCTATCGGCTCTTTTATTAAATTCCTTTTTCTATTCAAATTTTCCAAGCCGGCTTTTTCAACAAAGTTTTTATTTTTTAAAGAACTGTCTATCCATCTCTCTTTGCCTTCTACCAATGTTAGGCGATTTGAAAAGATTAAGCTTTGGTCTGAAAGACCACCTGCGCAGAAAGTGCTGGTGAAAACAGAATTAAAACAACAAGGAAGCGATTAGGTAAAGAATTTTCTCCTTTTGCTGTGAGTACGCCTATAATTGTTTTGTATACCATAAATGCGGGGTTGAGTTTGATGAATAAGATTAAGCCAACAATTCCAATTACAAGCACAAAAAAGAATAGTATCAGAGCTTTAGGGTTCAATAGCATTCTGTACAGAGCGAATGGGTCAAAATTGAAATCGAGTAGAGAGAAACTGGTATTTGGAGACTCAAGCTTTTCAGAGCGGCGATATTGTGGCCTGCGTCTTTTTTGTGGCACGTAATATAGTTCCCCCTCCAATTCGAACTCCGTTATGCCTGCCGGACAATCCACCAAACATTTTGTTTTAATTCTCGATTCTTGAACATTTAAGATTTCCCTTTGTTCTGTAGAGTTCATATTGCACTTGGCCGTAAATATCAATCCGTCATCACACTCTATTTTTGCCAATGCTTGCCCCCAATCAGTTTTACATCGATACAGCAACTGCGCGCCGGTCAAACATTTGTAACATCCGGTAAAATTGGTGACTTCTAACCAGCATTTGGAATCCTTGAGCTGCAATACCATTTCCACGTTTTTCATCTCGACGTTGAGTTGTACTGGACTGTACCCCGTATCAGCGAAAATGCGCGTATTTTCATTTTTCAAATGGAAGTGTCCTACAGGTAAAGGCAATCGTTGTTGTGGATCTTCGAGGATTTCTTCTAAGCTTAGATCCCGACAACTGCATCCTATTGTCCCTGTTTCATGGTCAGGGGAGCAGCTAGTGCACGCTGTACCAGCCAGACTGCAATTAAAATCGAGGGCCTGTTGTTCACTTTCACAATGTAAGTCATCATTTAAATTTCCAACTAAGGCCACAGCTCCATTGGAATGGATGAAATTCGAGTTCAGAACAGGTGCCGGAGGCACAGCCACCATTAAAGGGGTTACAGTTACGTTATGCCATTCGAACTTCATTCCGGGGTGGAGAAACACATCAGTGGAGTGGACTTCCCCTTCTATACTATTCCTTTCCAATTTTAACTGTGCCTGAATTCGGAATTTCCATGTTGGGCAACTAATTTTCTCAAAAATAGTCTTAGACACGGGTTGGCCATAAAATCGATAGAAGAGGCATCCATTGGCAGGCCATAGTGCGCACCCTTTCGCCCAACTTCCTAGACTGTCAGCACAAAAGGTATGACCCGGTAGATGATTAACTTCTTTCAATTCCCATATTTTATCATCCGGTTTTACTTGACCACAAAAATTGGAGAAACAGCTACTATTTGCCGCCCTGGGGCATCGAAAATTTGAGGAGCTTTCCACTTTATAGGATCTAAGCCATCCCTCTGATTTGGCCACGCATTCAACAGTTAAGGCATTCAAGATTATAGTTAACGTTCCCAAAACTATTCCATGTTCATCTCGAATCATTAAAGTATTAGATTGTCCTGCGGGTAATAACGTGAGGGTAGTCGCTTGGTTAACAACACAATGAATTCCAGTTTGTCCTCTATGGCACGTTTCGGATTTGGACATGATCGAAATAGTTTGTGAAGCATTTCCTCCTGGGACTGCGCCTATCAGTATCATAATTGTCACCAGTCTTGTTACTTTAGCGAATCCTTCTCTCCTCCATTGCCTTCCTCTAATTCTCAGGCTCTCTTTTTTATTTCTTATTGTTTCCCTGGCGCGTGCTCTGGTATAGGCAGTTTTCCTCTTCATCCACCTCCAACACTGACATCCCATTCTTCCAATAGCCACTATCATTCGAAAGTTCTGATGGCAAGACCGACAAAATGTGAGCAAAGTACAAACTCCAATAAGTATGGTTAGAGTAATAACTGCCCAAAGCACACTAGCCATACTGGGGTTGCATGAGGGGTTCACTAGTAGGTCGATGCAAAACGTACAATCCATTAATAAGCATTCATTTAAAGCTGGACATGTCATCTCTGTAGAGAACATTTCTCGCGAGCTTTTCCAGAAATTTGCTACGCAATGATAGTCCGTCAAAAGCATTTCAGTAGGTAATTCATATGACAACTTCTGCACATTGTTTCTAATAACACACATGTCATCACAACATATTTCCATTTTTTGGTTTCCAATTGGGCCAAAGACCATTACTCCAGTGAGTGTGCAATGAATTAGACAGATAGAACATGATTTAATTGCTAATGCCGTCGCGTTATTTAACAAACAGAGAAAACAGAGCGCAACCAAAGTAATTGTTGCCAATTTAGCTTTAGCCCTCGTAACCATAGGATGCGGTTTTACAGCTTGTTTTTCCACTGTTGGCTTATTTTGTGGGGGATTCTCATCTTTTTTGCTCTCCAATTCACAGGCCAAATTTTCATTTATTTTTTTCTTACTTTCTATTTCTTTTTCATTTGTTTCCTCCTCCACTGGCTTCACCTCGAGGGGGTAAAGTCTGCTCACAGGCCGGGTAACAATTCTTCCGTTGGCCATTTTTATTTTGACACTTCTCACCACGGATCCACTAGCATTGAGTTCCATCACTTTCCCCAGAGGCCAAAGGTTTCGTGGTCGAAAATCTTCCTCCACTAGAACAACTTCACCAACGGTGGGTGAAGACATGGTTTGTAGCCTGGGTCCCTTGTGATTCCATTTTGACCGTTCCCGCAAAAGGATCAAATATTCCGATGACCATTTCTCCCAAAAGGTGTCCAGTACAGTCAGGGTATTTTTCCAAATTAGAGCAAGCTTTTTTTCTGGCGGTAAGCGTCTTTCGTCCACCCATTCCTCAGCGGAGTCAAAATTCAAAGAAATAGTTCCATGTGGTATTAGAAAGTCAATAGGTCTTAAAGGCAGCGGCGCATCACTTTCTCCCGAAACGTGTGAAATCGGTCGTTGGTTAAGGCTCGCTTCTACTTCAGCGGTAAAGGTTACCAGTTGGTCATATTCAAGAATCTTTCTGCCGAGAGCTCTCTTAAAACACGTTTTTGCCATGCCCACTAGCCTTTCATATAAGCCTCCAGCCCACGGACTCAAAGAGGGTAAGAATTTCCACTCAATTCTCTTTAGGGCCAATTCTTCAGCAATTAAGTCTTTTTTTAGCTCATTCATGGTTTTATTTGCTAGCACAAACTGTCCTCCATTATCGCTCATCATTCGCTTAGGGCATCCACGCCGGCTAATAAACCTTCGAAATACATTTGTGAATGAAGTGGTCGAAAGATCAAGTGTTGGCTCCAAATAAACAGCGCGCGTGGTTAAGCATGTTAGCAAAACAATCCAAACTTTTACAACATTTCCCGCCAGTCTAGTAACAGTGGTATCACGACTTTTGCGCCGAGAACATTTGCGCCGCGACTTTTGCGCCGCGACTTATGCGCCGGGCGACTTTTGCGCCGCGACTCTTGCGCCGCGACTTTTGCGCCGGGCGACTTATGCGCCGCGACTTTTGCGCCGGGCGACTTATGCGCCGCGACTTTTGCGCCGCCATTGTTTAAAAAAATAAAATAATAACTAAAATCGGACCTCACTTTTGTGTACCCCTAAAGGTTAAAAAATGGTATCCAGGAACTGAAAAAAGTTCAGGAAGTACAATAGGGGTCCGGTATCTGATGAATTAGGTTTGGACTTGTAAATTCCCTGATCCGATATCCCAAATGATTTCTGATGTGCTGACTTTTTTCGGATCAGGATATTTGGATCTGATAACCTTATTCCGTTATGATTTTCAGCCCCAAGAGTGTGCATTATAGCGTAGGGTTGTCGAATCAAGATCCGAAAAAGGCCGGATATCCGAAATTTTCAGTTTAGATATCGGATCCGTATATCAGAAGATTTTCAACTATCCGACAACCCTGCTATAGTGAAGTCCAGCTGTAGTTATTCATATATTTTTAATTATAGTGGCGGCGCAAAAGTCGCCCGGCGCAAAAGTCGCGGCGCAAAAGTCGCCAGGCGCATAAGTCGCGGCGCAAAAGTCGCCCGGCGCAAAAGTCGCTCGGCGCAAAAGTCGCGGCGCAAAATTCGCGGCGCAAAAGTCGCGGCGCAAATGTTCTCGGCGCAAAAGTCACGGAACCGTAACAGTAGGGCCAAAGTAATCCACACCCGTTGATTCAAAAGGTACGTGACGCACAACACGGTCAGTTGGGTGCGGCGGCATTTCAGGTTTAGCAAAGGGAGTGGACGAAATTCTCCGGCATTTTAATCATCCACCAATTACTTTACGTACTGTTTGTCGCGCTTTCGAACACCAATAAGAACGCAAAAATTCAGTTAAAGTCCAGTCAACACCTCCGTGCTGTAAATTCAGATGAATGCGTCGGATTATGTGAGCGATGAGAGGAGAGTGACATGACAATAGTATCGGTTGCGCCAAATTTGGTTCCATTTTTCCAATAGCAGACAATCGTGTGTTTAAGCGTTTAATGCCATTTTGGTCAATCAGAGTTTTTTCACCACAATCTTCAAGATAAACCCTTTGATCATTTTTTATTAATAGTGTTTCAGCGGTTTTAAAGTCCTCAGCGGAAAAGGGTCCATCACTCGAAATAGTCGAAAAATTAGGCCTCAGTTTTTTAACAAAACGCATTACAAGCGCAGTTACTCGTATTAAACGGTTCCAGGTTCCATATCTGGTTAAGTCCATACATTGGTCATTTTTATCTATTTCCTTCACTTGTTTAGGTTTTCTTTCTTTTACCAGATAAACTTGTGTTTCTTTTTCTTCTTGTGAGTGAATATCGATTTTTTGTATTTCCCTTTTATTGACATAAAATTCCTTTTCAGCTGGCCATTTATTGGAAGAGCATTTAAGCCAGGCCGGTCCTTCCCACCAAATGTTAGTATTGGCTATCGCTCCATAGGTGTTAGTATTTGGCTATCGCTCCATAGGTGGAAACCAGCAATTTCACGTTTTAACTCATTTTTCGCAAATTCCATTGCTCTTACACCAATAAGAATTGCCAAAAGTTCCATGCGAGGAATAGTCAGCGTCTTCCCTCCCTTAAGCGGTTTTAGGCGATTTTTTGAAAAGATTAAGCTAGTCATGGCTTTCTCGTCAATATGGCTTTTAAGATAAACGGCAGCGGCAAAAGACAAATTCGAGGCGTCCACAAAAGTATGAAGTTCCAAATTAGCCCCCGTTTCTACAATAATCTTTCTTGGTACGTCGATGCTCTTTTGGTCCCAATCAGTTAAAATAGCTTTCCATCTTGTGGCAATAGAGTCTGGCAACACATCGTCCCAATCTTTAGCGTTATTCCAAGAGTCTTGAAAAAGGCATTTCGCAGGTAGAAGACACGGAGAGACCAATCCCATCGGATCATAGACACTTGCCAACACACTCAAAATCGAACGACGAGATGGTACATTTCCTTTTAGTCCGGGGAATTCGAAGTGGATACCATCAGACTCAAGCTGCCATTTCATTCCCAACACCTTGGCATACTGCTCTACCTTTAAACGGTCATCGCTCGCGATTGAGTTCATAACTTGCGGTGAATGAGAAATAAATTCTCTTAAGTTCATTTTTGCTTGGGCAAATATTTCTTTCGCTTCGGTACATTTCGTGTCTGCCTCCGCTATGGTTTCACATTCCAATAATAGATTATCGACATAGAGATTGTTAGCCATTTCCAATTTAGCATTTTTGGCCAGGTGATGGCGGATGACCACTGCAAGGATCGCTGGGCTGCAGATAATCCCAAATCCTACCCGACATATGCGATAAACAATTAGGTTCGTCGAGGAAACGGGTTGCTTTACATCCCTCATCCATAAGAATTTGCAAACTTCGCGTTGATCAGGCTCGAGTTCTATTGTCAGGAAAGCAGCTTGTATATCAGCCAGAACAGGGTACTTTGGGCAACGGAAGCGTAGTAACAAACCAGCTAAGTCAGGCAACAGCACAGGCCCTCGGTATAAGCACTCGTTTAGTGATGGATTTCCTCTTCGATGAGCACTCGCATCATATACAATTCGCAATTTATGGGTCACAACACCATGATGGGGTAAATAATGTTCCAATCCATTAGGGTTCCGGTCTGCTTCCTCAATGATCCCCTCAGCTAACTGATTTTTGATTTGAGTGTCATATTTTTCCAATATATCCGATCCTTTGAGGCCCTCAAGAACGGACATGAGTCGACTATAAGCCATTTTAAAGTTTGAGTCCAGTTTGGGATTTTCCTCCTTCCACGGCCATCGAACCGAATATCTTCCTTCATTGGTTACGGTAATCGATTTTTCAATGAGCTTTGTGGCCACATCATCATCATTTTGCGAGGGATTTTCTTTTATACCAAGTGACTCCAGATTCCAAAAATCCTCTACGGCACTAGGAGTTGGAAGGTGTTCCTCATTACTCGAATGTACTGCTACCAAAGACATGGACGCTTTATCAGAATTATGGCCAAAGTTAGTTTCGCCAGCTGTCATCGTGCCAAAAACAGTTCGGATGGAGTGAAGACCAGGCAATATTTCTTTCCCTTTTGACACAAAGAATTTCCAAAATTGTCTAATCCCAATCATAATATCTGGCTTTTCCCTTACGATCTCAAATTCATTATGATTAGAAAAGTACGTCTCGTCCACATTTAGCATATCAAATGGAGTTGCGATTTCCTCAGTGCAATTTAAAGCCATTTCTTCCCAATTCCCATCGGTTCTTTGGATTTTTATCAAGTACGTAGGCGATAGAATTTTTAGCGGGTTAGATAGTGCACCTCCAAATCCATGAATTTCCAATTGGTCAACTTCGCGGCCTCTAGGCGGGTTGAGCTTTTCCACTAGTCGGCGAGAAACAAAACTCGTCTGGCTTCCCGTGTCAAAGAATACATAGACGGGGATTTTTTCCTTACGCCCTCTAGCACTAACCATTAATTTTTTTGTCATCAGGTAGGCAGTAGGTTTATTCTTAGCATCCATTACTGTAGCCACCACGGAGTTTTCTTTAGGCGCTGGCAATTTGTCGTCGCATTTTGTCCCACGCTCAATAGCATACGGTTGGTCTCTCCTTTCCCAGATTGGATGTGACTGGGTGAATTGTTTTGGCTTAGAAACTGGTGTAGGTCGACTGGGCTGAACGGACGTCCTCTGGTTAAATCCACCAAATTTGGGCCTGTTGTGGTTCCTTGCATCTCGAGAAAAGCATACTAAAAAGTGATGCGGTCCCTGGCATTTACTACAGCAACGGCGGTTCGGGCAGTCATTGGCTCGGTGACCCTCTCTTAAGCACTTCAAGCAACGGTTCTGTTCAATTAGGCGGTCCTTTCTCGCTTGCGGATTTCCATATTTGATACATTTGCTCGGATAATGATTTCCTTGGCATAAAGAGCAACATGGTTTTTTAGGCTGGCTTGCCACTGGAAAAGAACGAGTAGGCTCAGGGTTGTGGAATGGGCGTCTATCCCTTCGCTGCAGTCCTTCTGGTTCCTTGTTGAGTGTGCATCTTTGCACTTCCTCCTTTACCGAGATAAGCATGTCAAGTTCCGACCTCCAGGTTTCGACCTTCCAGCCTTGCTTTGCCATTCTTTCTTTTTCGATCAGTTTGGCCAATATTCCTCTGGGTAACTTTTCCTTTATAGTGAATATGATCCAGGAGTCGTCTTGGATCCCATAATCCCCCAACTGGCGGCAAACACGCTCAATTGTATCCAGAAATTTCCTCAGCCCCATCACTGAATCATTAGCCGGCGCAAGGTGACACAATTCTGCTTGTAACGATTCCTTTAATGCCCTAGAGTCTCCATATCGCGATTGTAATAATTCCACCACCCGAGGATAATTCTCATTCGTCGGTATGTATCCGGCTACAACGTTGTTAAGTCCTAGACGTCAACGTTCATGTGTCAAGTGCTAGACGTCAAAGTTCATGTGTCAAGTGCTAGACGTCGACGTTCATGTGTCAAGTGTTAGACGTCAACGTTCTGTGTCAAGTCTTAGACGTCAACGTTCATGT
Organism: Meloidogyne incognita; assembly: GCA_036172945.1. Classification (NCBI taxonomy): domain Eukaryota; kingdom Metazoa; phylum Nematoda; class Chromadorea; order Rhabditida; family Meloidogynidae; genus Meloidogyne; species Meloidogyne incognita. The sequence continues at coordinate 5,623,176 of JARQAC010000010.1, forward strand.
GTCAAGTGCTAGACGTCGACGTTCATGTGTCAAGTGCTAGACGTCAACGTTCTGTGTCAAGTCTTAGACGTCAACGTTCATGTGTCAAGTGCTAGACGTCAACGTTCTGTGTCAAGTGCTAGACGTCAACGTTCATGTGTCAAGTGCTAGACGTCAACGTTCTGTGTTAAGTCCTAGACGTCAACGTTCATGTGTCAAGTGCTAGACGTCAACGTTCTGTGTCAAGTCTTAGACGTCAACGTTCATGTGTCAAGTGCTAGACGTCAACGCTGTGTCAAGTGCTAGACGTCAACGTTCATGTGTCAAGTGCTAGACGTCAACGTTCTGTGTTAAGTCCTAGACGTCAACGTTCATGTGTCAAGTGCTAGACGTCGACGTTCATGTGTCAAGTGCTAGACGTCAACGTTCTGTGTTAAGTCCTAGACGTCAACGTTCATGTGTCAAGTGCTAGACGTCGACGTTCATGTGTCAAGTGCTAGACGTCAACGTTCATGTGTCAAGTGCTAGACGTCGACGTTCATGTGTCAAGTGCTAGACGTCAACGTTCTGTGTCAAGTGCTAGACGTCAACGTTCATGTGTCAAGTGCTAGACGTCAACGTTCTGTGTTAAGTCCTAGACGTCAACGTTCATGTGTCAAGTGCTAGACGTCAAAGTTCATGTGTCAAGTGCTAGACGTCGACGTTCATGTGTCAAGTGTTAGACGTCAACGTTCTGTGTCAAGTCTTAGACGTCAACGTTCATGTGTCAAGTGCTAGACGTCGACGTTCATGTGTCAAGTGCTAGACGTCAACGTTCTGTGTCAAGTCTTAGACGTCAACGTTCATGTGTCAAGTGCTAGACGTCAACGTTCTGTGTCAAGTGCTAGACGTCAACGTTCATGTGTCAAGTGCTAGACGTCAACGTTCTGTGTTAAGTCCTAGACGTCAACGTTCATGTGTCAAGTGCTAGACGTCAACGTTCTGTGTCAAGTCCTAGACGTCAACGTTCTGTGTCAAGTGCTAGACGTCAACGTTCATGTGTCAAGTGCTAGATGTCAACGTTCATGTGTCAAGTGCTAGACGTCAACGTTGTGAAACAGGTTGAATATGAAGCAGACGGAATATTGAAACAGGCGGAAATTGAAACAGTCGTGTTTAGTAGCTAGCCGAGAGGAACTCCTTAGTAGAAGGCTTCCTCTTCGCTAGCCCGCTATTTTAGCTCCTATTGCAATGAAGCTTTCTACCTGTAATGAGTTGGAAGTACAGCCGCCAGGAACTTTTATGGGGTGAGTTTTTTTATGTCTTTTGAAATGAAAAATACTTTTAGGCATTGTTGCGGGATTGTGGCTAAGGTTTGTAAATCAAAAGCAAAAACTACAGTTTTAATGAAATGCAGCACTGGTCAGATTTTTGTGGTCACTGCTTTTGCAACTGTAGTTGGGAAGTATGGTGTTTTTGTAGAGCTGTGTCAGGAAGGAAGTGTGAGTCTAACAATCAGAAGTTTTATTTTTCGATTTAGGTCGTCGATTTAAACCTGTTAAAGATACAAGCGTTTGATGTAAAGCGCTTTGATGGGAAAAAGATTTACAGTACGTTTTTGGATTATGAATTTGTTGTTACGTCGGCAACGATTATTAAATCTCAAGGAATTCCAGTCAAAAAAGTTGCGACGTTTAAAGAAATGGATTCAGGAGGGACTTATAGTTAGTTATGCGATAATTCAAGTTAAATTATTACTTTTAGGTTTTAATTGTGTGCTGGCCTCTACTTTTTTTAATATTGAAGAGAATTTCTGTGCAATTATTGCGGATGATGACAACAAGCGGGCAGATCTTAATGTGTTAGGGAATAAAGAAAAAGACAAATTCATCGAGTTTGCACCTGGTGAGGAGATTGAAATCAAAAAAGGCTTTGTTGTGATTGAAGGTAAAGTTAATTTAATTACTTTTCTTATATATTTTTTTTAATTTAGATCAATGCATGCATGTAAAAGTTCAAGCTGATGATATGGAATTCATGAATAATAAGAAACCAGTTTCAAAACTCCTCACAACACCAGTTAAACATAAGAAGGATGCAGTGAAAAAAGATTAATGTTTTGTGATATCCAAATGATAATTAGTAAGTTAATGTAATATTGTATTTTGAAATTGTTCTTTTTAATAGGAATTGTTTGCTTATTGATTAAACTGTTAGCCCATTGTTTTAAGAAAGGGTTAGGGTAACGAAAAATAAGAAAAGGGCTATGATAACAAAATCATGCTTTAATGTTTTCTCTGATTAGCCCGATAATTTTCATATTTGAGTAAATGGCTTTAGATGTTTTGATAATTGTTTAAGAAAGGAAAGAATTCATCTAAGAGGTTGAGAGGATTTTGATTTGCTTTGCTAGCGAGGTGGGGCGGCCGAAGGCCGCCCTACCCCGCTAGTTATCAAAACATCTAAAGCCATTACGTCTAAGACTTGACACAGAACGTTGACGTCTAACACTTGACACATGAACGTCGACGTCTAGCACTTGACACGTGAACTTTGACGTCTAGCACTTGACACATGAACGTTGACGTCTAGGACTTAACACAGAACGTTGACGTCTAGCACTTGACACATGAACGTTGACGTCTAGCACTTGACACAGAACGTTGACGTCTAACACTTGACACATGAACGTCGACGTCTAGCACTTGACACGTGAACTTTGACGTCTAGCACTTGACACATGAACGTTGACGTCTAGGACTTAACACAGAACGTTGACGTCTAGCACTTGACACATGAACGTTGACGTCTAGCACTTGACACAGAACGTTGACGTCTAGCACTTGACACATGAACGTCGACGTCTAGCACTTGACACATGAACGTTGACGTCTAGCACTTGACACATGAACGTCGACGTCTAGCACTTGACACATGTACGTTGACGTCTAGGACTTAACACAGAACGTTGACGTCTAGCACTTGACACATGAACGTCGACGTCTAGCACTTGACACATGAACGTTGACGTCTAGGACTTAACACAGAACGTTGACGTCTAGCACTTGACACATGAACGTTGACGTCTAGCACTTGACACAGCGTTGACGTCTAGCACTTGACACATGAACGTTGACGTCTAAGACTTGACACAGAACGTTGACGTCTAGCACTTGACACATGAACGTCGACGTCTAGCACTTGACAAATGATCGTTGACGTCTAGCACTTGACACATGAACGTTGACGTCTAACACTTGACAAATGATCGTTGACGTCTAGCACTTGACACATGAACGTTGACGTCTAACACTTGACAAATGATCGTTGACGTCTAGCACTTGACACATGAACGTTATCTGGCTCAAGAGGACACATGACTCCAGCAAACGTTGACGAAGAAAAGAGCACAGCAATGTTGAGAAGTGTTGAAAGCAGTTGAAGAATGACCAAAATACCCTGCTTTTATAGTATCTTCTTACCCTTCAACTGTCAAAGCTTTACTATAAAAACCCCCCTTTTCCTCACTCCCCCAAATCATTTTACTATAAAAACCCACTTGTCTATAAAAGGACAAACAGACACACACACCCTTCTCAATTATATAATTAGATATTTGAAAATCTTCAAAGCCGTGTAACTCTGTGAATTTAGGGACCCTCCTCATAAGCTATAGCTTATTCGAAAGATCATCAAAAACTGTATCTAAAACCTTGGGGCAATTTTGTTTATAAAAACTTTCTCAAAGATAAAATAGATGGAATTGTAAATGTTAATTTATATTTGAAAATCTTCAAAGCTGTGTAACTCTGTGAATTTGGGAACCTCCTCATAATCTATAGCTTATTCGAAAGAGCATCAAAAACTGTATCTAAAACCTTGAGGCAATTTTGTCTACGTCAACCTTCTCAAAAGAAAATAGATATTTTCATTTCCTCGCTCCCCAAATCATTTTACTATAAAAGCTCCCATTTCCTCACTCCCAGAATCATTTACTATAAAAGCCCCCATTTTTTCACTCCCAAAATCATTTACTATAAAAGCAGTAGCCGTGTGACAAACACTCAAACAATTTCCACCGATTCACAAATTATATATAGGATATTTATTATTTAAAAGTATTTAAATTGATATTAATTAATTAATTAGAATTTAAACCCCCCAAAAATATATTCTAAACAATAAATTTAAAGAAATTTAAATTCTAATTAAAATAATTTGACAAATATTCTAAAAAAAGGGTCTGTAATAAAAATATTTTTGGGTTTTTAAAGTAAAAAAAAAACACAGCAAACACACAGAGGAAGTTAATTAGAGAGATTAATCTCTCTCTTTTTTCTAAAACTAAATTTTGTTAAAAAAATATATTTTCTAAACAAATCTAAAAAAAATAAAATTTTTCTAGACATCTACTAATACTTTGAAATATATATTTTGGTTAAAAGAGTGAATTTAAGTAGTAATTATTTAATTAATTATTGTATTACAAATTACTTTAAGAAAGGGAAGAAATTAATTTTAAAATTTCTTTTAACCAAAAAATATTCTTTTAAATAAACATACATTTAATTATTTATTTTCGTTTATTTTTTCAAAATTTATTTCCATTTAGAATTTTTATTCTCTTCCTCTGTATATTTTGTGGGAACACACCAAAAACATCTCTTTTTTCTTTTCTTTACCTGTTAGACCTTTGTAATGTTTGGCATTGAATAAATGCAGGTTTATTTATTTTGGGTTTCTGGGTTTCTTGTTGTTTTTGCCATTTTTCTGCTAAACTCGAAGTTTTGGAAATATTATTTTCGTTTGTTTTTGTTTGTTGCTGTTGTTGTTGAACTTGTTTTTTTAAATTTTGGGGGGTAATTTTTTGAGGTTGTTTATTTTGTTGTTGTTGGAGGGAAGGAGGAGGAGGAGGAGGGTGGTGGCCGTTTGTTTTAGATATTCCATTAGAATTTAAATTATAATTATTTTTTGTTGTTGTTGTTGAACTAGAAATTAATTAGTGAAAAATAATTTGTTAAATTAACCAAATTTATGATAGATTTTAATTTAATATTAATTTTTAATTTAATTTTAATATTGCTTTAAATTCAATTTTTGATTTTAATTCATAGCAAAGTGTCAAGTATAGTATTTATTTTTATCAGAGAATGACAGAGGTAATTAGTGTAGTGGTCCTTTGGATAATTATTTATTATTTACCAAAAACATACCCATTAATTGTCTTTGTACCGTCAACTTTTCCATTTTCTTGTTTTTGTTCCCATTTTGCCCCAACTCCATTTTTTGATATTCTAGGTAATGTACAATATGCCGAAGAAGGGCTACTAGAAGCCTGTAACTGCTTAAAAGCGGCAATTTTTGATTGAGCCCCTCCAGTGCCAGAAAGGGCAGCAACTTCTTTTTGTCGTTCTTCTATTTGCTTTAAAAAACAATTTTTTAAAAATATTTTTTAAACGACAAAAAAACTTTTTTATCATCAAATTGGTAGTCACTATTTTGCCTTCCATGTGTAATTGCTTCTTCTCTTTTTTCTGCTTCTGTTTTAACTTCAGCCCATTTCCATTGTTTTTTAGGTTGTTGTTGATTAATAAGAGGTGAAGGTGAACGTGAATTTTGTTGATTTTGTCCATTAATATTTGGTTGTAAATATTGGGAAGGAGAAGAGGAATTGCTACTTGATGTTGTTGTAGTTAGGGAAGAAGGACTTGGACTTTTACTTTAATGAAATATATTTAGAATATTTAGGTAAATGTCCAGTTCGAGGCCCACATGTCAGCAAAAGGAATTCTCCAAAAATTCATATTTTTCTGTGTTCAACTCCTTTCCCTCACTCCATTAATTTCCCTTAGGTTATCAAATGATAGGACATGCGGGCCTCAAGCTAGATATTTATTAAATACCCTTGGCTATCAAGAGAATCATTAGGTGTTGTAGCTCTCAATAATTGTTGACGTTCATTTTCGTCCAATTCAATTGCTGGTGCTCCTTTATCAACAGTATCTACATGTCTAAAAAAATAAAAAATATTTAAATTTTATTTTTAAAATTACCTTAAAGCTACTCCAAGACGAATTTCTGCTAACATCTTTTTTCGGTTATCTTCTCCTTTATTTGGAGAGGGAGTAGGGGTTGAAGGGTTCTTTACTAAAAATAAAAATTAAAGTTAAAGTTAACGAGGAAATTTAAAAAAACAAACAAGAATTATTGTTGACTGGAGGTATTTTAGGCATATTAACAGGTGGAGGTGGTGGAGGAGGGGGAAGAAGAACACAAGAATTATTGTTATTATTTTCTTCTTCATTATTTATTTGAGAATTATTATTCGAAGAAGAAGGCCCTCTAATAACATTACTAAAAGAAGGCATATTCTCTCCATCAGCTTTGAAAAAGGGTTTTGATTTGTCGATTGTTTTTGTTGGTTTTAATTTAATACCTTTTCTGATATCCTTTAAAAGAAAATTAAAAGAGAATTTAAAAAGGAGTTATTTTTAAATATTTTGTTTAAAAATTATTTAAAAAATTACCTCTAAAATTGGATGGCCAACAAATGCCATTTTTGGTCATTAAAATTAAAAAGAATTATTTTATGTTATTTTTTGGAATTAATTAGAATTTAATTGAATAATTCTAAAAATATTTGTGAAAAATTTAAAAGAAAAAGTAATGAGTCATTTAGTTAATAAATTAATTAAATTAAAATTAATTTTCAATTAAAAACAAAAAAAAGAAATATTTAATAAACATTCATAGATTTTTAGGTAAAAATAAAAATAAATTTATTTTTATTTTTCAATAAATTACTCAAAAATATATATTTACGTAATTTATTTTTAAAGAGAATTTTGTTGAATTTATTTAAAAATTAATTTAAAAAAGAGAAAAGAAGGTGTTGATTGAATCAGCAAAAATATACGAAAACAAACACAAACAAACTAATTATCTAGTATTTTTTTTTAAATTTGCAAAAAAGGAAAGGAAATTAAAAATAAATTTTTAATTAAAAATAGAAGAAGAAAAAACAAATTAAAAATACAAAACTTTTTTTTTTCAAATACAGCCCTCCTACAAAACTTTATTAAAATAAATTAATTTCCTTGACACAATTTAATAAATAATTTTTAAATTAAAACAAAAATTATCTCGAAAATAATTTTAGAAAAAATAAATATATTTAACTTTAAATTAAAAAAAAATTTTTTCTAATTAACGTCATCAAAAACTACATACATAAAATTATTTTATAAATTTTCACTCATTTTTCAAAAAAACTTCCCACGTTTAAATTCTTTAAAATTTTTTGTTATTTTTGTTTAAAAATATATTAATTTCTTTTATTTTTAAAATTAAAAAAAATCGGAAGAAGAACTGGTGAGAGAATTGAAAATCGAAAATTTGCTGATAAAATGATAAAAAAAAATTAATAAATTTTGTTTTTAAAATTTTTTGATATTTCTCTTTTAATTTAAATTATTAAATGATTATATTTTTCTGAAATTTTATAGTAGAAAAAAGTGGGTAATTTAAAGTTTATTTTATTAAATTTTTAGTGTTTTTGGAAAGAAAAATTTAAATTTTGTTTAATCAAATTAAGAAGGATTTGGACAATTTAAAATTTAAAATTCACACAAATTATCGGAATTTGAAATGGAATTACTTTATAAAGTAGTTTAGAAAAAATAAGATTTTTTATTTAGGTAAATATTTTTATTGATCAAATATTTTGGCCGTTTATTCAATTTCGTGTAAAAAAAATTTTTTTTATGTTTTGAGAGAAGGAAAAGCAAAGTAGAAAAATGAAGGAATCAAGAATAGAAGGAGGAGGAGGAGGAATGAGCGCGCGCCAAAATTTGCATTCTTTTACTTAAAAGAGAGAGGGGAAATACAAAACAATTTTTGGGGTTTTAAATAATTTTGTGGAATTTAAAAAAGAATTTCTTTTTAAGGATTTTTGCGAAAATTTTTTCTTTTTTTTATTTTTAAACTTCTCTCAGACATTAAAAACATCGATCGGGGGTTATAGAGAATGTTGATGCTTTTAAGTGTTTCTTTTAATGTTTTTGTGTGTGTGATTGGTGGTGAGGAGGGAGGGGGGGGGGGTGGAAGGGGTGGTAGGGGTGGTGGTCAGTCATCGCGATCCATACAAAATAAATATAACCCAAGTGGGTGGTTGTAGAAGAAATTGGATCGGGGAGAGAATATAAATAAATAAATATATTTAAGTGGGGGGATATGTCCAGATGTTTAAGTATTTTAGACAAAAATGGAAAAAATGTAAAAATGGTCGAGAAGTTGTAAATAATATTTTTTTTAGAATTTTCAAATAAAATATTTTTTTATTATTTTTGGGTACTTTTGTTTTAATCCAAATGAATCGTATATCGAAAGCCCTCGATAAGCACTATCTATTTTGGATCAAGTCTGATCATCATTAAAAAGTTACAAGTCGATAAGTTTAAAAAAAAAGTTTTGTGGGTTTGTGTTTATATAAATGTAAAAGAACCAATCGACCGACAAAAATGATGTTGGAACAATATAATCTGTGGAAGAAAAAAAATAACAAATAAATACTAGATTAGTAAATAGTTTTGGACGACAAGTCAATGCTTTTGTGCTTTATTAAAGAAAATAAATATTTAAATAAATAAATTATTTTTTTGTTTGTTTGAATGAATAAGAGAGATAATAATTAAATAATTATTTTTTTTTAAATTATTTAAATTTTAAAGATTTTTGTGGTATGTTTGGTGGACATTTGCAAACGGGTAAATTATGCAAGGCTTTTAAATTTCTTAAAATTTTTTTTAATTATTTAGGGTTTATTTAAAAATATTAAAATTTAAAGAATTTTCTAAAAAAATTCCCAAAAACTTGTTAAATTTTGTTATTGTAAATAAACAAAAATTTTGTTTTTACTTTTAATTTTCTTGCAAAATTTTCTTTCAAATAAATAAATAATTAAATGTTCGCGCTGCAAAATGTGCAATTTAATATTTTCTTTTAAAATATTTTGTTTATTGTTGGGAGTTAATTACAAAATAAAATTAAAATTATTAGGATATATTAATTGTTTATTTCTTTGACCAATTAAATATATTAAATTAAATTAAATTTTGTTTTTAATTTAATAAAAATATTTTCCCAAAAAATAATATTCTTCGAAAGGTATTTATAATTATATATTTATACTTTACCCATTTAAAATCCAGGAAATCCTTCTAGCCCTAAAGCGATAAATCAAAATAATTTACTTGAATAAATAAAAGTGACTAGAGAAAAAATAAGTTAATAATTAATTACCTTTATTTAAAAAATGACAATTAATATGTATAATTGTGTGGATATTTAGAAGAGATAACCTTTTGTGCGGGCGATCAATTCCTGTATTTTTTATATAAATAAAAAAATATTTATAAACTAAAAATGTTCAAAGGCCTTCAACTTTTAAATTAAATTAATATTTCGCGTGAAAGGTGAAGGAGGGGATCTACAGATATAGCTAAAATGGAGCTAAAACCATAACCGTAAACAGGCTTGGTTTCCATAATATTACAGCGGATATTGTTCCTTCTTCATAAATAATGGCCGTCATTAGGGGCTGTAAAAAGCAGGGCCCGTACAATAAAATCGGGGTTTGGGTTATTTAACCCCTACCCGGGGGTTAAATAACCCTCAACCCGCACAATAAATGAAAACCCCGAGTTAACGGTTAAATGACCGGGTTATTTAACCCGCAACCCGGGGTTGTTTAACCGGCCGGTACAATAAAAGAGCTACCCGGGGTTAAATAACCCGCAGCTCCGGGTAAAATGACGACCCTGCTAAGAAAATATTTTTAAACCAAAAAAAATTTATTTCAAAAATGAAAAAAATATTATCTGTTCCAATAAAAAAATATAAAAGACGTTAATAAGAAATATATAAAGATAAAACAAAGAATGTGTATATGTTCTCTTTTTTTAAATCTCTTTTACTATTTACTTGACCCGAATAATTTTTAAAAAAACTTTTAAAGTTTAGGAAACAGTTGTTTTTAAATATATTAAATGTTCTTTTACGTAATAATTGAAGAAAAATTATGAAAAATAGAGGGGGTGACCCCAACCTTTTATTGAATAAAAATTCGACAAATATGTACTACATACAATCTCGACAAAACCCGACAACAGACCTTTGGCCCCCGGCGGATCGGGGCCCAGCCCTAGTGAAAAATATTAAATTTGAAAGAATTGCTGACTTTAAATTGATTATATTAATTATGGGATATTCATTTATTTAGCAAAAAAATAAATATATTGAACAATTAATTTACTTCAAAATAATTTCAAGCAATTGGTCGATAAAATAATCAAATAAAATCAAAACTTTGATTTTAAATATTTTTAAACAGCCTTTTTTAAAAAAAATTAAAAGTAATATCCATGGAATGTCTTTAAAAAAGGAAAAGTTGTTTGGAAATTAAATTCTCTTAAAAATCCTATATATAATTTGTGAATCGGTGGAAATTGTTTGAGTGTTTGTCACACGGCTACTGCTTTTATAGTAAATGATTTTGGGAGTGAAAAAATGGGGGCTTTTATAGTAAATGATTCTGGGAGTGAGGAAATGGGGGCTTTTATAGTAAAATGGTTTTGGGAGTCTTCTGAGAAAGTTCTTATAAACAAAATTGCCCCAAGGTTTTAGATACAGTTTTTGATGCTCTTTCTAATAAGCTATAGCTTATGAGGAGGGTCCCTAAATTCATAGTTACACGGCTTTGAAGATTTGCAAATATAAATTACAATTTATAATTTCATCTGTTTTATCTTCTGAGAAAGTTCTTAAACAAAATTGCCCCAAGGTTTTAGATACAGTTTTTGATGCTCTTTCGAATAAGCTATAGCTTATGAGGAGGGTCCCTAAATTCATAGAGTTACACTCAGAATATAAGGAGTTATCATTTTACTATAAAAGACCCATTTCTTCACCTCCCAAATCATTTTACTATAAAAGCCCCCATTTTATTCACTTCATATCACTCCATACTTCATCTCTACGACTGTAGTAATGTTGTTAGTTATAGACTCGGACGGATGGATGTAGAGTGTACCTATTGTGGTGCTCTGCATTTTCCAGAAGAGAAGATTAGTAATAAGGGTAGTACGTTTAAGGACTGTTGCCATTATGGCAAAGTTCATTTACCAATGCTACCAGAAGCCCAGTTTCCAGATTTGTTGAAGAATTTGTTTATGAGATTAGATGAAAGGCATAAGAACTTTTTTGATTGTATAAGAAATTTGAATAGTAGCGTTTCCATGGCTTCCATGAATCCGTTAAGATATAGATATCCAAGTAATAGAGGCCCATACTGCTTTCGCATATGTGGTCAGATTTATCATAGAATGAATGTAGCTTTGAATCCAGATCCTGAAGATGAGCCCGCTTATGGGCAAGTCTTTATTGTAGATACAGTACAAGCTATTAGTACATTGCATAGAGCCAACCCAGTCATAGACCAACGGTTGTTAGTTGATGTATATGAATTGATAAAAGAAATTAGTCCATTTGCACAAGCTTATAGAATGATGAAAGATGAAGAGGACGAAGAATTAGAAAGAGCTATAAGAGAAAATAGGTCTCCTGTGGAGATAAGTTTGTTATTTGATACAAAAAGTAAATTAGATAAAAGATTAGGGTATAATGTACCAAAAGCAAATGAAGTAGCAGCAGTTTATGTTCCAGGAGCTGATGGCGAAGTGCCTGATGCTAAGATTGTTGTTAGAGAGCGAGGAAAAGAGTTGAGAATTTTGAATAGTACAAATGAAATGGTCAGCCCGATGACGTACCCGTTGTTTTTTCCACGTGGTACATTGGGTTGGCATCCAGATATTAGACAAGATAATAGTATTAGAAGAGTAACAAGACTGCAGTATGTAAGTTATAGTATTGGTATTAGGAAAGAGTTTAACCCCATTTTATATGGAGGAAAACTATTTCAACAGTTGTGTTGATGAATGGGTAAAGATTGAAGGAGATAGAATGAGATGGATTAGAAGTAATCAGAAAAGTATTTTTGCTGATGCTTACAAGAATGTTGATAGCTTTTTAGAAAAGAGAGCGAGAGAATCTGGGAAACCGTTGGGGCGGAAGGTAATTTTGCCTCCATCGGTTACCAATTCGCCTAGATATATAGAAAAGCACTTCCAGGATGCAATGGCATTAGTGCGACGGTTTGGGAAACCAGATTTGTTCGTGACTATGACTTGCAATCCACAATGGGAGGAGATTGTAGAGAATTTGTATCAAGGACAAGTTTCAGCAGATAGACCAGATTTAGTTGATAGAGTATTCTATCTAAAAGTAAAAGCACTAATGACTGAGATAACAAAGACTAAGATTTTTGGTAGAGAACTTTGTTGGATGTATCCGGTAGAGAACCAAGGTCGGGAACTACCGCACATCCATCTGCTTTTGACCATGTTTGATATTGATAAAGTTACTAGCTCTGAAGATGTTGAAAAGCGTGGAATTAGTGCTAGAATACCAGATAAAGATATTGACAAAGATTTGTTTGATTTAGTTAAAAAGCATATGATCCATGGACCATGTGGTGATTTGAATCCAAATTGCCCATGCATGGAAGAGAAGGAAGTAAATGGAAAAAAGATTAGAATTTGTTCAAAAGGATATCCAAAACCTTTTCAAGAAGAGACAGTAGTATTAGAAAATGGCCAAGCATTGTATGCGAGACCTAGAGATAAAAAAATAGTTGAAGTATTTGTTTCAGGAAAGAGATTTGAATTAGATAATAGATGGGTTGTTCCACATAACCCTTATTTGTTAAAGAAGTTTAGATGCCACATTAATGTGGAAAAAGTTAATAGCGTGACTTCAGTTAAGTATTTGCATAAGTATGTGCATAAGTTACCAGATAGAGCTACTATGAATTATGAAGAGAAAACAGATCATGATGAGATTAAAGAGTATATAGACGCACGGTATGTCTGTCCGCAGGAAGCCGTGTGGAGAATATTAGAATACCCAACATATGATAGAAGTCATAGCATTACAACCTTACCCGTCCATTTGGATGGTGAGCACGTATGCTATTTTGATGAGAATATGACTGAGGATGAGATAAGAGAGAAAATAGAAAATGATTCTGAGTTATTAGCATATTTTGATTTGAATAAGAATAATGATTTAGCACGGAATCTCTTTTATCATGAGATTCCGGAAAAGTTTGTGTTTAGTAAAGGAAAGTGGAATAATAGAATTAAACATTTTAGTACAATCGGTCGGATGGTTAAGGTTTCGCCAGCTGAAACTGAACGCTATCACCTACGACTGTTGTTGTTGAATGTGAAAGGAGCTTTAAGTTATGATGATATTAGAACTGTAAAAAGTTTAGATCTGAATATAGAGACCAGATATGCAACCTTTGGATATCCTTTTTAATTATATTACCCTATTCACCTACTCACAAACTCACCCAATTTTGATATTTATATTGTATGATTTATTTTTTATTGTGAATAAAATGTTTTTAATTTGTTTGTGATTTTTTTATTTTAGAGGTAATTTTAGTTAGGGTTGATCACCAATCGAAAGGGGAAAGTTCATAAGATATGATGTACCAGTATGATTTGTTTTGATTCAGTTTGTGTAATGATTTGACTAGCGAAGGAGCTCGCCCGAAGGGCGAGCCCCTTCGCTAGTATAAAATAAAAAGAAAGGTCAAAAAAGTGTTTATTAGGGACGTCATTAAATTTTAATATTTTATAGAAACAGTTGTACTGTTGGATAAAAGTTAACAGTTTATTTTAGTATATTAGGCTTCCCCACCTAAAAAATATATTTAATAACCTAAAAAATATTTTAAAATAATTTTAGAAGAAAATTAAAGAAGATTTTTGAATTTTTAATTATTTTAGAGTAAATATAAAATAAAAGGCTTTAAATTCAAAATTTTATAATCGGTAAAAAATTAAAATATGTCTAAATAAATTTTAAAAATTAAACTGAATAAAGCAGGGCTTCGATCTCGAATTTTTAAAAATCCGCAATTTTGATCGAAAAAATCCGCATTTGATATGAAAAATCCGCAAAAAATTATCAAACACAAAAATTGAATTAAAATCACTTTATGCGTTATATTTTTTGACTCCAACAACTGAATTGAGCAATTTTTTTCACTACTAATGACTATCTTATTAGAATCCGAACAATTAAATGAAAAATTACAGTTGACTTGAGCCAATGCTTTCACCGTACCTAGTTGTAGTGAATTGTTTACTCGAAAAATCTTCTTTTTTTGCGCCACAGGCGAAAATTTCGGGAATTTTGGAAGGCCAAGAGCCAAAAATCGTCCTCTTTCAGCGCCGCAGGCGAAAATTTTGCGGATTTTGGAAAGCAGTAAGAGAAAAAAAGACATTTTCTCCTAAAAACTACAAGAAAATCTAGAAAATCCTCATAATCTTCAAAAGACCACAAAAATCCGCATTTTTAAAAATAATCCTCATCGCCCTATCAAAAAACCACAAAATGAGGAAAAATCCGCAGAAATCGAAGCCCTGGAATAAAGGTTACTAAATATTTAAAAAATATGATTTTTAAATAAAAATAAAATATATATTTAACCTAAAAATATACCTATGTACAATTTATATATTATATTAAGGTAAATCCAATTTAACAAAAAAAAAACTTGGATTTTCTTTAAAAATAAAAATAGTAAATGTACTAAATATAATTATTGTAGATTAAGTAAAGAAAAGATTTTTTCAAAAAAATATAAAAAAAAATTAAAAGCGTAAAAGAAAGCTCACGATCAAATTGAACATTTTTACCCACTCAAGAAAGGATGAAAAATTATAAGAAGCATTCAAGTGGATATATATTTACGGGATAAAAAATATGATTGAGAGAGGAGAAGAAAATTGGGGTTGGAAGTTAGATAAAGGGAAGTTTTTTAGGGGAAATTCTAATTAAATTTAATTTAAAATTAAGGTTAGCCAACACTTGAGAATTAAAAATTAAGGAGGGAATGTCCTTGGAATAAAATTAGAGAGAACAGAAAAAAGACTGGTTACTTAATTAGAATTATTTATTTGGAGATGTAGAAGACTGTACTTTATTTGGTTAAGATTTTGAAAAGGTACTTTTGTTAGATGTTGAGGTGAATTTTATCAAATTTATCGATTTGCACATGGATACGGATAATAGCTGGATACCCGTGAATATCCGTGGATATGGTTGGATAGGGAGTGTTTTTTTCAAAATCGCTTCAAATCCGCGTATTTTCATCTCAAAATTTTCGAGTATGTCGCTGAAAAGGAAGAAATCTAGCATCTTGGCCTTCAAATTGAATATTATCAACCACCGCTGATGCGAAGTTGGGTCGGATTCAGTGTCACGAGTAAGCGTAAATAAGTTCGTATTAATAGAAATTTGAAGGAATTTGACCATTTTTGTAAATTTTAGTCATGCTATACAATTTACAAAAAATATTATATATTTTTAACATTACTAAAAATATTTATAATTAAAACTTTTCGGTCTTAGGCCATTTTTCCTTCGTAAAAACAAACTGGCCTTGATATTCTCCTAAAAAATATATTTATCCTTTCCCTCAAAATAAATAATTTCCCTTAAAAAATGATTGGTTGGCTATTTTATTGGATGTATAACCTTAAGTGAGATAGTATTTGGTACTAGATGGCATAAAAAAGTTTTTTTGGGAATTTTAAGAGAAATTATTTTTTTTTTGGAATTTTAGAGGTTTTTTTTAATTAAAAGAATTTTTTTATTTTTAAAAAATTTTGTTTCCAATAATTTCTGCCAATTAATTAAAAGCAAAAAATAAATAAAAATAAAACTTACATATTTAAATAAAGCCTGGCATTTAATGTTTTGTTGTTGTTTTTAATAAAAATTAATTTAAATAAAAAATAATTATAAATTGTAGAAATATATTTTTTTAATAATTATTTTTTAAAAAAAGCAGTATATATTTAAGTATAGTGCCTCAGTCATGATTCAATACCTCAGCCGCTATATTTTATAAAAAAACGCTGGAGTACTCAAACCATGACTGAGCAACTAACTAACCGCAAAAATAACAAAAAAATAATAAAATAAATTAATTAATAATAATGTGGGATCAAATGTCTTTTTGGGATATTTTGTCTTAAATTTAAAAAATAAAAATAATTTTTTTGAAATAATTTAAATTTAAAAATGAATATTTAAATAAAGAATGTAGAATATTTATAATAAAATCAAAAAAATTTTTTCTTCAATGAATCATTTAAAATAAACAAAATAAAAAAAAAGGAAAATTTTGTTGCAAAAAAAAAATTAAAAAATACCTTCCTTCCTTATTGGGAAATAAAAATGTAAAGAATTTTTAAAATAAAAAAAACAGGAAGTTAAAGACAAAATAAAATTATTTATTTTAAAAAAGTTTTTGTATTTCTTTATTTAATTGTTTTAATTAATTTTTTCAAAATTTATTTAAAAATTAGAATGCTTAAAAATTATTTTAAATCAATTTTCCACATAAACTTTAAAAAACTTTTGTATTGTTATTTAATTTAGGTAGGTATATTATTTCATTTAAACGAATAAAATTAAAAACTTAAAAGCCTTGAAAATTTGTTATATTCATTTTTTAATTATTCCCCTCCTCCTTCTCCCCGATTTTTATTTAAACGTGTAATGTCTGGAAATATATAAAATAGTTTTTTCAATCTTTTCTTTTTTAATTAAAAACTTTAAAGTGTCAGAAATCAAAAGAAAAAGCTTTTAGCTTTTAATAAATAAATTTATTTATTTCCCATAATTTAAAAAAAGAAAGATTAATTTTTTAACTTGGGAAAGCTTGGAAAAGAATTAAATTCTTAGAAATTTTATTTATTTTTGAATAATTATGGAAATTAAAAATAAATTTTAATTTAGGTAAATAAAATATAAATACGTGAGAAAATAAAGAAATAATTTCCAAAAAAAACAATTTTTTTGGAAATTTTTACAAATATTTTCTTAATTAATGTAAAGAATTTAATTATTATTAAATTAAATTGTAGCCTTCCCTGTTCCCGAACGATTTTTTAAGTGTTTAATTTTTCAAGTCTAATCCAAAATGTCATGAATAGATTGAAATAAGAGAGAGAGATAAATTGAAAATATTTGAGGAGGTAAAATGATTGAATAAATGGTCTGATTCATTGGTGAATCACAAACATACACCCACAAACGTAATATTTAATTATTTTAAAATATTTTAGAAGTTAAAAGAATCTGGTTAATAATTAAAAATTTAGCGAAAATTTTGAGAATTTTGGAAGGCCTTAGGTCGAATTGATCATTCCTTTACACTTTTTTTGTTATCTTTAAATTAAAGTCTCCATTTAAACTAACTCAAAAAAATTTGAATTAATCCCGATCCTTACAGAAAATTCTAGATATCGGGGGCAAGATCAAAAAAATTTTTAGTATGAGAGCCTCGAGGTTTATGTGACGCTAATTCCTCATTTTCAGCATGTTATTTCAGATAACCAAGAAGATAGAGAAAAAATTTTTGGAAAGCAGAGTTAATTTTTTAATAATGGCCGTCATTAGGGGGTGTAAATTTAAAAACCGAAAATGTTTCGAAATATATTCTCTAGTTAAAACATAAATATAAACACAATTCTTTTAATTCTTTTTAACATGATTTTTGTACTTTTTAAATACCAGCAATTCTTTCTCTCGTCCCCCATTCCCCCCTCCATTTATTATTCCCGTGTTTAACCTATCCGTTCGCCCCTCCAGAAAAGAGAAATATTGTTTCCATTTAAACCAAACGGTTGGTTTTGAATGAAAAAATTCTGTGATTGGTTGGTTGTCTCAAAAATATTTATTTCTTTCTTTTTTATATTTTTTTTTCAAAAAAACCACACCACCACCACATTTTTAGACGATTTAATTACTGTCTAATACATAAATAAATAAATATACAACAATTTATTTTATTTTTTTTTCTCCCAACCCCTCTCCCCCTCCCCCAACCCTCCCTCCCCCCAATCACCATATCTCTTTAAATTCCCCTCTAATCAGTTTTTGAAACAATATTTGCTTTAATCATCAAAAAATGATGAATCAACACTTTTTCCTAACAAATAGAGAGTAAAGATTAAAAGAAAGGATTGCTTTAATTAACAAGGATTAGAGAAAAAGCAAAAAAGAATAAAAGAAAATATTGCTTTTAAATTAAATTAAAAACAAAATTAGACTTTAATAAAATTTAAAAGAAAATATTTCCCACTTTTAATTAACTTTAAACCCTCAAAATTAATTTAAAATTCCATTTATTTTACAAAAATAATTTTATTCAAAAATTTAATTTTACCTCAAAATTTTTCTGCAAAAAGCCTTTTCTTGTGTAGAAATATCTAAAATTTTATAATATTTTATCAGAAAATTTTTAAATAAAAATTGAGTTAGCATGAGTAAATCCGTTTTAATATTTGGAAATTAAATTTATATTTATTTATAGAATTTATGTCCTCTTAAATAAATAATATCGTCATATTAATTATTAATTAAAATAATTTCACCTGGAAAATAAAGTAAATAAATAAATAAATAAAAATTTTGACTGGTCAAAACAGTTATTTTTTTTTAATTTTCTCTATATTTAGAGACAAAAACAATTCCAAATAATTGTTTTTAATTTAAATAATTATGACGTGAATATATAATTTTATTTAGTTATTTTAATTTAATAAAAGAAAATTGACGTAGAAATGTTTTTAAATAAATAAATAAAATTAATATATTTATAAATAAACTCAAAAATAAATATTTTTTTAAAAGACTAAAACACATTTATTTAGTATATGTTATTAAACAATTATTTATTAATCTCTTTCAATTAACCTCTCAATTATAAATAAATAATTAAGTAGAAAAAAAACAAATCTAAATATCCCTAATAATTAAAGGTTTTAAGGAGGAGAGAAGCTATGTAATTATCGAAGATTTAAATATATGTATATTTAAATAAAAATATTCTATTCCATTTCATTTAGAATAAAAAATTTCAATTCTTTTAAGAAAATGAAAATCTAAAAATAAAATTTTAGAGAAAATATTATGTGCACATATATATATTAAATACACATTGAAGGACAACAAAAAATGAATGGGAGAAGACGAAGAAAATATTGAGGAGGAGGAGGAGAGGAGTAGGAACTCTGAAGTAAAAAAATACGGGAATGCGGGAAATGGCAAAAAAAGAGAGGAGTATGAGCATCAACGAAAGGGGGGAAGGGAAGGGAAGGAAGGAAGAAGAATGAAAAAGCAAAATGAGCAAAAGAGAAGTTGAGGAGGAGTATAGTGGTTGAAGGTGGGGTGAATTGAAGTGAATATGGTTGGACGAATGTTTCCTTCCTCAACATTTATATATAAAAATTGGGCGCCGGCTGGCCGCAAAAAACATAAGGGAATAAGGCGGGCAGCCGTTTTTTGTCGTGCCAACCGGTCGGCCATCAAGTCAGACAGTCTAGGTAGTCCTAGACTGTCCTAACAACGAAAAGAGAAGAAAGAAGCAAGACCAAAGGACAAAACAAACAACACGACAAACCCCATCCCCCCTTCTCCCCACCCCCTCAACAACTCTAAGTTAGTGACAGCTGGAGAGAAGAAGAAAAGAAAAAAAATATTCAAAAAAATGAGGATATATACATACTATTTTGAGAGACAATTTTTACCAAAAATCAGATTAAAATAATTGCAACAAATAAATATATATACATATGTATATTTACTTTAATAATTAATTTTTTTTGAAAAAAAATTTCTGTTTAAAAAAGGACTTTATATTATGATTACTAATATTAAAATCTTTTATTTTTTTAATTTAGGAAATAAAATTAAGTAATTTCTAAATAAAATTTTTATTTAAAAAAAGCCTAGACTTTATAAAAGAGAAGGAAAATGAGGAAATAAATAAATAAATATTTTTTGATTTTAAAAATTTAAAAAAAAAATATTAAATTTTTAGTTGATTTTAAAATAAATTAAATAAAACTTCTTCTCTTCCTACACACAAAAGATGATAGAAATAATAATAAAATTTATTTTTTTAAAAATTAAGAAAATTTAAAATAAGGGGGGGGGAGGACAGGCCGGATGAATGAAAATAGGTAGAAGAAATTGAAGAGAAAGAAAGTAAAAAACTATTCAAAATTAGATAGTAACAGTAAATTAAAATGGAAAAAGAAAATAAATTATAAATATATATTAAAGTTTTTAACAGTAAAAATTATTTTGCAGTAAATAATTAATAAAATATTTAGAATAATTGTAAAAAGCGATTTAGAAGAAAGGAATAAAAATTTGGAGAATTTAATGATAATTTAAAAGAATTTTTTGAATGTATTTAAAAAAGGGAAAGAAATATGTATTTTGTTTAAAAATCAACAAAATATTATTTTTAAATAATTAATTATAGTCCATTCCTTCATTTTAATTTAATCAAAAATTATTTTTAAATATTAGGTATCCTTGTTACAAAAAATTATACAAAAATATTTTTAAAAAACTTCTGAAAAAGAAGAAAATTAAAAGATATATAAATTTATTTATTTTTTATTAAGTGGGCGTTTTAGTAGCAAACCTACACATTTATGTACGTCATAATTCTATAAGGAATGTACATATTAATTTAGGGTGGGGGCTGGTCCTTGAAAAAATTTTTAAAATAGCTACGAAAATTATTTTGTTATAAAACAACAAAAAAGTATTCAGATAAAAGAAATTTCTGTAAATAAATTTAAATAATAAAAGTTGTGAAATTCTCTAAAAAAATAAGGTTAATTAAAAAAGTTGAGGGATAAATGTTAAATATTTATTGAAATATAATTTAAACAAAAATTTGTAACAGAAAAAATCCAAATAAAATATTAATAATTTTTTTTAATTTTTAGAAAATATATTAAAAAGAATTTTAAAAATATATATTTATTTATATATTGTTTTTAAAATTTATTTATAAGCAAAGAAATAAAAAGAAATTTTAAAGCAAAAGTGAGAAAGGTTTTGCGAGTTTGAGAGTCTAATAAGTCTAATAATTTAGTAGTTTGAGAGTCTTTGAGAGTCTAATAATTTTAGTTAAACATTAATAATAATATTTTACTACATATTAAAGGATTTTGACGATTTTCTGCAGTCCCGAAGATTTGGTCACCGGCAAATTATTCCAAATACAAAAATTTGTGTTCTTAGTAACTGAGTCAATTTTCTATAACCATTTAAAACTACATATTTATTCAGAGAAAGAATATTAAAAAAAGCCTTATTCTGTTGTATAATGCCAGAATATTTACAAAAAACCCCCTACGGGTGTTTAATTCTTGCTAAAAATTCCAAAAATTTGATGACCAAAAATCCGTACATAAAAATACCAGACAGAAAGGGTAACTTGAAGGATAGCTAAAAGTTTGGGGGAGAGTTAAAAAAAAGAGATGAATCAAATTTTTAAAAGAATTTTTTTCTCAAAAATACATTAATCGTTAAAAAAAAAATTTTAAATAACACGAGAATGCCTTTTTTACTTTTTTTTTCAATTTTGTCGATTCGAAGGTTAACAGAAAAGTGTAAAAGTAAAGGGAGGATTGGGGCAAATCAGGCAAAGAAACGAACACGCCTTTTTGTTGTTGCATTCGACCAAAAATCAAAATATTCTATCGCCCTTTTCTCTCTTGTTTGCTGCAAGTAAGTCTGCACCCGAACACTTTTGCTGTTGGGTGGCTCTAAGTAAGAAAAAAAAGAAAAAAATAAAATATTTTTTATTTTCTCTCTATAGGGGTATTTTGGCGTGCTAGGGACGGCTGCAAGTAACCACCCTTTTCCTTTTTCCCCTCTTCTTTTTCTTTTTTGTGCTTTTTTTCTGTTTTGTGTGTTTTATTGTCTGTATTTTGAGGGGAATGTGTGTTTTGTACGTCGAATGGCTGTCTGATGTGAGGGGAAAAGGACTAAAAAAAGAGAAAGAAAAAAGGGGATTGACTGACTCGAACCAACCGACGGACATATAATCTAACTAAAAATACACCATTATATATATTTTATTTTAGACTAAATATATATTTGCAAATACTGATGGCCTTTATAGAGATAAATAAATAAATTTAATATTATTTTGCATATACATACTCCCCTACTCCCTTTTTTTAGTTTTTTTTCTACAAAATGCCAAATAACTTCACTAATATTTTTGCAAAAAAAAATTAGACACAAACATTTTTGGAAATAAAAACAACGGAAGTTACTAAAATGTAGTAAAATAAATGAAGAAAAATTGTGGGAAAAGTTAATTAATTATAAGAAAATGACATATAATTATTTTGTTCTATAAATATATTTTTAAAGCTTTCCAAATCCATTAAATTATTTAATCTTTCCAATCCTTAAATGGAAATTACTTTTAAATAAAGAAAATAAGAAATTTTTAAAAAATATTTTCTTATCAAACTTTAAATATTTTAAACAAAACATAAATATTTAAAGTTTTTTATCAAACAAAAAATATTTGGGTGGCCATATAAATAAAAAGAAAAATTAAAAAGAGAGAATATGTAATGGAAAAAGAAAAACGAGAACGAAAAGAATTTTTTTTCTAAAGTTCCATAGACGGGAATGTTTAGCAAAATTATATGGAAAGTATTTAATATTTCCTCTCCCTCTCCCATTTTTTCTTCTGCAATTTATTTATTTCTCTCCTTGCTGGGTGGCGTTCAAGGGTCATTCGATTCTCTCTCTCTCCTTTTCTCATTTTTTAAATCGCCCAATTTTCCTCATTTCTCCCAAACAGGGACCAATTTCCATTTGAAAAATGAATTAAGTCTAAAGATCCTTCATCCGGTTGGGGGACAGAAAAGAAGGGATTTTGTTGCTTGTTTTTATTTTGAGTAAATTATTTAAAATATTTAAAAAGTTATAAGAAATTTAAAAAAATTAAGAAAGAAAAAGTAATGGAAATGTACAAAAGGAAAAGAATTAGTGTAAAAGGTGACGTTAGTTACATAAATGGAAAGTATGTAGATTTAAAAAAAGAATTAAAAAAGAAGAGGATGACGATTGAAAATATAATTAACAAATTAAAAAATAATATTAATTTATTAATAAATGAGCTATTTTCAAATTTAGTTTTTTAATAAATTTACTAATTATTTTTTTGTGATTTTCAAATAAAAATTAAAAATCAAAATAAGAATGATACACATTAATTGAATAGATAATTTTATTTGTCTTTACTTTTTTATAAAAACAAATCTGAGAACTTTTAAAATACATATTACAAATTCCTTAACAATTTATAAAAAATATCTAAAAATTTCTTTAATGAATACTTAAATATCCTCAACTTAGTAAAAGAAGTAATAAATATGTAGAAGAAAAAGAGCAAAGATGGCGGAGCCATCTTTGAATTTTACCATTGCAAATAAGAACTGGCTGACTCCTTTTTTGCTTTTCTATTATTTTTCTCTAAAATACATATAAGCCTTCAAGAATGATAGAAAAAAATAAAAGAATCTTTACTCCATTTTTATATATTTTTCTTTCTCTCTATTGAAGAAACAAGTGCAACTAATGGAAGAAAAAAAAATAAAAAATGGTTGGAATTAGGAAAGAGGATACTTTGACAGACATTTTTGTTTGGCCAACGACAACAGTCTTTTTTTTTCTCCCACTCCACTTGTCGCAACAAATAAAACACTCACACACACAGATATTTTTTGCTTTTTTGTTATTTCCAGCCGTTTTGTTATTTCCAGCCGCCTCCACTTTTCTGCTCTTTGTCCTTTCCTTTATTTTTTCTCTCCTTCATATGACTACTAGCTTTTTGAGATTGTTAAATCGCAAATAATATTGAGGGACTGCTTTAGGGATTGTCTTATTTTTATATTTTAGACACAAATAAGTTTATAATATTGACATTTAAAAATTGAAATCATAAAAAAATAATTTAAAAATCTTTAAATATTTATGTACATAATTGAAAGATTAAAAAGATCTAAAAAAAGTTTAATTTTGTATTCGTACCAGGGATGTCCGCGAATGAGAAAAATTTTCCTCAGCCAAAATACGCACTTCACAAGTCAGAAAAACAACACAGTTTACGCAATTCGCAATTGTGGCCAGCCCTGATTCGTACCTTACTTGATAATACAAGGGTTCTGTTCGAGAAAATGTTTAATTTTGAAGTGCATAGGGAAAAATTTTCAAAATTTTTCTGGCACCAGAAAATTCATTTCTTACGCCGCATGCGTAAATTTTGAGAGTTTTTGAAGGCCATAGGACATCTAAACGTCCAACTACACATGCTTAAATTAATCATAAATGCCTAAGTAGAAAAACAGCTATTCTCCACAAAGGCTCTCTGTAAAAGTACTGATTTCCAATTTATTCATCATTGATTTATAATGGTACAAAATCAATCACACAAAAGATTTAAAAAAAGAAGAAAAAATTAAAATAAAATAGAATCAATTTTAATTACTCCTCTTTTATTTCTTCATTCCTTTATTTCCATCATTAAAATCAGTTTCACGCCAATCAAAAGCCATATCTGTCATACCTCCTCTTTTACGAATTATTCGGAATTTTTTACTCTTTTTACCATTAGTAATAATATCTTCTTTAATTTTATTTTGTTCTATTTTTTGTTGATTTTTTTTCGTTTTAGATCCGATATAGGCTAAAAATGGTTTTATTAAAATATTAAGGGTATATTCAGAGGCGCAACCCTATTCCCCCTGAAACCCAACCCCTGGATACCCCTTGTAAAATACAAACCAAGATCATCATCATCAACAGTCTCTTGCTTGATGTCCAATCCAGGCTAAATTAATTTTAAAATAATTATAAAATATTAAATTGATTCATTTAGTTTACAACAAACATATAATCAACATTTAATTTAATGTCCAAAAAAAACCTAAGGCTAGTTTTTTTCTTTTAGCACGGCGTATACGGGAAAAGAGAAAATATTGGGAGAAGGCGATCGAAAGAGTGGAATTTTTTCGTTTTCAACCTTCCAAATTCGAGAATTCTTGGCCCTCTTAATCTTACAATTAGCCCCGCTCTGAAATCCGACCCTTGTCTTTTAGTCAATCTAAATTTCTAAAAAAAATATAAAAAACCTCTCTTTGTCCAAAATCTTTATTTCTCTGTTGTAAATTGCTATCAGGTAAATAATCATTAAAAACAAATTCTTGTCCATATTCGTGATCTTCCCCATAATTTTCATCAAAATTTTCAAATTGTTGGGCTGTAGTCATTTCAATTAAATATAATCTAGCTTGTCGATGCAATTGTTGAAGAATTACCCATTCTTTATTTGCTGGAAAACATTGAGGGTGATGGGATGGATAACAATCTCCTTGAATTAATCCTTCACGAAAAATAATTTTTGGACGGAATTGCTCCTTAAATTAAATTTTTAGAAAAATTATTTGGAAAAGTATTTAACTATAATCTATTGCGAGTTAAAAATTAAATAAAATGCCAAGCATCGAACTGAAAAACCACATTGCCGTATTAAATAGGGGAGACCAAAAAAATTAAATTAAAAAAATACATTTGTATATCTCATTAAAGACTCGCAACGAGAACATCGAAAGTAAAAAGTTTCTCCTTCACGGTTTTGAGTTGTCATTCTATATTGCCTTAAAAGGCCGCCTTGCTTCTCCTCGATAGACAAAATAGAATGACTTAAATTTCGAGAAAGTTGAAGATGAACACCATCCGGAGAGTAAAAACTAAAAATATTTACAAAAAAACATTTTTATAAAACTTACAGTTTTTCATAAACCTCATCAGGATGTTGTCGAATATATGTCTCATCAAAACCATATGTTTCAATACAAAATTGATTTAAATTTATATCCTCCATTGGAGAAAGAAAAGCCTCATTTCCATCATCATACATTCTAATAAATTAATATATAAATTATTAAAAAATTTCAACAAAAAATTAACCCTTTACTGTCTCTTAATTGTTGATATTGCTGCAGAATAGAGTCGTGATCTAACAATACCAAAGGTGCATATTCTCGCTCAAAAACAACTTCCAATATACGCAAGTCATAAAGTGGTTCACTATATTCAATTGGCTCTATATAACGAAGTCTTAATATTGGATCTATTTCATTCCCCTAAAATGTTTTTTTTTTAATTTTTTTAAGAAAATAAGTAGTAGATTCGGGAGTTTAAATAGGAATATGTAAATGAAAACGACTATCCCGTTATGAAGACTGAATGAGACTTCATAAAAGAAAAAGTAATGGATTGTCGCCATAGGAATTTTTAAGCTGTTTTCCTCGTCCTAGGTGGAAGCATCATTACTCCACAAAACAAACCTGATTTAAATGAAATCCCAAACAATTATATAAAATAACAAACTTTAAAATCGACAGAAGTACTTCCTTCATATCCAAATGTCTCAAGTAAATAAGAATAAATAACATTTGAATGTGCAATAGCAAATTCCTCCCATCCACGAGCAGACAATTCATCCAAACTGTTAATATAATATTGTGAAATTTCTTTGGAAGAACAGACAATGCTGATGAAATTGAGCTAAAAAATTGGTAAAATGTGTGAAAATAATTTTTGGAATTTTCCTAAAAAATTCAAAATATTTTTACTTTTTCTGCATAAACAGAAAATTCCATCCAATAAGTCAAAACAGTTACAGCCAAAGTAACGACACTTGTTTTATCCATATAAAGAAGTGGATGTGTAAAAACAACAGAATTATACCCTTTTTCTATCAATAAATCCATTACATTTCTATAGCAAAGCATCAAATCAAATTCTACAAGTTCATCTATATCAACACAATCATCGCTCTGTACTGGTCGAGGCAAAATACAATGGGCAATTTCTTTAAAAAATTTTAAATAAAATAAAAGAATTAAAATACTTTTAAAATTGTTGAGTCCAAAAGAATCAGTAAATCGACAACTTCCAATGCCGAGAGATTTATATCTGACACAAACATCCTTCAATTTATCTCCAGAAAGTTCATGAATACCCAAAAATGTTTCATCACCTGATCAAAAAACCCAAAAATAAACGGTTCCGTGACTTTTGCGCCGAGAACATTTGCGCCGCGACTTATGCGCCGCGACTTATGCGCCGAGCGACTTTTGCGCCGGGGGACTTATGCGCCGCGACTTTTGCGCCGGACGACTTTTGCGCCGCCACTATCATTAATAATTATGAAAAACTACAGCCGGACCTCATTATAGAAGATGTAGGATAGTTGGAAATCTTCGGATATCAAGATCAGGATCCGATATCCGACCGAAAATTTTCGGCTATCCGGCCTTTTACAGATCCGGATACCTAGACCCGACAACCCTACACTATAGTACACCCTCTTCTGGCAGAAAATCATGCCTGAATAGGGGTAGCAAACCAAATATCCTGATTTGAAAAAGTCAAGTTCTTTGAAGATGACCCCTCTAGTGGGTCGGTTTATTTTCAACCTTCCTCTAGGGGGTCGGTTTATTAGAGGGGGCTATTGTACTTCCCGAAATATTGTACTTCCTGAAATTCCTTCAGCTCCTGGACACCATTTTTTAAGGAGTACACTATAATTAGGTCCGACTGTAGATATTTTTTTTTAAATTATGGCGGCGCAAATGTCGCGGCGCATAAGTCGCCCGGCGCAAAAGTCGCGGCGCACAAGTCGCCCGGCGCATAAGTCGCGGCGCAAAAATCGCGGCGCAAAAGTCGCCCGGCGCATAAGTCGCGGCGCAAAAGTCGCGGCGCAAATGTTCTCGGCGCAAAAGTCGTGATACCAAATAAACATATATTTATTACTAAAAACAAACCAGAAAGAATATCGCTGGCACAAAAATTAACAAGAACATCCCCCTCCCGTGAAGACAAATCAAGTTCACTAAATATACGTAATTTCCCATTAAAGAAAACTGAAGCCGGTTCAGTCAAATGACGATCAAAACTTGTTCCAGGCTTAGTGTCATATTCATGCTCGTTAAATATTTTGTTCATTATTAAAATTTATTTGAAGATTTTGCAAATTTTGCAGTCTTTCGCCAAACAATGGCACATTGTTAATGTGTGATATAAGCAGTTTGAGTCTTATTATTAAGTTATTTGATGTAATTTTAGAGTATGTACCCAAAAGTTAAATAAAATATAGAAATGAGAAAATAATATAGACAATATAGAGAAAAGAGAGAGAGAGAGAAAAACGAGACAAAGAGACAAAACGTTGCTGAGATGGACAAAATGTCGATGAAGTCAAAACTTTTCAAAATACCTATAAGGCTAAAACTGGACAAAATGCCTATCAATAAGGCTTAAATGGATAAAATTACATTGAACTTAAATACATGTGTAAGTATTATAATGTTTTCAAAACAAAAACTAAAATAAAACATTTATACATAAATATAAAATTTTAAATAAAACGACAAATGTTCACCCAATTTTTTTATAACAAATTTTTTGTTTGACTTTGAGGTTTTACTTTTTTTAAAGATCTTTTTCTCCGGCTGTCTACCACCACACATTAATTCTTCGATCAATCTACCACCTCAATAAATCCATTTTTTAAAGTATTTTTATTAAAGCATGAAAGTTTTTTTGAAATTAAATTGAATTTTGGAAATTACTTCGCCCATTAATTGCTTGATTTAAAAAATTATTCCTAGTATATATCTGATAATTTTTATCTAATTATTATTATAATTATTCTTGAAATAATTAATTTTAATGGGTAGTCGTTATTTAAATCTTCCCCAAACTGGAGAAGTTCCTTCTTCAATGGTTGACCAATTTTTTAATGACCAACATCCTCCACTTGCTAGAAAGAAAACAATTCAAGAACTCGAAGAAGAGGAAAGAGAAGCTAGAGAAAAAGCTGAAATTGCAATTACCGAAGCTTTGTTAAATGAAGATTTGGAGAATATAGAAGATTTAAAAAATGGAAGTAATGGCGATAAAGGAATAAAGAAAAGGTGAAATAATTTTAGAAAAATATTTTTTAATGGCTAGATAATTTTAAAAGAGTTGGAATTAAATTTATTTTTAAGTTTGTTCTTTTCGATATACTATTTTTGGTCGTACAGTTTTTTAAAATAATTTCTTTGTAGTAAAGTTAAAGACTCAAAGTAACCCAACTGACATATACCTAAAATGTCACACATATCGACATGAGAAGAGTAATATACTCTGTGCTCTCTAATTTTAATTAAATAATTTGTTAATACCGTTTTATTTTAATTTTCAAACGTCGTTTTTGTTGCCATTCTAAAGCGTACCATTAAAATATTTGGATACATTTTTATTTTTCAGAGGAACTAAAAATTAGTTAATTCCTACAATTTATTTTTAATTTTTAAAATTATTTTTAAAGAAGATCATTTCCCTCTCCATCAAGTAAAGGAAGTGGCCCCTTTGGCTGGTTAGGCATTACTCAACTTATTTTGGGATTATTTCTTCTAATATTTGATGCTTTTACAAATCCTTTAAGTCAATCCAATTTTGGTGTTTCTGTTTCATTATTTGCCGTTTTATCTTCAGTTTTGAGTTTTATATCTGCTAGGTAATGAGATTAAATAAATTTATTGTCAATTCCAAAAATTTATTTTTAAAATTTAGTCGATGGCCAGAAAGAATTTCTCTATGTATTTTATTGCCTGGTTGTGTATTTACTTCTCTTTTATGGGCTTGTTTGGGTATTGAAAGTAGTCAAAAACTTTCCAATCAACCAATTCCTATTAAAATTAATTGTCCACAAACAAAACAATTAATAGAACCTTTAATTTGGGTAAAATGGTTAAAAGAAGAAAGTTTTTTAAATATTCGAAAATGTATTGGTCCAGCAATTAATTCTATATTATTGTGTTTTGCTTTAATTGGGGGTAAGTGAATAAAAATAAAAATTGAATAAAAATAATTAAATAAATAAAAGTGTGGATAAATTAAAAATTCCACAAAATCATTTCTAAAAATTATTCCTAAATGTCCACGCCCCAAATAGTTCTTAAAAAATTTTTTTTCAAAGGATTTTTATCCTTATGTTCTTTGCTTGTTTGTTGTCGTTCTTTACATTTAGCATGTTCTAATCCATCAAAAATAAAAAAATTAAAAAGAAAAATGTCTGTAAATAAACCAATGATTTCTGCAGCAAATAGGCCCTTTACTTTATTAATTTCACCAACAGGGAGACTTCGAACAAAAATTCCAAATTTACCGTTAAGAAAAATAATTGAAGAAGAAAATAAAACGAATGAAACTAATTGTTGTGAATAAAATAATTTAAAAAAATTTTTTATTTAAATAATTGTAAATGAATTAAAAGAGAGATCATTTTTAAATTTAATTTGTAAAAATCATTAAAGAAAAAGAAAGGAAGAATTTTTAAATAAATAAACTATTTTTATTCAAAAATTCTCTTTCTTTTTTTAAACATTTTTAGCAAATTAAATATTTCTAAATTTAACCGTTTGTTTATGATTAGAGCCACGTTGGAGGAGTCGGTCTATATTCATTATAAAATATCGAAAAAATATCATATCGAGCCGGGCTCTAGTTATGATGACTTCTTTAAAATAATTTCTGATTATATTAACATTTTATTGCTGGGGAATTTTCACTAAAAATAAATAATATTTACTAGATTTATTTGGGAGGACATTCATAACCAAACGGTTATGAGAAGTCAATTAAATTTTTTTTAATTAAATTAATTTTCATTTTTTCATCAAAATATTATCGTTATTATTAAAATCATTATTTTGTTTAATTTCTTGAATTTTTCTTTGTTTTTTAATTATAACAAAGCCTTCTTCATTTTCTTCTTTTTCATAATTATCTTCTTCAATTTCTTCCATTTCTGTATCTAATCCTCCCAACATTTCTTCTCCTCTTCTTTGTTCTTCAACTAAAATATAATGAATTGTTGTTGTTGTTGATGTTCCTCCTCCTTCGTTTATTATTTTTTTATATTTATTTTGAATTTCTTTTTGAATTTGTGGGGGAGTTAAAGCTTCTTGAGTTAAATTAATTGTTGTTGTTTCTTGTTGATAATCATCAACATCCTCTTCACCATTCACATTTAACATATCTAATGGAGGTTCAGGCCCCGGAAGTGGAAGTTTTTCGACCTTTTTTAAAAAAGAATTTTTTAAATTAAAATTTATTTAAAGGAATATATTAACCATTGGGTAATGTGTTGTTGTATTTGTTTGTTGGTGTTTTTGTTGTTGTTGTTGTTGTATATTTGTTGAATAAAAATTCTGGTAATGTTGTGTTGTTGAAGAAGGTAATAAATGGACAAGTGAAGATGATGTTGAAACATTTGGAGGATTATTTGGAGAGGAGGAAAAGTTTAGAGAAGTTTTTTCTTTTAATGTTATTGGTGTTGAATTTTGTTGTTGTGCCTGGTTTAAACTTGCTTCCATTTGTAGCCACTAAATTAATTTAAAATAAAATAATCTAAATTTAATTTTTCTGATTTCTTAACTATAATATAGTCAATCCTAGATAAATTATTTCTAAGATGTAAATCATATTTAATTATTTAATATCTTCATACATAGGGATGAAGTAAAGGGAAGAACTGGAACCCTCTCTTCCCTTTTCAAAATGTCAAAGAAAAACTCTAAAATTCTCCAACAAAATAATTAACCTCTGGTGCCATTAATTCAATAGGCAATTTTCCCAAAATTTTTGCTAATTTTCTTTCCATTATAATAAGTAAATAATCATCAAATACAAGCCGAACTAAATGAAATTCTCCAAAAGAAGTTGAAGAATGTAAAGTAATTTCTTTTAAAAGAAGAGAAGAATGTAAAGTCCAAGCTAATAAAAATCGTTTTCCTTTACTAGCTATTTGTTGAGGGGAATATTTAAATGTTTTTGGAAAATTTAAAGCTTTATCAACAATTGATTCTAACCAATCAGCCCACTCTTCTATTGAACAATGACGAGATAAACGTTCACGAAATTGCCCAACCTTTTATAAAATATTTTTTTTAATTTTTAAATTAATTATATTTTTTACCAATTCACGTGCCAAAATATTACAACTACAAAAACTTTCATTTAATTCTGTTGATTCTTGGAATGAATTTTTATTTAAAGAAGAGCTAGAAGAACATAACCAATCGGCCTGCCAATGAAAAACTCCAAAATCAACACTAATAATTAGAAATGAATTTTTTAAGTAAAGCTGCCTAATTTAAATGTTTAAAATCAAAAATAAATTAATTAAATAAAATGTTAATTAATTAATTTAAAAATTATTTTTAAATTTATGGGAGGGGAATGAGATTAATTAAATTAATTTACCGATTAAAATCATCGTGTACTTTTTTAACTTGTTCTTTATTTTGTAAAACACTTCTAGCGGTAATAGCCAAATGAACAAAAGAAGATAAACGAGTTAAAGAATTAGCCAATAACCGAATACATTCTAATTTAGCTTTTTTAAATGCTGGGGGAATTAAATAATTTAAATTTGAATTATTCCCTCCTCCCAAAGCATTTTCCATCCAAAATTCAATACTTTTACCAAAATTTCGAAGATTATTACATAAATCACCTTTTTTAAGAAAAAAAATAATTTTTTAAAAATTAAAATTTAAAAAAACTTTCTAAAGGAATTCTTAATGGACTAGAAAAGAAAAAATCCAAAATAATTTGATAAAATTTTAAATCAAAAGTTTCAACATAAGAAATAATTTCAGGCAAAGAACAAAGACGACATAAAGAACGATTATCCAAAATCGGAGCACCACGCATTAAACCTCTGTAAAAAAATTAATTTTAAATATATTAATTAATTAATAGTTTATTATAGGGCTTCTTTTGTGAAAATGTTAAGTTGAAGTTTACAATATGTAAAAAAGAGAAAAAATGTATTGGAAACAATGTCATTTCCTTATAATACAAGTCTTGCGGTAATTATTCTTAATTTAAAATTGTGAGATCCAAATCTCTCGAATATTTCAGTTTCCTCGATATATATTCATATTTAGGTAAATGGTGGTTTAGAGCCCTTGACTCGATAATCCCGAAAAAATATCTCGCATCTCGTACTTAACACTATTCACATATATTTAAAAAATAACAAAATTACTTACAATTCAACATTATTTTCTTCGTTTCTTCCTCTTTGTTGACATTGTTCAATATCACCATCATAAACAATATTTTTTTGCCAAAAGGATATCCATAATTGTTCAATTAATTTTAATCGAAAATCTTTTACACAATTTAAAACTTTCTTCAAAAAAATATTTATTTTCTTTCTTTAAAATTAAAAAAAACCCTGCAATGCTCTCTATATTCATCAAAAAATTTCAAAACATGCCCAACACTCAATCCATATCCTAAAAGAATACATTCATCCAAAATAGGTAATTCTATTTCTGGTAATCTTAGCCCCCCTTCTTTTATTTCAATTAAATCATTTAATTGTGGAGGGGGTAATAAAAATGTTGGGGGAGATAATGAAGAAGAAGTATTTAATGTTGTTGTTGTTGATTGTTGGTGTTGGTTGTGATGATTAATATTTGATGGATAAATTATGGGAGGACTGTTAATATTAAATATAGTTAATTTTTAAAAATAAATTTTTACTATGAAATTAAATTTTTTTGGAATTTTAGTGGTGATTTAATGAAATTCTCATTATTTTAGACACTATAAAATCTTAATCTGAAAGAACTTTTGAATAGTGATTGGAAAATAAAAGGAAAGTTTAGATTATTATTTAATATCAGGGATCTAGCCGTCCCGATTCCCGAAAATCGGGAATTGAATTTTTATGTCGGCTAGATCCCTGATACATATATACCTTTGTTGTTGTTGATATTGTTGTTCTAATTCAATATTAATAGATTCTTCTCTTTCTTCACATGGAGATGTTGCCGCGGAAGAAGAAAAATTATTTAAATTATTTGAATTTATTTCTCTTTCAATTTTTCTTTTTGATTTTTGTAAATTATTATTGTTAAATTGTTGTTTTCTTTGTGAACGTTGAGAGTTTTTATGTGGTTGTTGTGAACCATTCATCATTCTTTCTAATTCATCTGCACTCATTGTAGCACGTAAAGGACTGTTTTGTTTTAAACAAATACCTGAATTTAAATTTAAATTTTAAATTAAATTTTCTTTTTTTTTATTAGAGTTTAAAGTGCCGGATCCGGTTTCTGGATTTTTATTTTAAACCGGACCGGATTTTCCGGATCAAAGTCTGCAAAATCCGGGTTTTATCAAAGTACCCGTTTCCAGACCACCGGATCCGGAAAATCCGGATCCGGTCCAGGTTTAAACTCTTTTTTTATTTACCATTATAATGATATTTACTATTCCCTCTAGTACCAAGACGGCGAGTAGATAATTTTTGATTAAAAACTTGACGAATTAATTTTCCAAAAGATGCAGCATTTACTTGGGTAAATCCTAATTCTTTGCAATGACTAGAAAATTAATAATAAATTCAAAAAAAATTAATTAATTTAACTCTATATATTGCTTGTAGAGTATATTTCGAGGCAAAGATGCGCCCTCTACTAATTCATAATTTGCTTTAATCCATTCTAACTAAAATTTAAAACATTTAATTTAAATTTATTTTTTTACTGTTTCAGGAGGCGCTTTAGCAATATTATTTTGATTATTTTGTTCTCCTTCATTATCATTTTTCGAACAATTTTTTGTTCTTTTTCCTTCATTTTCAGAATTAATATCTTCATCAATTATTATTATTTGTCTATTATTTTCTCCTCCCCCTCCTCCTTCTACTTCAACTTCGTCTACAGAAATATTTGGAGATTTTCTTTGATTATTTACTCCAGATCTTCGAAGAACAAAAGTATGTGGAGATTGTAATAAAGTACTTGTGGGAGGTTGTTGTTGGGGATTTAATGGATGTTGTGAAGTATGTTGGTGATAATGCTGTAAAGAAATTTTGATTTTTTTCGAGAATTTTAAAAAGAAAAATAAGAAAAGAAAAATTGGCCAAAAGTTGGTAAACTTTATACAAACTTTTTTGAATATTTTTCTTCGCAGCAGGTAGTAAGTACATAAATGGAAGGCTTCCTCCTTATTTTTTTGGAAGAAAATATTTAGGTAAAAATAAGAATAAATATTTTGTTATTATAAAATGAAGAAAACGTTTATAAGGTTCAACCGACCATAAAAAATATTTAATAAATAGTCCACACAAAAAATAAAAAATATTTTAATTTTATAAAATAAAAAATCGTTTAAACATAAAGTTTAATTTCAATTAAAGTCTAAAATAGCTAAACCCCCTCGACCTCGTTGTCAAGTAATAAGCTTAAACTTTGAATTGAAACTCTCTAAGGAATTTTTAGGACATAATTTAGTAGTGGCTATTTTCTCCTCGGTATTCTGAAAGTTTCTGCATACATTTTGTTGCCAATAATAATTTCCTGACTTTTATTTATTAAAGACCTTTCTAACTGTTAACTTATCAAAATATTTTTTTCAAAAACCCTTATATGATCAAAAAATTCTTCCCCTCCTTCTCCTACCCATCCCAATTCATTCCCTTATAAATTCCTCACAGATGCTTCAATTAATTGTTGTTGTTGTTGTAATATTTGTTGCTGTTGAATTTGGCGTCTTCCTGTTGAAAAATAATTAATTTGTTGTTGTTGTTGCTCTTGTTGTTGTAATTGATGATGATGATGTTCAGGATTATTTTGTTGTTGTTGTAATAGAGAATTTGCCGTTAAAATATGAAATGTTATTGGAGTTGAAGAAGATACTGCTGCTAATGTTGCCTTCAATTTTATTTAAAATTAATTTATTAATTCTTTGAATACCTGTTGCTGTTGTTGTTGACCACCCATTGTTCCAATTACATAACTTCTACTTAAATCAAGTTTTGCAGTCGTAACCCCCTCCTCTCCAATAATACGTCCACACGGTCTGTTTACAATAGCAGTTGATGAAGAAGTTCCAGGAGAGGGTGTAGATGAAATAGATGAGGAAGAAGGATGTTGTTGACGTCCAGAAGGATCAATCATACAAGAAACACGTGAATATGTCCCTCCATTTGCATGTTGGTGTGGAGGAGGGGGAGGAGGTTGAAATCCACCGTTAGTATTGTTGTTGTTGTTATCTGTTTCTTGACTATATAAAGTCCAACATGAAGAAGGATGATGATGTTGATGTGAACAAGAAGAAGAGGATGACGAAAGTTGAGAAGATGAATGTATAGAAAGATTAGTAGAACATTGTTGCTGGTTATTGTTAGTTGAAGTTAAATTATTGTTAATTGGTTGGGGACGTGAATTCCCTAACAAATTAACGGGTGGAAGAATACCTCCAAATGATGGAGAAGATGAAGAATTAGAAGATGTAGATGAAGAAGATGAGGAAGAAGGGGAAATAAATGATGAAGGACACGGAGCGAGGAATGGTGGTAATTCCATTGAGAAAAAATATGTAGATTATAGATGAAGTTAGAATTAATATTCTCTGATATTTCTCTGATACTTCGAAATACTATGTTACATATATCTTCTGATTGATGAACTTATTTTTTATTTATCTTCTTTTTGTTTGTTTGTAAATTCTTTTTTTATTTAATTTCTTACGAAATATGTAGGTTGAGGTAAATATAAATTACAGATAGCTAAAAAATGCAGCTGGCTTTCTTTTAAAAATTATTTAGTATTTGAGAAGAAGCCAATAAAAAGAATCTAATCAAAAATCTTACTGTGCTTGTCTTATTAATTTTCTCACTTTTTTGTTTCATTGCGCGCCGAGTAGAAATATTTATTACATACAAGAAATTTACGCTAGCCTCCCTTTCATTGCTTTAACATTTAGATAGATATAACAATTTTATATATCATTTATTATAACCATATTTTTGTTATTCTAATATCTACTATCTCTAATATATCTACTATATATTTTTTAATTTCCTTCACTTCTCAATCTCTTCCTTTTTCCCCCACATCATTAAATCTCTTTTCTAGTATATTAAATCTCTACCTCTCTCAGAGGATTATTAATCCAACATGAGATATACCTTATGCTTATGTTAAGCATCTGTTATGACGGCACGCAAGTCGTTTTACATGCTAACATTTAACGTCTATTTTCCATTTTTCCCCTCTAATTATCTAGCTACATAGCGGTAAATAATAAATATTAAATACAAAACTGCCAAAATTGTAGGGATATTTTTCTCATTATCGCGCACAATTTGAGAGTAAAAGGAGTGTTGGCAAGGAAACGGTAGGAGCCAGTCGGTGGAAGAAAGAACCAAGAGAAAATATGTATAATTTATAAAATTTTAAAATTAATAAAATTATGTTAAGGATAAATTTTTGATTGAAAATATTTTTAGATCGAAAAAATTTTGAATTTGAAGTAAAGTTTACTTTAAAATATTATGAAGAGAAAAATGTGTTTTGTGTTTATTTTTAGATGATCATTTAAAAGATAGCTATAGACTATTTAGTATAATTATTATTT
This sequence comes from Meloidogyne incognita, assembly GCA_036172945.1. Taxonomy (NCBI): domain Eukaryota; kingdom Metazoa; phylum Nematoda; class Chromadorea; order Rhabditida; family Meloidogynidae; genus Meloidogyne; species Meloidogyne incognita. The sequence continues at coordinate 5,660,664 of JARQAC010000010.1, forward strand.
AAATAATAACTACATACCTGATAATATCCAGAATGTATTCCAATATTGTTTCCATAAATACTACCAACATTTCCTGTATTCGTTGTATTTGTATGTATTTGTCCAAAATAATTCCCGGTTCCATTAACATTTGAAAGTCTATAAAAATACTTTTAAAAATTAACAAAAAAAAAGATTTTTTAAAATTTGCCTAGAATTGTTTCCATTTCCTGGACTAAGCAATAATAAACTAGAAAATGAAGGTGAATGTGTATTTATGCCATTATCGTTAACACCATGCGCGCCATTGCCATTCAAAATATTATTACCGATCAAAAGATTCCCCCCACAATTATTTTCTTGTAAAATTAAAGGAGGGAGAGGTGTCCCCCAACAACAAGCCGAACAATTACATTCTTCAAAAATTACAGTGCTAGGTGTATTTGTTCTACTAGAGATACCCATTAAGGGTGGATCATTTTCTAATGAAGAAGAATTTGGGGGAGAAGTAGAGGGAAGGGAATTATTTGGGGGTGGAATATTTGTAGAAGAATTAATTGTTGATCCAAAAATTTGTTGGGTTTGTTGTTGATGATGTTGTGAGAGATAGCACCTTTTATGTTGTTGATTATGATGATGATGATAATTGTTTTCAGCTGATAATTATTTTCTTTTTTTTATAATTTTTAAGATTTACCAAATTTACTCTAATCGAATGGCAGACATGAAATTTTCTTTTAATTTTTTCTGAATATTTACTAAAAATTATATTTTTTATTTTATCCTAAACTGTTATTTAGCTAATAATAATTAGCTAATAATTGATTGGTAAACTTAAAGAAATAAAAATTATTAATTAATAAGTGCCATATTTGCCATTTTAATTAGAGAAAATAAGGCAAGAAAATTTTTGTAATTTTCAATATTTTTTTCAATCACCAAAAGAATTATTTGCTGTTCTAGTATTTCCCAAATCTTCAATAATTAAATTATTTTGTGGAGAAGGCAAAGCAGAATTGAATAATCCAAATTCGTTATTGTTTTGTTGATTATGTTGAATAGAATTAGGAATGTTATGATTATCTCCCAACAATAAAAGAGAGGGGGAAGACCTCTCACACTCTGACGTATTTTTAGTGGTTGAGGAAGAGGAGAAGAACATTTTTGGGAAAGTTAAAGATTTAAGAGATTTATAAAACTTGAGAAATTTAAAATTATTTAAAATTTTTGATCGTGTAAGAATACTAAAATTTTATTAATTTTTGATAAATATATTTGTTTATATATTTACTTTCAACAAATTTTTCTTCTAAAAATAGAGTAAAAGAGGAGTGTTATTTATATTTATTTTGTGTTTAGAAGGTGCCAGATTTGTAGCCTTTCTCCCATCATTATATAAAAATATAATAATTTTCCAGGTGCCCTTCTTAGCGAATGGTACGAAAATGAGGTGTTTTGAATTTAGATGGACATATTAAAGAGGGAGGGGTTTCTTGGCAAATGATTGAGAGTGGATAATTGAATAGATTTTTGATGGTCAGATAAGGAAGGGAATGAATTCTCACATTAAATGAAGGGAGAAAGAGAAAATTAAAGTAAATGTGAGATATTAAAAGTAATTTTGGAATGAAATTAGGAATAATATTGTAATCAAAAAAGCTTGTAAGGTAGAAGGGAAAATCGTTTTAAATAAACAATTTGTGTGAAAATATAGTGAAGACCTAATTTAAACCAGAAAGACCAACCGGCAAATAACGGTCTTTGGCCCCGCCCTTTATCCTTTCTAATGGTCAATGAGGAAAGAAAAGGTGGACAAGACCGGATAAGGACCTTCTTTCCCAATAACTACCACAATCTCCACCTGGCACATAAGAACGATAACAAGCATTTAAAGGGATAATAACGAGGCGGCAACAAAAAGAGAAAAAAGGCCAACGGCTATAACACATGCACACAAATATATAATTGCTCTATTTTGTGGAATTAGGGGAAGGAATTGGATAAATTATGAAAGAGAATTAGAGGTTATTTTTAATGAAAATTTATTTTCTGGATAGAGTTGGGATTCTAGTTTTCTCCACTTGTACTTCATATAGCCCCATTTTTTGGCCTAATACTCGTACTTCTACCTGCCTACTTTTAAATTTTTTGTTGAACAAGGTTCCTTCTGAATTAAATAATTCAAACAACCAGGCACGACAATCAAAATCTAAATTTCCAAACTGTTTAGAAAATTTGCCCCCATAACTGGAGCTGCCAAAGAATATGGCAATTAATGTGTTGTTTTAATATTATTATAAAACATTTATATATCTTTTGATTGGTATGGCAATGGCGCACAGACGTATATACAACAAATAATGACAAAAAAATTACGTATTTAAATAAAAATTTAATTAAAATCAGCAGCAATTATTAAGCATAATTAGTTAATAATAAAAGTATAATCAAATTAGAAACTGAAAAATAATTAGAATTACCAAACTCTTTAACTAAATGTAAAATTAAGTTATTAAAATAATTAAACATTTTTTAAATTTTTTAGGAAAATAATAATAAAAATAAAATTTCTAAATAAATATTCAAATAATATAGAAACTATATTGGACATGAATGAATTCAGTCTGGTAACCAAAGTGAATGAATAAAATTGTGAATTTAAAAATGTTAAGTGTTTATATATACAAGTAGCCGTTGTTGTTGACGACACCTTGAACCAAAAACCATGGAGAGAGGACCAATGCCGGAGTCCTGGTGACCAACCAATTCTGAATTTTCTAGCCCCTCCTCGTTCTCCTGGCAACAACATCCTCCTCCATCATCATAAAAACACAAAAATACATAAAAGTTTAAATTTTGTTATCCTCTCTGATATAAATTTCATCAAATTATGAATGAAGGAGGGAATTTGAAAGACTGAACAATTAATTAAGGAAAATAAATGTTTTGTTTTAAATAAAAGGAATTTTTATAAAATGTAAATCTAAGGATGAAATAAATGTTTAAATGAGAAAGATATATTCATCTCGATCTCCTCCCATTTATTTTTCGTTTCCCTGGACATCAAAAATATATCAGTTAGTCTCTTAGTAACATCCACACATTTATTTATTAAATATCGGCACGGCAACGGAAGATATACATATATCACCAAGGTTCTACAACTCCCCTTCTCGAAATAAATTTATCCGTTGCCCTGGATCCAATTTTACAAAGATCCATTTAGTCGTTACCTTAGAATCCAAATGGAAATCCATGGCAAAAGCTTTTTAAAAATAAAGGATCCATTGGCAACAAGGATGAATTTTTGTTTAATTTATTTTAAATTAAATAATTTAATATTTAATTAAAAATTGAAAAGTTTTAAATAATTTTAAATTAAAAAATTAAAACGTCAAAACTTATTTTAAAAAATAATAAATTCCAGATACATTTTCAATAATTAATATATTTACTATATGTATCGTTTTCAATTAAATAATTTCCAATATTTTTTTAATTGAAGAAATTTTTCTAATGAAATAAATTCAACACAAGGTTCCCCAATAAGTAAAATTAATAATTTACCCATCATCAATTAAAATGAATGAAAAAATCGAAGAATTGAACGGAAATTGGCAAAAAAAAGGAAAGAGAAAGAAAAGTACCTACTCCCCCCCTCCCCCGCACATTGGTGCCAATTATCAGAGCCGGCAATCTACCTTGATTTTAGAGAATGAATTGGCACACACCTGCCTAAAACGAAATGAGCGGAAAAGAATTGGAAGGATATGAATAGAGAAAAATTATTTGGAATTAATGGGAAAAGGAAATAAAAATATTTTTTAAATTAAAAAAAATAGCATATGGAAAATGAATGAAAATATATTTAATTGATGTAAAATAAAGGTCAAAATTTTTGTTAAAATTTAATTTTAAAAATCAAAAATTATTTTACTAAATTTTTATTTTAATTAATTTACTACCTATTTTCAGACAAAATTTGTTGTTGATGTTGTGCAAGCCATGGCAAAGAAGCAAATGCTGCAGCCGCTGCAAAACTTCCATGAGCGGCAATCAAAGCAGCAGAAGAGGAAGAAGGCGAACATGAAAATGATGGTTCCTTTAATTAAAAATTAAAAAAATATCCAACTTGCAACGTGTCCCCTTCCAGATTTTGTTTTTAATGGTAAATTGTTTGAAATATTAGTAGGGTTTTTGTATAAAATTACTGATGATGGGGAAGAATTTAATAGACCATTAGAACGCATTTTATAAAAGGCTCAGATAATTTCTAGTAAATATTTTTTTATTTAATATTTTATAATTATTAAATAAAACCTAGCAGCTAAAAAAAACTCATTTTTAGCTTAAAATAATTTCAAGAGTTTATGGAAAAGTTTAAATAAAGCAATAATTCTCATTTTTGTTTCCTCAAAAATTTACTCCAATTACAGTAAAACAATTTGTAAAAAGCGGTAAAAATGAGAAAAAAGTAAAAGAATATTTAACTACTATAAACGAAAATAACCGGTTGGCCCGTTTTCCAAAGCAAAAACAATTTTACCTTTTATTCTTCATAGAATTTTGCATATTTTTAGCAGGCTCAATTACTTTTATTTTGGCAAAGAGAAAATTCGGAAAAATGAGGAAACAAAAAAAAGTGGAAAAAACAAATTAAAAGAATAAGAGTAAGTTGACATTTAAATATAAGAGGAAGATTACCTATCAATTAAAATCTTAAAAATTACAAACAAAAAAGTTATACAAAGTTTTTAAGTAATTAAATTGCTATAAAAGTCTATCAGATTTAGAAAGTTACAACAATATAAACATAGCTTTCACGTACTGCGTTCGGTAGTCTTCGTCTTCGGCAGTGGTAAGTCGATTTAAGTTTTTTTTATAAATTATACTTTCCGAATCACTTTTAAAGATGAGTCAAGTAGATGCGTGGATTTTTCTAAGTATTTCTGCCGGCATTCTTGTTTTTGTACTCGTCATTATCTTCTGCGCTATAAGCAAGGGTTCAAATAAAAGAAAGGGCCATGTCGTTCGCACAGGACCGCCACCACCAAGACCTATGCATAGTGGCCCTCCAAGACATATGTTTGCTGGTCCGCCGCCGCAATTACAAAGGCCGCCACCGATCGTAGCACATCCACCGGTAAATGTATTCTTTGTTTTAAAAGACTTTGGTTCTTTTTAGATGCCTGTTGGTCCGCCACCAATTCAGCGACAACAGCCTGTTCCTCCGCCAATGTATCCACCTCCGCAAATTTTGCCTTCGGCACCATCGCCGCCTCCTGCGTTTGTGATCTACTCAAATAACAATTTGTTATTTTCATTTATTTTAGATATGTACCACCACCACCTTTACCAGTTGTTGTGCTTCCTCCTCCACCATCATCTAATGTTCCAGTTAAAGAACCTTCGCTGCCTCGATTACCAATTTTGAACACTCCGGCAAAAGGGACATCTACCGATTCGCATCCACCTCCTAATGTTGGATGGGCTCCCACAATAGGACTGGCAAAGGTAGACAGAAAAATTTTGATGTTCATTAATTAAAAATTCCAGGATCCCTCAACTGCATCGCCGAATGCTGTCGTTCTTCATCCGATTGGACTTTCTAAGAGGAAAGATACAGCAACAAGTACAACAACAAGTAGTACCAATAGCTCTGATTCGAGTATTGGAACTACTACAGAACGAACTCAAGAAGATGACGGTGGGATTCTAACTGTGCCAAGGAAGAAGGAAAAGAGTCGTCGCAAGAAGCATAAACGAAAGCGACATTCGAAATCAAAGAGGAAGAGATCAAAAAGAAGCAAAAGGGGAAGGCGATAAATCATAAGAATAATTGGGAGGTATGTAATAAATATTTGTAATCTTCTTTGGTATGTATAATTTCTCTGTATTAATGTTGGTGTATATTGTTGTATAATTAATATACCTATTTGTTTGGTATATTGTAAAAATAAATAGTAGTTTTATTGTTGATCTAGTCTTATTTTGAAATCAGAAATTCGTACCCCAAGTTTACATAATTTTTCTAAAAATAATCTTACTGTGAAAAGCAAGAACTTTAATAGGATTTATAATTTGTGGGATTTGTATTATTAGAGAGAAAATATTTTATTTAAATTAGAATCTGTGCTTACTTTTCGAAATTTCCCCTTTCTTCCCAAAAACTAAACCTTTTAAAATATAAATTTATTTAAATAATTAATATACAAATTTTTCTTTTATAAGTTTTTATAATTAAATTTAATACATAAATATTTAATTTAACACACTATGTTCACCTAATACATTACGACGTTGTTCCTCTACATCCACTTTCCACTTATTTTGCTCAGCTGTTACCTGAATATTTTAAAATAATTTTAAACAAAATAATTTTTTTGTGTTAAAGAAAATCAATTAAGAAACTATCCAAAACGAAACAATTCCTCATTTAAAATATAAAAATACTCAGAAATCCCTTAATATATTTAAATTAAAAACCTTTTTTTTTTTTTTTTTTTTTTTTTCAAATCAAATCAAATTTATTCAGCAAAAAGGACTCTAACTGAGTCAAAAAGGACTCTAACTGAGTTATTAAAAATCTCTTATCAAAATTTTCTCCTAATTATCAAAAAAATTTCCTTCAGAAAAAATACAAAAATTAAACCTTCAACAAAAGTGAATTTCTCGATTCAAATCGACAATTACAATTTGCCAAGAAAGCGTCAAGTCTTGTCCCCTCCACAATTGATTGAACATCTTTTTTAACGACAGTTTGTGCATTACTTTAAAAAAATAAAAATTTTATTAATTTTTTAGATTAAAAAATAACCAATTTGACGACTCCAAATTAGTTTTTGTATAATAACGTCTATAATGTTGTGAGTGATTTGTGCCTTTTGGAGCAAAATATTCAGTACTTGGGCATGTACACCGACAACGAGTATCTTCAAAATTCGCCTAAATATAAATTTTTATTTAAAATTATTTAAAAATTAACTTCTGCCGATATAAAAAATGTCGAAAAAATAAAAAATAAATTAATTAAATTTAAAAATGAATTGGTCATCATTTATAAATTACTAAAAAAATTAAATTTTAATATAAATAAATTACAGATAATTTTCATTCTCTAAAATAAGTTAAACGAAAAATAAAATTTGTAAAAACAATTTATTTATAAACGTGGATAACAAAATAAAAACAAATTTGGATTAAATGTCATTTTTCAAAATAAAATATCATGTGCAGAACATGTAAAAAACAATTAATTATAAAGATAATTTTATTATCAAAAATTAAAACAAAAAATTCCCTTAAAAACAATTTTATAAATATGTATAGAATAAATTGATAAAAATATGTAAATATAATTAAATTGTATTTAAATCATCGATTGTTCTTTTATAAACTTTTCCTGGCACAAAAGGCTCCCAACGAGATGCCGGGTAAATATGTTTATTTTTTTCGTACCACGAACGTAGAACAACCTAAAATTTTTATTCAAAAATTTCTTCTAATTAAAAAAATTACCTTAACTGGATGGCTTTCTCCAACATCAAGAGCAGCATCTTGTCTAACTCGTATTTCACCAACAGACTCAAACTGCCACAAAGGACCAGTTTTTCCCATTTGCCGAGTTTTAATAAAATCTTGAAATCTAAATTAAATCTTTAAAAATTAAAGAAAATTTATTTACGTATAGAAATGAGGAATAATTAGATCTTCTTTAATGAACATCTGTACAAAAAAAATATTTAAAAAATTATTTTTATTTTTTTACCAAATTCTCTACAGTTGCTAATTTTAATTCCAAAAATTCTTTCCGAAATAACTAAAAAAGGAAAATAATTTTTAATTAAATTTTAAAATTTTAAACATCCAAAGCTTTTTGTAAAAATTGTGCAATTGTTGTTCCCTTCTTTGTTTTAAAATCTCTTCGATGTGAAGATCCATCCCAATAACAAAATGCAACCATAATTTCTTCGTTTTTCTCCTTTTCTTGCATTTCTAGCCATTCAGCTCCAATTCTTTCACGTTCTCTAAGAAAATTTAATAAAATTCTTTTAAAATATTAAAACCTTTGAATTTGTTCATCACGTTCTCTATCAGGCAAAAATGAAGTATCAACAGTCGGGTCCATTCCTAACCGTTTCTTTACTATAACAACTGGTTTTTCATCTTCTTCCTCATCATCGAAATTTTTGAAGGATAAAACTCTCTTCTGAAATAAAAAAACTTTTAAAAAATTCGAATTATCAAGTGACCACTATGTAGATTTACTTTTGACATTTAAGTCAGATTTTTTAGGAAAATATTAATTTTGCCAGATATTTTTTTCATCAAATTCATATTCAATTCCATTTTCTCTTCTTCTTTTACACATCCAATTTGCACAAAGAAAATCATAAAATGCACTTCTAATTTCTTCATTACAACTTAAATAAATTAAAAGACGAGAGGCACAACTTAGAACATATAACATTGATATTATCTTTTAAATTTAAAAAAATATTAAATTTATTATCAATTTTTATTTTCTCGAGTAATTATTCTCGATAATTAAATGTATCCTCTAATGAGAGGCTCAATCAAGAATTACCGAAGGTTAATATTCGAGAAAAAAGGGATCATTTATATAATTTAAATTAACTTACATCTGTCAATGTCTCATATATCTAAAATTAAAAATATTAAGAAAAGTTTAAATTAATACAAAATAATTTTTAAATAAAAGAGACTAACACTATAAAAGTTTTCACTTTGTGTTGAATCTAAATCTAAATATTCCCAGGCAGTAATAGCCACATTTGGAAAATTTGCCAATAAATAAGAACAAACAATCAAGAGTAATAAACGAGTTGCTGAACGAACACGAAGCTTTAAAAATTTAAAGAATTATGAGGGAAGGATGACTAATTAAAGATTAAATATTAAAATATAATTTAATTATTTATTTTAATTAATTAATTAAGAAATACACTTTATGGTCATAAGCACTGCCAAATCGAAACATTGCAGCCGAACGTTTTTGACGTCGTAATATTAAAACTAACAAAAAAAATTTATTTTATATATTAATATTCTTATTTGTTAGTTAGGAAGGAGTAAAGGAGTTTTGGCCTATATACATATGAAAAAAATATTTTTAAAAATTTTCTTTCTAAAAATTTTCCTTTCCAATTCCTTTCTCTTAAAATTTAATTTTTAAATTATTAACCAATTCTAGCATTTAAATAAGCAAGTAAAAAGAAAGGCACAAAAACTGTAGCAATAGTTCTGACATAAAATCTAAAAACTGTTCCATAAAACCAGCTTTTAGTTAACGTTGTAAGGCTTGGTTCGAATTCACTTAAACCCGTACAATTTCCATTGGCAACAATTTCAACTTCAAAAATAGCTGTTCCTCTAAGTAATAAAGCTAATAAGAACATTCCTAAAGCTAAAGGACCACGATTGGTACGAAAACAAGTAAGCAAAGATGATTTTAATGTAATTAAAAAACGTTCAATTGTTCCAAGAATAATCACTGAAAAATAAAAAAAATAATTTAATATTTAAAAATTAATTTACTAAAACAAGAAAATGTCATAGAAACATGGCAAAGAGCCAAAAGGGGGCCAACATAACTCCACCAAAGTCGTGTTAGCCAAAGTAATTGTACCCGATTTTTAATTATATCCATAGCTAAAATGTTTATTTATTTTTTATTATTTTCTTAAAAAAATAAATATAAACCAATAACAGGTCCATAACAAGTTGATAAAAAAGCATCAGAAACAGCTAAAAGCCCAAGGAAGAAAAAATGTGAATTTCGAGGTCGTAATAAAACACAGGCAATTAATACATTACAAACAAGAGAAATTAAACTAATTAAATATTTAAAAAGAAAAATTTAAAAATTACCTTAAAGAAGTCCCCGCAACTGCAACCAAATACCTTTTTAAAATTAAAAATAGATATTTTTTTTAATTATTTTTAATTCTCTAACCATCTTCTATCTGGAAAAATATCAACAGAACAATCATCTTCTGAATCATTATCGTTAGTTATATTTTTGTAATCCTCAATTGGTGAAGAAATAAAAGAGGAGAAATGCCCAGATTCTGTTCCGTGCATTTTATTTTTAAATAAAATTTAAATCTAAAAATATTTTTTAAATAAAAATAAAAAACTTTAAAAACAAAATAAAATTTTAAAAAAGTTCAAAAATGATTTCTCTAAGAAAAATTTGATTGAAAGTTTTAATAATTTGTACATATTTATCAAAAACAAAAAAAATTTATTTAAATAAATATTAATTATTTAATAAAAAGAAATTATTTTTTAAATGTAAAAAATATTATAAAAAGTAAAAAAAGTAAATAAATAAATATTTGATTTAATTTAGAAAATCTTACTTTTAAATGAAATAAGTAGAGGTGTGTGTGTGTGTGATATGGCACAAAATATATACAAATTTAATTAACAAAAATATTTGACAAGGAAAGGAAAAAATAAAAGAAAAATAAAAGAAAAATAAATAAAATAAATAAAATTATTTAAATTTAAAAAGTTTTTAAAAATTTTATTTAAAAAAATAAAATAATTGAAATATAATTTAAATTATTATTAAATATTTCGAAATATTTGATTTTAAATATAAAATACTAATTCGTTCAAATGATTAAAAAACTTTCTTTTTATAAATCTAAAACTAAATTAAATAATTTAAAAATTCTCTAGGGCTTTTTATTTTACAAAAATTTCTTCAATTTCAACTAAAAAGATGATTTGTATATTTAATTTATTTTTTAAACAAAAATAGTTTGAAGAAAAGAATGTTGCCAAATAAAAATAAATTTCTTTTAATTTAAAACTTTAAAAAATAAATATAAATTTTGTTTGTTTAAAATAAATAAATATTTCTTTTTATGGAAAATTGTGCTGCTCATTTATTAAAATACCAAGAATAAATGTTTAATTAAAAATAGAAAAGTTTAAAGAAAATTATTTAAATATTTAACTAATTAATTACGTAATTAAAATATTTTTTAAAGACAATTCTGAAATGATCCAAAAATTAATTTAAAAAATATTATTTTAAATTAATAGCTATTAATTTGTTTATATTTTTTAATTAACATTTTTTCAATAAATAAAAGAAAATATTCGAGAATATTAAATTACAAAAAAATTCTTCCAACAAACTTCAAAAAAATTAGATATTATAATTTTTATAATAAGAAAATATTTGTCATATTTATTTTTGTGTTTTTCTTGGATGAAAATTATTAATAAATTAAATATTCTTTACATCATTGCTTTATCCAAAAATAAAAAAAATATTTTTTCTTTGTCTCTATTATTTATTTTTTATTTAATAAATAATCAAGAATCAGAAATATTTTGCAAAAAATGTTTTAAATATAAAAAATTCTGATTAGGATTTTTGTTATATTAAATACAAATCAGGGTTGCCGCGGGTACAAAAAATCTTCAGGTACGGGTTTCGGGTATCGGGTTGGAGCGTTTTCATTTCGGGTATCGGGTTTCGGGTTGGCAAAAATTTCGGGTACGGGTTTCGGGTTTGGCGAAAAATTCCGGTTATTTTCAGGTGCGTTCAGAAAAGGTAGTTGTTCACTAATGCTTTAGTTTTTCAAACTTTTAAATCAAATAAAGAATTAAAACGAGCGACTAAGATGAATGGTTTTATTTTCCTTATTTTTTCGCCTTGTACTCATATGTAGTTACTAATACGAATTTTGGTATTTACTCTAAACACTGCTATTCAGAATTGGTCCAAGTGGTCGAGCCATTTAATCTAATATATGTACACAATTTGGTTATTGTAACAAAAACTATTTTAATTTAAAAATAAGTTTCAATTAAAATAGCGTGATTTTTTATTCTTTTTTTTTTAATTTTTCAAAATTTGGATTCAAACATATTAATTTTTCATAGCCCCGACATTTTCTTTTTATTTCATTCCAACTGTGCCGAAAGGCACAATTTTGCCTCAAAATTATTATTTTAATTAATTTTATTTAATTTTATTTATTTTCCATATTGATTGCCTACCCGCCCACTTTGTTCATTTATCATCATTTTCACACTTTTTAGCTTTGTACCGCCAAACTTCTTTCCCTATATAACCATTTGACTTTTATGAGAAAAGTCAGTTTATGAACTAACAGTTTAATTTCATAGGACCTGCTAAGCATAGCTTACCAGCTCCTCTTCTCTTCTCTAACTTGCCCATATCGGCCAAGTTTCTTCTCTTCTCTCTTCGGCTGGCTAGAAGCCTTGCTTGCCCACTTTTGGCCAAGCAATCTTCTCTTTGATCTATTTGTGCCCGCTCGCGCACAAATAGTCTTTTCTCTTCAGTCGGGTCTGACTAGTTGGCAGTCATCCCCGACCATTCCATTTGATCACCAACCCACTTGATCACCTATCTATTTTCTCTCTCTATTAATCACCCTTATATTATTTATATTAAATAAATATTTTAATTGTTTGTGTTTGGTGGATTTGTTTCTGGAGATTAAATATCTCCGTCGACCCTTTCATATAAGGAATACTCGCGTGGGAGCCCGAGTTATTCCTGTCCCTCCTCTACAGAACTAACGAGGAATTGTGCACTACATTTTCCGCACATTAAAATTGGAGCCCCGTACGGGTCCCGCAGTCCAATCGCACTGCACCCGTCATAACCAGTAGAGGCCAACTTATCTGTTGCCCTCTTTACATCAACAATAAAAAAGTGATTGCCGCCCGTTCCGGGTCATCACTTCAGCTTTAGTCAGGTGATCCGCACCGGGCTATCACAACCAACTCATCAGTGCCTGCCGCCTTACCTGGCCGCAATCGTTTGTCTTAAAGGCGACAAACGAGGGCACGAAACCTTTAATAGTGTCTGCCGCCTACCTGGCCGCAATTGTTTTGTCTTAAAGGTGACAAACAAGGACACGAAACCAGGCGATTGCACCTCCCGTTTGGGACATCGCCATACATTCCGCCGCCTTTTGAGGCCGCGTCCTACATTTCGCCGCCTTACCTTGGCCGCGCCATTTTTGGTTGTGATACCTCCGCCCCGTGCCGAGCCATCGATCCTCACCTTCATCAAAGCGTTTGCGCTTACACCACCGCCCCGAGCAGGGCCTTAACACACATTTCAAGTGATTTGCCGCCCCGCGCCGGGCCGTCACTTTTCTTTGGCCTATAGCCTGCCAAACCTATTTCAATCACATTAAGGTGATCTTCTGCCCGTAGTTGGGCCATCACTCTTTTTTAACCGTTCACCCACCAAACACATTTTCAATAGCCAACTTTTTTACTTGCCTTCAGTGTACTTTGGCCAACTTTTTGTTGCCCATATACACATTCATTAGTGTTTTCTGCCCGTGCCTGGCAGTCACTAGTTTTGCCCCCTAAGTGGCAATAACAACATCTGCAGTCAACTTTGCCTTTGACTGCACATTCCAATCAACACATCAACTTTTTCCTAGCCAGCCAGCCCTAAACAAAGCGATTGCGCAAGTTTTAGGGCCAACTTCTTTTCTTCTCTCTTCCTGCCCTTTGGAACGACCAAAGCGCAGAGAACGTTCATTAACTCATCTTTTCGGCCCAAGCCGGCCAAAAGCATTTTTTACAAAAAGCGATTGCACATTCCTTTTGGAACATCGCTTTTCCTTCTTTCGTCCTGCCCTTTGGAAAGATCAAAGCGCAGTACAAGTTCAATAACTCATTCTTTTCGGCCCAAGCCGGCCAAACTACATTTAAAAAAGCGATTACATTTCCCTGAGGGGACATCGCATTTTTTCCTTCTATAGACACTGCCTTACCGTATCAGTCTCTTTTCACCAATCAATCATCAACAGAAAACATCCACTTCAATTTAATAAACTCCTTGTTAAACTTACAAGCGGTTTTACTTTTCCGTATTTGGTCTACAAAAAGCCATTTTGATCCCATAGCTTATCAAAATGCCTTCCTCCAAACCAATCACCAGTCAATTAGGACCGGCCATAAAGGTCCTCAAGCAACATCTCGCCGCAGCCAATGCTTTGTTGAGAGCCGGCTCCGGTCGAGACATTGCACAACTAAGAGCTATGTCCCACCATCTCAGTCGTACCCTGGATCGGGTAAACGCACTCAACGAGAAATGGACTAGTCTCATTGATCGTCTCGAGGGACAAGCCCTTGCGATCGAGGAGCGAATTTACCGAGAATTCCCTCCATTACCACCCGAGGAAGGACAACAACCCAGACCAAAACATTTTATGGAAATTGCTGAGCAAGCCCGAAGGGCACTCAACCAAATCAACACTCTCCTCGAGCCATCTACTATTGCCTCGAGCAGTGATCAGACCCCATGTTCTGATCAGACCTTGTCAAACCAAAAGCCGGAACAGCACAAATATGTTCCCGCACATCAACAAATAAATCAACAACTCAATCAACAAATCATTCAACAGATCAATCAGCAATCATACATTCGGTTGCCCGAACTTCGTTTGGACCCCTTCAGCGGTGATCCAAAGAAGTGGCCAACCTTTTGGCAATTATTCTCTGCCAACATCCATCAAAGTTCACTGAGCAAGATTAGCAAGATGAGCTATCTGCTCACCTTCCTAAAAGGACCTGCAAAAGACTTAGTCGCAGGCTTTATCCTATCCAACGAGAACTACGATCAAGTTCTCGATCTGCTTCAGTCACGGTATGGAGATACTCGTGCCATCACCGAGGCTTTAGAAGCCGAGCTGATGAATCTACAACAAACCAATGAGAGCCCTAAGTCTCTCCGAACATTCGTGGATACAATAGAAACAATCTGTCGTCAACTCGAAGCTTTTGGGCACGTTGATACGTCCCCATTTATCTCCACAGTTATCAAGTCAAGACTTCCCGAGTCAATTCTCGGCAAGCTAATTGAAAAAGAACGTAGTTCAGGACTACGTTGGAACTGCGCCCAACTCCGTGGAGAGTTGCGCGAGCTCGTTGAAATACAAGAAGAGGTTCAACGATGCACTACATTACACCAGGTCACACAAGATATATCAATGCCTACACCACCAATAAAGCTGAGTGACGCAGCCCCCAAGGAAAATCATGAACCAATTGATACCTTCAGGGCACACTCACATCAAATACAGAAAACCAACTGTCCGACCAGAGGGTCGCGCAGTTGCTCGCTGTGTGGAAATCCCGGCCATTCACCTTCGAAATGCCCGGAATATTCCACACCTCAAGACCGCAAATGCCGTCTAGAGGAGCAAAACCGCTGCTTACGTTGCCTAAGGGAAGGTCATGTGGCTCTGGGATGCCCTTCTCTTATACCATGTATGCACTGCCAAGGGAGCCACCACTTGCTCGTATGCATGAAAGCCTCCTTGAGCATCCATGGTAAGACAAGCAACAACCAAGAAAATCATTCACAACCAAGCGCGACTCTTGAATCGAGTCCCGCCAACCATTTAATTACGACCAAACAATTGACCCCTCAAGCGGTCAAACAACCAAATCAACCATTTTCTTCTAAGGCCAATCAGAATAAAGGCCAGGAGCCAGGCGCTTGTCGTAAAACCAAAAAGACCGCGCCTGCCTCAACCTCAAGACTCGTTGAAGATTTCTCTTCTCAACCAGTCTTAGAGCTATCAGAACACAATAGCTATATAGCTCAATCCATTCTAGAGCATCTACGCCCTTCGATCCCAGTTCGCAAGGGCCTAGAATCCAAGAGGGCAACTACAGTCTCAGCCACTCTCTCATCAATAAAGGAAGTGCCTGCCCTCTCTCACATACTTGCCTCAGGGAAGAATAAGCCAACTGACTCGAAGTGTCTAGCACCTCCCAGTCAGGCATCAACGATGGCTACAGTAACCTCCAATATGGTTACTCTAACCAATCAAAAGCCACATGTTGCCCTCACTGTTGGCCGACCTGTCTCCCTCAACACTCAAGACTCAAAGTGCATGGATCCAATAGTTATCCATCCACCTCAATCTACCCTTATCCAAGAAGGGATTTACGAGTCAAACCAAAATACCAATCACGAAAAGGCTGAGTTTCAGACAATAAACTCGCCCAACCAAGAGCAAAATATGCCCTCGCGCGAAAGTCATCAGCGATTGACTAGCCCGAGGTCATTTGACAATTCAAGGCTTTTCAACATCAATACACTCCAATCTATCAGTCTTATACTCGGGAAAGCGGAAGCTTCACCCTTCGTCTCAAAACTGGTCTCAGAACATAGACCGCTTACTACCGAAGTTTTAAAACTCTTTCTATTAGTTAGAGAGAAATTTCTCTCAGCCTGGACCGTACAATGTTCCAGCCCGTCTAACAATCAATGCCGCTTACCATCCATAGGATTAGCCGCATATTTTTGTTATTTGTTAACATTCTTGATAAAGGCATATATACTTCTCTGCCACACGGTTGCGACTCTAATAGTCCCAACATTTCTTCACACATTGGCAGATGGGGAAGGGGATGCCAACCCAAATGATAAAAGGGTTGCCATCCCACCCATCATAAATCCTGCTCAAATTACCGCCCAATCAGAGTGGCTTATGCAATCATACCGTACCCCACTCATCAATAATTTTGAAAAATTTTCACATACAAAGAAGTCCCTTTTTGAAGGCACTTCAATAATATGGCGCCCTAAATGGCCTGCGTCCATTCGCCATGAATTATCAAATATAACAGACATGGTCGTCTGTACCATCTCTTCCCACAATAATCGGCCATTCCTAGAAATGCCCGTAATAATTAAATTAATCATCATCTTTAAAAGGCTGTTGAGCCAACTTAGTCGTGCAATTCCAAATTGGAAAACACGCAAAAAACGCTTAAAGGCTCAACCGACCCTTAAGCAAACATTACCAGGCACTACGGAACTGACAAACAATTATCTGATAATTCCGCTCGCCTTTAAAATATCATCAAGGCCAGCGGGAACTCGACCTTCATCTCACAAGCTTGAGCTAGGTCGTCCTCAGGGTAACTCTTACCCTCAGGCTATCTTCAAGTATTACCGGATTGCCCGTGGCAAAAGCCCGGTCAGACAAAGGTATCAACATCAACCCGGCCAAAAGCCCGGAACTTCGAGAAATGATTCCGCCTCAGGGCGCAATACGATCTTCATTCCGCTAGATCGTTCTCCAAGCACCCAGCCACTAAAGGCTCGGCCTTTCCTGACTCAAGGAGGATTAAGAGTGAACAAGCATGAGGAATTTCGGCGGATACTAATCCCCCGCATACCGCGCCTTAACAAATCAATAATAACCACTTTCCATGTGGCTCTCGAAATTCCCACTCTTACCTCGAACCTTTTATGTTTTCAATCCATTTCTTGCCTTACAACAACAAGCCAACAAAAGTTGTACTACATGAAATCCATATCAACAAAAGAATCATCAAGCATCAATAAAGATAAATACAACCAGCAAGAAATTCATTTATTTATTCCCGGTCTAATACCGGTCATCAATGCAATCATCAAAGACCCGAAGGGTCAACACTTCAGACAACGATCCGATTGGATCATTCAAATTCAAATTGCCGCAGGCAATTCATCATCAACAAGTCTTGGAATGCCAACAATCAGCAAAATAGCCAATCATCAAGGTACTTCAACTACAGAACCATCGTTACCAACACACCTAGCAATTCAACAATCAGCCTTCAATCAATTTCTACCTAAGGCAAGTTGTGGTGTTGAAAGCGAGATAGTTAGAGATTTGAATGGCATTCCACCCGAGACCCATATTCAAGATAATCAGCCAAGGAGCGTTTCAGTCCCTCCTTGCCTGCTTTTGAAGTTGAGTGAAATAAATCCATGGCATTTGTGCCATCGATCAATCCAATTAGGCGCGCCATAATCTGTTCCTCATCCTGGAACGCCACCACCCAAAAGGCTGGTGCCGCCTCTTTAATCACGTATACGTTCGTTCTGGTTCTTGGAGCACCCTCTATCTACATGACAATTGGAGCTCAACCATGTTCGATGCAAATGAACGCGGAACTCAACAATGGCAATCAACTGAGGAAGAAGAATAAACTGAAGAGCCGATGATCAATAAGAAATTTTGTGATTATTTTGTGCCCTCTGTTTCTCTTCCCTCTTCTTTTCTCTCGAGAGGGGAATGTGCCGAAAGGCACAATTTTGCCTCAAAATTATTATTTTAATTAATTTTATTTAATTTTATTTATTTTCCATATTGATTGCCTACCCGCCCACTTTGTTCATTTATCATCATTTTCACACTTTTTAGCTTTGTACCGCCAAACTTCTTTCCCTATATAACCATTTGACTTTTATGAGAAAAGTCAGTTTATGAACTAACAGTTTAATTTCATAGGACCTGCTAAGCATAGCTTACCAGCTCCTCTTCTCTTCTCTAACTTGCCCATATCGGCCAAGTTTCTTCTCTTCTCTCTTCGGCTGGCTAGAAGCCTTGCTTGCCCACTTTTGGCCAAGCAATCTTCTCTTTGATCTATTTGTGCCCGCTCGCGCACAAATAGTCTTTTCTCTTCAGTCGGGTCTGACTAGTTGGCAGTCATCCCCGACCATTCCATTTGATCACCAACCCACTTGATCACCTATCTATTTTCTCTCTCTATTAATCACCCTTATTTATATTATTTATATTAAATAAATATTTTAATTGTTTGTGTTTGGTGGATTTGTTTCTGGAGATTAAATATCTCCGTCGACCCTTTCATATAAGGAATACTCGCGTGCGAGCCCGAGTTATTCCTGTCCCTCCTCTACAGAACTAACGAGGAATTGTGCACTACATTTTCCGCACACCAACCTTTTCTTATTATAAGACAAACCGTAAAGGTAAACCTTTTGGGACAAAAATTTTTCACACGCGCGCATTCGAGTGTGTATATTTTTGTGTTTGATACGAAGAATGAACATTATTTAATAAATATACCTATACTCCCCCCCCCTTTATTTTATTCCAGGTGCGATACGGCACGCAAAAATTCTAAAGAATTGTGTCAGATTTTTATTAATTTTTCTATCCAAATGTCTTTCCATAAAAATTTTTTAGATTTTATTTAAATATTTAATTAAAATTTTCTAAATATTTTATTAATTTTCTTGTTTTTACCTTTAAGCGAGAATTTTTTTAAAAGTATTTTTTAAATGAGAATATTGTAACCTTGTTTTCTTAATTTTTAGCTGCTTTTAGAAGAGAAAACCCCCTCAAATCAAACCCCCCCCCCCCTCATTTAATTTTAAAGCAACAAATTCCAGAATTAATTAAAAATTTTGAAGATTTTTCTGAAGATGTTTTTAAAATTAATTTATTTTTATTAAATAATTCATCTTTTTTGTTTAAATTATTTAATGAATATTTAATTAAAGATCTACAAGAAATTGGTAAAGGAGAATCAAAGCCTAATTGTTGATATAAAGTATCAAAACTTGAAAATTCAAGTCCAATAAAGTTAAGTAATAAAGAAGCTGGTCTGTCCCCACAACTTGAATTAATTATTGGCAACCTTTAAAAAATTGTAAAAAATTGTCTTTTTTCCGATAATATCTACATACATAGTATGTACCAGGGTTGCCGCCCGAAACCCGAAACCCGATACCCGAAACCCGGCCTATTTTTGTACACGAAACCCGTTACCCGAAATGAAAATTTTCCAACCCGAAACCCGTACCCGATATTTTTTCCAACCCGAAACCCGTGACCCGAAATTGGTTAAAACCCGAAATTCCTACCCGAAAAATTAGCCTTACCCGATTTATTTAAATAGGCAAATTTAAAAAATTATAGAAAGAGAAAGAAAGGAAAAGAAAAAGAAATATTCATAATTTCTTTAATTTTTATTATGTTGATCGGTGGTTGAATGGGTGGCTCGATATTTTCATAAGGCTGAGTTCGAGTTCAGGAAGGGAAATGAGGTTAAAAAATTCTTGTTTTCAAAAATAAATGTTTTTAAACTTTGATTTTAATTTTAAATTTTCAGATTTATTTTTTTTTAATATTTTAAGCTTGAAAAAGCATTAAAAATTTTAATTTAGTCATGAATTTTGCAAAATTTTCGCCTGCGGCGGATAAAATTAAGAGTTCTGGCTTCATGACCAACTAAACTTCAATAAAATTTTTTGCCTGCGGTTCTGACAATTGAATTTTTCTCCTAAAGCATTACAAAATTCTCAAAATTTTCGCCTCCGGCGGTGAAAAAGCAAGAAATCTGGCTTAAGGATCAGCAAAATTATCAAAATTTTTGCCTGCGGCGCAAAAAATGGAAGAAATTTAGCCTCTTGGTCTTCCAAAATTCTCAAAATTTTCGCCTGCGGCGCTGAAAACGGGAGAAAATTGGAGGCTTTAATGGAGATAAAGCGGTGGATATTAGTATATAATGGGATTTTACCAAGATATCCCTCTTAATCCCCAAATCCCACAATGTGCAATATACGAGAAGTGCTTAGTTGTTTTGTAGCGGCACGCTTAAAATCATGAATTCGTTTAGATAACGTAAAAGTATGTACATACCATAGGTCCCTAGCCCTTCGTTATGGAGTTGAGCGTGAGTAGGTACGAGTAGTTGCTGGAGAAGATAGATATTCATTTAAAGATTTTGCTTTTTATATGAACTTCATATGAACTTCTTCATATAAAAGCAAGAGATGAATGAACAAATCTAAACTTCAATTTGCCATTAGCACCTAAAACGACATCATTGGCACAACAATCTCACATGGCTGGCGAGCTGCATTCTCACATGGCTGGAGTATCATTGTTGGATAAGCAATATACCTGCGAACGTCAACTGGTTCCTTCGCCCCTGAAGATGATAAGCGGTAGTCCTGCCCAGGCTTCAGAAACTCGTCAATGCGAAGTTGAATTGTTCGTCATTCGGGTTCAACATGAGTTCACCAAAGTAAGTTCACCAAACTATACTTTTTTAAACTAAATTCTATTGATATAATTTTTATACAGAAAGCTGTTTTGCCTCCATTGGATGTGTGGAAACGTGTCTTGGATCGTGGCTCATTCCGGTTTGCCTCGTTGGATGTGACCATCAAGCGTCGTGGGCTGTTCGGAATTGAACGTGCGGTGTCCTATGGCATACATACATGTGTTCTGAGCAAGCAAGGTCATCTGGTCATCTATACGGACAATTGGAAGCACGAGGGCTTCACCGTTAATCTGAGCAAGGCTGCAAGAACGGAATTCAAATGCAAAACTCAGAAGGTAAAAATTTAGAAAGTAAATACAATTAAAAGTTGTAATATTTCCTTTTAATTATCAGATGTTTCTATCAACAACAACGCAAAGAATCTGCAATGTTCGTGTGAAATGGAACTTTGGCTCGATAAAAATCCGTCTTCCAGAGTCCCTGGTCTTAGATTGGGGACGCGCGATACTTGAAGCTGTACGTGGTAAAGCTGAGGCTTCTTACGAATCTCATCACTATTCATCGACTGTTCATTATCGACCCACTACTCCAATTCTCTTCGAAAACGGCACGCAGACAGATTCTGTGTTTGAGGAGCAGGCAAGCATTCCTTTTTGGGCATGTTTAATGAATTTTCTTTTAGACTGTCACCTTCGATGGAAATGTTGGCGATATCGTTCCAGTTCCTTCTGTGCGTGCGCCTAAGTCCGACGATGGAATATTCCAACTTCTTGATCCTGATGATTCCTTTGGTGAGTTGATATGTATTGTTAGATACGGCTAAATGATTTAATTTTTTAAGCATATCGTTCGGATGATGAATCTCTCCATCTGGGCGAAATGTTTGGGAGCAATGATCAGAGCATAAACACCGCTAAAGAACAAGAGATGCAACCACATTCCGTTGAAAAGAAGGAAGATGTCGATCATGATGAGAATGAGGAGAAAATCGCTTTTCCTCTTGAAAAGGCGCTGTTGTTGAACTTCCCTTCAGAGAACAAAGAGCAACAACAAGAAGACTACATTCCTGAAAGTGCCGTCATAAGCTCTGGTTCATTGCGACGACGTGTCACCTTCTCAGACCTGAACACCATCTTCGAGGCACCAGAGAATGAAGATCCAGTGGAAGAAGATGAAACTTCTGAATTGAAGCAAGACAACAACCGGAATGATGTGAAGGACACAGAGGGAATTGAGGAGCGCAGAAAGGTGATAATTAGTTAGGAAAAAATTATCTATATGTAATTTTTCTTTAGGAACACATTGTCCAATTGGCGCTTGATCAAATGCGCATTGTTGGTCAACACGGAGTGAAGGAAACAACAACAGCTGAGGAGGTTTCCATCAAGGATGAGAACGGCAAAAACGCTAATGAGGATATACAGCATGAAACTGGGGCACTGCAACCTTGTGAGCAAATGACTAAGACCAACGATGGTGACAATTTCGTCTCGACGCAGCAACTGGCTCTCAAAATGCAATTTCCTTCACAATCTGAGCGCTTCGATCGAACTCGTTGTCTCTTCGAGCACGGTACTGGAGGTGTCAACACCGATGAGGAAGATGATAAAGAGAGAAATAAAAATTCTCATTTTTCAGAGAAATATTTCTCTCAATTCTCAGAGAAATAAAAATTCTCAAGAGAAATAAAAATTCTCATAATCTTCTATAAATAACGTTATTGTATTCCCCCAATGTTCTTTCACCTGACTTAATTTATCTGCATTTGTAAAATAATCTAATTCTACATATTTTTGTCTTGAAAGTTCATTTGTTAAATCGTTTCTAATATTCACAAATAGATTTTTCTGTTGATTATATCCAATTGTGTAGCGTGTAAATAAAATCGAGAAATTTGTTCGTATATTTTTGATCCCCTATCAAAATACAATAAATATTTTTATATACATAGACAAGATTAATAATAAATTTTATATTAATGGATGGAATTTTTGAGATCATTTTTATTATTAAGCCGGCTTTTCTTCTTGATTCAGGTCAATTGTATGATGTTCATTGTTTTGATTATCTTGACCATTGCTAGGAGAATTAGCAAAACCATTTCTAAAAATAATCCATTATTTCAAATCAATTATTTTTTTAAATTTTTAAAAGAAATATATGTATTTACTCATTTCTTCCTCTTCTTGAAGAAATTCGCCTTCTCGATGAATGATGTCGTTTTAATCCATTTGTATTAACTAATTGTCTTTGCTCTTTTTCATTAACTTCTCCATTTGTAATTTTTAATCCCTCATTTTTCTGCTTATTACTTGTTAATGACGAAACCCTAGAAAGTGCCATAGCAACAACTACTCGGTCAAAATCTGTCCCTGCAAAATTTCAAATAAAAAATTCATTTTCTATGCCAATTTTCCTTACCTATAGGTGGAAAATCGCCAATAGACCAATCTCCTCTGAATGACCTAAAAAATTATAAAAAATTAATGAAAAATAATTTCTTCAACTAATTAAAAATTTAATAATTATTTTAAGAAAATACCTGTAAGAACATTGCCTTACAGGAGTATATTGTGTAGATCCGTGTCTTTGTAAAGCAATTTTTTCATCAAATTCATATTCAATTCCATTTTCTCTTCTTCTTTTACACATCCAATTTGCACAAAGAAAATCATAAAATGCACTTCTAATTTCTTCATTACAACTTAAATAAATTAAAAGACGAGAGGCACAACTTAGAACATATAACATTGATATTATCTTTTAAATTTAAAAAAATATTAAATTTATTATCAATTTTTATTTTCTCGAGTAATTATTCTCGATAATTAAATGTATCCTCTAATGAGAGGCTCAATCAAGAATTACCGAAGGTTAATATTCGAGAAAAAAGGGATCATTTATATAATTTAAATTAACTTACATCTGTCAATGTCTCATATATCTAAAATTAAAAATATTAAGAAAAGTTTAAATTAATACAAAATAATTTTTAAATAAAAGAGACTAACACTATAAAAGTTTTCACTTTGTGTTGAATCTAAATCTAAATATTCCCAGGCAGTAATAGCCACATTTGGAAAATTTGCCAATAAATAAGAACAAACAATCAAGAGTAATAAACGAGTTGCTGAACGAACACGAAGCTTTAAAAATTTAAAGAATTATGAGGGAAGGATGACTAATTAAAGATTAAATATTAAAATATAATTTAATTATTTATTTTAATTAATTAATTAAGAAATACACTTTATGGTCATAAGCACTGCCAAATCGAAACATTGCAGCCGAACGTTTTTGACGTCGTAATATTAAAACTAACAAAAAAAATTTATTTTATATATTAATATTCTTATTTGTTAGTTAGGAAGGAGTAAAGGAGTTTTGGCCTATATACATATGAAAAAAATATTTTTAAAAATTTTCTTTCTAAAAATTTTCCTTTCCAATTCCTTTCTCTTAAAATTTAATTTTTAAATTATTAACCAATTCTAGCATTTAAATAAGCAAGTAAAAAGAAAGGCACAAAAACTGTAGCAATAGTTCTGACATAAAATCTAAAAACTGTTCCATAAAACCAGCTTTTAGTTAACGTTGTAAGGCTTGGTTCGAATTCACTTAAACCCGTACAATTTCCATTGGCAACAATTTCAACTTCAAAAATAGCTGTTCCTCTAAGTAATAAAGCTAATAAGAACATTCCTAAAGCTAAAGGACCACGATTGGTACGAAAACAAGTAAGCAAAGATGATTTTAATGTAATTAAAAAACGTTCAATTGTTCCAAGAATAATCACTGAAAAATAAAAAAAATAATTTAATATTTAAAAATTAATTTACTAAAACAAGAAAATGTCATAGAAACATGGCAAAGAGCCAAAAGGGGGCCAACATAACTCCACCAAAGTCGTGTTAGCCAAAGTAATTGTACCCGATTTTTAATTATATCCATAGCTAAAATGTTTATTTATTTTTTATTATTTTCTTAAAAAAATAAATATAAACCAATAACAGGTCCATAACAAGTTGATAAAAAAGCATCAGAAACAGCTAAAAGCCCAAGGAAGAAAAAATGTGAATTTCGAGGTCGTAATAAAACACAGGCAATTAATACATTACAAACAAGAGAAATTAAACTAATTAAATATTTAAAAAGAAAAATTTAAAAATTACCTTAAAGAAGTCCCCGCAACTGCAACCAAATACCTTTTTAAAATTAAAAATAGATATTTTTTTTAATTATTTTTAATTCTCTAACCATCTTCTATCTGGAAAAATATCAACAGAACAATCATCTTCTGAATCATTATCGTTAGTTATATTTTTGTAATCCTCAATTGGTGAAGAAATAAAAGAGGAGAAATGCCCAGATTCTGTTCCGTGCATTTTATTTTTAAATAAAATTTAAATCTAAAAATATTTTTTAAATAAAAATAAAAAACTTTAAAAACAAAATAAAATTTTAAAAAAGTTCAAAAATGATTTCTCTAAGAAAAATTTGATTGAAAGTTTTAATAATTTGTACATATTTATCAAAAACAAAAAAAATTTATTTAAATAAATATTAATTATTTAATAAAAAGAAATTATTTTTTAAATGTAAAAAATATTATAAAAAGTAAAAAAAGTAAATAAATAAATATTTGATTTAATTTAGAAAATCTTACTTTTAAATGAAATAAGTAGAGGTGTGTGTGTGTGTGATATGGCACAAAATATATACAAATTTAATTAACAAAAATATTTGACAAGGAAAGGAAAAAATAAAAGAAAAATAAAAGAAAAATAAATAAAATAAATAAAATTATTTAAATTTAAAAAGTTTTTAAAAATTTTATTTAAAAAAATAAAATAATTGAAATATAATTTAAATTATTATTAAATATTTCGAAATATTTGATTTTAAATATAAAATACTAATTCGTTCAAATGATTAAAAAACTTTCTTTTTATAAATCTAAAACTAAATTAAATAATTTAAAAATTCTCTAGGGCTTTTTATTTTACAAAAATTTCTTCAATTTCAACTAAAAAGATGATTTGTATATTTAATTTATTTTTTAAACAAAAATAGTTTGAAGAAAAGAATGTTGCCAAATAAAAATAAATTTCTTTTAATTTAAAACTTTAAAAAATAAATATAAATTTTGTTTGTTTAAAATAAATAAATATTTCTTTTTATGGAAAATTGTGCTGCTCATTTATTAAAATACCAAGAATAAATGTTTAATTAAAAATAGAAAAGTTTAAAGAAAATTATTTAAATATTTAACTAATTAATTACGTAATTAAAATATTTTTTAAAGACAATTCTGAAATGATCCAAAAATTAATTTAAAAAATATTATTTTAAATTAATAGCTATTAATTTGTTTATATTTTTTAATTAACATTTTTTCAATAAATAAAAGAAAATATTCGAGAATATTAAATTACAAAAAAATTCTTCCAACAAACTTCAAAAAAATTAGATATTATAATTTTTATAATAAGAAAATATTTGTCATATTTATTTTTGTGTTTTTCTTGGATGAAAATTATTAATAAATTAAATATTCTTTACATCATTGCTTTATCCAAAAATAAAAAAAATATTTTTTCTTTGTCTCTATTATTTATTTTTTATTTAATAAATAATCAAGAATCAGAAATATTTTGCAAAAAATGTTTTAAATATAAAAAATTCTGATTAGGATTTTTGTTATATTAAATACAAATCAGGGTTGCCGCGGGTACAAAAAATCTTCAGGTACGGGTTTCGGGTATCGGGTTGGAGCGTTTTCATTTCGGGTATCGGGTTTCGGGTTGGCAAAAATTTCGGGTACGGGTTTCGGGTTTGGCGAAAAATTCCGGTTATTTTCAGGTGCGTTCAGAAAAGGTAGTTGTTCACTAATGCTTTAGTTTTTCAAACTTTTAAATCAAATAAAGAATTAAAACGAGCGACTAAGATGAATGGTTTTATTTTCCTTATTTTTTCGCCTTGTACTCATATGTAGTTACTAATACGAATTTTGGTATTTACTCTAAACACTGCTATTCAGAATTGGTCCAAGTGGTCGAGCCATTTAATCTAATATATGTACACAATTTGGTTATTGTAACAAAAACTATTTTAATTTAAAAATAAGTTTCAATTAAAATAGCGTGATTTTTTATTCTTTTTTTTTTAATTTTTCAAAATTTGGATTCAAACATATTAATTTTTCATAGCCCCGACATTTTCTTTTTATTTCATTCCAACTGTGCCGAAAGGCACAATTTTGCCTCAAAATTATTATTTTAATTAATTTTATTTAATTTTATTTATTTTCCATATTGATTGCCTACCCGCCCACTTTGTTCATTTATCATCATTTTCACACTTTTTAGCTTTGTACCGCCAAACTTCTTTCCCTATATAACCATTTGACTTTTATGAGAAAAGTCAGTTTATGAACTAACAGTTTAATTTCATAGGACCTGCTAAGCATAGCTTACCAGCTCCTCTTCTCTTCTCTAACTTGCCCATATCGGCCAAGTTTCTTCTCTTCTCTCTTCGGCTGGCTAGAAGCCTTGCTTGCCCACTTTTGGCCAAGCAATCTTCTCTTTGATCTATTTGTGCCCGCTCGCGCACAAATAGTCTTTTCTCTTCAGTCGGGTCTGACTAGTTGGCAGTCATCCCCGACCATTCCATTTGATCACCAACCCACTTGATCACCTATCTATTTTCTCTCTCTATTAATCACCCTTATTTATATTATTTATATTAAATAAATATTTTAATTGTTTGTGTTTGGTGGATTTGTTTCTGGAGATTAAATATCTCCGTCGACCCTTTCATATAAGGAATACTCGCGTGGGAGCCCGAGTTATTCCTGTCCCTCCTCTACAGAACTAACGAGGAATTGTGCACTACATTTTCCGCACATTAAAATTGGAGCCCCGTACGGGTCCCGCAGTCCAATCGCACTGCACCCGTCATAACCAGTAGAGGCCAACTTATCTGTTGCCCTCTTTACATCAACAATAAAAAAGTGATTGCCGCCCGTTCCGGGTCATCACTTCAGCTTTAGTCAGGTGATCCGCACCGGGCTATCACAACCAACTCATCAGTGCCTGCCGCCTTACCTGGCCGCAATCGTTTGTCTTAAAGGCGACAAACGAGGGCACGAAACCTTTAATAGTGTCTGCCGCCTACCTGGCCGCAATTGTTTTGTCTTAAAGGTGACAAACAAGGACACGAAACCAGGCGATTGCACCTCCCGTTTGGGACATCGCCATACATTCCGCCGCCTTTTGAGGCCGCGTCCTACATTTCGCCGCCTTACCTTGGCCGCGCCATTTTTGGTTGTGATACCTCCGCCCCGTGCCGAGCCATCGATCCTCACCTTCATCAAAGCGTTTGCGCTTACACCACCGCCCCGAGCAGGGCCTTAACACACATTTCAAGTGATTTGCCGCCCCGCGCCGGGCCGTCACTTTTCTTTGGCCTATAGCCTGCCAAACCTATTTCAATCACATTAAGGTGATCTTCTGCCCGTAGTTGGGCCATCACTCTTTTTTAACCGTTCACCCACCAAACACATTTTCAATAGCCAACTTTTTTACTTGCCTTCAGTGTACTTTGGCCAACTTTTTGTTGCCCATATACACATTCATTAGTGTTTTCTGCCCGTGCCTGGCAGTCACTAGTTTTGCCCCCTAAGTGGCAATAACAACATCTGCAGTCAACTTTGCCTTTGACTGCACATTCCAATCAACACATCAACTTTTTCCTAGCCAGCCAGCCCTAAACAAAGCGATTGCGCAAGTTTTAGGGCCAACTTCTTTTCTTCTCTCTTCCTGCCCTTTGGAACGACCAAAGCGCAGAGAACGTTCATTAACTCATCTTTTCGGCCCAAGCCGGCCAAAAGCATTTTTTACAAAAAGCGATTGCACATTCCTTTTGGAACATCGCTTTTCCTTCTTTCGTCCTGCCCTTTGGAAAGATCAAAGCGCAGTACAAGTTCAATAACTCATTCTTTTCGGCCCAAGCCGGCCAAACTACATTTAAAAAAGCGATTACATTTCCCTGAGGGGACATCGCATTTTTTCCTTCTATAGACACTGCCTTACCGTATCAGTCTCTTTTCACCAATCAATCATCAACAGAAAACATCCACTTCAATTTAATAAACTCCTTGTTAAACTTACAAGCGGTTTTACTTTTCCGTATTTGGTCTACAAAAAGCCATTTTGATCCCATAGCTTATCAAAATGCCTTCCTCCAAACCAATCACCAGTCAATTAGGACCGGCCATAAAGGTCCTCAAGCAACATCTCGCCGCAGCCAATGCTTTGTTGAGAGCCGGCTCCGGTCGAGACATTGCACAACTAAGAGCTATGTCCCACCATCTCAGTCGTACCCTGGATCGGGTAAACGCACTCAACGAGAAATGGACTAGTCTCATTGATCGTCTCGAGGGACAAGCCCTTGCGATCGAGGAGCGAATTTACCGAGAATTCCCTCCATTACCACCCGAGGAAGGACAACAACCCAGACCAAAACATTTTATGGAAATTGCTGAGCAAGCCCGAAGGGCACTCAACCAAATCAACACTCTCCTCGAGCCATCTACTATTGCCTCGAGCAGTGATCAGACCCCATGTTCTGATCAGACCTTGTCAAACCAAAAGCCGGAACAGCACAAATATGTTCCCGCACATCAACAAATAAATCAACAACTCAATCAACAAATCATTCAACAGATCAATCAGCAATCATACATTCGGTTGCCCGAACTTCGTTTGGACCCCTTCAGCGGTGATCCAAAGAAGTGGCCAACCTTTTGGCAATTATTCTCTGCCAACATCCATCAAAGTTCACTGAGCAAGATTAGCAAGATGAGCTATCTGCTCACCTTCCTAAAAGGACCTGCAAAAGACTTAGTCGCAGG
This sequence comes from Meloidogyne incognita, assembly GCA_036172945.1. NCBI lineage: Eukaryota > Metazoa > Nematoda > Chromadorea > Rhabditida > Meloidogynidae > Meloidogyne > Meloidogyne incognita. Next base: position 5,690,416 of record JARQAC010000010.1, read on the forward strand.
CTTTATCCTATCCAACGAGAACTACGATCAAGTTCTCGATCTGCTTCAGTCACGGTATGGAGATACTCGTGCCATCACCGAGGCTTTAGAAGCCGAGCTGATGAATCTACAACAAACCAATGAGAGCCCTAAGTCTCTCCGAACATTCGTGGATACAATAGAAACAATCTGTCGTCAACTCGAAGCTTTTGGGCACGTTGATACGTCCCCATTTATCTCCACAGTTATCAAGTCAAGACTTCCCGAGTCAATTCTCGGCAAGCTAATTGAAAAAGAACGTAGTTCAGGACTACGTTGGAACTGCGCCCAACTCCGTGGAGAGTTGCGCGAGCTCGTTGAAATACAAGAAGAGGTTCAACGATGCACTACATTACACCAGGTCACACAAGATATATCAATGCCTACACCACCAATAAAGCTGAGTGACGCAGCCCCCAAGGAAAATCATGAACCAATTGATACCTTCAGGGCACACTCACATCAAATACAGAAAACCAACTGTCCGACCAGAGGGTCGCGCAGTTGCTCGCTGTGTGGAAATCCCGGCCATTCACCTTCGAAATGCCCGGAATATTCCACACCTCAAGACCGCAAATGCCGTCTAGAGGAGCAAAACCGCTGCTTACGTTGCCTAAGGGAAGGTCATGTGGCTCTGGGATGCCCTTCTCTTATACCATGTATGCACTGCCAAGGGAGCCACCACTTGCTCGTATGCATGAAAGCCTCCTTGAGCATCCATGGTAAGACAAGCAACAACCAAGAAAATCATTCACAACCAAGCGCGACTCTTGAATCGAGTCCCGCCAACCATTTAATTACGACCAAACAATTGACCCCTCAAGCGGTCAAACAACCAAATCAACCATTTTCTTCTAAGGCCAATCAGAATAAAGGCCAGGAGCCAGGCGCTTGTCGTAAAACCAAAAAGACCGCGCCTGCCTCAACCTCAAGACTCGTTGAAGATTTCTCTTCTCAACCAGTCTTAGAGCTATCAGAACACAATAGCTATATAGCTCAATCCATTCTAGAGCATCTACGCCCTTCGATCCCAGTTCGCAAGGGCCTAGAATCCAAGAGGGCAACTACAGTCTCAGCCACTCTCTCATCAATAAAGGAAGTGCCTGCCCTCTCTCACATACTTGCCTCAGGGAAGAATAAGCCAACTGACTCGAAGTGTCTAGCACCTCCCAGTCAGGCATCAACGATGGCTACAGTAACCTCCAATATGGTTACTCTAACCAATCAAAAGCCACATGTTGCCCTCACTGTTGGCCGACCTGTCTCCCTCAACACTCAAGACTCAAAGTGCATGGATCCAATAGTTATCCATCCACCTCAATCTACCCTTATCCAAGAAGGGATTTACGAGTCAAACCAAAATACCAATCACGAAAAGGCTGAGTTTCAGACAATAAACTCGCCCAACCAAGAGCAAAATATGCCCTCGCGCGAAAGTCATCAGCGATTGACTAGCCCGAGGTCATTTGACAATTCAAGGCTTTTCAACATCAATACACTCCAATCTATCAGTCTTATACTCGGGAAAGCGGAAGCTTCACCCTTCGTCTCAAAACTGGTCTCAGAACATAGACCGCTTACTACCGAAGTTTTAAAACTCTTTCTATTAGTTAGAGAGAAATTTCTCTCAGCCTGGACCGTACAATGTTCCAGCCCGTCTAACAATCAATGCCGCTTACCATCCATAGGATTAGCCGCATATTTTTGTTATTTGTTAACATTCTTGATAAAGGCATATATACTTCTCTGCCACACGGTTGCGACTCTAATAGTCCCAACATTTCTTCACACATTGGCAGATGGGGAAGGGGATGCCAACCCAAATGATAAAAGGGTTGCCATCCCACCCATCATAAATCCTGCTCAAATTACCGCCCAATCAGAGTGGCTTATGCAATCATACCGTACCCCACTCATCAATAATTTTGAAAAATTTTCACATACAAAGAAGTCCCTTTTTGAAGGCACTTCAATAATATGGCGCCCTAAATGGCCTGCGTCCATTCGCCATGAATTATCAAATATAACAGACATGGTCGTCTGTACCATCTCTTCCCACAATAATCGGCCATTCCTAGAAATGCCCGTAATAATTAAATTAATCATCATCTTTAAAAGGCTGTTGAGCCAACTTAGTCGTGCAATTCCAAATTGGAAAACACGCAAAAAAACGCTTAAAGGCTCAACCGACCCTTAAGCAAACATTACCAGGCACTACGGAACTGACAAACAATTATCTGATAATTCCGCTCGCCTTTAAAATATCATCAAGGCCAGCGGGAACTCGACCTTCATCTCACAAGCTTGAGCTAGGTCGTCCTCAGGGTAACTCTTACCCTCAGGCTATCTTCAAGTATTACCGGATTGCCCGTGGCAAAAGCCCGGTCAGACAAAGGTATCAACATCAACCCGGCCAAAAGCCCGGAACTTCGAGAAATGATTCCGCCTCAGGGCGCAATACGATCTTCATTCCGCTAGATCGTTCTCCAAGCACCCAGCCACTAAAGGCTCGGCCTTTCCTGACTCAAGGAGGATTAAGAGTGAACAAGCATGAGGAATTTCGGCGGATACTAATCCCCCGCATACCGCGCCTTAACAAATCAATAATAACCACTTTCCATGTGGCTCTCGAAATTCCCACTCTTACCTCGAACCTTTTATGTTTTCAATCCATTTCTTGCCTTACAACAACAAGCCAACAAAAGTTGTACTACATGAAATCCATATCAACAAAAGAATCATCAAGCATCAATAAAGATAAATACAACCAGCAAGAAATTCATTTATTTATTCCCGGTCTAATACCGGTCATCAATGCAATCATCAAAGACCCGAAGGGTCAACACTTCAGACAACGATCCGATTGGATCATTCAAATTCAAATTGCCGCAGGCAATTCATCATCAACAAGTCTTGGAATGCCAACAATCAGCAAAATAGCCAATCATCAAGGTACTTCAACTACAGAACCATCGTTACCAACACACCTAGCAATTCAACAATCAGCCTTCAATCAATTTCTACCTAAGGCAAGTTGTGGTGTTGAAAGCGAGATAGTTAGAGATTTGAATGGCATTCCACCCGAGACCCATATTCAAGATAATCAGCCAAGGAGCGTTTCAGTCCCTCCTTGCCTGCTTTTGAAGTTGAGTGAAATAAATCCATGGCATTTGTGCCATCGATCAATCCAATTAGGCGCGCCATAATCTGTTCCTCATCCTGGAACGCCACCACCCAAAAGGCTGGTGCCGCCTCTTTAATCACGTATACGTTCGTTCTGGTTCTTGGAGCACCCTCTATCTACATGACAATTGGAGCTCAACCATGTTCGATGCAAATGAACGCGGAACTCAACAATGGCAATCAACTGAGGAAGAAGAATAAACTGAAGAGCCGATGATCAATAAGAAATTTTGTGATTATTTTGTGCCCTCTGTTTCTCTTCCCTCTTCTTTTCTCTCGAGAGGGGAATGTGCCGAAAGGCACAATTTTGCCTCAAAATTATTATTTTAATTAATTTTATTTAATTTTATTTATTTTCCATATTGATTGCCTACCCGCCCACTTTGTTCATTTATCATCATTTTCACACTTTTTAGCTTTGTACCGCCAAACTTCTTTCCCTATATAACCATTTGACTTTTATGAGAAAAGTCAGTTTATGAACTAACAGTTTAATTTCATAGGACCTGCTAAGCATAGCTTACCAGCTCCTCTTCTCTTCTCTAACTTGCCCATATCGGCCAAGTTTCTTCTCTTCTCTCTTCGGCTGGCTAGAAGCCTTGCTTGCCCACTTTTGGCCAAGCAATCTTCTCTTTGATCTATTTGTGCCCGCTCGCGCACAAATAGTCTTTTCTCTTCAGTCGGGTCTGACTAGTTGGCAGTCATCCCCGACCATTCCATTTGATCACCAACCCACTTGATCACCTATCTATTTTCTCTCTCTATTAATCACCCTTATTTATATTATTTATATTAAATAAATATTTTAATTGTTTGTGTTTGGTGGATTTGTTTCTGGAGATTAAATATCTCCGTCGACCCTTTCATATAAGGAATACTCGCGTGCGAGCCCGAGTTATTCCTGTCCCTCCTCTACAGAACTAACGAGGAATTGTGCACTACATTTTCCGCACACCAACCTTTTCTTATTATAAGACAAACCGTAAAGGTAAACCTTTTGGGACAAAAATTTTTCACACGCGCGCATTCGAGTGTGTATATTTTTGTGTTTGATACGAAGAATGAACATTATTTAATAAATATACCTATACTCCCCCCCCCCCCCCCTTTATTTTATTCCAGGTGCGATACGGCACGCAAAAATTCTAAAGAATTGTGTCAGATTTTTATTAATTTTTCTATCCAAATGTCTTTCCATAAAAATTTTTTAGATTTTATTTAAATATTTAATTAAAATTTTCTAAATATTTTATTAATTTTCTTGTTTTTACCTTTAAGCGAGAATTTTTTTAAAAGTATTTTTTAAATGAGAATATTGTAACCTTGTTTTCTTAATTTTTAGCTGCTTTTAGAAGAGAAAACCCCCTCAAATCAAACCCCCCCCCCCCCTCATTTAATTTTAAAGCAACAAATTCCAGAATTAATTAAAAATTTTGAAGATTTTTCTGAAGATGTTTTTAAAATTAATTTATTTTTATTAAATAATTCATCTTTTTTGTTTAAATTATTTAATGAATATTTAATTAAAGATCTACAAGAAATTGGTAAAGGAGAATCAAAGCCTAATTGTTGATATAAAGTATCAAAACTTGAAAATTCAAGTCCAATAAAGTTAAGTAATAAAGAAGCTGGTCTGTCCCCACAACTTGAATTAATTATTGGCAACCTTTAAAAAATTGTAAAAAATTGTCTTTTTTCCGATAATATCTACATACATAGTATGTACCAGGGTTGCCGCCCGAAACCCGAAACCCGATACCCGAAACCCGGCCTATTTTTGTACACGAAACCCGTTACCCGAAATGAAAATTTTCCAACCCGAAACCCGTACCCGATATTTTTTCCAACCCGAAACCCGTGACCCGAAATTGGTTAAAACCCGAAATTCCTACCCGAAAAATTAGCCTTACCCGATTTATTTAAATAGGCAAATTTAAAAAATTATAGAAAGAGAAAGAAAGGAAAAGAAAAAGAAATATTCATAATTTCTTTAATTTTTATTATGTTGATCGGTGGTTGAATGGGTGGCTCGATATTTTCATAAGGCTGAGTTCGAGTTCAGGAAGGGAAATGAGGTTAAAAAATTCTTGTTTTCAAAAATAAATGTTTTTAAACTTTGATTTTAATTTTAAATTTTCAGATTTATTTTTTTTTAATATTTTAAGCTTGAAAAAGCATTAAAAATTTTAATTTAGTCATGAATTTTGCAAAATTTTCGCCTGCGGCGGATAAAATTAAGAGTTCTGGCTTCATGACCAACTAAACTTCAATAAAATTTTTTGCCTGCGGTTCTGACAATTGAATTTTTCTCCTAAAGCATTACAAAATTCTCAAAATTTTCGCCTCCGGCGGTGAAAAAGCAAGAAATCTGGCTTAAGGATCAGCAAAATTATCAAAATTTTTGCCTGCGGCGCAAAAAATGGAAGAAATTTAGCCTCTTGAGTAGTTAACCGTAGGGGACCGTCGCGGCTGTCAATAACGACAAAAGGGAACATAAGCCTTTTTGGGACAATTTATTGCCAGCCGGTCAATTAAAACCTATTAAGGGGGTATTTTAACCTTTTATCTTGCCGCAATTTGTAATTGTATTAATTTTTATCCCTTTGAAGTTGCCGACAAAAAATAACATAATTATTTACAAATTGTTTTTTCGCGGCGGTGGTTTTCGCGCAAAGCCGCGACGGTGATTTTCACATAAAATTTTAAAAAGTACGGGGAAACCTAGGGAAAGTTAATTACTTTAAAGATCCTAATTATCTTTTTTTCCTTTTGAAGTTGCCGACAAGTACAAATTAAAAATTAATTCTTCTCGCGACGGTGATTTTCGCGCAAAAATTTTTAAAGGCACACAATCTAAACCCTAAGTCAATTAATACAAAGATACTAATTGATATACTTATCTTTTTATCTTTTGATGTGCCGACAACTTTTTTAAAGGATTTAATTAATAATTTTTATTATATTTTAACTAAATGTTTCCCTTTTAAACTTTTTAAAAGTTTAAATGGTGTGTCAACAAAAATTTTTTAATTTATAATAGCTAACTAAATGGTTCTCACAAAATTTCTATATTTAAAATAATTTGCGGGTGTGAATTACTATAAATAAACAAAAATTAAAAAAAAATAATTAATAATAAAATATATAAATGAAATGATAGTGAAAATATAATGTTTATAAATTAAATTAAAAAAAATAAATTATTAAAATTAAAATAATAAAAAATAAATTAAAATAAAAAATAAATTCCTATTTTTATTAAATTTATATAAAATAAAATTTTTATGGAAGGAGAGATATTTCTCCTTTCTCAAATATTTCCAAATGAATGAAGGAAAGTGCATGACCATATATAGCCATTCTCATATTCAAAGGAGATTTTCTCGACCGCCCATTTTCAATTTATCCATTTATATACACTGAAACCCTGGAAAAAAGGGGCGTGGCTTTTTCTAAACTTTTTTAAGTTAAAAATTTTAAAAATTAAAAATTTTAAGGTTAAATTAAATTTCCAGCCATTTTCTAAAATCATTCTTAAAATTTTCCAAAAAATAATGGCAATCAATATGTCCAACAAAAAAGCTCTCATAGGACAAATTCTCCCTGAAATAGAATTTAATATAACTGCTAACGGCCTAACAATTTCTGCTTCCGAACGTATTTCTACTCCACGTTTTGTGTCTTTTGACCATGCCGGACGTTGTCGAGAATGCAAGGGATCTGAAGTGGAACTCGACTTTGTTGTAACAAAAGAAGGGGTGACTTGTTATTGTACTCGAATTAAAACACCCACATTCATACCGTTTGACACTATCCACGATCTTCCAGGACACTGCTTTTTTAAGGTATTTATTATTAAAATTAAAAATTATATTTTTTAAAATTATAGATCAAGAACAAGGGTCGAATCTTCAACATTGAACATGGATCTCCACCATGTGCAGCGACTCCTATTATTAAAAATATCCAGCCTGAGATAAAAGAAGTTGAAGTATCACCAATAAAACCACCATCACCAAAAAAGATAAAACAAGAAATCCCAGCTGATGAAGAATTCGAAAATATTCTTCAGGAATTCTTCGACAACATAGGTTGTACCACTACTACTTCTACTACTACAACTGGTGTTCAGATAGAAAAAGAAAAGAGTGAAGAAAAAATTACAAAAGAACAGGAAAAAGAAGTTATAGAAAGTCCCCCTCATATTGAAAATTTAGATAATATACCACTTCCGTGATTTGTAAACCTAATCTTTTTAAATCATTTATTTGTATTATTATTACTTATTAATTTTAATGGAATCAATTAATTTTTCTAGTAAAGAATTAAAATTTAAACTCCCATTCGGTCTAATTATTTCTGGACCAAGCTCCAGTGGAAAAAGTACTTTTCTCCTAAAATTTATTACCCAAGCATTAGATTTAATCGATCCCCCTCCTAAAAGTATTCTCTATTGTTTTGGTGAAATGAGTAATATTGTCCCCGTTCTTCAAAAATCTGGTGTAAGTGTTTTCGCTGGTGTGCCGCCCGAGGATGTAATTAAAAGACTTCCAAAACCTTCTCTGGTTATTTTAGACGATTTATTACTCTCCATAGATGAAAAATATTTATCGGAATTATTTACTAAAAAGTCACACCACCAAAATTTTTCTATAGTATTTGTGACACAAAACTTATTTGAAAAGAAAATTAAAGTTGCCCGACAAAATGCACAGTATATAGTTATTATGCGTTCTCCAAACTCTGTTATTTCCGTTCGAAACATTGGTGCTCAACTTTTCCCCAAGAAATTAGATTATTTTCTCGATTCCTATCGGCAAGCAACAAACATTCCTTATGGATACCTATTAATTGATATGCATGCTTCTTCAGATCCAACTTTACGTCTTCGTACAAATATTTTTAAAGACGACAACGAAAAAATAATTTTCATTCCTAAAAATGGGGTCTAAATCTCAGTGCAATATTAGCTCGCTTATAATGGATAATAAAGATTTTTTAAATTTATTGGCAAGATTAAAATCGGATAGCAAACGTCACCGAATGCTTAAACAAGCTAGCAGTCAACAACTTCTCGCCATCGTTGAAATATGTTTGAATATCGTAAAAGCGCGTTATCAACTAACTACTCGCCAACGGAAACGTCTTTTACCGTATGCCGAATTTGTCCGCCGCATGAGTCGTGCTAGAAGTGAGAGAGGGGCAAGAAAAATTATTTCACAGAAGGGAAGTGGGTTTGGAGGGGTCCTTACAGCTCTTCTTACCCCTATACTTATAGAAATTGGAAGAAAAATTATAAAAAGTGATACCAATACAAATTAACTATTCATTTATATTATCATTATTCATTTTAAAAATTTTAAATAAAGATTTAAAAAAATATGGCAAATAAATTTATTCTTGTCCCAGAAGATATTTATCGTGGTCTTACAACAAGCGATGTAGGTGAATCAAATCTAGATTTTACTCGCCGTGCCTTAGAAAGATCAAAAAGACGAAAAGAAAGTGAATCTTCCAAAAATGTTCACTATAATCAAGAGTTAAGGCGATATTTACAATTAAGAAATGAGCGGGAAAATAGACCAGTAAAAGTTGAACTAGTTAACAATAAATCTAAAGGTACTATTGTACCCAAAAATAATTCACGGCGCGCATCTTATATCTCTGCAAATGATGACGTAGATAACGACGACAATTGGATTAGTGATAATTCTTTTTCATATTATCCCCAAGAACCCCCTAATCAAGCATACAATATTGTCCCTTCTCTTTCTTCATCCTCCAATCATTCAACAACTAATAGTGATCAAAATATACAATTAGATCCAAGACCTACATCAAATCAAGCATTAGAAAAAATTTTGAAAAATAATGGTAAAAGAATTAAAATAAAAAGAGAGATAAAAAAGAAAAGGAAACCAAAGAGAAAAACAAATAAAAGATTTTCTCTACCTGAAGATATTGTAGATCCAAACTCAGTTATAGCATCACAAAATGCACCATTAAGTCCCTCTCCTCCCATACCTCTAGAAGTATCAAAGAGAGAATTAGACTCGACTGACTCAGATGTGTTTAAACGTAGAAGAAATAGTAATCCTAGGCATGAAAGACTAAAAGAGATTGCGCAAGAAGAGAGAAATCGAAAAGTATTAGAAAGAAAAAGAGATATTAAAAAATATAGAGTTCCTATAGACCAAGCAGCTTTAGCTCAATTTAGAAAGGAAGATGATATTAAAAGACGTCAAAAACTGAAAAGAAAATTTGTTATTCCTGAAGGAACTACCCTTATCCCCTTTAAAAGAGTTAGAAGACCTGTTACAAAGAAACAATCAGAAAATGCATCAAAAAGTTGGATTAAAAGATTAGCCGCTGCAAGATTCAAATTAGGAAAAAATAAATGGGCAAAAGAAAAACCTACACAAGAGGATATTAATAAATTTAAACCTACACTTTGGTAATTTTTTTAAAATGGCTGACTTTACAAAACTTCTCGACAGACTTTACAATGATCCCAATTCCCCTTCAGCTTATGCAGGAATAGATAGTTTATGGAGGGAGGCAAAGAAAACGTTTAAACATATACCAAGAAATGTAATCAAAAATTATTTGGAGGGTCACCGTACCTATACCCTTATGCGCCAAAAGAGAGTGAACTTTAAAAGAAGTAAAACTATCGCAGCAGGGTTTATGACAGATGTACAAGTGGACTTAGCTGATATGCAATCTCTTTCTAGACATAATAAAGGAAATCGCTATATACTATTGGGAATAGATGTATTGTCCAAACGAGTTTTCACTACCCCTTTAAAATCAAAGAAATCAGAAGATATGTTGGAAGCTTTTCGTAATCTTATTACTCAAATGCCTATGAAACCCCACAGGATATTTTCTGACAAAGGGACCGAATTTAAAAATCGATTACTAAAAGAATATTTTGAAAGAGAAGAAATATCAAAACATGAAGCAACTCATTCTACAGTAAAGGCATCTCTCGCAGAAAGGGCTATTAGAAACTTAAAACAAAGACTTTACCGATATTTCTCTCAAAATCACAAACTTAACTGGATTGATATTTTACCAAAAATTATTGAAGGAATAAATAATTCTTACTGTCGTGTACATGGAATGCGTCCAATAGATGTTAATTTTAAAAATGCTCAAAAAGTATGGGAGAAAATTTATGGGAATATTTTTTCAACTAAAAATTTCAAGAAACCAAAATTCAAAAAAGATGATTACGTAAGAATTAGTCGAGATAAGGGGCATTTCGAAAAAGGTTATCTACCAAATTGGGGAGATGAAATATTAGAGGTGGAAAAAGTAAAAGATCATGTGAACCCTATATTATATAAATTGCGCGACGATAAAGGGGAAAAATTCAAAGGATCCTTTTATGAAGATGAAATGTCTAGAGTAAGAAAAGATGCAGCAACAGAGTACCGCATAGAAAAAGTTATCCGAAAAAAGAAAAGAGATGATGGAACATATGATATACTTGTTAAATTTATTGGTTACCCAGAAAGAGAATGGATTCATGAATCGGATTTAGTATAAAAGATAAATCATTTCTTCATTTTGTATCATTTTAACAAATTTTAATAAAAATGTCAAATAGCTTTTTCGTATTTTTACCAAGTAATGTCCCAGATTATTCATCAAATAGACCAAATAAATTTCGTGTACATTTACCAAAGCCACTTTATTTTAATGGAAATTGGGTGTGTGGATTACACAGTATAAGTTATCCTTATTCATGGCCCTCAACTATTGGAACTTTGGATGAGCAATGGTTAAAAATACACTTCACAGACGATTTAAGACAGAAGCATATTCTTCGTATACCAATCCCAGGGGCATCGCATACCAATGTTCAAAAATTATGCGATTTTTTAAATTCGACCCTTAAACAACAAATTATAGCAATAGACCATGTTTTTGATCCGGATAGTTCGTCAAAAGATTTAATTGTTTCCCCTCCAAGATTAGAAAAGAGAATAAAAAGAAATGTTCTTTCTTCACCACCACGAAAAGAGAGTAAAGTATAAAATTCCTTCTTTTTTCAAAAATATTTTATTTACTTTTCTTAGCTTTCCTCACCACCAAGAATAGCAGATGCACAAAAAGAATTAAATAAAGGTCAAAAGGTTATTGTTCCTTCATCCCCTCCAAAAACAGTGGATAAAAATGTTCAAAAATTAAATGAAGGAAATAAGAAAATAAAATTGACACAAGACCAACCAAAACAAGAAAAATATGTTGCGCAACCCAATAATGAGGGGAAAATAAAAACGAATGAAAATGTTCCATCTCAAAAACCTTTAAAAACAGATGGTCAGAAAGTGGAAATAAAGAACGAGAAAAGTCAAATAAAAAATGAAAAGGTCATTACTACACCAACCCCTACTAAAATTGAAAAAGATAGAAAAGATCCAGAAGCAAAATCATTAGAAAAAATAGAAAATGATAGAATAAAGAAGACAATTATAACACCTGTCATCACTACTCCCTTATTTTCATTAGGATTAGCAGAAATTGAAGAGGAGGAAAACAATAAAACAAATAAAGAAGAGGAAGAGCTTGAATTTTCCATAGGGGAGGAAACTGTGTCGGATAACAATAATTACACTGATAGTTCAAAATTTTTATTATTGAGGAGTGGTATACGATTAAGTGGAAATTTGACCCTGCTCAAAAATATTATAGACTCAATTAATTTTGAATACAACATAGATTTTGCAAGATTTAGACTTTTATTTAATCATGAAAATATTGATCACATTTCTTTGTCACCACAATTAGGATATGTTCTAGGATTTGAAAACCCTCAAAATATTAAAAATAAGGAAGTTGCAAAATATGGATCTGATCTAAGAGGAGGATTTTCTAGTTTTGCTGTATATGCAAATGGTCTTACAGAGAATATGATTATTGGGAATTCACTCAGCTCTCTTCTGCGAGTAGTTTCTGTTTCTGGTGCAACACCAGGAGAATATAACGAAAAGATTTATGATACACCCATATATGCCCGTGTCCTACCCAGAGAGATTAATGAGATAGAGATAGAGTTAAGAACATTGGACAATGGACGATTAGTTCCTTTCGCATACGGAACAGTTTTAATAGTATTGATATTCAAAAAAGTGATAAATTTTTAAAAATCCATCCATTTATTGTATTCATTTATTTTTTTTCATAAAATTAATTTAACAAAATGGTACATATTTTATTCGATACTTCTACAGTAGGATATGATGATTTTATTCAAACACCTTTAAATATACAAGAAGGGAGCGGTTTAGAAAACACATATACTTATTTCAAAGGAGCGTCACCCTTTCAAAGAGGATATGGATTACAAGGGGGTGCGGGAATAGGCGATGTTCTTCGAGGACTTTGGCGCTTTTTTCTTCCTATTGTTCGTCGTGTGGGGACTACTGTATCAGCTGAAGCTTTAAACACTGGGCAGCGTGTGTTGGAAAGAGTAAACCAAGGAGAAAATATTAAAGAAGCTCTAACTAGTGAGGGAAAGAAGGGGATAGACACACTACTCGAGAAGGGAGGTATGCCAAAACAATTTGGAAGTGGTGGTAGTCCAAGAAAAAGTATAAAAGATAAAAGAAAGTATTCCCAGCAAAATCATAAAATCATTATTGGAAAAGTTAACAAAAAACGAGTCAGATCAGACGCATTCGGACTTTATTAATTAAAATTTAAAAATTACAAAAAATGGCATACCACAAAATAGATAAAGATAGTATTAATTCGATTACAAATGCTTTGGACTTTTTTCAAATTCCTCCCACAAATGTGAGCATTTCTTCAGCAAAAGTTTTTGAAATTCTGCCAAGTAATCCCCTTACGGATACTCCATACCACTTCAAAATCCATTCTAGTCAAAATTATATTGATCTCACAAAATGTTACTTATTTACTGAATTCCGTATACGAAAAGAAGGTGCAAACGGCACATGGGTAAATCTAAGCGAAAACGACATTGTTGCCCCTATCCAATTAATTGGACATACATTTATTAATAATATGAGAATTAGTATAAATGGAAGAGAAGTTTTCAACTCCAATTCGTTAATGGCTTATAAGTCTTATCTTTCACATGAATTAAGCTTCTCAACAACAGCAAAAAATTCCCATTTAAATGTAGCAGGGTATTATGGAGACACAGGATTAAACTTACAGGCAGGGATAGGATTTAATTCGAGGAAAGCACGTTTTGGGACAAGCAATACAGCACAGTTTATGGCAAAGATAGATGCCGACCTTTTCAACCAACCCTTATATTTAATTAACCATTGTGAAATAGATATAGAAATTCTCCCTAATGATTCACGTTTTGTTTTAATTGCCCCACCAACAGCAGCAGGAATACCTCAAACAAATCGTTACCGTTTCGAAGTAACTAACTGTAAACTATATGTGAAGAAAGTCGATATAATGGATGGGTTAGCTCTCGATATAGCAAAAAAGTTGGATATTAAACCCGCAAGATATGCCATAAGGAAGACAATGATGAAACCCTTATTTATCAGTCAGGGTCGATACGAGTTCAATGCAAATTTATTTATGGATCAAATTCCTAGGAGGATAATACTTGGGTTAGTCTCAAATAATGATTACGTAGGAGCTATTGACAGAAGTCCTTTTAATTTTCAACCCTTCAATATAAGAGAAATAAGTATAATAGCAAATGGCCGAAGTTACCCTCAGGCTTCCTATGACTTGGATTTCCCCAATGGAAAATTCGCGAGAGCTTTTAATGATATGAATGAGGCTATAGGTTTTTCAAATTCCTTGGAAAGCAACGGAATAACTTTTGAGCAATATGCCTACACGCATTGCATCTTTGTATTTAACCTTACAAATAGTGGCGAGGATCAAAGTGGACTTTTTGATTTAATTAAAAATGGAACAACAGCCGTTAATATAAAATTTAGTCGACCAATTCCAGAGGGAGGGGTAATGCTTATAGTGATGGGTGAAGCTGACTCACTTATAATGCTAGATAAGAATAGAACAATTACTAGTGATACAACTATTTGATTTCATTTTCATTTATTTTTCATTTTCATTCTCTTTTTAAATTGTATTTTTTTAAATTATAGAAATAAAAATGTTTTCTAAAAAAGTTTCTTTTATTATTTTCTTATTACGAATTCTCCTTCCCATATGTGGATTAACTGTTGAAGAAGGGGTTAATATCAAGGAATTACCCGAGTATAGCGAATATTTAAGACAATTAGCTGACAGACATATAATTTTAACAACAACTCAGGCTTTGCCAAGGAAATCTGCTATTGGTCCCTTTGCTAATTTTCCCTCTATACAGTTATGCAAGGATGCGCCTTCATCAAGTGAAAATTACTATACCCATGTCTATTGCTGGGTAATGCTACTTCTCTATGCATTGCTAGTGCTTAGTTTAATTATTTATCAATTACGCTCATTTGTTTGGTTAGGGAATACGATCCCTTCGAGAAAAAATAGAAAAGAAAATAAAGAAATAGAACTTAAAATATAGATGAACAGTATACAGATTACAAAAATAATGGAATCAAATCCACAAACGAATCAAGTGTTCAAAGGGTGTCTATCGTGTGACCGACTTCCAGACTATACTTTGATACAATACCCCGCAGCATTCATTTTGAACTTGGACCCCCAACATTTAGAAGGATCTCACTGGGTGGCAATATATGCAGAAGGAAAAGAAAGACCAATTAATTATTTCGATAGTTTAACACTTTTTAATACTCAAAAACCCAAAAATGGATGTATAATTAAAAAATTCCTATACCAATTCCCACAAATACTTAGAAATTGTGAGCCTTACCAATCCCCCTTAGCCAAAACATGTGCCCACCACTGTATATGCTTTATATTTTTCCTTTATCAAAATTGTACATTTAATGAATATATTTATATGTTAGATAGAGAACCTAATCCAGATTTATTTGTTAAAAAATTTGTAGATAAAATGATTAAATATTAATGCTCTTCCATTTATTACCATAGGAAATGTTTAGACATATAGTAAAAGGATATGCAGCCGCATCCAAATGCCTTACGATAATTGGTCATTAAGAGGGCGTGGCTTTTGGTCTAATAGTATAAAGTCGAAAATAAGGGTAACATACATCGAAAAAATATTCTCAGTAAAGAACCATCATCATTTTAATTTTATTCGACAATTTTTATTTATATATATTTTTTAATTTTTATTTATTAATAATGGAAAAAAATAAATATTTTTTAAAGTTCAAAATTAATTACAATTCTTTTTTTTTTAATTTTAAATTCTTAAACCATTTTATTCATATCCTTAACTATTAAAATACTTTTTACAAAAAATTTTTTTAATCGACTTTCTCCTCGCTACTTTTTTCCTTCAAGCCCTCACAAATTTCCCCTCATATTTTTCCCTTCTTTTCCCTAAATCTTTTAAATATATAAAAAATTTTACATCTATCCATAGGATTAATCTATCTAATTAATAATGATATCTATCCATAGGAATAAATGATGCTAAGATCTTAGCTCCTCTTACAACTTTTTGCTATCCAAAATAAAATTTAAGCATACCAAATATTTTTTATCCCGTTCATAAATAATTTCCATCATTTTTCAACATTCATTCATCAATTTTGATAAAATTTCCAAAAGTTAGAAAAAATCAATATTTACTTTCCTTCCCTAAATCTTTTAATATATATATATATATATATATATATATATATATATATATATATAATTTTACATCTATCCATAGGAATAAGGATATGCTATTAATTTTCCTTCTATTAAAATTTTTAAGTAACAGTTTATTTTTTCTAAATAATTCTCAAGAAAAAAATCTTGGTACTCACTCCCTTTTTGCTACCTGAAATGATTTCTATAGTGTAAAAAATTATTATAATTAGTAAATAATTTCCTGCGTTTTATAATATTCATTCCTTATATTTCATAAATTTCTAGAATTTAGAAAAAAATCGATAATTTGCAATAAATTCTCTGTTTAAAATTTTCCCAGAATTAAAATCCTAGCAGCTCTTTCTCCTTTAGTACTCACTTCCATCGTTAGTCCCTCCATTCCCTTTAGAAATCATTTCTTTGCGCAGAAACTTTTTATCCATTCATAAATAATTTCCTCATTTTTCAACATTCATTCATCAATTTTCATAAATTTTCAAAACTTTTAGAAAAATCAATAATTTTATTCTCTTCTTTTTAATTAAATAATATAATTACAGATTTAGAAACATAATTTTAAATATCTCGATTTTCAATAATTATTAATAATGAGTCCTCCACCAGCCAAACGTGCAAAGCTTTCCTCCGAAAACTCTCGCGCATTTTTTATTGAAAATATTCTTTCTTCAAATATTCCTTCAACAAATTTAATTGATTTACCGCAAATCGGCCAAGGACATCCTGAAAAATACGTCACAAAATTGGAACAACAAGTTATTCATAATAGAAAATTTCGCTATACTAAATGCCACACAAAATTCCAAATCAAGGATGTCCCCGAAGACCCCGAAGGGCTGCTCGCTGGTATATTCGCTTATTGTATTGACACGTCAATTGAAGAAAGTCGTGAGAAGGGATATGAGGCAGATCATTTAGGGTGTATTATTAGCAGCGAATTACTAGAACATGATGTGTGGACCCCTATTAGACAACTTAATGACAACACTGTTGATTCTATATTAAATCAATTCCTGAAAGTTGGGCAAAGTAAAAAACAACAAGGAACAACACTGTGGGGAAAACCCTTTGATGTAAAAATAACTACACTTGATATGAAAAATTTACCAGAACGACAAAAGACGCTTGGAGGTCGTAAAAACGCTACTACACATCACCGAATTAATAATCAATGTTTGATTAAGGTAGGATAATAAAAGTATAATTTAAATATAAAATATCCTTTAGATCAATAACATTGACGGCAAAAATCATTGCCTTTTCTTTGCATTACAAGCAACTCTTGTTAGCAACATAGGAGAACTTTCCCGCTCCCAATTTTACAATTACTTACATGGCCGCTATGGATCTAGAAATAAATTTAAGAAGGAAACCTACGAGTTAATTAAAGAAGTTGGAGCTACATTTGGTTTAAAAGAATATGCAGCAGAGGATTGGGTTGGACCAGTTGTTGATTATTGGAACAACAAATATAATGGGAAATATACATTTAAAGTCTTTATTTTTGGTTCATCAGGGAACTACAAGCCAAAGTATAAATATGGCCCCGAAATTTATGATACGCCGATAATTCTATATTACGACAACAAGCATTTTGATGGTGTACAAAAAGTTGGGAATATTTTTGGTCAACCTTATTGTCTCTCATGTGAAGTTGTTTACAGCCATCCTCAAAGCCACAGTGCTAAATGCTGTTCCCGTTGCTTAAAATGTTCTCAAATGGGATCAAGATTCCCTTGCAAAAAAGAAAACTTTAATAGGTATTTTAAATAATTAATTTTTATTAATAAATTTTAAAATAACAGGAAGTGTATTGATTGCTGCAAAACTTTTGAAAATATTGACTGCTTTTTACATCATTTAAATAGCGGCTTCTGCAAAAATTCTAAACAATGTGAAAAATGTGGTGAAATTTACAATGTTCATGACAACAACAGAAATGGACGCAAAGGGCATGTTTGTTTTGAAAAATATTGCGGGAAATGCGGGGATTACCATGATCCAAAAAGAGGGTGTTACATCAAACCTCTAAAACCTAAACAACGAGATCCATATCGATTAGTAGCATTTGACTTAGAGACAATGCAACACAAAATTACAAATCCTGCAAGACAACAAAGAATTCATGAGACCAACTTTATTGCTGCAAAGATTGTCTGTCCGAAATGTATTACAACAGGGGAATGGAAAAGAAGTTTAAAAAATAAAAGTTGCAAAGTCTGCGGCCCCCACCGCACCATTACATTTTCACAACAGTCTTACAACGATACAAATACAGATCACAAAATTATTTCACAAAATCCTCTAGAAGCTTTTGCCCTATGGATATTATTCGACCTTCCAAACAACTACGACACCTACGTCTACTCCCACTTTGGTGGACGTTTCGATATGGTTCTCGTCTTTGAAAAATTATACAACCAAAATTTAAATCCTGAATTAATTATGAAAGGCAACAAACTTTATGAAATGAAAGTAGCGAAGCGACCAAATTCGAATCCAAACATTGTATTTCGTGACTCCTATAATTTAATGCCTATGGCTCTAGCAGCACTGGTCCCAACATTTGGCTTAGAAGTAGAAGACAAACCATTTTTCCCGCATTTATCAAACCGACCAGAGAACTATGGAAAAAGAATATTCCCTACAAAAGAAGATTATTTGGCGGATGGAATGATGCCCGCTAAAAGAAGAGAATTTGATATTTGGTATGAAGAAAATAGAAACACTCCCTTCTTATTGGATGAAGCGTTGGCAAGCTACTGTACTAATGACGTTGAAATATTGATGTGCGCGCTTATCGCCTTTAGAAAAGAATTTTTTGAAACAACAAAACGACAATCTCACAATGGAATTGATGCTTTGAGGGAGTGTATGACTATTGCAAGTGCGTGTATGAAGCATTTCCGCACCAACCATTTAGAAAAGGAACATCTGGCAATAGTCCCTGAAAGAGGATATGAAAATGTGGATAACCAAAGTCTTTTGGCATTGAAGTTCTTCCAGTGGTATAGAGAGGAAAACAACGTAGAAATTCAAACAGCACACTGGAAAGGGGAAAAGGTGGTGGGAAAATATAAATTAGATGGGTGGATAGAAGAAGAACAGTTGGGAATAGAAGTTAATGGGTGCGCCTGGCACGGATGTAAAAATTGCTATCCACGTGACAACATGATTTTACCTAATGGATTAACAGCAGGGAAGAAACGACAAAAAGATAAAGAAAGAATGGAATATATTTTGACCCAGATACCAGAAGTAAAAGTTTATTGGCAGTGTGAGATAGAAAAAATGTTAAGAAGAGATAGGGAAATGAAGAAGAAGTTTGATAATTATTTGGATGAAGGTCCTTTGGAAATTAGAGATTGCTTTTTTGGAGGGCGCACAGGACCACTTAAATTATTCCATAAGGCCAAAGAAGGAGAAAAAATATCCTATTATGATGTAACTTCGCTTTACCCGTTCACGAATTTTATCACCAACTACCCTATTGGACACCCTATTGTCCACAATTTAAATGAAGAAGTTACTTGGACTACATCAGCCGACAACAAATTTCCTTTGGCACTTTTAAAAGTATTTGTAATTCCACCAAGAAATATTGATATTCCTATTCTTCCTGTGAAATTAGACGAAGAAAGACTACTTTTCCCGCTGTGTGCAAAATGTGCCAAAATGTACCCAAACGGAGGAAGAAATGAATTTTATAATTGTCAACATAGTGATAGACAACGAGGATGGGTCAGCACGTGCACATCCATTGAATTAAATGCAGCATTGGACGAAGGATATATTGTCACCAAAATATATCGTGCATTAGAATATAAACAGTCAGACAACGAGCTTTTCCGTCCATACATGCGGGAATTTCTTGCCCATAAAATACACGCTTCGGGCTTTGATGAAAAGATAAGAGGAAATAGAGAAGAAGAAGAGAAATTTGTGAAAGAGTGTTGGGAAATGTTTGAAATGAAGATAGAAAGGGAGAAGATGATACCAAATAAAGGAAAGAGGGCAATTGCAAAGCTGGCTGTAAATAACCTTTGGGGGCGTTTTTCACTGAGAAATCAAGGCTTTACTCAAACGCACATCACCGACGACCTAGCTGAGCTTGGAGAGTATATTCACAACAATTCTATAGAAGTTGCAGCAATTGAAGAATTAAACAGCGAAACAATGATGATCCGGTATTCAAAGAAGAAGGAATGGATTGAAGAACATGACAGCTCAAATGTGGTTATATCGTTATGGACAACGTCAGCTGCGAGGTTGCACTTGTTGAGGCTTATGCAAAAAGTTGTACGCACGCCTAGTTGTTCACTACTTTACACTGGTAATTTCCCTTAAGCTTTTTCAAAATATATTTTTAATTTTCAGATACTGACTCTCTGATCTTCGCCCACCCCGAGGACAACAATCCACTTGAACTCGGTCCACATCTTGGCGATTTGACCGACGAATACCCGCAGCACGAAATCCTTGAATATTGTAGTGGGGGTGCAAAACAATATGGATTGCAATTGAGAAGGAAGAATGGAAGCGGGGAAAATGAATATGTACTAAAGGTGAGAGGAATGACACTAAATTATGACGTTATGAATAACCAAAATCTTCGATATGAAACTTTTAAAGAATCTGTTATTAATTATGTTAAAAATGGTGATTTCGACCCTATCTCTGTAATCTACCCTAACTTTTTACGCCCTTCTGTTGTAAATAGTTCTGTAACTTCTCAACCTTTTCATAAAATGTATAAGCCTTTTGTCGGCAAGGGCATCATTCGCCCGAGCGATTTCTCTGTATTAAATTTTGGCAATGTATCACAATAATCTATTCATTTTTATATTGTACTATATCTATTTTGACTTACATTGTATCATTTATTTTTACTCACTATTTTTCTTACTTATATTCTTGTCTTTTCATCTTATTTGAAATTTTTTCTAATTTTTAAAATATTTATTAAATTTTAAATAAAAAATTAACAATTGGAAAATACTTTTTTGAAAAAATTAAGGAATGGAAAATACTTTTTTGAAAAAATTAAGGAATCGAAGATACCTATTTTAGGGGTAAAAACACATAATTAGTGAATAGAAGATACTATTTTGAAAAAATTAAGGATTAGAAGATACTATTTTGAAAAAATTAAGAAATAGAAGATACAAATTTATTTTGGTAAATTAAAATTAAGAAAAGGGAAATACTATTTTGAAAAAATTAATAGATGGAAGATAGCAGTTTTAGGGGTAAAAAAGCATAATTAGTGGATAGAAGATACTATTTTGAAAAAATTAAGGAAAAGAAGATGAATTTTACTGTTTTTTGGTGTTTTTGATAAAAAATAGGCAAAAAAGTGGTAAAGAATGCATATATGCACGTGTTTTATATGCGCGTGTTTTGTATGCGCGTTACCTTGTGGATATAATTTAAGCCATTGATTAATTCTAGCCGTATCCGAGTTTAAAATGAGAAACATGCAAGCCAGCAACAAATATAAATTTTAACCATACCAAACTTGACCTTATATATTTAAAAAATTTATACGCATAGAACCTATTTTTGTATACTATTTACACAGCCCTTAAGGAAAATATAAATAATACCTTACAACTTTTCATAAAAAATAAACTTCGAGTTGACAAAGTATCCTACACCTATAGATTTAATTACCTAACTCTTGATTAGCTAACTTTCTTTTATTATTTAACAGTGTTGCCTTACTTATATTATTGTATCATTACACATAGTTCAATAAATCTTCAAAATTTCATAATATTTATTTATTTCAAATAAAAATTAACAATTGGAAAATACTATTTTGAAAAAATTAAGGAATGGAAAATACTTTTTTGAAAAAATTAAGAAATGGAAGATATCGATTTTAGGGGTAAAAACACATAATTAGTGAATAGAAGATACTATTTCGAAAAAATTAGTGAATAGAAGATACTATTATGAAAAAATTAAGGAAAAGAAGATACAAATTTAATCTTAGATAACAAAATTAAGAAAATGGAAATACTATTTTGAAAAAATTAACAAATGGAAGATAGCTGTTTTAGGGGTAAAAAAGCATAATTAGTGATTAGAAGATACAATTTTGAAAAAATTAAGGAAAAGAAGATGAATTTTACTATTTTTTGGTGTTTTTATGTAAAAAATAGGTAAAATAATGATAAAATATGTGTGTATGCGCGTGTAAATTGTATGCGCGTGTATTTCATCCGTGTAAAATTTCACCATCCTTGCATGTAATCAAAGTCATCTACCGATTGGCTAAATTTTCTTCCTCCATAACAAAGATTATCATCGTAGTCAGAAAGAGGTACAGGTGATGTTACATCAAAATCTTTTTCAGATTGTTGTGAAGTTGACTGAGTTGTTTTATCATTAAAAATATTTGCCATCCACCCTGATAATGGTTCTTCCTCCGCTAATTCTAATAATTCCAAAGGGTAATATCTATCTTCATGAGTATTTTTTTGAACTACACACAAATGATATGGATGATTAAGTCTTATGCGATGACGGGCGTAAAAATGTGCTGCGACATTAATATTAAAAGGTGATGAAAGTCGTCCATAAGCGAGAATACTATTCGCCCCATTTTTACTCAAGTCGTCAAAAAATAAAGTTTTGCTCATTCCGTTATTGTCCAAATAAGTTGTTTTTAATTTTTTCCCCTTTAGCTGTTTTAAAATTTTATCACGATTTGTAGGGTGAATGAGTTGATAGCGCAGTGAGTTAACACTGCATTTTAAAATTCTAGCTATTTCATCAATCAGGAGAACCATTTTATTTAATAATGAATAATTCAATATTGGAAAATTTTTAAAATGATTTTGGAAAAATGAAAGGATTCAAAAATCTTACTAGACCCTTACCCCTACAATACAGACATACACCATCCGATTCCATCTCCTTACCCCTTCACCTCTACATATAAATTCGATTTCCACTAATATATTGAAATCATTTAGAATTTTTTAAAAAAATAATGAGCCAAATTATTCCTGAATTTAATCCTTCCATTCCTCCTCCTGCTCTTCCTTTGAAGACATTGATGGAACAACCATCACCACCTCAGACTATTCCTTTAAAGGCAGTAATGGAACAACCATCACCACCTCAGACTGTTCCTTTAAAAACAGTTATGGATCAAACATCCCCAACTCCGACTCTTCCTTTGAATACAGTGAAAATGGTACAACAACCAACAGCTTTTCCAGAAAAACTTCTATGGAAACTTGTAAAAGGGAAAACTGTTCTGCAATATCACCTTTGCTATGGTAATTTATTATTTTATATATGAATTTTACTTTAAAATTTTAGAATGTCAAAATCGACTCTTCAATTCAAAGGACAAATTAGTACGCAATGGTGATGGAGTGATCATAAAGATTGAACTATGCGACAACTGTGTCAAAGAAAACTGTGATGCAACTGACTTACTTTCGAACAAAAAGAGGAAGATTGTAAAGAAAACTTAAAAAATTTTTTAATTACTTTAAATTAAATTTTGTAATTTTAACTTTAATATTAATAAATATTTAAAAAATTTTATTTATATATTTATTTATTTATTAGTTGGTCCCTTAGCATAGTTTTATTAAATTATATTGACTTATCTTCACATTTCCCACTCTAAGTAAATAATTATAGGTCAAGACTAATGGTAGAGTAAAGAAGAAATTTTTAATTACTTGACAATTTTTAGTTCTCTAGGGAAATTCTATAGGTCAAGATAAATAAAAAGGGAGAAATAATTTAAAAAATTTTAAACATCTGGTGTTGTTTGAGTTGTTTCTATGTTATAGTTAATAGTGGGAAAAACTTATTGGGGGAAGTAAGTATAAAAAATTTCTTTTAAAACCATGTCAAGTTAACATATTTCGTGGTAGGAAATAAAATAATAGATCATGGCTCGATAGAGTAAAAATTTTTTAAACAGCTGTCATTGCTTTGGGGTTTCATGTAAAGGAGTAACTATAGGTTGAGTAATGAAAACGAGAGAAGAAAATATAAAAAAAATATTTTAAAACTGGCTTTGTTTACAAATTACTCCTCAAAAAGGGACTAGAATGATCAAAAGTATTTAAAAATATTTTATATTGAATAAAATATTCATTAAATTTTAATCAAACTTTCAATCAGATAAATTATAAAAAATAAACAATTTTTAAAACTTATTTTCATTTTTAAAATCATTCATTATTTATATGTCCAAGTAATTTTTCCCTACGGCGGCGTTTTCTTTCTGCACCACACAGGTCCTAGCAAATATTAATTTATAATTTATTAAAATATTTGTCTAAATAATATTACTCGTCCTCCGTGTTTCTTCCTTTTCTTTACAGTTTGATTTGAAGATGTCGGTATTGAGCAATCTTGAGGCAAAATTGGGACAGAATTTTCTATCAGATCAATTTCTATGCTAGACTCCCTAGTCACGATCTTTAAAAAATGATAAATAAATCAACATATTTATAATTTAAATCTACTTGAGATAAATTTGGTGATAGCAAAAGTTCTTGCCGATTGACTTCATTCGAACCAATCTATAATAACAATAATAATATCTTAATCATTTTTAATTGGAATTACTATTAAAGACGTTTCATCATTTGATGTGCCAGGCTGAGCGATTCCCATATCTGCTGGAAAAGGAAATTATATTGGGGAGTATATTAATTAAATTAATATACCAAATTTTAAACGTTGGCGTTTTTGTTTTTGTTTTATGGGACGCCACTCAGGATCGTGCTCCTCATCGGATAGCTCAGCATCAGTCCATCCATTGTATTTATGTCTAGGAGGTGATGGTAGTTCTATTGAACTCCTAATTTCGTGGACAGGAGTTGTCCCTTCAATGTGGAGATTGAACCATTTTTGTTTAAGGTCTTGACAATCCTGATAATTTTTGGATAAAATAATAAATAAAGTAAAATTACTGAAAGATTGTTCTCGTCCTCCCAAGTCATTTCTTGATATGTGAAACCTTTCCACTTTATAAGGAATTGACGGTTTCTAAAACCCGTTCTTAGGTTCTGAATAATTCTAGAGGTAAGAATTGCCTCTATTTCATATTCACCTTCAATAATTGGTGGTGGGGTAGGTAGACGTGGAGGTGGTGTAACAAATCCTTTATTAGATGGAGGTCTCAGATTCAACATTTGTTTAAAAAATTGAGTTTATTTCACGAAATAATAATTAACTACAACTTTTATTTTTAAACCAAGTAAACTATTCTTTGAAAATTTATAAAAGAGAAAAAGTTATAAAACTTTCTAATAAGGATAAAGGGAAGGACACCTATAAAGTCAGTTCGCCACACCAAAAGGCCGGTTCACCAACAAAAGTTGGATCGCCTCACCTAGAGGCCGGTTCCCCAACTTTATAAGTTAAGGAAGGTTTTTCCCCCAAAGGTGGTTAAGAACAATGAATTATCCACAAATACCACTATACCACTTATAAAGTCAGTTCGCCACACCTAAAGGCCGGTTCACCAACAAAAGTTGGATCGCCTCACCTAGAGGCCGGTTCCCCAACTTTATAAGTTAAGGAAGGTATTTTCCCCCAAAGGTGGTTAAGAACAATGAATTATCCACAAATACCACTATACCACTTATAAAGTTAGTTCGCCACACCTAAAGGCCGGTTCACCAACAAAAGTTGGATCGCCTCACCTAGAGGCCGGTTTCCCAACTTTATAAGTTAAGGAAGGTATTTTCCCCACAAAGGACCCATAAAACACTTATAAAGTTAGTTCGCCACACCTAAAGGCCAGTTCACCAACAAAAGTTGGATCGCCTCACCTAGAGGCCGGTTCCCCAACTTTATAAGCTAAGGAAGGTATTTTCCCCACAAAGGACCCCTAAACCACTTATAAAGTCAGTTCGCCACAACTAAAGACCGGTTCACCAACAAAAGTTGGATCGCCTCACCTAGAGGCCGGTTCCCCAACTTTATAAGCTAAGGAAGGTATTTTCCCCACAAAGGACCCCTAAACCACTTATAAAGTCAGTTCGCCACACCTAAAGGCCGGTTCACCAACAAAAGTTGGGTCGCCACACCTAGAGGCCGGTTCCCCAGCTTTATAAGTTAAGGACACTATGGGATGGGTAAGGCAACAAAAACTAATCCACGGAAATGTAGTCCCAGGAAACCCAAACACTTATTTTCTCTTTTTAAAATTTCAAGAAATAATTACTTTATTTAAGAATAAATTTTTTGTTTAATTAATGATTGGAGAAATAAACTCAAATTTTATTGATGATTAATAGGAAATAATAATTTGAATTATAAAATAAATATAAGCTTTTTGACTTTAAAATTATTTAAAATAAATGTAACATTTTTAAAAAAATTTAAATAAAATCAAAATTTTTAAATAGGAAATAAAATATTGTATTTATTCTAATTGAATGACCCCATTCTATCTTTAAATTCCTAAGAAATGGTAATTTAATAAGTTTTTTTAGTATGCTTGGTTAGTAAATTTGGTTAAACAAATATCAGGGAATTTGGAGCATCGATTTCCTCCTCAAAATATAGAGATCTTCCATGTTCAAAAAATCCATCAAACTCTATGAATAATCCTCTAAATCCTAAGTATTTACACTAATTATTTTCTTCAAATCCATTAACATTAATCAAATAATATCCCTCTTAATCCTCCCAAATATATCACTCTTAACTCTTTTTAATCACTTATGTCTCGAAACCTTCACAGAAATAATAGGATTCCATAATAAAAAATGAATATTAAACTAAGTAATAGTTTGTAGGTAAAAAGGTATGCTCAATTGGAGAGACCATCCAAATATAGAGGACATTTAATTAGAATAAATACAGTATTTAAGTAAATATGAAAAAATATTTAAATTAATAATTTAATCAAAATATATCAATTAAATAAGAAATAATTTTAAAAAATTTAAAGGAATAAAAGTTTACCTAATATTTTTTATTAATTTACATATTGGTCAAAAAATAGGGGCTAAGTGACAAACACCTCTACAACTAATCCAGATATCTTCTTAAAATTTACCCTTTTCTAGCAAATTTCAAGGGCTTTCGAATAGTCTTAAATAAATTTTAATGGTTAAAGATATTTTATGCTGATTTTAGTGGTATCGAGATTTCAAAATGATATGAGATATGGAGCTAGTACTTATTTTATTTCCTCTTAATATCAAAAAATATATTTGATGAATTTTTGTAGATTTTTGTTGATTTTTTGCTTGGGTGAATACTTAGTTACAAAACTTGTCCCTATTTATCATTTTGATGCACGAAAATTAGCAGAAATTTTTAATTTCAGTTTTGGATTGGAGGTTAAAAAATATTAACCTAGCAAATCTTATGCTTATATAATGAATTAAATTGTGTATTTAACCAAACAAAAAATTTTCCATAAATATATTTTAATTGAGAAAGAATTCCCTATCTACTTGACCCACTACTGTATAAGACTAGAGAAGAAAAATTTAATTAAGAAAATGTAAAATTAAATACAGTATTTACTCGATTAATTCCCCCGAGGAATTATTTTTTCAACCCGTCCGTGGCATGGGGAATTAATAGAGATTGGGGAATTATTCAAGTTTTGAAATTTGAACGTGTATTAGGGTATTTGGGGTGGGGAATTATTTTTTCAACTCATCCCTGGCATGGGGAATTAATAGAGGGTGGGGAATTAATTGAGTAAATACGGTAAGTTAAATAAAAGTAAAACTATAATTAAATTAAAAATTAAATTTAAAAATTAAATAATTTAAAAAATATAAAAATAATTAAGGCCTAATATTTCCAAAATTAAAGGAATTGAAAAAATAAAATAAAAAATATATTTGGGAAGATAGAAAAAATTGGAATGACACTTCACACTATGAACACCTGCTACTTTAATTATTTATTCTTAATTTTCTCCTCCTATTTAAAAATTTTTCCTCTCTTGGGCAAGATCTTTCCTTTTATTTGTTTTTCCTTTCTCTCATTTTTCAAATTTTTAATTTATTTATTTTCCCTTATACTACTATATTTATCTCATGTTGACATCTGCTGTTGATTGCGCAATAACTTTTCATGTTATTCTATTTTGTATTTTTGCTTTTTAAAATTTATTTTTAATTCTTATAAATTTTTAGAAATTTAAAATAATTTTAAATTAAAAATTAAAATTATGTCTTTATAATTTTTTAATTTTAAATTTTGTTGATACGCCATATAACTTAAATCTTTTTTAATTTATTAAAATTAGGTATTTTGCGGTAAATAATTTAGTCTGATTGTCCAAATTAACTCTTAATATAAGTATATTTAAAAATTTAGTCGACCATCAAACAATTTTTTAAAATTTTAATTGTTAAATTTTAAATTATATTTAAGAAGTTGAAAAAAATTGTTGAGGGAAAATATTTAGTTGATGTACATGTAAAATTTAACCCTTTAAAACTTGTCGACGCGTCAATGAAATTTTAAAAAAAAGTAAATTTTAAAGTTTTTAACGAAGTTCATTTTGGAAAAAGTAAAAATTTTATTGATGGAAAACTAATTAGATAATTTGTACTAAGTATTAATTAAAACCCTTTATTTTTGTCGGCATAGCAAATATTAAAAAGATATGTAATTATATCAATTATTCTTGGAAACTAAATCATTTTACGTCCTCACTGTGTATATTTTAAGAATTTTGCGCGAAAATCACCGTCGCAAGGTAAAAATTTTGTAATTTACTAGGTTTTCGCCATAGTTTTTAAAATTTTGCGCGAAAATCACCGTCGCGGCTTTGCGCGAAAATCACCGTCGCGAGAAAAAACAATTTGTATTACAAATTGTTTTTAAAATTTTGCGCGAAAATCACCGTCGCGGGAAAAACAATTTGTAAATAATTGTGTTATTTTTTGTCGGCAACTTCAAAGGGATAAAAGATAACATAATTACAAATTGCGGCAAGATAAAAGGTCGAAACACCCCCTTAATAGGTTTTAATTGACCGGCTGGCAATAAATTGTCCCAAAAAGGCTTATGTTCCCTTTTGTCGTTATTGACAGCCGCGACGGTCCCCTACGGTTAACTACTCTCTTGGTCTTCCAAAATTCTCAAAATTTTCGCCTGCGGCGCTGAAAACGGGAGAAAATTGGAGGCTTTAATGGAGATAAAGCGGTGGATATTAGTATATAATGGGATTTTACCAAGATATCCCTCTTAATCCCCAAATCCCACAATGTCCCTAGTCTCTTCAAATTTGCCTCTCTCTATATCACCCAAAATCCTATTATGCAACATAGCTTGTCTCCTTACAATTTAGTTCAACAATACCCGAACACCTGAAAATAACCGGAATTTTTCGCCAAACCCGAAACCCGTACCCGAAATTTTTGCCAACCCGAAACCCGATACCCGAAATGAAAACGCTCCAACCCGATACCCGAAACCCGTACCTGAAGATTTTTTGTACCCGCGGCAACCCTGATTTGTATTTAATATAACAAAAATCCTAATCAGAATTTTTTATATTTAAAACATTTTTTGCAAAATATTTCTGATTCTTGATTATTTATTAAATAAAAAATAAATAATAGAGACAAAGAAAAAATATTTTTTTTATTTTTGGATAAAGCAATGATGTAAAGAATATTTAATTTATTAATAATTTTCATCCAAGAAAAACACAAAAATAAATATGACAAATATTTTCTTATTATAAAAATTATAATATCTAATTTTTTTGAAGTTTGTTGGAAGAATTTTTTTGTAATTTAATATTCTCGAATATTTTCTTTTATTTATTGAAAAAATGTTAATTAAAAAATATAAACAAATTAATAGCTATTAATTTAAAATAATATTTTTTAAATTAATTTTTGGATCATTTCAGAATTGTCTTTAAAAAATATTTTAATTACGTAATTAATTAGTTAAATATTTAAATAATTTTCTTTAAACTTTTCTATTTTTAATTAAACATTTATTCTTGGTATTTTAATAAATGAGCAGCACAATTTTCCATAAAAAGAAATATTTATTTATTTTAAACAAACAAAATTTATATTTATTTTTTAAAGTTTTAAATTAAAAGAAATTTATTTTTATTTGGCAACATTCTTTTCTTCAAACTATTTTTGTTTAAAAAATAAATTAAATATACAAATCATCTTTTTAGTTGAAATTGAAGAAATTTTTGTAAAATAAAAAGCCCTAGAGAATTTTTAAATTATTTAATTTAGTTTTAGATTTATAAAAAGAAAGTTTTTTAATCATTTGAACGAATTAGTATTTTATATTTAAAATCAAATATTTCGAAATATTTAATAATAATTTAAATTATATTTCAATTATTTTATTTTTTTAAATAAAATTTTTAAAAACTTTTTAAATTTAAATAATTTTATTTATTTTATTTATTTTTCTTTTATTTTTCTTTTATTTTTTCCTTTCCTTGTCAAATATTTTTGTTAATTAAATTTGTATATATTTTGTGCCATATCACACACACACACACCTCTACTTATTTCATTTAAAAGTAAGATTTTCTAAATTAAATCAAATATTTATTTATTTACTTTTTTTACTTTTTATAATATTTTTTACATTTAAAAAATAATTTCTTTTTATTAAATAATTAATATTTATTTAAATAAATTTTTTTTGTTTTTGATAAATATGTACAAATTATTAAAACTTTCAATCAAATTTTTCTTAGAGAAATCATTTTTGAACTTTTTTAAAATTTTATTTTGTTTTTAAAGTTTTTTATTTTTATTTAAAAAATATTTTTAGATTTAAATTTTATTTAAAAATAAAATGCACGGAACAGAATCTGGGCATTTCTCCTCTTTTATTTCTTCACCAATTGAGGATTACAAAAATATAACTAACGATAATGATTCAGAAGATGATTGTTCTGTTGATATTTTTCCAGATAGAAGATGGTTAGAGAATTAAAAATAATTAAAAAAAATATCTATTTTTAATTTTAAAAAGGTATTTGGTTGCAGTTGCGGGGACTTCTTTAAGGCAATTTTTAAATTTTTCTTTTTAAATATTTAATTAGTTTAATTTCTCTTGTTTGTAATGTATTAATTGCCTGTGTTTTATTACGACCTCGAAATTCACATTTTTTCTTCCTTGGGCTTTTAGCTGTTTCTGATGCTTTTTTATCAACTTGTTATGGACCTGTTATTGGTTTATATTTATTTTTTTAAGAAAATAATAAAAAATAAATATTTTAGCTATGGATATAATTAAAAATCGGGTACAATTACTTTGGCTAACACGACTTTGGTGGAGTTATGTTGGCCCCCTTTTGGCTCTTTGCCATGTTTCTATGACATTTTCTTGTTTTAGTAAATTAATTTTTAAATATTAAATTATTTTTAATTTTTCAGTGATTATTCTTGGAACAATTGAACGTTTTTTAATTACATTAAAATCATCTTTGCTTACTTGTTTTCGTACCAATCGTGGTCCTTTAGCTTTAGGAATGTTCTTATTAGCTTTATTACTTAGAGGAACAGCTATTTTTGAAGTTGAAATTGTTGCCAATGGAAATTGTACGGGTTTAAGTGAATTCGAACCAAGCCTTACAACGTTAACTAAAAGCTGGTTTTATGGAACAGTTTTTAGATTTTATGTCAGAACTATTGCTACAGTTTTTGTGCCTTTCTTTTTACTTGCTTATTTAAATGCTAGAATTGGTTAATAATTTAAAAATTAAATTTTAAGAGAAAGGAATTGGAAAGGAAAATTTTTAGAAAGAAAATTTTTAAAAATATTTTTTTCATATGTATATAGGCCAAAACTCCTTTACTCCTTCCTAACTAACAAATAAGAATATTAATATATAAAATAAATTTTTTTTGTTAGTTTTAATATTACGACGTCAAAAACGTTCGGCTGCAATGTTTCGATTTGGCAGTGCTTATGACCATAAAGTGTATTTCTTAATTAATTAATTAAAATAAATAATTAAATTATATTTTAATATTTAATCTTTAATTAGTCATCCTTCCCTCATAATTCTTTAAATTTTTAAAGCTTCGTGTTCGTTCAGCAACTCGTTTATTACTCTTGATTGTTTGTTCTTATTTATTGGCAAATTTTCCAAATGTGGCTATTACTGCCTGGGAATATTTAGATTTAGATTCAACACAAAGTGAAAACTTTTATAGTGTTAGTCTCTTTTATTTAAAAATTATTTTGTATTAATTTAAACTTTTCTTAATATTTTTAATTTTAGATATATGAGACATTGACAGATGTAAGTTAATTTAAATTATATAAATGATCCCTTTTTTCTCGAATATTAACCTTCGGTAATTCTTGATTGAGCCTCTCATTAGAGGATACATTTAATTATCGAGAATAATTACTCGAGAAAATAAAAATTGATAATAAATTTAATATTTTTTTAAATTTAAAAGATAATATCAATGTTATATGTTCTAAGTTGTGCCTCTCGTCTTTTAATTTATTTAAGTTGTAATGAAGAAATTAGAAGTGCATTTTATGATTTTCTTTGTGCAAATTGGATGTGTAAAAGAAGAAGAGAAAATGGAATTGAATATGAATTTGATGAAAAAATTGCTTTACAAAGACACGGATCTACACAATATACTCCTGTAAGGCAATGTTCTTACAGGTATTTTCTTAAAATAATTATTAAATTTTTAATTAGTTTAAAGAAATTATTTTTCATTAATTTTTTATAAATAATTTTTTAGGTCATTCAGAGGAGATTGGTCTATTGGCGATTTTCCACCTATAGGTAAGGAAAATTGGCATAGAAAATGAATTCTTTTATTTAAAATTTTGCAGGGACAGATTTTGACCGAGTAGTTGTTGCTATGGCACTTTCTAGAGTTTCGTCATTAACAAGTAATAAGCAAAAAAATGAGGGATTAAAAATTACTAATGGAGAAGTTAATGAAAAAGAGCAAAGACAATTAGTTAATACAAATGGATTAAAACGACATCATTCATCGAGAAGGCGAATTTCTTCAAGAAGAGGAAGAAATGAGTAAATACATATATTTCTTTTAAAAATTTAAAAAAATAATTGATTTGAAATAATGGATTATTTTTAGAAATGGTTTTGCTAATTCTCCTAGCAATGGTCAAGATAATCAAAACAATGAACATCATACAATTGACCTGAATCAAGAAGAAAAGCCGGCTTAATAATAAAAATGATCTCAAAAATTCCATCCATTAATATAAAATTTATTATTAATCTTGTCTATGTATATAAAAATATTTATTGTATTTTGATAGGGGATCAAAAATATACGAACAAATTTCTCGATTTTATTTACACGCTACACAATTGGATATAATCAACAGAAAAATCTATTTGTGAATATTAGAAACGATTTAACAAATGAACTTTCAAGACAAAAATATGTAGAATTAGATTATTTTACAAATGCAGATAAATTAAGTCAGGTGAAAGAACATTGGGGGAATACAATAACGTTATTTATAGAAGATTATGAGAATTTTTATTTCTCTTGAGAATTTTTATTTCTCTGAGAATTGAGAGAAATATTTCTCTGAAAAATGAGAATTTTTATTTCTCTCTTTATCATCTTCCTCATCGGTGTTGACACCTCCAGTACCGTGCTCGAAGAGACAACGAGTTCGATCGAAGCGCTCAGATTGTGAAGGAAATTGCATTTTGAGAGCCAGTTGCTGCGTCGAGACGAAATTGTCACCATCGTTGGTCTTAGTCATTTGCTCACAAGGTTGCAGTGCCCCAGTTTCATGCTGTATATCCTCATTAGCGTTTTTGCCGTTCTCATCCTTGATGGAAACCTCCTCAGCTGTTGTTGTTTCCTTCACTCCGTGTTGACCAACAATGCGCATTTGATCAAGCGCCAATTGGACAATGTGTTCCTAAAGAAAAATTACATATAGATAATTTTTTCCTAACTAATTATCACCTTTCTGCGCTCCTCAATTCCCTCTGTGTCCTTCACATCATTCCGGTTGTTGTCTTGCTTCAATTCAGAAGTTTCATCTTCTTCCACTGGATCTTCATTCTCTGGTGCCTCGAAGATGGTGTTCAGGTCTGAGAAGGTGACACGTCGTCGCAATGAACCAGAGCTTATGACGGCACTTTCAGGAATGTAGTCTTCTTGTTGTTGCTCTTTGTTCTCTGAAGGGAAGTTCAACAACAGCGCCTTTTCAAGAGGAAAAGCGATTTTCTCCTCATTCTCATCATGATCGACATCTTCCTTCTTTTCAACGGAATGTGGTTGCATCTCTTGTTCTTTAGCGGTGTTTATGCTCTGATCATTGCTCCCAAACATTTCGCCCAGATGGAGAGATTCATCATCCGAACGATATGCTTAAAAAATTAAATCATTTAGCCGTATCTAACAATACATATCAACTCACCAAAGGAATCATCAGGATCAAGAAGTTGGAATATTCCATCGTCGGACTTAGGCGCACGCACAGAAGGAACTGGAACGATATCGCCAACATTTCCATCGAAGGTGACAGTCTAAAAGAAAATTCATTAAACATGCCCAAAAAGGAATGCTTGCCTGCTCCTCAAACACAGAATCTGTCTGCGTGCCGTTCTCGAAGAGAATTGGAGTAGTGGGTCGATAATGAACAGTCGATGAATAGTGATGAGATTCGTAAGAAGCCTCAGCTTTACCACGTACAGCTTCAAGTATCGCGCGTCCCCAATCTAAGACCAGGGACTCTGGAAGACGGATTTTTATCGAGCCAAAGTTCCATTTCACACGAACATTGCAGATTCTTTGCGTTGTTGTTGATAGAAACATCTGATAATTAAAAGGAAATATTACAACTTTTAATTGTATTTACTTTCTAAATTTTTACCTTCTGAGTTTTGCATTTGAATTCCGTTCTTGCAGCCTTGCTCAGATTAACGGTGAAGCCCTCGTGCTTCCAATTGTCCGTATAGATGACCAGATGACCTTGCTTGCTCAGAACACATGTATGTATGCCATAGGACACCGCACGTTCAATTCCGAACAGCCCACGACGCTTGATGGTCACATCCAACGAGGCAAACCGGAATGAGCCACGATCCAAGACACGTTTCCACACATCCAATGGAGGCAAAACAGCTTTCTGTATAAAAATTATATCAATAGAATTTAGTTTAAAAAAGTATAGTTTGGTGAACTTACTTTGGTGAACTCATGTTGAACCCGAATGACGAACAATTCAACTTCGCATTGACGAGTTTCTGAAGCCTGGGCAGGACTACCGCTTATCATCTTCAGGGGCGAAGGAACCAGTTGACGTTCGCAGGTATATTGCTTATCCAACAATGATACTCCAGCCATGTGAGAATGCAGCTCGCCAGCCATGTGAGATTGTTGTGCCAATGATGTCGTTTTAGGTGCTAATGGCAAATTGAAGTTTAGATTTGTTCATTCATCTCTTGCTTTTATATGAAGAAGTTCATATGAAGTTCATATAAAAAGCAAAATCTTTAAATGAATATCTATCTTCTCCAGCAACTACTCGTACCTACTCACGCTCAACTCCATAACGAAGGGCTAGGGACCTATGGTATGTACATACTTTTACGTTATCTAAACGAATTCATGATTTTAAGCGTGCCGCTACAAAACAACTAAGCACTTCTCGTATATTGCTTATCCGTCTGCAACAGGAGCTTGTTGATGTGACTGATAATCCAATCGAGGGTATCAAAGTTCATTCTGTTGCCGAAAATATCTTCATATGGAAGGTTGCCATATTTGGTGCGCCTGGAACGATCTATCAGGTCCTTTTACAATATTCGTTTTTGAAAGTACATATATTGAAATTTTTAATTTTACAGGGAGGCTACTTCAAGGCGGTTGGTTACTTTTTTTGCTTCTACATAATAATTCATTAACATTTATTTTTGCAGACGCTCAAGTTCCCGCCCAAATATCCATTCGAGCCTCCTTCCATGCGCTTCGATAATCCAATCTTTCATCCTAATGTGTATAAGGACGGAAGGGTATGCATAAGCATCTTGCACCCGCCTGGCCAGGATAAGCTGAGTGGAGAAGTAATACAACATAAACTTTACTAAAAAATCTCGTTTGTTTTTTAGTCGGCCGCCGAACGTTGGAACCCTGCTCATGGCGTCCGCAGTATTCTGCTCTCCGTGATATCGATGCTGAATGAGCCTAACATTTCTTCACCGGCAAATGTGGATGCTTCTGTGAGCTACCGCAAGTATAAGGGTAATAAAAGTGTTTAAAATGGCCTCCAAAAATAAATAATTTTTTCAGAGAATGGCAACAAAGAGTTCCCAGATATAATCAAGTATAAAAATAGTGTGAAAACGATTAAAATGTATATCTTTTGTTTCAGGAAAATGGTTGAAAAGTCGAAGGCGGAGGCAGCTAAGGACGGAGTGAAGGTACCTGAAACTGAGGAGGAGTACGTAATCAAGGCTCGAGTAAAGCGTCAGCAAGCTGAGAACGAAGGCGGCACTGATAATGGGGATGTTGGCCTAGAGGGTAATTATTAATAACTGGAATGCTTTTAAAATTTCACATATTTAGAAGAGTTCTATGATGCTTGATTCTGTTGATGCACTAGCCTGATGTGTAGGAATTGATGTATTACTGTAAGGAAGAATAGATGATTGTACATAAGTATGACAAACTATTGTATATAAGTCCCTATTTTTATCCCTATCCTTAAATGTGATTAGGTAATTATGTATGTATATAAATTAGAATGTATATTCCTTTATTATATCGTTAAACTTATCTCGAGTATAAAATTGGTAAAGAGTACTTGAATTTAGAATTTTAGGATACAGTATAAAACAAAATGTTGAACCGAAACAAAAAATAAATAAAAACCAGAAATCAGAACTAAGTGCCTGAATTAAATTTGTGGCACTCAAATTTCCCTTTCCGAATTCAAAAAATTGCCCTTGTCGATTTTTTAAATAAATTTTTGACTTATCTACCTTTATCTACCTTTTAAGTTAACGATCTTTTGATCGATTTTGCCTGCCCTACCTTTCAATTATTTCTAACCGCGAGATCTTTAAATCGAATTTTCTACCTTTTAATTTATCTACCTGCACAATATTTTTACTAAAATATTTCTTTCTTTTCCCTTGTCATTTTTGAAAAATTTTAGGCAAAACTCGGTTTTATTCTCAAAATGATGTCTCAAGCAGATTCTGGTCGGATAATACATCTTGAAAAGAGGAGAGAACGTGCAAAAGAAGATATTGAAAAGCAAAGATTAAAATTGGAAGAGGAAAAGAAATCTTGTTTGTTTTTTCTAAAAGATTTTAATTATTTTTTTTTAATTCTTAGTTGCTGC
Organism: Meloidogyne incognita; assembly: GCA_036172945.1. Taxonomy (NCBI): domain Eukaryota; kingdom Metazoa; phylum Nematoda; class Chromadorea; order Rhabditida; family Meloidogynidae; genus Meloidogyne; species Meloidogyne incognita. The sequence continues at coordinate 5,727,673 of JARQAC010000010.1, forward strand.
TGGTATTTCTAGTAAATTCACAACAAATGTTGATCAGATTGAAGAAAAGTTTAAAGCTAGTACAGTTGGTTTAGTAACTTTGGATGAAGTTAAAGAGAGACAAAATGAGATTTATTCTCTAAATAAAGAGTTTGGATTTTAATGAATTTAATTAATTTTTTTGTTCCATTTTAGATTATCAAAAGTAACTGACGATAATGAACAAAAACCGAGATTTGATAGAGTAGTTCAGGTGAAATTCTTAATTAAATTTATTACTTTTGCCAGACTCTCTGGGGCTTTTATAAGAATTGATTCTGAGGTTAAAATGTCAGTTCTGGAAATATCTGGCAAAATTAATATTTTCCTAAAAAATCTGACTTAAATGTCAAAATTAAATCTACATAGTGGTCACTTGATAATTCGAATTTTTTAAAAGTTTTTTTATTTCAGAAGAGAGTTTTATCCTTCAAAAATTTCGATGATGAGGAAGAAGATGAAAAACCAGTTGTTATAGTAAAGAAACGGTTAGGAATGGACCCAACTGTTGATACTTCATTTTTGCCTGATAGAGAACGTGATGAACAAATTCAAAGGTTTTAATATTTTAAAAGAATTTTATTAAATTTTCTTAGAGAACGTGAAAGAATTGGAGCTGAATGGCTAGAAATGCAAGAAAAGGAGAAAAACGAAGAAATTATGGTTGCGTTTTGTTATTGGGATGGGTCTTCACATCGTAGGGATTTTAAAACAAAGAAGGGAACAACAATTGCACAATTTTTACAAAAAGCTTTGGATGTTTAAAATTTTAAAATTTAATTAAAAATTATTTTTTTTTTAGTTATTTCGTAAAGAATTTTTGGAATTAAAATTGGCAACTGTAGAGAATTTGGTAAAAAAAAATAAAAATAATTTTTTAAATATTTTTTTTGTACAGATGTTCATTAAAGAAGATCTAATTATTCCTCATTTCTATACGTAAATAAATTTTCTTTAATTTTTAAAGATTTAATTTAGATTTCAAGATTTTATTAAAACTCGGCAAATGGGAAAAACTGGTCCTTTGTGGCAGTTTGAGTCTGTTGGTGAAATACGAGTTAGACAAGATGCTGCTCTTGATGTTGGAGAAAGCCATCCAGTTAAGGTAATTTTTTTAATTAGAAGAAATTTTTGAATAAAAATTTTAGGTTGTTCTACGTTCGTGGTACGAAAAAAATAAACATATTTACCCGGCATCTCGTTGGGAGCCTTTTGTGCCAGGAAAAGTTTATAAAAGAACAATCGATGATTTAAATACAATTTAATTATATTTACATATTTTTATCAATTTATTCTATACATATTTATAAAATTGTTTTTAAGGGAATTTTTTGTTTTAATTTTTGATAATAAAATTATCTTTATAATTAATTGTTTTTTACATGTTCTGCACATGATATTTTATTTTGAAAAATGACATTTAATCCAAATTTGTTTTTATTTTGTTATCCACGTTTATAAATAAATTGTTTTTACAAATTTTATTTTTCGTTTAACTTATTTTAGAGAATGAAAATTATCTGTAATTTATTTATATTAAAATTTAATTTTTTTAGTAATTTATAAATGATGACCAATTCATTTTTAAATTTAATTAATTTATTTTTTATTTTTTCGACATTTTTTATATCGGCAGAAGTTAATTTTTAAATAATTTTAAATAAAAATTTATATTTAGGCGAATTTTGAAGATACTCGTTGTCGGTGTACATGCCCAAGTACTGAATATTTTGCTCCAAAAGGCACAAATCACTCACAACATTATAGACGTTATTATACAAAAACTAATTTGGAGTCGTCAAATTGGTTATTTTTTAATTTAAAAAATTAATAAAATTTTTATTTTTTTTAAAGCAATGCACAAACTGTCGTTAAAAAAGATGTTCAATCAATTGTGGAGGGGACAAGACTTGACGCTTTCTTGGCAAATTGTAATTGTCGATTTGAATCGAGAAATTCACTTTTATTGAAGGTTTAATTTTTGTAATTTTCTGGAGGAAATTTTTTGATTATTAAGAGAAAATTCTGATTAGAGATTTTTAATAAATTATTTTTAAGGTTGTTGTTATGTTCGTCATTGCCGTTATTTTTATTCTTGGCTCTTACATGCTCTATTTGGGTGTTGTTGAGCCAATGGTTTTTAGACAAAGGCAACCAAATTCAACAGCTTTTATACCTTACAGTCGCCATACTGATGTTGATAGAGAGGACGTTGGTGATTTGAACACATTTTGGTTCCTTCAAGATTCGGATGAAGCCTCGGTGGTTGCATCCGATGTCATGGATGATCAATCCATTATTGTTAGGCACTTTCCGTTTCTTGTCTCTCTTTCTTTCCTTTTTTTTATGGACCTAAATTTATTTTTGTAATTTTTAGTCTAAAAATATTTTTTACCTTTAACAATAAGTAAGAGCTCTCTCTTTACATATTATTCCCTAAATAAGTTTTTGAACTAAAAATTCATTTAATTTTCCCCTAACCTTTTTCACTTTTAAGGATGACCATATATTTTCGAGTACAACAACAGGAATACCATCGTCAAACGAATTCTCAGCTATTTCTTTAGAAGATCGACAACAAACGCGTTCTCGCCATTCAACTAATGCTACAACTGTTAATAGTACAGTTAAAGCTTCATTGCATGACAAAGTTATTGAAAAGGTTTTTAATTTAAATATATTAAGGGATTTCTGAGTATTTTTATATTTTAAATGAGGAATTGTTTCGTTTTGGATAGTTTCTTAATTGATTTTCTTTAACACAAAAAAATTATTTTGTTTAAAATTATTTTAAAATATTCAGGTAACAGCTGAGCAAAATAAGTGGAAAGTGGATGTAGAGGAACAACGTCGTAATGTATTAGGTGAACATAGTGTGTTAAATTAAATATTTATGTATTAAATTTAATTATAAAAACTTATAAAAGAAAAATTTGTATATTAATTATTTAAATAAATTTATATTTTAAAAGGTTTAGTTTTTGGGAAGAAAGGGGGAATTTCGAAAAGTAAGCACAGATTCTAATTTAAATAAAATATTTTCTCTCTAATAATACAAATCCCACAAATTATAAATCCTATTAAAGTTCTTGCTTTTCACAGTAAGATTATTTTTAGAAAAATTATGTAAACTTGGGGTACGAATTTCTGATTTCAAAATAAGACTAGATCAACAATAAAACTATTTATTTTTACAATATACCAAACAAATAGGTATATTAATTATACAACAATATACACCAACATTAATACAGAGAAATTATACATACCAAAGAAGATTACAAATATTTATTACATACCTCCCAATTATTCTTATGATTTATCGCCTTCCCCTTTTGCTTCTTTTTGATCTCTTCCTCTTTGATTTCGAATGTCGCTTTCGTTTATGCTTCTTGCGACGACTCTTTTCCTTCTTCCTTGGCACAGTTAGAATCCCACCGTCGTCTTCTTGAGTTCGTTCTGTGGTAGTTCCAACACTCGAATCAGAGCTATTGGTACTACTTGTTGTTATACTTGTTGCTGTATCTTTCCTCTTAGAAAGTCCAATCGGATGAAGAACGACAGCATTCGGCGATGCAGTTGAGGGATCCTGGAATTTTTAATTAATGAACATCAAAATTTTTCTGTCTACCTTTGCCAGTCCTATTGTGGGAGCCCATCCAACATTAGGAGGTGGATGCGAATCGGTAGATGTCCCTTTTGCCGGAGTGTTCAAAATTGGTAATCGAGGCAGCGAAGGTTCTTTAACTGGAACATTAGATGATGGTGGAGGAGGAAGCACAACAACTGGTAAAGGTGGTGGTGGTACATATCTAAAATAAATGAAAATAACAAATTGTTATTTGAGTAGATCACAAACGCAGGAGGCGGCGATGGTGCCGAAGGCAAAATTTGCGGAGGTGGATACATTGGCGGAGGAACAGGCTGTTGTCGCTGAATTGGTGGCGGACCAACAGGCATCTAAAAAGAACCAAAGTCTTTTAAAACAAAGAATACATTTACCGGTGGATGTGCTACGATCGGTGGCGGCCTTTGTAATTGCGGCGGCGGACCAGCAAACATATGTCTTGGAGGGCCACTATGCATAGGTCTTGGTGGTGGCGGTCCTGTGCGAACGACATGGCCCTTTCTTTTATTTGAACCCTTGCTTATAGCGCAGAAGATAATGACGAGTACAAAAACAAGAATGCCGGCAGAAATACTTAGAAAAATCCACGCATCTACTTGACTCATCTTTAAAAGTGATTCGGAAAGTATAATTTATAAAAAAAACTTAAATCGACTTACCACTGCCGAAGACGAAGACTACCGAACGCAGTACGTGAAAGCTATGTTTATATTGTAACTTTCTAAATCTGATAGACTTTTATAGCAATTTAATTACTTAAAAACTTTGTATAACTTTTTTGTTTGTAATTTTTAAGATTTTAATTGATAGGTAATCTTCCTCTTATATTTAAATGTCAACTTACTCTTATTCTTTTAATTTGTTTTTTCCACTTTTTTTTGTTTCCTCATTTTTCCGAATTTTCTCTTTGCCAAAATAAAAGTAATTGAGCCTGCTAAAAATATGCAAAATTCTATGAAGAATAAAAGGTAAAATTGTTTTTGCTTTGGAAAACGGGCCAACCGGTTATTTTCGTTTATAGTAGTTAAATATTCTTTTACTTTTTTCTCATTTTTACCGCTTTTTACAAATTGTTTTACTGTAATTGGAGTAAATTTTTGAGGAAACAAAAATGAGAATTATTGCTTTATTTAAACTTTTCCATAAACTCTTGAAATTATTTTAAGCTAAAAATGAGTTTTTTTTAGCTGCTAGGTTTTATTTAATAATTATAAAATATTAAATAAAAAAATATTTACTAGAAATTATCTGAGCCTTTTATAAAATGCGTTCTAATGGTCTATTAAATTCTTCCCCATCATCAGTAATTTTATACAAAAACCCTACTAATATTTCAAACAATTTACCATTAAAAACAAAATCTGGAAGGGGACACGTTGCAAGTTGGATATTTTTTTAATTTTTAATTAAAGGAACCATCATTTTCATGTTCGCCTTCTTCCTCTTCTGCTGCTTTGATTGCCGCTCATGGAAGTTTTGCAGCGGCTGCAGCATTTGCTTCTTTGCCATGGCTTGCACAACATCAACAACAAATTTTGTCTGAAAATAGGTAGTAAATTAATTAAAATAAAAATTTAGTAAAATAATTTTTGATTTTTAAAATTAAATTTTAACAAAAATTTTGACCTTTATTTTACATCAATTAAATATATTTTCATTCATTTTCCATATGCTATTTTTTTTAATTTAAAAAATATTTTTATTTCCTTTTCCCATTAATTCCAAATAATTTTTCTCTATTCATATCCTTCCAATTCTTTTCCGCTCATTTCGTTTTAGGCAGGTGTGTGCCAATTCATTCTCTAAAATCAAGGTAGATTGCCGGCTCTGATAATTGGCACCAATGTGCGGGGGAGGGGGGGAGTAGGTACTTTTCTTTCTCTTTCCTTTTTTTTGCCAATTTCCGTTCAATTCTTCGATTTTTTCATTCATTTTAATTGATGATGGGTAAATTATTAATTTTACTTATTGGGGAACCTTGTGTTGAATTTATTTCATTAGAAAAATTTCTTCAATTAAAAAAATATTGGAAATTATTTAATTGAAAACGATACATATAGTAAATATATTAATTATTGAAAATGTATCTGGAATTTATTATTTTTTAAAATAAGTTTTGACGTTTTAATTTTTTAATTTAAAATTATTTAAAACTTTTCAATTTTTAATTAAATATTAAATTATTTAATTTAAAATAAATTAAACAAAAATTCATCCTTGTTGCCAATGGATCCTTTATTTTTAAAAAGCTTTTGCCATGGATTTCCATTTGGATTCTAAGGTAACGACTAAATGGATCTTTGTAAAATTGGATCCAGGGCAACGGATAAATTTATTTCGAGAAGGGGAGTTGTAGAACCTTGGTGATATATGTATATCTTCCGTTGCCGTGCCGATATTTAATAAATAAATGTGTGGATGTTACTAAGAGACTAACTGATATATTTTTGATGTCCAGGGAAACGAAAAATAAATGGGAGGAGATCGAGATGAATATATCTTTCTCATTTAAACATTTATTTCATCCTTAGATTTACATTTTATAAAAATTCCTTTTATTTAAAACAAAACATTTATTTTCCTTAATTAATTGTTCAGTCTTTCAAATTCCCTCCTTCATTCATAATTTGATGAAATTTATATCAGAGAGGATAACAAAATTTAAACTTTTATGTATTTTTGTGTTTTTATGATGATGAGGAGGATGTTGTTGCCAGGAGAACAAGGAGGGGCTAAAAAATTCAGAATTGGTTGGTCACCAGGACTCCGGCATTGGTCCTCTCTCCATGGTTTTTGGTTCAAGGTGTCGTCAACAACAACGGCTACTTGTATATATAAACACTTAACATTTTTAAATTCACAATTTTATTCATTCACTTTGGTTACCAGACTGAATTCATTCATGTCCAATATAGTTTCTATATTATTTGAATATTTATTTAGAAATTTTATTTTTATTATTATTTTCCTAAAAAATTTAAAAAATGTTTAATTATTTTAATAACTTAATTTTACATTTAGTTAAAGAGTTTGGTAATTCTAATTATTTTTCAGTTTCTAATTTGATTATACTTTTATTATTAACTAATTATGCTTAATAATTGCTGCTGATTTTAATTAAATTTTTATTTAAATACGTAATTTTTTTGTCATTATTTGTTGTATATACGTCTGTGCGCCATTGCCATACCAATCAAAAGATATATAAATGTTTTATAATAATATTAAAACAACACATTAATTGCCATATTCTTTGGCAGCTCCAGTTATGGGGGCAAATTTTCTAAACAGTTTGGAAATTTAGATTTTGATTGTCGTGCCTGGTTGTTTGAATTATTTAATTCAGAAGGAACCTTGTTCAACAAAAAATTTAAAAGTAGGCAGGTAGAAGTACGAGTATTAGGCCAAAAAATGGGGCTATATGAAGTACAAGTGGAGAAAACTAGAATCCCAACTCTATCCAGAAAATAAATTTTCATTAAAAATAACCTCTAATTCTTTTTCATAATTTATCCAATTCCTTCCCCTAATTCCACAAAATAGAGCAATTATATATTTGTGTGCATGTGTTATAGCCGTTGGCCTTTTTTCTCTTTTTGTTGCCGCCTCGTTATTATCCCTTTAAATGCTTGTTATCGTTCTTATGTGCCAGGTGGAGATTGTGGTAGTTATTGGGAAAGAAGGTCCTTATCCGGTCTTGTCCACCTTTTCTTTCCTCATTGACCATTAGAAAGGATAAAGGGCGGGGCCAAAGACCGTTATTTGCCGGTTGGTCTTTCTGGTTTAAATTAGGTCTTCACTATATTTTCACACAAATTGTTTATTTAAAACGATTTTCCCTTCTACCTTACAAGCTTTTTTGATTACAATATTATTCCTAATTTCATTCCAAAATTACTTTTAATATCTCACATTTACTTTAATTTTCTCTTTCTCCCTTCATTTAATGTGAGAATTCATTCCCTTCCTTATCTGACCATCAAAAATCTATTCAATTATCCACTCTCAATCATTTGCCAAGAAACCCCTCCCTCTTTAATATGTCCATCTAAATTCAAAACACCTCATTTTCGTACCATTCGCTAAGAAGGGCACCTGGAAAATTATTATATTTTTATATAATGATGGGAGAAAGGCTACAAATCTGGCACCTTCTAAACACAAAATAAATATAAATAACACTCCTCTTTTACTCTATTTTTAGAAGAAAAATTTGTTGAAAGTAAATATATAAACAAATATATTTATCAAAAATTAATAAAATTTTAGTATTCTTACACGATCAAAAATTTTAAATAATTTTAAATTTCTCAAGTTTTATAAATCTCTTAAATCTTTAACTTTCCCAAAAATGTTCTTCTCCTCTTCCTCAACCACTAAAAATACGTCAGAGTGTGAGAGGTCTTCCCCCTCTCTTTTATTGTTGGGAGATAATCATAACATTCCTAATTCTATTCAACATAATCAACAAAACAATAACGAATTTGGATTATTCAATTCTGCTTTGCCTTCTCCACAAAATAATTTAATTATTGAAGATTTGGGAAATACTAGAACGGCAAATAATTCTTTTGGTGATTGAAAAAAGAATTGAAAATTAAAAAATTTTCTTGCCTTATTTTCTCTAATAAAAATGGCAAATATGGCACTTATTAATTAATAATTTTTATTTCTTTAAGTTTACCAATCAATTATTAGCTAATTATTATTAGCTAAATAACAGTTTAGGATAAAATAAAAAATATAATTTTTAGTAAATATTCAGAAAAAATTAAAAGAAAATTTCATGTCTGCCATTCGATTAGAGTAAATTTGGTAAATCTTAAAAATTATAAAAAAAAGAAAATAATTATCAGCTGAAAACAATTATCATCATCATCATAATCAACAACATAAAAGGTGCTATCTCTCACAACATCAACAACAACAAACCCAACAAATTTTTGGATCAACAATTAATTCTTCTACAAATATTCCACCCCCAAATAATTCCCTTCCCTCTACTTCTCCCCCAAATTCTTCTTCATTAGAAAATGATCCACCCTTAATGGGTATCTCTAGTAGAACAAATACACCTAGCACTGTAATTTTTGAAGAATGTAATTGTTCGGCTTGTTGTTGGGGGACACCTCTCCCTCCTTTAATTTTACAAGAAAATAATTGTGGGGGGAATCTTTTGATCGGTAATAATATTTTGAATGGCAATGGCGCGCATGGTGTTAACGATAATGGCATAAATACACATTCACCTTCATTTTCTAGTTTATTATTGCTTAGTCCAGGAAATGGAAATAATTCTAGGCAAATTTAAAAAAACCTTTTTTTGTTAATTTTTAAAAGTATTTTTATAGACTTTCAAATGTTAATGGAACCGGGAATTATTTTGGACAAATACATACAAATACAACGAATACAGGAAATGTTGGTAGTATTTATGGAAACAATATTGGAATACATTCTGGATATTATCAGGTATGTAGTTATTATTTAAATAATAATTATACTAAATAGTCTATAGCTATCTTTTAAATGATCATCTAAAAATAAACACAAAACACATTTTTCTCTTCATAATATTTTAAAGTAAACTTTACTTCAAATTCAAAATTTTTTCGATCTAAAAATATTTTCAATCAAAAATTTATCCTTAACATAATTTTATTAATTTTAAAATTTTATAAATTATACATATTTTCTCTTGTTTCCTTCTTCCACCGACTGGCTCTTACCGTTTCCTTGCCAACACTCCTTTTACTCTCAAATTGTGCGCGATAATGAGAAAAATATCCCTACAATTTTGGCAGTTTTGTATTTAATATTTATTATTTACCGCTATGTAGCTAGATAATTAGAGGGGAAAAATGGAAAATAGACGTTAAATGTTAGCATGTAAAACGACTTGCGTGCCGTCATAACAGATGCTTAACATAAGCATAAGGTATATCTCATGTTGGATTAATAATCCTCTGAGAGAGGTAGAGATTTAATATACTAGAAAAGAGATTTAATGATGTGGGGGAAAAAGGAAGAGATTGAGAAGTGAAGGAAATTAAAAAATATATAGTAGATATATTAGAGATAGTAGATATTAGAATAACAAAAATATGGTTATAATAAATGATATATAAAATTGTTATATCTATCTAAATGTTAAAGCAATGAAAGGGAGGCTAGCGTAAATTTCTTGTATGTAATAAATATTTCTACTCGGCGCGCAATGAAACAAAAAAGTGAGAAAATTAATAAGACAAGCACAGTAAGATTTTTGATTAGATTCTTTTTATTGGCTTCTTCTCAAATACTAAATAATTTTTAAAAGAAAGCCAGCTGCATTTTTTAGCTATCTGTAATTTATATTTACCTCAACCTACATATTTCGTAAGAAATTAAATAAAAAAAGAATTTACAAACAAACAAAAAGAAAATAAATAAAAAATAAGTTCATCAATCAGAAGATATATGTAACATAGTATTTCGAAGTATCAGAGAAATATCAGAGAATATTAATTCTAACTTCATCTATAATCTACATATTTTTTCTCAATGGAATTACCACCATTCCTCGCTCCGTGTCCTTCATCATTCATTTCCCCTTCTTCCTCCTCCTCTTCATCTACATCTTCTAATTCTTCATCTTCTCCCTCATTTGGAGGAATTCTTCCACCCGTTAATTTGTTAGGGAATTCACGTCCCCAACCAATTAACAATAATTTAACTTCAACTAACAATAACCAGCAACAATGTTCTACTAATCTTTCTATACATTCATCTTCTCAACTTTCGTCATCCTCTTCTTCTTGTTCACATCAACATCATCATCCTTCTTCATGTTGGACTTTATATAGTCAAGAAACAGATAACAACAACAACAATACTAACGGTGGATTTCAACCTCCTCCCCCTCCTCCACACCAACATGGAAATGGAGGGACATATTCACGTATTTCTTGTATGATTGATCCTTCTGGACGTCAACAACATCCTTCTTCCTCATCTATTTCATCTACACCCTCTCCTGGAACTTCTTCATCAACTGCTATTGTAAACAGACCGTGTGGACGTATTATTGGAGAGGAGGGGGTTACGACTGCAAAACTTGATTTAAGTAGAAGTTATGTAATTGGAACAATGGGTGGTCAACAACAACAGCAACAGGTATTCAAAGAATTAATAAATTAATTTTAAATAAAATTGAAGGCAACATTAGCAGCAGTATCCTCCTCAACTCCAATAACATTTCATATTTTAACGGCAAATTCTCTATTACAACAACAACAAAATAATCCTGAACATCATCATCATCAATTACAACAACAAGAGCAACAACAACAACAAATTAATTATTTTTCAACAGGAAGACGCCAAATTCAACAGCAACAAATATTACAACAACAACAACAATTAATTGAAGCATCTGTGAGGAATTTATAAGGGAATGAATTGGGATGGGTAGGAGAAGGAGGGGAAGAATTTTTTGATCATATAAGGGTTTTTGAAAAAAATATTTTGATAAGTTAACAGTTAGAAAGGTCTTTAATAAATAAAAGTCAGGAAATTATTATTGGCAACAAAATGTATGCAGAAACTTTCAGAATACCGAGGAGAAAATAGCCACTACTAAATTATGTCCTAAAAATTCCTTAGAGAGTTTCAATTCAAAGTTTAAGCTTATTACTTGACAACGAGGTCGAGGGGGTTTAGCTATTTTAGACTTTAATTGAAATTAAACTTTATGTTTAAACGATTTTTTATTTTATAAATGTTGTGTACTCGTTACAACAAAAGAAAATTTGACAAACAGTCAAAATATTTATTAAGTCAAATCAATATAAATAAGGTGGAAGAATAAAGCGCTAAATAAATTACGAGTGAACAGAGAACTGAACGAACTGAACTAGTAAATGAACTAGCAAAAAAGGGGTATATGGGAACAGCTTAAATAGAGGGAAATGAGAAGTGGAAAATAGGCGGGAAAATAAATATAACATAATGCCAATGTATAAATTGTCATTTATATTTTGAATGTCTATCTTCCCAACATCTCCCTTCTTGAGATAAAGCTTCCCTCCGGTGTTTATTCATATCGCTTCTTAACAGGATCAGGGTCAAGGCGATTGATTGGTCTTCGGTTTCGCTGTGGTCTTCCTTTGGGACTCAAATTTTTCGGGCTTTCGGGCCGTGGAGAAATTTGACGAATTTGTTCAGGTGTCCTAGCTGGTGTTCGACGATCTTGAGTCGTTTCTACATCCTTCGGAGTGTCCATCTCAATTGGGTGTCGCTTCCTCAATTGATTTACATGCCGGTGGACGTCTCGTCCAATAGCTGGGACTTTTACTCTATAAGTCGGTGAATTCTTCACTTGCTCAATTATGGTTCCACTGAGCCATTCCGTTTTGTTCAGGCGGTAATTGAGAAGGTAAACTGGTTCTCCTGGTCTAAATTTACTTAATTTAGAGCCATGCTTAGTATTGAATTGTTTTGTCATTTTCTGTTGGTGCGCCTGCTGAAATTTCTTAAACTTTTCTTTATCAACATTTGATGATATCTTCTGTCCTTCAGGGTGGACAAGGTTTATCTTTGTGCGCATGTGGCGACCAAGAAATAATTCATCTGGGGAGTGACCATTAAGTGAAGCATGAGGAGTAGTCCGATAAGCCAGTAATGTTTCTTCAATCCAGTTTTTCCTTTGGCCACACTTTTTCATTGACCTTTTGAAAGTGTCAACAAATCTTTCAACCTGTCCGTTGGACATGGGATGGTATGGCGGTGTAAAAGTGTGTTTGATTCCAAATTCTTTGCAGAATGATGCAAATTCGCTGGATCGAAATTGACGTCCATTGTCAGAAACAATTTCTTTGGGGATTCCGAGGCGATATACAATTGATTGCAGAACTTCAACTGTATCTTTAGCCGTAATTGGATGCATTTTACAAACTTCAGGCCATTTTGAAAATGAGTCAACGAATAGCAAATAAGTGTATCCGTCTGAGCAGGGGCCTGCGAAGTCTACATGAACTCTTTCAAATACTTCGTTTGGAGCAAGCCAGGGTGTCAACAATGTTTTTGCTGGGGTTTTGGAAGCTCCTTGGCATTGTTCACATTGATGAACAAGCTTTTCAATTTCTTTTCCAATTCCGGGCCAATAGACATGTTCCTTTGCTATTGCCTTCATTCGCACAATTCCTGGGTGTGCAATGTGCAGAGTTTTTAGGATGCGGGATTGCAATGATTTTGGAATGATCATTCGCTGACCATAAATCAAACATCCTTCAATTTCAGAAATTGCATCTCTTTTTGGGTGAAATGCTGCAAGCTGTTGGTCTTCATTCTTGCGTGGCCAACCTTGGTCTAGGCATTTCTTAACCGCTGACAAGACTGGGTCCTTGTCGGTTTCTTCAGCAATTTCAGTTGCCATGACTGGGAGTGGTTCAAGAACAGAATTAAAAACAGAATTTATGTAACATTCAGTGTCGGTGCTGATGTTAGCAATTAAAATGTCTTCTGTTGGCCTTGGATACTCGTCAATTAGTCGTGACAATACATCAGCTTGTCCAAAAGATTTTGTGTTGATATACTGGATATCAAAATCATAATTGGTGAGGATCAGTGCCCAACGTTGCAATCGACTTGCAGAATAAATTGGGATTCCATTCTTTGATCCGAATATTGCGACAAGCGGTTTGTGGTCGGTTTGCAGTGTGAACTTTCGACCATAAAGCATGCGGTGAAATTTCTGTACAGCAAATACGAGGGCGAGAGCCTCCTTTTCTATTTGACTGTAATTTCGTTGAGCCGCTGTAAGAGTACATGATGCATGTTCAATGACTTTTTCAGTTTTGTCGGGGAAAACATGACTGATGGTTGCACCAATTCCATCTTTTGAAGCATCTGCTGCTACGATTATTGGAAGTTTAGGATCGTAGTGGGTCAGCAACAAATCAGAAAGCATTATTTCTTTTGCTCTTTCAAATGCTTTTTGGTGGGTTTCGGTCCACTTCCATTCAATTTCCTTTTTAAGCAGCTCATCAAGAGGTGATCTGATTTCACGCATTTTCTTGATAAACCTTCCATAGTAAGTTAGAGCTCCTAAAAATGAACGAAGTGTACTTTTGTCGTGTGGTGCTGGCATGTTTCGGATGGCCTCAGATCGACCTGGGTCCGGTTTGATGCCTTCAGGTGAGACAATATGACCGAGAAATAAAAGCTTTTCTTGAAGAAAATCGCATTTTTCCAGTTGCAATTTTAATCCATAATCTTGAATTCGTTTCAGCAGTAATTTCAGAGTTTTTGTATGGTCTTTGAATGTTTTTGATGCGATGACAATATCATCCAGATAACCAAAAACTCCTGAAATTCCAGTGATCAGTTGATCGATTAAGTGCTGAAAAATTGAAGGTGCCGACTTCACTCCAAATGGAAGTCGTTGGCATTGAAATAAGCCTCTGTGTGTGTTAATAGCACATAATTTCTTTGATTCCTCATCAAGTTCCATCTGAAGATAAGCATCCCGTAAGTCTAGACGCGAAAAGAATTTGGCACCGTTTAATGCCATATAAATATCTTCAGGACGAGGTAATGGGTGCCTGTTTAATTCTAATGCATTGTTTAAGCCAGTAGAAAAATCGATGCAAATTCGTGTTTTGCCATTTTTCTTCTTGACGGCTAGAACTGGAGCTGCCCAATGACTAAAGTTGATTGGCTTTATTGCTCCAATTTCTACTAATCTGTCGAGTTCAGCATTAACTGCAGGTAAAGCACCATATGGAACTGGTCTTGCCTTACAAAATGTTGGTGTGGCTCCTTGCTTGAGATACAAGTGAGCTTTAAATTTCTTAACATGTCCTAGTTCTTTGCCGAAAACATCAGAGAAGTTTGTTTGCAGTGAATGGATTAGTGATTTCTTATCGGTGATTGGCAAATTTGCAGAAATTGATTGAAGGTGACAGGGCTTCATGATCTCTTTTGGGATTACTTCCAGATCTTTAATCCATGGAATACCCATTAGATCGTGTTTGACTGCTTGACTAACATAGGCAGTTAATTCAATAGGTGTGCTATTGTTGTATGAAACCATACAATCGAATTTGCCTTCGGTTGCAAATGATTGTCCATTGCAGTTCATGGTTTCAATGTCGGCGGAAAACAATGTTGGTTTTCCAAGCTTATTCCATAATTGTGTCGTGATCAAGGTGGCTTGAGCGCCAGTGTCAACATTCATACGATGTGAAGATCCATTAATGTTAACATTTACTTTCCACCATTCACCTTGGTTGTTGATAGTGAAGAAGCTTTTGACAGGTTTTTGCACAATACTGATTGAATTAGCAGTGTATGTGCTTCGACAAACCTTAGCGATATGGCCTTTCTTCTTGCATTTGTTGCAAGTCACATCTTTGAATCGGCAATCGTTGCGCCAATGATCGGTTCGGCCGCAAGATGCACAAGCATGTGTAGGTTTTCCACGAGGTTGTGAAGTTTGTGTTAGCTTTGGTTCTGCCTTAGCAAAGTGCCGTACAAACTTTTGGTTTTGTTTGCCTCCTTTATCTTTCAAATGCTGTGGCTTAGCACGGATGGCATTAGTGTCGGCTCGTGGATTGTTCAGTGATAAAGCGCTTTCCTTCACGAGCTGATAAGCTCGACATTCTTCCGCTAATTCCTTCAGGTTGATGGACTTTTTCTTGATTCTGGCATCTTCCAGAATTTGGAGACATTTTTGTCGAATGTCGTGAGCATCATCGCGCAAAGCAATGATGAAGATGAGGCACTTAAGGTCTTCCTTAGTGAGTGCCATGTTAGCATTTTCGCATGCTGCATTTATCTGTCCAATCAATGAATCGATGTCTTGGTTCGGTTGTTGTTTAATCTTGAGACACTCAAAGCGTCTTACAAACAATGAACGTGTGTCGGCAAAAAGAAGTTTCAGATTCTTAACCGTATCATTGAATGTAATGATATCGGGCGTGTCGGGAGCTACGCTGTTGCTGTATTTGGCGTATTCTTCTTCTCCCAATTTTCCAACCAAGAGTCTAACCTTTGAAGCATCAGGGAGGTCTTTCCCATCATCGTTTATCAAGGTACCAAACCTTTTAAACCAGCTTTCAAATGTCGATCCGTTTTCGGGATCATAATTAAATGTAGTGATGCGTCCACTTAAAGCAGAAGCTAGTGTGGCATTGTTAGCTGTGGAGGTAGTCTGGGCTTGTTGCTTGAGGACTGCTTCTAAAACTTGTTGTAATTGCTTGGCGTCCATTTTTATTGATTGATTAAACTCCACCAAGGAGAATTGTTTTTGCTTTCAAAGCGAACAATTTTTTTTGTCGATGATTGAGAAAACTCCGTCTCGGAGAAATTGTCTAAACCGCCTAGGTTAACAATTTTTTTGAAGATTTTAGAAAAACTCCGTCTCGGAGAAATGTATAAGCCGCCTAGGCCAACAATTTTTTGTCTGATTTGTTGAAAATCTACTACCGCCAAGGTAAGTAAATTTGATTTATTGGCCGAGTCGGGTTGCGCCAATAAAAATTCCAAATTTGTCGAGTCGAATAGGCGAAAATAATTTGTAAATTTGACGAAGCAAAAGTTGTCGATTATTAAAGAAAGTCGACCAGAATAAATAAAATAAAATTCCAAATAAGTAGTCGAATGAAGTCGAACAAATTAAGTAGAATTTCAATAAAATACTTCAGTCAAATTAAGTAAGTCGACCGCGCCAATTTTGTTGTGTACTCGTTACAACAAAAGAAAATTTGACAAACAGTCAAAATATTTATTAAGTCAAATCAATATAAATAAGGTGGAAGAATAAAGCGCTAAATAAATTACGAGTGAACAGAGAACTGAACGAACTGAACTAGTAAATGAACTAGCAAAAAAGGGGTATATGGGAACAGCTTAAATAGAGGGAAATGAGAAGTGGAAAATAGGCGGGAAAATAAATATAACATAATGCCAATGTATAAATTGTCATTTATATTTTGAATGTCTATCTTCCCAACAATAAAATTAAAATATTTTTTATTTTGTGTGTGGACTATTTATTAAATATTTTTTATGGTCGGTTGAACCTTATAAACGTTTTCTTCATTTTATAATAACAAAATATTTATTCTTATTTTTACCTAAATATTTTCTTCCAAAAAAATAAGGAGGAAGCCTTCCATTTATGTACTTACTACCTGCTGCGAAGAAAAATATTCAAAAAAGTTTGTATAAAGTTTACCAACTTTTGGCCAATTTTTCTTTTCTTATTTTTCTTTTTAAAATTCTCGAAAAAAATCAAAATTTCTTTACAGCATTATCACCAACATACTTCACAACATCCATTAAATCCCCAACAACAACCTCCCACAAGTACTTTATTACAATCTCCACATACTTTTGTTCTTCGAAGATCTGGAGTAAATAATCAAAGAAAATCTCCAAATATTTCTGTAGACGAAGTTGAAGTAGAAGGAGGAGGGGGAGGAGAAAATAATAGACAAATAATAATAATTGATGAAGATATTAATTCTGAAAATGAAGGAAAAAGAACAAAAAATTGTTCGAAAAATGATAATGAAGGAGAACAAAATAATCAAAATAATATTGCTAAAGCGCCTCCTGAAACAGTAAAAAAATAAATTTAAATTAAATGTTTTAAATTTTAGTTAGAATGGATTAAAGCAAATTATGAATTAGTAGAGGGCGCATCTTTGCCTCGAAATATACTCTACAAGCAATATATAGAGTTAAATTAATTAATTTTTTTTGAATTTATTATTAATTTTCTAGTCATTGCAAAGAATTAGGATTTACCCAAGTAAATGCTGCATCTTTTGGAAAATTAATTCGTCAAGTTTTTAATCAAAAATTATCTACTCGCCGTCTTGGTACTAGAGGGAATAGTAAATATCATTATAATGGTAAATAAAAAAAGAGTTTAAACCTGGACCGGATCCGGATTTTCCGGATCCGGTGGTCTGGAAACGGGTACTTTGATAAAACCCGGATTTTGCAGACTTTGATCCGGAAAATCCGGTCCGGTTTAAAATAAAAATCCAGAAACCGGATCCGGCACTTTAAACTCTAATAAAAAAAAAGAAAATTTAATTTAAAATTTAAATTTAAATTCAGGTATTTGTTTAAAACAAAACAGTCCTTTACGTGCTACAATGAGTGCAGATGAATTAGAAAGAATGATGAATGGTTCACAACAACCACATAAAAACTCTCAACGTTCACAAAGAAAACAACAATTTAACAATAATAATTTACAAAAATCAAAAAGAAAAATTGAAAGAGAAATAAATTCAAATAATTTAAATAATTTTTCTTCTTCCGCGGCAACATCTCCATGTGAAGAAAGAGAAGAATCTATTAATATTGAATTAGAACAACAATATCAACAACAACAAAGGTATATATGTATCAGGGATCTAGCCGACATAAAAATTCAATTCCCGATTTTCGGGAATCGGGACGGCTAGATCCCTGATATTAAATAATAATCTAAACTTTCCTTTTATTTTCCAATCACTATTCAAAAGTTCTTTCAGATTAAGATTTTATAGTGTCTAAAATAATGAGAATTTCATTAAATCACCACTAAAATTCCAAAAAAATTTAATTTCATAGTAAAAATTTATTTTTAAAAATTAACTATATTTAATATTAACAGTCCTCCCATAATTTATCCATCAAATATTAATCATCACAACCAACACCAACAATCAACAACAACAACATTAAATACTTCTTCTTCATTATCTCCCCCAACATTTTTATTACCCCCTCCACAATTAAATGATTTAATTGAAATAAAAGAAGGGGGGCTAAGATTACCAGAAATAGAATTACCTATTTTGGATGAATGTATTCTTTTAGGATATGGATTGAGTGTTGGGCATGTTTTGAAATTTTTTGATGAATATAGAGAGCATTCAAGGGTTTTTTTTTAATTTTAAAGAAAGAAAATAAATATTTTTTTGAAGAAAGTTTTAAATTGTGTAAAAGATTTTCGATTAAAATTAATTGAACAATTATGGATATCCTTTTGGCAAAAAAATATTGTTTATGATGGTGATATTGAACAATGTCAACAAAGAGGAAGAAACGAAGAAAATAGTGTTGAATTGTAAGTAATTTTGTTATTTTTTAAATATATGTGAATAGTGTTAAGTACGAGATGCGAGATATTTTTTCGGGATTATCGAGTCAAGGGCTCTAAACCACCATTTACCTAAATATGAATATATATCGAGGAAACTGAAATATTCGAGAGATTTGGATCTCACAATTTTAAATTAAGAATAATTACCGCAAGACTTGTATTATAAGGAAATGACATTGTTTCCAATACATTTTTTCTCTTTTTTACATATTGTAAACTTCAACTTAACATTTTCACAAAAGAAGCCCTATAATAAACTATTAATTAATTAATATATTTAAAATTAATTTTTTTACAGAGGTTTAATGCGTGGTGCTCCAATTTTGGATAATCGTTCTTTATGTCGTCTTTGTTCTTTGCCTGAAATTATTTCTTATGTTGAAACTTTTGATTTAAAATTTTATCAAATTATTTTGGATTTTTTCTTTTCTAGTCCATTAAGAATTCCTTTAGAAAGTTTTTTTAAATTTTAATTTTTAAAAAATTATTTTTTTTCTTAAAAAAGGTGATTTATGTAATAATCTTCGAAATTTTGGTAAAAGTATTGAATTTTGGATGGAAAATGCTTTGGGAGGAGGGAATAATTCAAATTTAAATTATTTAATTCCCCCAGCATTTAAAAAAGCTAAATTAGAATGTATTCGGTTATTGGCTAATTCTTTAACTCGTTTATCTTCTTTTGTTCATTTGGCTATTACAGCTAGAAGTGTTTTACAAAATAAAGAACAAGTTAAAAAAGTACATGATGATTTTAATCGGTAAATTAATTTAATTAATCTCATTCCCCTCCCATAAATTTAAAAATAATTTTCTC
This sequence comes from Meloidogyne incognita, assembly GCA_036172945.1. Lineage (NCBI taxonomy): Eukaryota > Metazoa > Nematoda > Chromadorea > Rhabditida > Meloidogynidae > Meloidogyne > Meloidogyne incognita. Next base: position 5,747,281 of record JARQAC010000010.1, read on the forward strand.
AAAAATTAATTTAAACATTTTATTTAAATATTAATTAATTTCCTTTTCGATTTTAAACATTTAAATTACGCAAATTTACTTTAAAAATTTTTTTTAAATTATTAGTGTTGATTTTGGAGTTTTTCATTGGCAGGCCGATTGGTTATGTTCTTCTAACTCTTCTTTAAATAAAAATTCATTCCAAGAATCAACAGAATTAAATGAAAGTTTTTGTAATTGTAATGTTTTGGCACGTGAATTGGTAAAAAATAATTAATTTAAAAATTAAAAAAAATATTTTATAAAAGGTTGGGCAATTTCGTGAACGTTTATCCCGTCATTGTTCAATAGAAGAATGGGCTGATTGGTTAGAATCAATTGTTGATAAAGCTTTAAATTTTCCAAAAACATTTAAATATTCCCCCCAACAAATAGCTAGTAAAGGAAAACGATTTTTATTAGCTTGGACTTTACATTCTTCTCTTCTTTTAAAAGAAATTACTTTACATTCTTCAACTTCTTTTGGAGAATTTCATTTAGTTCGGCTTGTATTTGATGATTATTTACTTATTATTATGGAAAGAAAATTAGCAAAAATTTTGGGAAAATTACCTATTGAATTAATGGCACCAGAGGTTATTTATTTTGTTGAGAATTTTAGAGTTTTTCTTTGACCTTTTGAAAAGGGAAGAGAGGGATCTTCCCTTTACTTCATCCCTATGTATGAAGATATTAAATAATTAAATATGATTTACATCTTAGAAATAATTTATCTAGGATTGACTATATTATAGTTAAGAAATCAGAAAAATTAAATTTAGATTATTTTATTTTAAATTAATTTAGTGGCTACAAATGGAAGCAAGTTTAAACCAGGCACAACAACAAAATTCAACACCAATAACATTAAAAGAAAAAACTTCTCTAAACTTTTCTTCCTCTCCAAATAATCCTCCAATTGTTTCAACATCTTCTTCACTTGTCCATTTATTACCTTCTTCAACAACACAACATTATCAGAATTTTTATTCAACAAATATACAACAACAACAACAAAAACAACAACACCAACAAACAAATACAACAACACATTACCCAATGGTTACAGAATTTTTTACAGAAATTTTAATTTAAAAAATTCTTTTTAAAAAGGTCGAAAAACTTCCACTTCCGGGGCCTGAACCTCCATTAGATATGTTAAATGTGAATGGTGAAGAGGATGTTGATGATTATCAACAAGAAACAACAACAATTAATTTAACTCAAGAAGCTTTAACTCCCCCACAAATTCAAAAGGAAATTCAAAATAAATATAAAAAAATAATAAACGAAACAGGAGGAGGAACATCAACAACAACAACAATTCATTATATTTTAGTTGAAGAACAAAGAAGAGGAGAAGAAATGTTGGGAGGATTAGATACAGAAATGGAAGAAATTGAAGAAGATAATTATGAAAAAGAAGAAAATGAAGAAGGCTTTGTTATAATTAAAAAACAAAGAAAAATTCAAGAAATTAAACAAAATAATGATTTTAATAATAACGATAATATTTTGATGAAAAAATGAAAATTAATTATAAAAAATTTAATTGACTTCTCATAACCGTTTGGTTATGAATGTCCTCCCAAATAAATCTAGTAAATATTATTTATTTTTAGTGAAAATTCCCCAGCAATAAAATGTTAATATAATCAGAAATTATTTTAAAGAAGTCATCATAACTAGAGCCCGGCTCGATATGATATTTTTTCGATATTTTATAATGAATATAGACCGACTCCTCCAACGTGGCTCTAATCATAAACAAACGGTTAAATTTAGAAATATTTAATTTGTTAAGAATGTTAAAAAAAGAAAGAGAATTTTTGAATAAAAATAGTTTATTTATTTAAAAATTCTTCCTTTCTTTTTCTTTAATGATTTTTACAAATTAAATTTCCAAAATGATCTCTCTTTTAATTCATTTACAATTATTTTAATAAAAAATTTTTTTAAATTATTTTATTCACAACAATTAGTTTCATTCGTTTTATTTTCTTCTTCAATTATTTTTCTTAACGGTAAATTTGGAATTTTTGTTCGAAGTCTCCCTGTTGGTGAAATTAATAAAGTAAAGGGCCTATTTGCTGCAGAAATCATTGGTTTATTTACAGACATTTTTCTTTTCAATTTTTTTATTTTTGATGGAAAAAAAATATTCAAAACATTATTTACAAATTTATTTACAACATTTCCAACACATTTGAATATAATCAACAGAAATCTATTTGTGAATATTAGACAAGATTTAACAAATGAACTTTCAAGACAAAAATGCGTAGAAGAATTAGATTATTTTACAAATGCAGATAAATTAAGTCAGGTGAAAAAACATTGGGGGAATACAATAACGTTATTTATAGAAGATTATGAGAATTTTTATTTCTCTTGAGAATTTTTATTTCTCTGAGAATTGAGAGAAATATTTCTCTGAAAAATGAGAATTTTTATTTCTCTCTTTATCATCTTCCTCATCGGTGTTGACACCTCCAGTACCGTGCTCGAAGAGACAACGAGTTCGATCGAAGCGCTCAGATTGTGAAGGAAATTGCATTTTGAGAGCCAGTTGCTGCGTCGAGACGAAATTGTCACCATCGTTGGTCTTAGTCATTTGCTCACAAGGTTGCAGTGCCCCAGTTTCATGCTGTATATCCTCATTAGCGTTTTTGCCGTTCTCATCCTTGATGGAAACCTCCTCAGCTGTTGTTGTTTCCTTCACTCCGTGTTGACCAACAATGCGCATTTGATCAAGCGCCAATTGAACAATGTGTTCCTATAGAAAAATTACATATAGATAATTTTTTCCTAACTAATTATCACCTTTCTGCGTTCCTCAATTCCCTCTGTGTCCTTCACATCATTCCGGTTGTTGCAACCAATTTTAGGAATGACATCGTCCTGCTTCAATTCAGAAGTTTCATCTTCTTCCACTGGATCTTCATTCTCTGGTGCCTCGAAGATAGTGTTCAGGTCTGAGAAAGTGACACGTCGTCGCAATGAACCTGAGCTTATGACGGCACTTTCAGGAATGTAGTCTTCTTGTTGTTGCTCTTTGTTCTCTGAAGGGAAGTTCAACAACAGCGCCTTTTCAAGAGGAAAAGGGATTTTCTCCTCATTCTCATCATGATCGACATCTTCCTTCTTTTCAACGGAATGTGGTTGCATCTCTTGTTCTTTAGCGGTGTTTATGCTCTGATCATTGCTCCCAAACATTTCGCCCAGATGGAGAGATTCATCATCCGAACGATATGCTTAAAAAATTAAATCATTTAGCCGTATCTAACAATACATATCAACTCACCAAAGGAATCATCAGGATCAAGAAGTTGGAATATTCCATCGTCTGACTTAGGCGCACGCACAGAAGGAACTGGAACGATATCGCCAACATTTCCATCGAAGGTGACAGTCTGAAATATAATTCATTAAAGATTCTCAAAAAGGAATGCTTGCCTGCTCCTCAAACACAGAATCTGTCTGCGTGCCGTTTTCGAAGAGAATTGGAGTAGTGGGTCGATAATGAACAGTCGATGAATAGTGATGAGATTCGTAAGAAGCCTCAGCTTTACCACGTACAGCTTCAAGTATCGCGCGTCCCCAATCTAAGACCAGGGACTCTGGAAGACGGATTTTTATCGAGCCAAAGTTCCATTTCACACGAACATTGCAGATTCTTTGCGTTGTTGTTGATAGAAACATCTGCTAATTAAAAGGAAATATTACAACTTTTAATTGTATTTACTTTCCAAATTTTTACCTTCTGAGTTTTGCATTTGAATTCCGCTCTTGCAGCCTTGCTCAGATTAACGGTGAAGCCCTCGTGCTTCCAATTGTCCGTATAGATGACCAGATGACCTTGCTTGCTCAGAACACATGTATGTATGCCATAGGACACCGCACGTTCGCAATTCTAGGGTTTCGTCATTAACAAGTAATAAGCAGAAAAATGAGGGATTAAAAATTACAAATGGAGAAGTTAATGAAAAAGAGCAAAGACAATTAGTTAATACAAATGGATTAAAACGACATCATTCATCGAGAAGGCGAATTTCTTCAAGAAGAGGAAGAAATGAGTAAATACATATATTTCTTTTAAAAATTTAAAAAAATAATTGATTTGAAATAATGGATTATTTTTAGAAATGGTTTTGCTAATTCTCCTAGCAATGGTCAAGATAATCAAAACAATGAACATCATACAATTGACCTGAATCAAGAAGAAAAGCCGGCTTAATAATAAAAATGATCTCAAAAATTCCATCCATTAATATAAAATTTATTATTAATCTTGTCTATGTATATAAAAATATTTATTGTATTTTGATAGGGGATCAAAAATATACGAACAAATTTCTCGATTTTATTTACACGCTACACAATTGGATATAATCAACAGAAAAATCTATTTGTGAATATTAGAAACGATTTAACAAATGAACTTTCAAGACAAAAATATGTAGAATTAGATTATTTTACAAATGCAGATAAATTAAGTCAGGTGAAAGAACATTGGGGGAATACAATAACGTTATTTATAGAAGATTATGAGAATTTTTATTTCTCTTGAGAATTTTTATTTCTCTGAGAATTGAGAGAAATATTTCTCTGAAAAATGAGAATTTTTATTTCTCTCTTTATCATCTTCCTCATCGGTGTTGACACCTCCAGTACCGTGCTCGAAGAGACAACGAGTTCGATCGAAGCGCTCAGATTGTGAAGGAAATTGCATTTTGAGAGCCAGTTGCTGCGTCGAGACGAAATTGTCACCATCGTTGGTCTTAGTCATTTGCTCACAAGGTTGCAGTGCCCCAGTTTCATGCTGTATATCCTCATTAGCGTTTTTGCCGTTCTCATCCTTGATGGAAACCTCCTCAGCTGTTGTTGTTTCCTTCACTCCGTGTTGACCAACAATGCGCATTTGATCAAGCGCCAATTGGACAATGTGTTCCTAAAGAAAAATTACATATAGATAATTTTTTCCTAACTAATTATCACCTTTCTGCGCTCCTCAATTCCCTCTGTGTCCTTCACATCATTCCGGTTGTTGTCTTGCTTCAATTCAGAAGTTTCATCTTCTTCCACTGGATCTTCATTCTCTGGTGCCTCGAAGATGGTGTTCAGGTCTGAGAAGGTGACACGTCGTCGCAATGAACCAGAGCTTATGACGGCACTTTCAGGAATGTAGTCTTCTTGTTGTTGCTCTTTGTTCTCTGAAGGGAAGTTCAACAACAGCGCCTTTTCAAGAGGAAAAGCGATTTTCTCCTCATTCTCATCATGATCGACATCTTCCTTCTTTTCAACGGAATGTGGTTGCATCTCTTGTTCTTTAGCGGTGTTTATGCTCTGATCATTGCTCCCAAACATTTCGCCCAGATGGAGAGATTCATCATCCGAACGATATGCTTAAAAAATTAAATCATTTAGCCGTATCTAACAATACATATCAACTCACCAAAGGAATCATCAGGATCAAGAAGTTGGAATATTCCATCGTCGGACTTAGGCGCACGCACAGAAGGAACTGGAACGATATCGCCAACATTTCCATCGAAGGTGACAGTCTAAAAGAAAATTCATTAAACATGCCCAAAAAGGAATGCTTGCCTGCTCCTCAAACACAGAATCTGTCTGCGTGCCGTTTTCGAAGAGAATTGGAGTAGTGGGTCGATAATGAACAGTCGATGAATAGTGATGAGATTCGTAAGAAGCCTCAGCTTTACCACGTACAGCTTCAAGTATCGCGCGTCCCCAATCTAAGACCAGGGACTCTGGAAGACGGATTTTTATCGAGCCAAAGTTCCATTTCACACGAACATTGCAGATTCTTTGCGTTGTTGTTGATAGAAACATCTGATAATTAAAAGGAAATATTACAACTTTTAATTGTATTTACTTTCTAAATTTTTACCTTCTGAGTTTTGCATTTGAATTCCGTTCTTGCAGCCTTGCTCAGATTAACGGTGAAGCCCTCGTGCTTCCAATTGTCCGTATAGATGACCAGATGACCTTGCTTGCTCAGAACACATGTATGTATGCCATAGGACACCGCACGTTCAATTCCGAACAGCCCACGACGCTTGATGGTCACATCCAACGAGGCAAACCGGAATGAGCCACGATTCAAGACACGTTTCCACACATCCAATGGAGGCAAAACAGCTTTCTGTATAAAAATTTTATCAATCGAAATATTTAGTTTAAAAAAGTATAGTAAACTTACTTTGGTGAACTCATGTTGAACCCGAATGACGAACAATTCAACTTCGCATTGACGAGTTTCTGAAGCCTGGGCAGGACTACCGCTTATCATCTTCAGGGGCGAAGGAACCAGTTGACGTTCGCAGGTATATTGCTTATCCAACAAGGATACTCCAGCCATGTGAGAATGCAGCTCGCCAGCCATGTGAGAATGCAGCTCGCCAGCCATGTGAGATTGTTGTGCCAATGATGTCGTTTTAGGTGCTAATGACAAATTGAAGTTTAGAATTTGTTCATTCATCTCTTGCTTTTATATGCAGCAACTACTCGTTTATATGCAGCAACTACTCCAGCAACTACTCGTACCTACTAACGCTCAACTCCATAACGAAGGGCTCGGGACCTATGATACCATATACCACCTATGTACCATACCTATGATACCATTTTTACAAACACTGGTCAAGATCTCGTAACTACTCACGATCTCGTGCCTACTCACTCGTACCTACTCACGCTCAACTCCATAACGAATAAAAATAATTTATTTAAAAATCCTTCTTTTTCCTAATCATTTTTACAAATTAAATTTAAAAATTATTTAAAAAATGACTCTCTTTTAATTCATTTACAATTATTTAAATAAAAAATTTTTTTAAATTATTTTATTCACAACAATTAGTTTCATTCGTTTTATTTTCTTCTTCAATTATTTTTCTTAACGGTAAATTTGGAATTTTTGTTCGAAGTCTCCCTGTTGGTGAAATTAATAAAGTAAAGGGCCTATTTGCTGCAGAAATCATTGGTTTATTTACAGACATTTTTCTTTTTAATTTTTTTATTTTTGATGGATTAGAACATGCTAAATGTAAAGAACGACAACAAACAAGCAAAGAGCATAAAGATAAAAATCCTTTGAAAAAAAATTTTTTAAAGAATTATTGGGGCGTGGATATTTAAGAATAATTTTTAGAAACGATTTTGTGGAATTTTTTAATTTATCCAGACTTTTATTCATTAAATATTTATTTATTTATTTTTATAATCATTTTCACTTACCCCCAATTAAGGCAAAACACAATAATATAGAATTAATTGCTGGACCAATACATTTTCGAATATTTAAAAAACTTTCTTCTTTTAACCATTTTACCCAAATTAAAGGTTCTATTAATTGTTTTGTTTGTGGACAATTAATTTTAATAGGAATTGGTTGATTGGAAAGTTTTTGACTACTTTCAATACCCAAACAAGCCCATAAAAGAGAAGTAAATACACAACCAGGTAATAAAATACATAAAGAAATCCTTTCTGGCCATCGACTAAATTTTAAAAATAAATTTTTGAAATTAAAAAAATATTTTATGTTAATCGAAATTTTCAAAAAAAAATTATTTATTTAATCTCATTACCTAGCAGATATAAAACTCAAAACTGAAGATAAAACGGCAAATAATGAAACAGAAACACCAAAATTGGATTGACTTAAAGGATTTGTAAAAGCATCAAATATTAGAAGAAATAATCCCAAAATAAGTTGAGTAATGCCTAACCAGCCAAAGGGGCCACTTCCTTTACTTGATGGCGAGGGAAATGATCTTCTTTAAAAATAATTTTAAAAATTAAAAATAAATTGTAGGAATTAACTAATTTTTAGTTCCTCTGAAAAATAAAAATGTATCCAAATATTTTAATGGTACGCTTTAGAATGGCAACAAAAACGACGTTTGAAAATTAAAATAAAACGGTATTAACAAATTATTTAATTAAAATTAGAGAGCACAGAGTATATTACTCTTCTCATGTCGATATGTGTGACATTTTAGGTATATGTCAGTTGGGTTACTTTGAGTCTTTAACTTTACTACAAAAAATTATTTTAAAAAACTGTACGACCAAAAATAGTATATCGAAAAGAACAAACTTAAAAATAAATTTAATTCCAACTTTTTTTAATTATCCACCCATTAAAAAATATTTTTCAAAAATTATTTTACCTTTTCTTTATTCCTTTACTATCACCATTACTTCCATTTTTTAAATCTTCTATATTTTCCAAATCTTCATTTAACAAAGCTTCGGTAATTGCAATTTCAGCTTTTTCTCTTGCTTCTCTTTCCTCTTCTTCGAGTTCTTGAATTGTTTTCTTTCTAGCAAGTGGAGGATGTTGGTCATTAAAAAATTGATCAACCATTGAAGAAGGAACTTCTCCAGTTTGGGGAAGATTTAAATAACGACTACCCATTAAAATTAATTAATTATTTCAAGAATAACTATAATAAGAGAGATAAAAATAATATCAGAGATATACTGGGAATAATTTTTTAAATCAAGCAATTAACGGGGGGAAAGTAATTTCCAAAATTCTATTTAATTTCAAAAAAAACTTTCATGCTTTAATAAAAATACTTTAAAAAATGGATTTATTGAGGTGGTAGATTGATCGAAGAATTAATGTGTGGTGGTAGACAGCCGGAGAAAAAGATCTTTAAAAAAGTAAAAAACCTCAAAGTCAAACAAAATTTGTTATAAAAAAATTGGGTGAACATTTGTCGTTTTATTTAAAATTTTATATTTATGTATAAATGTTTTATTTTAGTTTTTGTTTTGAAAACATTATAATACTTACACATGTATTTAAGTTCAATGTAATTTTATCCATTTAAGCCTTATTGATAGGCATTTTGTCCAGTTTTAGCCTTATAGGTATTTTGAAAAGTTTTGACTTCATCGACATTTTGTCCATCTCAGCAACGTTTTGTCTCTTTGTCTCGTTTTTCTCTCTCTCTCTCTTTTCTCTATATTGTCTATATTATTTTCTCATTTCTATATTTTATTTAACTTTTGGGTACATACTCTAAAATTACATCAAATAACTTAATAATAAGACTCAAACTGCTTATATCACACATTAACAATGTGCCATTGTTTGGCGAAAGACTGCAAAATTTGCAAAATCTTCAAATAAATTTTAATAATGAACAAAATATTTAACGAGCATGAATATGACACTAAGCCTGGAACAAGTTTTGATCGTCATTTGACTGAACCGGCTTCAGTTTTCTTTAATGGGAAATTACGTATATTTAGTGAACTTGATTTGTCTTCACGGGAGGGGGATGTTCTTGTTAATTTTTGTGCCAGCGATATTCTTTCTGGTTTGTTTTTAGTAATAAATATATGTTTATTTGGTATCACGACTTTTGCGCCGAGAACATTTGCGCCGCGACTTTTGCGCCGCGACTTATGCGCCGGGCGACTTTTGCGCCGCGATTTTTGCGCCGCGACTTATGCGCCGGGCGACTTGTGCGCCGCGACTTTTGCGCCGGGCGACTTATGCGCCGCGACATTTGCGCCGCCATAATTTAAAAAAAAATATCTACAGTCGGACCTAATTATAGTGTACTCCTTAAAAAATGGTGTCCAGGAGCTGAAGGAATTTCAGGAAGTACAATATTTCGGGAAGTACAATAGCCCCCTCTAATAAACCGACCCCCTAGAGGAAGGTTGAAAATAAACCGACCCACTAGAGGGGTCATCTTCAAAGAACTTGACTTTTTCAAATCAGGATATTTGGTTTGCTACCCCTATTCAGGCATGATTTTCTGCCAGAAGAGGGTGTACTATAGTGTAGGGTTGTCGGGTCTAGGTATCCGGATCTGTAAAAGGCCGGATAGCCGAAAATTTTCGGTCGGATATCGGATCCTGATCTTGATATCCGAAGATTTCCAACTATCCTACATCTTCTATAATGAGGTCCGGCTGTAGTTTTTCATAATTATTAATGATAGTGGCGGCGCAAAAGTCGTCCGGCGCAAAAGTCGTCCGGCGCAAAAGTCGCGGCGCATAAGTCCCCCGGCGCAAAAGTCGCTCGGCGCATAAGTCGCGGCGCATAAGTCGCGGCGCAAATGTTCTCGGCGCAAAAGTCACGGAACCGTTTATTTTTGGGTTTTTTGATCAGGTGATGAAACATTTTTGGGTATTCATGAACTTTCTGGAGATAAATTGAAGGATGTTTGTGTCAGATATAAATCTCTCGGCATTGGAAGTTGTCGATTTACTGATTCTTTTGGACTCAACAATTTTAAAAGTATTTTAATTCTTTTATTTTATTTAAAATTTTTTAAAGAAATTGCCCATTGTATTTTGCCTCGACCAGTACAGAGCGATGATTGTGTTGATATAGATGAACTTGTAGAATTTGATTTGATGCTTTGCTATAGAAATGTAATGGATTTATTGATAGAAAAAGGGTATAATTCTGTTGTTTTTACACATCCACTTCTTTATATGGACAAAACAAGTGTTGTTACTTTGGCTGTAACTGTTTTGACTTATTGGATGGAATTTTCTGTTTATGCAGAAAAAGTAAAAATATTTTGAATTTTTTAGGAAAATTCCAAAAATTATTTTCACACATTTTACCAATTTTTTAGCTCAATTTCATCAGCATTGTCTGTTCTTCCAAAGAAATTTCACAATATTATATTAACAGTTTGGATGAATTGTCTGCTCGTGGATGGGAGGAATTTGCTATTGCACATTCAAATGTTATTTATTCTTATTTACTTGAGACATTTGGATATGAAGGAAGTACTTCTGTCGATTTTAAAGTTTGTTATTTTATATAATTGTTTGGGATTTCATTTAAATCAGGTTTGTTTTGTGGAGTAATGATGCTTCCACCTAGGACGAGGAAAACAGCTTAAAAATTCCTATGGCGACAATCCATTACTTTTTCTTTTATGAAGTCTCATTCAGTCTTCATAACGGGATAGTCGTTTTCATTTACATATTCCTATTTAAACTCCCGAATCTACTACTTATTTTCTTAAAAAAATTAAAAAAAAAACATTTTAGGGGAATGAAATAGATCCAATATTAAGACTTCGTTATATAGAGCCAATTGAATATAGTGAACCACTTTATGACTTGCGTATATTGGAAGTTGTTTTTGAGCGAGAATATGCGCCATTGGTATTGTTAGATCACGACTCTATTCTGCAGCAATATCAACAATTAAGAGACAGTAAAGGGTTATTTTTTGTTGAAATTTTTTTAATAATTTATACTATTTATTAGAATGTATGATGATGGAAATGAGGCTTTGCTTTCTCCAATGGAGGATATAAATTTGAATCAATTTTGTATTGAAACATATGGTTTTGATGAGACATATATTCGACAACATCCTGATGAGGTTTACGAAAAACTGTAAGTCTTGTAAAATATTTTTTTTGTAAATATATTTTTAGTTTTTATTCTCCGGATGGTGTTCATCTTCAACTTTCTCGAAATTTAAGTCATTCTATTTTGTCTATTGAGGAGAAGCAAGGCGGTCTTTTAAGGCAATATAGGATGACAACTCAAAACCGTGAAGGAGAAACTTTTTACTTTCGATGTTCTCGTTGCGAGTCTTTAATGAGATATACAAATGTATTTTTTTAATTTAATTTTTTTGGTCCTTCCTGTTTATTTAATACGGCAATGTGGTTTTTCAGTTCGATGCTTGGCATTTTATTTAATTTTTAACTCCTAATAGATTATAGTTAAATACTTTTCCAAATGATTTTTCTAAAAATTTAATTTAAGGAGCAATTCCGTCCAAAAATTATTTTTCGTGAAGGATTAATTCAAGGAGATTGTTATCCATCCCATCACCCTCAATGTTTTCCAGCAAATAAAGAATGGGTAATTCTTCAACAATTGCATCGACAAGCTAGATTATATTTAATTGAAATGACTACAGCCCAACAATTTGAAAATTTTGATGAAAATTATGGGGAAGATCACGAATATGGACAAGAATTTGTTTTTAATGATTATTTACCTGATAGCAATTTACAACAGAGAAATAAAGATTTTGGACAAAGAGAGGTTTTTTATATTTTTTTTAGAAATTTAGATTGACTAAAAGACAAGGGTCGGATTTCAGAGCGGGGCTAATTGTAAGATTAAGAGGGCCAAGAATTCTCGAATTTGGAAGGTTGAAAACGAAAAAATTCCACTCTTTCGATCGCCTTCTCCCAATATTTTCTCTTTTCCCGTATACGCCGTGCTAAAAGAAAAAAACTAGCCTTAGGTTTTTTTTGGACATTAAATTAAATGTTGATTATATGTTTGTTGTAAACTAAATGAATCAATTTAATATTTTATAATTATTTTAAAATTAATTTAGCCTGGATTGGACATCAAGCAAGAGACTGTTGATGATGATGATCTTGGTTTGTATTTTACAAGGGGTATCCAGGGGTTGGGTTTCAGGGGGAATAGGGTTGCGCCTCTGAATATACCCTTAATATTTTAATAAAACCATTTTTAGCCTATATCGGATCTAAAACGAAAAAAAATCAACAAAAAATAGAACAAAATAAAATTAAAGAAGATATTATTACTAATGGTAAAAAGAGTAAAAAATTCCGAATAATTCGTAAAAGAGGAGGTATGACAGATATGGCTTTTGATTGGCGTGAAACTGATTTTAATGATGGAAATAAAGGAATGAAGAAATAAAAGAGGAGTAATTAAAATTGATTCTATTTTATTTTAATTTTTTCTTCTTTTTTTAAATCTTTTGTGTGATTGATTTTGTACCATTATAAATCAATGATGAATAAATTGGAAATCAGTACTTTTACAGAGAGCCTTTGTGGAGAATAGCTGTTTTTCTACTTAGGCATTTATGATTAATTTAAGCATGTGTAGTTGGACGTTTAGATGTCCTATGGCCTTCAAAAACTCTCAAAATTTACGCATGCGGCGTAAGAAATGAATTTTCTGGTGCCAGAAAAATTTTGAAAATTTTTCCCTATGCACTTCAAAATTAAACATTTTCTCGAACAGAACCCTTGTATTATCAAGTAAGGTACGAATCAGGGCTGGCCACAATTGCGAATTGCGTAAACTGTGTTGTTTTTCTGACTTGTGAAGTGCGTATTTTGGCTGAGGAAAATTTTTCTCATTCGCGGACATCCCTGGTACGAATACAAAATTAAACTTTTTTTAGATCTTTTTAATCTTTCAATTATGTACATAAATATTTAAAGATTTTTAAATTATTTTTTTATGATTTCAATTTTTAAATGTCAATATTATAAACTTATTTGTGTCTAAAATATAAAAATAAGACAATCCCTAAAGCAGTCCCTCAATATTATTTGCGATTTAACAATCTCAAAAAGCTAGTAGTCATATGAAGGAGAGAAAAAATAAAGGAAAGGACAAAGAGCAGAAAAGTGGAGGCGGCTGGAAATAACAAAACGGCTGGAAATAACAAAAAAGCAAAAAATATCTGTGTGTGTGAGTGTTTTATTTGTTGCGACAAGTGGAGTGGGAGAAAAAAAAAGACTGTTGTCGTTGGCCAAACAAAAATGTCTGTCAAAGTATCCTCTTTCCTAATTCCAACCATTTTTTATTTTTTTTTCTTCCATTAGTTGCACTTGTTTCTTCAATAGAGAGAAAGAAAAATATATAAAAATGGAGTAAAGATTCTTTTATTTTTTTCTATCATTCTTGAAGGCTATAAATATATTTTTAAAGTTTTCCAAATCCATTAAATTATTTAATCTTTCCAACCCTTAAATGGAAATTACTAGAAGAAAAAGAGCAAAGATGGCGGAGCCATCTTTGAATTTTACCATTGCAAATAAGAACTGGCTGACTCCTTTTTTGCTTTTCTATTATTTTTCTCTAAAATACATATAAGCCTTCAAGAATGATAGAATGATTTCTTTGCCTGATTTGCCCCAATCCTCCCTTTACTTTTACACTTTTCTGTTAACCTTCGAATCGACAAAATTGAAAAAAAAAGTAAAAAAGGCATTCTCGTGTTATTTAAAATTTTTTTCTTTTAACGATTAACGTATTTTTGAGAAAAAAATTCTTTTAAAAATTTGATTCATCTCTTTTTTTTAACTCTCCCCCAAACTTTTAGCTATCCTTCAAGTTACCCTTTCTGTCTGGTATTTTTATGTACGGATTTTTGGTCATCAAATTTTTGGAATTTTTAGCAAGAATTAAACACCCGTAGGGGGTTTTTTGTAAATATTCTGGCATTATACAACAGAATAAGGCTTTTTTTAATATTCTTTCTCTGAATAAATATGTAGTTTTAAATGGTTATAGAAAATTGACTCAGTTACTAAGAACACAAATTTTTGTATTTGGAATAATTTGCCGGTGACCAAATCTTCGGGACTGCAGAAAATCGTCAAAATCCTTTAATATGTAGTAAAATATTATTATTAATGTTTAACTCAAATTATTAGACTCTCAAAGACTCTCAAACTCGCAAAACCTTTCTCACTTTTGCTTTAAAATTTCTTTTTATTTCTTTGCTTATAAATAAATTTTAAAAACAATATATAAATAAATATATATTTTTAAAATTCTTTCTAATATATTTTCTAAAAATTAAAAAAAATTATATTAATATTTTATTTGGATTTTTTCTGTTACAAATTTTTGTTTAAATTATATTTCAATAAATATTTAACATTTATCCCTCAACTTTTTTAATTAACCTTATTTTTTTAGAGAATTTCACAACTTTTATTATTTAAATTTATTTACAGAAATTTCTTTTATCTGAATACTTTTTTTGATGTTTTATAACAAAATAATTTTCGTAGCTATTTTTAAAATTTTTTCAAGGACCAGCCCCCACCCTAAATTAATATGTACATTCCTTATAGAATTATGACGTACATAAATGTGTAGGTTTGCTACTAAAACGCCCACTTAATAAAAAATAAATAAATTTATATATCTTTTAATTTTCTTCTTTTTCAGAAGTTTTTTAAAAATATTTTTGTATAATTTTTTGTAACAAGGATACCTAATATTTAAAAATAATTTTTGATTAAATTAAAATGAAGGAATGGACTATAATTAATTATTTAAAAATAATATTTTGTTGATTTTTAAACAAAATACATATTTCTTTCCCTTTTTTAAATACATTCAAAAAATTCTTTTAAATTATCATTAAATTCTCCAAATTTTTATTCCTTTCTTCTAAATCGCTTTTTACAATTATTCTAAATATTTTATTAATTATTTACTGCAAAATAATTTTTACTGTTAAAAACTTTAATATATATTTATAATTTATTTTCTTTTTCCATTTTAATTTACTGTTACTATCTAATTTTGAATAGTTTTTTACTTTCTTTCTCTTCAATTTCTTCTACCTATTTTCATTCATCCGGCCTGTCCTCCCCCCCCCCCTTATTTTAAATTTTCTTAATTTTTAAAAAAATAAATTTTATTATTATTTCTATCATCTTTTGTGTGTAGGAAGAGAAGAAGTTTTATTTAATTTATTTTAAAATCAACTAAAAATTTAATATTTTTTTTTTAAATTTTTAAAATCAAAAAATATTTATTTATTTATTTCCTCATTTTCCTTCTCTTTTATAAAGTCTAGGCTTTTTTTAAATAAAAATTTTATTTAGAAATTACTTAATTTTATTTCCTAAATTAAAAAAATAAAAGATTTTAATATTAGTAATCATAATATAAAGTCCTTTTTTAAACAGAAATTTTTTTTCAAAAAAAATTAATTATTAAAGTAAATATACATATGTATATATATTTATTTGTTGCAATTATTTTAATCTGATTTTTGGTAAAAATTGTCTCTCAAAATAGTATGTATATATCCTCATTTTTTTGAATATTTTTTTTCTTTTCTTCTTCTCTCCAGCTGTCACTAACTTAGAGTTGTTGAGGGGGTGGGGAGAAGGGGGGATGGGGTTTGTCGTGTTGTTTGTTTTGTCCTTTGGTCTTGCTTCTTTCTTCTCTTTTCGTTGTTAGGACAGTCTAGGACTACCTAGACTGTCTGACTTGATGGCCGACCGGTTGGCACGACAAAAAACGGCTGCCCGCCTTATTCCCTTATGTTTTTTGCGGCCAGCCGGCGCCCAATTTTTATATATAAATGTTGAGGAAGGAAACATTCGTCCAACCATATTCACTTCACTTCACCCCACCTTCAACCACTATACTCCTCCTCAACTTCTCTTTTGCTCATTTTGCTTTTTCATTCTTCTTCCTTCCCTTCCAATCCCCCCTAAATTCCCTTCCCCCCTTTTTCGTTGATGCTCATACTCCTCTCTCTTTTTTTGCCATTTCCCGCATTCCCGTATTTCTTTACTTCAGAGTTCCTACTCCTCTCCTCCTCCTCCTCAATATTTTCTTCGTCTTCTCCCAGTCATTTTTTGTTGTCCTTCAATGTGTATTTAATATATATGTGCACATAATATTTTCTCTAAAATTTTATTTTTAGATTTTTCATTTTCTTAAAAGAATTGAAATTTTTTATTTTAAATGAAATGAAATAGAATATTTAAATATATACCTATTTAAATCTTCGATAATTAACATAGTTAAAGCCTTTAATTATTAGGGGTATTTAGATATATGTTTATTCTCTACTTAATTGAGAGGTTAATTGAAAGATTAATAAATAATTGTTTAATAACAACATAAATACCTAAATGTGTTTTAGTCTTTTAAAAAATATTTATTTTTGTGTTTATTTATATATTAATTTTATTTATTTATTTATTTAAAAACATTTCTACGTCAATTTTCTTTTATTAAATTAAAATAACTAAATAAAATTATATATTCACGTCATAATTATTTAAATTAAAAACAATTATTTGGAATTGTTTTTGTCTCTAAATATAGAGAAAATTAAAAAAAAATAACTGTTTTGACCAGTCAAAATTTTTATTTATTTATTTATTTACTTTATTTTCCAGGTGAAATTATTTTAATTAATAATTAATATGACGATATTATTTATTTAAGAGGACATAAATTCTATAAATAAATATAAATTTAATTTCCAAATATTAAAACGGATTTACTCATGCTAACTCAATTTTTATTTAAAAATTTTCTGATAAAATATTATAAAATTTTAGATATTTCTACACAAGAAAAGGCTTTTTGCAGAAAAATTTTGAGGTAAAATTAAATTTTTGAATAAAATTATTTTTGTAAAATAAATGGAATTTTAAATTAATTTTGAGGGTTTAAAGTTAATTAAAAGTGGGAAATATTTTCTTTTAAATTTTATTAAAGTCTAATTTTGTTTTTAATTTAATTTAAAAGCAATATTTTCTTTTATTCTTTTTTGCTTTTTCTCTAATCCTTGTTAATTAAAGCAATCCTTTCTTTTAATCTTTACTCTCTATTTGTTAGGAAAAAGTGTTGATTCATCATTTTTTGATGATTAAAGCAAATATTGTTTCAAAAACTGATTAGAGGGGAATTTAAAGAGATATGGTGATTGGGGGGAGGGAGGGTTGGGGGAGGGGGAGAGGGGTTGGGAGAAAAAAAAATAAAATAAATTGTTGTATATTTATTTATTTATGTATTAGACAGTAATTAAATCGTCTAAAAATGTGGTGGTGGTGTGGTTTTTTTGAAAAAAAAATATAAAAAAGAAAGAAATAAATATTTTTGAGACAACCAACCAATCACAGAATTTTTTCATTCAAAACCAACCAACCGTTTGGTTTAAATGGAAACAATATTTCTCTTTTCTGGAGGGGCGAACGGATAGGTTAAACACGGGAATAATAAATGGAGGGGGGAATGGGGGACGAGAGAAAGAATTGCTGGTATTTAAAAAGTACAAAAATCATGTTAAAAAGAATTAAAAGAATTGTGTTTATATTTATGTTTTAACTAGAGAATATATTTCGAAACATTTTCGGTTTTTAAATTTACACCCCCTAATGACGGCCATTATTAAAAAATTAACTCTGCTTTCCAAAAATTTTTTCTCTATCTTCTTGGTTATCTGAAATAACATGCTGAAAATGAGGAATTAGCGTCACATAAACCTCGAGGCTCTCATACTAAAAATTTTTTTGATCTTGCCCCCGATATCTAGAATTTTCTGTAAGGATCGGGATTAATTCAAATTTTTTTGAGTTAGTTTAAATGGAGACTTTAATTTAAAGATAACAAAAAAAGTGTAAAGGAATGATCAATTCGACCTAAGGCCTTCCAAAATTCTCAAAATTTTCGCTAAATTTTTAATTATTAACCAGATTCTTTTAACTTCTAAAATATTTTAAAATAATTAAATATTACGTTTGTGGGTGTATGTTTGTGATTCACCAATGAATCAGACCATTTATTCAATCATTTTACCTCCTCAAATATTTTCAATTTATCTCTCTCTCTTATTTCAATCTATTCATGACATTTTGGATTAGACTTGAAAAATTAAACACTTAAAAAATCGTTCGGGAACAGGGAAGGCTACAATTTAATTTAATAATAATTAAATTCTTTACATTAATTAAGAAAATATTTGTAAAAATTTCCAAAAAAATTGTTTTTTTTGGAAATTATTTCTTTATTTTCTCACGTATTTATATTTTATTTACCTAAATTAAAATTTATTTTTAATTTCCATAATTATTCAAAAATAAATAAAATTTCTAAGAATTTAATTCTTTTCCAAGCTTTCCCAAGTTAAAAAATTAATCTTTCTTTTTTTAAATTATGGGAAATAAATAAATTTATTTATTAAAAGCTAAAAGCTTTTTCTTTTGATTTCTGACACTTTAAAGTTTTTAATTAAAAAAGAAAAGATTGAAAAAACTATTTTATATATTTCCAGACATTACACGTTTAAATAAAAATCGGGGAGAAGGAGGAGGGGAATAATTAAAAAATGAATATAACAAATTTTCAAGGCTTTTAAGTTTTTAATTTTATTCGTTTAAATGAAATAATATACCTACCTAAATTAAATAACAATACAAAAGTTTTTTAAAGTTTATGTGGAAAATTGATTTAAAATAATTTTTAAGCATTCTAATTTTTAAATAAATTTTGAAAAAATTAATTAAAACAATTAAATAAAGAAATACAAAAACTTTTTTAAAATAAATAATTTTATTTTGTCTTTAACTTCCTGTTTTTTTTATTTTAAAAATTCTTTACATTTTTATTTCCCAATAAGGAAGGAAGGTATTTTTTAATTTTTTTTTTGCAACAAAATTTTCCTTTTTTTTTATTTTGTTTATTTTAAATGATTCATTGAAGAAAAAATTTTTTTGATTTTATTATAAATATTCTACATTCTTTATTTAAATATTCATTTTTAAATTTAAATTATTTCAAAAAAATTATTTTTATTTTTTAAATTTAAGACAAAATATCCCAAAAAGACATTTGATCCCACATTATTATTAATTAATTTATTTTATTATTTTTTTGTTATTTTTGCGGTTAGTTAGTTGCTCAGTCATGGTTTGAGTACTCCAGCGTTTTTTTATAAAATATAGCGGCTGAGGTATTGAATCATGACTGAGGCACTATACTTAAATATATACTGCTTTTTTTAAAAAATAATTATTAAAAAAATATATTTCTACAATTTATAATTATTTTTTATTTAAATTAATTTTTATTAAAAACAACAACAAAACATTAAATGCCAGGCTTTATTTAAATATGTAAGTTTTATTTTTATTTATTTTTTGCTTTTAATTAATTGGCAGAAATTATTGGAAACAAAATTTTTTAAAAATAAAAAAATTCTTTTAATTAAAAAAAACCTCTAAAATTCCAAAAAAAAAATAATTTCTCTTAAAATTCCCAAAAAAACTTTTTTATGCCATCTAGTACCAAATACTATCTCACTTAAGGTTATACATCCAATAAAATAGCCAACCAATCATTTTTTAAGGGAAATTATTTATTTTGAGGGAAAGGATAAATATATTTTTTAGGAGAATATCAAGGCCAGTTTGTTTTTACGAAGGAAAAATGGCCTAAGACCGAAAAGTTTTAATTATAAATATTTTTAGTAATGTTAAAAATATATAATATTTTTTGTAAATTGTATAGCATGACTAAAATTTACAAAAATGGTCAAATTCCTTCAAATTTCTATTAATACGAACTTATTTACGCTTACTCGTGACACTGAATCCGACCCAACTTCGCATCAGCGGTGGTTGATAATATTCAATTTGAAGGCCAAGATGCTAGATTTCTTCCTTTTCAGCGACATACTCGAAAATTTTGAGATGAAAATACGCGGATTTGAAGCGATTTTGAAAAAAACACTCCCTATCCAACCATATCCACGGATATTCACGGGTATCCAGCTATTATCCGTATCCATGTGCAAATCGATAAATTTGATAAAATTCACCTCAACATCTAACAAAAGTACCTTTTCAAAATCTTAACCAAATAAAGTACAGTCTTCTACATCTCCAAATAAATAATTCTAATTAAGTAACCAGTCTTTTTTCTGTTCTCTCTAATTTTATTCCAAGGACATTCCCTCCTTAATTTTTAATTCTCAAGTGTTGGCTAACCTTAATTTTAAATTAAATTTAATTAGAATTTCCCCTAAAAAACTTCCCTTTATCTAACTTCCAACCCCAATTTTCTTCTCCTCTCTCAATCATATTTTTTATCCCGTAAATATATATCCACTTGAATGCTTCTTATAATTTTTCATCCTTTCTTGAGTGGGTAAAAATGTTCAATTTGATCGTGAGCTTTCTTTTACGCTTTTAATTTTTTTTTATATTTTTTTGAAAAAATCTTTTCTTTACTTAATCTACAATAATTATATTTAGTACATTTACTATTTTTATTTTTAAAGAAAATCCAAGTTTTTTTTTTGTTAAATTGGATTTACCTTAATATAATATATAAATTGTACATAGGTATATTTTTAGGTTAAATATATATTTTATTTTTATTTAAAAATCATATTTTTTAAATATTTAGTAACCTTTATTCCAGGGCTTCGATTTCTGCGGATTTTTCCTCATTTTGTGGTTTTTTGATAGGGCGATGAGGATTATTTTTAAAAATGCGGATTTTTGTGGTCTTTTGAAGATTATGAGGATTTTCTAGATTTTCTTGTAGTTTTTAGGAGAAAATGTCTTTTTTTCTCTTACTGCTTTCCAAAATCCGCAAAATTTTCGCCTGCGGCGCTGAAAGAGGACGATTTTTGGCTCTTGGCCTTCCAAAATTCCCGAAATTTTCGCCTGTGGCGCAAAAAAAGAAGATTTTTCGAGTAAACAATTCACTACAACTAGGTACGGTGAAAGCATTGGCTCAAGTCAACTGTAATTTTTCATTTAATTGTTCGGATTCTAATAAGATAGTCATTAGTAGTGAAAAAAATTGCTCAATTCAGTTGTTGGAGTCAAAAAATATAACGCATAAAGTGATTTTAATTCAATTTTTGTGTTTGATAATTTTTTGCGGATTTTTCATATCAAATGCGGATTTTTTCGATCAAAATTGCGGATTTTTAAAAATTCGAGATCGAAGCCCTGCTTTATTCAGTTTAATTTTTAAAATTTATTTAGACATATTTTAATTTTTTACCGATTATAAAATTTTGAATTTAAAGCCTTTTATTTTATATTTACTCTAAAATAATTAAAAATTCAAAAATCTTCTTTAATTTTCTTCTAAAATTATTTTAAAATATTTTTTAGGTTATTAAATATATTTTTTAGGTGGGGAAGCCTAATATACTAAAATAAACTGTTAACTTTTATCCAACAGTACAACTGTTTCTATAAAATATTAAAATTTAATGACGTCCCTAATAAACACTTTTTTGACCTTTCTTTTTATTTTATACTAGCGAAGGGGCTCGCCCTTCGGGCGAGCTCCTTCGCTAGTCAAATCATTACACAAACTGAATCAAAACAAATCATACTGGTACATCATATCTTATGAACTTTCCCCTTTCGATTGGTGATCAACCCTAACTAAAATTACCTCTAAAATAAAAAAATCACAAACAAATTAAAAACATTTTATTCACAATAAAAAATAAATCATACAATATAAATATCAAAATTGGGTGAGTTTGTGAGTAGGTGAATAGGGTAATATAATTAAAAAGGATATCCAAAGGTTGCATATCTGGTCTCTATATTCAGATCTAAACTTTTTACAGTTCTAATATCATCATAACTTATAGCTCCTTTCACATTCAACAACAACAGTCGTAGGTGATAGCGTTCAGTTTCAGCTGGCGAAACCTTAACCATCCGACCGATTGTACTAAAATGTTTAATTCTATTATTCCACTTTCCTTTACTAAACACAAACTTTTCCGGAATCTCATGATAAAAGAGATTCCGTGCTAAATCATTATTCTTATTCAAATCAAAATATGCTAATAACTCAGAATCATTTTCTATTTTCTCTCTTATCTCATCCTCAGTCATATTCTCATCAAAATAGCATACGTGCTCACCATCCAAATGGACGGGTAAGGTTGTAATGCTATGACTTCTATCATATGTTGGGTATTCTAATATTCTCCACACGGCTTCCTGCGGACAGACATACCGTGCGTCTATATACTCTTTAATCTCATCATGATCTGTTTTCTCTTCATAATTCATAGTAGCTCTATCTGGTAACTTATGCACATACTTATGCAAATACTTAACTGAAGTCACGCTATTAACTTTTTCCACATTAATGTGGCATCTAAACTTCTTTAACAAATAAGGGTTATGTGGAACAACCCATCTATTATCTAATTCAAATCTCTTTCCTGAAACAAATACTTCAACTATTTTTTTATCTCTAGGTCTCGCATACAATGCTTGGCCATTTTCTAATACTACTGTCTCTTCTTGAAAAGGTTTTGGATATCCTTTTGAACAAATTCTAATCTTTTTTCCATTTACTTCCTTCTCTTCCATGCATGGGCAATTTGGATTCAAATCACCACATGGTCCATGGATCATATGCTTTTTAACTAAATCAAACAAATCTTTGTCAATATCTTTATCTGGTATTCTAGCACTAATTCCACGCTTTTCAACATCTTCAGAGCTAGTAACTTTATCAATATCAAACATGGTCAAAAGCAGATGGATGTGCGGTAGTTCCCGACCTTGGTTCTCTACCGGATACATCCAACAAAGTTCTCTACCAAAAATCTTAGTCTTTGTTATCTCAGTCATTAGTGCTTTTACTTTTAGATAGAATACTCTATCAACTAAATCTGGTCTATCTGCTGAAACTTGTCCTTGATACAAATTCTCTACAATCTCCTCCCATTGTGGATTGCAAGTCATAGTCACGAACAAATCTGGTTTCCCAAACCGTCGCACTAATGCCATTGCATCCTGGAAGTGCTTTTCTATATATCTAGGCGAATTGGTAACCGATGGAGGCAAAATTACCTTCCGCCCCAACGGTTTCCCAGATTCTCTCGCTCTCTTTTCTAAAAAGCTATCAACATTCTTGTAAGCATCAGCAAAAATACTTTTCTGATTACTTCTAATCCATCTCATTCTATCTCCTTCAATCTTTACCCATTCATCAACACAACTGTTGAAATAGTTTTCCTCCATATAAAATGGGGTTAAACTCTTTCCTAATACCAATACTATAACTTACATACTGCAGTCTTGTTACTCTTCTAATACTATTATCTTGTCTAATATCTGGATGCCAACCCAATGTACCACGTGGAAAAAACAACGGGTACGTCATCGGGCTGACCATTTCATTTGTACTATTCAAAATTCTCAACTCTTTTCCTCGCTCTCTAACAACAATCTTAGCATCAGGCACTTCGCCATCAGCTCCTGGAACATAAACTGCTGCTACTTCATTTGCTTTTGGTACATTATACCCTAATCTTTTATCTAATTTACTTTTTGTATCAAATAACAAACTTATCTCCACAGGAGACCTATTTTCTCTTATAGCTCTTTCTAATTCTTCGTCCTCTTCATCTTTCATCATTCTATAAGCTTGTGCAAATGGACTAATTTCTTTTATCAATTCATATACATCAACTAACAACCGTTGGTCTATGACTGGGTTGGCTCTATGCAATGTACTAATAGCTTGTACTGTATCTACAATAAAGACTTGCCCATAAGCGGGCTCATCTTCAGGATCTGGATTCAAAGCTACATTCATTCTATGATAAATCTGACCACATATTCGAAAGCAGTATGGGCCTCTATTACTTGGATATCTATATCTTAACGGATTCATGGAAGCCATGGAAACGCTACTATTCAAATTTCTTATACAATCAAAAAAGTTCTTATGCCTTTCATCTAATCTCATAAACAAATTCTTCAACAAATCTGGAAACTGGGCTTCTGGTAGCATTGGTAAATGAACTTTGCCATAATGGCAACAGTCCTTAAACGTACTACCCTTATTACTAATCTTCTCTTCTGGAAAATGCAGAGCACCACAATAGGTACACTCTACATCCATCCGTCCGAGTCTATAACTAACAACATTACTACAGTCGTAGAGATGAAGTATGGAGTGATATGAAGTGAATAAAATGGGGGCTTTTATAGTAAAATGATTTGGGAGGTGAAGAAATGGGTCTTTTATAGTAAAATGATAACTCCTTATATTCTGAGTGTAACTCTATGAATTTAGGGACCCTCCTCATAAGCTATAGCTTATTCGAAAGAGCATCAAAAACTGTATCTAAAACCTTGGGGCAATTTTGTTTAAGAACTTTCTCAGAAGATAAAACAGATGAAATTATAAATTGTAATTTATATTTGCAAATCTTCAAAGCCGTGTAACTATGAATTTAGGGACCCTCCTCATAAGCTATAGCTTATTAGAAAGAGCATCAAAAACTGTATCTAAAACCTTGGGGCAATTTTGTTTATAAGAACTTTCTCAGAAGACTCCCAAAACCATTTTACTATAAAAGCCCCCATTTCCTCACTCCCAGAATCATTTACTATAAAAGCCCCCATTTTTTCACTCCCAAAATCATTTACTATAAAAGCAGTAGCCGTGTGACAAACACTCAAACAATTTCCACCGATTCACAAATTATATATAGGATTTTTAAGAGAATTTAATTTCCAAACAACTTTTCCTTTTTTAAAGACATTCCATGGATATTACTTTTAATTTTTTTTAAAAAAGGCTGTTTAAAAATATTTAAAATCAAAGTTTTGATTTTATTTGATTATTTTATCGACCAATTGCTTGAAATTATTTTGAAGTAAATTAATTGTTCAATATATTTATTTTTTTGCTAAATAAATGAATATCCCATAATTAATATAATCAATTTAAAGTCAGCAATTCTTTCAAATTTAATATTTTTCACTAGGGCTGGGCCCCGATCCGCCGGGGGCCAAAGGTCTGTTGTCGGGTTTTGTCGAGATTGTATGTAGTACATATTTGTCGAATTTTTATTCAATAAAAGGTTGGGGTCACCCCCTCTATTTTTCATAATTTTTCTTCAATTATTACGTAAAAGAACATTTAATATATTTAAAAACAACTGTTTCCTAAACTTTAAAAGTTTTTTTAAAAATTATTCGGGTCAAGTAAATAGTAAAAGAGATTTAAAAAAAGAGAACATATACACATTCTTTGTTTTATCTTTATATATTTCTTATTAACGTCTTTTATATTTTTTTATTGGAACAGATAATATTTTTTTCATTTTTGAAATAAATTTTTTTTGGTTTAAAAATATTTTCTTAGCAGGGTCGTCATTTTACCCGGAGCTGCGGGTTATTTAACCCCGGGTAGCTCTTTTATTGTACCGGCCGGTTAAACAACCCCGGGTTGCGGGTTAAATAACCCGGTCATTTAACCGTTAACTCGGGGTTTTCATTTATTGTGCGGGTTGAGGGTTATTTAACCCCCGGGTAGGGGTTAAATAACCCAAACCCCGATTTTATTGTACGGGCCCTGCTTTTTACAGCCCCTAATGACGGCCATTATTTATGAAGAAGGAACAATATCCGCTGTAATATTATGGAAACCAAGCCTGTTTACGGTTATGGTTTTAGCTCCATTTTAGCTATATCTGTAGATCCCCTCCTTCACCTTTCACGCGAAATATTAATTTAATTTAAAAGTTGAAGGCCTTTGAACATTTTTAGTTTATAAATATTTTTTTATTTATATAAAAAATACAGGAATTGATCGCCCGCACAAAAGGTTATCTCTTCTAAATATCCACACAATTATACATATTAATTGTCATTTTTTAAATAAAGGTAATTAATTATTAACTTATTTTTTCTCTAGTCACTTTTATTTATTCAAGTAAATTATTTTGATTTATCGCTTTAGGGCTAGAAGGATTTCCTGGATTTTAAATGGGTAAAGTATAAATATATAATTATAAATACCTTTCGAAGAATATTATTTTTTGGGAAAATATTTTTATTAAATTAAAAACAAAATTTAATTTAATTTAATATATTTAATTGGTCAAAGAAATAAACAATTAATATATCCTAATAATTTTAATTTTATTTTGTAATTAACTCCCAACAATAAACAAAATATTTTAAAAGAAAATATTAAATTGCACATTTTGCAGCGCGAACATTTAATTATTTATTTATTTGAAAGAAAATTTTGCAAGAAAATTAAAAGTAAAAACAAAATTTTTGTTTATTTACAATAACAAAATTTAACAAGTTTTTGGGAATTTTTTTAGAAAATTCTTTAAATTTTAATATTTTTAAATAAACCCTAAATAATTAAAAAAATTTTTAAGAAATTTAAAAGCCTTGCATAATTTACCCGTTTGCAAATGTCCACCAAACATACCACAAAAATCTTTAAAATTTAAATAATTTAAAAAAAAATAATTATTTAATTATTATCTCTCTTATTCATTCAAACAAACAAAAAAATAATTTATTTATTTAAATATTTATTTTCTTTAATAAAGCACAAAAGCATTGACTTGTCGTCCAAAACTATTTACTAATCTAGTATTTATTTGTTATTTTTTTTCTTCCACAGATTATATTGTTCCAACATCATTTTTGTCGGTCGATTGGTTCTTTTACATTTATATAAACACAAACCCACAAAACTTTTTTTTTAAACTTATCGACTTGTAACTTTTTAATGATGATCAGACTTGATCCAAAATAGATAGTGCTTATCGAGGGCTTTCGATATACGATTCATTTGGATTAAAACAAAAGTACCCAAAAATAATAAAAAAATATTTTATTTGAAAATTCTAAAAAAAATATTATTTACAACTTCTCGACCATTTTTACATTTTTTCCATTTTTGTCTAAAATACTTAAACATCTGGACATATCCCCCCACTTAAATATATTTATTTATTTATATTCTCTCCCCGATCCAATTTCTTCTACAACCACCCACTTGGGTTATATTTATTTTGTATGGATCGCGATGACTGACCACCACCCCTACCACCCCTTCCACCCCCCCCCCTCCCTCCTCACCACCAATCACACACACAAAAACATTAAAAGAAACACTTAAAAGCATCAACATTCTCTATAACCCCCGATCGATGTTTTTAATGTCTGAGAGAAGTTTAAAAATAAAAAAAAGAAAAAATTTTCGCAAAAATCCTTAAAAAGAAATTCTTTTTTAAATTCCACAAAATTATTTAAAACCCCAAAAATTGTTTTGTATTTCCCCTCTCTCTTTTAAGTAAAAGAATGCAAATTTTGGCGCGCGCTCATTCCTC
This sequence comes from Meloidogyne incognita, assembly GCA_036172945.1. Classification (NCBI taxonomy): domain Eukaryota; kingdom Metazoa; phylum Nematoda; class Chromadorea; order Rhabditida; family Meloidogynidae; genus Meloidogyne; species Meloidogyne incognita. Next base: position 5,775,023 of record JARQAC010000010.1, read on the forward strand.
CTCCTCCTCCTTCTATTCTTGATTCCTTCATTTTTCTACTTTGCTTTTCCTTCTCTCAAAACATAAAAAAAATTTTTTTTACACGAAATTGAATAAACGGCCAAAATATTTGATCAATAAAAATATTTACCTAAATAAAAAATCTTATTTTTTCTAAACTACTTTATAAAGTAATTCCATTTCAAATTCCGATAATTTGTGTGAATTTTAAATTTTAAATTGTCCAAATCCTTCTTAATTTGATTAAACAAAATTTAAATTTTTCTTTCCAAAAACACTAAAAATTTAATAAAATAAACTTTAAATTACCCACTTTTTTCTACTATAAAATTTCAGAAAAATATAATCATTTAATAATTTAAATTAAAAGAGAAATATCAAAAAATTTTAAAAACAAAATTTATTAATTTTTTTTTATCATTTTATCAGCAAATTTTCGATTTTCAATTCTCTCACCAGTTCTTCTTCCGATTTTTTTTAATTTTAAAAATAAAAGAAATTAATATATTTTTAAACAAAAATAACAAAAAATTTTAAAGAATTTAAACGTGGGAAGTTTTTTTGAAAAATGAGTGAAAATTTATAAAATAATTTTATGTATGTAGTTTTTGATGACGTTAATTAGAAAAAATTTTTTTTTAATTTAAAGTTAAATATATTTATTTTTTCTAAAATTATTTTCGAGATAATTTTTGTTTTAATTTAAAAATTATTTATTAAATTGTGTCAAGGAAATTAATTTATTTTAATAAAGTTTTGTAGGAGGGCTGTATTTGAAAAAAAAAAGTTTTGTATTTTTAATTTGTTTTTTCTTCTTCTATTTTTAATTAAAAATTTATTTTTAATTTCCTTTCCTTTTTTGCAAATTTAAAAAAAAATACTAGATAATTAGTTTGTTTGTGTTTGTTTTCGTATATTTTTGCTGATTCAATCAACACCTTCTTTTCTCTTTTTTAAATTAATTTTTAAATAAATTCAACAAAATTCTCTTTAAAAATAAATTACGTAAATATATATTTTTGAGTAATTTATTGAAAAATAAAAATAAATTTATTTTTATTTTTACCTAAAAATCTATGAATGTTTATTAAATATTTCTTTTTTTTGTTTTTAATTGAAAATTAATTTTAATTTAATTAATTTATTAACTAAATGACTCATTACTTTTTCTTTTAAATTTTTCACAAATATTTTTAGAATTATTCAATTAAATTCTAATTAATTCCAAAAAATAACATAAAATAATTCTTTTTAATTTTAATGACCAAAAATGGCATTTGTTGGCCATCCAATTTTAGAGGTAATTTTTTAAATAATTTTTAAACAAAATATTTAAAAATAACTCCTTTTTAAATTCTCTTTTAATTTTCTTTTAAAGGATATCAGAAAAGGTATTAAATTAAAACCAACAAAAACAATCGACAAATCAAAACCCTTTTTCAAAGCTGATGGAGAGAATATGCCTTCTTTTAGTAATGTTATTAGAGGGCCTTCTTCTTCGAATAATAATTCTCAAATAAATAATGAAGAAGAAAATAATAACAATAATTCTTGTGTTCTTCTTCCCCCTCCTCCACCACCTCCACCTGTTAATATGCCTAAAATACCTCCAGTCAACAATAATTCTTGTTTGTTTTTTTAAATTTCCTCGTTAACTTTAACTTTAATTTTTATTTTTAGTAAAGAACCCTTCAACCCCTACTCCCTCTCCAAATAAAGGAGAAGATAACCGAAAAAAGATGTTAGCAGAAATTCGTCTTGGAGTAGCTTTGAGGTAATTTTAAAAATAAAATTTAAATTTTTTTTTTAATTTTTTAGACATGTAGATACTGTTGATAAAGGAGCACCAGCAATTGAATTGGACGAAAATGAACGTCAACAATTATTGAGAGCTACAACACCTAATGATTCTCTTGATAGCCAAGGGTATTTAATAAATATCTAGCTTGAGGCCCGCATGTCCTATCATTTGATAACCTAAGGAAAATTAATGGAGTGAGGGAAAGAAGTTGAACACAGAAAAATATGTATCGTTGCAGAATGACTTTTGCTGACATGTGGGCCTCGAACTGGACATTTACCTAAATATTCTAAATATATTTCATTAAAGTAAAAGTCCAAGTCCTTCTTCCCTAACTACAACAACATCAAGTAGCAATTCCTCCTCTCCTTCCCAATATTTACAACCAAATATTAATGGACAAAATCAACAAAATTCACGTTCACCTTCACCTATTATTAATCAACAACAACCTAAAAAACAATGGAAATGGGCTGAAGTTAAAACAGAAGCAGAAAAAAGAGAAGAAGCAATTACACATGGAAGGCAAAATAGTGACTACCAATTTGATGATAAAAAAGTTTGTTAAAAAATATTTTTAAAAAAAATTTGTTTTTTAAAGCAAATAGAAGAACGACAAAAAGAAGTTGCCGCCCTTTCTGGCACTGGAGGTGCTCAATCAAAAATTGCTGCTTTTAAACAGTTACAGGCTTCTAGTAGCCCTTCTTCGGCATATTGTACATTACCTAGAATATCAAAAAATGGAGTTGGGGCAAAATGGGAACAAAAACAAGAAAATGGAAAAGTTGACGGTACAAAGACAATTAATGGGTATGTTTTTGGTAAATAATAAATAATTATCCAAAGGACCACTACACTAATTACCTCTGTCATTCTCTGATAAAAATAAATACTATACTTGACACTTTGCTATGAATTAAAATCAAAAATTGAATTTAAAGCAATATTAAAATTAAATTAAAAATTAATATTAAATTAAAATCTATCATAAATTTGGTTAATTTAACAAATTATTTTTCACTAATTAATTTCTAGTTCAACAACAACAACAAAAAATAATTATAATTTAAATTCTAATGGAATATCTAAAACAAACGGCCACCACCCTCCTCCTCCTCCTCCTTCCCTCCAACAACAACAAAATAAACAACCTCAAAAAATTACCCCCCAAAATTTAAAAAAACAAGTTCAACAACAACAGCAACAAACAAAAACAAACGAAAATAATATTTCCAAAACTTCGAGTTTAGCAGAAAAATGGCAAAAACAACAAGAAACCCAGAAACCCAAAATAAATAAACCTGCATTTATTCAATGCCAAACATTACAAAGGTCTAACAGGTAAAGAAAAGAAAAAAGAGATGTTTTTGGTGTGTTCCCACAAAATATACAGAGGAAGAGAATAAAAATTCTAAATGGAAATAAATTTTGAAAAAATAAACGAAAATAAATAATTAAATGTATGTTTATTTAAAAGAATATTTTTTGGTTAAAAGAAATTTTAAAATTAATTTCTTCCCTTTCTTAAAGTAATTTGTAATACAATAATTAATTAAATAATTACTACTTAAATTCACTCTTTTAACCAAAATATATATTTCAAAGTATTAGTAGATGTCTAGAAAAATTTTATTTTTTTTAGATTTGTTTAGAAAATATATTTTTTTAACAAAATTTAGTTTTAGAAAAAAGAGAGAGATTAATCTCTCTAATTAACTTCCTCTGTGTGTTTGCTGTGTTTTTTTTTTACTTTAAAAACCCAAAAATATTTTTATTACAGACCCTTTTTTTAGAATATTTGTCAAATTATTTTAATTAGAATTTAAATTTCTTTAAATTTATTGTTTAGAATATATTTTTGGGGGGTTTAAATTCTAATTAATTAATTAATATCAATTTAAATACTTTTAAATAATAAATATCCTATATATAATTTGTGAATCGGTGGAAATTGTTTGAGTGTTTGTCACACGGCTACTGCTTTTATAGTAAATGATTTTGGGAGTGAAAAAATGGGGGCTTTTATAGTAAATGATTCTGGGAGTGAGGAAATGGGAGCTTTTATAGTAAAATGATTTGGGGAGCGAGGAAATGAAAATATCTATTTTCTTTTGAGAAGGTTGACGTAGACAAAATTGCCTCAAGGTTTTAGATACAGTTTTTGATGCTCTTTCGAATAAGCTATAGATTATGAGGAGGTTCCCAAATTCACAGAGTTACACAGCTTTGAAGATTTTCAAATATAAATTAACATTTACAATTCCATCTATTTTATCTTTGAGAAAGTTTTTATAAACAAAATTGCCCCAAGGTTTTAGATACAGTTTTTGATGATCTTTCGAATAAGCTATAGCTTATGAGGAGGGTCCCTAAATTCACAGAGTTACACGGCTTTGAAGATTTTCAAATATCTAATTATATAATTGAGAAGGGTGTGTGTGTCTGTTTGTCCTTTTATAGACAAGTGGGTTTTTATAGTAAAATGATTTGGGGGAGTGAGGAAAAGGGGGGTTTTTATAGTAAAGCTTTGACAGTTGAAGGGTAAGAAGATACTATAAAAGCAGGGTATTTTGGTCATTCTTCAACTGCTTTCAACACTTCTCAACATTGCTGTGCTCTTTTCTTCGTCAACGTTTGCTGGAGTCATGTGTCCTCTTGAGCCAGATAACGTTCATGTGTCAAGTGCTAGACGTCAACGATCATTTGTCAAGTGTTAGACGTCAACGTTCATGTGTCAAGTGCTAGACGTCAACGATCATTTGTCAAGTGTTAGACGTCAACGTTCATGTGTCAAGTGCTAGACGTCAACGATCATTTGTCAAGTGCTAGACGTCGACGTTCATGTGTCAAGTGCTAGACGTCAACGTTCTGTGTCAAGTCTTAGACGTCAACGTTCATGTGTCAAGTGCTAGACGTCAACGCTGTGTCAAGTGCTAGACGTCAACGTTCATGTGTCAAGTGCTAGACGTCAACGTTCTGTGTTAAGTCCTAGACGTCAACGTTCATGTGTCAAGTGCTAGACGTCGACGTTCATGTGTCAAGTGCTAGACGTCAACGTTCTGTGTTAAGTCCTAGACGTCAACGTACATGTGTCAAGTGCTAGACGTCGACGTTCATGTGTCAAGTGCTAGACGTCAACGTTCATGTGTCAAGTGCTAGACGTCGACGTTCATGTGTCAAGTGCTAGACGTCAACGTTCTGTGTCAAGTGCTAGACGTCAACGTTCATGTGTCAAGTGCTAGACGTCAACGTTCTGTGTTAAGTCCTAGACGTCAACGTTCATGTGTCAAGTGCTAGACGTCAAAGTTCACGTGTCAAGTGCTAGACGTCGACGTTCATGTGTCAAGTGTTAGACGTCAACGTTCTGTGTCAAGTCTTAGACGTAATGGCTTTAGATGTTTTGATAACTAGCGGGGTAGGGCGGCCTTCGGCCGCCCCACCTCGCTAGCAAAGCAAATCAAAATCCTCTCAACCTCTTAGATGAATTCTTTCCTTTCTTAAACAATTATCAAAACATCTAAAGCCATTTACTCAAATATGAAAATTATCGGGCTAATCAGAGAAAACATTAAAGCATGATTTTGTTATCATAGCCCTTTTCTTATTTTTCGTTACCCTAACCCTTTCTTAAAACAATGGGCTAACAGTTTAATCAATAAGCAAACAATTCCTATTAAAAAGAACAATTTCAAAATACAATATTACATTAACTTACTAATTATCATTTGGATATCACAAAACATTAATCTTTTTTCACTGTATCCTTCTTATGTTTAACTGGTGTTGTGAGGAGTTTTGAAACTGGTTTCTTATTATTCATGAATTCCATATCATCAGCTTGAACTTTTACATGCATGCATTGATCTAAATTAAAAAAAATATATAAGAAAAGTAATTAAATTAACTTTACCTTCAATCACAACAAAGCCTTTTTTGATTTCAATCTCCTCACCAGGTGCAAACTCGATGAATTTGTCTTTTTCTTTATTCCCTAACACATTAAGATCTGCCCGCTTGTTGTCATCATCCGCAATAATTGCACAGAAATTCTCTTCAATATTAAAAAAAGTAGAGGCCAGCACACAATTAAAACCTAAAAGTAATAATTTAACTTGAATTATCGCATAACTAACTATAAGTCCCTCCTGAATCCATTTCTTTAAACGTCGCAACTTTTTTGACTGGAATTCCTTGAGATTTAATAATCGTTGCCGACGTAACAACAAATTCATAATCCAAAAACGTACTGTAAATCTTTTTCCCATCAAAGCGCTTTACATCAAACGCTTGTATCTTTAACAGGTTTAAATCGACGACCTAAATCGAAAAATAAAACTTCTGATTGTTAGACTCACACTTCCTTCCTGACACAGCTCTACAAAAACACCATACTTCCCAACTACAGTTGCAAAAGCAGTGACCACAAAAATCTGACCAGTGCTGCATTTCATTAAAACTGTAGTTTTTGCTTTTGATTTACAAACCTTAGCCACAATCCCGCAACAATGCCTAAAAGTATTTTTCATTTCAAAAGACATAAAAAAACTCACCCCATAAAAGTTCCTGGCGGCTGTACTTCCAACTCATTACAGGTAGAAAGCTTCATTGCAATAGGAGCTAAAATAGCGGGCTAGCGAAGAGGAAGCCTTCTACTAAGGAGTTCCTCTCGGCTAGCTACTAAACACGACTGTTTCAATTTCCGCCTGTTTCAATATTCCGTCTGCTTCATATTCAACCTGTTTCACAACGTTGACGTCTAGCACTTGACACATGAACGTTGACATCTAGCACTTGACACATGAACGTTGACGTCTAGCACTTGACACAGAACGTTGACGTCTAGGACTTGACACAGAACGTTGACGTCTAGCACTTGACACATGAACGTTGACGTCTAGGACTTAACACAGAACGTTGACGTCTAGCACTTGACACATGAACGTTGACGTCTAGCACTTGACACAGAACGTTGACGTCTAGCACTTGACACATGAACGTTGACGTCTAAGACTTGACACAGAACGTTGACGTCTAGCACTTGACACATGAACGTCGACGTCTAGCACTTGACACATGAACGTTGACGTCTAAGACTTGACACAGAACGTTGACGTCTAACACTTGACACATGAACGTCGACGTCTAGCACTTGACACATGAACTTTGACGTCTAGCACTTGACACATGAACGTTGACGTCTAGGACTTAACACAGAACGTTGACGTCTAGCACTTGACGCATGAACGTTGACGTCTAGCACTTGACACATGAACGTTGACGTCTAGGACTTAACACAGAACGTTGACGTCTAGCATTTGACACATGAACGTCGACGTCTAGCACTTGACACATGAACGTTGACGTCTAGGACTTAACACAGAACGTTGACGTCTAGCACTTGACACATGAACGTTGACGTCTAGCACTTGACACAGCGTTGACGTCTAGCACTTGACACATGAACGTTGACGTCTAAGACTTGACACAGAACGTTGACGTCTAGCACTTGACACATGAACGTTGACGTCTAGGACTTAACACAGAACGTTGACGTCTAGCACTTGACACATGAACGTTGACGTCTAGCACTTGACACAGAACGTTGACGTCTAGCACTTGACACATGAACGTTGACGTCTAAGACTTGACACAGAACGTTGACGTCTAGCACTTGACACATGAACGTCGACGTCTAGCACTTGACACATGAACGTTGACGTCTAAGACTTGACACAGAACGTTGACGTCTAACACTTGACACATGATCGTTGACGTCTAGCACTTGACACATGAACGTCGACGTCTAGCACTTGACACATGAACGTTGACGTCTAAGACTTGACACAGAACGTTGACGTCTAACACTTGACACATGATCGTTGACGTCTAGCACTTGACACATGAACGTTGACGTCTAGCACTTAACACAGAACGTTGACGTCTAGCACTTGACACATGAACGTTGACGTCTAACACTTGACAAATGATCGTTGACGTCTAGCACTTGACACATGAACGTTGACGTCTAGCACTTGACACAGCGTTGACGTCTAGCACTTGACACATGAACGTTGACGTCTAAGACTTGACACAGAACGTTGACGTCTAGCACTTGACACATGAACGTCGACGTCTAGCACTTAACACATGAACGTTGACGTCTAGGACTTAACACAGAACGTTGACGTCTAGCACTTGACACATGAACGTCGACGTCTAGCACTTGACACATGAACGTTGACGTCTAGGACTTAACACAGAACGTTGACGTCTAGCACTTGACACATGAACGTTGACGTCTAGCACTTGACACAGCGTTGACGTCTAGCACTTGACACATGAACGTTGACGTCTAAGACTTGACACAGAACGTTGACGTCTAGCACTTGACACATGAACGTCGACGTCTAGCACTTAACACATGAACGTTGACGTCTAGGACTTAACACAGAACGTTGACGTCTAGCACTTGACACATGAACGTCGACGTCTAGCACTTGACACATGAACGTTGACGTCTAGGACTTAACACAGAACGTTGACGTCTAGCACTTGACACATGAACGTCGACGTCTAGCACTTGACACATGAACGTTGACGTCTAGGACTTAACACAGAACGTTGACGTCTAGCACTTGACACATGAACGTTGACGTCTAGCACTTGACACATGAACGTCGACGTCTAGCACTTGACACATGAACGTTGACGTCTAAGACTTGACACAGAACGTTGACGTCTAACACTTGACACATGAACGTCGACGTCTAGCACTTGACACATGAACTTTGACGTCTAGCACTTGACACATGAACGTTGACGTCTAGGACTTAACACAGAACGTTGACGTCTAGCACTTGACACATGAACGTTGACGTCTAGCACTTGACACAGAACGTTGACGTCTAGCACTTGACACATGAACGTCGACGTCTAGCACTTGACACATGAACGTTGACGTCTAGCACTTGACACATGAACGTCGACGTCTAGCACTTGACACATGAACGTTGACGTCTAGGACTTAACACAGAACGTTGACGTCTAGCACTTGACACATGAACGTTGACGTCTAGCACTTGACACAGCGTTGACGTCTAGCACTTGACACATGAACGTTGACGTCTAAGACTTGACACAGAACGTTGACGTCTAGCACTTGACACATGAACGTCGACGTCTAGCACTTGACAAATGATCGTTGACGTCTAGCACTTGACACATGAACGTTGACGTCTAACACTTGACAAATGATCGTTGACGTCTAGCACTTGACACATGAACGTTGACGTCTAACACTTGACAAATGATCGTTGACGTCTAGCACTTGACACATGAACGTTATCTGGCTCAAGAGGACACAGGACTCCAGCAAACGTTGACGAAGAAAAGAGCACAGCAATGTTGAGAAGTGTTGAAAGCAGTTGAAGAATGACCAAAATACCCTGCTTTTATAGTATCTTCTTACCCTTCAACTGTCAAAGCTTTACTATAAAAACCCCCCTTTTCCTCACTCCCTCAAATCATTTTACTATAAAAACCCACTTGTCTATAAAAGGACAGACAAACACACAAACCCTTCTCAATTATATAATTAGATTGTTTAAGAAAGGAAAGAATTCATCTAAGAGGTTGAGAGGATTTTGATTTGCTTTGCTAGCGAGGTGGGGCGGCCGAAGGCCGCCCTACCCCGCTAGTATACTCAAATAAATTAATTAAATTTTAAATTAATTATTTTAAATTTCTGGATTAAAATAAAAATAATTACAAAATTTTCAGAATTTTCTAAAAAACCAAATTAGGTAATATTCCTTTTTTCCTTTTTCTTAAGATTTTTTCTAATTTTAAGGAAAGTTTAGTTTTATTTTTTCTTTTATTTTTATTAGAGAAAAGGTAAAAAAATATTTTAATTCATTTAATTTCCCTTCCCCCTTTTTTAGCACATCTTCCCATCCATTTCAAAATGGACAACAAAAAAACTTTGCTTTTCTTTCAAAAAACAGACAAACAATACATCCTCATCACCATCCTCACCCCCATCCCCACAACCCTCTACCAGAATTTCCAACAATTGTGCCAGTCTCTGCAGCACTTGTTAGAACATATACTCCCCGAGAAAATATTAATAATGATGAACATAATAAATATTTTCAGAAAATTAGGTAATTTTTAAATTATTTTAGTGGATAATTAAAAAAATTATCTTTATTCTAGCTCCAAATAATCCGATAAACTTTTTAGATTTTAGACAAAATCTTTTTTAAAAATATTTAAATATCTCGTTTATACCATCTTACTTTTTATTAATTTAAAATTTTTTTAATTTTTAAGAGATCGTTTTACTCCAAACGAAAATAATAATTTAATAACAAACTCAACAAAAAATAATTTAATTAATTCTCAATTAAATACAACAATAATTAAAATAAATGAAAAACAAAATAATAATAATCAAAAAACAATAATTAACAATTCATTTCCTTCTTCATCTACTTCTCTAAATTCTTTTAAACAAAAAAATTTTAAAGAAGAAGAACAACAAAAACAAATTAATTTTAATGAAGAAAATGAGGAAGAAAAGGAAGAAGAAAATGGAGGAGTTTATAATTTTTGGAAAACTTCAACAATTGAAAGAAAACAACAAAAATTTAATAAACTTTTTGGACAAAAAGTAATTTATTTAATTATTAAATTATTCGAAATTTTTAATGTCGGCGCCATACTTGATAATTTTTGACAAAATTATATTTTTTTGAAAATTAACCGAGACAAATTAAAAAATAATTTATTTCTATTTAAAGTCCCCAGAACCTCCACCTCTACCAACTTGTTCTCCCCCTCCTTTGGAGTCTCCACCAGACTGGGAAACTCTTCGAACTCAATTCAAATTTGCTGTAGATTTAGATACTAATCCAGAAAGGAAAGCTATTGTAAGAATTGTTAGACGATTTTAATTTTAATTAAAAATAAATGTAAATACAATTAAATGCCAATATATTCGGTGCCTTCATTTTTATTTGTTTTCCCATTAATTTTGCAATAATAATTATTAAATTTTTATAAATATATGTTTTAATTCTTTAATTTTAAACAATTTTAAATTTAAATTTGTAGAATTTTGTTTTACAATTGGCTCAAATAAATATTTTTAATATCTGCCTTCTTTTAGATTTTTATTTTATTTTTTTAATTTTTCCTAAAAATATTTAGTTCATTTTTAATTAAAATTTTACTTAAAATACAATCTTTATATAAATTAAAATATTGGAAATATAGTAAAAAATTTATTTAAATACTCCTCTTCTAAAAATCGCACGCGTCTTGTAGTAGAAAATAGTAAGAAAAATCTCGCGCAATTTTTTCTAATTTACAAGATTGTTTCGCTAGATTCAGAAATTAAAAAGTTAAAAACAAAATTTATTTAAAATTTATTCACAATTTCCATCTTAAATTTACAAAAATAAAAAAAAATAACTTTTCAATTTTTTCTTTCAATTTTTTTCATCTTTTTCCATCTTCCCAAGTCGAAACAATAAAAGGTTCTAGAGAAAAATCATCATTAATTACTGTCGATTGGTCAGCAATTAATGGCGGTAATAACGGCTGTGAACGTCGAAATCTATTGTTTTCTATTAGTAAATTATTTGGAATAAAACGATATGGCAATCGAAGATCGACACCTCCTAATGAACTCTGAGAAAAATAAAATTTAGAAATTAAAAAAAAATATAGGAATTTTATTTAAAATTTTAAAATAAAAAGGAAATATATTTTTCTAAAAATTCTTGAATTAATTTTTTTGTAAAAGATAGCTCTAATGAAGAACTTTTTTTTAAAAATTTAACTTAATTTTTAATTTTAAAATTATTTACCCTTTTTAATTTAGATGATGGCCGTGCCAAAATTTGAAGAAAAATAACTGAAGAAATAAACAAAAATAACAGAAAATTATTATTAAATAATTTCATTTTCTAAATTTAAACAAAGTAATTTATTCTCTATAATTTATTTTTAAAAAATTATTTTTTACTATATTTTAATTAATTTAGTAAAAGAATATTATAATTTAATTTATTATTTTACAATAAAGGAATAAAAAAATTAATATATAAATTTCCGCCTCCTTTTTTTTAATTTTTTTCTATTTTTAAAAGACAATTTTCTATATAATTTTCTGTTTTTTTTTTTCCTAAAAGCATCATTTTTTCAATTAATATTTTTAGAACAATTCAAGCAATAATTCTAAGAATATATTTTTAGAAAAATTAATAAATAATTTATTTATTGTAAAAACTGTAGTACAATGACATTTTGGAAATTATAAAATCGGTACCTAGAAGGCCGGGTTTGGCGAAATTGATTTTAAAAAGCGAACGGCGAAAAACGAAAGTCCAAAAAAGCCGAAAATCGGCGAAAGATGAAAGGCGAAACCCGCACACCCCTGCTAGAAAGGTATCCAGAAATTTGGAGAAAAGAAGGGAATGTCATTATAATACTTCGATATAGTCCCCCTTCCCCGGCCATTCCCCCCTCTCTTCTTAGCTATTTTCTTATTTTGAATTTAAATTTTAAGAAAACTTTTTAATATTTAAAAAATTGTTACAAATATGAAGAAATATTTAATTTAAATTTTGCAAATATTTATTTCTTAGAAATTATTTTTTATTTCCTTTATTAGTGTAGAAGAGAATTTTGAACAAAAATTATTTTACTTTTTTTAATAAGTGTCAATTCTCTTTCTTTTTAATTTTTTTAAGTTCAAAGCTTAAAAGTTCTTGTTAAAAGAATAAAGGAAAATTGACGTTATTTTAATAAGAAAAAAAAATAATTCTAAATTAAAACAATTTTTTTAAATAAATATTAAAATAAAATAAAGTTTTTTCAAAATAGAAGACAGAATTTCCTTCTGGTTGGACTAGGGGGTAACAGATTTTTGTCCAAAACTGGATATTAAAATAACAAAATTTGTCCAAAAATAAATTTATTTTATTTTTTAATTACCAAAAAATAAAAAATTTTTCCGGAAGAATTTGGCAATAAAAAATTTTTTAAATTCTTTTTATAATTTATTTGAACATTTTTATATGTTCAAAAATAGATACAAAAAATATCAACGTCAGTTTATATTTTTTGCAAATCTAAATTTAATTTAAAAAAAGAGACACTCATCTGGTTGAAAAAAAGAAAAGAAAAAAAGGTTTTTTAGGAAATTACTAGCCCCCCTTTTAATTATATGTAACACCCACAAAAAGTATTTTTGGAGAGATAAAAATGAAGAAGAAGTAAATATAGGTAGTATATTTTAATTTTAAAAGTAAGGAAGAACTTTTAGAAAATAAACTTTAAAAAAAACAAAAAATAAACTTAAACTTTTTTATTATTAAATTTAAAAAGTACTTGAATGAGGAAATGAAGAAAATGTAAACATAAATTTTTGTGTTATTATTGTCTAAAAATGGACTTAAAAATAATATCTATTTTTCAGTACCACCCACATTATTTTTAAGAAAAAATTATTTTATTCAAAAAATATTTTTATTTAATCAAATCAATTTATTTAACCTATTTTGGCATTATCTACTTTAATATGTAAATTAGTAATTTTAATTTAATAAATATCATTAATAATATTTAAATATTTAATAAAATGAAAAGAAAATAAAAAGTGTAAATAAAAATTATTTTTTTTTAAATTATCATTCTTAAATTTGAAGAATTCTTGATAATTGTATATTATATTTTTTTAATTTTAAATAGCCAATTTAAAATTTTTTTAAATTAAAAAAAATATTTAATTTTTATAAATATTTGAAAAAAATTTAGATTTATTTTAAATAATTAGTATTATGTAAATTAATTAATTAAGAGTTTGTAAATCCTTTATAAGTTTATTAGTCGAATCTAATCAATTCTGTTAGATATTATCCAAATCATACATCTTTAATTATCTGGAAGGACTGATCCAGGAACAGATGGACAACGATGATGATACTCGAATGAGCTTTGTTTTGAATATTTATATTTACCTTTAAGTTGTTTACTTAAAAAAATAGTAGCCCTTCTGGGGCTATTGCTGCATATGGACAGCCTGAACAAATAATTTATAATGATTTATAAGTATTGCTACAGTCCTCCTCGCATCTGCTGGACTCGCTTATCTGCTGGAGTGGAAACGAAACACATCGTCCACCATCAACATCTCCACATATGAAAAATTGCTTCACCTTTCACTTATGTGGAGAACAAAACATGAATAAAAATTCTAGAGAATAAACAGTACTTGAATTTATTCAGCAGTACCTAGATGAGCGAAAGGCCCCCTCAAACCTTTAGAGGAGTAAAGATATTTAGAATTGAAGTTTAATTTATTATTAATATTTAGAAAATTATAATTTAATTTTTATGTCGAACCTTAACAAAAAATTATTACCCACAATCTTTATTATTGTACCCAAATGCCTTCTCATTTAATATTTTTTAGTCGATTTATTTTTTCATTTTTATTTTCTTTGTTTATTTAGCTTTTTTTACTTTTTCGATTAATCCCAACTGCCAACGTTTTCTTGAAAGAAAAAATCACACAAAAAAAGAGAAAGTAACGAGAACACGCAGTCACTACCGAAGGTAAGAAGATAAAAAAAAAATATTTTAGAAAAGATATTGAGAAGGTAGAAAAACTGAAAAAAAAAGATAAAGAAAAAAGACAAACAAAAATTCTTGGAAAACGCCCCCATACGTAAAAATTTGTCTTTTGTAAAAGAAAGAAAAAATACAAGAGTGAAAGTGCGCGACATTATTATGTCTATATTTATTTTAAAAGTGTTTGAAATAAACGCCTTTAATAATTTTTCTTTTGCTATACTACAAATGCTTTATTGATAAATAAATTTATTAGATTATAATCTTTTTGATATTCTAATTTGGCGATATCGGAATTTTAAATTAAAATTTTAAACAAAACTAATTTCTTTTGTCAATAGTTTCTTGAAAAGAATTTTAAAATTACCTTTTTTTAATTAAAAATATAATTTTAATTTAATTTAAATTATTAAAAATCTATTGATAGAAATATTTTAAAGTAAGAGGTTCAATAAAATTTAAAAAAATAATAAGAAATTTAATTACTTTGTTAAATAAATATATTCAAACTAGTGTTAGGCACGGTTCGGTACTACCGCGGTACTACCGTCAGTACCGGACCGGTACTTTTCGGTACTACCGGTACCGGTACCGTACCGGTAAGATTTTTGGATTTTCGGTAATGACCGGTACCGGTACTTTTCGGTACTACCGGTACCGGAACCGTACCGGTCAGCTTTCCAGTACCGCGGTACTACCGGTTTTGCGGTACTGGAAAATTTTAAGAAAAATGGAAAATATTATCATATGGACTTCCAAAATTCCTAGAATTTTCGCCGGAGGCCAATCAAAAATAGAAAATTTTTGCCTGCGGCGCTATAACAAGAAGAAATCTGGCTTATTGGCCTTCCAAAATCTTATTGTTTTTGGAATTTCAGGGTCCAGCTCCTCAAATTCCTGATATCCCCTATCAAAAATCGAAATTTAAAGTTAAGAATACTAAGAATACTCACATCCTTTGATATCCCGCATACATATATCCCGCGAAATTAAAAGCTCTTAAGAGGATATTTGCGGATTAACAGGTAGAAAATGGATTTGCGAGGATTAAGAAGTATACCAGAGGATTTGTTAGGTTTAAAAGTATATACATAGAGGGATTAGGAAGATTTTAAGGATATTAGGATTAAGTGAGATACCAGTTGATTTGTCATTATTAATATATAAGGGGATTAGGAAGGATATCGGAGATTTTGGCAGGGATATCAGAAGATTTGGGTGATATCGAAAGAATAAAGTAGATATCGTGGATTTAGAGATATGTGTTTTTGAGGGATAAAGAAGTTAGAAGGCTATACATCTCATAAATCATTCTTAATCCGCTAAAATCCATCGAAATCCCCTGAGATTTTGGCAGGGATATCAGAAGATCCTCTTAATCCCCTAAGATCAATTGATATTCCTACTAACAACGATCCTATAGTGTTATATCGAACAGTTTCACATCATTTAGTACATCTATAAGTCCATATTTTGATATTATGTCATTTTAGCGTGAGTACCGGAGTACCGCGGTAGTACCGGAAATTTTTCACCGGTACTAACCGGTACCGGTACTTTTCGGTACTACCGGTACCGGTACCGTACCGGTCAGATTTTAGGATTTTCGGTACTCGTCCGGTACCGGTACTTTCCGGTACTACCGGTACCGGAAAAATCCATTTGCCTAACACTAATTCAAACAAATCTCTCTAATCTCTCTATTCCTTTATTTTTTTATTTTCAATTTTACTATTAACAAAAAAATATTTTTAGTTAATATTTTAAATAATAATTATTTTCATCATTTTTTGTAATCTTCATTCAAAAACTTTTTTTCATAAAAATTCTTATGAAGGAGCCATGTTTTCGATGTAAACGGCCAACTTATTTCAACGACAAAATAGGCCCATTAAAAGATGGAACACTTTTCCATAAAGGTTTTTAATTAAATATAAATTAATTTTTAAAAATTTTAATCTTTTTAAGGATGTTTTAAATGTTGGATTTGTGGAAGGTTTTTAATTTTATTAAAATTAATTTTAAAATTAAATTATTTTAGCCGCCTTTCTCTCAACACTTATTATAATAATAGAAATGATACACAAGATTTAGAGGTATTATTTAAATCAGAAAAATATGTACTCGAAAGTAGTGACAAAAATAAGAACAAAAATGGCGCTTATAAAGAGATATTACTATTTAATTAGCAATTAACTTTCTAAAGGGTTAAGACATAGAAAAAGCTCTAAATCTCACTTACCGTATTTTCTCGATTAATTCCCCTCCCTCGATTAATTCCCCATGCAAAGGATGGGTTGAAAATATAATTCCCCAGGGGAATTAATCGAGAAAATACGGTAAGTTGTAAATCTTGATTTTGTCTATTTCAAAGGTATATTGTGCAGGCCATGTACCGACACCTGGTTAGTTTATAGAAGTAATTTTGATTTTTAATTAATTTATTTTTAGGACCTCATCACCCAATTCCACACCGATCTAATCTATTATGGTCTCCAAAAACAAAAGGCGAATATCCTCACAATTTAATGCGCACATGAAATATGATGAAAAAATAAAAAAACGTGTCAAATTTTACTAAATATTTTTGTGATTTACTAAAGATTATAAATAAATAAATTAGTTTAATTTTTCAAATTTTTTATGAGATTCAGTACATTTAAATGGCAATACTTGTTCTTTTAGATTATATGTCCTTTGAGAAAATAGTTACTTGGCAATGTATTGTAATGACGATATGCAAATTAGATATTTTATATTTTTTACCAAAACAACATTTAATCTATTAGTTACCATATTAACACTAAAACCTAGATTAAATTACGATTAACCTAATTTAAACTTTTAGTCCTGTCTAAAAATTTTCTATTAAAATTTTTTACGTTTGATTTTTAATCTTTTATACTTATTTATTGGATTTAATTTTCAATGGGCAAAAAACAACATCAAAGTGATAAATTGTAGGTTTTTAATTTAAATAATTTTTCTTTTATTTTTTTAAAGGTATTTGACAACAAAAGAATGGAAAGATATTTATGGTGGCCACAAAGATGGTAAAATTAAAATTTACAATTTTTTTTTATCAAAAATAATTTTAAGATACTGCTACAAAGATTCAAAGAGCACAATTCAAACGTCTTCCTTTCACCCATTGTGCTCTTTCTTTTCTTCCTTTTGAAGACCCTGTTTGCACTCCAGATGGAATTATTTACGATTTAAGGTTTTTTTATTTTTGTTTTGTTTAAGTTATTTCTAGTCATATTACTCCTTATATTAAAAAACATGGATTGTGTCCTGTTTCTGGGAAAAAATTGACAAATAAAGACTTGACTGTGCTTACTTTTGCTAAAGACAAGGATGGTAAATAAATTTTATTTTGGATAATTTTTTTGATATTTATCTTTTTTAAGGAAGTTTTCGTTGCCCAGTTACCTATAAAATTTTTACTCAAACAAGTATTATTGCTGCAATTCGCACAACAGGAAATGTTTACTCTATGGAAGCAATTGATGAGCTTAATTTGAAAAGAAATCATTTAAAAGATTTATTAACTGACAAACCCTTTCAACGAAAAGTTTTTTTAAATTTATTTTTTAATCTAAAATTATATTTTTTAGGATATTATAATCCTTCAAGACCCCCAAAATTTGGATAAATTTAATATCGAACATTTTTATCATGTTCAGTTTGACACGAAAACAAAAGAAACCCTTTTAGAAGAAAAATTAGCTATGCAAAGTCCAAAATATTTTTTAAATTCTTTAAATAATGAAGCAAAAGAAGCACTTTCACAATTGGAAAAACAATATGTTCAGAAGGTTTTTTTCTCCTTAATTTCTTTGAAAAAAAATCGAAAATAGACTGAAGAAAAACCAAAAGAACAAATTGCTGATTCTGTAAATGCTGCACATTTTTCCCAAGGAAAAGTAGCTGCTGGATTGACTTCAACGACAATGGAGCCTGTAACAAACAATAAAGCAGCAATTTTGGATGAAGATGATGTTAAGTAAATAGTTTTTAATTAATTAATGTATTTTTACTTGATTAAATTAAAGATATTCTCGAGTGACTCGTAATGGTTATGTTCGTATTGTAACAAATTTTGGACCTTTAAATTTGGAGCTTTTTTGTAAACACGCTCCACGTGCTTGTGAAAATTTTATTGTTCACTGTAGAAATGGATATTATAATAATACAATATTTCATAGAATTGTTTCTGGATTTGTGGTAATTTTTTTATTTTCTTTATATTTTTATTATTTTTTGTTTTAAGATTAACCTTTTTTTGTTTTTCAGCTCCAAGGTGGTGATCCTACTGGCACTGGAACTGGCGGTGAATCTATTTGGGATAGGCCATTCAAAGATGAATTTCAAGGCACTTATAAACATGACCAAAGGGGTATTCTCAGCATGGCTAATCGAGGAACTGATACTAACCGTTCACAATTGTATTTTATTTTTAATTAACTATATGTCTCATTTTATAAATTTTTATTTAGTTTCATAACATTTGCTGCCTGCCCAAATTTAGATGGTAAACATACAGTTTTTGGACGTTTAGTTGGTGGGGCAACAACATTATGTGCTATAGAAAATGTCGAAACTGATAAAGAAGATCGACCGTTAGAAGATGTAAAAATTATGGCTGCTGAAGTTTTTGTTGATCCATTTGAAGCGGCGGCCGAAGCAGTCAAAATGGAAAGAAAAGCTTTGGCTAGTAAAGGTAAGAAGAAAATGAAATTATTTTAAATTTTGCTTTTTTAGCAAATTCTGTCTCATCAGAAGAAGAAACTAATCGAAATAGACAACAACAGACAGAAATTCAAAAGCCAAAATCATACTCTTCAGGTGTAGGCAAATACATTAAACCAGAAATTAGAATTGCAGTTAGGAGAGCAGCGGTAATTTATTGAATTATTTTATTATTTTTTTAAATTATTTAGAATGAAGATACATCAACGATAGAAGTAAAGAAAAAAGTACCAACGATTTTATAATTATTTTAATTGACAGCAAAATTTTGACAAAAAAAAGAATTGAAAGTGATAATAAAAATATTTAAAATTTAATTTTCTTTTAATTTGGAAATTTTTTGTCCCATCATTTCTAATGTATTTTTTGTATTTTCACGTTAAATAAAATGTGTAAAAATAGTTTATTTTGTAAAGATTTATTTTTATTCTCCTGAGAAATTCTTAAATATTTTTAAATTTTATTTTCTCGTAAAAATGTTAAATTTGTAGAAATTAATGGATGGTAAAAAACAAAATTCTAGCAAAAATGAAATTGATGAGGCAACATACAATCAAATTGCTACAATGTTTCAAAGACCGTCGCAAGTTGAGAAAATAGATGAATTACTTAAGAAAGCTGAAAGGAAAAAGGTTTTATTTTTATGAATTAGTCAAATAATTATTTATAAAAAAGGCAAGGCCGTAACTCTTACAAGCATTCTTTACTTAAAATAGACAAACGAAACCCTTTTGTGTGGTAATAAATCTCATTTTGTAAATATTTGTTGTAGAACTTAGTTTTTATTTTAAAATTCTTTCCTATTTATGAATGCTTAAAATTACCCTTTTCAATTATTTTAGGCAGCTGTAGAGGCAATGTTGAGAACTGGTGTTCAATCACAGCTAGAGGGTATTCGATCAGCTATTTCTCATATGCAAGTAACCGCTGAAGAAGTTTTGCAAATTGGAAAAAGGTTAATGTTTTTGAATTTCTTGTTATTTTAAATTTTAGTATGCAAGAAATTGGCGAAAAATTGCAATCTATACCAGAAACTCGCAATCGTTTAAGTATGCTGTCAAAGGCAAACAGTCAACATAGTCAATATGCGATTGCTGTGGAAAATTTTAAACATATCTTTAATTTAGTGGATACAGTAGAGAAAACACACGAGTAAAAAAATTTTTTTATTTTTGACTATATTAAATTTTTTAGATACATTTTAGAAAATAAACTTTTACATGCACATAAAAATATTATGGAATTGGAGAATGCGAGAGATGATTTAATGTTTGAAGTACATAAATTGAACTCTGAGCGGAGGGAATATGACAAAAATGTCGGTAGTTTTTGAATATATTTTTAAATTATTTTTAAAAATATTGGGGACTGTATTTAAAAATAATTTTATTTAATTAATTTAGTTGCTTAAAAATTATTTTACCGATCTTGACAAACTTGTAAATGATCTTGCCAAACAAGTTTGGTATATTTGTTCGAGAGCTTTAGAAGCCGTTCAAGGGAATGATAGTGCACTTCAGCAATTAGTTTCAGCATTAAGGATTATTGAAAGGGAAGAGAGGTTTGGAGTTTTTGTTAATTTCTTAGTTACTTTTCTTGATTTTAAGTTTTTACTCGAAAAAATTTTTTAATTTAAAAATATTCCTGTAATTTTTAAAAAAGGATTGACACCTATTACTTGGACCAAAGACCAGTTTCCAACGATTTTATGCCTCCCGGTCGACCACGACAATGGCGACGTCAACTTTTCGAAGTATTAGCTAAAAATGTACGGGACAGGCTAGAAGGCAATCAATTAGAAGATAAAGCAATAAATAGGCAATGGTTGGCAAGGTTTTTTGTTGAATATGTTGTTTGAATTTAAGAAAATATTTTTATAGATATTTAGAAGCTTGTAGACGTAAAGTTGTTTCTGATTTAAAACTTGTAAAAACTTGTCTTGCTGCTTGTTTTCCACCTGATTATAATATTTATGATCGTTATATTAAATATTATCATGACAGCATTTCTTTTCAAGTAAGTAATTTAACGTTTATTGTTATTACAAAATATTTAGATCAAAAATATTGCATCCAGCCCTTTAGAAAAGAATGAACTTGTACAACTTTTAAGTTGGATCCAGGCATATCCGTATGTTTTTATTTTTCTAAAAGAACTTAACTAATTTTTTAGCGGTAAACAAATGCTTGGTGATCCACATTTGGGCATCCAAGCACAATCTTTAGTACAAGAACAGCCACTTTTGCCTCGTTCCACAAAAAATCATTTATGTGATCGGTAAATATTCAATAAAAACGAAAAATCTTTTTTTAAAGTTTCATTGAGATTACAAGAAGGGATATGCATGATTGGCTTAATAAAACATTAATTCAAGAGAAGGATGTAAAAATTAAAATGGCAAAAAATATTTTTTTATAAATTTTGTTAGGATTGGTACAAACATGTTTTGCCTGAAACTGACAATGATAAACATTATTATACCCAATTACCAAGTATTTTATTTGGAATGGTGGAAGACACGGTTATTTATAAATTATTTTTAGTAATTTTAAAATATTTTTAGGTAGCTCTTTCAAAAGAAATTTCCCAAGATATTATCCCTCGTGTTATTGATATTGCTGTAGATGAATTTGCTATTTTCTCTGGGAAATATAAAGATGCTGCAATGGCTTATAAAGGAAAACACTTTGAAGATCGTTCTCTTTTTCAGCATTATACAGCTACAATTGTGAGAAGAATTTTTTTAATTTTTCAATATTTCTCAAAAAGATTGCAATTGCAAACAATTTGGATATTTGTCTTGATTCTACAGATAAACTTGAAAAAAATATTCGTTTAACAATGGAATCTAATGGCAGTGGAGGTGCATTATCACCAACAGAACAATTGGGAGATTTAAATGGAAATGGGTCTTTAACTACACGTTCCACCGCTGGTGGATTTTCTGTTGTTAATAGACAAGAATTAATTGACAAAATGGAACAATTAAAAAAGAAATTTGATGTTGGAATACAATTTACGTTAGTTATTTGGAGGGAAGAGGATAATTCTTATTTTATTTTTTAAGAATTTCTGCTCTTCTAGAAGAGGTTTTAGAAGATATTATTAGACATTTAGAGCAAATAATGACACGTAGTTGGTTGATGGGATCTAATGATTTGGAAACTATTTGTATTACAATTGCTGATTATTTTAATGATTATAAACATTTACGTGGACATATTAGAAGTATGTTAATGAGAGAATTACTTTTTAAACTTGTTGCTGAATTTATGATTGGAATTGATGTTCGGTAATTGAAAAAAATATTTTGTTTGAAATTAACTTTTTAAATTCAGTCGATTAACTTTCAATAAATATGAGGAACGCCATTTAGCTGTTGAACGACTAAAAACAGACGCTAAACGAATTCAGCAACTTTTTTCTAAATTCTTCGACGATCCCGAATTTCAGGCAATTATTTTTTAAATATCTACTAGGTCAAATCTCTTTATACCTTAACTAGTGCGTACAACTCATTTAAGGTACGATTTTTGGTCCCAATGGCGTAAACTTTAACAAGGTTCAAATGTATTGTTTTAATTTAAGATGCCAGCAATAGTTAATATTCTTCCTGCTATTGGAGAAGTGCTAGATTTAAGAGATAAAACACTTTTGGGACTTGAAGCCTCTTCACTTGTTCGAAAATATCCAGACATTCCTGTTGAATATCTCACTTCTTTAATACAAATACGTGAAGATATTGGACGAGCTGAGGCTAAGTAATTAATTAATTGGTAATTTGGTGAATAAAAATAATTTTTTAGAAATATTGCCGAGGAGGCAGTCAACAATGCTCGATATCACCCTAAAGGAGATCAGGATGCTCAAAAACTCTTTCAGATGTCTAAACCAGGTTTAACTTCAAAAACTGGAAGAGCATTGCCCGCTCTTGAATCAACAATGCATAATATGTTTGCCACAATTATAACAACTACAAAAGGGGGAATACAGGGAAATAACAAGTGAATTTAGTATATTTATTTGTTATCTATAAATGATCATAAATCATTGAAAAACTCTTCTCTTTTTAAATACTCTTTTAGGTTCCTTTGAGTTTTGGTGACAAAAGTCTGATACTTTTATCAGCGAGTAAAGATAGTTAGTTATTTTCCTTTTTTATTTATAAAGAGAGATTCCTTTACTTTTGTCACCATAAACGGAAAAGAGCACAGTTGATGCTCCTACTTAAAATATTTCTAAATTACTCGAAACTATCCTGTCACAAGATGTTAAAAGTATTGGATATTTTAGACTAATAAAATAAGTAGAGCTTTAATTTTATTAAAATTACATCTACATATTCTTGTGCTTTATGTGATATTTAAGAGTTTCCTTTACTATTTAATTTTGTAAAGTTTTTTTTCTTTCCTTATTTTCTTTTTAATGATTTAATTTATATATAAAATTACATCATAATATATATTTCAATCAGTCCATTTAATTAATAAAAAGAGAGAGAGGAAAGAGCAAATTTAAGGGAATTCCTCTATCATTTTGTGTTGACTACAAATATTATATTCTAAATAATGTGTACTTTAACTTCATTTATCTATTGTTATTATAATTTTAAGCATTTAAAAATTATTTTTTAAAAATTTAAAATATATTGGACAGAAAAAAAGAATTAAAATACAAAATATATTTAATTGTAATGAAATAAATATACCTAATAGGAAACCGTCTGCCATTTGTCATGTGCTCTAAAATAAATTTTCTAATAAATTACTAATTTTACTTCATTTTTTCTTTTCCTTTTTTTTGTATTTTATTGACATCATTTTTGTATTTTTCTAAATTTTTGTTAAAATATATTTTTATAAATTTTATTTTATATTTTCTAGTAATATAAATTTGAGCACAAAGATAATTGAAAAGACTCCACAGTAAACTTTTATTATAAAAAAAAATCTAAAATAAAACTGTCACAAGAATTTTTTTTATTAATTTTGTTCGCATACATATTTAATTTTTAAACAATTTTTATATTTTTATTTAATTATATTTTTTAAATAAATATTTTTAAAGGAAAATATTTTTTTATTTTTAAATTATTTTTTAGACTGAATTTTCTTTAAATTTTATCTATGGAGCAAAGGGATTCTAATTTCGACTTGGATAATTACAATGAAAAACAAATGGAGGAAGGAGAATCTTCTAATAGGTTAACAAAATTGAAGACTATAGAGATAGGGCAGAAATACCCTCCTAAAAATGGAATACCCTCCTAAATAACTCCTCTCTACTTATTAACCAAACCAATCTAATAATATTTTCAATTTTCGCAGTTTTGTCAACTTAGAAGTTGATTTATCTCAAAGATATGTAGAAACAATTCCTCTAACTCCTTTTGTCGGAGATTGTGCTCCTTACAAAGAATATGACAGAATTATTTCTTTAAATTTATCAACTAATCGCTTTATTCATTTTCCTTTACTTGTTTGTCAATTTAAAAATTTAAGAAGGTGATTTTGTTTTTTAAAAGAATTTTTTTAAATTTTTTTTAAATTAATTTAAATTAAAATTAAATGAAATTAAAATAAATTAATTTTAATTTTTTTTCTTAGATTAGATATTTCAAATAATCAATTAGCATCTCTTCCAAAAGATTTTTCTTCATTAAAATGCCTAACCCAATTAAGCCTTCGAAATAATCTTCTCGAATGTTTACCTTTTGAATTTCAACAATTAAAATTATTAGAAGAATTAAATATTTCTGGAAATCTATTAGAGCAATTTCCTTTTGAATTATTACAATTGAAACAATTAAGAATACTTTATATGGGTGGAAATTTAATTGAATATATTCCGGCAGCTATTGCTAAATTAAAAAAGTTGGAGTTTTTAAATAAAATTTTCTTTGGTAATACATATCTTTAGAGCTGTCCAAGGAAGAAATTTTTCTAAAAATCAAGACCAAAAATAGTAAAGTTTTAATTCTAAACTTAAGACCAAGAAGTCTTGGACAGCTCTACCATTCCAGTTATCTCTCTCCACCCTACTTTTCTGTTCTTACTGACTCTGTGATTCTGAACAAAGTACTGGGTAGTTGAAACTTCGCTATCCCCAAATGACTCCCACAACGAGAAAAGGAAAATGAGGGATGGAATAACTGGATAGTAATTAATTTTTAATTTATTAAGACGTAAAGTTTATCCTAAAAATATACTTTAGAAATTTCTAAAAAATATTTTCCTTCCTTTTTTTCAAGTCTCAAAATTTTGTATGTTGGTGGTAACCGTTTAATTGCAGTTCCAGATTCTATAGGTGCTCTTTCTGAATTAACTTCTTTGGGGTTGGCTGATAATCGTTTGGAAAGTATTCCATCAAGTATTGCAAATTTACATAAATTAACAACATTATCTTTGCATAATAATAAAATAAAGGTGTTTGAAAATTAAATAAATAAATACTATTTAATTAAAAAAAATAAAATAAACTGGGAGAGTGAGGAGGCAGAATTTTAATTTTTAATATTTTACCAACTTTGTATCAAAAAATATTTTTTAGGTTTTGCCCCCAGGCATTGCTCGTCTCAAAAATTTGGAACAATTAAGTCTTCGAAATAATCCTTTAGTTACTGATTTTGTTAATGAAATTTTATTAGAACCGCCAACATTAAAAGAATTAGCAGCGAGAATTGTTAAAATACGTTTTTCAATAAATAATTACAGAAATTTAATTCCTTTAGAATTGGTTAATTATTTAAATACTGGTAAGTTTTTAAATATAAATTATGAAAAGATTTTTTTAATAAAAATATAAAAGGAGGGTTGTTGGCGGACGGATAACCGAATCGGAAACGTTAACCGGTGTTTTTGACGAATTAACCTGAAGCGAAAACCGGGGATCGAAAACCGGCCATGACCGAAAACCGAGGGTGCCGGTTAATAACCGGTCGCAACACTATATTGAAGGGAAAAATTTTACTTTCATTGACTTTTTAAATATTTAGGAAAAACTGACAAATCAAAAAATATATTTTTAAAATATTATTTAAGCCAATCAATGTGTAAATCCAAAATGTAAAGGTGTTTATTTCGAATCTTGCTCTGAATTAGTCAAATTTGTTGATTTTTGTGGAAAATATAGAGTTCCCCTTCTTCACTATCTTTGGTTTTAATCATTTTAAATTTAAAAAAACAATTTTTAAAAGTTCTTCAAAATGTTCAACAATAGAGCCAGCCTACGCCTATACTTCTTCCTCTTCAGCAGAATCTGATGATGATCAAAGGCCAATGTCTTCAACTTATGCTAAAGAAAAGATGAAAAAAGTTTTGTTGGGATGAAAAGAATATTTATTTGAATTTTTAAATAAAATTAAATTGTTTTTTAATTTGTCAAAAAAACATTTTCCAAAAATTCTTTAATGAAGGATTAGGTAATCTTATTTTCCCCTTTTGAAAATTAAAAAAAGTTATTCAAATAAAACTAAATTGTTAATTAAAAGATAACAGAGAATTTTGTTTTTGTAATATATTCAATTATGTAAAGTATTTGTTATTATTTTTGTAATTATTTTTAAAGAATTTAAGAATTAAAAGAAATTGTTCTCATTAATTAAATTTTTAAAGCAAAAGAATATTTTTATTCAAATATTTTTTAAATAGATGTAGGCAAACTCGTTGAAATACTATTAAAATACAAAAATATTTAAAGTGAAATAGTCAAAATAAATATATATATAATCACTAGATTAGTCAAAAATTAAATATAATGTCACAAAAATATTTTTCCCAAAATTTATATGTAATTGAGTGAATATTCTAGTGACTACAAAAAATAAAAAATTGATATTTTAAATGTATAAAAATAATTAATTGGCACTCAAAAGTACTATAGATAAAGCAAAAAATTAAAGTGAATTTTAAAATTCTCTTTAAAATTAAAAAAATGTCAAAAAAAACAAAAATCCTTTAAATACAAATTTCCAAATAATCCCCCCTTCCTTCATAATCAACCAAAAATAATTACCCCTTCCACCAATCCAGTCATTATTATTTAGGACGTCCACAACCATTACAACGTTTGCGACAGGCACAGAAGAAGAAAGGCACCAAAAGAAGTCCAAATGGAAGTGTGCAAATTGCAATAATGATGAGAATGGTCAGATAACAACAATCAGTATAGTTGACAAAAGAGCCCTTTTTTGAAATTAAAAAAAGATTTTTTGAAAGAAAAAATTTAAAAATAAAACAGAAATTACGAAAAGAACGAAAAATATTATCAAATTTTTATTTACAAAAATTTTAAAAAATTACCATACAAGCTGGACACGGGTCAACTCGCAAAGGTCCAGTCGCAGTAACAACAGTAACATTAGTTGATGTATGAGTATTTGTGGTAGGTTGCGGTGGAGGTTGTGGATTGACTGGAAAAATGTCTTTTATTAAATAAATTTAAACAAAAATTAATTTTTAATTAATTCAAAAAATTTTTATTAAAAATAATTTTTTTAAATACCATTATAAATAATTTGAGGAGCCGGAGCTGGCGGATAAACATAATGTGGAGGTGGCTGAGTCGGCATAGGCGGTTGTACTGAAGTTGGCATTGTTGTAGTCGGTGCATAAACGGGGTATGGCGGAGCTTGTGGATAATTGAAAGTCTCCTTTAAAAATTTTCTTTTTGAGAATTTTATGTAAAAGTTTTGTTAAATGTTTATAGCCAGAGAATAGACTGTTTTAAATATTTTAGAATTTAAAAAAGTTTTAACCTGATAAGGTGGAGGGTCTGGATTAGTCTCACGTCCATTGGCACCCGTTTGCAAAGGCAATTGATTTTCACGTTGGACCTTTAAAAATAGAATTTAAAAAACCATTTTTTTAAAGATTACCTGAGGATATGGTGGTGCTTCACTTGGAGGAGCCGAAGGAATTGGATTATTTTGACTGTCTTGTTTTCCCATTTTTTATTTTAAATAAATTTAATAAAATACCTAAATTTATTTTTAAAGAAAGAAAAAACAAAAAAAAAATATTTAAAAAATAATTTTTTTAATTTTTTAGGTCAACAAATTATTTAAATATATTTTTATTTATTTTTATTCAAAAAAATAAATCAACAAAAAAAACAATTGTTTAACAATAAAGTTTGAGCAAAACTTTAACAAGAATTCAAAAAAAATTAATTTTGAGTAGAAGGATAAAACAAAAATTGTGTAAATGACTAAAATAAATTTGTAAGTGATGGAAAATCAAAAAATAAATAATTTTAATATTTAAAATCATTTAATTAAAAAAATGATTCACTTTTGATTTTATACTATGATGTCAAAAAAAAATTCTTTGGAATTTTAAGAAAAATTAAAAAAAATTTCTTTTAAATTAACTCAGAAAAAAATCAGTAATTTTTGAAAAAAATATTTATTTTCTCAATTTTGTAATAAATAAATATTCTCTTTGTTACAAAATAAATAGACCGATTAACCTTTTTTACAATTTTTATTTCCCCTCCCCACCCCTCTCTGCAAAAAATATTTTTGCTATATACATAAAATGTAGAAGCTAATATGTTAAGTGTTGTCCCCAATTTTTGTTTAGAATGATCAATCAAATGCTTTTTTAAACAAAAAAAAGCAGAGAAAATAAATAAATATTCACACCCAATGTGAATAACTAAAAAAGAATAAATATGCTTAAAAGAGAGAGAATGAGTCATTGTAATTCTTATATTAAATAAATGTTAAATAATATTTTAAAGGAAGTGATAAAATGCTTATGTTAGTTAAAAATATTTTTGAATTTTTAAGGTTTAGATAAAAAAAACTATAAAATTAATTTCAAAAATAGAATAATTAAATATTTGTCCTTAATAAAATTTCCCCAAATTATTCAAAAAAAATTAAATAAAATCTTTACTCTCCCCCTTTTTTTGAAATTCCATCACTAACAAAAGGGAATGGAAATAACTAAAAATAAGAAAAAATAAAAACTATTTTTTTACTATTTATTTTCATTTTCTTGTAAAACTCTGTGTGCTTTCATCGGCAACATTAATGGTTGGTCTTCCAAAACAGCAACAGAATGCAGATGTCCACCAAAACGGTAAAGAACCTTTAACATTTTTGGTTCGCCTGGGCAAGGATCAAAGAAACCAGGCATTTGATCCTTAAAATGTTTTTATAAATAAATAGTCACAAAAATTATTTTAAAAGAGAACTACTAAAAATGACACAATTAAAGAAAAAATTTTCAGAAAGCATTTACATTTGTGTATTTTTACCAAATTTTCATATTTAAAAAATTTTTACCTTTCCACTATAAATACGTAATTGTGAATCGTGTACATATGCCTGTAATGGAATAGTAACATCAACAACTTTATCTCCAAGTAAAGGATATAATTCCGAAGCAGGTCTATCATTCTGCATTTGCCCATAAAAAGCTTCAATTATTACAAGTCCATTTTTACGTTTTTCTTCGTTTGCTACTTTTTCAGCATTTGCACGCATTAATTCAACGGCTTTTTGTGCTTGTTCTTTTTTTATTTCAATTAACTTGAAAAATAATTGTATCATTTTATTAAAATTGTAGAAACTACTAGGACGAAAGGGAGACTATTTAGAATCCAACAAGTTATTCATTATTTTTTTCTTTCAAAAATAGCAATTTCTCATTTCAAAAATTTGTTTATATTGTTTATGATTGTAAGAGGCTTGTCAGTAAAAATCTATTTAAATTAAATTTAATCGTGCCCATATTAATTAGTTGATTTTGACTTAATCTTTTTTTTACTGCCCTTTAATATGGCAATAAATTTCCTTACCACTTCATCTCCATTTAATTGATTCCCTGTCAAAACTTCAAAAATCCAAGAAATTTGTTTTCTAAATAATAATCTCGAAACATTCAAAAAAACAGCAGGCAATATTATACCATATAAACATGAAGTAACAATATCCTCTTGTTGCTCACAAAGCATAACACGAAATTCATAATTATTTAAACCTGTCCGGATTCTGAAAAATAAAAAAATTTCAAATAAGGATTTGAGAGAATGCTTCAATCTCTCTAGAAAATGTTTTGCTTTCATTTAATTTAAATTTTAAAAAATTCAAACAATTTTAGAAAACGAACCGAAAACTCGCCTGTAGCATAAAAGAAGGAAATGAGAAAAGTAAATTAACACCAATCTTTGAAAATTTTGTAAGACGTTTTTCAATTAATAGAGAAGGGGTAAATTCACTAAGAGCAAGAACGCAACTTGCTTCATAATGTAATTCATTTTGTGGATATCTCAAATGATATGTAAGCCGAAGTGATGGTTGGACTGGAGAAATCTGTAAGAAATTTATTACTGAAATAAAATAAATCGAGCACAATCACAAAAATCAAAAATAAATTTATAAAATTTTCTTACAGTTAAATTGCAAGCAAATTGTGGATGGTCAAATTTATTTTTCACATAAGAAAGTATAAGAGATGGATGCCTATTAATTCCAATATTTAATACAATCATTCCTTGATTTCCACCACCAAGAGGAAAACCAACAACTAAAATAATTATTAAATTTTAATTAATAAACAGGAAACGGACTAAATCTTTATATAAAACTAACATTAAGGAAAAGAAATAATTTTTCTATTAAAAAATAAATTAAAACAAACATGGAGTTAAAATAAAATCAAAATCGCCACGAATAGTATTATATTGAATTGTTGGTTGTAAAACAAAGGAAGAGCCTGTAAGCCAAGAAATCCATTTATGGGTATTTTGGGGGACCGTTAACACAATTTTTGATGAAGTATTGATAAATGTTGGACCAAGTGCTATTGAACTCTGAAAAGTAAATTTAAATCTGAATAAGATAATACTGATATTTTATAATTTTTGGAAACAAATTATTTTAAACAAAATAATAATTTTAGAAAATAGTTAAGAGTGAGAGAACCTCTATTCGAAAGAATTCTTAAATAAAGTAATCTTACAACGTTATCTAAAAATATGATACCTGTAAATGAGTTGAAGAAGAGACCATCCAATTGCAAGAAGTTTGTAAATGACCAGTGCCCAATCCTTTTTCATTAAATCTGACCTGACCTGAAAGTCCAAGACGGTTTGAAGAACCTATGGCACAGCTTGCGTCTTGATCTAATTTCATTCCAAGTAATGTAAATCTGAAAAAATTTTAGGAATGGTTACCAAATCAAATTTTTAAGCATTTTAGATAAAAACCTTTCATTTTCTTCATCATCCTCCCCACGTTTAAACATTCCAGCAATTGAAGAGTAAACAACAAAACTTGTGCTAGGTTTAACTCTTTGAAGCATAATTTCATTGTCTCTAAGCCGACAAAGAAAATCATATTCACGACGAATATTCTCTGGATTTGTTGAACGGTTAACGAGTTTCCAACCCTAAAATTATTAGAAATAAATATAAAAAATCAAAATAACTTCTAAATCAATTCCTTTAACTCCAAGAGTGTCATAAATCGAACGAAGTTTTGGATCACTTAAGACTGAAAAAATAAACAATTTATATGCCAAAACAAATTTTTAGACAACCTTCTTGTGCTCTTTTAACGGTAACAAAAATTTTGGTAGCTTCACGTCTGTGAGTCTCATCTACATGTCTATCAGGATGAAAAAGAAGACTACGAAGTTTAAAAGCTTTGTTTATGTCTTCAATTGAGGCCTAAAAG
This sequence comes from Meloidogyne incognita, assembly GCA_036172945.1. Lineage (NCBI taxonomy): Eukaryota > Metazoa > Nematoda > Chromadorea > Rhabditida > Meloidogynidae > Meloidogyne > Meloidogyne incognita. Next base: position 5,806,900 of record JARQAC010000010.1, read on the forward strand.
TGTTTTGAAATATTTTAAGAATTTAAACGAAAATAAACAAACATCTCTTGGAACATTCAATACAGCATAGAAATCTATAGTGTTCTCATCAAATTGTCTTAGATCAAATTCATTTTCATCGGGAAAAGGTGATGCATCTTCATCAAATAAAGACATTTAAAGAGTCAGTAAATAAAACTTGTAAAACAAAATTATCTGCAGAAATAAAAATCTTAACAATCTCACAAAAAACAAAAAAAATTGTGAAAGAAAACAAGGGAACCCCCAATACACGTAGAGCTAGGAACGGGTCCGGGACCCGGACCCGTTTCCCGGTTTCCGGGTCCTTTTTCCCGGTTTTTTTGAAGCAACCGGGATGAAACAGGGAACGGGTTTTCCCGGTTTCCCGGACCAGGTTCCCGCCCGGTCCATTTTTCAGAACCCGTTTCCCGGACCCGGTCCCGGTTTTTTCAAAATTCCTAGCTCTAAATACACGGCGGGTTAAATGCGAAATCTGGTGGCGTTGTGTATTTTTATTTTTTAAAATACGCCAAATAGCGTTAACACTATTTCTCTCTTCTTTTGCTTTCTGTCGCAACAAATGCAAGCCGTTTGAGTGCGATTGAGTGCCTACTTCATCGCAGAGTTTGAGTGTCAACTGTCATTTAGAGGGGGAATTGGTTAAATCCTATATCTTTGGGTGCCGGAATTTTCGTCTCTGGAACATTCGTCTCCAAGACTTTTCGGAACTTTCGTCTCCAACATTTTCGGAACTTTCGTCTCCAGCGGAATATTCGTCACCAAGGAAATAAACGGAATATTCGTCTCCGAAATTTTCGTCTCCGCTAGGAATCTTCGTCTCCAGAAGAAAAATCGGGAAATCCCGGAGAATAGGGTTTCTTCGAAAAAATTTTTAAAAATATGAAAAAGGATTTTTCCCGGTTAAAAAATATGCCTATTACGAATATGCGCTCAAATTTTGAAAAAGTCGATCCCGAACCCGAATCCGAATATTTGACCCCGGACATTGTACAAAATGGTCAGTCTTTCAAAATAATATAGAACTCATCGAGCTGCATCGAATGACACCAAAATTAATGAAATCCGACGTGATTGGACCGAGATACAGACGACTGAATATTGAAAAACCATAGGGTCGTAATTTTGGAGCAAAAAAAAGTTTATACAAATAATAGCTCATTCGAATGAGCTCGTCGAGCTGAGTCGAATGACACCAAAATCACAGTGATTGATCAAGTTTTGCAAAGTCTCCGGGATTGCCCGATTTTTCTTCTGGAGACGAAGATTCCTAGCGGAGACGAAAATTTCGGAGACGAATATTCCGTTTATTTCCTTGGAGACGAATATTCCGCTGGAGACGAAAGTTCCGAAAATGTTGGAGACGAAAGTTCCGAAAAGTCTTGGAGACGAATGTTCCAGAGACGAAAATTCCGTACACCATATCTTTTGGCCCTCTCACCCAAATTTTTTCAAATTTTGTAATTTTTTAGTCCTAAGGTGGATAAACGATCCTGTAAATTTTGAGAAGCTAATATGCATTTTTAACGAAGTTATGAATTTTTGAAAATCAGCAAAATTCGACCTATTTTAGGCCATAACTTTCTCCAAAGTCGTCCTTTTTCGCTAATTTTTGTTTTATGCGAATCAGGGATGAAAAACAAACAAAAACTATGTAAATCTTGCACATGTTATATTGGCTTATTATTTAGGTTGACCAACTGGTTACCCTACTACCTATAACTAATGAACCCCTGGTCAAAATTTCTTCAAAATTTTTTGAATTTTAGTCCTACATTTGATATACAATCTTGCAAAATTTGAGCGGAAAATATGCATTTTTGGATAAGTTATGAATTTTTGAAAATCGGTAAAAATCCATACTCTTTTGGCCATATCTCAGTCTAACTTGGCTTTACAAACTCAAATTTGGCAAGATTCGACGTAACTCATCGAGCTGCATCGGATGGTACCAAAAGCTTTGCTTTCTTCTTAAAGCAACCCCTAAAAATCGGTCACTAAAATTATTAAAATATAAACACCAGTAACTTTTGCTAAAAACCAGATAAATTAATAATTTTTTGCCAAAAGCTTCTTTAGACTATGAAAAATAAAAATAACAGACAGATTTGAAAAGTAACATACAGAACTTCTTAGGGACTCGATCAAAGTTGGCAACCTCAAATCTACATAAAATAGAGACGAGAGTAACGCTTAAAAGGAGAGAGTAAATAAATGAAAAAGAGGAAAACGAGAGAGTGTGACGAGACAGTTAGATTTCGCGTTTAACCCACCGTGCCAATAGAACGTGTCCGAACAAAATATCGAATCGTTAAAATATGGAATAGGCTAAAAAAGGGTTAAAATCTCGAATCGGGTAAAAATGGGTTAAAATCGCGAATAGGCTAAAAAGGGGTTAAAATGTGGAATCGTTAAAATATGGAATGGTTAAAATCTCGAATCGGGTAAAAAAGGGTTAAAATGTGGAATCGTTAAAATCTCGAATTGATGAAATGTCGACACAGCCAAAATGGGTCAAAATGTCGAATTTTTTAAAAATAGCGCCAAAACTAGAATCCGGACGGTACCGTAATACCGACGGTATTTTTCGGTATTCCGTGTCGGTAGTACAGTAAGGAATGCCGACCGATAAAATTTAAAAGCTAATCGGTATTTTTCGGTATTCCGTCTGTATACGGTAAGGTACAAAATTTAGGTCTTAACTAAAAACTAGTGTACGATACTCTAATTTTTCCGTATCAGGATCGCGTTATGTTTTCCGGATCCGTACGATCATGCCGGACCGGAGCCGGTCGATTATGCTTGATTTATCCGGTCCGGTTTTACTCGGTAAAGTACAGTGAACTCAGGCAGAAAAGAGAATTCGACATTCGACCCATTTTGACCGTGTCGACATTTTAACCTTTCCATATTTTAACGATTCCATATTTTAACCCTTTTTTACCCGATTCGATATTTTGACCTTTCCATATTTTAACGATTCGGTATTTTAACCCCTTTTTAGCCTATTCGCGATTTTAACCATTCCATATTTTAACGATTCCATATTTTGTACCGGAGCCCAATAGAATTTTGGAAAATTGATTGATCTAAAAAATTTTATTTAAAAAATTAAAAAACTGGCATTATGTCTATTTTTCTTTTTTTCAGAATTTAATTTTAAATGAAAATTTATTTTGATTTTTTAAAGATTTTTTTTTATAAAAATTCACTTTTATTGTTTAGTTCGACAAAAGTTTTATAAATCTTTTTGAAAAATTACAAAAAATGTTAAAACGTGGATGCGCCGGAATGGAACTTGAAATGGATGAGTCAATGCAAACAACGGTTTTTTAAATTTTAATAAATTTTCCGAACAAATTTGAATAAACTTAGCCGCCAAAAAATCCGAGAAGAGAAGATGAAAGGAACGGACAGCAACAAACACCCCAAACGCCTTCACCTTCTCGTTTGGTATATCAAATGAATGTTTTAGACGCAGCTTTGACCCATTATTTTAGTCCTAAAAGAAAATCACCAAGTCGAGTAGCTGGGAGAGCACAAAGGTTTTTTTGACTTTTAATTTTTATTTTATTCTTTCTGATTTTAAGAAAACTAAACTTTGGAGTAGTCGATTCTGAACAAGAAGAGGAAGAAAAAGAAGATATTTTAATGGAGGAACAAAAGATGGAATCCTCAACCAGAAAACTCGAAGTCCAAAAGATTGGAGGAAAAGGACCTCTTGATTGTAATATTTCTGCAATCAGGCATTGCTTTAACGTAAATTTTTGATTTCTTTTGTTTGATGTTTTTTGTTTATATTTTCTTATTTTTATTTTTTAGGAATTGGATGACTATTTACCAAAAAATTTAATTTTAAAAGAAAAGGAATTAAATCTTTTTCAAGAATGGTTTAATTTACTTTTTAGTGGAGAATTTAATATTTTGGTATTTTTTTTGAAAAACTTTTTAATTTAGAAAAAGCTTCTTTTTAGGTGCATGGATTGGGATCTAAACGAAAATTATTTGAAAATTTTCAAGAATTTTTGTCTTCCTATCATTGCTTTGTTGTTGATGGTTTATTTCCTGGAATGTCAGTTTCTACAATTTTTGAACAAATTGAAATTAATTTGGGACTGAAATCACGTGTAAAATTTAAAACAAAAATAAATGATTGGGCAAGAGGTTTTTTTTATTTTTTGAATTATTTTAAAATTTTTAGAATTAATTGACAAAATAAAAGAAGAGTTTATTTTTATTTTAATTAATCATATTGATTCACCCCAACTTCGATCAAGACAACAACAAGAAGCTCTTTCTATTCTTGTTAGGTCAAAGAGGATTCGTTTAATTGCTAGTGTTGATCATGTGAATGCAGCTCTTTTGTGGGATCAGGTTTTTAATTTTTGGATAAATAAGGTTCGGGGCGATTCTGTATATCGATATTTGACAACGTTTTATTTATTTAGGGAGCATAAGCTTAAACATTAATTTATTATATTTTGGGACTAGCAATAGTTTTGGGTTTTCCCTAAATCTATTTAACTCCAATCCACAATCTAATAATCCCGTTATGATTTCAGTAACCTAAATGTTAATATTTAAATATTGGTTAATATTAAATATTTAAATTAATATTAATATTTAAATATTAATATTTAAATAATTAATAATAGCTCCTACATATATTCATTAAAATTTAAATAAAATCTCAAATTTTCTTCTTTTTTAAGTCTCTCCGTGATGCCTTTAATTGGCTATATTTCCCAGTCTCTACATTAAATTGTTATGGAAATGAAGTTTTTTCTTCAAATGGAAATATTTTAGATCATCGTGTAAAAGGAGTTAGTGGACGTGCACACACAATAGAATCTTTGGATGTTTTTTGGCAAGCAACAACAACAAATATGAGAAAAATACTTGAACAATTAGCAATTCATGCACCAATGTATTCCGAACGTTTTAAATGGGATTCTCTAAATATTCCAAAATTTTGTCGAATTTTAAAGTTTAATTTTTATAAAAAAATTTTTTTGTTAAAATTAATTTTTTAGAGAGGAATTTGCAACAACATCAGAAACTGTTCTCCGTCAACAATTAATTGAATTTAGGGACCATTCAATTATTCAATTTAATAAAGATGAACATATTCTGTTAACAGTAGACAGGAATTTGTTAGTTAATTTTTTGGAACAAAAAATGAAACAAAATGATTAAATGTGTGTTTGCTTGTATATAAAAATATATGCTTATGATGTCTTTGTATGTAAGAAAAAATTTTTTTATAATTCTTTGATTGTTCCAGTTTAAATTTAGTAAAAATAAAGGGGATTTTTTACGTAATTTGGAATACTTTTAAGTTTAGGTGAATTTTATAAAATTTAAAATGATCAACAATTCCTTCTATTACAATTTCTCCCTTCTTCGAACTTTCCCAAGAAAAAATAAAATTAGAATAAGTATTTTTGATTTTTGTTAACTATAGTACTTATAATTAAATTTATTTCAATCAAAAAACTACGTATTTTTAACATTTTGATACTCTGACGTTTTGTAACGTTTTTATAAATTTTTTAAAACATTCCTTTTTCTTCTCACGAATCCCCATCGATTTTCCCCGGGGAGGGAAAAAATGCAGTGTGTGGGAAATACTATAGCACAAACATAATCAATGAGAGGAGGTTTTTGGATGCCTTTTGTTATTTTCATTAAAAGAAAATAGAAATTACTAAAAGAAAACTTTCCAAAAAAATAAAATGTTATTTACAAAAATTATGAAATTTCGAATTTTGGAATTAATTAATGAAAATTATGATGATATACATCCAACAACACGTTCTGTAGAAGCAAATAAACGTGTAACGGCTGCTTGGGAACGTGTAACTACTGCTATGAATAATGAATTTCCCGACAATATTGTGTCGACTAAACAAATTAAAGAATGCTTTAAATATCTGAAAAAAATTTCGAGAGACCAAATTTCGAAAGTTTGTTATGATGAACAAAATGTGAAGAAAGAAAAGTATGAAGATTTTATGGGGCTCAAGGAATTTAACGAGGGAAATGATAAAAATTTTAGTGATGATACAAGTACAGCCTCTAGCAAATCACCTCCAATAATTAATGGAATGCTTGAAAATTTTCTTTGTGGATTACCTGCAGTAATTTCAAATATTAATGATGACACTTTGGAATTTAATAAAAACCAAAATGATTTTTGTATTTCTTCAAACAATTGGTAAATAGAAAATTTAATTATAAATTAATTATTAATTTATATTAAAATTATTAATTAAAAAATAACCTTTTACTAGTTCAACTACGCAAATCGATTTAAATGAAAATTCAAATCAATCTTCAACTTCTAGAAAACGAGTAAATTATCCTAAAATCTTATTAAATTTTAAAATTTATATTTTTTAGCCAAATAATTTATTAAATTCTGATACTTTAAAAAAATCAAAATTTAATGATTCTGAGGAAATTGATAATAATTTATTGGATTTACAAGAATCTTTATTAGAAGCTAAATTAGAATTAACAAAGAAAAAGATTGAAACTTTGGAGAAAATAAATAAATTTTATGAAAATGGAGAATTATTTTTTAAAGCGGGAATTAAATTTTTTGAAAATAAATGAAAATTTTATTTATAATTTGTATGTTAATAAATTTATAAAAATATTTTTTAATAATTTATTTATAATTGTTTTACCTTTAAAATATTTTTTAAAAATAATTGACATTTTTCTCTTTAAATATTTAAATAAATTATGGCTGATGATTCACTTCAACAATTAAATAAACCAAAAGTAGAAATACATCCAGAGGCTGTTGTTGTAGCCAAAGCTATTTTACGTGGTGGAAATATTGTTATTGGGGCTGGGACTGTTATACACCCACAGGTTTTTGAAATTATACCAATTTTTGTGTCTAAATCACCTCTCCTCTTAAATTCAAAGCTAAGTGGGTCTTTCTAGAAACAAAATTTTCTTTTTAAAAAGATTTCCAAAATTAAAAACTAAATATTTTATTATTTTAGGCGCTTATAGATGCAGGTGAAGGCAAAATTATTTTTGGTTCAAACAATATAGTTGAAGAAACTGCAATAATTCAAAATTTGTATTTTATTTTCTAAAATTATTTTTCTTAAATATTTTAGAGGACCACCTGGAAATTTAATGAAAATTGGTGATGAGAATTTATTTGAAATTGGCTCGGGTTTGTTTTTTTCTTTTTCCAAATTTTGACTTTTTTCGAACTTCTATTACTCTCCTTCTCTCCCCTTTTCCTTCTCCCTCCTAGATTCTTTGGATAAAGGGGAAGACTGAAAATTTAAAAGTAGGCAAAAATATTTTTATTTTTTTACAAACATAAACACAATAATTACAACAACAAACAACATGCCTATATAGGAAACAACAATTAATAATTAGGTAGAGAGAAATGTTTATACAAAATATATTTATTTATCTATCAATTATTTATTTATTCCGTTTTTACTTCTTTCCTTTTTAGATTTTTGTTTTCTTCCCTTTTATTCTTTCTATTCAGCATATGGATCGGCGGCATCCTTCTTTCCTTTATCTGCCAATTCTACAGATTCATTCTTTGACATTTGTGATCCCCCATCAGATTTTACTCCCTTATCTTCTCCATCCTTTTCCTCGTCTTCTTTTTCTTCATCCTTCTTTTCTTCTTTGTCGTCGTCGTCGTCTCCTTCTTCCTTCTTTTCTTTATCCTTCCCTTTTCCATCATCCTTTCCAATTTCTGTTTTCAATCCAATTTCAGGCACAGCTGATGGTGGTGTTGCTGTTCCGTCTTTTTTCGCTTCTCCTCCTTCACCATCTTTCTTCTCTCCTCCTTTTTCTTTATCTTCTTTTCCTTCTTCAGCTTCTTTAGCGTACATCTTTTTGTAGACACAGAAATATCCAATAACCCCACCAATAACCAGCAAAACAAGTAGACCAACAACGATTAGAATCAATCCACCTGAGCCACCTTTCTTCTTTTCCGGTGCTTTTGTTGTCGTTATGTTCTTAACTTCTTTTGTGGTTACTTTGACGGTTGGCTTTGTTGGTGGTGGTTGACTTGGCGGTGGAGGTGTAGTTGGTATTGGTGCTTCTTCTCCTCCTTTCATTAGCAATGTGTAGTCACTACTATTCTAAAAATGAAAGAAAAATATTAGAAAGGGACATTCAAAAAAGAATTTAAACTTACAAAAGTAATTTCCAACTCCAAATTGCAGTCCACATCCTCCTCCGCCTGGCCGATTATCCTTCCACTGCTTTGAGGCAACAAATGAAATACCAACAAATACTTCATTTCAGGTTTTGGATTTTTGCCAGTAATTTCCCAATTGTTTGGCTCATTCTGACATTCTGTCTGATCTTTGACAGTTACAGTGAATGTCAATTCTTCTCCATTTATCATTATTTCACTGTGTGACGCAGAGAGACTACCAACTACAAATAGATTCAAAAATTATTTTAAAAAACAAATTTTTATAAAAAACACACCCGCTCGGCTGACGTTTGCCAGAACTTTATTTTCATCCCTCCACCAGACAATCTCAGACTGTTTGCATCTCGTGTCTGCACAATCACCATCACCACCACATTTCGTCTGGTCCTTGTGTTTACCCGTTTCTAATTTATCAAATTCGGCCTGAGTCAAACGGTACATGAACGGCAAACTGAAAAAGAAAATATTAAAATATACCTATTTTTAGGCTTTAAAAGCCCTTACTTGTTGATGACAGTCGAACTGTTATATGCCTTCAAGCATTTATAAAGTTCGTCTGTACTCCCTTTCAGTCCCGCAACAAAGCTAAAGACTTCCTCTTGATTGGTGAGCAGATCTACAGTGCAACGCTTGTCCTTCTCATAGGAAAGAGCGCTAAAAGTATTGTGAAATGGTTTAGAAAAAAAATATTCTAAACTTACATATTCCCGACACCGTCAAAGTTGAGATTGCAGGCTTTGTCTCCAAACGTTGCTCTGTAGGCCTCAAGGGAGTTATAATCGGCTACTTTGGAATGTTCATAGAGCTCAACTTTGCCATCATCCTTCAGCGTATGATCTCCAAGTCCGACTGTGCCCGATTTTGCACCAACATTGCCAAAATATACGAGAAGCTGGAACAAGGCGAAGACGACAACCGCTGATGCCATAGAAGAAATTTGACGCATCTACCTTTTGTTTTGAAGCTACGGAGTGATGTGAAATTGTTGATAGTTTTGAGGGTTAAAGTGAATCTAATGACTTTTATAGTAGAGAAATATTGTTGGAATTTTTGAAAATCTAACATTTCTTTTGCGAGATGTGTACGTCGATTGTCTTAATATTTTACAGATTGTCTATTTTACAGACTAGTAAAATCCCAACTTATTATAAAAATATTATTTGACTAAAATTTTCACACATATGTTTAATTCCAAATCTTTATGTAGACAACCCCTTAAATTTTCCCTTATTCGCTAATATAGTTTAGCAGGCTATTAAAAAAATTTTTTTAATGTTTTAAATTTAGTTTGTTATGCACAAGAAATTGGCAACAATAATGTTTTTGGCATTCAAAGTAGAATCGGACCGGATATTAAAGTATTTTTTTAGATTTAATTTTAAAATTTAAATAGCTCAATTAAAGATAACAAATAATTGTCGAATAGGCCCTCGTTGTGAATTAATGACAAATGAGGAATTAAAAGAAAATACTTGTCTTTGCTTTGAATTTGGACAAAGAAAAAATGCTGAACAATCAACAAATGTTTTTTTGTTTAAAAATATATTTTTAAAAATTAATTTTAGAGTTTAAAAACCCAGGCAGAATTTTTAAAGAAATTATTACCTAAATATTCGGAAATATTAAAGAATAAAGAAACTGGTTAAAAAAGCTTAAATTATTTTTTTAATCTTAATTGTATTTAAAACAGTTTTGTTTTGTTTCCGTCTAAATAAATTTATTTAACAAAATTTTGTATTTCCATTAATTTTAGAGTTTAAAAACCCAGGCAGAATTTTTAAAGAAATATATACGTGTCCTAAGGGACGTATCGTATATGTATAAGTATCAGTCACCCTAATCTCTATTTCCAAATCTTTTATAATGAAAACAAAAATTTTATATAAACCTCAACAAATATTTTTAAAAAACAATTTTAGTCATCAACTTCCATATTTTCACTCTTTGACCGATTTCTTTTAAGAGCTTTAACCTTTCTTGTTTGTATTTCATCCAATCGTTGTCTGCCTGTATGTACTTTTGCCACTTTATTTCCAAAAGCATCGAATTTTGTATTTTTGTCTTTTGGCTTCTTTAAAAAATTTTTTTATAAAGTATGAGGGAGTAGAGTAATTTTTTAGTTCCCCCAGTAATGTCAAATTTTTAAATTTTTTTCACCAATTTATTTTTTTAATTAAAAAAACAAACATTAGATTCTTGTTTTGGCTTTTTAAGAGCAGTAGAAAAGAGATCATCACTAGCCAATTTACTTCTATCCAATTTAAAATCAATTTGTGGGCCCAATTCAATTAATTCTACTTTTGGATTTTCAGAGTTTGGTGATCGTTTTAGTAATGTTCTTTAAAAAAATTAATTTAAAAATTTTTTTTTAAATTCAATTAACAAACTTGTAAAAACGAAGAAGAATTTTCTTTTCATCCAAAGCAGTCAAAGAAATAATTAATTCAAGTCCTTGAAGCCTAACAGTTTCTACAACAGGACCGCGAAACCAATCTACCATTAAATTGCCAAGACGTTGAAGTGTCGGGTCTGATTCAAACAAAGAACCTTGTAGTATAATACAAGGTTTTGTGCCTGCTGTAACCCCTGCAGCCTTAAATTTTTAAATAAAAAATAGAATTAAAAAGGTTAATTGCAAATGGTTTTCTTTTGTAAATCCTAAATATTTAAATTTTATTCAATTGGATTTTCTCTTTCTTCCAAATTTCTATAACTTTTTGTATTTATTTGAAAATTAAAACCTTAAATTCCTCTGAAGAAACAAATTTTTCTATTTGTAATTCAACCATATCAAGCATTTGGTAATCAAAAAACCGGCCAAATGTCAGTGTATTTGGACGTTTTTTCTAAAATTGTTTTAAAATTAAATATTTCACATGTTGTTATGGTTATTAAAAAAATTATAGGACGTAAAAATAAAACAAAATACTGTATGTTAGAGACAAAAACAATTTGGCTAACAATATCAAAAAAAATTTACTCACCGAACTTGACCCAAAAACAAAAAGAGAACTGTCAAATTTTTTAGAGAAATTGCACAGCAAAGAATCGTCATCAAATGGATGGATTTCTCTTTTCCTTTAAATTTTATTTTTTAAAATAAATTTATTAAAAAATTAACCTCATTAATTTCGTAGCTAAAGGTTTCTTTAATAAATATAATTCATTTAATACTTTCCCAACAATTTCTGACATTTTATTTCCTCTCATAATTATTTCTGTTTTATCATTTTCTATTAATTTTGGCGCTCTATCTTCAAGGAAATTTTTTCCACGGCGAGTTTTCGTTTTCTCAACTCTCATTTCTGAAAATTCTTTTTAAAAAAATTAATGAAAAAACTATTCAGAATTCCTTAAAGTGTTTAAAGTTGAAATATATAAGCTATTAAAACTTTTTGTTAGCTAAAATTAATTTAAATTGAAAATGATGAGATTTATTTAAAAAAATATAAAAATTAAGCAAAACAAAATAAGTACACTTATTTTTAAAAAATTCACAATTCATCAGGATTGTTTATTTTGGAATCATAAACAGAAGAGGCAGGCCCGGGAATTGTTCTACCTTCAAGTTGAATTTCTTTACATTCGGATTGTTTGATAAGAAAATCACGAGCATCCCAAGCTTGCTGACCTTCTAAAATTATTTAATTAGAAATATTTATATTAGGCCAACAAACCTTTAAAAAGAAATAAAATTCTGTCATCATCCACAACATAATTCTAAGTTGTAAAACTTTTTTTATAATTTGTAAATCAAAAACCTGTGCATCAATATGATTATTAAAAAAAGATTGTTGCCATTGTGCAGATATTTTTTCAGTTAATTCTTTTGTTGATTTTGAATTATCAACAGGATTTGCAACAGAAACAAACATCATAACAGATTGTCCCTTCTTTGTCATTTTAAGTAAATCATCTGGGGAATTAGCCTTTTTAATTATTAAAAAAAATTTTTTTTAATAAAAAATACATTTTCCCGTAACAAATTTAAATCAATAGGAGGAACTGTTTTTGGTTTATTTTCTTGTTCAGCATCGTCTTCTGAATCATTTTCTGCCCATTGTTCGTAGAGTTTATCCAATTCTGCTTCTGTATAATCTCGAACATCTTTTTTAGAGCAGGATAATTGTAAAACTAATAAAATTATCAAAATAATTAATAAAAATATAGACAATTTTGAATCTGTTCTATTAAAAAAAGATAGCATAATCTAAAAAATCAGAAAATAATTTAAGAAACACCAAAAAATTATCTAAAATACTGACAAATGTTTACTGAACTAAATGTCTTTGGCTAAATATTAATTGACGAAAAGTAATTATAGCTTTAAATATATTTCAATTTGGTAACTTCATAATCTTAACTCTCATTTAAATCGCCAATTCATCGAAAAGCAATATTTGATTTTGGATTTGAATTTTTCATTGTCTTATTTAGATTTTCAGATTTCGTAATTGATTTTATTTGTTGATTTCTTCAATGCAAAGTGGACGAAGAAAAGCTCTCTTATCTCTCGTAATTTTTGCAGGTCTCTTTTAAAAGTATTTATCTTTTTCAGCTTAACATTATTACTGAAGATCTACAAATTGAGGAGGTGACATCGATTGCTGAAGCCAAAATTTTAATTCCGATACTCATCAAATTCAAGTTTATTTATTTTTTAAAATTTTTATTTAAACTTTTCATTTAAGCAATTCTGGTGATCTTCGGTTCATTGCTAATGATGTTGATTTTCGTAGCGCTGTAGACTTTATCAGAGATGAGATGGGCGATAGCTTTGTTGAATGTCTTGATCCTGATTTGGCTGATAAAGGTGATCAACATGCAATTGAGTGTTTTTTGTTGGCTTTGATTTATGTTCTTCGGATAAAACATGATGAAAAGTTTTTGGGGCTTTGTACGCGACTTGATGAAAATGATAACGTACAAATTGCTTGGATGGTTATTTGTATTTACTTTTTTTAATTAAATTTTTTAGATAGAAAAATTGGATAGCTTTGGACATTTCTCTGTCATTCCTTTTCATGAACTTTTGCCTTCACTTAATGACAAAGAGAACACAAATCCAGCTGGTTTCAACACTCCTTTGCGAACGGTTAGTGATGTAAACATTTCACGTTCTTGGAAAACTCTTCCTGTTGAACGACGACGCCCATGCCTTTCAAATTTGGAAGAATCCCCGGTCAACAAAGTTCTTGGTTCTCCACGTGGAGAGGATGTTTCTCGTATTTATGCTCTAAGACAAGAAGTAAAACGGTTAAAAGAATTTGCAATCTCTCTTGGAAGAGAAAAGGATCAACTTGATGATTTATATAGTTTGCAAAGCAAGGAACTTAATGAGGTTAAAGGAGAAAATGAACGGTTTATTATATATCAAGTTTTTTTTATTTAATTTCTATTTCAGTCTCCAAGGTTGTATTTCACGTCTCTTACCACAGTCTGAACGTGTTGCCTTTCTAGAGGATAAAGTATTGCAGTTAGATGCTGAAAATGCTCAATTTTCGAAAAGTTTAATAGCTGAAAAGAATAGAAATGCTAAAAATGAAGCAACTATGGGTGAAATTATGTTCCAACGGGATGAGGCTCTTCAAAAAGTCGATTTATTGGTTGATCAGTTGAAACATTTACAAAATGAATACGAGAAAGCTTTGAGAAGGGGAAATGATGAATTACAAATGCATGAACAATCACGAAAGGTTTTTTTATTTTCGACAACCTCTACAAACATTGAATAAATCGCTTGAGTTTGTAAATAGATATCGCCGTAATTAATTTTAACACTAAAATTCGTGCTAATTTTAAAGTTACTTCTTGCCTCCGAGAAGAAATGGAGTAGTGAATTTTCAGCTTTGCAGGCCAAGCTCTCTGAAGCTTACTCATCACTCGAACAAGACCGTAAATTCAAATTGGAGGATGCTGAGTTGAAGGTATATGCATGTTTTGTATTTATCCAAAATTTTTAATTTTAGGAGTATGAGCGTGATGAGTACATTTTTTCCCTTAATCAAAACCTAGAACGGGTGGAGGAGGCTAAAAGGAAATTAAAAGTTAGTTTAGCTGAAAGGGACGAAAAAATTTTACATTTGAATGATTTGGCTGGAAAAAGAGCAAAGCAAGTTGCAGAGTTGCAAACATATTATGATTTGTATATTAAATTAAAGCGAGAAGTTTCTGAATATAAACGGGTAAGGCTTTAACTTAAATTTTTTATTTTCTCAAATTAAAATTTATGTTTAGAAGCCCTTTGTAGGCCCTTTCATAATAGAATAATTTTAGGCTTCTGAAGCTTGTGTTTTGAACAAAAATAATCATGGACTAGTCACTAATTATGATGAGCCAAATAAAATTGAATGTTTACTGCGTGAACAAGTTTTTCTTTTCAATCGAAAAAATGAAGCAAATCCTATTGATGAAAATTTTCAATCAAAAAAGAATATTTCTTGATATTTGAAGTACATTATAAAATTATTACATTAATTAATTTAATTTCCCAGACTCTCAATAAATTAATTCCGGTAAATGTCCAGCTTGCACTTATTTTTGCAAAGGCATTCTCCAAAAGGCATTCTTTACCTTTTCCCCTTACTTTCCCTCGGGTTATCAAATGATTGGTTATCACCCTGCTGGGCATTTACCTTTTAATCTCAATAATTTAAATGTATACTCAATAAATTTTTATTTTTTAATGCTTATATATTTTAGTTTTTAGTTTGTTTAGCTCTTGACTATATTTTCTTAATTTGACGATAACTTTAATAAATTTAAAAATATTATCAGTATAATATGCAGAATTCTACAACTACTGGTAATGATTTTATTGTTGACGATTGTTTTGCTGATGATGATTTGGTAACTTCTGACGCTGATATAAACAGTTAAACTTTTTTTATGTTAAAAGTAGTTCGAAGATAGGCGCGACTATTACTAAATTATTGCTTGGGGCTAAATTAAATTTTTGTTTTAGATGAGCTTTTGTTAGTTTATGAGTAAAATTGCATGAGATATAGAAATATTGGAAATGGAAACTCGAATTTTGTTAACAAGCAATTCAGTTATAAAGTTTTTGTTTTCCCTTCTCTTTTTACACAAAATTCTCATTCTTTAAATCTTTAGGAAATGATATACTATTTTAATATTTTTTAGCTGTTGCAACAGAATTCAAACAGCAATTATTTGCTCAACAAAAATCGTTTCTTGAACGGGACAATTTTGAAAATGAATTGGGTCCAAGTGGAGTCAATGAGGATCCTTTTGGAGAAAATTTTACTGATATGGCGAGTAATGAAATTATTGATGTTTTTGGTGAAGGCGATTTTTCTGCCAGGTTTTAGTTAAACTTAAAAATGTTTTTAAATAATTAATTTTAGACCGGTTGTTGTATTTTATGCATATAGACTTCCATCAAACAAAACATTTGATCATTTGAAGTTTTTAAGGTTTTTTGATTTCTGTCTTCGAAATTCTTGTTTTCTCTTTTTTCAGATTTGTTCAGTTTACTCTTGACAAAATTGTCGACCAGGACTACACAGTTATTTATTTTCATTATGGTTTACGTTCTAATAATAAGCCACCATATAAATGGCTATTTAATGTTTATCAGCTTCTGGATCGGAGGTTTGAACAAAAAATTTTTAATTAAAATTATTTTTTAGATACAAGAAAAATCTCAAAGCTCTCTATTTGGTTCATCCAACAAAATTTATTCGTTTCGTTTGGCGTATATTTCAACCAATAATTTCATTTAAATTTGAAAAGAAATTACATTATGTAAATTCTTTAAATGAATTGACTGATTTTGTTTCTACAACAAATTTAAATCTCCCGCAGCCGATTATTGAGTATTTTCTAAAATATTTTGTGAATTCTTTTTTTTTTTTAATTTAGTTTTGATCTTTCAATTTCTTCATCATCTCCAAAATCTTCTTTTATTTCTAGTTTTGAGAATAATGTAGAGAAACAACCACCTAGACCAACACAACAATTTAATGTATCTTTGAAATTGTAAGTATTATTTTCAATTTTTAGTTATTTTTATTCAAAGAATTTATTTTTGAAATCTTTTTTTTTTAATTTAAAGTCGAAAAATAAATACTTTTAAATTAAAACATATAGTAATTTCTAAATGCTTATAAATGTTTGGACTGGTTATAAATTCTTTAAATTAACCGCCTCCAAATTTTTATTGTCAAGTTTACTCACATAAATATTTAAAAAAATTTATTTAAAATTATTAATTTTATAGTATTATGGACCATAATCCAAATTGTGATATTCCTCCAATCGCGTCTGATTTGATGGACTTTTTACTTGAACATGGACTTCAAACTAAAGGGATCTTTCGTCGTTCTGCTAATGTTACAACACTTAAAGCATTACAACAGAGAATTAATTTAGGTAGAAATGTTGAAAATAGGATATACTTGACGAATCTTAATTTTTTAGGAGAAAAGATTGATTTTCTTAGAGACCCAGAGTTTAATGGTGATTTGGAGAATAGTATTTTATTGGCATCTGTTCTTTTAAAAACTTTTCTTCGTTCTCTTGGAGAGCCGCTAATTACAAATAAATTATATCCCGAATTGACTCTTCTTGCTGGTTTGAATATTTTCTTTATAAAATTATTTTTGAAAAAAGTTTGATAACAATTATTTTTGTTTATGACGCTGTTTTCCGCATAATCAAATTTTCCATTAATTTTCTATAATATTTTAATAAATATAAAAATTAGTAATATTTTATTTCTAAATTTTAAAATTACTTTAGCTGCCATCGAAAAACCTGCATATATCGATGCTACACGTGATTTACTTCAACGATTACCACCTGAAAATCTTTTACTACTTAAACGCATAATAGAATTTTTAAAACAAATTGAGGCGCATTCTGAAGAGAATTTGATGAATGCAAACAATTTAAGTGTTGTTTTTGGACCAAATTTGACATGGCCAACAGATCAACAAGTGAAAGATTTTTGATTTATAAAAAATTATTTTTAAATATTTTTTAGGTTCCAATGTCTCAGTTGAACAATTTAAATAAATTTTGCTACACGTTAATTAAACATTTTGATTTAATATTTGCAGACAACTAACATTAATTGATACTAGTACTTAATTTATCGGCACGCATTTTAGCTATAACATTTTAGCTATTACCTCAAATGTTTAATTAATTGAAGGCTCATAATTAGGTTTATTTCAGACCGAATTAAAAATATTAAATTATAAGTGAACTACTTAAAAGCCGAAATCCAAAATTCATGTGTAGCGAACATTCTATTTGCGTGCCAATAATACACAAGTTATACTTTCTTTTATATTTTCATAATATTTATATGAATAAATTTCAATAATTTATAAAAATTTTTGTAATTAGAATTAGTAGTTGGCGAAGCGGCTTAAGCTTTGCCGTTTAATTATTTTTTATTTTTTCCCTGTTCAAAATTATTTACTGTCAATTCTCAAGCCAAGGGAATCATGGGATTAACTAAAGACTTCTTAAAATTTCAACAATCGGGCTCTTTTAATTTACTCGCTTCTCCTAATGGAATGGTTCAATTTGTTGATAGTGTTACTTGTGCTGTTGCTGCGGCTGAAAGTGTTTCTTTTTACAATATGCGAACGTTGGCAAAGGTTTTTAAGGATTTTACATGTAAAAATAATTTTGATTTTAAGACAAAACAAATTCGTTTTGAAGGAAGAATAGTTACTTCTTTTGCATTGACGAAGGATAAATCGAAAATTGCTGTTGGGTATGATAATGGTTCTATACATTTACATAAAATTGAGGATGAAAGTATAAATTTTTGTTTTCATTTTTTAATCTATTTTTAAGGTCCCCCGATTGTTTTTAATGGACACAAAACAGGAGTAAATTGTTTGGCTTTTAGTGACGATGGTTTTATCTTGGCTAGTGGAGGAAAGGTTTGGAGATAAAGGTTATTTTTAAATATCCTTAGGAATTGCTAGGATTCGGTTATTGCTCTATGGGATGTGTTAAATGAATCTGGTATTTGCAGTTTATTTGGCCACAAAGGAACAATAACTCACCTGCGTTTTGTACAGAATGAATTATATCTGGTTTCGAGGTTTTAATTATAAAATTTTTTTAACTTTAGATTTATATTCTTTGAACACTTATTTTGTATTAAATTTTAAAATTTAATTTAAAAATTTTTTTAGTTCTAAAGATACGCAGATTCGCTTTTGGAGTCTTCTAAACAAATGTTGTTTTTATTTACTTGCTGAAAGTCAATCAGAAATATATTCATTTGCTTTTCTAAATAAGGAGAATTTACTAGTTGTTGCAAATTCTGAAATTGAATTATCTGTATTTGAACTTAAATGGAATAAAGAAATTAAAGAAGAGAATGATGATGAGGAAATATTAGATGATTTGAATGTAAAAAGAATATGTTCAGAAGATGTTAACAATAATGATAATGAATTACTAAAGGAGGATCAAGCAAATGTAAGTATTTGAAACATTTTTTTATTTCAATTATTTCTATGTGTTAAAAAGGATTTTTACGTTTTTGCCAAAAATATTTGGTTTTAAATCAAGTGTTTATTTCAGAAAGTTTTTTTAAATTTCAGAAAGTTTTACAGTGCAAAAAACGCGGTTCACTCTTACGACAAGCTAAAGGCCGTGCTCTTCAATTAAGTGTCTCTAGTGATGAGGCTATTTTATGTTGTGTAGGTGCTGATTCTTTGGTTGATATTTACAGGTTTTTTTGTTTGTTTAATTATTTTAAGAATATTTTAAGAAATTTTACGGAAGAGGAAAGTAGTAAACGATTTAGAAGAAAATTAAGAAAACTCCGCCAACGCTTGGAAATTCAAGAAAATGAGTATGTTTTTAAATAAATAATTATTAGATTAAATTTTAATTTAATAGAGAAAATAAAGACGATTTATCTACTCAAATGTTAAAATTGGAAAATGAAGTGCGCAAAGATATTACAACAATTATTGCTAGAATAGGGGATTACAGAGCTGATTCAAAAGTTAAATGGGTTGATATGTGTGATTCTTTTACTCTTTTACCTAATGGACGAACAAGAGAATATCGAGTAACAAAGAAAAATTCATTTATTTTTAAACATTTTTTTAAGTTTTATTGTCTACTTAAATCTAATAATGTTTTGGGTGTTTCCATTCGTGTTGATTGGAAAAACAATGCTACCGAGTCCTTTCTTCTAACTAGTTTGGGACAGGTCTATTTTTAATATAAAAATTATTTCAATTTCTTTTTCAGCGTGTTCATAGAACGGATATTCGTGCTCTTGCAATTTCTTCAAAATCTGATATAATTGTAACTGGATCAAATGAATCTGCAATAGTTTGGGATTTACAAGAATTGGTATCTTTAAATAAATTGATTGCTGATGGTCTTCAACAGATTTCTGCTGCTCTGCTTTTTGCTAATGATACACAATTAATTTTGGGAACTAGAGTAGGAAAATCAATAAAAAAATTCTTTTTAATTGTTTTTAGACTGGATCGTTGTTCTTATTTAATTTAAAAACTTGTGAATTAATTGAAAAAAGTGATTCTGTTCATGATTCTATTACTGGGCTTTGTGCATTTCCAAATAAGGTTTCTTTGAATTAATTTTAAAATGTTTTTTTAATTTTAGGATGGATTTGTTTCATTTGGTCAGGATAAAAAAGCAAGATTTTGGTGTTTTGAAAGAGCAAAAGATTCTTCTGATCGGTAAACCAATATTATTTTGAATTTTACCTTTTTATTTTTCAAATCTTTTTTCTTACCAATTTTTAGTGATTCCTATTATTTTCTTTTAATTTTCAGTGATTATTTATCAATTCGATCCAAGCGTGTACTAGAACTTCAAGATGAACCTTTATGCGCTGCAATTTCCCCAAATGGCAAATTTATTGCATTTGGCCTTTTAGACAATACTTCAAGAGTTTTCTTTATGGACAGCCTTAAATATTTTGTATCGTTATATGGGCATTCATTGCCCATTTATTGTATTGATATTTCACATGTAATTTTTTAAAGATTTAATTATTATTTAAATATGTCTAGAGCTTTCTTACTAGATTTATTTTTTTATATTTTAGGATAGCAAATTAATAATTACTGGTTCTGGAGATAAATCTGTGCGAATTTGGGGACTTGATTTTGGAGATTGTCATCGTTCTTTGTTTGCTCATGATGGAAAGTATGTTTTGGATAATTCACATTATTTTTTGTTTTTAGCGTGACTTGTGTTCAATCTTGTATTAATATGGCTGATGATGAAAAATTATTTTGGTCTGCTGGAAGTGATGGAAAATTGAAGGTTTTTATTTTTTGAAATTAAAAATAAATAATTTAAGCAATGGGATGCTTTAACTTTTAATCATATTCAAACTTTAAATGCCCATACTGATCAAATTGATGCAATTGCTCAAAATTTTGATAGTAAAATATTGGTAAATTATTTTTATTTATTTAAATTAATTAAAAATTCTTAAAAGATTTCTGCTTCAAGAGATAAATCTATACGTGTTTGGGAGTTGACAGATGAATTAATTGTTTTACAGGAAGAAGAGGAAAGGAAAAGGGAAGAGGATTATGAGAAGAAAATGATAGAAGAGGAGGATATTGTTTGTTTTCTTTAAATAAAAAATTAATAATTGTTTAGGTCCCCGGTGAAACTAAAAATTCTGAAAGTGGTTTGGCTACACTAAAAAGTATGGAAACAATTAAATCGGTAATTTTATATTTTTGTTTTGTTTAAATTTATTTTGTTTTAGACTGAAAATATAATGGAAGCAATTGAAATTGTCCGTAGGGAGAGAATTGACAACGAAAATGATAATGAGGTATTTAAATGAATTATAAATATGGAAATGATTTAAATTTAGCACATTCCTCATATTTTGTTGAGGGCATATCCAAATGGTTCTTTTCATTTATTTATTGGCGATACTTTAGAGAAAATACAAAGAAGGTATTTTATAATTTAGATTAATTATTTTTAAATTCCAAGTTCACTTGAAAAATGTTTGTTGTCATTACCCTTCTTTTATGTACCTGAATTACTAACAGAATTGTGTAAATGTATTAAACAATTTTACAAAACGGAATTGATGGAAAGAATTATTTTTTATTTATTAAGGTTTTAAAAAAATAATTTTTTAAATTTATTTTAAAAAGAATACATCACAACCAAATTGTTCATTCAATCGAATTGCTTCCAATTATTGATGAATTAAAGACAGTTGTCCCAACAATTATTGAATTTTCTGCTGTAAGAAGATTTTTATTTAAATTTAACACGAAAATGAATAAAACACGAAAATTTTTTTCACTTTTAGAATCAAATTGGTTTCAACATTGCCGCATTAAAATTTTTGCAAATGAGTTTAGAAGATAAACAAAAAGATAAATTATTTAAACAAGCCTTCAATTCAACAGAAAGTTTTGGTAGAAGAAGAAAGAAAATAAAAAATAAAGAGAAAAAATAAATTTAAGAAAATATTTTTTTGTTGATAAATTTTATTTTGAAAATAAAAATTGTTTATATAAAATAATTTTAAATAAATTTTTAGAAAAATATTTTGGGGACTTTTTCTGCTTAATTACAAAAAAAAGAAATTTTTTAAAAATTTTAATTTTTTCTCTCTCACAATTTCCTCACATTTTTAAATAAAATGAAATTTTTAAAAAAGAAAAATTAAATATTTTTGTTAATATTTTTTCTTATTGAAACCACATGAAACGCTCAAGAATTGGTGCCTCAATAAAATCAACGTCAGCACTCTTCCTTCCTTTTTTAGAGTTTTCCTTTCTTTGAACATTTAATTATTTTCAAAATAATTAACAATTTAAATACAAAATAAACGATAATAATGGAAAAGAATTATTGTTATATTAATTTTACCAGAAGGAAGCCCTTCTTTAGAAGAGCGTGTAACTTTTTCTGATAAAAAAGCCTTAAGCCTGACTGACCATTTTGTAATACTTTGAGGAAGGAAAAAGGGGGGGGGGGTACAAAATTGAATTTTACCGAAAAGTCACAAAATACAAAATAAATTAAATAAAAAATAAACCTCAGACATTTTTGCGTCTTCTTCAGCATCGATAACCTCAGCTTTAGAAAATTTTGATTTTATACGGGAAAGGAGAGAACCGCCACCCCCACCACCACTGCTGTCGCTTCCTGGAACGTCTGAAAAAATTTATTTTGAATTTCACGAGAGATAAAGTCCTTTAAAGAAAAAACAACAGATTTAAAGGATCCACCCAGAATTTTGGAAGGGCCCCCAAAAAAGCAAAAATAAAAACCGTTCTGTGTCGACGCCTCAAATGAAGAGTCCATCCGTTCACTCGCCCCACTTGTAGAGTCAATTGAAACACCTGATACGTTTGCCAAAATGTAGGGAGGTGCAAAAACAGACCAAAGAAGACCTTCTCCTTTATGCTCATTCAATTGCCAAAGACGCTCCAATTCTTGCCGAAAATTTAAACCTTTAAATTTTGGGCTAAATTTGTCAAAGGTTGAGGCAATGTGTTCATATTTGGCCCAAGCAGGGAAGTCCGGCAACGATTTTTTGAGGTCATCTATCCACTGAAAAAAAGTTTTTAAACAAAAAAAGGAAAGAAAATCAAACGTTTGCAGTAGTTATTCCACCAGCAGCAGCTCATCCAATTAACCAATAACGCAATTTTAAGGCATGTCTAATCAGGGCTGCCATTTTTCCTCAGAAAATAAACGAAAAAAATTCTAAAATTTTTTCAGTCTAAAATAAAATTTAACAAAGAAATTAGAACGAATTTTAAGGACGCCCCACTTAGTCGCGAGACTTCCAAATATATTCAACTAAAAATTAAAGCTTTCCTATTCTCTTTTTAGCCTTACTTAAAATGATTGAAATCAAAGTTAATGACCGTTTGGGTAAGAAAGTGCGCGTGAAATGTAGGTTAAAAATTTCTTTAACCAAAAAAAATTTTTTTTCTAGGCAATGCTACAGACAAAATCGAAGATCTTAAAAAACTTATTGCACTACAAACTGGAACAAGGCAAGCTGTAAATTTCCTTTTGCTCTTTAAAAATCTTTTTTTTAGAGCAGACAAGATAATTCTCAAAAAGTGGAACATTATTTACAAGGACAATATTTCTCTACAAGATTATGAAATACATGACGG
The DNA here is from genome assembly GCA_036172945.1 of Meloidogyne incognita. NCBI lineage: Eukaryota > Metazoa > Nematoda > Chromadorea > Rhabditida > Meloidogynidae > Meloidogyne > Meloidogyne incognita. The sequence continues at coordinate 5,830,297 of JARQAC010000010.1, forward strand.
ATTTAATTTTGAGTTGTATTATCAATGATTTTTTCCTTTCTTAAAAATGTTTTGAATTTAATTAATAAATCCGTCTTTTTCTCTAACATTCTCTCCTCTTTTTACACGCTAACTTATTCGGTTGTGTCCACTTAATCGCAAGCAAAAAACTTTTGGAAAATCAGTCCGTCTTGGATATCGGCGGTAAAGTGCAAATCAACAACAATACAAACCTATTTTCAAGAATCAAAACAAGAAAAATATTAAATTGTTGTGCAAACAACCTATTCGGAAAAAAGTGCTACACAAATGGTGAAATAAAATTTTTATCAAACTCTTCCTAAACAAAAACAATTTTAAAAATTTTGAGAAATAATTAAGAGGTCCAATTTGAGATAATCAATATATATTTTTACATAATTTAAATTACATGCAAATATACTTAAAATTAAAGGGGCCAAGTCCGTAAATCTTCTCGGTAAGTGGCTTCTTGATAATGTTCATCGTGGATTTAATGTCAATCTCCATCTTCAAATGTCTTCTTTTGAGATTTTTCTGTTCACCTTCCTGATGTGGCAAATGAAGACCCAACTCGTACTCAACTTCTTTACTGTCAATTTGAGGGAGTTTGAAGGCAAATTTCTTCATAATACTTAAAATGTCCCAAATGCGGTCAATTGTTTGCAAACAAAACAGTTGAAAAGCATCTCTTTCAATTAAGGAAGCCAGTTTATTTAGTAAATGTCCGCGATCAGCAAAATCCAAGCGGCGCCAGTCAGAGCCGAAATTATTAGCATCACAGGCTGCCTAAAAGATTTTTTTGAAAAATTTGAACGAACGCATTAGAGTTAAAAAAACTCAAAAGCAGTCAAATAAAATCATTAAACACCAACAGGACTCGAACCTAGAACCCCAAAATTCCCAACTTCAGTTCATTTCAGAATTAAGGAAATTTTTCTACATTCTTCTGTAGATTTATACAAACCTATTTGAGCTAAAACAACTCAAAAATAGCCAAATAAATTAGTTGACTACCAACAGGATTCGAACCCGGACTCCTATAAACCCTTATATAAGAACACAACCACTACAACACAAACACAACTAACGAGCCTAAATACTAAACGCTAGCAATAATCAACCTTAACGGCCAAGTCAATGTCTGCTGTCCCACCCGCCTGGACTTGAGCAATTTTTGTTTTGGTCACAGGATTGTACATAGCAAAGGTTCTTCCAAGCTGCGAATTTCGCCATTGATTGTTGATGAATAACTGAACTTTGTTTTAAATTAAAAAAAAATTTCTTAGAAAAAAAACCTTGGTGAACTTAGGCTTAATAAGAGCAGGCAATTGAATTGACGAAGTGATTCCACGAGACGCCAACGAAGTCAACAGTAACTTTCGAACATTCTTTGCTACAATTCTAACCATATTTAAAAACAATTTAATTATTGTTTAACGATTTATTTACTGAAAATTAATCATTTAAGAAAGAATACATAAGTATTTACTAAATACAAGTTTATAAGAGAATCATTAAATAAATAAACAAAGAGTACAAGCAAAGTACTAAAAAATTTAACCCTATTTGAATAAATTAGGTCAGTTAAAACTCTTAGTTAAATTTTAAATGTACAAAATCAATCCAACACAAACTTAGAAATGAATGAGAAAAAAAAGCATTTCCATCGCTTTATAATACATTTGAAAAACCCCATCTATTCGCGGACCAAATAATCGATAATTATTGGCGAAATGTTTAAAAATATTTAAAAATGACATTTTGTCCCAATACTTCCAAATAGGGACACGCCCAAGTAGGCGCGCGGCCAGGTAGGCGCAAAGCCACAACTACTTGAAAAATTTCTGGACCTTAATAATTTTGGTACCATTCTCTTTAGTTCGATGAGAGGAATCGTTTAATACTAAATTTTGAAAGATTTGGAAATTTTGAAGCAAGTTATGGCTTTGCGCCTACATGGCCGCGCGCCTACTTGGGCTGTACCCTTCCAAATAATCGCAGAGCAAAGGGTGATTCATTATTTGATGATAACTTTCTTGATTTTCAACCAATTCGAAAAGTTTTCATAGCATTCGAAAGGTAACAAGATGCTACATCTTTTTCATAACTGGTCCGGTATGATTCGAACATTCAACTTCTTGTGGGGGAGGTATTGTATTTATTGGAGGTTCTAAATTGTCGAATTAATATTTTAAACAGTAAGTATATAGTTATAACTTGTTCCTTGGGTTGAGGTAGGGAGGAAGTTCGGTAATTCTTCGGTTTTCGCCCCCCCCTACTTTTTCGTTCCTCAAAGTATTAAAAAATGGTCAGTCAATCTTAAGTTATAGTACACATCGAGCTGAGTCGAATCACACCAAAATCAACAAAATCCGACTTGTTTGGACCGAAATACAGACCCCTGAAAATTGAAAAACCACAGGGGTGATTTTTTGAAATAAAAAAAGTTTGTGCAAATGATAGCTCATTCCAAAGAGCTCGTCGACCTGAGTCGAATGACACCAAAATCGAGGTGATTGAACAAGATTTGACAAAGTTATGACATAAGTTGCCGACTTTGATAGGTATAATTAATGTCATAACTTTGTCAAATCTTGTTTAATCACCTCGATTTTGTTGTCATTCGACTCAGTTCGACGAGCTCTTTCGAATGAGCTATTATTTGTAAAAATTTCGTCCTTATGGTTTTTCGCCCCTGTGGTTTTTCAATTTTCAGGGGTCTGTATTTCGGTCCAATCAAGTCGGATTTTTTTGATTTTTGTGTCATTCGACACTGCTCGACATGTTCTATAACTTAAGATTGACTGACCATTTTTTAAACTTTGAGGAACGAAAAAGTAGGGGGGGGGGGGGCGAAAACCGAAGAATTACCGGAAGTTCTTGGTTTTCGGGAGAAGGTGGTGGGTCTTGTTGAGGCTGTGGTTGTTCTTGAGGCTGTTCTTGGAAGGTTTGCTGAGATTGTTCTTGGAAAGTTTGCTGATTAGATTCTTGATATTGTGGCTGCTCTGGTTGATTATTAATTAAACAAAAAATATTTAAAATTATAATTGTTTTCACATATTAATTTAAGATAAATTACTTACTAATTGTTGCCAACAGGTTGAGGTTCTTGGAACGATTGTGGACCTTGCACTAGTTGACTTTAAAGGAATTTTTATATAAGGAATTTTTAAAAATTTTATGTGAATTAAAAGAAAAAATTTTAATTTAATTTTAATAAATTAATTATTTTAGTATAAAAATATTTATTAAATATTTACAAATTAGCTGCAGCCTGTGCAGGTACAGGTGCTGGAGGGAACAATATAAGTGTGGTGCAACCATAGGGAAACCAATTCTTTTCCATCGTCTAAAAATCTGTTCCGCAGATTTTAGAGATTTATATATTTATTATTATACGTAAATAAAATTAGTTAGATTTTTAAAAATAATTTTAAATTAATAACCTGAATTATTTTGATTAGAGATACTTGATTGTTTTATAATTAAGTACAAAAATAGAGAAATCTGGAGGAATACATTGAGAATATTTTTAATATTATTTAAAAAAAACTTTTAATGAAGGTTGATAAATGAATAAATAAATAAATAAATAAATATTTATATGTATGTTATTTGATAAAAGGATGTTGTTTTAATTTTTATAAAAAAGTCTTCTTCGAATTAATTTACTTAAAAATTGTTAGTTCCTTTTAAAGGATTTAATTATTGCAATTAAATAACAACAAGTTTCTACTTATTTTTAAAATGTATTTATTCATTTTTTCTATCCAATTTATTATTACGCATCAATAAATAAAGTTTAGACATTTATATATTTATTTTCTAACCCTTAGTTAATCCTTTTAAATTAAAGTTGGCGGATATAGGAAATCTCTTCTTTGAATATTTATTATGATTATTTGGATGTGTTCTTATTTAAATTATTAAATAAACAAATTTAAATATAAAAAAGTAAAACAAAATTTATCTAAAAATTAGATTCAATAATTTAGTCTTTATCTTTTTTTATTTTTCATTATATGTATTATCGAAAGCCGAATTTTAATAATTAAAAACATTTGAGTACTTTAGTTAAACTAACAATTATCTTCGTTTTTCATTTAATTTAGGGGAAAAGTGTCCGTCCATCTGTCATTTTCATACTTAACCAAAAAATTTTCTAAGATAAAATTTCTGCTATCTTGTTCTTGAGCTGAGATATGGGCCTTTGAATGATAAATTTGGAACTTGATGTTAAATTTGACTTTTTTAGGTGAAATTTTCAAAAATCTAATTATAGACTTTCGATGCTCCTCGTCGAGATTAGTAATTTTCGAAAATTAGTAAGATTGGATGACTTTTAACGAAGTTATGGTAAAGTGAACTTTGGCATAAAAATATGTTTCTTAATGCGATTTATAGACTATTTCGGGCATATCTTTATTATCTATAAACCGAATTTCTAATATTCGGTACCAAAAATTTTCCTAGAGTGTTGGAAATCAAATAAAAAAAGAATTATCAATTTTCATTGAGCTTGAAGAAAGTTATTCAAAAAATAAAGTCGGCGCTAAATTTGCCGCACCCTGTAGTTTTTGTATTTTTAGCTAAACAAATAAAATATTAAATAAATTTTTTATGTCTTAATTAAAAAGTTTGTTTTTATTAAATTTTTTTTTTCATTTTTCAATTTAAAATTAAATTAATATTTATTTAAAATTAACTTTTATTAATTTAACTTTTCTCCTATAAATTTTTATTTTTTTTAAATTAAAAATATTATTTAATTTTCGGTACTTTTTTTATTAAATATATAAATTCTCTTTATTTATTTAAATTATAAATTTAAATATTCTCTCAAAATATTCTAACGAAGTTTGTAAAAAATTTACTCTTTTCAAAATTATTTCTTTCTTTTTTTACCCATCAATGATTTTTCTATTTATTTTTTAATAATTCTTGACATTTAAAAAAATAAAATGCCATTAACACTAAAAATATTTAAATATTTAATTTAATTTTATTAAAAAATAATTAATTTTATTAATATTTTTTAAAAAATTTAATTTTATTAAATATTGAACATTGTTGAAAATTAAATAAAAATAACTTTTTAATGTTTGTGAGTTATTTCAATTAATTATTATTTTTATTATTTATTTAGTGTATATTCTTATTTTTTTTTAATTAAATTTGTTTTATTTTGTTTAAAATTGCTTTATTTATTTTATAAAAACATTTTCTCTTTTTCATTTAAATTTTCTAAATTACTTTAATTTTTCAATTAATTTAAATATTTAAAGAAGTTTTTTTATTAAAATAAAAATAAATATTTTTACTTTTTAATGTCTTCTTCCTCTTTATTTTTTGTCGAAAAATTCCCGACTTGGTTAAGCCCAATTTTATTATTTTTCTTTATTTTATTATCTTTTGATGGTTTATTTGGAAATAAAGTCCGTTCCAAAAAACCTCGACACCCCCAAATTTTTCGGAAAATCGACTTGTAATTGGAAATAGAAAAATGTGTAAATCTGCAATGAATTTAATGCTAATTAATTTAGTTTATTAATTTAAAAATATTTTTTTATTAAAAAATATTGTTTTTTGTTTTTATATTGTTTTTACATTTTTTTATTTTTATATTTTTTTTTATATTTTCAATATTGTTTTTTAATTAAAATAATTTTATTTTTTAAAGGCTCTCGCTGATTTATTTAATTTAGCTTTAACTTCGTTAGAATGGGCCCCAACTCTTTGGATTGGTCGTCCCCATTGGCCTATAAATTGGCGTTGGGGTTGCCCTTTAATTAGATATTTTGAATGTGTTTTCCTTTTTGCTTCAATTTTAAGTCAATTAATTGTTTGTATTGAAAGGTTTTTTGTTAGTTAAATAATTAAAAATTAATTAATTAAAAAAAAAGATTTATTGCAATTTGTTATCCTCTTCAAGCTCGAAGATTGTGTTCAAATAAAAAGGCTATTTATTCGCTTATAATTATTTGGATTTTTGTTTTATTATTTTCTCTTCCAAATATATTATTTAATAGAAGAATTAATTTATTTATTAATTTGTCAGAAAATAATAATAATAATGAACATTTAAGTAAATTCAGAAAAAAATTCAAAAAAAAATTATTTTTTTAGCAATTTGTATAAATCCTTAGTCAAGTCGCCGTTCTTGGATTATTTATAAATGGGCTGAATTTATTTTATTTTTCTTTACACCGGCTATTTGTTGTGTTTTGTTGTATTTTCAATTATTTTTAACTTTAAAAAATCCAACAACCGGCTCTTTTTCAAGTTTATCTAAAGAAGTGTTTCTACTTGACAAAAATACTGGTAATTGTTCGGTTCGTACCCCCCACTCATTTTTCTTCCTCGAAGTATTAAAAAATGGTCAGTCAATCTTAGGTTATAGAACTCGTTGAGCTGTGTCGGATGACACCAAAATCAACCCCAGGTCTTAACTTTGGGCCGAGATACAGACAAAAAGCCTGTGCAAAGAGAAAGGTTTTGCAAAAGCGTCTCACGACTAAAATAGGATTACTTTATATCATAACGTTGTCAAATCTTGTTCAATTATGTTGATTTTGATGTCATTCGAATCAGCTCGACAAGCTCTTTCGAATGAGCTATTATTTGTTTAATCGAATTCTAAGCCCAAAAATTGAGCTTACACCCCCTATGGTTTTTTCAAATTTCAGGGACCTATATCTCGGCCCAAAATTAAGACCTGGGGTTGATTTTGGTGTCATCCGACACAGCTCAACGAGTTCTATAACCTAAGATTGACTGACCATTTTTTAATACTTTGAGGAAGGAAAAATGAGTGGGGGGTACGAACCGAACAATTACCAAAATACTTATAAACGTATTTATGCAAGACGGAGAGTTGTTAGATTGTTAATTGGGTGTGTTGCTGTACAGGTGTAATTGAAAATAAATGCTGTTGCAAATAGAAAATATATTAAAAATAATAAAGAAAATGAAAGAATATTTTTAGAAGTGAAGGAAAAAGTTTTAAATAATTGTTAAAAAAATATTTTTGTTTTATTTCCATACTAACAATAAAAAGTATGTAAACAATTAAATCGGTGGTTTTATATTTTTGTTTAAATTTATTTTGTTTTAGACTGAAAGTACATATAATGGAAGAATCATTTGAAAAATGTTTGTTGTCATTACCCTTCTTTTATGTACCTGAATTACTAACAGAATTGTGTAAATGTATTAATCAATTTTACAAAACAGAATTGATGGAAAGAATTATTTTTTATTTATTAAGGTTTTAAAATTAGAAAAATTAATTCTTTAAATTTATTTTTAAAAAAGAATACATCACAATCAAATTGTTCATTAAATCGAATTACTTCCAATTATTGATGAATTAAAGACAGTTGTCCCAACAATTATTGAATTTTCTGCTGTAAGAAGATTTTTATTTAAATTTAACACGAAAATGAATAAAACACGAAAATTTTTTTCACTTTTAGAATCAAATTGGTTTCAACATTGCCGCATTAAAATTTTTGCAGATGAGTTTGGAAGATAAACAAAAAGATAAATTATTTAAACAAGCCTTCAATTCAACAGAAAGTTTTGGTAGAAGAAAGAAAAAAGAAAAAAACCATAAAATTATCATGCTAATATTTTTTTTATTTTTGATTTTTGTTTTTAACTGAATCAACAGAGCAGTCATATCACTACAAAAATAAAATATTTAATTATTTTAATAATAATCTTTTTAATATTCTTAATAATTACCTATATTTTTAATAAAATTACTATTTAATAAGTTAAAAATTTTATAAAATTGTAAAAAAGAATATAAATTAACCTATAAAGAATTAATAAAATTATAACAAAATAACTCTAACAAAAATTTTGCTATAAAAACAGTTTTTGCTTTTCCTACTTCACCAAAACTATCTACCACTCGTCAGGCTCAAGTCTTCTTCTGTTCTTCTAATAAGTTCGTTTTTGTTATTTAACTGTTTTTATCTTTACTTTTTTAGTGTCTATCTGGGCTGATCCGCCAACCTACTTCGAGCGACGGGATGATTACGAGGCCTTCGTTGAAAAGTTGGAAGCGTTCCCCTACAAGTGGAAGGTGGGTGAACGTAAGGAACCTAAACAGATTGGCTTCAGTTGTTCCGGGGAACCTGTGATGGAGCGGGAGATCATATGGGATTGTGTGTGAGTAAATATTTTTAGAAATATTTTTAAAAAATGTGTCATTTTTAGATATGCGCCTAATTGTCGTGCGAAGATTCGTGCTCGCAAATGGACCTGCTGTGGACGCTACATTGGAGGGGAAATGCGCACAGCCATAGCAAAACACCACCACCCAAAAGCTAGGAGCCCCTCGGGTGTTGACAAATACCTGGATGGTGAAGAAGGGGAAAATTTTCTTATAAATTTAAAAAACGAAATTTATTAGGTGTCTGATCGGAGTATCTCGAATGCTGTGGTTGCCTGATGCTGTGCGAATAGATGTCCTTTCTGTCCAATGCCTTAAAATCCCTAGATGTATAAAGAAGGAAGAAATTATTTAAAAAGCCTTGTAACCTTTCCTTAAATTAATAACTTGTTTGTTCTATATAATAATTTGTTTGTATGTATATATAATATTTTGTAAGTAAATTGTCGAGAGTAATATTTTGAGGACTTTTTCTCTTAATTACAAAAAAAGAAAAATTTTTTAGAAATTTTAATTTTTTCTCTCTCTCACAATTTCTTCCTCACATTTTTAAATAAAATGAAATTTTTAAAAAAGAAAAATTAAATATTTTTTTGTTAATATTTTCTTTTATTGAAACCACATAAAACGGTCAGGAATGTAATAAATTGGTGCCTCAATAAAATCAACGTCAGCACTGGATGACGAAAAACGAGGAGAGGAAGAAGAGGAACGTTTTCCAAATCTGAAAATTAAAAATTCTTTTCAAAAATTAATTTCAAATTTTACCTCATTCTACTCCCTTTTGCTCTAAATTCAGTTAATAAATCATCCAAATCGCCCCCATTCCCATCTCGCCGTACCATTGGAAGGCCGTTTGGATGTGGTTTTGAATTAATTGTGTTAATTAGTGAAATTAGGAAAAATAGGAGAAATGCCAAAGAAAGCCTCATTTTTATTTTTAATTTTTTAAAAAAATATTTTCCTTAAAAAATATTAAAATTAAAGAAAATATTTTGTAGATATGTAAGTAGTCTATATTTTAATTTAAATATTAAAATCTAAAAAAGTTGGAAAGACAAAACTTCTTTTTGACCTTAAGTATTTCCATTAAAATAATTTATTTTATTAAAAAAAAAAGAAAATCTTTTTTTCTTAAAATTTGTGGGAAAAAGATTTTTAAACAAGTTGTTAATAATTTAAAAGAAAACTTTTTTATTAACAAAAAAATACATTAAGTAAATTAAAATAAAAAGATAATAATACTTTTATTATTAAAATTAAAAAAAAAGGTCTGCAAAAAAATATTTAAATATTTTATTTTATTTAAAATTTAAAAGAAAAACCTTTAAACAAAAAAGTATCTTTTTTTAAAAGAAAATTTTCTTTAAATAAAATTTTATAAACAAAAAAAAGTTTTGTGACTTAACAAAAAAAATTGTTTATTTGTTAAGACTTTTTTACGTTAAAAAGAGACTTTTGGGTGGGGGTTAATCCAGGAAATTTAATTTTTTTTATTTTTTTTTATTTATTACGCACAAAATATTTTTAGAATTTTATTTTTTTAAAATATTCAAAATATGACGAAAACTTTATTTTTAGAAATTATTTATTTGCATTTTTTGTTTCTTTTTAAATTTAATTTTTGAAAAAAATAAATGTCACGAAATTAGAAAAAAAATAAATAAGAAATGTTTGTAAATTAAAAGTTAATTAAAGACTATTTGGAAGAGTAAAATATTGTTTTGAGGAAATAGGTAATATTGTTTAAAATTATTATTAAAATTTTTAATTAAAATTGTTTTTGGAAAAAGTTAAATACCGTATTTCTTGAAATAGTACTCCCGGGAGTACTATTTTTCAATTCTCCTCTAAAGGGGAGTATTATTTGCGGGGGGAGTACTATTTCAAGAAATACGGTATTTAACTTTTTCTAAAAACAATTTTAATTAAAAAATAAATAAATACAAAAATTCTTTTAGGTTGTTATATCTTTAAAAATTAAGAGGAAATAATATTTGGATTTACAGAAAAATTCAAATAATTACAATCATTACACTAAAAGTATTTGTTAAAATCTAAGAAAAAAACTTTAATTTTTAAATTTATCGAAATTTAGAGAATTAGCATAATTTGCTTTTTTTATATTTAAATTTTAAAAGAATTTTACAAATTATTTTCAATAATTTGTTGTCGCATCCTGCGAATTAATTTCAACTAATTGTTTAAAATGACTTATTAAAATTATGAAATATATTAATCACCATAAAAATTTCCCATACATATATTTTGAAATTCCTTTCCTCCAAAAAACAATTACTATAAATATATTGTTTTCCCTTCCCTTTAATCACTCTTCAATAAATTTATTATAAAATTTATATTCTTCTCTAAAATTAGCTTGTAATTTTTAATATTGTGAAATAAATTATTTATCGGACTTTGACTTAATTAGAAAATTAATCTAGGATTTTAAATATAGGGAAAAAATCCTACAGCTCAGCCGGTTTTGAAAAACCTGAAAAATGTCCGCACCGTACCGCGATCAACTGCGGCTCCTTGCGGAGGATGCTACCGAAATTTTAAACAATAAAAAAGAATTTAACCTTCCCATTCAAATTGGTAGCATTTCACTCCATCGCGCAAATATTCGCTCTCTTATCACATCCCTTGAATTAGAATTAGGGCATGTTTCAGAAACAATTACAGATATAACCTCGGCCCATGAAAAATGGATGACCGTCCGTACAAGCATGACAGGCGCAGAGCGCCAAGCCGACACCCCCATATACGAAGCATTTACTACAGAAACTCCATTCCTTAATATACTCAGAGATTTAAAGAGATACTCCCGTAAACTCCTTTCCGAAAAGGCTAAACTAACAGAAGCTCTTCCTGATCCCTCCCAAATCACAAATACACATTTTCACCTCCCGAAACTCTCTCTTCCCAAATTTAGTGGAAAATGTGTTGAATTCACTTCCTTTTGGAATTCATTTAAAGTTGGTGTCCACGACGTTCCAGACCTTTCTGACGCCGTAAAATTTAATTATCTCAAGGAATGTCTAGATGGACCCGCTCTTTTATTAATTAAATCCCTTCCTTTAACCAATGCTTCATATCATGAGGCAATCCGACTGTTACGCGAAAATTATGGAAATGCCGATGAAATAAATAGGACCCTCCTTCATTCAATTCGAAAATTACCGGTAGTACATTCCAATAATGGCCCTGAAAATTTTTGCATGGAACTACGAACATTTGTAGACCAATTTGAATTATTGTATTTGCAAATGATTGAACAGGAATTTGATATCAACTCACTCTCTGTCCAAATGGAGTTAGAATCAAAACTCCCGCCGCCTCTTTTAGAAGAAATATTTAAAGCCAAAGACGACTATGGAGAAAATTGGCAAACGGACCAACTACGTACAACATTGAAACAAATACTAAAAAGAAAAGAAGGTATAAAATCCTTGAAGGATCAAAAGAAGGAACTCAATGCAGACACGGTACGGTTTTCACCCAGATCCCCAAGAAATAATTGGACTAATGAACGTTCTCCGCCTCACACACCTAACTCTTCTTTAACATTTTTTACTACCCGTAATAATTTGCCAACACCCAGATCAAGATTTCCATGCGTATTTTGTAACCAAATTTCCCACTTTTCAAACGCATGTACACAATATCCAAACCTTCAAACACGTACATCCCGTTTGCGAGAAAAGGGACTGTGTTTTAAATGTTTCAAAAATAACCACCAATCAATAAACTGTCCCCGTCCTATTAAATGTACTTTCTGTCAAAATAATCATCCAAGAGCTATTTGTCGAGCTTTATTTAATTCACCCCAAAATAACACAAACACCTCTAACAATTCACGGTACAACAATAATAATTCAAATCGTACCAATCCACAAATTCATTATCAAACCAATTACTCACAACCCCAACCCACACAAATACCATCACTATTTGCTAACACATCTTCACAAAATTTTAATGAATTCCCCGCACATCAAAATCATTCAAAATATAAAAATGAACAACAACTGCCATCGCCAAACCCAGAAACAAAACCTATTGGCCCCGCCCAAATAAATACTTCATCACGGTATGTTTACCCTCGAAAACAAAATTCCAGCCCACCAATACTCCTTAAATGTATTAGAGTAGAATTTTTCAATCCGACTTACCCTTCGAAACGCAGTACAGGCTTTTTAATGTTAGACGACGCTAGTACCCATTCCTATATACAAAAGTCCGAAGCAATTTCATTAGGACTAAATATGAAACCCACTACAGTTAATTTAGGAGTATTTAGCAATCCCTCATGTCAAACGACCACCACCTTCTCTACCGAATTTGGCCTCAAACTTATAGACGGCCGATCCATTTACATTAATGCTTGTACAATTAATCATTTAACACAACCCACAAAATATATTCCCCCATTTTTTGAGACAATAAATAGTACTCCCGAATTTTTACCTTCCGCCGAAATAATATATCCAGTAATATTGCTAGGAAGTGACTATTATTATGATCTTGAACCCACCCCAATAAAAAAGCTTCCATCTGGATACACTTTAGTTAGCACCCTTCTTGGCCCTATTGTGGCTGGTAAACCATACTCACCTAGTAATAGCATAATCCACAATACTAATTTTTGCTCCCAAATCGATGATCAAATACAACAATTTCTTTCCCTTGAAGGAATTGGTATAAAAGAGGATCCTGGGGAAAATTCTGAAGACAAAGTATCAACCCAATTTGTTAAAGATATCAAATTTGTTGACGGACGCTATGAGATAAAGTTTCCGTTTAAAACCGATCCAGCCCATTTGCCAATACCAACTAATTTTCCTCTATGTTACGGACGCTTGCGTTCCGTATTAAATTCCTTGAAAAATGACAAAACGCTTATTTCTAAATACCAAGAAATACTCACGGAGCAGCTTCAATTGGGAATAATAGAAAAGGTTCAAAAACCTAACCAAAATTGTGTACCACTTCATTACCTTCCCCACCACCCAGTAATACGTCAGGATAAGAAAACCGTTCGAATAGTTTACGACGGTTCAGCAAAATTAGGAAAAAACCTGTCACTAAATGAATGTTTATTCTCTGGACCTAACCTTCTGAATGACCTTGTCGGTCTTTTATTTAAATTTCGCTTCCCAAAATACATTATCACGGCCGATATTCAAAAGGCTTTCCTTCAAATTAGTATAAATCCGTCTGATCGTGATGTAACACGCTTTTTGTGGTTACAAGACATTTCACTTCCCCTCTCCTCGTCAAATATCCAAATTTACCGATTTGCCCGTGTACCCTTTGGACTAATTTGTTCACCATTTCTCCTTGCAGCAACAATTCGCTACCACCTTTCAAAAAATAAATCCTTACTTTCGCAAGAATTGGAAGAAAACATTTATGTAGACAACATACTCCTGACAGCCTCCTCTATAACAGAAGGAAAACTAAAATGTCTTGAAGCAACAAAGCTTTTTGCAAAGGCAAATATGAAACTCAGAGAATTTGTAAGTAATTGTCAGGAAATTATACAAGATGTCCCAGAAGAGGACCGACTCCCCAACTCAAAAATCAAATTTCTTGGGATTAAATATTGCCCAATCGAAGATAAATTTAGACTAAACTTACCAAATCCCCCCGAAATCTCCAACCCAAAGAAATGCGACATTCTCTCATTTGTTGCATCAGCTTATGATCCATGTGGGTTTTTATCACCCATTTTACTCCCATTAAAATTATTTTTCCAATCCTTATGGCTAAAAAATTTGAAGTGGACCGACCCTGTGCCCGAAGAAAAAGTAAATGAATGGAAACAATTATTTTCCGAATGGAAAGACTTAAATTTCTCAATTCCAAGATGTATATGTCCCGATCCTTTAAATATTAAACAAATTGAATTACATTGTTTTAGTGACGCTTCTTCACAGGCCATGTGCGCCGCTATTTATTTACGTATCCACCTTTCCCAATCAATCCATTCAACTCTCTTATTTAGTAAAACAAAGCTTAAACCCATTACAAAGAAAGGTCAAAAATTCACTATACCAAAAATGGAACTTATTGCAGCTCTAATTGGAGTAAGAGCTCTTATTTATGTCAAATCACAACTTCCCCCCTCATATGTGGACGAAAATCTGACCCTTTGGGTAGACTCGTCTGTAGTTATTTGTTGGTTAAATTCCCGGTTGCCTATTAAAGAGATATTTATTTACAATCGAATAAAACCCATACGAGCCACACCAAATTTAAAAGTTCGCCACATATCAGGAAGTCAAAACCCCTCAGACTTGGGCACACGCGGAATCGCAAAACCAAGCGGTTTATTTGAAAATAATCTATGGCTATATGGACCATCTTGGTTGTCGTGTGCAATAAATTGCTGGCCAAAAGAAAATGCCGAAATTCCAACATTCTCATCAAATGATTACAAACCAGTACTAGAAACGACAGAAACACAACCGATAATGACATTCCACACTACACAAACAAAACCGACACCCCTAATAGAAATTAACAAATTTTCTCGCCTGCCAAAACTCCTTCGTGTTACTGCGTATGTTTTGAGATTTATTGCTTATAATGGACACCCTTCAATTTCCCCATTTCTGAAAAAATACCCGAGAATTAAGAATTTAAACATATCCATCCGAGAACTACGCTCGGCCTTGAAAATTCTTATTAAACAAGAACAAGATTATTACCCTCCATCCGAAAATGAAGAAAATTCATTAGGCCTATTTAACGATGAAAATAATTTAATTAGAGCAAATGGCAGGTTAGGAAATAGTAATCTCCCACAAAATACTATTATGCCATTATTCCTGCCAGCCAATTCCCACCTCACAAAATTACTAATTTATGAAATTCATGTTCTAAATCATCATGCTAGTCCACTTTCAGTACTCTCAATGATTAGAAGAGAATTTTGGATACCACGTGGCAGGCGGGTTGTACAACACACTCTTTATTTGAGTTGTCTACCCTGCCGCAGATTTAATTCTGTGCCATTTAACCGACCACCTCTCCCCCAACTTCCAGAAGACAGAGTGACCCCATCCCGTCCATTTTCCGCCATAGGGTTAGATTATTGCGGACCATTACGTTTAAAATATGCGGACATAAATAATCAAAAATT
The DNA here is from genome assembly GCA_036172945.1 of Meloidogyne incognita. NCBI lineage: Eukaryota > Metazoa > Nematoda > Chromadorea > Rhabditida > Meloidogynidae > Meloidogyne > Meloidogyne incognita. The sequence goes on from JARQAC010000010.1 coordinate 5,845,632, forward strand.
TTACATTCTTTTATGGGTTTGTCTAACAACCCGTGGAATATGCTTAGACTTAGTCCCAAATCAATCCGCCCAACAATTTTTACTGGCTTATCGTAGATTTTCTGCCAAATTCAGCCCTCCCACAGTCATTTATTCGGATAGCGCTCCAACATTTGTCTCGTTTAAAAATTCCCTAAAAACTTACCCCCCAACTTGGAACCTCCGTGTACCATATGCGGCTTGGAGAGGAGGTCATTATGAGAGATTCGTGGGTTTAATTAAATTTCATCTCCGCCGCACCCTATCAACTGGAATTATTCCCAAAATTTTTACATTTGAAGAAGCGCTAACGATAATTGGAGAAATTGAAAATATTATAAACCACCGGCCCATAACCTTCGATTCAACCGACCCAAATGAAATACGGCCATTACGTCCAATTGATTTTATACGTCCATTAAACAAAAACATTTCCCCGATCTCTAATTTATGCCCACAACCCCACCCTCTCGAAATAAACAGTAACACAATTTCCCTTCAAAAATTATGGAAAACTTTAACGAAAACAAGCCAAAAATTTTGGAAACAATGGGCCCAGGAATATATATTATCACTCCGAGAAAGGCATAAAAATTTAAGAAAAAAATCCGACCGAAGTCCAACTAGCGGAGAATTGGTAATTGTTGTTGAAAATTCCCCCGTCTCCGTTTGGAGAACTGCAATAATTGAGAAAATACATTGTAATAAAGATAACATTCCCGATATCGCAACCATTCGATTCTCATCCGGCCGAAGAACAAATCGTTCCATTAGTCATCTTTGTCCTTTAGAAACAACTGATGAAATTAATAATAAAATAAATCTCCCAGCTAATCCCACAAGAAAATAAAGAAATTACAACAACACTTTCCCAATAAACACAAATACAAACAATTTCTAACACTTTCCCAGGATTTTTTATTAAAAAAAAAATTTTTTTATTTTTATTTATGTTAAAAATGGGAGGAGAGATTTAAGTTAAAGCATATAAAATCTCTCAACCTTTCAATTTAATTATCATTTTTTAAATAATAAACTTCTTCAATTTAATTATGGGAAACATAATTGCTATTAATATTTTTTCCTTGGATTTCTCCGCTTATTTCCAACCAACTAAACCTGAAGGCCCAAATTGGGCATATTATTCATTTTTCCTAATCCTTCTTGTATTAATAGGCTTAACAATAAATTATGTGTACAAACATTTAAAATTCGTCCATAAACGAAACCATAGGCAAACCAATACAAAATCCAAAGGCCTTTCCCCTCATACAAATACTAGGCCTGTTAAAACCTTAATAAAACAATTTGAATTATCTTCAATTTGTATAATCTTCTTCCTAATTTTATTCTTACCACCCCCAGCCCTCCCATTCCCAAAAAGAAAAGGAAAATACTCAATAAGTAAAGTATTGAAAACGGTTGGAAAACCAACCGCAAAATTTTCTCTACCCATTTTTGCTAGTTCGGCCCTCTATTTCGGTATGGAATCCCTCTCCTCATTTATTCAAGAACACCCAGAATCATCGGCAGCAATATTTTCACTTCTAGGCTGCTTTATTTCATTATTTATACTCCTTATTTTAAAATTAGCCACTTTACTGCATAAATACATTTCTCGACCCCAACCCTCCCAAACTGATCAACCGATAGAAATGTCGGAAATTAGAAATAATTTAGAAGAATTAATACTCCGTAGCGACCCTCCCCGCCCTCCTACCACTCAATAAAATAAATTTAAATTTAGATGAAAACGAAAAATACTCGAACCCCTATTCCCCAAAATGAAATTTATAAATTACGAAAATATTTAAATTTTACTATTAATAATAATTCATCTAATTCTTCTCCCGAACCAATGTCTATAAATACCAATTTGGTGGCAACTACCGAATCCTCACTTCAGGCGGCCCCCACCGCTGAAATTTCCTCTAAATTTTCAGAAATATCAATTACTGCTAAATCAACTGCCCATCCACCAATACTCCCACCATCACCAACACCCCCACCAACCAACATGCCTGTGGATGAAATCCCACTGCCAATTCAACCACCACAATCGCTTGCGTCTCCGGAACTGAAAATGATTTTGGATCCTCCACCGCCTCCGCCAAGCTCCCCAATCAAATTCCCAATCAGCCGTGTGCGAGTGCTCCCTTCCGGCTTTGTTGAACGTCTCCCAGCCTCAACCATTTCAAAAAATCAGTTGGCCAAATTGCGAAAGAACAAGAATAAGAAAATTATGAAAAGAAACATTTCACACATTCCCCCATTAAATTCTATTAAATTTACGGTCCCCCCTGTTGTTGGGCGTAAGCCCCATATTATAACAAATTATAACAATTTAAACCCCAACTGGCCTATCCAAAATAACAAAAATCAATTTTCAGTTCCGAAAACCCAAGCGCCACCACAAAACCACATTATAACTAACACCATGGTCCCTATTGTTTATTTGCCTAACAATCTTCTTCCACTATTCAATGTCCAACCCATTCATCCCATTTTCGCCGCGGGACTGTCGCATCCTGCGAATTAATTTCAACTAATTGTTTAAAATGACTTATTAAAATTATGAAATATATTAATCACCATAAAAATTTCCCATACATATATTTTGAAATTCCTTTCCTCCAAAAAACAATTACTATAAATATATTGTTTTCCCTTCCCTTTAATCACTCTTCAATAAATTTATTATAAAATTTATATTCTTCTCTAAAATTAGCTTGTAATTTTTAATATTGTGAAATAAATTATTTATCGGACTTTGACTTAATTAGAAAATTAATCTAGGATTTTAAATATAGGGAAAAAATCCTACATTGTAATCAATTTATAATAAAAGAAAATAAATTTAAAAGATTTTTAAATTTAAAAAAAGACTTGTAAAATCTTTAAAAACTAATTAAAAATATTTAAAAAGAAATAATTGGCTATATTTTTTAAAAGACTATACATATTTAAATTTTAATAGTGTTTTAATAGTGCAATTTTAATTAAAAGAAAAAAAATTATTTAAATAAAAATTATTAAAAAATTATTTCAAAAATTGGCAACAAATTTAAAAGCCAAAAAAGGTATTTTATTTAAATAAAAAAGTAATCAAATATAAAAATGTCAAGAAGAAAGAAGGAAATAAAATAAATTTGTTTTTTTTTTTGAAGAGGATATTAAACATTTAAATAAAGAAAATTTTGTTTTTAAAAAAAGTAATTTATTCTCAAAACTTTTTTTTAAAGTTGGAATGTATTTTTAGAAAATAATTTTGTGTAGAAGTAAATAGAAGGGAGAGAATAAAATGAAGGATTATAATTAAAAAGAGGAGTTGATGAAGGAATTTACTTGATCTATAAAATATGCCTCTTAAACCAAATAATTTTACTTATTTTTTGGAATTAACGCGAGTTTAGCAATATCAAGATGTAAATTTTGTAATGAAAATGTGAAAATAAATTTTTTTATTAAAAAATATTTGGTGCCGATAAGATTCAAACGGCTGCGCCCGAAAATGTCCTACCCCGAAAATGTCCTTCTGAACAAAAACCCCGAAAATGTCCTAAAGAACAAAAACCCCGAAAATGTCCTCCCCGAAAATGTCCTGTCCCGAAAATGTCCTAATGAATAAAAACCCCGAAAATGTCCTAAAGAACAAAAACCCCGAAGATGTCCTGCCCCAAAAATGTCCGATCTCAAAATGTCCAACTGGGTATATATACTCAATCCGTCGAACTGCAAATTAAAAACCGTAACTAAATCTATGTGAGTCGGCGATTTATGTCATAACTTTGTCAAATTAGGTTCATTCACGTTGATTTTGGTGTCATTCGATGCAGCTCGACGAGCTCTTTCGAACGAGCTATCATTTGCATATTCGAAATTCGGTTCGGGATTCGAAATTCGATTTAGGTTCGGGATTCGACTTTTTCAAAATCTTAGGTCAGATTCGTAATCAGCACATTTTTTTACATTAGAAAATTCCTTTTTCCTATTTTTAAAATTTTTCTCGAGGAAACCCTCTCCGGGCAAACCCTTCTCTCCGGGTTTGCCCAAGTTTTTGTTCAATGGGACATTTTTAGTATG